>CM058041.1:106516461-107891204 GCA_030169165.1 Centaurea solstitialis | reverse complement strand
ATTTGATAAGTATAACTGGTAATACATTTTCTCTATGTTTGTGCAGTCTCTAATCCTGCTATAGAAACAATAGAAGACATCATTAGGCAGGATATGTACATAGAAATAATTTCACAGAATGCCATCAAAAAATCAACTAATCAGAAAGAAAAAGATAGGATCAACATACCACAATACCATTTCCAGATTACGCAGAACCTGTCACACTATATTTGATATGTTGCTTATTGTTTACACCCTTTGTTTCTTACAATAGAATTCCGCAGTAATTCTGAAGAGAAAATGTTAGCATTTACAAGACCAGGTACTAGCAGAATCTATTTCTCTGCGCCAAACCTGCGGGCATTTGGAGCCGTAGGCTTTATCCCCAACGCCTTTCTCTAGTCTCAATCGTCTTCTTTGGACAAAGTACTTCCACTCACCAAGATCTTCTTGATTGAATCTACTGTTTTTGGTGAAGTGTTGTATAAAGAACGATCGTAATTACACATTAGGGCATAGATCCAAAATTCCAGATGTAATGAGACATATACATAAGAGCCTGTCGCCAGCAAAAGAACATATTACTGAATGTGCCTAGACATGTTTCAAAAATGAAAAGCAACTTTGTTGTGCAAAAAAGCCAAAAAGGTTGACCTTGGTGCAGAAGGTTTGTGGAAGGTTAGAGAAACCAACCAAACCAACGCAGTGTATCCCACCTGCCTTGAGGTATAGGAAGGGTAAAGTGTATGCAAACCTGAGCAGAACTCTCAGCTGCAGTATTTAAGAAAGCCAACAAATTTTAAGAAAACTTGCCTCTACACATGCCCAGCAGAACGTGCCTTAAGGTCTGTTTGTTAGCTTGATAAGATTAATTAGACTCGCATAGTATCCTGTCAGTTTGGTGGTGACTTAAATGGTATAGAAAGTGGCTTATTCAATAAGCTTCAAGGAATGAGCTTTATGCAAAAACCCAAGTTTTTTTTCCGAAACCTCCCCCTCCCAATTAAATATGCAGGCCCCATCCATCTATAAAAAAGCCTCCAAAACAAAAATCTTCTCAATCTATAAAGACAGATTAAGTCGCAACCATTATTATACTAGACTTACCAGATCATTTGACGAGGATAAGATGAATGCAGTATAACGAGCATAACCTGTTCATGGACAACCTTCTTTATCAAACCTAAATAAGATATTTGAGGGAGCGGAAGACAACAATAAATAAGAAGCAATGTAAGAGAGGATAAGAAGGATACAATCTGTCGTAGCCAGAGCCATGAGAAAGAACATCCACATCAGTTAGCTTCCAGAGCCAACCCATGTTGACTTCAAAAAGGGAATTATGGTGTTAATAATCAACTGAAAGCAGTTATTCACCCATCAAAATCTGTGAGAAGTTAACAACAGATGAGTAATCCCTCCAAAATATAAAAAAGATCTAAACAAGGAAGAAAAAACAAATGCATTAACTACTTACCTCTTTTAACAGGGTCTGCTAATCTGTTCCAGCTATAGAGGTGTTTGTTTGCCGTGTAATTCAAATATGTGAGGTCTCTGGTTTGAAACCAGGCACCATCCCTCTGCCAATGGGATGCATGCCTGATTTACTGCCCCTGTGATGCTCCTGGTACCTATGCGGTGGGGTGCTCAAGAGGGTGGCATATGAAACCACTAAATGAATCAAGAAACACCGCATTCATGAATTATAATTCGAAACCACTATTTCAAATAATCAATAAGTTGTATAAATCGTACCAGCATTTTCCTACCTTATGCACAAATGCATATGGTAGAGATGGAGGGCTATGAGGGTGCTCTTTTCCGTTCATAAGATCATCCACCATCTTCATGAAATTAAAATTAACAAATCAATTCTTCTTATATATATGTCTATTAATGCGAGCTAGGTTCTTACAAGCCTTTAATTTGTATATAAATCCCAGACAAAAGTATTATTGAAATTTATAATTAATTAAGGTAGATTTCTATCACCAAAAATGGACAAGGTTGACCATGTTAAAGTTCTAGCATCCAACCAGAATCTAATCCATTCAGATTCTGCCCATTTGTGGAAGCTGTTAACTGGCTTGAACCAACTCCATTATATCTGTATTTATATGATTAATTATACTTTAGTCTCAAATTAACCAAACCAATTTACTTCCATCATCATTTTTATTTGTGGGTAAAGATTATGTAGAAATCAAAATCTTGATCCAAGGAAGGTTTACCCAATTTGCAGATTGGAGTTGCATTCTAAAGGCTGAAAGAAATCTTGATGTGATTGAGGATGCTGCTGAGTGCTGACCATATGAACAACACTGTTCACCTGCTGCTGCCCATGATGGTCCTGCTTGATTTTCTGCATAAACTTCTTCCACCTGCTAAAACAACACATCATTTCTTGATTTTATACGTTATTATATAATTAAAAAAACTTATCCTTTATGATTCTATTATATACATTACCTTTATTTTGCAAAGCTTTGTTAGCTTCAAGCCACATCCTTTCCTGTTAATCACACGACCCGCGTATAAGTAGTCATCACCACGAGATATAAATTCAATTCATCAATTCAAAGAGAGATTTCATGAGCTTGGAAAGTATACCTGAACTTGAAGTTCAGAAAGCCGATCCAGCATTGATTGTGTTTGCGGTATAATTAGCAATAACACCATCATATGAACTTCAATTTCATCAGTTTAAAGCAAAGCTAGGAAAATGCAAAGGTGGTATATATATATATATATATATGTATAAATGCAATGGGGATATATATAATATATATATATGTATGTATATACAAAATGACCACTAAATGAATCAAGAATCATTATTAAATGAACTTCCTAAATCAACAAACACCACTTTCATGAATTATAAGTCGAAACCACTATTTCAAATAATCAACAAGTTGTATAAATCGGACCCAAAATCATAAATTGACAAGGCAAGGTCCTTTCAGGGCAACTACTTGGGGAAAACCCCACAACCCCAGTCACATAAAATGCATGAATTTATCGAATTTTAAATAAGGATCAGCGGAAAAAAGGCAAAGATTTGCACTTCGGAACTAGCAAACATGAGTAAAACCTGAACTTCCTAAATCAACAAACACCACTTTCATGAATTATAAGTCGAAACCACTATTTCAAATAATCAACAAGTTGTATAAATCGGACCCAAAATCATAAATTGACAAGGCAAGGTCCTTTCAGGGCAACTACTTGGGAGAAAACCCCACAACCCCAGTCACATAAAATGCATGAATTTATCGAATTTTAAATAAGGATCAGCGGAAAAAAGGCAAAGATTTGCACTTCGGAACTAGCAAACATGAGTAAAACCTGATATTCAACTACAAAGTTACTATAAATTCCTAGCAAAACATTTAATGAAGCAAACATACACTTACAAATAGAAGAAAATAAGATAAGTGTGTTTGAAGGATGGAACGAAGTTCAAATAAAAAATGATGCAAGTAATAATCAAATTGGAAGTTAGTTGGAAGAAAAATATGAAAAACATTGTTGAGAACTGTCTCTCCAAAATTGAGTTGCCCCTGACGGAAGTAGCAAGTTACCCCCACCACCATCTCCCTACAATAATAACAAAAGAAAAACTTATCAACAAAGAAACTTCCAAGACATCAATGTAATACACAAATCCACAGACCACTTGCAACTCGTTTCTAGACTGGGATTCAAACCTTAAGTAGGATGAGCATTGACGTTGGTTTTAGCATCAAAGTTGCTTTTCTGATCAGCATTTTCTTTCCTGGAAATACAATTGTTTTTTGTCAAATCAGCATTCATCTATTGTAGTAGCATTGTTGTTTTCTAGACCAGCATTATTGTTCTTCAAATCAACACTATTTTCAATCAGCAGGGAGTGACTAGTTACCACACCCGGTCAGAAAGTTGTACATAATTGTAATCAAGATGAATCATACCATAAAGTTCCCAGGTCCACAGATGAAAATCACACCAAGTGAATACTCAATGTAAAATTTTCAAAGAAAAAAATATGATTGCATGGAGGTGAGCTGAATGTGTATCCATAAGCACCAACAGATGATTTCTTTCGATACATTTGAGGACAAAGTATTCTATCAATCTGAATGTGTATCCATAAGGACCACTTACTTGAAAAGAAGAGCTCAACAACCTCCACAGCAACAAGACCCGTGTTGAATCTCATATATATCTGAAGCTCACAAATAATAGAGCAATTTTTTAGAAGTATAACGGGTAATGCCTTTTCTCTATGTTTGTGCAGTCTCTAATCCTGCTATAGAAACAACAGAAGCCATCATTAGCCAGGATATGTACATAGAAATCTTTTCACAGAATGCCATCAAACAAAAATCAATTAATCAGAAAGAAAAAGATAGGATCAACATACCTCAATATCATTTCCAAATTATGCAGAACCTGTCACACTATATTTGATATGTTGCTAATTGTATGCACCCTTTGTTTCTTACTGGTATAGAATAGCCTGCGATCACGAGTTTTACCACCTTAAATATTTAAAATACAATAGATAGAAGAGTACCAAAAAGAGATTAATTAGAGGAAGGTAGCAGTCAGTTTTCTCTTTTATTGGTCCCTGAGCCTATAAGCCATGTTCCTGTTCTATTTGGTTGATCACTTGATTGTTGTAACTTTGGAAAACCAAATAGCATTGTTCACAAGCTTCTCACTGTTTTTTCTTCAATTGAATAGGATTATTCACAAGTTTCCATTAGTTTCTCTTGCATACCCTTCCAAATGAAAGTAGAGTTAGGTGAACAGACAAGAGACGATGAATGTACAAAAACATAAAAAGCGGGAAGATAAATTCCTTACCAGGCTATGTACATCAGCACATGACAATCAGATCATCATGTTTCTTCATCAGCAACCATTCACCCAACACAGTGCTAAAAGTCTAGTCTAATGATGGTAGTAGTAATCTAAGACATGTGATGCTTCTAGTACATTTTCCTTATGATATACAGGCATGCTTTAATGATCTTCTATGATAATAATTTCCCGCTGTCAACATTCTCTTTCTTTATCCCTAAGATTGAAGTTCACCTTTCAAACTCTTTATTTACTTTAGTTATGTGTTTGTATTTAAAGCCTCTACACATAAGTTACGATTTATTATTATAAAAATGAAAAAGGAAGTTGAACAAAATCTGAACCTGGCCACAAAAAATTTACGTACCGTATATAAGCTACTAGGTGCAGTATGTGATATTTGGGGGCCACAAAGCTTACTTTTTTGTTTCATGTCATTGTCCCTCTTTAAGATGAATACCACCTCCACAAGTTTAGCATACACGTCCTTGGTTTTCATGGAAGAAAACAAATGAGAAACAAGATCTCAAAACTCAGAAGATAACATGTAGATAGCAAGATTAGGTACCACCAGCCGAATTTGATACCATTCTATATTTGGATCCTGCAATTACTGAAGCTGAATTTTGATTCCATATGCATTTCTCCATCCTCTTGATGCACACAACAACAAATAAATTCAAAGGTAAGAGCAATTATTAGAAAGATAAATAATATACCCTTCATGTAATCTAAGTGCATGATGCGGGAAAACTATGTTTAGTGTCTCTATTAATCACCTGTGAAGTGCTCTTCGACATAAATGAGAGCCTCTGAACCAATCGAGCGGTCGTTTATGCTGTCTAGCAGTTCCACCGCATGTTTAGCAGTTGAAGAACTCACAGAACATGTCCAGCTCAAACCTTGAACAATCATAAATTAAAACATGTTTAGTTACTTCATTTGATGTATACAAGTGAAAGATGATGCTACAACATGAGATCAGTGGGAAAAAGTGTAGAATCCTTTCGTATCTGTATCTCTTTCTTTTCAATGCTAATATGTTGTCTGTCATCTTCACATCTAAACGGGCTCTCTTCAACTGGTTTTTACGCATATGCTTGAATGCGTAATCTTCACTACCAGAAGTTACCCAGAGACCATTCAGTACTTGCATACCGAGCGCAGATCTCGCTCATCTTACTGATAGAATTGGATACCCTACAAGACCAAATACCAAACATAAGCGGTTAAATCATGAAACTACCTCTTAATTCATAATAGAAAAAGCAAAAGATACGATACACTTGCATCATCACGAAGAAGTTTCTAACTCGGAGTGCAGCAAGCCAGCAATGGCAGGCACTGCGCCATGGTTAAATTTTCATGCATAGCGACTATTAAGACCATGATTGCCATATACACGTTCAATGGTGCGTAAATTCAGAGCTACAAATAATCATTGATAAATAATATAAAAACAATCTATAAAACTGCATAAACCTTTCATGTAATTGAAAATTTCCCCTGTTTTCCTATTTTGTTCTCCGATTCTTAACAGTTATCTCACGGGGCAGCACTTTAGAGTAAATTCACGAGGAGGTTATAGTGAACTCATCAAGAAGATCTGGATGATCATCAAAATATGTGGCAAACTGCAAAGATTAAAGACAGTTACCAAGTAATGCATAGAAGAACACTGAAACTAAAGACAATCATGTATACCATGAAACATGTCAAAAAAAAAACTTACAGAAGTTCACCTTCAATTGACACCCTTGAGTTCCTTCTAATACATGTTCAAGATGTCTAAAAACTATCTGTAAACATGATCATCATTTTGAAAAGCGTTTCTCCACAGTGATTGGGTAGTTATATAAAAAACTTCAAACTATCGTAGTAGTTGTATATTCTCAAGTTTACATGTATGCGGCTACATGCACCTTCAATCATCGATCTAAAACAACACACAAACAAATATTTGAAGGGAAAATACTAGATGAAACGGGAAGTAAACGATACCTAACACGAAGAAATCCATGGCTCCTTTTTCTGTCTTTGACAATACAGTTAGAGTTATTGACGCCTTCTGAGTTCCGGGAAGTCATCATCCATTTAATCGTCCATCAAGGCATCCCATAGGAATCAGGGAACAAAGGGTAGGCAGTGTTTTTAAGTCAACTGTTTGAACCTTCAAGATAACTGAATCTTGAAAGTCATGCTTTAAAGGAGTATAGCTGAGTTATGGAAAGTGTAAATAAGGTTTACCTGATACGATAGAGCCACTTTCAAAATTTAAAGGGACACCCAGCCTCCTGAACAGATTAACTTTTAAAATCTCTCGAACTTGCAAGGTGCTTAGACATGCAACTCACAAACACAAAAAACCTTATGGTTTAGCTCAACAGGCAATAAGGCTCGAGCCTTTGGGGTTTCTCCTCATAGGTCACCACTTTCAGTCCTGCAACGCCATTGGAGATTTTCCTGGCTATTCTGCGGCCCCTGGGATTAGTCGATGTATGAACAAGCTGGCACGGTAGCCATGGTTAACAGATAAAAAGTCACAATTCAAAAGTTTGTTTAAGTAACCGCACATGAACAATCAATCAGAAAAATTCAGACGAGCATAAAGCAGATTAATAGGATACGTATTCCCTCTTTATAAACTCAAAGGCCGACAAAAGCAAGTAAATTATAATCCGGAAACTCATCGGAAAGAGATTCAGTCAGTTTCCATCATAATCCATATAGCTTTAGGGTAGGAGAAACCTCTCCAACATGATACAGCAAAAGCACAAATGTGCAACTGAGTTTCCAAGATTAATAATTTTAATTTGGAGGTAAAAACAAAACAAAAGAAAACTCTAAGCCACCTCATGGCAGAACACTTTTAGAGTAAATTCATGAGAAAGGTATACTATTTTAGTAAATACATAAATAAAAGGCAAAGAGCATGAGAAGGTTATAGTGAACTCCTTAAGAAGATCGGGATCATAACCAAAAAGTGTGGCAAACTGCATATATTATAATGCATAGAAGAACAATGAAACATGGTCAGAAAAATCCTACAGAAGTTCACCTCATGATATACTTCATTGATACCTTTTGTTCCTTTTGGTACATGTTCAAGATGTCTAAAAATGATTTGTAAACATGATCGTTTGTTTTGAAAGCATTTCTCCACAATGGTTGGGTAACTATATTACAAATAAACTCAAACTATTGTTGTGTTTATTAAATGTTTACCTGAGAATAGAATGAAGAGTAAATTTTACACAAAGGATATTAGAGGAAGGGATTTTCTCTTTTTGATCTGTTTGGTGGATTGTTATTCAAGAGCTTTGGACACTATTCAGTAAGACAGGTAAGCTTGAGATCCATTTTGGTCAAAACTGTTCCATTACACCCTTAATTACATAAACTACTTATCTACACATTATGCAGCATTCAAAAGATTGAAAATTAAAATTTCCAGAAGAAAAGGTAAAATGAATGCAGGAAGGCCATAAAAGGTCTAACAAATGATGATCTTTCAATACAAATGAGGCCAAACTTGCACCACTTACTTACCTGAAGAAGAGCTCAAATATATATATATATATATATATATATATATATCCAGATGCACACATGAAGCTCACAAACAGTTAGAACAATTTTAAAAAGTATAACTGGTAATCCATCCTCTCCATGTTTGTGCAATCTCTAATCCTGCTATAGAAACAATAGAAGCCATCATTAGCCAGGATATGTAGCTAGAAATATCTTCACGGGATGCCATCGAAAATCCATTAATCAGAAAGAAAGAAAGAAAGAAAGAAAAAGGAAAGATAGGATCAACATATCTCGATACCATTTCCAAATTAAGCAGAACCTGTCACACTATATTAGATTCGTAGGTCCAGATATGTTGCTTATTGTTTACACGGGTACACCCTTTGTTTCTTACCGGTATAGTATAAGCCTGCAATCACCACTTTTACCAACTTAAATATTTAACCTACAATAGACTGACGGGTAAATTTTACCAAAAAAAGATTAGATGAAGGTAGCTGTCAGTTTTCTCTTTATTGGTCCCTGAGCCTATAAGCCATGTTCTTGTTCTATTTGGTCGATTGTTGTACAAAAACTTTAGAAAACAGAATAGCATTATTCACAAGCTTCTCACTGTTTTTTTCTTAATTGAACAAGATTATCCACAAGTTCCTACAGGTTTCTCTTGCATACCCTTCCAAATGAAATTGTAGTCCACCCTTTCATCACGAGCCGCCTCACTTTCATGCCTTGTAAACAGTTAAAGCATAGTAGGAGAATAGGGGCTGTACTGGAATCTCCAACATATAAATGTGTCATTGCGAAAGAAAAACTTGAGTAGACGAAACCTCGCTAGTATTGAGTTGATTTGGTTCACGTCCAAAAAGAACATAGCCGAGATGCTTTCTAAGACATGTGATGCTTCTAGTCCAATTTCTTTAAGATATACAGGCATGCTTTATGCAGAAACCCAAGTCTTTTTCCCCAAACCTCCCCCCCCCCCCCCCCCCCCCCCCCCATCTCAATTAAAAAGCAGTCCCCTTCCATCTATGAAAAATCCCTCCAAAACAAAATTCTTTTCACTCTCTACAGAAAGATTAACTCACAACCATTTTAAACATCAAGATAACTGAATCTTGAAAGTGTAAATAATGGATAAAATATAAAGAAATACCTTGCTTTCTTGGTCTCGTAAGGTGCTTTAACATGATAGATGCATGCAAATTACAACCCAAAAAAACCTTGTGGTTTAGCTCTGGCAATAAGGTTCGAACCTTTTGGTTTCTCTCCTTGGTCAGCAGTCCGAGTCCTGCAAAGCCCACTTGAGATTTTCCTGGCCGTTCTCCAGGCCCCTGTAATTAGTGGATGTATGCGCAAGCTGGCCCACTCACCCATAGTTAACAAATAAAATATCACAATCCAAAAGTTACTTTAACTAACCATTATACACATGGACACTCAATCAGAAAAATTCAGACAAGCATAAATCAGATTAATAGGATACTGAATTCCCACTTTAAAAACTCAAAGACCAACAAAAGCAAGTAAACCTTTCCAACATGATCCAGCTAAAGTACAAATCTGCAACTGAGTTTCCAAGGATTGACAACTTTCAAACTCTGCTTCATGACAAATGTGCAAACGAAAGAACAAATGCATTATATATGATAAATCTAACACTTACTCTCATGAAATCAAAGGATATATACCAATCAAAAATTATTGAATCCCTAACAAGATGACAGTGAGAAATACTGAAAGCGTTCTCAGAAGCAAAGGAGAGCGGGAGTTGAAAATCAATGCAGAAAATAGAGGGACATGAAAGTTATTCTTGTGCTTCTTGAAACTTCACGATAGCTTATTCTTGAAAAGTTATGCCATAAGGAGTATAATATTATATTAGCCAAGGATGTAGTCTAGGCGAAGCCTAGATGAACCTTATCCAAAAAATATTATAATAGCAATAAATAGAAAGTTGATGAAGGGGCTACCCTCTTTTAAGCTTATGTTGGTTCACGATAGCTTGTACTCCCTCAAGCTTACCGTCTTAAATGCAGATGCCCATAAAGTAATTGAAGGATCACTTTTTGGACAACCTAACACATGACTAAATACAATTAGCAAATGAGTCTTTTTCCAAGAATTATAATAGGGAGGATAATATAGGAACGTCAAATTCGTGTTAATGCTAAGTTTGAAATACCACAACTTTTCTCTTGGCAAACAAAATCTTTATGAATGGATTTTATGATTTTATATCCACTTCTAGAACCTTAAATGTTTAGCATAGAATAGAATGAAGAGAAAGTTTACCCAAAAAAGAGTAGATGAAGGCAATTGTGAATGTTGTGTGTATTGGTTAATTCCTTGAAAAAATAAGTCATAAAAAATTTATGTTTCTTTCGGTGGATTATTGTTCAAGAACTTTGGAAAACTATTCAGTAAGACAAGTAAGCATGAGACCCGTTTAGGTCACGTGTTCCATTAAACCATTGCATAAACTACTTTATGTATGCATTCTGTAGCATGCAAAAGATTGAATATTTTCAAAAAAAGAAATTATTTCCTGGAGGTGAGCACAATGTGTATCCATAAGTTCCAACTGATGATTTTCTTTCAATACCTTTGAAGACAAAGTTGCACCACTTACTTACCTGAAAAGAGAGCTCAACAACCTCCACAGCAACAAGACCTGTGCTGAATCTCACATATATCCAGATGCACACCTGAAGCTCACAAATAGTAGAGCAAATTTGATAAGTATAACTGGTAATAATTTTCTCTATGTTTGTGCAGTCTCTAATCCTGCTATAGAAACAATAGAAGACATCATTAGGCAGGATATGTACATAGAAATAATTTCACAGAATGCCATCAAAAAATCAACTAATCAGAAAGAAAAAGAAAGAAAAAGATAGGATCAACATACCACAATACCATTTCCAGATTACGTAGAACCTGTCACACTATATTTGATATGTTGCTTATTGTTTACACCCTTTGTTTCTTACAATAGAATTCCA
This sequence comes from Centaurea solstitialis, assembly GCA_030169165.1. Taxonomy (NCBI): domain Eukaryota; kingdom Viridiplantae; phylum Streptophyta; class Magnoliopsida; order Asterales; family Asteraceae; genus Centaurea; species Centaurea solstitialis. The sequence continues at coordinate 107,879,838 of CM058041.1, read as the reverse complement.
CAGTAATTCTGAAGAGAAAATGTTAGCATTTACAAGACCAGGTACTAGCAGAATCTATTTCTCTGCACCAAACCTGCGGGCATTTGGAGCCGTAGGCTTTATCCCCAACGCCTTTCTCTAGTCTCAATTGTCTTCTTTGGACAAAGTACTTCCACTCACCAAGATCTTCTTGATTGAATCTACTGTTTTTGGTGAAGTGTTGTATAAAGAACGATCGTAATTACACATTAGGGCATAGATCGAAAACTCCAGATGTAATGAGACATATACATAAGAGCCTTTCGCCAGCAAAAGAACATATAAATGAATGTGCCTAGACATGTTTCGAAAATGAAAAGCAACTTTGTTGTGCAAAAAAGCCAAAAAGGTGGACCTTGGTGCAGAAGGTTTGTGGAAGGTTAGAGAAACCAAACAAACCAACGCAGTGTATCCCACCTGCCCTGAGGTATAGGAAGGGTAAAGTGTATGCAAACCTGAGCAGAACTCTCAGCTGCAGTATTTATAGCCAACAAATTTTAAGAAAACTTGCCTCCTTCTACACGTCCAGCAGAATGTGCCTTAAGGTCTGTTTGTTAGCTTAATGAGATTAATTAGACTCACATAGTATCCAGTCAGTTTGGTAGTGGCTTAGTGGTATAGAAAGTGGCTTATTCAATAAGCTTCAAGGAATGAGCTTTATGCAAAAACCAAGTTTTTTTTCCCAAACCTCCCCCTCCCAATTAGCAGGCCCATCATCTATAATTAACCCTCCAAAACAAAATCTTCTCAATCTATAAAGACAGATTAAGTCGCAACCATTATTATACTAGACTTACCAGATCATTTGACAAGGATAAGATGAATGCAGTATAAGGAGCATAACCTGTTCATGGACAACCTTCTTCATCAAACCTAAATAAGATATTTGAGGGAGCGGAAGACAACAGAAACAACAAATCAAACTGTAAGAATCCGGCTGCAAAAAAGATAAATAAGAAGCAATGTAAGAGAGGATAAGAAGGATACAATCTGTGGTGGCCAGAGCCATGAGAAAGAACATCCACATCAGTTAGCTTCCAGAGCCAACCCATGTTGACTTCAAAATAGGAATTATGGTAGTAAAATCAACTGAAAGCAGTTATTCACCCATCAAAATCTGTGAGAAGTTAACAACAGATGAGTAATCCCTCCAAAATATAAAAAAGATCTAAACAAGAAAGAAAAAACAAATGCATTAACTACTTACCTCTTTTAACAGGGTCTGCAAATCTGTTCCAGCTATAGAGGTGTTTGTTTGCCGTGTAATTCAAATATGTGAGGTCTCTGGTTTGAAACCAGGCACCATCCCTCTGCCAATGGGATGCATGCCTGATTTACTGCCCCCGTAATGCTCCTGGCACCTATGCGGTGGGGTGCTCAAGAGGGTGGCATATGAAACCACTAAAATGAATCAACAAACACCGCATTCATGAATTATAATTCGAAACCACTATTTCAATAATCAATAAGTTGTATAAATCGTACCAGCATTTTCCTACCTTATGCACAAATGCATATGGTAGAGATGGAGGGCTATGAGGGTGCTCTTTTCCGTTTATAGATCATCCACCATCTTCATGAAATTAAAATTAACAAATCAATTCTTCTTATATATACGTCTATTAATGCGAGCTAGGTTCTTACAAGCCTTTAATTTGTATATAAATCCCAGACAAAAGTATTATTGAAATTTATAATTAATTAAGGTAAATTTCTATCACCAAAAATGGACAAGGTTGACCATGTTAAAGTTATAGCATCCAACCAGAATCTAATCCATTCAGATTCTGCCCATTTGTGGAAGCTGTTAACTGGCTTGAACCAACTCCATTATATCTGTATTTATATAAATATTTATACTTTAGTCTCAAATTAACCAAACCAATTTACTTCCATCATCATTTTTATTTGTGGGTAAAGATTATGTAGAAATCAAAATCTTGATCCAAGGAAGGTTTACCCAATTTGCAGATTGGAGTTGCATTCTAAAGGCTGAAAGAAATCTTGATGTGATTGAGGATGCTGCTGAGTGCTGACCATATGAACAACACTGTTCACCTGCTGCTGCCCATGATGGTCCTGCTTGATTTTCTGCATAAACTTCTTCCACCTGCTAAAACAACACATCATTTCTTGATTTTATACGTTATTATATAATTAACAAAACTTATCCTTTATGATTCTATTATATACATTACCTTTATTTTGCAAAGCTTTGTTAGCTTCAAGCCACATCCTTTCCTGTTAATCACACGACTCGTGTATAAGTAGTCATCTAACCACAAGATATAAATTCAATTCATCAATTCAAAGAGAAAGATTTCATGAGCTTCGAAAGCCGATCCAGCATATTGTGTCTGCGATATAATTAGCAATAACACCTGAACATGAAGTTCAGAAAGCCGATCCATACATACATACATGAATCAAGAATCATTATTAAATGAACTTCCTAAATCAACAAAAACCTCTCAGCTGTCATGATATATTTTAATAAATTATTTTCTTTGGGGTGAGAAACTTTCAATTGGCAGGGAGTAACAACAATATCTGGACATAGCTATAATAGTATAATCAAGATGACAAAATACAGATAAAAATGACATTAGCCTTTCAATTAGATGCATTTATTTCGGATAAAAAACTACCAACAAAGGTTATGAAGGAAATGCCATGAAAAAAAAAAAGCAAATCCCAAAAAGTTGCATTAAAAAAAGCACCATCCATCTATGGTTAATGCAGAAATCATTTGTAGAAACGTGATTTATGTAATAGCATCAACCTTTTTAAAAATGCTATAATAACATACTCAAATCAACCCAATGATGTAGTTTTAATGGAAAGCATTAGAAAACAAAAAACCAAAGTGTTAACTCTAAAATGGGAGTTGGACATAAACTCAAATATAAATGTAGATAGATAGATATTCACATTTTAGCAAATTTTCAGAGAAGGATCTAATAATTAGAGAAACTGCATATGACCACTCCAAATCCACGAAAATCAATGAAACTGCAAAGATGACAGAGAAGGTTCTAAAAAGTAGAGTACGTAATAGGAAAACAAATTATTATAGCAGGTCATTTCAGGTGACATGTTTTGTGCCATTAAGATAGCTTTACCTGCAGAAAATGACAACCAATATAGCTTCTTGACCAAAGCATGCACTACACTTGAATGTAGGGGAAGGAAATTAACCCCATAATAACCTTTATTTTCATGGGTTGATGAAATTGAGAATTGATGGAGAATTAACATAGAAAAGTTAAAGAATTGGGAGCTAGAAAGCACAAATAGAACCTGATTGAAATGAAAAGTGTGCATAAATAGGGATTATTGATGGTTGCAAACATTAAATTACAAAATCACACAAATAGGGTCCCACACTAAACAAATTTGTCATGAAAGGATTATTACATGAGCAGACTTGTGAGCGGTTTCCGGTTATAGTGAAGATTCTTCTTTGCAATTCGGAATGAGTGATATCACATCCAACTTGGATGGCCTTTAAATTTCAACTACAGCCTAACCACTTCCGGCAATTTGAGCATGCACAACAAAGTTTCTCGGCTTCATCACGAAGGAAAGTATGCTTAACAAATCAGATTAGCTGCAAATAAGATAAATAAGAAGCAATCTAAGAGAGTATTGATGGATACGATCTATGGTAGCCAGAGTCATGAGAAAGAACATCCACATCAGTTAGCTTCCAGAGCCAACCCATGTTGACTTCAAAAAGGGAATTATAGGCAGTTGTTTACCATCAAAATCTGTGAGAAGTTAACAACAGATGAGTAACCCTCCTAAATATAAAAAATCAAAGAAAAATCAAATGCATTAACTACTTACCTCTGTTCCAGCTGTAGAGGTGTGTATGTGCTGTGTAATTCAAAATTCAAAATTGGTACATTCCAATTAGCAAAAATCTATTGGCAATTTTCTGCAAATCTAATACCAACATCACTTGGTGAAGTTTGATATGGTTGATTGGTTTCCCCATTCCCAAGAATCAAGCAAATGTTTACCCCAAAATCAAAAAATATGAACTCTGATCTGATTAATTACCAATTACTAAATTTTCCAGCATTATGCTACAGATTCTATGGAAAATGAACACAATTTTTGCTTACCGATCCTTAACACAGAATGATGATTGTTCTCCAACATCGCTATCGAGAATCGTGGAAGTGAGATTGGAGAGACTGCTATATACTCTCTGAGTAATGAAAGGGAGGAAACCAGTATCGTTGATCTGGCCGGCGAATTCGTCGCCGACAACTTGGCACTGTACGAGTTCCGGTGAATGCAGCAGCACGAAAACAGTAGCTAAGGAGACGAAGAGCTTCCCTCCGACCATTCTCCGGCTAGCAACGACGTGGTGGGACGTGCATATAATATAGTTGACGGTGTAACATGTACATATTTACATGTTACAAAAGCCACAGCAGCAGCAGATCATCCTAGGAAACTTCCATTTGAAGCAGCAAGCAACTTACAACTTTACACCAAATCTGGCCTCCATTTTGCCATCTAAATGTCACTTTATCTGAAGAAATTTTTAAAAGATAAGCAATCTAACTTCAAACTTTTTTATCAAAGGAACAAAATGAGTGTATGATTATGCAAATTTCAGAGCTAACCAAATAACTATCGGCTCCGTATTGAGAAAAGAAAAACCCAAGTTTTAGTGACAAAAGTACTGACAGGAACATATACAAGTTGTGTGTAGTAGCTAGACGTCATTCCTCAAGGATGGCGCTCCCTAAATTAGTGGCAAGAGCCACCTAACCGAGCTCAGGGCTCCAGCTGGCATCCCCACCTTCACAAAATCAGGACGCAGCCTTGCCACTGACAGTTCTCGTAATTTATTCAACAGCAGGTCAGAATGAGATACTTTTAGCAAAGGACGCCCCTGCCAGTTGAGCACTTTCAACTACAAATACATACCAACGGTTAGATCAAGTTACTAATTTTTGCTACTGGTCTCTGGTTTGAAACCAGGCACCAGTGCACCCACCCATCTGCCAATGGGATGCATGCATGATTTACTGCCCCCCAGATGCTCCTGGTACCGATGCGGTGGGGTGCTCAAGAGGGTAGTGTATGCCCTTATTCTAGGCAATGACCGCTAAGGTGGATGGCCTTTAAATTCAACTTGCATCCTGACCACTTACGGTGATTTTAGCATGCACAACAAAGTTTCTCTGCTTCATTACAAAGAAAGGTATGCTTCACAAATTGCATGCCTGTGTTAACATTTAGAATTTAGGAATGCATTCATCAAGTTCATTTAACCTAATAAAAAAATATTAATGAACCAGGACACCATCTATATAGCGTTCATCAAGAGCCACCTAACCGAGCTCAGGCTCCAGCTGGCATCCCCACCTTCACAAAAATCAGGACGCAGCCTTGCCACTGACAGTTCTCGTAATTTATTCAACAGCAGGTCAGAATGAGATACTTTTAGCAAAGGACGCCCCTGCCAGTTGAGCACTTTCAACTACAAATACATACCAACGGTTAGATCAAGTTACTAATTTTTGCTACTGGTCTCTGGTTTGAAACCAGGCACCAGTGCACCCACCCATCTGCCAATGGGATGCATGCATGATTTACTGCCCCCCAGATGCTCCCGGTACCGATGCGGTGGGGTGCTCAAGAGGGTAGTGTATGCCCTTATTCTAGGCAATGACCGCTAAGGTGGATGGCCTTTAAATTCAACTTGCATCCTGACCACTTACGGTGATTTTAGCATGCACAACAAAGTTTCTCTGCTTCATTACAAAGAAAGGTATGCTTCACAAATTGCATGCCTGTGTTAACATTTAGAATTTAGGAATGCATTCATCAAGTTCATTTAACCTAATAAAAAAATATTAATGAACCAGGACACCATCTATATAGCGTTGTCACCAGAAAGTCAATGACTAAATAGAACTCGCCACTGATTATACATGAATCCAAAACAAAGTGTTGACACCACTGCAATGGAAAGAACAGTTGGAAGAAATGAGACAATATGCTAGCTCAGATTTAGTTCAAAAGTTTTAATAATCAATAATATAAGCAATAAATAATATGTCATATTATCTTACAATTGAAATGAAGAAGCTATGCTTGTGGCTTAATTTGACTATCAATCATAATCAGATGACAAGTCATCAGTTTATTACAGACTCGGTAGTGTACCAAGTTGCCAATATTAAATATTTGAGAAGGAAATATCATTGAAATAACACGTTCTTAAAGTAGAACGAAAATCTCAATTTAGGAAAAGGAGCCGAAACAAACAGATTTCTTAAATACCCACAAAAATGTGAAGTTAGCATACATCTACCATCTGTGTGTATATACAGATTTTCTTTCTTACCAATCATTGCGATTAAAATAAATATACACCACCTACATTCCCTCTGTCTACCTTCATGCATATGACCACTCCAAATCTCACCAAATCACTCCTAGAAAAGGACATAAACCATCAAAATGCTTCTTGACTAAAATAAACTCCATAGATTGCACTCTACCTTCTGGATGAAAAACGAGACTCGTTGTATTGGTTGCACTCTACAAATTAAATAAATGCTTCCATGAGAATCTAGTCTAACAAAGAGAAAATACGAAGTAACTTAAGAGAGATTAGGACGGATGCATAGCGTTTGCCACCGTGTGAAACCAAAGTTTATGCCCAAACATGCACCCTAGCCAACTTCTAAAGCCAAGAACCAGGCCTTGTCAATCCAAAATAGAAATGAACAGCTAAATGTCTTCAGAATCAAAAGAAAACTATGTACGGAAGAAAAACCGAGTAAAGCATACCTCAAAAACTTGAATGCAGTACCAGCAAAATCATTCAAGCAAACAGGGATAATAATGAGTTGGAAGGAAAACCACAGCCATGGATATAACAGTTGGAAGGAAAACCACAACTTGAAAACCAATAAACAATTTCTCCGACCAGAAAACAAAGTAAGAGAATATATTGGCGGTTTTTGCGATTTCGTGCTTTAGAACCCAATCAGTTAAATGCGTCTCTAGCGGCTACACAATCAGTGTCGACCGTAAGCGCTCTTGATCTCTGCCCTCTTGAACAACGCATCTCTTCTTGAACAAAGGCTTTGCTTCGATTACCCTACGACAGGGTAGGCTTCAGAATCTGCATATTAAAATAATTGTTTCAAGAAATATAGGGTTCAAAGAAAACCTCAGAGAAGAAACGAAAAGAGGAGATTGCTCTATTTGATCACATGACCCATCATATGTTTAAGAAGGTGGGATTTATGCATATACAAATAAGTCATTTTGATAAAATATGAAAATCATCACCTTCCACGATGCTAGCAGGGGAGCGCATGTCCTTTTCACTGTTACTCTCCTCCTCTGTCTTTCCACCAGAGGAATTATGACACTCAAAAGTTTACTCAGTTGCCTACCAATAACGTATACTTGAGAGCGAAGAAAAGACCATCGAAATAATGCACTCTTACTCATTTTGCCGATCTGATAATAATCAAATCATCGTAATAACAGAGAAAAACTTGTTAATGAACTCATATTCTTCTGTCTGGTCATTATATTAAAATAGATACCAGTTACAATCCATCGCGTACCTGTAAAGGTGCCTAAAGGCATAAATTCAACAAAAACTAGGACCACTCCAAATATACAAAAATCAAATAAAAACTTAAGGCCGTTAGAAAACAAACAAAAAGAAGACTCTATTTCCATAAACATCGATGCAAGAATTTTATTTTAAAAGCTCTATTTGCTCCTTTCGCATCAAGGACAACTTAACCTTTGTCGCTTTACGGTCAGTCTTTCATGCTTTGTTGGCCCACCCTCTATGTTCACATTTTCCCACCTATTCTAAAGATAGTTCTATTCCAGATTTACCTTGCCGGAAAATGGGGACAAGGATACAAGTTAAATATCAAACGCCTCCCAATAAACTAGAAAGATATGCTATTATTTGGATCATATGACCTGTCTCTATTGAAGTCCAAAAATTGCAACAGGAGCTTCTGGGTAATTTGGTTCAGAAAGACAGAAGTGGGATGGAATTGGTGAGATTTACCTTTAGCAGTGATGGTTCTAATTGATGAGATTTACCTTTAGAACTTGTGTTCTTTAAAATAACCTTCACACTGCAGCACGAAAAGAAAAGGCATATTTTTATCCAAAAAAAAAATAGACTGCCTGATAAAATTCTACCTTTAGACCTGCAGACGAAAATCTACAAGTTAAAACTTCATGTAGTGAATATTGAATCTGCAAATACCAGGGGAGAAGTGGAGCAGCAGAAGTCAAGATAGCAGGGAAAAGAGCAGGATGGGAGAAAGCTTAGAGATATTATATAGATCAGAGGTTAACCTTGTCATTCATTTCATAACAGCGTGATGTATCTGCTTCTTTTTCTACGAAGGAAAAAAAACTAAAGAAGAGATTTTGAAATATCAAATATGAAACAACTAAAACATAATCAATCATTAACAAAGTGAGTGTTGATCAGGGGTTTGGATTTGGATTCCGCTTCCATTGTTACCTTTATTTGATAACACATATCAAGATTCCCGTAATTCATATCCGGAAATCTTCAAAAAGAAACACACTGCATATGTTCTTTCTAAGCATTTCTTTATGGCATGCATAATTTTACTTAAAAGAAATTACTTCAAGTAATAATAATTAATATTGACAAAGAAAGATACACAAGAAAATCTCAGCTGATCACTTTATTCATCCTAATAAGTAATAACTACTATCAAGCATATCGACCATAGCTTCGTATAGATGCAGATACATTCACAAGAAAGTTAATGGCTAGAAGAAACTCAGCTCTTATTATAAATGAATCAGAAGATAGGTGTTTGTGGTTAAAGGTGACTAAGTAGCGAGTGATTCCGCCAGCAACATTTGAGAAGTGGCGAGTCTAGAAGCGGTTACAGTGATGTTCATCGGTCGTTGTCAGTTGAGACATCTTGCAAGGTGATGGTGGATTTGTGCCAAAAAAAGAAATTCAAAAACATGTTGGATATACCAGATCATTTGGCGAGGATAAGATGAATGCAGTATAAGGAGCATAACCTGTTCATGGACAACCTTCTTCATCAAACCCAAATAAGATATTTGGGAGCGGAGGACAACGGAAACAACAAATCGAACTGTAAGAATTGGGCTGCAAAAAAGATAAATAAGAAGCAATCTAAGAGAGGATAAGATGGATACAATCTGTGGTAGCCAGAGCCACGAGAAAGAACATCCACATCAGTTAGCTTCCAGAGACAACCCATGTTGACTTCAAAAAGGGAATATGGTAGTAATAATCAACTGAAAGCAGTTATTCACTCATCAAAATCTGTGAGAAGTTAACAACAGATGAGTAATGCCTCCAAAATAAAAAAGATCTAAACAAGGAAGAAAAAACAAATGCATTAACTACTTACCTCTTTTAACAGGGTCTGCTAATCTGTTTTAGCTATAGAGGTGTTTGTGTGCCGTGTAATTCAAATATGTAAGGTCTCTTGTTTGAAACCAGGCAGCACCATGATCTACTGCCCCCATGATGCTCCTGGTACCGATGCGGTGGGGGTGTTCAAGAAGGGGCATATACTCCTATTCTAGGCAATGACCGTTAAAGTAACTACTTAATAATAAGTAGAAACAACTGTTTCAAATAATCTATAAGTTGTATAAGTTGGACCCAAAATCATTAATAGGCAAGGTCCTTTCAGAAGCTTCAAAATTTACTTAATACCATCATTTTGGGACAGCCCCAGTCACCTAAAACGCATGAATTTATCGAATTTTAAATATGGATCAGAGCAAAAAAGGCAAAGATTTGCACTTCGGAACTAGCAAACATGAGTAAAACCTGATATTCAACTACAAAGTTACTATAAATTCCTAGCAAAACATTTAATGAAGTAAACATACACTTACAAATAGAAGAAAATAAGATAAGTGTGTTTGAAGGATGGAATGAAGTTCGAATAAAAAATGATGCAAGTAATAATCAAATTGGAAGTTAGTTGGAAGAAAAAAATGAAAAACGTTGTTGTCATTTCAAGAACTGTCTCTCCAAAGATTGAGTTGCCCCTGATGGAAGTGCAAGTTACCCCCCACCACCATCTCCCTACAATAACAAAAAGAGAATCTTATCAACAAAGAAACTTCCAATAAACCCCCGACATCAATGTAAAACACAAATCCCCAGACCACTTTCAAACCTTAAGTAGGATGAGCATTGACGTTGGTTTTAGCATCAACGTCGCTTTTCTGATCAGCATTTTCTTTCCTGGAAATACAATTGTTTTTTGTCAAATCAACATTCATCTTTTGTAGTAGCATTGTTGTTCTTCAAATCGACACTATTTTCCCTATCTAGGTTAGAAGAAATACATGAAAGCACCTCCTCGCAGCTTTCATGATATATTATTTCATTAAATAATTTTTTGGGGGTGAGAGACTTTCAATCAGCAGGGAGTGACTACTTACCACACCCGGTCAGGTATAACCAACAATATCTGTACATAATTGTAATCAAGATGAATCATACCAGAAATGATTGCATGGAGGTGATCATCAAAATATGTGGCAAGCACATGATCATCAAAATATGTGGCAAGCACATGAACAATCAATCAGAAAAATTCAGACAAGCATAAATCAGATTAATAGGCAATGACCGCTAAATGAATCAAAAATCATTACTAAATGAACTTCCTAAATCAACAAACACCACTTTCATGAATTATAAGTCGAAACCACTATTTTAAATAACCAATAAGTTGTATAAATCGGACCCAAAATCATAAATGGACATGGCAAGGTCCTTTCAGGGCAACTACTTGGGGAAAACCCCACAACCCCAGTCACATAAACGCATGAATTTATTGAAATTTAAATATGGATTTGAGCAAAAAAGGCAAAGATGTACACTTCGGAACTAGCAAACATAAGTAAAACCTGATATTATTCAAGTACTATATCCTGAAAACATTAACGAAGTAAAGTGCCTTAACAAACATTAAAGAAGATAAAAACAATGCTTGAAGATAGAAAGAAAAAATAAGTAATAACAATGGTCGTTTCAAGAAGTAGTGTCTCTCCAAAGATTGAGTTACCCCTGATGGAAGTAGCAAGTTACCCCCACCACCATCTCCCTACAATAATAACAAAAGAAAAACTTATCAACAAAGAAACTTCCAAATAGATAACGTATTAAAACACAAATCCACAGACCACTTTCAACTCGTTTCTAGACTGGGATTTCAAACCTTAAGTAGGATGAGCATTGACATTGGTTTTTCTGATCAGCATTAATTTCTTTTCAGGAAATACAATTGTTTTTTATCAAATCAGCATTCTTCTTTTGTAGAAGCATTGTTCTTTTTTAGACCAGCATTATTGTTCTTCAAATCAACACTATTTTCCCTATATACGTTAGAAGAAATACATGAAAGCACCTAGCAGTTTTCATGATATATTATTTCACTAAATCATTTTTTGGGGGTGAGAGACTTTCAAATCAGCAGGGAGTAATGACTTACCACACCCGGTCAGGTATAAACAGCAATATCTGGACATAATTGTAATCAAGATGAATCATACCAGCAAGTTCCCAGGTTCACAAATGAAATCACACCAAAATTAAAATAAAAATCACATTAGGCTTTCAATTAATGCATTTATTTCTGATAAAAACTACAACAAAGGTTATGAAGGGAAATTCCATGAAAAAAGAAAAAGTAAATCCTAACAAATTGCATTAAAAAAAAAGCAAGATCCATCTATGGTTAATGCAGAAAACACTTTCCATAACTTGGTTTCTCTAATAGCATTACCCTTTTAAAGGAAAGCTATGATAACATACTTAAATCAACCCAACAATGTAGTTTTAACGGAAAGCATCAGAAAACAAAAACAAATTGTTAACTCTGAAATAGGCTTTAGGCATAACCTAAACTGAGATTTTAAAACATTTGCTTATTTCTTTTAGACAAAGAAAAATAACAATAAACTCAAATATAAATAAAGATAGATATTTACGTTTTAGCAAATCTCAGTAAGCAATTAAAGGGAAAATAACAATGTTTAGATCCTTTATGAGTACAACCTGAAAGAAGCCCATGAATGACAGTCTAGAATAACGTTGATGAAGGGTTCATGCTACTAGAATAAAACATGTTGGTTTGATTATGCTCCCTTTTTGCTTTGAGTGGTTGGCAAAAGCATCATTATCATCATCATTGTTGAAAAATTAACCACCTCAAAAACCAGTATAAGATAGAACACACATTATCGTCATCATTAATAATTATCCCATGAATCATATAAGTACACACCCACAAAATCCACAAAAAAGTCATATATCTATACTTTTGATCCAATATTAAGCACCAATCAATGCCATAATGTGTTTGATCACATAGTTCATATGTTTGAAGTAACTGTAATCAAGAAATATAAAACGAATATCTACAAAATGCATATATCTCATCAAATAACTTGAAAAAAACGCTTTCAAACACCATACCTGCCTCTGATTTCGTGTTTTTTTATCTCGATCACTCTATGGTTTCAGTCATTGTATAAACCCTAAGTCCTCTTCTGTCGAAATTTAGGGATTAGAGAAAACCTGATAGAAGAAGAGAGAAGAAGAAAGAAGAAGAGAAGAAGAAGAAGAAGAAGAAGAGAAGGAAACTGGACATATTTGGGGGGTGGGTGGGTGGTGGGTTCAATTGGGAGTATGAAAGAAAAAGCCCTTCTCTAAGTCTCTATATATACTTTTTCCTCTCGATTTTTTTTACCGTTAGCTATTTAATGTTTCAAGATAGATTATAAAGATTCACTTCCCTTTTAATTCAATGATTTTTTACCGTTGCTTGAAGATCATGATCTTTCTTTCTCATTAAGTTTTCTTTTCTTTTCTTTTTTTGATTTTAATTTAATGCTTTTTTAGTTTTTACCGTTTATTTTAATTTCAGATTTGTGTTTTTTCATTTTTTTTTTACCAAATATTTATTTTTTAAAATAATTACCCGTTGATATTTACCTTCCTGTATTTAAAAAACAAAATCTATTTAACGGATCTAATTCTAATTAAGGATATGATATACATCTTATCTATAAGACTAATGTTAAAATTAAAAGTAGTGGTTCAATAATAAAACTAAAATGTATTTAACAGATTGTATTAGTCTATGTTTGGCAAACTAGCTGATAAGCTAGCTGATATGGAAATATAAATCATACATTAATACATTACCATGAATTATATGGTAATATGAACCTTGCCAATAAGGATTTACGCGAAAGAATTTGGTAAACGGCCTCTCAAGAATATAGATCCAAGTTATAAAAAAACTAAAGACGCAATCAAGTGTACATGATCCTTTGAATTTCTGAAAATATGACAACAACAGGTAAAACAAACATACAACCACTTGAAGAAAGACTCAATTTACTCTTAAATTTATTAATTTTGTCACCATTATTTATTGGACAATGATATTGCCACTGCATATATTACTTCTTCCACGGCAATATTAATAAATTTACCCTTTTGCTCTTACCTATTTTATTTCCAAGACTAAAATTAAGGGATTATTCTTAAAAAAAAATATCATCTCCTTCCCTCCAGGAAACTAAACAGTCGCTTCCTTCCTTCTTGTCGCCTCCTTCCATCTACGGAACTCCAACGTGGTCGCCGGAATCACTATTGTTATCGCCGGAATCACCATTGTTGTCGCCATAATCACCGTTGTGTTCGCCGTAATCACCGTTGTCGACGCCGGAATCACCGTTGTGTTCGCGGAATCACCGTTGTCGTCGTCGGAATCACCTTTGTCGTCGCCCTAATCACCATTGTGGTCGCCGGAATCACCATTGTGGTCGCCGGTTCTGGTCGTCGTTGATTATTCTCCTCCGAAAATAGTGGTCGTCTGTTCTGATTCATTGTCGCCGGAATCACCACTGCCTTGAAGCAGGGGTACTGCTCGTTCTCGTAACCTGTTTTGTTGTCATCCAGATTTCTATCTTTTTCTGGGTTTTCGTCTCTTTTCTGGAAATGCTTATGTTTTTTAATTGTTTCGTTGGTTTTGTTTGTTCCTTGGATTTGGTTGGATACTTGGATTCATTATTCTCTCTGTTTTAAAATGGTGATCTGGGGTCTTTGTTATTTTGTGTTTAGTTGGTGGTATAATAAGTTTTCTTTGTAGCTAAAAAAATTATTTGCCATTTCAAAAAAGTGGGAGAAAAAAACAGAGAATTAATAGGTTTTAAAAAATTGGAAATAGGAGAGTTAATAGGAAACAAATAAGTAGGGTCAAGATTTTTTCTCTCTCTTGTATATTTAATCCAAGGGTAAAATTGTCAAATTAAATAAAAAGAAGTGGAATAATCAATTTGTGCCGTGGAGATATCACTCCCCTTATTTATTTGATCGGGTAATGCACTTATTATTATGCTTGTTTAACATCTTAAACTTAAATAAAAACTCAAAAGGATACTAAATTACGGATTGCGCTTTAATTAAATTACTTAAAATGTTTGAAAATTTATATGTTGGGTTGGAGTCACACACCCTTTCAACTTCTATTTTATTGATTTTATTAATATTTTTAATTTGTTGATTTTAACATCATTATTTAGTTAATTACTTAATGACTCTATCTTAATTCTTGTTTAGTTAATTATTAAATTGACCCAATTCAACTACATATTTTATGATCTTTTTATCAACATGAATTTCTAAAGTTCATTAGAATCCCTTTATGTTATAAAAAAATTATGATTTTAGCTAGAAATTAATATTAAATTTAGAAAAATTATCATAAGGAAAGATGTGCTTTTGGAAGCTCCACTACGACATATACCCTAAGGAGATGTAAGTGCTATCTACACTAGAGAGCACTTTTGATACCAATGAAAAATTCATGAAATGTTTTTTTAAAGATTGAAGTGATTTGAGAAAAGTCAAGTTATAGAAGGCATTAAAATCACTACTAACAATGCCTTCGAAATTATATATACCCACTTAAATCTAATGAAATTGGAGTTATGATATCGAAAATACACCGTAACATATAATTGTATCAAAATAGTTACCTCAAAGGTCAAGCAAGAAAAGGGATGTTAATAGTCGGAACACAAGTATGTATGCAAGAGTTGACAATACGACAAATATAGTTCGACCAAAGAAGGAAGGGTGTTAATCACCTAAAGTCGATGCAACAAACGAAGATTTGATAACCAAATACAAGAAGCAAGTGAAAATAGCAGCAAGAGAATGAAAAACCAATCCTCATATTGATTGACGATGAAAAGGTAGTAGTCACTTCAATTTAAACACATATATTTAGGCTTTCATTTTCTTTGTCCAATGTACTGAAACATCAAGGAAACATATAGTTATTGAACAGAGAGCCTACACTTCATCGCTTCGCAAGTCCCATGATGGTTGATGCTTGGTAGCAACTATTTCCAGGGTGATCAAATTTAACCATGATGTTGTATCATTGCTCGAAGTCATGGGGTTGGTTAGGGTTTGTAGGGAACAACTAAGACAGTATGATAGTACATGTGGAATACTTATCACTTATTCTTGGATCAAAATTTGAAGGTGTAGTGGCTTGTGGGATCTCAATATTGCTCAAGTCACCTTCTTTAATTCATGCTTTATCGTTTTTGAAGTGTTCAAAACCTTGTTTCATTTATGCTTTATCGTTTTTTATATACGACTATCTATTTTACAGATTATTAATATATTGTTGATCTAGCTTTTAGGTCTAAGTAATATAGTTGGTTTTGAGTAACTCCTACTTCCATTGCCAATGATCATGCACAAGATGTTATGGTGCTTGGGCTCGTGCCAATTTACATAGAGTTTTCTATTATGAGAGATAGGTATGTTTATATCCATTTGGTGATGAGTTATGAAAAATACTAGAACAGGTTCTATTATGTACTAATATGCTCATGATATACGAAAAATACAAACAAATGTGTATTTGACCACCCAGAACTTGTCGGTACTGGAGTATTGGAAAATATATGAAATGGTTTGTACAATCTTGATGTTTTAGAGAAAAAACAATTACCAGAACAATCTTCACAGGATTATTGTTTGTTGAATGTTTACATATATTTTAGGACTATCTTCACCATAATGTATCCAACTTTACCCAAATTCCTATTGTATGTATCGAACTTAAAAAAGTGCTATTGTGTGTAATAAACTTTCAATTTCGGTTTATTGTATGTACAAGTTTACCTACTAAACAGGTTACCGGTCACCCCCTTCTTCTCCGGCGACCACCACCACCAAACCCTCCGGCCACCACCACCACTAAACCCTCCGGCCACCACCACCACAGCCACCATCTCCACCACCAAACCCTCCGGCCACCACCACCACCACCACAGCCACCATCTCCACCACCACCATCACCAAACCCACTACCTTTCACCGGCCACCACCACCACCACAACCACCACCACCATCACCAAACCCACCGGCCACCACCACCACCACAGCCACCATCTCCACCACCATAGCCACCAGCACCATCACCAAACCCACAATATATGAACCCTAATTTCAATATACCAAGAACCCTAATTTCAAGAACCCCAAATATACCAAGAACCCTAATTTCAATATACGAACCCTAATTTTAATATACCAACCGACAATGAAGGTGGTGTAGGGGTGGTGGTTGACGGTGGTAGTTGCAGCGGTCTGTGGCGGCGGTCATCTCGTCGTCGGTGTCGCCGGAGAAGGGTGGTGGCGGTGTTGGTGGTGGGTTTTGGTGATGGTGGTGGTGGCTGTGGTGGTGGTGGTGGCTGGAGAATGGAGTCGTCGGATAAGGGTGTTGCCGGAGAAGGGAGTCGCCGGAAAAATTACCTGATACACATCAGTATAAACCGGTTTAGTAGGTAACTTGTACATACAATAATCCAAATTGAAAGTTTAGTACACACAATAGCACTTTTTTAAGTTCGATACATACAATAGGAATTTGGGTAAAGTTGGATACATTATGGTGAAGATAGTCCTATATTTTAAGACATTTTATATTAATTAGTCATGAGTAGTATGTAACGATGCTCTAAATTTTCATAGCATGTGTTAGGTGATAACTAAGCTTTGATGTTATGGGACAAGTTAATGAAATTAAGGAGGTTATTGGGTGTAAGCAATGTTATGGGTGTAATATATTCTTTAAAGATACGAGTAAAGTTCAAGGGTGATCAAAGTCTTTTTACTTTAGTATTTTGATTATAATGTTGTCATTGTGTGAGATAAGATGGATTTTTCAAGATTTTGTAGGGATAGTCTCAATGTTTATAGAAAAAACAAGCAGGAAATATAAGTTTGAATGTAAACAAGCAGGATTTAGAGGATATTGTTTATTGAGTGCTCAAATACAAATCCTTAAATGTCAATGATTTAGTGAAACGCCGGATTTTCTTATGCTTGGACTATTTTTAATATAATTTCAAATGCAAATACAAATTAGCCTGTAGTTTGATGGTCTAAAAGGTAGATGATCGGGAAGTTGCAATCAACCAATTATTTGGAGATTATTCAGTATTAACCTTGTGGATATATAAGGACGTCTAAAATGCATGAATGGGTTAGTGTCGAGATGTGTGCGCCAAGATCATTATGCCAAAATAAATGGATTAAAGGAAAGGATGGAAAGATGCTAGTTATCGTGAACTGAAGTAAGTGAATGATGAGTACTAATAGACGCTTGAGGCATTATATGGAAATCTAAAGAAAGGATGGAAATTAAGGTACTAGTAGTATTGAACTAAGTACATGGATGTTGAGAATTAAAAGACCCTTAAGGCATTATATGGAAATTTAAAGGAGATAAGTCTGTTTATATGTATTTGATTAAGTAAATGGAAGCTAAGAGATTACCGTAGTAATGGAATGGACATGATGATATTAAATAAAGAGCGGGGGATGTTGAAGCTAACAATACATTAGTCGGAGGATTGACTATAGTTCAAATGTCAAAGTTGTATTTTGTGGCGAACGTAAATTTTGGGATTTTCATATGCTTAAGATTACATATAAGATCAAATGCATGTATGAGGAAATAAGCGCATAATTCAAAGGTACTGGAAATATGTGATCAAAATTGATATTAAGAGATTATCCTTGTAAACTGATGTGAGGATAGCCTCAAGTAAAACATGAGTGTGTTTATGGTCTATAAGACCATAATAATACATGAATTTCATAACAGTTAAAAGTGTTTTATGATATATCTTGGGAATTGAAGGCTTAAGACGCGATGAAGTTTAATGATCATAGTCATGGTTTTGGGTAACATTTTCCCCATGATTTAGTTCAATTTGATGCTTGATGCAGATCCAATTATGTAATTAAAGATGCATGTGGGGTTTTAGGAAGGATGATTAACAAGTAATTTGCAAAGTAGTCATGATAGAGAGAAAGATATGAAAAACACTCTCGAGTCTGAAAAGGTTTTGATATGCACAAATTAGAATACAAAACTCATTGTTTCTTTGATCCAAATTGCGTCAAGGGATCGTATTAGGTGTAGAGATAAAAGAGAAATAAAAGTAGGTTGATGATCACCTATCTAAAGGTTCTTGTCATATTGAGGATATTGACGTTTTGAATATAAGTTGGTCGACCAATTAAGAATGCATCTGTTTAGCCAAGGAACAATGATTAAGCACCAGCTTATTAAGAATTCATGATAGAGAGAAATGTATGATAAGCAGTGTGAAATGGTGATATTTAAGTAGTATTTGCTTAAGTATGTGATATATCTTGGAGTTGAAGGGTTAAGGTGTTATCCTCATAATTCGTTCAATTTGATGCTTGATGAGGATCAAATCGTGTAATTAAAGATGCATGTGGTGATTCTAGGAAGGATGATCAACCACTAATTTGTGAAATAGTCAAGATAGAGATATATATATATATATAACAAACATTCTCGAATCTGAAAAGCTTTTGATATGCACATATTAAAATGGGAAACCCATTGTTTCTTTGATCGAAATCGCGTGAAAGGGTTATGTATAAGATGTGTAATGATAAGAAAAATATAACTAAGTTGATCTCATATCTAGAGGTTCTTGGCATGTTAGAATCAAAGAAGAACTAATAAGTAGTTCATTAATTTGTATTCGCTGAAGTATGTGAGGTCACGTCTTGATTCTTTGATTTAGATTATGATGGTGGTGCATTGATCAGAAAAAACTAAGGTGTCGTTTGTTTATTAGGAGGTCTGTAGCCTGAAGTCTTCACATCTAAAAATAAGAAGCCGATGGTGCACCCCTTAAAATTTCAAAGGACGATAAGAGGCTTTCAGACCATTTCTTAAAAGTAAAACAAACAGTCTCAAGTATGGAAACCTCTTAATTTTCAGACTTAAGAGGTTTTAAGAGGTATTTTTTAGAAAACAAAAAGGCCCAAGTGTGGATTATTGTAATAATATCAAAATATGTTTAAGCACAATTTAGACGTTCTTTTATGCTCAAAATGTGGACAATTGAAGATTGAGGTGGAGTGAGCATGATGATGTTGACATAAGAATTAGCAAATTTTACATATGCAGAACTACTACTAACAGTGAAATGGGTTAAGTTGGGTTAAGTTGGAGGTCGGGCATCAGAAAATATGATTTACCTAATATTTTAGTTTATGAAGTACGCCACAACCTTATCTTTTAAAAGTGAAAAGGTCCCAAGTGATTTTTCATCGGGACCAATTATGTCAATTAAGGTTGCTTGTGTTGAATCTAAGAAATATGAGTATAGTACTTGAGGAAGTATAAGTCTAACCTTTTTAGTTAAATATAGAATATGGTAGTTTAGTTATGACAACACGTCATGTCTCTTTGGTGTAAATTGTTATGGCGGTAAAATGCATCAAGGGATTAGGTACAACAATAAAAGAAAATTTAAAGGGTATCAGTATCATTGTGGATTAATTTGGTTGTATGGTTTGTATTGTTTTTAAATCCTAGTTGGAGTAATAAGGTTCTAGTTTTTTATTGGCTTTGTTCAGATGGATGGATGGATTTTTGGAGTTCTGAAATTTGGCATCTTGCCATTTCAGTTGAGTCTTTTGTAGCTGGAGTAATAAGGAGGCTTTGTCTATGTATTGGTTGGTAATATTCCATCTTATAGTTGATGTGATTCTTTGGTTCTCTATTGGAGAGTATACTGGTTTCTCAACAATTTGACTTCTCTCTTTTTTACCTTATCATCTGTTTTGGTTATGCAATTACTTTGGTTTTTTTAGTCAGGATCTGGTTGTTGCTGTTGAGTTGTTTTTAGCACTAAGTAGATGTTTGGCCAAAAGCCTCATCTTTTTGTGTGATTTGTCTATGCACTTGATAATTCAGCTGATGATCTTTAATCTGGCTTATATGATTACTAGTACTAGACACTTTTTAAATCTCTGCCAACTTTGTGTTTTGCTGTGGTTATGGCCATTTCTTATATTTGGTTGAAATGGTCTATGACCAAATTGCACTTTTTCTTTTGAGTGGTTCTGACTTGATGGGACTGCATTTGTGTTTCATCTTGAGTCCTTTTTGGTCCTGGATTTTGGTGTGGATTGGTGGTATAAGATGGTTTAGCCCTCAACTCAGTTTCACTCTTTTTGATAGTCAATTATGGAAATAAGGTGGTTTTAGGGAGAATGTCTAGATGTGGATTTGGCTTTATGAAAGGGTTATTTTCAAAAAGAATTGCCATAGCCTGGTTAGATGTAGAGTTTTTTCCATCCAAAAAATTGTTCAGCTGAGTATTAATCTGTACATTGTTTGTATTCTCATTTTTTTCCAAAACAACAAAGTCAAACCGCCTTTGGGCATTTTCGTCCGGATCGACTATGCCATATTTCCATGAAACGTTACATGGGCCATCTATAATAGTAATTAAAAGGCTTGGACCAAAAAGAAGTTGATGAAAACCTCTTTCGTGCCCTAAACGGCCAGAGCCACCCATTAGCCAAACCAAACGAACGTATGTCGTGTAGTTTGCGGAAACTCACTCAAAAAATGGAGCATTGCCACAAAACGACAATGCCATGGCGAGATCTAGGGCTGTGTGCGGGTCGGGGCGGGGCGGGGGGAAAAACAACAAACCCGATCGGGTTTCGGGTGTGAGAAACATTCCCCATATATGGTGTTCGGGCGTCGGGCTAAATCGGGTTTGGGGGAGTTCGGGTTCGGGTGTTGGCGGGGCGGGGTACGGGTTTGTATAGAATATTATATATATATATATATATATATATATAGAGAGAGAGAGAGAGAGAGAGGAAAGTTCAAATGTGAACCACTTTTTGGTTGTGAGCGCGAGGACAACCGAGAGCGCGACACGTGGCGGCTTTGAATGTGGTCCCCCCTTTAATTCAATGCCCTCCATGAATCGCGCCTAATCATCCGTCGTGGACCTGACGTGGCGCATAGTCATCCGCCACGTGTCGCGCTCTCGGCTGTCCTCACGTTCACAACCAAAAAGTGGTTCACATTTGAACCCGCCTATATATATATATGTGGATGTGGTTTATCAATTTATGTTTGATGGATATAATAATATATTAATATATATGTGTAATTGTGTATGACATATGTGATAGATTATTGATCATGTAATGATATATTAATATATGTGGATGATGAATTGATGAATAATGACATACTTCACATCTGTGATAGATTAATTTCTGTTTTAAACATAATCTTAACGGAAATCAATCATAATAAGCGGAGACCTTGTCAATCCATGAAAACAATTTAACCAAAAGTAATTTGCCATTCAAAAGAAGGTGTTATGAAACCATAGAGTGAAACCATCCAATTTATTGGAAACACAATTTACCAAAACGTATATAATACTTGTCAATAGTATCAAATCAAAAACATAAGTCTTATCCAAATTTCTCAACAAAAACTTGATGACCGAGCTGCTTGGATTTCGAAACGTCACACGGTGGCTTTTCCTTTACTACCCAATGATGTACGAGGAAACAACAACGGGTAAACTTTAAGCTTAGTGAGCACACATCTAATATCAACTACATATTAATTTTTATTTCTTAAGATGAATCAAACACCAAGTAGATAATTTACTAATTTAGGGTCTAGGATGTAAAATGAGGAAACCAGAAGGACCATACGTGTAGCTCCTCCTGGTCAGCCTTTTTTTGTTAATATGAAGAAGAGAAAATCGATTTCTTGAAAGAATCAGTTGAAACAAGCCCTAGCTCTAGTCATCTTGTTCCTACTTTAGAAGAATGAGGAGTCTCTTGACCTTTTTTGCATTGATGCTAGTGGTAGTGGTAGAGATCTCCAGGGCTGAACCCGTTAACAACTCGGCTTCTTCTGGCCTTTTGTGGTCAACAACTGCCACTGAAACTGATGATGAATCGCTTGATGAACTCGACGGCGGATTTCCTTCACTCGATGGGATGTTACAGTGGGCAATAGGTATATTCTCTTTTTTTTTCATAATATTATCTTCCTTTAGGGAGGTTTAGGGTTTACTTAAGAAAAGCTTGTGCTGTTGCAGGCCACTCAGATCCTGCAAAGTTAGAATTAAAAGCTCATGATGTTCAGCAGTTGTCTACAGATGAGCTACAAAAACGTCAAATGGAAATCAAGGTCACTACTATACATCCTATCCTATCCTATCCTGCTCACTTATGTAGTAGTAGTAGTGTTTATTAGAATCCTAATCATAAATATCACAATAATTGTCACTTTAGGAACTGGTGGAGAAATTAGAAATGCCTTCTGATGCAAAACTGATGCGAACCGCAATTGATGACTTGAGTAATTCATCTCTGAGTTTGGAAGACCGTCATCATGCATTAGAGGAACTTTTGATACTTGTTGAGGCAATCGACAATGCCAATGGTATGTGCTTTCTTAATCTGCATTTTCACTTGTCTGGAGTTTTGTTTAACGGCCTGACAAGGTATTTTTTAGCATGGAAGATGAGACTTTCTCTTTGTCCCGTCCAATCCCATTCAGTCTGCGTACCAAAGCATCCTATGTTTCTAATAAGGACTTGATATTTCAGAAATTTTGATATTGGTTAGGTCGTTGGATTTGCAGATAGAGATTTGGAGGGTGTTAAGAGGCATAAGTTATATGACCACATGAATATAGTTAGGGGATTCTATTTCATTCCTTTATTCTCGGCCTTTTGGCATTATTTACATTTCCAACCATATCTGAAGCGAGGCGTTCCAAGTTGGAGGCATATTTTTGCATTATTTCCAAATTCCCTGGGCTAGTTGGGGTTAAATTTGGTTGCTTGCCATTTGGATGGTACGGTAGGGCACATATATCTAGTATACATGCAATGCAAACATGGAAAAGATAAATACGGTTTGCGAACTTTACTTTCCAGAGGGATGGGGGTGTTAACAAACTGAATACATGCTTCTGGTCATAGTATGGATTGGTCCTGTTTTCACTTATTCGCATTGCTTAAACATTAGGGAGCTGTTTGTTTTTTACAAATTACCTCTTAAAACCTCTCAAGTCTGAAAATTAGAAGTTTTGCAGACTTAAGACCGTTTTTGTTGTTATTAAGAAAAGGTCTAAAACCTCTTAGCGTCCTCTGAAATTTCAACATGTGCATAGTGCACCATCCACCTCTTATTTTTTAGATGTTAAATCAGACTTTAGACTTCAGACCTCTTAAAAAACATATGACAACTAGGTGATTGGAGCAGTTTTGGCTAGAGTTTGTCTTGCACATGGATCAAAATGGTTTTCTGTACTCTAGTATCAAGAATCTGATGAAAAGATTTCGAGAGAAAAAAAAGAGAGGAGAATATGTGAAAGTGTATTGCATTTGTTGGGTTATTCAAAAGCTTTCAACCTGCCAAACCCAATTCGTGTGCAACCCTAGTGGGAACCTACACAAACCCTCTATCGATCAAACAAGTACACATCACGAACGAGTACCATACATCCTCATGAAGCCATTATGAAAAGAACAATTATGTATTACGTGTAAGAAAGTTAGACATGATTAGCCTTGCTCTGACTTATGCAACAAGCTCAAAGAAGAAAATTGAACGTTCATGCAAATAAGAAAATAAAATTACGGTTGAAATGGTAATATAATTTTAAATAGAGCTAATTAAGGGTTGTCTAATGTAAATGTATATATAGTATTAATTGAGGGACTTAACAACTATTTAAAAATTCAGGGTATAGAAAGGCATCAGGTTCATTGGGTTGGGTCGGGTTCAAATGCCCTTAACTTGATGCCAACCCAATACCTTTCAGTTTGAAGATTTTACAACTCGATTAAGTATCAAGTGGCTTTGGATTGTGCAACACCCTAATTTCCATATAAATTTATATCAATATTTTAAGCTTAAGTATTATGATCAAGTTCAGTAAACTTTTACCACCAGCAGTGACATTTTATTTTGTAACTTCAAAATAATTTATATTTTAGAAGTAGCTTACAAAGCAAAACATGATAAATCAAGCCTAAATAGCATGTTAAAGCAATCTAGTTATAGGTTTCAAAGGCTAAATTAAAGTGTTGGCAAAACCTAAGTGGTGAGTTCACAAGCTAATGAGCATGAATTGGTTAAGCTAGTATAAGTAGTACTTCCAATGACTCTTCTTTCTCAGATCCCATTCCTCCTCAAAACTCAAATAGCACTCAAATTCTTGATAATCCTTCACTCCCGGTCACATGTTACAAGCTCAAACTGACACAATTACCTTCAACGATCTTAGTCCATTCTCATGTATGTCTCGAGGAGAGGAAAAGGTGACTACCTCACTTGTAACGTCTCTAAATCCAAACAATCAGACTACTTTATCGCCAATGGAAGTCTAAAAAACCAAATGTTGGAGTCTTGGCTTATAAGTTCCATGTCCGAAATTGGAGAAAAGTTTCTTCTCTATCGAACTGCCCACGAAATCTAGAACACAACTTGTGACATCTACTAATGTTCTAAAAACACTTGAGAGAATTTTGAAACTCGAGCAAGGAGACTCGGATGTTAGCAGAATTGGTAAAAGTCGCTCACTTTGTATGAAACCCTGGGTTCAAGTTCCACCTTTGTCAACTTTTTCAGTTTTCAGCTTAGTTTTTGGTGTACTGAATGGGTTATTTCTGTGCAAGGACAAGGAACCACTCAACCAATCTATACTAATATTTGTAAACTATTTCAGCAGGTTTGTTTTTATAGTCAACCATGCCACCACTCAAAAAATTTATGGGTCCTCTGGTAATATAGACTTTGCTAGAGTTTAGGTTGGTTGCATGAGTGATGTAATTTTTCTTTCAGATTTGCACAAAATAGGAGGTCTTTCTTTGGTTGTTGGAGAACTTAGTAACTCAGATCCCGGGATAAGGAAGACTTGTGCATGGATTGTTGGTAAAGCCAGTCAAAACAATCCTGTGGTTCAGAAGCAGGTAACAGATGCTCACTTCTTAGTACTCTCAGCATGTGGCCAAATACTTCCTAGAAGCTCTACTTGGGTTGTGATGCACAAATGGTTGTGGATTTATAGGCCCTTGACCTTGGAGCGTTGCCAAAGTTGATGATGATGGTAAAATCTAGTTTCATAGAGGAAGCCATAAAAGCACTATATGCAGTTTCAGCGATTATAAGAAACAATCCAGATGGCCTCAAATTGTTCTACTCAGGAGGTGGAGATATAATGATCCAGGTAATGCAGGTCGAGATTGACAAAGCAAAATGTCAAAGGTTTTGTCTTATTTAACCAGTTGGTATAAAACATGTTTTGTAGGGTATTTTGAGCAGCACCACTGCTGATGTTAGATTACAGCGAAGATCAGTGTCACTTGTTGCTGATCTGGCTGAATATCAATTACAACATAGTAGCAAAGCGGAGCTTCCTTTTTTCAGCAATTGTGCGTTGGTGAGGCCGATGATCGATTTGACGGCATCAGCTGACCTGGATCTCTTTGAGAAGGTTGTCTATGGATGGTATATATAGATATGTATCTGTGCGGTTGAATGACATTTAAAAGTATCTGAACATCACAAATGCTTGATGGAACCAAATATATATAGACCATATATACGAGATAGTGTCATTTTGAATATGTAGTATAGAGGTTATGTGTTTCTTTGCTAACAATTTGTACATCTTACAGGTACTTCTTTCTGTTAAGAACCTTTTGATGCTGAAGTCAAGTGAACATCTTGTTGTGGATGGATTCTGTGGATTGGATGGAGCACTGGAGAGGATGGGACAGCAATTAAAGCAGTTGACCCTGGAGGAAAGTCATAGGGAGTATGCAATTGATGTTGAAGGCCTTTGCAAGGAAGTGAATTTGATCTATCTTCAAAAGCTTAATGAGGTACAAGGGACTCAGACTTTTATTTACTTATTTTACTAGTGAGTGGCTATGGAAACTAACAGTTGTTTTTTTCTTTTTCTTTTTACCTGGTTGGGTTGCTAATTTAACTGCAGGTTTCACAGGTTCCCACATGATTTATGCTGCCTACTATTTGCAACAGGATGCAGATTATTACATACTCTAATTAATATAGCAGCTTGCAACTGTAGTTTTGGAAAGGAAAAGCTAGTTCATACAAGATTAAAAGGACTGGATAATTAATTGCAAAAACATTTTGTTACTTGAATTTGATCTAATAGGCGTATTTCACTGTCCAATACGAATAACAAATTAATATTGTGTGTTATTTATTTATTTTTTATTGGTTTTCAAAATTAGTTCTAACATATATAGCTATAAAATTTTGTTATATTGGTTCACCACCACTTAATTGAATCCCACTTAATTGAATAATATGCGCTAAGCGTTGTAAATACTAAATAGTGAATGGGTGTGATCATGGTAGCTTTTAATCAAAGTATTGTTAGCAGCATTATCGAAATAAATTTAATAACATTTTTATAACTTTAAGTAATTATCTTCCTACGTATGTGTAACCAAACAATTTATACACAATTCTTCAATTACGAAAAATTTAGTTTGTGCTTCAAATTTAAGATAATTAAATTTTTGCTCATATGATGAAACTTGATTCACTTTCTTGTGTCAACTGGTTAATAAAATAAAAAAAATAGATTTACACAACAAATATGCTAAAGTTACATCTGCATTTACACACATGGTAAGACAAATATAAATCAACATTAAACAATATAATTTTAGTAGCTAGGCTTGATACGAAAATATTTAACATCTTAGTATAATTTGCATGGTTACTAAATTTTGTTGGATTTTAATCAAAATAATTTGAAAACTATATTTCCGTCCTAAAGTTTGTAAAAGTTTGTGCTAGTAATAAATACTTAATATTAAAAATTAAAACCCTTCTATATATCTAGTAGGGAATTCTTTGTGATTTCCATGGCATTCAAGTGACGTTATTTAATAATCAAAATAAAATAAAATAAAAACGTGAAGAATCGGGCTCGACACTGAAACAGCATTTTATTTCCAAATATATATAAAGGTAGTCTCAGATTATTAATTAAGATATATATATATATATATATATATAGAGATGAGCGATCAAATACAAACCACTTTTAAATTACAAAACGTACAAACTCTTGGTTTCATTAGTTAAGTTAATGAAATTGTTTCATGAAATTGTCTAATATAATGAAATTATATTATATAACTCATTTTTTGATGAAACTATTTCATATTTTGGTGTATTTCATGTATTCTTTTTTTCATTCTAATGAAATCGTTTCATGAATTTTTCTTATTACGATGGAACGTTTATATTTTCACATAAAAAACACAAATTTAAGAAACAGATATATATGAGATTTATGGGAGCTGTCTTGATTACTTAGTGTGCAGGGTTTGCTTTTGATTTGGTTTCTCTACATATTTGCTTTTGATCACAAAAAAACAATAGTAACATGCTCACAATATTGATGCTTTTTCACTTTTACTTTTTATTTATTTTGTGCAAACTGTTACATGCAATGCAATGGACCCAGATTCCACGAACTTGCATATTCACCTTTTGTTGCTCAACATCTCTTAATTAATTTCGATCCGACATATATATATATATATATATATATATATATATATATAGAGGAAAGTTCAAATGTGAACCACTTTTTGGTTGTGAACGTGAGGACAACCGAGAGCGCGACATGTGGCGGCTTTGAGTGTGGTCCCCCTCTTTAATTCAATGCCCTCCCATGAATCACGCCTAGTCATCCGCCGTGGATCTGACGTGGCGCCTAGTCATCCGCCACGTGTCGCGCTCTCGGTTGTCCTCACGTTCACAACCAAAAAGTGGTTCACATTTGAACCCACCCCTATATATATATATATATATATATATATATATATAAATGAAACCTATATATTAAAGCTTCATCTATATATCTTTTTGCATCATTCAATTCGCTAGCCCATTTCTATCAGTTTAGTTCCAGCTCTACACACACACTACACGAGTGATATATATATATATATATATATTTGTTTCAATTACTCAATCGAGTCTTTGAATCCGTGCTTGTAATACATTACAGATAGATAGATATTATCTAGCTAGGATGAAGAAGGGGACGGCTTTTTTCTTGAAGAACATAATATCCCTCTTGAGCTTTACAAAATCCAAATCGTTGGCCATAAAAAGCAAAGTGGAGGCCATAAAAGCTAAAGTTATAATTTTCTCGTTGTTGAAGAACAAGAAGCTTTCTCTGACGTCACGTTCGATATCTCATAAGATTCATGCATTACTGCTAGGGGGAAGCTTAACACAGGTGGAAGAAGACGACATAGTTCAACAGCAGGCAACCATTAATGGAGATGATGATGATGATGATGATGACGACAAGTATCCAGATCTGAGGCATTCTCTGTTTGACCAAGAGGACGATATGAGTGCCTCTGCAATTGATTTGGTGAAGAACTCGATGGGTGAAGAGAATTTCAGTTTGGAGGACGAGATTGACCATGTAGCAGACCTCTTCATTATGAAGTTTCATAAACGGATGAGACTCCAGAAGCTCGAGTCTTTTAAAAGATATCAAGATATGCTTGACAGAAGCTCATAACTAGCTAATTAATATATGCATGGATCCAATCTGCTTAATTGTTTTCAATTCTTTTTCTTGGTTACAACATTGCTATATATGCTCTTGATTATCTTTTGTCCAAAAATATTATTCATGGTGGTGGTGTTCTTCATTTTGTAATTTTAATTTAAGCTTACGTTTGCTTAATTAATTAATTTCATCCAAGATCCTACCTAGTTTTTTTCTTTTTATTGTGGTTTTGACATCCATTTAATTTCCTCCTTTTTATTGTGGTTTTGACATCCATTTAATTTCCTCCTTTATAAGATTTCATAACTATCTCTAGCTATATATACAAAATGTATATGTTTAAAGTTATCCCAAGGGATCGGATATACAAATCCTTGCAATATAGTAAATTACATGTTTGGTTCATGTGGTTTACATAAAATTGCACCGAGCATCCCTATTTTGAATTAATTTTGGAAAACGTCCATTTGGTTTGCATTTTTACACGTCTTTGATCCTTCAACCCTAACACCGTTAAATAGGTTAGTTAGAAGGGTATTTTAGCCGTTTAATAATTTTTTAAAGTTTGCAGGGACTAGAAATGTAACTAAAGCTAAGATCCTAACACCCCACGTGACCCCACCCCCACCCTCACCCCCACCTTCCTAATATTCCTTTCTTCTTTCTTCACCCAACAAACACACACTCAACCTCACATTTTCACACACACTCAACCTCTAAGCCATCCGCGGCCGGGCTGCAAGGGTGGCTGCATCGGCCCCTTGCAGCCGGTAACACCGCCGCGCCTCAGCGGTGAAGTACCTGCAAGGGAGGCCATCGGTGTGCGCTTGCAGGTAGAATTAAACAAAAAAAAATCTTTTTTTTTTTTTTTACCGTTATACAACGGCTATATATATATATATATATATATTTTTTTTCTTTTTCTATTTATCTATATATACTTCCAAACCCCAACCTATTTTTCTCATTCTTTAACCTCTAAACTTCTCCTATTCACCTCTAAATTCTCTTAAACTTCTCCTAAACTTATCCCCTTCTTCCAAATAATGGATCCTTTCGACGACGACGAAGAATTTGATCTCATCGTGGATCAAATGATTACAAACACCATTCAAGCGACGGAATTGATTATTCAATATATCGAAAACGGAGAGGCGGAACCGTCGAACCCTAGACCGAGAGGGCCGAATAAAGATAGAGGTCGGAAAGAGGGACACGATAAACTTGTCGCCGACTACTTTTCTGATAACCCGGTGTACAACGACGAAGACTTTAAACGGCGGTTTCGTATGAGTCGACGACTATTCGTAAGGATAGTTTCCGATCTTGAAAGAGAGTTTGATTGTTTCAAGCAGCAGTGGGATGCAAGAGGCGTGAAGGGGTTTTCTCCGCTTCAAAAGTGTACGTCCGCTATCCGACAATTGGCGTACGGGACTGCTTCAGATTCTATGGACGAGTACCTACGGATGGGAACGACAAGGTATATAACTAGATTATAACGACCTCAAGGGAATGCCTAAAATTTTTTTGTCAAGGTATTATTAAACTCTATATGCGACAATATTTACGAAAGCCAACTGCTAGCGATATTCAGGCTATCTACGCGTTGCACGAACAACAACACAGCTTACCCGGCATGCTTGGTTCGATAGATTGTATGCATTGGGAATGGAAAAATTGTCCCGTCGCATGGAGGGATCAATTCCATAGAGGTGATCATCAGGGACCGACGATAATTCTTGAAGCCGTCGCATCATACGATGAATGGATTTGGCACGCATTTTTCGGGGTTCCGGGTGCCACGAACGACATAATCGTTGTGAATCAATCACCGATTTCAACGATTTTTCGAAAATAAAGCGCCCGATAGTTCGTTTGTAGCGAATGGCACACACTACCATCACGGGTATTATCTTGCCGACGGGATATATCCCGAGTGGACGACTTTCGTGAAAGCATTTAGGTACCCAACGGAAGTGCCACGGTTGTAGTTCACGACACGTCAAGAATCGGCTAGAAAAGACATCGAACGGACATTCGCCACGCTTAAAAGTAAATGGCACGTCGTTGCTAGACCGGCACGGGTATGGTCACGAAGGAAATTACAACAAATCATATACACGTGTATAATTTTACACAACATGATTCGTGAAGACGAAGGGTTTTCACATTATCCTTTTGATCCTACGGCGGTTTTACCGAGCGAAGTTGAGACAACGATCTCGGAAGAAGAACGAGCAAACAACGTCAACTTCGTAAAAAACCGAGAGAGGCACGCCAACCTTCGAGCCGATTTATCTCAACATTTGTGGGATTCTATGCCTCATAATTAGTTTTATTGTATTTTTTATTTTTAATTAGTTTTTTAATTTGAATGAAATTTTAATATTAATGTAATTTTAATTTTAATTTATAGTATTTAAATTTATATTATTTTATTTAAAAAATCATACAGGTGGTATGACCTGTACGGTTGTGGATGAATGTATGCTAATGGTAAGGTAGTGGTAAAGCTGATGTGGCGCTGAGATGGCAGCCTGTGCAGGTGGTATCACCTGCACGGCTGCGGATAGCCTAACATTTTTTTTGTGGGTGGTGTTAACCAGACCACATGCAAATTTACCAGCCACCTTTTAGACCCCCTCCCTCACATTAGATTTTTTATTATACTTTTATTTAAAATGTTACACTTAATACCCTTTAAGTTATATAGTTATTTACTTTTGGACCTTTTAGTTTCTATATTTTATTTTACATTTTTATTATATTAACACATATAATCGTACATTGATTAAAATACATTAATAAAATACGTTTTAACTTTAATAAATTATACCATTATAACCATTTCGTCGATACCTTCGAAATGAGCCCAATATTGAATATTTTTGGATTTCGTTATCTTATAATACATCATGAAATTGTTTAATATTATGAAATTTATATTTTTTTTGAACGGCAAGTTAACGTATACACACGTTCTAGCGATATTGGGTCTCTTTACGGGTAATCCCACTAATTCGCTGTGACCCGACCCTACCTATGGTTGAACCGGACCGAAAGTTTTTTAGGGGCTCTATGGACCAACCCGAACCGGTCCCGAACCCGGCCCCGAAGATATTATGAAATTATATTATATAATTCTTTTTTTGATAAAATTGTGTCATATTTTTGTGTTTTTTAATAAGTTACACCATTATAATATTATCGTCGATACCTTCAAAATGAGCCAAATATTGAATATTTTTTTTGATTTAGCTACTATATAGGCCGCTATAACGTATTGGTTAATCGTAGATTGAGTAAAACATGTTAAAAAATAAGGTAGCTGATGGATGATAAGGTAGCTGGTGAATAAGTTGCTTTTGACAAAAGCTAATTGATAAGGTAGCTTATGATTGTAAAATGACAAAAAAGACATGTTTAAAAATTAGGACTATAAAACTTAGCAAGGGTATATATGGAATAATAAAAAGTCTCTTAAGTCACCAAAAAGTTAGTGAGAATAGTTTTTCAAAATTACTACTTATAATTAATTTTAGCTAGCTTATAAGTTAACTTATAGCTAGCTTAACTTATAAGCTAACTTATGGTTATCCAAACATGTATCAGACTTATATGGTGACTTATAAGCTAACTTATAAAACAATGCCTTCAATATTACGTGAAGAACACCAAAATGTGAAATAATTTCGTCAAAAGATAATGATAGCCAATTTTTTTTAACATAAAAAACATCAAAATATGAAAGCATTTTCATCAAAAAAAAATTATATAATATTATTTCATCATATTAAACAATTTCATTATGTATAATAAGACAATGAAATCCAAAAATATTCAATATTGGACTCATTTTGAACGTATCAATAAGACGATAATAATGGTGTAACTTGTTGAAATTAAAACGTATTTTATTAATGTATTTTAGTTATTATACGATTACATGTGTTAATATTATTAAAATGAAAAATGAAAATTAAATAACTAAAAGGTATAAATTGTATAACCTAAATAATTGCAGGGGGTGTTAATTGTAATTTGGTTTTCAAATTGTATGTGAGGAAAGGGGTGAGCGAAAACCGAAAACCGAAAACCGAAAACCGAAAACCAAAAACCAAAAACCGAAAAACCGAAAAACCGAGAACCGAAATTCCATATGGTTCGGTTTCGGTTTTGGTTCCAAAACTGACCCAAAAAAAAACCGAACCGAACCGATGTCCGAACTGAACCGAGAACCGAACCGAACCGATATATACTTTAATTTTTAAGTTAATATATTATAATAATTAACAAATAGTCCCTAATCTTTCAACTTTTTATTAGTTTTTTGCATGAAACTTTAGGATTGAAGTTTTGATAATTTATACTTATTAGTCTTTAATTTGTTTTGGTTTTCAATTTCATAGATTTATGTCTTATATAGTCTTTAATTTTTTATTTCATAGACTTCTAAATTTTGAATTATTAGGCTTTCAACTTGCAAGTCTCAATCTTATATGTTTCTATTTTATATACAATAAATTGGTTTTTAAGAATGTAAACAACTAAACATAATTTTTCAACAAATTAAATGAAAATTGTCAAGTTGAAAAATAGAAGAAAAGAAATATAAAGTTATAGACCGAAAACTGGAGTAAAAAACCGAAAAATGAAGAAAAAAAAACGAGAACAGGGAAAAAACCCAAGAACCGAAAACCGAAAAACCGAAAACCGAACGGGACCGGTTTTAGGTTCGGTTCCGGCCAAAAACCGAACCGAACCGAACCGTGCTCACCCCTAATGGAAGGGGTCTACATTTTCGCTCAGTGAATATGGCAAGGGGGGGTCCATCTATAAAAACCCTTTTTTCTACATCTTTTTTTTTTCTTCCAGTAACCTTTTCTCAAAATCCCTCAAGAGGAAAATAAAATTAGAGGGTGTGGGAGGGTGTGAGGAGGCAGGGACGGAGCCAAGAAAATAAGAGCCAAGAAAATTAGAGCCGAGGATACCAAAGGAGTGTTAGCCTAGTGGTAAGGCTTGAGCACTACATAGTGGTGAACCCAAGTTCGAGCCCTAGGGGACGCATTCTGGAGGTACGGGGGCTTCGACCCCGGGCTGCATGCTTTAGCAGTCGGGCTTCGGCCCAAAATTGCCAACGATTAGTCTGGGCCCAATGTGGTCTGGGATACCTCTTCCAAAAAAAATTAGAGCCGAGGAGCCGAGGAGGCGGGGGGTTGTCAAGATACATATATGGTTAGTGGTGGTGGTAGACTGGTGGTAGTATTAATGGTGGGTGGTGGTTGTGGATTTTTTTTGGCTCGGGAATATCCCCATAATCCATTCATGTGTCTAAGATCTATCATATTCACTATTCAGACGTACCGTTCCTTAAGGCGGTATGAACATGATTAGTTTTTTCTTCTTCTTAATGTGAGTTGGGTTTATCTCTTCTTAATTTTCTCCTTTGAATGCTTGTTGCTTCGACTATACTGTATCCTTGGTCGGATCATGGGATTTGGTATCACGAGGTTGAAAATGATGCAAGCAACAACAACAGGACTGGGCAAAGAGAACTTGATCTGCATGACATTGAGTTGAATGAGTTTAGATCGTCCAATAATTTCAACAGCATTTTTCATGGAAACTAGCTTTTGTCAATCGAAGAATCTAACAAAGAAAATTTTAAGTTTTGCTGACTGCATTTCTTTATAACAAAATATTTTAAAATAATCTAAACATAATATATTAATGAATTCAAAATCCAACTTATTGAAAAAACTCACAAAATTTGTATAAAAATTTACAAGAAATAAAAAAGAATAGAAAAGAAATTATTTTATAATATTTTTGATCAATTTTAATATATGTTTTGTAGATTTACTAAAAAAATGTTTAAGAAATAACATAAACAATAACAAAATATGAAAGTATAAAATAATTCAGTTTTTGTACAAACACCTAGATTCCTATAAAAACCTGTGATTGAACAAGAATCTTTGTCGTGCAGCTCTAAAGAATATGTTTATTTTTTTTAAAATCTTAAGTAAGATTTTTATTTAAACAGTTGTCTAAAGAAATATATCTTAATATATAGACTACTAGTTTTGATCCCGTGTAATTCACGGGATACTTTAAAAAATTTAAATCATATCAGGAAACTTATATTATAAATATGAATTGTGGTGTTATATTAGCTCCTGAGTTGTTATTTATATTTCTTAGAAAGAAACTTTTTCTGCACAACATGGAAATTTCATTACCACCCGAGGAACCAAAAACCACTTACAAAGTTCGAAGGCCAACAATTAGGCAGCAGCGAAAAGGAACAAACAGAAACACTCATTCACCCAAAAAATAGTGAATACACATAAAAGGGTTGCACCCGTGTTTATAACAGTAGTACATATAAGATTATAAGAAAATAATGACTGAGACAAATAGATACAATGTAGGGGTCAAGGTGAATACAAACCTAGGATCATGAAGAAGCATATATCCGAGTACTGTCAACAAAACAAATAGAGAGGAGATGCCAAGTTATGAGATATAAGCCCACAATTCATGGAGATAGAGATAGTTAGAGATACAGGTAGAGATATAGAGATAGAGATGCTTAGAGATAGTTGGAGATTCATAGAATAAGGATAGAGAGGAGAAAGATTTTGAATAATTATACTATTATTAAATATTTAAATATGAGTTATCATATGGGATGGGATAAAGTTTGTTATACTAATAGATAATTTTGTAGAATTTTTTATTAAAATGTATATGTGGCACCGGTTCACCAGAGCACGACAGGTGGCAACCGGCTCACCAGAGCAAGACACGTGGCAAATAAGTTACTCTTTTATTATATATAGATATATATATTAGATTAAAATAAGAATCATTAAGATAAATTTAAAATAATATCATATTTAATTTAGTCTTGTATTTTTGTACCAGCCGGCTATCCAATTTTGAACACATGGATTATTGTTATTGTAATCCGCTTCAAAAAAACCAAAAAGACCAATTAATATGTTAATATGCACGTAGAAGGTGTTCATTAGTCTCTATCAAAAGGAATACAAATTTGTTTTTTATGATGGATATTCAAGCCAACTAATTTTGACTGCTTCCTTGTCCTTTGGCCTTGGATTTTTTTCATCAGTTAAACTATTAACTTTAATGTATTTCATGCATGTTTATCATCTTTTTAATAATTTCAAAGTCTTCTTGTTATCTTGTACCTATCACTTGAACAGATCAAATTTGACACCTTATTATTATAATGAATTAATTAGTATGAAGATGAAGGGAGATCAATGTATGAAATTTATCAATCTTTTCTTGCTTAGTTTATTGGGAGAATTAAACTAATGAAATAGGATCAATATGCATGCATATTTCAAGATTAATAAATTGTTGGGATGGAATTGGAAGGTAAGTGACCAAAAAAGGATAGAAAGTAAACTATGGATAGAATTTAAGACAACTTGAAAGTAAGAAGTAACTTAAATTATACAGCTTATATAACTCGTCGAACCATTAGATGATAAGGTTTTTAATGAACTAACTAACCAAGTAGAACAACGACATTATATTTTACAATCTATCTATTCTAATTACCGCCTTTTCTAAGCTAGCGATAATTAATAAAAAAAAAAGATAACTAATTAATTTATCCAATCCAAGTGGAAATGAAGAAAAGAGAACAAATGCGGATATACTTAATTAATTTGTATGTATTTCCATTGGAGCATGCAGGTTATTTGGTCTTGGAAGGCTTGGTGTTTGATTTTATCGTGGGCTTCTTCTTGCTGGACTTTTTCTTTTTCTTCTTGATGAGTTGATGAGCAGCTGAAGCTGAAGCTGAAGAGGAGGATGATTTGTGGTTGGTTTTTTTTAATTTAGTCTTGATACGAGTGATGGAGGCAGAGAGTAACATTTTAACCTTCCTCTTGTTGCCTACAGGAGGAGGAATCTCTTTGATCATCTCCAGCTTTGGTTTCCATCCCCTTCGAGATCCAACCACCAGTTGCTTGTACTCTCTATGCAACAGTGGAGAGGTGCACAGTAAATGATCATCTGTGAGTTGTTGTTCTTGTTCCTGCTTATTTGATTGGTCCATCATGAGTTGAGATATGAATATTTCAGATACCCGAATCCTGAGAGTCCCTGATGGGGTTTTTTGGATATCAAAGGGTGAGCATGAGCTTGCTGCAGCCTTCTTCAGAAAAGCAGCCTTCATCTTCATCACGTTTCCGCTATCATCATCGTTCATCATGTTGTCTTGATGTTGAGAATTATTATTTGCAAAGGAGGCAATAGTGACAAAGGAGAGAACCGAGTGGAAGAGACGAGTTGGTAAAAGAAAGTAGGTATGGCCTGGCTGAAGGCGGTCGTGTTGGGAGAGAGGAGGGATCTTCTGCCCTATGTAGAATGAATCTGATCTGCAAACCATAAAGTCTTGTGTCATCACCTCTGATACCCTGATGGGCTTGTGATAAAGACTAATCTCTCCATTTGCTTTCAATACCTTGATTACTTTTCGATTCTTTTTCTTCTTCTTCTTCTTCTTCTTCTTCATCTTAGAACTAGTACCATTCATTGTATCATTATTATCCGGTAACACAGTGGGTGATACCACCGAAGAGGAGGAAGTGGTGGAGTAGGAGTCTTGGAACTGCACCACGTTCCCCCCATCAAACACTGAAAACTATTCATGAACTTCATCCTATATATCGATCAATCAATCTTTACAATTTTATACACACTTGGAATCTGAACATAAAACTAGCTAGCAAGCTATATATAATTTATAGGAGGAAAGTATAGTATAGGCTAATTGACTAGGATAAGAATAAGCAATATATATATATATATATATATATATGCCAAATGTGTAGTGGTAATAGTAGCAGCCTTAAGACGACTGGTAGTTGCCTGCAAGAGAAAACGATCGAGATCAACCCATATATGTCTACATTGGAAAAACCAGTCAGCCAGCCAGCCGTTTTAGAAAGGAATTAATGGACCCAGGCCATTATTATCATTGTATATTCCACATCAATCCAAAAGTTATGAATTTTAGACTATTTGTTTTGACCACTTACAAATTATATATATATATATATACAGAAACTATTAAACCATTTGTTTTTTACATCAGGTCCCTTAGGGTTATTTAGTTAGTACACTTTATACCTTTTAGTTATTTATTTTTCATTTTTCATTTTAATAATATTAACACATATAATCGTCTATTAAGTAAAATAAATTAATAAAATACATTTTAATTTTAACAAGTTACACCATTATTATCGTCTCGTTGATACGTTCAAAATAAGCCTAATATTGAATATTTTTGTATTTCATTATTCTATTATACATAATAAAATTGTTTAATATGATGAAATTATATTATATAGTTTTTTTTTACGAAATTGTTTCATAGTTTGGTGTTCTTCACGTAAAAAATTTTGGATGTCATTATCTTTTAACGAAATTGTTTTATATTTTGGTATTCTTCATATAAAAATAAAATGTTTTCATGTATTTTTCCTGATGAAATCATTTTATTATTTTTCTTATTTTCTTTGAAACATTTAATTTTAAAAGTTACATCATTATAATCTTCTCGTAAATACCTTCGAAAGAAGCTCATCATCGAATACCTTTTGTTTTAACTACATATAGGCCTCTATAATGTATTGGTTAATTTGTTTTTTTTATTTCATTTTTTTTTTGAAAAAAAAACATCACTCGTAAATGTTTTAACATAAAAATAATAAACATATTGGGTATTTTTTATTCCAACAAATTCGAACTTTGATTATTCATTGAAATCAACATAATAAAGTAGTACAGGTACGCTCTTTATAATCTTCATACATATCGATATACACACATAGATATATATATATATAGGTGAAAGTTCAATTGCAA
The DNA here is from genome assembly GCA_030169165.1 of Centaurea solstitialis. Taxonomy (NCBI): domain Eukaryota; kingdom Viridiplantae; phylum Streptophyta; class Magnoliopsida; order Asterales; family Asteraceae; genus Centaurea; species Centaurea solstitialis. The sequence continues at coordinate 107,840,830 of CM058041.1, read as the reverse complement.
ACCACCTTTTCATTGTGAACGTGAGGACAAACGAGAGCGCGACACGTGGCAATTTGAAAAAATTTCGACTATTATTCAGACTGAATAACACTAACATGCACTCTGATGCAATTGGACGCGGGCGGGTCAGCCGCGGGTCATCCGCGGGTCAAGGCTTATTCAGTCCGAATAACGCTTTATTCAGTCTGAATAACGCATTATTCAGACTGAATAAGCCTTGACCCGCCGATTTCAATTGCCACGTGTCGCGCTCTGGGCTGTCCTCACGTTCACAACGAAAAAGTGGTTTGCAATTGAACCCACCCCTATATATATATATGTGTGTGTGTGTGTGTGTGTGTGTGTGGAGAGAGAGAGAGAGGTTCATTTGCAAACAACTATTAGAATATAAAATCGTTCAAACATTCAACTTCATTAGTTAAAATAATCACAAAAAAATTATGAGATTATTTAAGTTGATGAAAATGTTTCATATAATTCTTTTTTCTTGATAAAACTATTCCAACTTTGTGATTTTCATGTGAAAATTAAAACGTGTCATCAACATAAGAAGATAAATAAAATGATTTTATTAAAAAAATACATGAAAACATTTCATTTTTACGTGAAAAACCATTAAAATATGAATCAATTTTGTCAAAGAAAGAGTTAAATAATATAATTTCATTATATTAAACAGTTTCATTATTAGGCTAATTTTGATGGTATCGATAAGACAATTATTATTGTCTAACTTGCTAAAATTGAAACAATTTTTAATATATTTTAATTAATATAGGATTATAGATGTTAGTATTTTAAAAATGTAAAATGAAAAAAATAAAATAAAAGGTATAATATGTGCATACTAAATAAATCTAAGGGGATAAATTATAAATTCAATTCTTAAATTTGAATATTGTAGGTAGGTAGGTAAGCAAAGAGGGTAAATTTAAATTATTTAATCGTAGATTTAACCATCATCCTTTTGATAAATGCCGAGAATTAACTAATTAAGATTTAATTTCATATATACCCTTATTAAAACAGAAAATTTCATATTTATCAAAGCTAATTTAAAAATGTCATGTATGTCATTTATAACCTATCAAAATATCATATTTATTCAAATAATGGTTTTTTGTCAATTTTTAATCATTTTTAAATTAGATTTAATAACCAATATTTATAACTTTTAATAAATGAACATATTTACCCTTATTAAAATATATATATTTTTATTCAAAATGTCATATTTAACATTTTCAAATTTCAGTATCCAGTGGCACCTTCACCCACCTCCATCTCCATCAATCATCTATTAGGCTATCAGTACTCGAGCCTTCTATGCTCTCTGTCACATCTGCGCCACATTAGCGTTACATCAGTTTTACCATAAACGCACTCTAAGTCCCCTGGAGCCATCTCTATTAGTACCCGAACCCTACCAAACTAAATACCTAATGCAATTAAAAAAAGAGTTTGAGAGAGTGAGAGGAGCCGGTTACTCGGCTTCTCCACACCGCCATCTCCAGCCCGCTCCATTTTGTTCCCCTAGCCTGCTGAGCCCGCTCAGCCCCAAGCCAAGCGCGTCCATCCCCAAGCAACTGCTACTCATGGCCTTACATACTACCATGGACTTAAAACTTTTTCATCCTACTCTACCCTTCAAACTCATTTACATTCATTTCAAATTAAAATTGAAACCACCATTTTTTATTTCTTCATCTATTTCTCTACTATTTATTAGTGCATGTATAATAATTAATGGTAAACATGTGTGGTATACCAGCCATGTGTTCTTCATCTTCTCCACCGACAACCACTGATGATATTTCCCTCTTCATCTTCTCCACCAACAACGACCCCGATGAATATGACTGTGAAAGCAAGGTATTCCTTATATTCATGTTTTTTTTCCTACACTTCGATTGTGAAACCCAGTAACCTTCTAATATCAATCTACAATACTTGTAATTAGTTTGAGAATCATTATTGATTGATTTTGTTGAATGGAACTTAACGTCTATTTTATGATGTGGAGTAGAAGGGTTTTGAAAATTTGATGGAGAAAATGGTGACAAAATCAAATTTGGTCTACTAAAGGTAAAAATGTCCATTCATTAAAATTATAATTTTAGATTAGTAAATCTGATTAAAAATTAATATAAATTGTTATTTTGGTAATTATGATATTTTCAATTTTAATAATGGTATGTATGAAATTAACCCATTAATTAATAATGTCATATTAAACAAGAGATGCAAATTCTTGCATAATTAAGCATTTGCCTTTAATGTAGTATATCACTTAGATTTTATAACATGTTTACTTGTTAGCAACTAGTAAGATGCACATTGTTGGATTATAAACTTGATTTGATTCAACTAATATTAGATTATCCACTATAATTGTCTAGTAAACTTCTAGAATATTGTTTAGAAGAACTACTTGGAATCTTTCTTAGAAAAATCTAGATAGGGAAATATCACTATAAAAAAAGTGGTTGATTATCCACACTTTTTTAGCAATATTAATACACTTAAAGTGTGGAAAATTACAATAAAACGTGGATATATTTGACATTACAATCTTTTATTAAATTTCTACATTTGAAAGTGCAAAATTTGTAGGAAAAAGTCACGTTTATTAGTGTAGAAAATTATCTAAATTCACATTTCTAAGCGTGAAAAATTTGTAAATAATTCTAAGGTTACAAAAGTCAACATTTTAAACTGTGAACTTTTCTAATTCTCTGTTTATTACAAAAAAATTATATTTTAAAAGCGTGAAAATTTTAAATCAAACCGACACATTTATAAATGTGATGTTTCTTCTATTTCTAACAATCTCTATATTTAAAATATTTGTCACAATTTAAAGGGTGACAACTTTCAAAATTCTTCTACGCTTTTTATGAAGCGTGGATAAATGACATATTTTTGTAATGTATCTAAAAATGTGTAAGTATAATATCTAGATTGATCCATAGAAATATCTAGATAATAACATAGGGAATATACGTTGCGTCAAATACAAACTCTAATTAATAACCTAAATGTTGGATTCAAAAACTTAATGGAATAAAGCTTGAGGATATGGCCACTATGTTAAAGAAGAGTAAATTTGACACATAGACTAGTTTTATATGGTTCACGAGTATTATGTTGACTAGTCTAGCATCAAAATTTTATTAGGTTTCCAGGAGACACTACACACTAGAGATTTAAGAGTTGAAGGGTTCTGATTATCTAAGTCAAGATATCATCGTAATAGGGATCGGGGTTTATATATTGCACCCAAATACATGAACCAGATTGACCCAAAAACACGCCTAAAACAACAAAATTTGTGTTCCGTAGATCCCTTATATGCTAAGAAGATATCAGCAGTATCTGTTTGCTTCACATAACCTCTATAGTATGCTTAATAACTGCTTTGTATTGAAGACTTGGATTTAATTAGAGTAAATTACAAATTTGATCAATAAGGTATGTCAAAACTTACAAATTTAATCACTTCAGTTATTACATAATAACCCATGTATGCAGTTTGTTATGGATTTGGTCCCTCAGGCAAACGGCTGTCTAATTCCTCCTTTAAGTATGAGCGAAAATTAGTCTTTTAATATTTTTTGTTTCTTTTATCTTTTTTCTTAAACAAGAACCAAAATTGTAAATTCAAACTCATGTTTTCATGAGAAACCCATATTTCATCATTGACCATCAACTTGTCTGTCGCCTGCCCATCCGGCGACGACCTCTTCAATGTCTAACCACTCCGACGACAACCTCTCCAACGTGTTCCCCCTCCAGCGACAAACCTTTTGATGTGTTCCTCTCCGAGGAAGCCCCACTGATGATGTGTTCCCTATCCGACGTGCTCTCAGATATGCTTCTTCTCTCGACCCGGTTCTTGTCTCATATCTGATTCTTTCTTGATATGGTTCTTCTCTTGATCTATCTATGGTTTTGGTTATTTTTGAAGAACATTCATCCTTTTTTTTAACACAAATTTAGAAAACACCCAAATTCCATGTTGGTTGTTCTCCTTCGAAGCACAACGACAAACCACAAGGGGGAAGTCAAAATTTAACAAATCCAAAGGGTGAGATGTTTTGGTTTTAGCTTAAATATTTGGTTTTTGTTTTTGATGTAAGATTTTTCTTGATGTTTTTGACAATGAAGATTGAATTCATAAAAGAATAAGAGCTATGTGATTGTTGTTTATTTCATTTTTGATTAATAAATAATGTTGTCCTTGGTTGTTGATCATCTTGATAATGTTGTTGAAGAAGAAGTTAAAAATAAAAATGAAAAATAAATAACTAAAAAAAGAAAAAAGAAAAAATAGCAAATCACTCATTTTGTTTGTTTACAAGACTTGGTCCCTGAGAAAATGCTAAAAAGATGGATTTACCCTTAGAGTTAACGTACAAGTTAGATGGCCGTTTGCTCGAGGGACCAAAATAATCCATAAAAATCTGCATACTTGGAGGGTTATTATGTAATATATGAAGTTAAGGGACCATATCTGTAACTTTTGACATATCTTAGGGACCAAATCTATAATTTACTCTTATAATTATAGAACATATCGAGTGTAGCATTGGTGAATGCATGCCTAGTTTGTAACAAAATTTGATACTTGTATTAGATCCTCTATATGATCTTAACATTATTTTGTAACTTAAATTTAGAAAGTTTATTTTTCTGTTAAAATAGAAACCAGAGAATGTGTGAGCAACCAAATTCAGTTGTTGATCAGCATAATTAGCATCATGTATCATTTTATTGAAGTTTTAAGGAGAATACAAATTAATATGTTTTTGGTCACTAAAAAGGTTTATATATGTTGACCATACATTATCCACAAGATATATATTATCATCACGTACGTACTGTCAGCTAAGCTACCAACTCAGGTTATGATCAAATTAATTCAATAATAATATTGTGATGTTTACCTCAGCAGTACGTAGATAGGATGCCAATGCTTTCCTTAGCTAGCATATATATATGACATTCATGTCCATAGGGGGAATTGAAGGGGGAAGAAGACTTAAAAACTTGAAACTTTTGTTATATATCTGTGGGTCCTGCTAGCTAGAAATCAATATATATATTAAAAGTAAAACCCACACATCCTACATGGCATTCTCTCCATCAAGATAAATGAGTTTTCTTTTTTCTCCTTTTTTTGATTTTTTTTAATAAAAATCTTCCCATTACATAAGTTTAACTCTTCATTCATTAATAGATATTAATTAATCATTTATTTCATATTTTTATGTTACAACCATTGATTTTCCTTCATTTATTTTCCTTCATCATTCATTTTGCCTTATTTAAGCACAAATGTTTTGTATTTCATATATTTGTCATACAAAAACATATACTTCTCATTCTTTTCTTCAAAAACTCTCTCTCGAAAAGAGTGAGATCTATGATCTTGACATTTGTTTGTAGTAAAGTTTTTTTTGCCGTAGTGTTGATTTTATACGATCTTTATGTTGTGTTTTTTTTTTGTAGTAACTAACAAAATAGGAATAAGCTCTAGCGATTGCCAAATATGTGGAAGAGTATCAAAGCTTCATCACCATGCTACAGAAATAAAAGTTCTATGTGTAAGTCTTTCGTTCAACTACTTCTTCAATTCAATTGGTTTTTCCTTTTGTTTGTTGCATACATTATTGTTTTTTCATTTTTTCTTTTTGTCATACAACAATATGCATCTTATCCTTTTCTTCGATAGAATTCTCTCACATAAAAAATTAATCTAGGGTATGAACTTTTGTTTATAGGCAAGTTTTATTTTTTTGCTATTTTGTTGACATCATATGATCTTTATGTCGTATTTTTTTGTAGTAAGTGACACAACAAGAATCAAGAATATACTCTAAAGATCGTCAAATATGTGGAACAACATCAATGTTTCATCATCATACCACACAAAGAAAAGTTCTTCATGTATCTTTCATCCAACTACTTATTCAACATATTCTTGATTTTATCTATTTCTATAATTTCATGATGTATTATTACCTTAATTCTCATTGCTATATTTTTTTTCTTATTTAGGAGCATACCCATGATGCTAAAAAATATATATGTGTATTATTTATTTGAATATTACATTGTTACTCGCAAAGGGGTCGTAAATATTACATTGTTACTTGCAAAGGGGTCGTATATCTTTCATTTGTGAATTTCTTTTTCGTTTCATACAACTTAAGAGTTCCAACCATGGAACTAAGTTACAATCTAATGAAATATATACCATTGTCAACAATGTTACTAGAGACAATTAATTTATACAATGAAGTTGGTAAATCACCTCCACAAAAAAGTGATGAAAATGATAATATTTAATAATGCTATGTAAGTGGGTTCAAGTGCCAAATGCATCAATCCAAATTTTAACATAGATTGCAAAACATTTCACTTTTATTTTTATATAATAGTTAAACATTTTATTTTCATTTTTATATGAACCAAGTTTATATGAGCGTATCTCAAATCACATATCCATCAAATGGTGAATTGTGGTGATTCTTCATTATCTTACATTATGTGAGTTGAATGTCCATTAAGATGTGGTTTAATTGTTCATTTAAATGGTGATTCATTTTGTGTTAAATAGTTTTTTTTTAATTACATAAAAAAGGTTTCAAGGAGTAGATGATGAATTAATGTTTAAAAAGTTTGGATTGGTTAAATTAACTTTTAGACTCCATCTTTTCCAAAACAAGTTTTGTTCCACTATTACTGATGTATCTTATATTTTTCATAACAAATTTTTTTTAAATACATACAAATTAAATATTAAGAAAATATGTTTCATCTTAACTTCTATCCATATAAACATTAAGAATAAAAATAAGATTTTGTTGTAGATGTATGGGATAGCATTGTAAAAAACGTAATTTGATTTTTTAAGTAAGCTAAAAACAAACTATTAATAATGTATCTTAAATTTTGTAACAAAAAAATATCAATATGTGTAAATTAACCATTAAATGAATATGTTTCATCTTAAGTTGGTCCAATTAACTTTTTAATATTTGTTTTTAATTGTAAATAAAAAAAGGATGCAAATATCTTAAAAGTAAAAACCACAAGATCCTATGTGGCATCTCCTAAAGCCAAGAAAACCATTTATCTTTTTTCTCAAATTTTTGATTTTTTTTAATGTTGAATATGTTAAAGACCATTCTATCCATATACCAAAGATATAAAGTTGATTGGGATATGGTTGTTTTAGTAATTTTAAAAGAGTAACCTCCAAACCTTTTCATATTCATTCTTAAATGTGACTTCATTATTTGGAGATGAAACCTCCAAATCTTTTCTTTTACATTCTCAAAGGTGAAACCTACAAACTAATTCATTCATCATGATTTGTTCATCACCAATTGTCTTCTTCTTCTTCTCCACACATGATGTATTATTCATTTTTCTAACTATTACTATTCTTCAACGAAATCATGTTAGGTAACCTCCTTTTCTTCTTTCATGTCAATCACTTGATGATATGTTATTTTTCAACAAAATTGTTCTGCAATTCTTACTTTAAGAGTATTAATCCGAGTATTATTATTTCTTATTAGCTATTGTTGAGATTTTAGAATTTATTTTTTACTTATGTCCTCTTTATATAATGTTTTTTATAACAGAATCAGAGGTTTGTTCTTGAAATTTGATGACGACAACGGTTCGATAATCACATGTTGCACGTAAGTATTACAATTTGACATGTTATAGCCTCAACAAGCATGAATATGTTCTTTTTCAATGACTGTTTTTAATTTTCAGGTTTTTTTCAAGAAGATTGATTTAGGTAGTCATTTTTTTAACTCTTATTATTATTTCTTATTGATTATTGTTAAGATTTTAGAGTTTATTTGTACTTTTGCCATCTATATTTCAGTATGTCTTTCTAATGGAATCCAATGTTTGTTTTTGGCGATAGTTTTAAAGTTTTGATGACAACAACGGTTTGATGATCACATCTTCCAAGTAAGTATTACAATATAAGATGATATAGCCCATTTACAAACATAAATATGTTCTTTTACAATGAGTGATTTGAATTTATAGGTTTGTTTCAAGAAAACTAATTCAAATAAATGAGTGTCTTTAATTTTCAGGTTTATTTCAAGAAGATTGACTCTGGTTTCACTTTTTTTTTACTTTTATTGGAATTTTAGAGTTTATTTATTTATTTTTGTATTCCATATTGGTCTTAGGGGCCGTTTACTCGAACACTTACCCGGTAAGTGCTTACCGGTAAAATTGAACACTATCAACTATCATATGGTACAACATTTTAGTCTCTTAAAACGGTATCGCATGCAACAATTTACCTGGTAAGCTCTTACCGGGTAAGAGTTGTGGATCTCACTTACCCGGGTAATACTTTCGGTCCATGCTATCGCTCTTACCGGGTAAGATTGTAGTCATGTTCATGTTCTTCCCGTAAGGTAAATTCACCCGGTAAGTACTTACCGGGTAAGTTCAAATAAACGACCCCTTAGTTTCAAATTTTACTAACCATTTTCTCTTATTATTATATTTTATTGATTACTACTGAGATTATTTCTTTTGACATTCACATGAATTTTTAAGTTTTTTTTATTTTTCATCTTCTATATATTTCCTAAATTTGTTTTAATCTTTAAATTTAAATGTTTATTTACATGACACTAAAAAAATAATAATATGTATATCTAAATATGACAACTGAATATGATAAAAACCGGTTTAATTGATATAAATAAAAAAAAGGATGTAGATGGCGGTTAATGATGCCAATTTAATACATTATATATTTTAATATGACAATTATTAATTATCATTAACTATTCTTTACCCAATACTCATCTTTTCAAGTATAATTGGTATTCATTATTAATTGTTCTATGGTTGTTTATAGCCATCATATTAAAATAGATTTGTTTTTAAACAATACAATCAATGCAAAAATTATCCATATGCAAAAATTTCATGGGGTTTGTTTATTCTTCAATGTTAAAATAACTATGGTTGTTTATAGCCATCATATTAAAATAGGTTTTAAATTTTTTATAACTATGGTTGGAATCAAATCAATCAAATGGTAAATATTGTAGTGCCAAATTAAAAGAAGATTCAAGGAAATGATCAGGCAAAATGAATTTGAACAATTTTTCAAATCTTAAAATAAAGTTGAATTTCATCATCCCTCAATTATTACCAATAAAGTTGAGTTTGATCATCCATCTAGGTAATGAATTATTATCTATAAAGTTGGCATTAAAACCAAACAAATGTATATTATTATAGTGCAAAAATGAAAGAAAATCAATGTTGAAAACTTGGTTTATTTAATCTATATATTAATTGTGAAATTCCGTTTCATTTTAAATCGGATCAATGCCCTTTAAAACAATTGCCGTCACCGTGCAACGCACGGGCCCGACACTAGTTAATTAAGCAATCAAAACCAGCAGCTATTAAATTTGGTGTCTGTTCACCAATTAATTAAAAGCAGGAATTAATATTCGTCTTGATTGATGATTAAATATATTAAAGATGTTACTGATCATGGATCAAGCTAGCTAGCTACGTACTGGAATATATAAGCAAAAAGAAGAAAAGAAAAACGTCCGTCCATGATTGTGTTTACCAGTGTGAGTGTTGTTGGTGGTTATCATAAGGCAAGCTCATCAGCTGATGATAGTCTCTTTTCCCACAAAGATTGTCTGGCTCTACCCCTAAGAAATCAACGGTCGTTCTTTCACCACCGCCTCCCACGAATACTTGTCTTTCCTTTGATGATGAATGCATAAGAAGAGAAGAATCATATAACCCACTCTGAATAGTACTACTACCATAAGTAGTGGTGTTCCTACCTATCTCCTCCATAGTCTTGTCAAACAACTCGGGGTGTTGTAGTCGAGTATTACTATCCATAGCGATAGCGACAGCATTAATGGTGGAGGAATTAAAGGTGGTGGTAGAGTATCCAGTGAATCCCCTCAAGAGAATTGGGGTGATGGTGTTGTCATGACTACTTACCTTTGCACCCATCTCAGCTGCTTTCTGTAGCAAGGCAGTTGCTGAGGTGTAAGCAGCAGCAGCAGGTGCGATTGGAGAGTTATCGGAGGAGCTGAATATTGTTCTCTGATCGAATAATATTGGATGATCATTCAACATATTTAGAGATGGCGATTTAGTATCATGGTTGCTAATAGGCATGATGTTTGTGCAGGATTCTTGTAACACTCCTCCAACTACTTTTTGGTTCATTTTGTAGTTTTCTTCGGTCAATGCATCGCAAAAGGCTCTGTGGGTCACGAAGCTGTCCTTCCTAACAAATTAATTAAACATACAAAAAGAAATTACTACTTGTGCATACATACATACATATATATAATTAAAGAAAAAAAAGACTGGTATATATATATATACCTTGAAAATATGGTGCCACAATCACAACGATATTCACGTGTCCCACAGATCTTGGCATGAGCCTTCCAATCAGACTGTACAGCATAACGTTTGGAGCACTTGTCACATTTCCATTTCTTCTCCCCATGTTTCCTACAGAAATGCTTCTTTATGCCTGTCAAATCACCTAGAGCTCGAGTGGGTTCATGGTGCACACAGTTTGGGTCAGGACAAACATACACCCTCTTCTTCACTTGAATGTTAGCCGGCCTTTGCTTTAGCTTCCATGGCAAATTGTGGCCTCTCCTGTGGAGTTGAAGGTTCTGATCTCTCTGAAATCCTTTATGGCAAACTTCACATATATACCGGTTTGTCGCCATTAGAGTCCTTGGGGACAAGGCCACAACTTCTGCATCAGGATCTGATAGAAGAAATTAAAACCATTATTGAAGATTTGATATGCATGCATGGCTAATTAAGAAAAAGAAAACAAGTTATATATATAAATTAACCTGGATTCCCAGGGAGATTGCGTTTCTTCTTTGTAGGGTGATCATTTTCATCAGGAGGAGGACTTGGTTGGAGGAGTACTACTCTAGTAGTAGTAGTGCTGCTGGAGAAGTGGTCTTCATTTTCTTCTTCTTCTTCTTCAAAATGATCTTGTACAAAGTTGGACATGGTTGAAAAAGTTGATTTCATGTTGGGAACAAGGGAACCACTAATATATGGGGGTGGAAGCCAGATGATGGACAAAAGGAACAAGTTCAAAACCGTCCATAAGAATCATATATATTAATTGTTTCATAATTAATTAATAAATTAATTAAATGATCAACAGAGTACAAGCCAAAAGAGAGATCTATCTATGTGAAGAGACAAGTTAGTTGGCCTGAGGATTTCTTTTTGTTTGGATTACAAATGCATATTAATTTATGGATAAATGCCTCATTACTTGTCGTTCAGTTTGCCCTTTATTATTTGTTTCTATATATTAATATTTGATACTAGCAAAGCAAGCTATACTTTTTTTATTATTTTATAAAATATAATTAATAGATGGAAATGACAAATTCATATATAGATGTAGGAGGCATAACGAACCAACCTCAACCTGCCCTTATTGCATTAAGTAAAAAAGAAAGGGTTCATGTTCCCTTATATAATTGATTTTAGTTATATTTCCAATGAACACATGCACACAAACACATTAACCAACAAACATGGAGGACTGTTTCTTAAAAACCAATCTTAACCCTTGGCCAACTTTGGATAGAAATCTTCTGATGCAGTTTTTCTTAACCACCCAATCGGATCAAAAGTAACAAGAAACGAAAGCTGGAAATTATTTATAAAAACTCTTAATCTGATCTGATCCTTTTATTCAAAAACAATGAACCCTATTTATAACCTAGACTAAAAAGATAACTATGGATAACCTAACTAGGAAATCAAATAATAACTAAAGATAAAGCCTAAATATAATCCTAACAAACTATCAAACTTATATATAATTAATAAAATAACCTAACAATAATCCTAAATAATACTTGATAAAGATAAGAAATAAAATAATAAGAAAATAGCTAAATAATAGAAATTCGAATTCCGGCTTATCGATAATCTTGCAATGCAAGTTTTCCTCTGTTTTGTTTCGTCAGCCGTACTTGCATCATACTCCCCCTCTTGAAAAAAACTCGTCCTCGAGTTTTCTTTACCTTCAATAATATCTTGAGAATATGTCGTTTCCACTTCGAAAAATGGATATTTTTGTCCCAAACGACCTTGTTGAAGTTTCCTCGGATCATTCGAATTCGGCTCGCTTTAACCTTGCTTTCTTGCCGTGAGGCATTGCCGTATAAATCAGCCAACACATCATGACACGCTTTCACGGGTTTCAGGGCAATTGCGGCCAAAGCTGAAAGTTGATCCTTCATATTTGTAGGGTGTAGTCATGCAACACGAGCTCAATCACTTCTTGATCATTAAGCGATCCAAGATAATTGAGGCTCGTGTTCTTGAGATGTCATCTCGCCGTATTGACATGGTTAAACGCGTACTTCTCCGAACTCCGATTTTCTATGACTGGGTCTATGAATTCTTGTTTCAATTCATTAGCATGTTGCTTTCGGCTATAAGAGTCAACAATAAAGTGACAATTTTTACCTTGAACAGTGGCCATAGAGTTGCTATTTTGCGTTAAAGGCCTCAAACAGATCTTTTGCCAAATCAATACGGGACTTACATCGTGTTCCGCATATTCGGCTTCATCATATTGTGGTAGTTCTATGTCGTTCACGTGATCGACTACGACATCAATCTTGACTCCCAAGTTTCGTAGTGGATCGGTTTGTGGTTCCCTTCTCGCAAAAGGGTTCCACTGGTCACCTTGGTCAAACGGATTTCGAGGGTCGTCTCCTTCATCCCAGACGATGGAGTCGGTCTCGGTGTCTTCATCGGATCGGAAACCCCGCTGCAGTTCAAGGTCCCGGACCCTTTGTTGCAAGCGTGCGATCTCCTCGATGTCACGTGGATCCCGCCGATAATCCTCGTTGCCTCGGTCGGCGTTTCTACGGGGATGTCTATTCAAGCGTGCTCCACAGTTGTCCATAACGGATCTTGCTGAGCGCTCTGATACCAACTGATGCAGTTTTTCTTAACCACCCAATCGGATCAAAAGTAACAAGAAACGAAAGCTGGAAATTATTTATAAAAACTCTTAATCTGATCTGATCCTTTTATTCAAAAACAATGAACCCTATTTATAACCTAGACTAAAAAGATAACTATGGATAACCTAACTAGGAAATCAAATAATAACTAAAGATAAAGCCTAAATATAATCCTAACAAACTATAAAACTTATATATAATTAATAAAATAACCTAACAATAATCCTAAATAATACTTGATAAAGATAAGAAATAAAATAATAAGAAAATAGCTAAATAATAGAAATTCGAATTCCGGCTTATCGATAATCTTGCAATGCAAGTTTTCCTCTGTTTTGTTTCGTCAGCTGTACTTGCATCATCTTCTGTACCAAATTTCCCTTAATTTTATCATTTTTCATATTCTGTCTCTGATGATGTGTATTAATCTGATTAGTGGACATGAATGACACGGAAAATTTTGACACATGTGATTTTTATCCGCCAAGTTTACCCTCCCCAAGGGTAGGATAGCATTAAGGCCATGAGTTATACCCTATCCGATGGCAGCGGGTAGGACACGGCTTTCATTGGGCGCAGTAGAGCATCAGGTAGAGCCATCGCCTTTTCAAACTTGATCGGTAAACCCACACCCGGCCCTCACCCCCTTTCTCTCTCTTCTTTCTCTCTACCACTCCATTTCTCCTCTCTATTTGTCTCCATTTTCATCATCCTTTTTTATCTCTTTTCTATCCCTTATTCCATCTATAATGATATGATGAGAAATTAAATGTTTGTTTATCATGTAATTTGTTTCATTTAAATTTGTTATTGTAATTGAGTATTTATTTATTTTATATATAGATATGATTAAAACGGCATCAAAATCAAAGATGATATTAATTACCATGAAATATGCATGAAACATTTCCAATAAGAATTTAAATTTAAAAATAAAATAAAGAAGTGGTAGTTTTTATAGGTTTTACATGAAGAGTATATGTATGTATGTTTTAGCCTATGGAAGCAACATGATCTAGAGATCGAGAGGGGTAACAGATCGAGCATCAAATTAAATAAAAATGTTATTATTTTAGGAGATGAAGCTTCCTTCCAATTAACACATGTCTGTCATGCACCATCAATTAATAAGGTTATCTTCTGAAAAATCAACGACGAGGTTCCACTCCCACCGTTTTGAGGTTTGTAGACTCAGCAGATCTGTAATTAGTTAAGAAATTAGTATTATCATTGATAAGAGAATGGAATATTATAAAGTTATATGTATGTGTGTGTATATATATACCGGGTAGATCTGTAAATGTCAGGGGTGCGAGGATCTTTGGGGATGGAATGATCATCATTTTTCTGAATGTGAGCGACTTTCCTAAGGACCGATTTGGTGATGAACTTATCCCCAGAAGCGAGGCAGGAGTCGGGATTATCAACCTCTGGAACCATGCTTCTGTTGGTTTTGTTGACTTGAACCCCAGGGTGATGAAACAGCTGCTGCGTAACGCTCCTCACGGCAAGGAACACCGCTCCCCCTGTAAATCCAAACAATATATATATCGGGAACAGGTCAGCTCGTGATTTAAGCTTCCCTTTTCCACCTTCACTATTACTATTATTAGCAGCAGCACCACCCTTCCTTGAAGAAACGAAGCTGCTACGTATTTGTTGACTATTCATCAAATGCCCAATTGATGATCGCCACTGCCTCTGCACGTTCAAAAAATCACAAACATTTTATATATATAATATTCAAAGGATGCCTTATTTTGCACTATATATAGATATATATACCCACCGCAGCGTACAAAGCCATGATGATGAGGATGTTGTTTATATAATTAATTTAAGTTTGATAACGAATGAAATAGCAACAGGGTTATCTAACAGATCAATGAATTATATCAAGACATTCAATTGCAGTTGCGATATTTAGGGTGACAATAGTGGCAGAGAGTCTAAATCGGATAACTATATATACATGCCATTTTTAATTACTAATTAATTGGATGAGAGATACCACGTATCACAACTAACAACGTTTATCTATATAATACTCCCTAATTCAAAACTCATTGATATAGTGCAATTTTCGTAGGTGATCTTAAGATACAAAAAGAACGCTCGTAATATAAAAGGAATAAAAAAAATCAGAATTCCCATTTGATTTTATTTTAGTTAGGATGAAGGTCAAAACATCATTTAACTTTAAGTATTTGCCTATGTGCAAATGTTTTTTCTTTTCTATTTTTGGATAAGGACTTTATTCAAAGAAATAAAAGATCACAAAAATGCTTAAATCAGCCCACAATCAAATGAAATCCATACTGGCATGAATAAATAAAAATGGCAGCCCATATGATACCCATGCTGCCATAAGCAAAGTTCCAATCTAAAAAGATCGAAAAAACACCCACTTCTTAAAAGCAGAGTTCGCCAGCAAAAATCGATGATCAAAATCAGATGCAATGAAGAAGAGATTTTCGACATCATCAAATCAAGCCTGGTATGCCAATCCTTGACTATTCCAATTAGGATGAGTAAGAAAACAAAAAGCAAGAAAATAACATATATAGTTTTTTTTTTTTTCTTTTTTGGAAGGGTGTCCGGGCCAAAGCCCGACTAATCCCCATTATTGTGGGGGCTAAACATGGCCCAACTTAAATGTCCCTACACGGAAGGCTGCAACTCGGTTAGGGCGCTAAGCGATAACCAATCCGCCACAGCACGGGAAGACATCAGATATAGAGTTGGAAAGACTGAGCACACATTTGAAAGCCAAGAGCTCGGTGGCTGCTGAACCATCTTGTGATGTGCTCAAACTAGACCATTAGGAACCACAACTAATATGAACAAACATAAGATAGAGTGTTTTGATAATGAGTAATTTAGCAGTCACAAATAATATTCAGTTAGAAGCAAAAAGACCATCAGCATATATATAGTAAATCAACCATTCCCCCAACTCCTTTAAAAAGAAAACATCACCCCTGTCCCTCTCTAGTAACCAACCGAATTTATAACCAAAAGAACCTCCTCCGAATATCTATCTATCTATCTATCTGATCTCCAAAACAAATTCAAAAAGCCTTATTCCTCCATCCCATCCCATAACCTAACCCAACCCACCAGCCAAACTTCAAATTGGTTTTGTAAATATCCAACTATAGCATTTTTATTTTCTTGCTTCATATTATAAGGAAGGAAGGAAGGAACATAAATTATAAATTCAATATACAATTTAAGAGTCAACAATTAATTAATTAATGTGTGTATATCATCCATCCATCATCCCCTTCCCCTAGACGTAATACTGCTAATCTGTAGTGGTGGTAGTAAGCTTCACTCTGTACTTGTACCTGCCTGCTGCATACACAAACACACAGAAATTGATGACACTGACCCCCGTAAGAAGCCAATAGAAATAGTCGAATCTTCCGGTATTTATGTTCTGTGACAACCACGAATCTCCTCCTCCTCCTCCTCCTCCTGTTAATGAGTTGATAATGTTGTTCAATATGCTGGCCGCAAAGCACCCTAAACCGCCAGCCACAGCAGCATAAGCCGAACCGATACTTTTCATCGCATCCGGAGACTCCTCATACAGAAATTCCAATAATCCCACTATGCAAAACACTTCAGCCAACCCAATCAGACAGTACTGGATCAACAACCAATAAGCACTCAGGCCAGGCATTGCACTCAGAAAACTCCCTTCGTACCCTTCTCTTATCGCGTAATTCCTTCTGTATCTCTCAAAAACCCCAGCCCAAGCTACAGACACGATCGAAATCGCCAAACCAAGCCCCACCCTCTGAAGCTGAGAGGCCCCACGTGGATGGCCCGTGATGCTTCTTGATAAAGGAACAAACACGCTGTAGTAAAAAGCTAACAACAGGAATATGCTGAGGCCTGGAAAAACGGGCATGCATGTTACTGGAAGCTTCAGATGCCCCATATGAGTGTTTAGTGTGTATGCCTGCTGTACTGATAGGGTCAAATACTCGGTTAAGATCACACTCAGCATTATGGTGCAAGTCGGAATGGGAATCAGTTTCAACAGGATTTTTACTTCTTCCACTTGCGTCACGGTGCAGAGCTGCCAGGGACTCATATTTGTCTCGTCTTCCTTCAGTCTCAGAGCTGCTTTGTCCAACCATCTATAAAAGATTAATTCAAACATTCATATATATATATATAGTAAATGGAAATATATATATATATATATATATGTACATTCAATTAATTAACTAGTTAGCATTGCTTACCTAAAAGCATCTGTATGAGCTATCTTACCACTTCCTTTAATAGCAGATCTTGTCCCCTGAAGCTCATATAGGCCAACATATTCACTAGTGTCAAAGGAAGCATTTCGTTTCCGAAAAGCAGCAATGAGGACTTGAGCAACGCGAGTGAGAGGGCTACCTCCAGGCAACCTGTGTCTGTATAAAGGAGTACCAAGAAAGAATACGACATTGGAGATGCCCATAGCCATGGCCAAAGCTCCAAAGGCAAAACCCCATCCATGTTCCATTTGAATGTAGACCACAACAGTAAATGCCACAATTGCCCCCAGAGTGACGGACAGGTAGAAGAAGTTGAAGAACTTGTCGAGGTTGGAATCGTAATCCCTGCTCCTCTCATCAAATTGATCCGCTCCGAAAGAAGAAACACAAGGCCTGATACCAGCTGCTCCAAAGCCAGTCACATAAAGGACTACGTAAAGATACAACATCTGCCATGGTTTTGCAGGTTCACAGTTTCCTAATAACAGGGAAAGCTGGTTGCAGTCGGCTTGATTGGGCATCAGCACATTCAAGGTGGCACATAATGTTATTCCTGTTAAACCCTTTATACAAAATAGAAAAAAACAAAAAATTAAGGAATTGAATTCAATCTCTAGATAGTTAGTATTAATTAATTAATTTAAGATGATTGATTCGATTGTCTGACCACAAGATAGATGGTAGTGAAAACAGCAATAGTCCAATATCGACCAAGATACGCATCAGCCAGAAAACCACCAAGAACAGAGGAAGCCTGTGATATTCCCAAGAAAATGTTGACAGCATTGGCTGAACTAGTGAAAGGCCGATGCATGACATAGAACATAAAGGCTACCATGTTGACCGACAACCCAAAATAAGCCATTCTTTCTGCCATTTCATTCCCTGTTGATATCCAAGATCAAGATCAAGATCTTCTTTTTCTTTCTTTTTCAAGAATACATATATATGATTAGCAGTGAGTGTGAAATATAAGTTACCGAAGATGAAGAAGGCAGCAATCCAGCCTCCAGTTTTGGAGAGATCTGTGATAGGCTTGCCATGGATATTGACGGGTGTAGTACCAAGTGTGGTGTAGCCTCCAGCAAAAGGGGAACGCCTGTTATCGGATTCAACAAAGTACATGCCAAGCTTCTTACTTTTTAATGACTCACCAAGATTTTCTGCTTCCATCTGTACAGCCTGAGGCTGAGGAGGCCTATCATCAACCAAAACTTGAGGAGACTTGATCTCTCTAATACCCATATCAATGAATTACAAGCTAGGTGGTATGTGTGTAAAAAGCAGAAAAGTGATATGATTAGTTCATTAAATAATCAAAGTATATATGATGATGATATATAGCTAGCAGAAGGTGAGTGGTAGAATGAAGTGAAGTAAATGCGGTTGTTGGGCATATATATATTAGTAGGATTATGGTTAGCTATGAAGAGAGAAGAGAAGAGAATGTATTTTGTAGTAAATTAAACAATAAAAGAAAGAGACATCCAACTGATTAATAAGCAAGTGGTACGTAGGTAATTTAATGAGAAATGGTAATAGTAGATGGGATGGGGACGGATAATGAATGCTGCAAACCATTAATGCCAGCCAATCCACAACATTGTGTTAATTAATTGGTACATAACAAAAGTAGTTTGTGAGTACTATTAATTACCTGCTGACAACCCCATTCACTCCTACCAAATCAAATGCTCATATATAGCTCCTTCCTTGAGCTTTCCTTTGTGCTGTTGCTGTTTAAAAACAAAAGGTAACATTTTGATGAAAGAGTAGTAATATATTATTACTATTACTAGTATGTTTAACAACTTTTGCTAGAGGGATTAATACTACGTCATCCTCTTCAAATGATTATTTTATGCTCCTTCCTAGGCTCGATCAAATGGGTCCAAATCTTGTTTTTCAAACAATGGCTAAATTAACAAAGTTTTTTTATAACTTACACTTTTATTTCTTTATATTGAAACAATGTATTTGAAAACAATTCATCATATTTGAAATGCAAAATAGGTACAAGAAAAAACATGGGTGATGATGCATCAATTAATATGTTTGTTTTATTTAGGTGTTAGATATGAAACTAAATGAATAACCAATCCAAAACATCCCAAATTTAGGAATAGAGTATTAATCCAACACTCGTAACTCCTATAAATAAGTCATTTATAAAGATGCTTTATTTAAAGTGTCCTATAAATAGCATCTTATAAAGATGTTTTATTTAAAGTGGCTAATGCACGGTTTGCACCCCTATGGTTTGCTGAATGCATCCTACATAATAAATTTTCATCAGTAATTACTTTTTACATTTCCATTGCACAATCGATCAATTTAACCCATATAGGGATAAAAATAGCATTGTCCGTTTATTTATTATATAAAACTAAATCACAAAAATCATGTACCTAGCTCAAACATTCTTTGGTGATCGACTTAGCAATTTTATAACAGCTAATAAAAATGAAGGGATATCCAATTCAATTAATAATACAAAAATCCCCCTTGTGATTATAACGGTTAACCCCGGCCACTCGCTACTATTATCATCTCCTTTATTATAATAACCCAATTCTTGTACTAATCAATCAATCTAGGGTTAACCAACCAAACCAATTTTCTGTTAGATCTATTGAATTCAATTGCATTCCATGGAAGTAAACAGCAAGTTCCTGAATGTAGGCGTCCTCCTGATAGCCACTCTGTTGGCCGCCAAAATCATTTCCGCCTTGTTATTCCCCAGATCCCACCGTAAACGACGACTGCCTCCGGTGGTGAAGGCATGGCCCTTGGTTGGTGGATTGGTTCGGTTCTTGAAAGGACCCATCGTAATGCTGAGACAAGAGTACCCTAAGCTTGGGAGCGTCTTCACCCTCAACCTCCTGAACAAGAACATCACCTTCCTGATCGGACCAGAAGTTTCAGCACATTTCTTTAAGGCTTCGGAGTCGGATCTCAGCCAGCAAGAGGTCTACCAGTTCAATGTCCCAACTTTTGGTCCAGGCGTTGTTTTCGATGTGGATTATTCGGTGAGGCAGGAACAGTTTAGGTTCTTTACCGAGTCTCTCAGAGTCACTAAACTCAAGGGCTATGTGGATCAGATGGTTAATGAAGCAAAGGTATTCTCACTCTTTCACTCACAATATAAACCCTACTGCTACTGCTACTGCTACTGCTACTGCTACTTTTTAGATAGATACTGAAACATGATGCCATTGGGATTCATTTCTCTAACTCACTGCTACTTTTTAGATACATAGATAGATCCTTGTTAATCTTTTAAATAAATAAAAAAAAAAAAAAACAGAACCAAAGCTGCATTAACCATAATCCTAAATGTGCAGGAATATTTCTCCAAATGGGGGGATAGCGGTGAAGTTGACCTAAAATATGAACTGGAGCACCTAATCATCCTCACAGCCAGTAGATGTTTATTGGGCGAAGAAGTTCGTAACAAGCTCTTTGATGACGTCTCCGCCCTCTTCCATGACCTTGATAACGGCATGCTCCCTATCAGTGTCATATTCCCTTATCTGCCCATCCCGGCCCACCGTCGTCGTGACCAAGCCCGCAAGAAGCTTGCAGAAATCTTTGCAACCATCATAGCTGCCCGTAAACAGACTGGCAAATCAGAGAACGACATGCTGCAGTGCTTTATCGACTCCAAGTACAAAAATGGTCGCCCAACAACCGAAGCTGAGGTGACCGGACTCCTCATTGCTGCTCTCTTTGCAGGCCAGCATACGAGTTCTATCACCTCCACATGGACGGGAGCATACCTTCTGGCCAACAACAAGTACATGTCCGCGGTGGTTGACGAGCAAAAGAAGCTGATGGAAAAGCATGGCGACAAGGTTGATCATGACATCCTGTCAGAGATGGAAGTGTTGTACAGATGCATAAAGGAGGCTTTGAGACTTCACCCGCCTCTAATCATGCTGTTGCGTAGCTCGCACAGCGATTTCAGTGTGACGACCAAGGAAGGGAGAGAGTATGACATTCCAAAGGGACACATAGTTGCCACATCTCCTGCCTTTGCAAATCGACTCCCACACATCTTCAAGGATCCAGACACCTACGACCCAGAAAGGTTTGATGCTGGTAGAGAGGAAGACAAGGCAGCAGGAGCATTCTCATATATATCTTTTGGTGGTGGCAGACATGGATGTCTTGGGGAACCCTTTGCTTATCTGCAGATAAAAGCAATATGGAGCCATTTGTTGAGAAACTTTGACATGGAACTGATCTCTCCTTTTCCAGAAACCGACTGGAATGCCATGGTGGTCGGTGTCAAAGGCAAGGTTATGGTGCGTTATAAGCGAAAAGGGATTCCAGTCAACTAACCTGGAAGCATTTGTTTAGTTTGTTTGTTTGTTTTTCCAAATTCTGGGTGTGCAAGCCAAAAGGTGTTGCAATTGTTTTTCCATGTTCTGGATGATTGTGTTTCCCTTATGTATCTTTTTGATGTTTGCTCAGTTTTGATGCTTCCTTTAAATCAGAAATTGCAGGATTGATATTTGCTGAAGCTATGATCTGTGCAAGCATTGACAATACCATCCCTCTGTCTGTTTGATCATAAATAGTATATTTGCAAAGTAGTCAAACAATCAAGATCTTAAATCAAGAGTAAAAGAAGACATCAAGAGTTAGGTCAACTGACTGTGAACCAACTTGATAACAAGTTATGTGACATTAATTCGCATTTGGTTGTGGCACTAATTAACGTTGACATATAGGATTTCATGAATCAGTATTTGTTGATATTTTCCAATGGAGATTGTCTCAATCTCGGTTACTAGCATTGATAATGGTGTAATCTAGTTATTTGTTATTGGCTTCAGTATGTTCTTTTATTTGCATCATTTGTTTATTGTGGTTTGGTCGTATGGTTCTTTTATTTGCATCATTTTCGGAACCCCAAGCATCGACAGACATTTGGACAGTAGAGATGTTTTTAATTTAAAAATAAAAGTGCATTATACATAATATCCAGAAACAAAAGTTTAACATGACTAGAAATAGGAGGTAACTTTTAGTGTGGGTCTAGAAACTGGAAATAGGAGCCTTGGCAGAGATATATGTATGATGGTGGGAGCCATGGGAAAGGGCAGTGGGTTCTTCATAAGTTGATCAGTCAATGCTGTTAGCCAAGTTGATGTCTGATAATCCCACCACACTTGGCAGTAGGTAGAGTAACATTGGTCCCCCTGGCAGACCGCAGATCAACCTCCAGGGAAAAGCATGCTCACAACTAATTTCACCACCATTGGAAGGAACCTACCACCACTTTACACCACTTACTAGGGATCTCCAGGTGGGTTAATAACTGCTTTTAGATGTAGGATTGCTAATAGCAGCATTTTTTTTATCAACAACAGATATTAAAAATATATAAAATAAAAAAAACCAAGAGAATGCTGCTGCCTTGTTTCTTTCTTTCTAGCCATCTCAGAAAATGCAATATATTTAAAACACAACTAGTGTTATTGTCTTTCTTGAAAAAATCATAAGCAAACAGGGATATTAATTTTGTAAAATTCAAAGTGTTTGTTTAATTTACAAGTATACAAAAACACTTCAAGTTTTTAATTGTATGTATACCTGCTGGATTCCCAAGTAAAAGTTTTCCTCTATATTTTATTTTATAAATTTGTATTTTGTTGTATTAGTGATATTGAATGTTTATGTTGTATTAAAACCTCCTTATCACTTGATTTCTTTAATTAAAAAGGATTCGAAACAACTGGTCTTAACCATATAATTGGTCCCTGGCAACCTCCTTATTTTAGTTCCGAATCTGCCGCTTATCAGAAGAAAATAGATTAAATTGGGAAGGTGGAAAACTGCAGTTGGTGTTGATATTTGTTAGTTACTGGTACTACTTCCAAACTTAAGCATGTCCCCTTGTTCTTGTTCTGTTGCAATTTGATTTTCAACAAGAGCCATATCATCAAAACAGCAAACAAAATTTAAGCATGCTATGGCCATGGCTATGCCGCTACAAATTGTTCAGTAACTTCATTAAAGAGAATTTAGAAAGAAAAAAAAAAGGACTACATGCAAGCAAGCAGCTCCTCCCAAAACAAACACAATGAAAGATGTCAAAAGTTAAAAATAAAAAATGAACATGGACAAAAAGCAGAAATGACAAGCAGGCAGGGCCCCCTAACTCTATAGTCAAAAACAGGATTCTTGGAGATAAACTGATATGCTGCTATGTATATGTCTCTTCAATCAATCCTTACCCTCCTCTTACTTAATTCATCAAAATCTAGAAACAATCCAAAATTTAAAAGCTCCCCACCTCTTGCTCTTTCTTTTTTTTTTCTTTCTTTTGATTTCTCCACCACAAGGGCGCCTTCAGTTTGGTCAACCACAATTACACACTCTGCTCTTTCCCTCCTCACCCACCCCGGCTCAATGTACATTAGAAAATTTGAGGTGGGCTTTCTTCAATTAATTACCTGTTGTTATCTAGATAGAAGGTTAGCATGACAAAAAGGAGCAGGAGCAGCAGCAGCAGGCCTTTCTCACTCAAAATCCTTGGTGGAACCTGAAGACGAGTCCCCATTTGAAGACACCTCACCGTTTCCCACATCTTGTGAGCTTTCCTCATTTGTGCTGTTTCTATTTTTGTTCACTCTTGATCGAACATTAACACCCATTGGAAAAGGCACCTGCATACCAAAAATTTATATATAGGCCCACATGAACAAAGACTCATAATTTGGACCAAACCAAGATGATCAATCTAATTCTGTACACAAGCAAAAAAAAAAAAAAACAATAATGCATATGTCATGTCATACCTGATCACCTGCATTTGGACCATCCGTGTGAAAAAGGATGGGCCGGCAGCGTTTATCTTCATTCATCAAACTTGAGTTCTGAAAGTGGGCAATTAGTGCAGCTTTTCCCTGTATGCGAGCATATGCAAGGGATGCTACCTTCTCACTGTTGAACTTCTCCCACTTCTTCCCATTAAATGCCTGTAATTACCTCATCGCTTAATTAATTGAAATTTGCATTAAGCATCGACCAAATGAGGTATATACATCCATACATGTTTTT
This sequence comes from Centaurea solstitialis, assembly GCA_030169165.1. Classification (NCBI taxonomy): domain Eukaryota; kingdom Viridiplantae; phylum Streptophyta; class Magnoliopsida; order Asterales; family Asteraceae; genus Centaurea; species Centaurea solstitialis. The sequence goes on along the minus strand of CM058041.1, from coordinate 107,816,403 downwards.
CTACTTCTTATAGCAAAAGGTTGCACCATATTCTTTATCTAAAGACAAGTTGCCCCAAAGATTTTTTCATCTTAATAGAACACAAACCTGGTAGAATGGAATAATAAGAGAAGGATCAGTCATGTTGATGAATGCATAACCCACGTTGCATTTGTTCTGCCAAGAAAAATTGGGGAAGCATTGTCAGTCTAAATTCTATCACCCAAAAATCATGGTTGCATTCGTACAAACAGCAAAACTATATTAACAATATTGTGGCACAATAACATTAGATAATTATATTGATGCAGGAAAATCACTAGCCTTGAAATCTATGGGTAGGTAGATAAAATCATATGTTCCACGATGGCGTTCATCAATTGCAGCCAACAGCATTTTAGAAGTATACCTGCAATTTCCAACATGAAACGAGATCAACTATAATATCATATGAAAAAGTAAAAAATTCAACAAAATCATTCAGACATGTAGCAGCTTTTAGACAGAAACAAAGCATACTCAATCCCAACAGAGGATGTTGACTCAAACACATTGTACAAGATTTACAGGGAACACACAGCTTTGCTTTGGTCACTATGATTTTCATCTCTAGCTTCCAAATGGACAGTGTGGTGTGTGATTAAACATGGCCGTTTGCAAACCTTAATAACATGGTACATGTATAAACTAGTACTCCAGATTATCAGTCAAACTCCGTGAAGCATGCATGCTACCTCTAGCATCAATGTATGCATGCACCATATCATCCGGTAGGGGTTTACCCACGTGCATGATGCAAGTATTTACTAAGAAAGTTTAAACCTTGTCTTTCATATTCTTCACCCATCCTTATAACTATATACAACTTTCACAACCGTATTAGCTGATGTTTACTAACTTGACGCATGCACGGATATAAAATCGGTCTCTCCCATTATTTAAAAACCAAACTCAAGCTATTACCAGATTTCAAAATAGAACAGTTTTTGAGATAAGAATCAAAATATCTGATCAAACAACAAAGATAAGCCATTATGCTTAGACATACTTGTTAGGGATGTTCTTGATCATCAGAGTCGTTCTTCTGTCTTCCCCTCGCATTATACGGTCCAGATCGAGTTCAAATTGTTTCTTGTTGTCAGCTTGATTTGAACTTCCTTCATTTCTACGACTTCTAGCCCGATCACTAGCAGAATCAAATGAATTCATCATAGGAATCATTTGTCCTCTACCAGGAAACATTACACTATTCTGATGATGAGAAGCTAATCCAATATTTTTTGATGGAATTGGCAGGTCCATAGAGTTTCCACCCATACGAGGAAAGATATTATGAGAAACAAAATCCAGAGGATGCGGTGAGTTACCCGGTACCCTCATATTCCCAAGAGAACCTGGATGGAAAACTGATGCGTCAGGGGATTCCCCTGCATAAGAGTGTCGTCTATCCCAAATGGAAGGATTGACAGATGGTGCTGATCCCACATGCTGGTTGTTGATGTGCAGAAAAGTGTTTGCCACATGAGCCGGTGCTCTAGGAAGAGCATGAACTAGTGGAGCACTATGAGCATTACCAACTCCATTGATTAATGATGGTGAGTTGGGCCACATCATGTTATGGGGCTGCGGCTGCGGCTGATGAGAAGGATTCCACATGTAATGATGAGTGGCAGGAGGACAACTTGCATTTCCGGAGAGGCCAAAGACTGAGAAAGGAGATAACCGGCGGGTCAAATAAACTGTTTTCACAGCTCTGATAACAGCACAAGTCAACCAAGATGACAATTCATTCCATGAAGATTGCAACATTCACGAGTTGGCACACAGTTCTAAGAGGGTTTTTTTCTTTTTGCAAAAACATAATGGAACAACATTTTAAGCAAAAGAAAATTAATTGGATGGATGGAGAAGCTCCTAAGGTTGTGTGCCAAAACATCATTTGTTGTAATTCTCATGGGACAGGTTTCCATTCCAGAAAATAGGTTTCGCTCCCAGTATGACAACACTCACTGAGAACAAATATAAAGATAATGAATTAACATAGACATGGAGCTTAAGACACCCCTTACCACTGTCATTAGGTTCAAGTGAGCGTCCAATTGAGCCACCAATTCTGTTAAACTGCCTATTTCCAGCCCTTTCAGACATTCTGCAATTTAAACTTGCGGCCATGGTGCTAGGAGAATTGCATAGAATACTATTGGCTAAGCCATCTTGATACTCTGGAAGTGAATGTGGGTGGTAATTTGGTGTGCTCCTGAAATCATATTTCAGTTGGTTCTGTAACTGAGAAGACTCCAACAAACTGGATGGCATGCCACCTGATTCCACTCCTATAATAGAGGTAAAACTTTTAGAGACACTAGATGGGACTCCATGTTGGATTTCAGTGTCTAATAGTTGAGTGGCAGGGGCTGCAGTTCCGGAATGAAGACCCAAGAGAGTTCCGTTGTCCAGGCTACCAGGTGTAACTCGAGCATGTGAAACCGGTCCTGTGAGAACAGTGTCAGCTATATTCATTTATATTATGACAATCATAAAATATCTTACCAGAAATTTCTGTTGTGAAATCAGGAGGGCTAAACATTTGCAACAAAGCACTAGTTTCATCAAGATCCAGCTCTGGAAATGGACTGTTCACGCTGCCAAAATTAGAACATGATAAGAATGTAATGTTTATAATATTGTACAAACTTCAGCCTACAGGTTAACATAGACAGACTAGATTTAGAAAGCAAATAGGGCTAAATACCATGTTAGAATCCAAAGTACTTTACTAGTTACTTTTGCACAAGTGCAAAGTTAACAACACAGGTTATCTTTTTGCTGAAGCAAGGCACGATTTACAAACTCGATATCTCAGGCAAGCCGATCAAGCATAGAATAAACAGATAACAATAACAGCTATAGCAAGAGAGCCCTACCGTTTAGAACCACCAGGCTGGCTCGGTTCAAGCCTCAATTGTTTTCCTCCAATCTCACTCTTGTTTAATTCATGCAAAGCAGCTTCTGCAGCTCTAATATCATAAAACTCTATGGACTTGTGACGACTTCCTTGTGGAGCTTCACGGATCTGCACCCCAGGACAAGGATTATCCAACTAAATAATATAGCTGCCAGAGCCAGACTCGAGGTCAAAACACAAAAATGGCAAAACCAATCTTACCTCCTTAACCTCACCATAGACGCCAAAAATATGATGCAGTTCATCATTAGAAACAGTAGAATCAAGGTTAAATATCACAACGGTGCCTCGATTGATATCTTTGTCTGAAGGGTTGTCCTAACAAAAAGAAAAGAACCAATATATAGAGTTAGCAACACTAGTTATGGCAGTGCTCACTGTTTCAGCCATAAGCTAAAATAAATCATACATAGAAAGATTAAAAAAGAAAGCAAAAGCAACCTTTGGAATTGAGTAATGAATGTCAAGCTTCCTACGCCTCAACGGTTTGTTCTGAAGAGCTTGCATGGCACTTCGGGCTGCTCTTATATCATAGTATGATATCATCACAAAGCCACGATGCTTGCAGGCTGTGTAAAGAGTGCGGATATCTCCATATTGCTGCACAGTTATTGTTTCTATTATGACCAAGACCCATCAACACCAATATATACTAATAGATATGTGGTATCTCCTTCCAATCCAAAGAAGAAAGAGACATACCTCGAACAAGATTCTTAACTCAGAATCTTCCACGTTGCTGTTGATATTTCTCACGAAAAGTGTTCTTGATGGGTGTTCCCCATGAGGGTGCTCCCCGCCCATGGCCCCACCAGATGGCCCCAGCTGGCTAGCAGAACTTCCTCCAGATATTTCAAAATTTCTCTGTCCATCATCTTCTCCCAATTCCATCCCTCCGACACTGCTAAAGAAGTCCAATTCCTCCAAATCATCTCCACTGCCTGGTTGCACCTTACAGTCAAGCCCATCAGTCACTCCAGAAAGCAAATCATCATCATCTGGGAGGAGATTTCCAATAGTTTGGGCCTCGATCTCTTCAAGAGATTCAAATGGTTCCTCTTCTTCATAGTGGGAGGCCGCAGCACCAACAGAATGACCATACATGCTATTATTTGCCGATAATCTCACTGCAGAATGCACCAAGTTGGAAAGGGGAAAAGGAAAATATATTTCATGTGATGAATGAACAGAACAAAACTGAAGAAAATGCATGTATATAGCATTTACTGTTCTGGTGACAAAAGGGCTGGAACAATTATTGAAGGTACACACGGAACATATTCTTTCCATATCTCAAAGCTAATTTGGAGTCTAATGCAATCCCCCATGAACATTATAAATCACATTAAAACCAAATACAAAAAGCCTCGTTCACGACAATCCTATAGGATTATGCACTTCAAAGACCATGGAGGAAGGGGGGGGGGAAAAGAGGATTTTCAGAATGGAGAGAACTTACATTTTCTAGTGAAGAGCTCTGACAATGAACTTGAAAAGAGGCCATTCTCGTAGTGATCACCCATGACATTGAACTTGTTCCCAGGCATAAGATACGACTTATGATCCATATTCACATTAACTCTGTTTCCTCTATCATTATCAAGAGGTCTCCGTATCGAATGACCAATTGTTCTCCCTGCTCCCACGGCGTTATTCTCTAAGCTAATAGGAACCTTATGGTCTTGGTTCAGGTAAACGTTAGGGACATCAAAGCGCTTCAACATGTGAGGATCGGATGACATCTGCTTCTCCACAGGCAATGATGCAAGCGAACTGTCCCCAAGTGCATATATTTTGCCATCTTTTGGACCTGAAAGCAACAATATCAGTTGAAAATAATAAGAATATAAATGAGTAAGTAGAGATGCCATTTGTGTACAAGCACAATAAATCAATCAGACGCCTTTAATAGCTACACACCCCCTAAATGCATGAATGGATAACAAAGCAGATAGGGGTAATGTTCCACAGCACGGTACAATGATAAAAACTTCTGCTAAGGGCAAAGCTCATTAAATCTTAGAGAATCTGTACAGTTAGATGTCTTGAGGCCTGTGAGCAAACCACCAGCTTCTAATCTTCATGAAGGGTAACAACCCCAAATTCGGAAGTTTTTATAATACCGTCTAAAACTTTTGGAATCTTTATTTATGACTTTGTTTAGGCGGTTGTCTAGGAAGAATACTAGAACATCACCTTCCCCTTCCAAGAGAGTAAAATTGGGTATCTTTATTATCATTTCAGTTTTCATAAATACAAAATCTTTAGTTTCCATGAGAGACAATAGATTCTAAACCCCTAATTAACTCCATGGTTATCTGAATACTTGACTGAGTGGTTTTCAATAACAACATTAAAAATAGAGTGATTGATGGACATTGTATATAACTGCTGCTCACCATAGTCGTCAGGCATACCATCTGTCTTCCAGAACCCAATTTGTCTCTGCAAATTGAAGTAATAAACATGAGGAACCTAATCAAAGTAAAAGAATTGATGAGACATATGAAAGGCAGGCAAGTTAAAAGGGTACCTCATTAGAAAGCTGCACTTGGTCGGATAAGTAGGAAGATGGTGATAAACCATGTGAGTCCATGAGTTCGGATGGCATGCTTAACCCTAAAGATGCTACAAAATAGTTTCTTTATGGTTTCAATTCAACAGGGAAGGCCGAATCTTGAAAAATCCTGTTTCAATTGAGGAGCAAAAAGAGTTTGGTAGTCAGTGAGATTCTTGATATGAAGTCTAAAATTGAGAATTGGATATAAAGAGAGGTAATTCAGTAAGGAAATAAAAATGTAAGTAATTTATAGTTTTTTTGGGAAAAAGAAGATAAAAGGAAGCATCTTTGTTGAAAATGAATCCGATCTAACAAGTAAAATTGTGTTGGGAGGTGAAGAAAGAAGGCGATCTAACAAGTAAAGAAATCTGTGAAGTTGAAAGCAAAAGAGGAAAGGAAAGAGGGAGACTTACCTGGTTTATGAAAAGTAAAAACGGCATGAGAGAGAGATGAAGATGAAGAAGAAGATGAAGATGGAGGAATATAAAGAAAGAGAAATCGAATGGATTACGGCATAAGGCAAGGGGAGAAAGGAGATTTGGAGAAGGGATCTAGGTTTCTGTGCCGTGCAAGAACCTCCAAAGCTTCCACCTTTGATGCCTTCTTCTCTCTTCTTCTTCTCTCTCCTCTTCTCTTTCACAAACACCTTGTGTGTGTGTTTGTATGTGTCTTTCTCTCTCTACTTTCTTTTTTTCCCTACATTGCACGTTAACCACATGAATGAAAGAAAGAAAAGAAAGAAATTAGCTAAGCTGAACAATTAATTGTTTAAATAATTGTACAAGTCTTGATCAATTTTAACTCACAAGAAACCTCCTTCTCTATGTATCTGGGTTTGAAAGAAAGAGATAATGTAACAAACAAACCTGTTTGAGATTCCTCCTCTTCCTCAGCCCGCTCCCCCCGTAAAGAGAGAGAGAGGCTGAGAAACACAAAATTGAAAGAAAATTCTTCAAGTTTGAAAAGAAGAAGACCACCAGCTCTGAGATGAAGAAGATGAAGTTGTTGTTGTTTCTCTCCTAGATTAATGAAAATCCCAGATGATCATGTCGTCATGTCATATGTGTGTTGGTTGTGTTGTGTGTTAGAGAGAGAGAAGGAAAGAGAAAGAAAAAGAGGAGAGAGAAAGATAGATGAGATAGATCGAGAGTTGGGGTTGGGCAGGTTGCCGTTATTACATTTCAACGCCGTTAACCATCCACAACACACGCCGCTTTCTTTGCTTTCTTTTCTTTTCTTTTCTTTGCCTTCTTTCTTTCAACTCTCTCTCTCTCTCTCTCTCCTTCTCTACACACCAAACACATCCCATTTCATTTGATTAAATTACCCTTTCACCCCTATGCCTTAAGCCTATATGCCTAAACAACTTAAACTACTCATTAATTAAACTCAAGCACATCATTAATTAAGTGTAATTACCTAAACCCATAAGCCCCTAGACTAGCCTACTCTACCACATCACCTTTATCATAAACTCATTATAAGACCCACAACCTCACTCTGTCAAGTACCACAACCTACAAAACCAATCGGTTCAATCGGTTTACCAAAACCGAACCCAAACCCGCCTGGTGAAACCACCTAAGTCGTACCGCCAAAGCCCGCCTGATGAAACCGCCGAGAAGCTTACACATAACCTTAAAGAGTTCAAAAAAAAACTTAGAACGTTACTTCCCATAGTTTCTTTATAGGTGTTCGCCCCTTTTCACGACCCTCTCTCTCGTTCTTTTGAATTATTTAATTATTTATTAATTATTTGAACGGTAGCGGTGCCAAAACGGGTGTGCAAAAGAAATAAAACAAGTAACCTTTGGTCCAAGTATAAACCTCCAATTACTGTCGTTTTCTAAAAACAAGTAATAAAAATGGTACAAGTACCAGATATCGATCCCACAGGGAAGCGGTGAAAACAATCTTTCGAGATTCAGTTTATGTGAAAGTTAACTTCAAATGGGGGTTGGGTGAAAAGTATTTTGATTGGTTGGTTGGTTGGTTATAAGCTACTTTAAGAGAACAATTATAAAAAGGAGCCAGGGGTGTAAAGTCTTTTAGTTGGAATAAAAATAGGTAAATTGGATGAGAAATAATTTAATGATCTCAATTATGCAGAAATGATATCCAAGTAACTTCTGAAAAGTTATCACATTTTCATATAGCCTAATTATTTATCGATGAGTTTAGATGCAATCTTTAATGAAATGTTAAAATATATTAAAAATTAACACTTACGTAACCTCTGAAAGATTAACACATTTTCATGTACCTGACTCATCGTTAAATAATTAGTTATAATCTTTAATGGGATACTAGATCTGATACCAACTTTAAGAATAGTGCCAATTGTAGTCCCTTAAGAGACTAACACATTTTCATGTCTGTGGATTATTACCAGTTAATGATTAGATATACTCTTTAATGAAATGCTAAAGACGTGAGATAATAGCAACGAGTGTTGTCACCCACTCATATATCCCCAAAATAACATTTTAGTAACTTCTGAAAAGATACCGCATTTTCGTGTATCTATTTAACTGGCAAAGATCCAAATACAATCTTTAATGAGGCATTATATTTAAAATGGTAAAAATTGAATTTATAAAAGATTTCTTTTTCCTTTTTATCATATTAACATTCCAACTTTAAACATTACACCCCAAGCTATGAAATTAGCCTAACATGCTTGGGTGTATTTTACAACTATATTTGAACGAATAGTAAATCAAGCAAAACAATGTTAGTTGTATGAGAATAAATATAAAATGCAGTATTTAAAACAGTTGATAAGGTGCCGAACTGGAGAAATGACCAGTTGAAATGTAAAACAGTTAATAAGGTGCAAACTGGAGTAATGACCAGTTGAAATGTAAAACAGTTAATAAGGTGCAAACTGGAGTAATGACCAGTTGGAATTTTAAACACGTATGCAATACAAGATATAATATAAACTATAGAATGATAACTAACTTTGACGTAATTATAAATATATATATTTATATATGACTAGAATTCTAATATCAATATATATATATGTATATCGAACTACACATATATATATATATATATGTATATCGAACTATATATATATATATATTGTAAATCCAAAACAAACACAAGAACAAAAGATGAGATACGGAAATTGATTATAACTAAACTGATGCCAAACACTTGGTATAGCTTTCGGGAATACAAAAGGATGTTACCAAACCCGAAAGCCTCAAGGATACCAAGTGTTCTCAAAAAGCCGTTCGGCCTCACCAAGAGGAAACCCGAACGTATCAAGAAATGTAAAAAGTAGCAACGATGTTTTTGAGAGCTAAGTGGTGCGGGGTTCGGGTCTTAGCATACGACCGAACCCGAGCTAAGTGAGGGTGGTGATCAAAAGTTGGAAAAGTGTGTGTTTTTTGTTTTGTGGCTACACATATATATAAGGAAAATGTCATGGGCCTTGGGCCAAATTCTCCATGGGCTTCGGCCCATTAACTGGTTGGCCCAACTAGAGGAAAGCAGTCCAATCTTCAAGCTTCGATCCATCATCGAGTAATTGGTAGTTCGGCTCATCAAAAAGATCCACAAAATTCGGCCCATGACACCGATCCCCTGAAAATAAAAATCCTTTTGTAAGTTTAAATGGTTATATATAAAAATATGCCTATTAATGCAAAAGTGTAGGTTTTACGATGCATGCGACAAAATTTACGTGATTTTTGGTTATATAAATGAAAAAGACGAGAAAATTGTATAAAATATGCTAGTTGTGAGGGTAAAATATTTACCCTATCACATCCCTAAACTTGAATGGTTGCTTGTCCTCAAGCGACGGAAAAAATAGAAGGGTTTCGTTCAGTTTTATTTTATTAGGCTAGTTATCATGCTAACATTATTTTGTCAGTTGACTGTTATTTTCCTGAAAGAAAAGAAATCATTTTTATATGACACCGTTTATTGATTTGACAGTTAGTGTTAGAAGTTGAGAAAGTGGTGCATAGTGCAACTTTGCTATTTCTTCCATTTCAAAGTTAGCTCAATGGTTAATTCTAGAGGGTGGTGCTGTAGGTGCGTGTTGCATCCTTATTTGTTTTTGCAAAATGGCACAATTTTTCTGCCATCTTCTCATATTGAGGTATGGTGTAGGCTTGCTTTGGCCTATGTGCTTGACTTTGTGTCAGTCACCTTATCCTTGTGGGTTTTTATGAAATGGGTTGGTTAATGGTGTAGAAAGAGGAAAAAGAAATTTTTGGGTTAGTATTGTTTATATGCTAGCTTGGGGGGGGGTATATTCATCCCTAAACTTTAAAATTTTGCTTGTCCTCAAGCAAAGAGAATGGGTGCTTTAAAAGAGGACTGTATGTAAATGTGAACTGTGAGAGTTAAAATAGCCGAACTAATAAAGTTTGTGCAAACGGCTATGGGGTGGAAAGGTTAGTGTGTAATTGGTTGATGAGAGAAGTAGGTTTGAGCTTAACATTTGTTGGGAAGAATGGACAAAAGTGCAAGTGCATGCAGTTAGTCAACGAATAACCCTAGTGTGTCATTGAAACAATTAGTGTGTGCATATAAGGGGTTAGTGAAAATTAGTTGAAATACCGTAATGGTATTTTTAGGAAAATAACAGTGAAACGAGACAACTGAAGTTAGATTAAGTAACACGCCTGCGGCCCAACAAGATCGTACAAAATACAAAAGTTCGTAAGGGTTTGACATAAAATTATAAGATGGACCAAGCATGTCCAAAATCTAGTAGACGACAAGTTAAAACAAAGTTGTATGAGTAAAGAAAAGTATGTCGCTTTTTAGACGTTAACCTATCAATTATAGTGACGTAGGGGTATGATAAGAAAATATTAAGGTGCATGATATCGTAAACTGCAAACCAAACAGTAGCCTACGGCCGTGAATGTTACCAAACAGCCGGTTACGGCTGTGCTGTAACCAAACAGCAGCCGATAGCCTATGGTTATGTAAAAATATGCATGCATGGGAGGAAAAATAGAGATGGGAAAGTTAGCGATCAAAGCGTGAGCCGAATATGAATGGAACAGTTAGCGATTTGTCCGTATCGAGGTAATCCGAGAGCCAAAATGGGTGGCTTATTGAATAAGCCGGAAACATATTATTACAAAATCCCATATAAATGCAACGTTTGGCAAAATAAGCATTTAATTATTGCGAAAGAAGAGTAAGCGAAACGTAGTAAAGAATAAAGGTAAAGAATCGAGCATGCATAGGATTGTGTAGATAACTCATTTGTACGGCTCGTGGATGTAAATAAATCGTAACCAATCGTGTGTGCATGTGTTGTATATATATGCACATCCCTAAACTTTCAATGTAAGCATGCATGGAAATTGGAATAAGTAAATAAATGAGAGAAGTTAACGTAAGGTTGTCGATATGCGGGAATATAAATGAAAGTTTCGGTAGGGAGAGAGAAATATCAAACCACTGCCTACTGTCGATGAGTAGGGGGGTGGAGCATCGGCTCCAACGGTGGGAGTGTGGGGTATGCTGGGAGACCATATAAGAGATCCCTGCTCACTGAGCGGACGGTGTCGCGCCAGACGCGGTCACGCTGGATATCGTAGGCACGGAATTCAAACAGAACCCGCGTGACCCAGCTCAACGTCCTCTGGTGATTGTGGTGCATTCGGAAAAGATCGCGAACATCCTGCATCTTAAAATCAGTGTTAGAAAAGCAGTGCTCGCATGGAGCATGTGCCATGGGGGTGTTTGTGCAAGATACGTCCAACGGCTCACATTTCGGTGAGGTGGTACTAAGCTCGTGTGTACAGGATCGCAGGAATTTATCCATGACTTTTCTTCCTAAAACCATGCGTTCGTTTGAAAAAACGTCGGTAGAAAAAATCCATACATTTGCCTTGGCCATAAAACCATGAATAATGGTGGGATAAAATAAACGACAATTTATTCGTGTGCAACTTGTTTTAATATTAGTGGAAATGAGTGTACCAATATCAAACGGATATCCTTTAAGGATACAATATAAGATAAGAACGCGACTAATACTGAGTTTAGAGTTGTGGCTCGTTGGAAACAAAGTGTGTTTAATAAAGTGAGCCCATACATTGGCTTCGGGCGTGAGGTTATTTATCCGGAGATGCCGGATTTTACCCTCAAAATACCAATCCGACCCGGGGATGGTAAGGGTGGCCAATATATCCTCTAAATCCGTATTAGTTACGTGTTTGCTTAAGTGATCGAGTTTAGAGTCCGTAATAGGACTCGTACCCAAAAGTGCATGTACGGAGGCGGGGAATAATCGACAAGTATCCCACGAACGGGGATGCGATAAGAATCCCGGATAGAAGCCTCGGTGTAAAACTCACGTACCCAACTTAGATTATATGGTTGCGGTACGGCACATAAAATATTCCAACTATGTAACTTAATTATTTTGCGAATACTTTCGTTTCGCGAGATGGTTTCCTCAAGGAAGCCTTTTGGTGAATGAGCCATTTTATTATAGTAAACGTTAAAACGCAACTGAGCAATATCGTTACTTAAAAAAGTTAAAGGTGGTACCTCCCCGCGATGGTTACGAGCTGCATGGCTAGGTCTCGTAGGTGGGGGAACAGTAGGTGGGGCCCATGAAATCGGGTTAGGGGCAGCTGGGGGGGGTTCCTTGGGGCTGGAGCGCGACGATTGTAAACCTGTCTGATCGGGGAAGTGGGTTCAACTGTGGTGTGGTTGTGAGCGGGACTGCCGTGGCTCGCGCAACGGAAACCGTGGCGGGTGGTGTAACAGATATATGAGATGGTGTGTAAAATGGGTTTGGACGATCGAGTGAGGTCGGGGCGGTACATAAGGGATCGGGACACCGTAGGTGTTTAACATCATCATGGTTGGGTCAGTGGCAGTGAGGTACGGGTTGACAACCGAAAACGGGTGTCCGGGCGTGGTTTGCATTTGACCGAGAGCGAGAGGGGGTGGTACGATACGAGAGTTGGCTAAACTAATAGCTAGGTTACGGTTCGCATTTTCGATCAAACTCTCAATGGTGACGGGGTGGTCGGGAGTGATGTGTGATGTTTCACCTGGGGCACTGTTTAAGTCAAACGTGGGTCTCGGTGGGGGTGGTTTTGGTGTATCAAGATCCATACCTATGGGTTCTTTACCTTTGCCAGAAGAGGATCTCGGGACCGAAGCCATCATCGCCGCGGCATCGGCGAGAGCATGAATGGAGTCCGAGGCTACGTTCGGCAGTAGCTCGATCTCAGAAGTGGTCCGGGAAGCTTGATCGGATAGAGATGGGTTTTCGGTGGTGGTGGGGACAACCACGGTCCGGTTGACCGATCGTGTTCGGTGGCGGTGGGTCCTTCGCTTACGGCCGGCTCGGTTGGTCATAGCGTCGATGGGGAGTCCTAAGGGTAGAGAGGTTGTATTTATACGAGATTGGGGAGGGATTGGTCGTCTCATCTTGTTGCGAAGAGAGAAAGCGGAAGAGGGGGGGGGCGATTAGGGCTTCACTGTGGTGCTCGGTTGATGGCGGCACGGTGGTGGTGAAGTGATGGTGATCGAGGTGATGGTGGTACGGGTTCTTTTGCAGAGGAAGGAGAAGGTACGAGGTTTGTACCTTGGGCGGCGGTCGTACGACGCGGCCGATGATGGTGATTGGTACGGTGGTGATGGCGCCGGCGGCGCTTGGTTTTTCTTCGGGTGGGAGGCGACAGAGGAGAGAAAGATGGATGGATAGATTGAGGGAAAGAAAGCAGTGAAAGAAAAGAGAAGAAGAAGAAGGAAAGAAAGAGAGAGGTGAGATAGATATTTTGAGAGTGAGAGAGAAGCTGTCAGAGGGAAAAGGAGAAGAAGAAAAGACGTCATCTCTTTTTTTTTTTTTTTCATGTTAAAAACGGCGCCTCCAATCAGTGCATTTAATGCACCAAAAAAACTTTTCTGTTTCCTTTTCTTGCAGCCAAGGTACCCGAAGAAAGAAAACAAATCAGATTAATTCGATAATGGGCTCAAAAAAATTCAATTATCTTATATATATTGGGCCAGATTTATTTATTGGTAGAGTGGGCCGAAAATTTGGGCTATAGTATTATATAATTTAGAGAGGTGTTATATTTGAGAGATATATGGACATAAATTTATAGACGCACTTATATAACGAAAGAAAAATAATTTCGTTAATTCGTTGCGTTTTTATGACGAATTATTTCCCATTATTTTTCAAAATAGATTTTTTTATGTAGGGTCGTTTTATATTATCATTTTTAAATGATCCTCGTTTGTTCCGATGATGCATAGAAAGGTTTTACCCGCTGACCGTTTACTTTGAAGGTTGTGCCTTTCTCAGGGTCGATTAATTCAATCGCTCCATAGGTGTGAACTTTTGCTATTGTAAATGGTCCTGTCCATCGGGAACTTAATTTTCCCGGAAATAATTTTAATCTAGAATTAAATAGGAGCACTTGCTGGCCTTCTGCGAGTTCCTTAGGAATAATTCTCTGATCGTGCCATTTTTTCGTTTTTTCCTTATAAAGTTTGGCGTTTTCATAAGAGTTGTTCCTAAGTTCCTCCAGTTCACAAATTTGTAAAAATCTTTTATTTCCAGCCGTGTCTTGACTCATATTTAATTCTTTGATGGCCCAATAAGCCTTGTGCTCTAATTCTAATGGCAAGTGACAGGCTTTTCCGTAAACCAGTTTGTACGGGGACATTCCTATAGGGGTCTTATAAGCAGTCCTATAAGCCCATAGGGCATCATCTAGCTTAGATGCCCAATCCTTTCTGTGTGGCTTTACTACTTTAGTGAGTATCCCTTTAATTTCTCTATTTGAGAGCTCGGCTAATCCATTGGTCTGTGGGTGATAAGCCGTAGCTACCCGATGCCTAATGTCATATTTTTCCAAAACGTCCGCCAATATTTTATTTATAAAATGTGTACCCTCATCACTGATCAGAGCACGGGGCGTACCAAATCTAGAAAAAATGTGTTTTTGTAAAAATTTAATAACTGTTTTTGCGTCATTTGAGTGGCAAGCCATGGCCTCTACCCATTTAGACACGTAGTCAACAGCAACCAAAATGTAGGAGCAATTATTTGAGATTGGGAATGGTCCCATGAAATCAATGCCCCAAACGTCAAATAATTCTATTTCTAAAATTCCATTTAGTGGCATTTCATTTCTGTGGGAGATATTCCCACTTCTTTGACACTCATTACAGCTCCTTGCAAAACTGTAAGAGTCCTGATGTAAAGTAGGCCAAAAAAATCCAGACTGCAAGATTTTTGCAGCTGTCCTACTTCCACTAAAATGACCTCCACAAGGTCCGGAATGACAATGACGAATAATTTGAGTGGTCTCCTCCTTAGGGACACATCTCCTAATCATCTGATCTGCACAAATTTTAAATAAAAATGGGTCATCCCACAGATATTTTCTTGAATCAAAAATTAGTTTTCTTCGTGCATGTTTATTTAATTCCTTAGGAATAATTCCACAAGATAAATAATTAACTATATCAGCAAACCATGGTACTGATAATTGTTTTATAACAAAAATTTTCTCATCTGGAAATGTTTCACAGATATCAGTACAAGGTTCTTGGTTTTCCTGCTTTTCTAACCTGGATAGGTGATCAGCAACCTGATTATTAATTCCTTTTCTATCAATAATTTCTAAGTCAAATTCTTGCAATAACAGGACCCATCTTATTAGTCTCGGTTTTGCATCTTTTTTAGAAATAAGATACTTAATGGCAGCATGGTCAGTATGAATTATAACCTTGGTTCCCATTAAGTAAGATCTGAATTTTTCAAAAGCAAAGACCACAGCTAATAATTCTTTCTCAGTTGTGGTATAATTAATTTGAGTATTATTGAGAGTTTTACTGGCATAATAAATAGAATGAAAAATCTTTTCCTTTCTTTGTCCCAACACTGCTCCAACTGCCCAATCACTAGCGTCACACATAACCTCAAAAGGTTTTGACCAGTCAGGTGTGACTACCACAGGGGCAGTGACCAGTGCCTTTTTCAAAATATTGAAAGCAATTCTACATTCTTCGTTAAAATCAAATGCATGGTCCTGTTGCAGTAATAAACAAAGAGGTTTTGAAATTTTTGAAAAATCTTTTATAAATCTTCTGTAAAAACCTGCATGTCCAAGGAAACTTCTGATTCCTTTGACTGTGGTTGGTTCTGGTAATTTTTCAATTACCTCCAATTTTGCTTTATCTACTTCTATGCCTCTTTTGGATATGAGATGCCCTAACACAATGCCTTCTTTGACCATAAAGTGACATTTTTCCCAATTTAAAACCAGGTCGGTTTCTTCACATCTTTTAAGGATCTTTTCCAGGTTTTGTAAACAATCATCATATGATGTCCCATATACAGAAAAATCATCCATAAAAACTTCCATGGAGTTTTCTAACATGTCAGAAAATATAGACATCATACATCTCTGGAAAGTGGCAGGTGCATTGCATAATCCAAAAGGCATTCTCCTAAAAGCAAAAGTACCATAAGGACAAGTAAAAGTGGTTTTTTCCTGGTCATCAGGTGCTATGGCAATTTGATTGTAACCAGAATAACCATCTAAAAAACAGTAAAATTCCTTACCGGCTAATCTATCTAACATTTGGTCAATGAAAGGTAAAGGAAAGTGGTCTTTCTGAGTGGCTTTGTTGAGTCTTCTGTAATCCATACAGATTCTCCATCCTGTGACTGTCCTGGTGGGTATGAGTTCGTTTTTATCATTTGTGATTACAGTCACCCCACCCTTCTTAGGTACACACTGTACAGGACTGACACATGTGCTACTGGCAATAGGATAAATGATACCAGCATCTAACCATTTCAGAATTTCCTTTTTGACAACATCTTTCATTACTGGATTGAGTCTCCTTTGAGGCTCAACAGAGTTGAAATTCTTGTCTTCTAAAATAATCTTATGCTGACAGATTGTAGGGCTTATGCCCTTTAAATCAGCAATGGTCCATCCTATGGCCTTGGTATGGAGTTTAAGCATTTGAACTAATTTCTCTTCCTGTTCTGTCTCTAAGGAAGATGAAATAATGACAGGCAATTTTCCCGAGTCTCCCAAAAAGGCATATTTTAAATTAGATGGAAGTTGTTTTAGTTCTAAGTCAGGTGCAACTTCTAAGGAGGGGACAAGAGTTTTCCTATCTTCATTTTCTAAGACTTCAAATGCAGCAGTTACTAAGGGTACTTCCTCACTATCATCTTCTGCCTCATCATCAGTGTCTGCATCCCATAAGATTTCTCCTAAAGTCTTTTCCTCACACCAGTTTTCTATCTCACTCAAGGTGGAACACTCTTCTCTCTCATCAGGGTACTTAAGAGAATCTAAGACATTAAAGGTGACCCTTTGGTCATGGACTCTCATGGTCAACTCACCCTTTTGGACATCTATCAGTGTTCTTCCTGTTGCTAGAAAAGGTCTTCCTAAGATGATAGGGACTTCTTGATCTACTTCACAATCTAGGATGATAAAGTCTGCAGGAAAAATAAATTTATCTACTTGTACCAAAACATCCTCAATCTTGCCTTTAGGCCAAACTATGGACTTGTCAGCTAACTGAATAGATATAGTGGTGGGTCTTGCTTCACCTATTCCTAGGGTAGTAAAGACAGATAAAGGCATAAGGTTAATGCCTGCACCTAAATCACATAGGGCTCTCCTAATTATCTTACCTCCTATGGAACAGGGAATTGTAAAACTTCCTGGGTCTTTCATCTTAGGTGGAATTTTCTTGGTTAACAGAGCACTACAACCCTCAGTCAGAGCTACAGTCTCATACTCAGTCAACTCTTCTTTTTGTTCAAAATATCTTTTAAAAACTTTGTGTAATTTGGCATTCTCTCAATTGCTTCCAACAGAGGTATATTGATATGCAATTGTTTGAAAACATCAAGAAACTGTTTAAATTGAGCTTCCTCTCTCTGATTTCTTAACCTTTGAGGGTATGGAATATAGAGAGGGACTTGAGTAGGAGTGGTAGTTTTCTGAGGTGTGGGTGTAGATGGTGATGGTGAAGGTGTGACAGAGACAGGTTTTATCACAGTAGTGGATAAAGTGGTGTCTGTCTCTTTGGTGAGTGTGTCACTAATGGTCTTGGGACTGTCACCAGACTGTGACATATCCTTACTGGTGTTCCTCTGAGGTCTCCATTCTGTTCTTTGGGGTCCTGTAGATACAGGAGACAAAAGTGGAAAGTCAGGGACAGGTGAGGTGAAATCTGACTCAGCTGGAGTAGGTGCGTCAGTGTGTGTTAGTGTAGAAGATGATGCAAAGTCCTTTTTAGGACTTCCATCCTTCTTTTCAGACTTATTCAAGTCTTTTCCATTTCTTAAAGTCACAGCTTTAACCTGCTCTTTTCCTGGTCTCTGAGGAATCTCAGTGTCACTAGGTAAAGAGCCAGCCGACCTATTCCTAATTTCGAGAGCCATCTGACCCACTTGGGTCTCAAGGTTTTTAATGGATGCTTGGGTTTGAGAAATAAACCCTTTCATCATGGCTTCTAGTGAAGGCTCAACCTGTTGGTTTTGCCTTGGTGGATATCTAGGAGAGGTGGTCTGATGGTGATTCTGTGAGTGGTTATGTGAAGTGTGTTGAAATCTAGGTGGTTCCTCATCTTGAAAATGAACACGCTTTTGATTTTGAAAATGTGACTGTCCCTGGTTTTGAAAATTGGATTGTCCTTGATTTTGAAAATTAGACTGTCTTTGCTGTTGAGGATATTGGTTAGTCTGACCTTGTATCCTAGGCAACTGTGGGTTAAGAGAAGGACTGTTCCACTTTAAATGTGGATGGTCTCTCCATCCAGGATTATAAGTTGGTGAAAAAGGTCCAGTTTTGTCATTATTACCAATGTAATTGACTTTTTCCGGGTTTCCAGGACAATTATCAAAAAGATGATTTTCACCACAATATGCACATTGGACAGGTAGCTCTGATGGATCAGGGTGTTGATACTAGACACCACTTGCTTGTTAGTAGTGAGATTCTTAAGCATTACTGCCATATCCCGTACTTGACTAGCGAGTGTTGAATAATTACCATCATCCTTGGTACCAGGTAGTTGTAAAGGTTTTGCTCGAGAATCTGCCCAGTGTCCATTGTTGTTTGAAATTTTTTCAAGGATATTGTATCCTTCATTATAAGAACTTGCAGTAAAAGCTCCTCCTGCAGTAGCATCGAGCATTTGTCTGGCTGGGTAATTCAAGCCATTATAAAATGTCTCTAGCTGAATGCAGTAAGGAATGCCATGGTGAGGGCATTTTCTCAACAATTCTTTAAATCTTTCCCAGGCTGTGGGAACTGTCTCATCATCTTCTTGTTGGAAGGTGCAGATCTCATTTCTAGACTGAGCATTTCTTAGTGGTGGAAAATATTTTTTTAAAAATACCTCGGCCATCTGGTCCCATGTAAAAATAGAGTTTGGTTTTAAAGAATAGTACCAGGCTCTGGCATGATGACTTAATGAAAAAGGAAAAAGTTTTAATTTTAAAGCGTCATCAGAAATTCCTCGAAGTCTAAATAATCCTGCAATTTCCAAGAAAGATCTGAGATGGGCATGTGGGTCTTCTTTTGACAATCCTGCAAATTGACCATTATTCTGTAACATCTGAAACATTACAGTTTTTAGCTCAAAATGCGGGACATTGCATGTTGGATCACGTATTCCTGTTTGCAACTGCTGTACAATAGGAATAGCATAATCCATCATACTGTTGTCTTTGGAATTTGCCAGACGAAAGATGTGTTGTTCTGCATCTTCAATGTGTTGATTATTATTAAGCGGTGGTGGAGGATTTCGTAAAATTCCATTAACTGGATTTTCTTGCTGAACTCGTGGTCCAGGTTCCTGAATAATAGGCATAGGACCAACACGTGGTTCTGCCACATGTGGTTGGATGTCTTGCTGCCGATTTCTACCATTACCTCCAGGAGGTGGTGGTAGAGGTGGAGGTAGACCATCATTATTGTACCTTCCATCAGGTGGGTTTCCAGGAAATGGCAGTTCTTCTAAAAATACGTTTTCTTCTTCCATTGTAGACGAAGTAGAAGCTTGCAAATTTCTTTGCTCCTTTTTACGACGTCTAAACGTTCTTTCGATATCGGGGTCTAGATTGAAAAATTCCCCACGTGATTTTCTTTGCATAAACTAAAAAAAATCTTTTTTGTGTTTTGTTTTTTTTTTTTTTTTTTTTTTTTTTTTTTCGAAAATATATAAATATATATAAATTCTTTTTTTTTTTCTCTCAAAAAGGTGGTAGAAAAATTAACTCTCTAAAACTAAAATTGAAAAATTGCTTTGTTGCTTCCCCGGCAACGGCGCCAAAAACTTGTTCGCCCCTTTTCACGACCCTCTCTCTCGTTCTTTTGAATTATTTAATTATTTATTAATTATTTGAACGGTAGCGGTGCCAAAACGGGTGTGCAAAAGAAATAAAACAAGTAACCTTTGGTCCAAGTATAAACCTCCAATTACTGTCGTTTTCTAAAAACAAGTAATAAAAATGGTACAAGTACCAGATATCGATCCCACAGGGAAGCGGTGAAAACAATCTTTCGAGATTCAGTTTATGTGAAAGTTAACTTCAAATGGGGGTTGGGTGAAAAGTATTTTGATTGGTTGGTTGGTTGGTTATAAGCTACTTTAAGAGAACAATTATAAAAAGGAGCCAGGGGTGTAAAGTCTTTTAGTTGGAATAAAAATAGGTAAATTGGATGAGAAATAATTTAATGATCTCAATTATGCAGAAATGATATCCAAGTAACTTCTGAAAAGTTATCACATTTTCATATAGCCTAATTATTTATCGATGAGTTTAGATGCAATCTTTAATGAAATGTTAAAATATATTAAAAATTAACACTTACGTAACCTCTGAAAGATTAACACATTTTCATGTACCTGACTCATCGTTAAATAATTAGTTATAATCTTTAATGGGATACTAGATCTGATACCAACTTTAAGAATAGTGCCAATTGTAGTCCCTTAAGAGACTAACACATTTTCATGTCTGTGGATTATTACCAGTTAATGATTAGATATACTCTTTAATGAAATGCTAAAGACGTGAGATAATAGCAACGAGTGTTGTCACCCACTCATATATCCCCAAAATAACATTTTAGTAACTTCTGAAAAGATACCGCATTTTCGTGTATCTATTTAACTGGCAAAGATCCAAATACAATCTTTAATGAGGCATTATATTTAAAATGGTAAAAATTGAATTTATAAAAGATTTCTTTTTCCTTTTTATCATATTAACATTCCAACTTTAAACATTACACCCCAAGCTATGAAATTAGCCTAACATGCTTGGGTGTATTTTACAACTATATTTGAACGAATAGTAAATCAAGCAAAACAATGTTAGTTGTATGAGAATAAATATAAAATGCAGTATTTAAAACAGTTGATAAGGTGCCGAACTGGAGAAATGACCAGTTGAAATGTAAAACAGTTAATAAGGTGCAAACTGGAGTAATGACCAGTTGAAATGTAAAACAGTTAATAAGGTGCAAACTGGAGTAATGACCAGTTGGAATTTTAAACACGTATGCAATACAAGATATAATATAAACTATAGAATGATAACTAACTTTGACGTAATTATAAATATATATATTTATATATGACTAGAATTCTAATATCAATATATATATATGTATATCGAACTACACATATATATATATATATATATATGTATATCGAACTATATATATATATATATTGTAAATCCAAAACAAACACAAGAACAAAAGATGAGATACGGAAATTGATTATAACTAAACTGATGCCAAACACTTGGTATAGCTTTCGGGAATACAAAAGGATGTTACCAAACCCGAAAGCCTCAAGGATACCAAGTGTTCTCAAAAAGCCGTTCGGCCTCACCAAGAGGAAACCCGAACGTATCAAGAAATGTAAAAAGTAGCAACGATGTTTTTGAGAGCTAAGTGGTGCGGGGTTCGGGTCTTAGCATACGACCGAACCCGAGCTAAGTGAGGGTGGTGATCAAAAGTTGGAAAAGTGTGTGTTTTTTGTTTTGTGGCTACACATATATATAAGGAAAATGTCATGGGCCTTGGGCCAAATTCTCCATGGGCTTCGGCCCATTAACTGGTTGGCCCAACTAGAGGAAAGCAGTCCAATCTTCAAGCTTCGATCCATCATCGAGTAATTGGTAGTTCGGCTCATCAAAAAGATCCACAAAATTCGGCCCATGACACCGATCCCCTGAAAATAAAAATCCTTTTGTAAGTTTAAATGGTTATATATAAAAATATGCCTATTAATGCAAAAGTGTAGGTTTTACGATGCATGCGACAAAATTTACGTGATTTTTGGTTATATAAATGAAAAAGACGAGAAAATTGTATAAAATATGCTAGTTGTGAGGGTAAAATATTTACCCTATCAATAGGTTCAGAAAATGAAAAGTATCTTTGCTTCAACACCTTCTTTAGAAATCATTTCTAAAATAAACAAATAAAGTAAAAAAGGTTTTTATTCAAATATAAAAATAACCTCAAAAATAGTTACCAATGAGAGCTACTAGTAAGAGCATCTCCAAGAGCTTCCCCAAAATTTCTCTAAAATGGGGAATCAAAAGCTAAAATCTCCAAAAAATATTGCATCAATCTCCAACAATTTCTCTATTTTGGAGATTTCTATATCAAATATAATATTAAAATATTCCACTTTTCTATTAAAATATTATTTATTTCTCTAATTTCTTATTTTTATGGTATCCTATTGGTTCATTCAAATGGTAATCATTTTTGGGGTTATCTCCATATTTGGAGAAAAAACCCTTCTCTCACTTACTTTCTCCAAAATGGGGATAGATATGGAGAAGCTCTTGGAGCACATTTTAGCCCAAAATCTCCATATTCTCTATTTTTCTCCATTTTGTAGAAGCTGTTGGAGATGCTCTAAAAGGTTTTGAAAATGAAACTTTAAAGAAGAGAAATTTCTAGCACCTATACCGTAGCTAGACTGGCTTCCTAGATAGGGGGACTAGAGAATAATATTTGTATCGATAAATAAAATATTTTAATATATTATAATCAATAATGAAGCCTCTGAAATAAGATATCTATTAAAAATAAATGCAATTTTTTTAGAGTTTAACTTTTGGTTTTCCATTTTAAAGAAATCTTGGGCAATTTGTTAAAGTGAAAAATTGAGGATAATTGTACATATTGAGTGTATATACATTTGCATACAAATATATTAAGTTGGTTCTTTTTGGTTTTTATACATATATACAGTATGTTTACAAATTATTTATATGAACATATACATATCATCTAGATGAAATCAAGATATTTTTTAATTCTTTAATATTTATCATTTTTCTTTAAACTTAACTCAACAAATACTTGCTAATATTTTATCATAAAACAGCTTAAAAGTTACAAGTTGCATCCCATATTATAAGAATTATTTGCTTATCATCAAGTTCATTAATTATCATTTTCAAATTATCAACATAATTGGAAATCAAATGGTTCATTTTAACTACATTAAATTAATGTGAGTCAATTTTTGATTTGTTCATCTTGACTAAAAATAACCTAATAAACTCTTTTCATATACTTTACATCTCAATATTTTATTTATTTATGAAAAGTCACTAAAAAATTATATAACATACAGAAAAATTTAGGGAAAAGTCTAAAAAAACCCAACAAACTATGTGATTTTGAATGGTTAAGTCCTTAAATCATTATTTTGAATAAAAAAACCATTGAACTATTTAAAACCGGTTAGATACATCTTTGCAACCTGGTTGACAGGTTAATATGATAAAATTTTGAAAAAAAATCTTTAAAACCCAATAAAACTATTTGCTTTTAAATGGTTAAGTTATTAATTTCTTTTTGGCATTTCATATGTGAACCTCAACTACAATCTGTTGTTTCTCCTTGGATTCAAAGAACACATTCCTAAAAACATTAATCAAAATGGATAAGTTGCAAGAACACATTCCTAAAAACACTAATCGCAACTTATGACAAACATATTCAAAAAAATTCCCAGATCATTCACAAAATGACAAAACAGATTACAAAACATGAAAAGGAATCAAAATTACAAACATGAAGATGAGAGGGATTCATAAAATATTTGAATACAAAAAGACAAAGCTTTAATCAATCCATCGAGTAACTTTCTCAACTCTTGTGATTTATTTCTTCAGTCATCTTCAACCTCTTCCTTTCACCCATTCTTGAATATTTTAAACATTTTTCATATCCTCTTGTCTATCATCCCCTTATAAACCAAGATTAGTGAACCTAATGGTTATTGACCTGCAACTTGAAAATGTGAACTTGCTGAGGGGTTGCGCTGTGCTGGTCCAGATTAAGTGGTGGAGACAGTGGTAGGCGGCGTTGGAGGATGGTAGCAACAATGGTAGCCGGCGTTGGGCAGGTAGCGATAGTGGTAGGAAGCGTTCGGCAGGTGGCTTTAAGTGGCTGATGACGACGACGACGGGTAGCAACGGTGCCGGTATCGATGGTGGCTAGCAGCGACGGAGGCTGGAATGGAATTCTTGGAAGGGGGATGCGTATGACTGATTAGGGTTTAGAAAATTTGATTTTTTTTTTTAATTTTAGAAAAAAGTTTAAGAAGTTTACCTATTAAGCAGTTAACAGGTGAACATAAAAGGTTGTAAGGATGTATTTAACCCGTTTTAAAAAGTTCAATGGTTTTTTTATTCAAAATAATAGTTTAAGGACTTAATTACTCAAAATCACATAGTTTGTTGGGTTTTTTTAGACTTTTCCCAAAATTTTAAAATATATATTTAAAGACTAAACATATAAAAAGATGTTGATTGTTTACCTCATGTTGGAATTACTATTTATGTCATTTAAATCAATTATTTGATTACATTTAATATGGGTAATTATAAATGGACCCCCCTATGAACAAAATAGAACATTTATGTGAGTGTGCAGCGGACCTAGTATAAGAGGGTCTACAAATATGTGAGAGGGATAAAAGTCAAAGGGGATCTATTTAACAACACCCTTTAATATTTGTGAAGGAATGAAATCAGTTACATTACATGTTACTTAATTAATATTATAGGCTTATGGTCATTGAGATTAGTTTTGATTAGTGAAATACTCGTAATCAGAGAGTCATTTAGTTAATAATTTTATACAAAATAAACAACAAAAGCAACTCGAGAGAATTTTCGTTTCTTTTAATTCTATTAGTTGTCATATCATCGTTTTATATTTTAACTTACATTCATACATAATTTAGTTATATATATTGAGAAAAATAATGAATCTGATTCTAATTTGTGTTATTGTTAATAAAATATGTATATAAACAAATAATTAAATGAGAATTTCATGTATTATAGAGAATTATTATAGTTTTCACCTTACAAATATTATTCTATATATATATATATATTTATTTCATCTAAAACTAGATTTAAAATATCAATTAATATATATATATATATATTTATTTATTTTATAAAATGTTTATTTCTCATGTATTAATTTTATAAGGCCATCCCGAGTGATGATGGTTGGTACCAATGCTACCAGCTGTCACCTCAGCACCACATTAGTTCTACACTATCTTACCAACACCTTATTAACATCATACTAATTCATCCACACCCATACCAATTTCATACCAATCTAATTATTTAATTAAAAAAGAAGAAAAAAAAGGAAGAGAGAGATAGAGAGAAAGGAGAGAGAGGGTGGAGTGGGGTGGGTAGTCTTCACAACAGGCAGTCGTGTGCCGTTTTTCTTGCCTCACAACCGGTACGGCTACACCCTGCGGTGGTGTTACCACCGGTACCGGTATGCATACCGGCTACATACTGGTTGGGCTACGGATGGCCTAACATGAAACTCGTTTTTAAATCGTAGCATGAAATGATAAAAATTGTAAAATATCACACCATGTATTGATTTTAACTGTCATTAACACTTTTATGATGCCCACGTCATTTTTATGTTTCTTTTGTCGGGATTCTTCCCTTACCACAAATTCCCGGTTGGTTGCATTGCTCTAACAATTCTCCTATTGAACTACACAAGCTATCATCTATATTCCACCATCTCCCTACAAGGCTACACAAAGATTTCATTTTACTACATCCGTCTAACGCATGTTCTACCGTTTCCTCCTCATCTTCACACCTTGGACAGATAGAATCTAGATCAGTTCCCATCTTATCCAACCCCAATCTCACCGGCAATCTTCCAAGTTTTGCGCTCCACATGAAGATGCAAGCTTTTTTCGAAACTGACATAATCCACAAAGTTTGGTTCTTTGTAGCCCCCCCCCCCCCCAAAAAAAAAAAAAAAAAAACTTCTCTCCTCTATCAATCTTCTCAACTCTTTAACCGATAATCCTCCAAGCGGGTCAAGCCTCCAAAAATCCCGATCCACTCCCCATTTTTTAGGACCGAACCCCTCAATCACATTCCTTAGCTCATCTAATTCACCACTTTCCCTCCCTTTCTCAGTTATCTTCTCCAATCCCACATTCATATCCACTCGTCCCCTAAGAATTCTCCTCTATCCATAACTGAGACCCCTTTATTAGCCTCTAATTGATAAAGCCTAGCATACCTATATCTAAGTCTCCCTTCTACATGCCAAGTATCATCCCAAATGTTGTCTCCATTCCATACCCTATCACGTTTCCAAAAGAATTGGAAAATAGAATTCCTACTTTATCAAGATCCATCCTCACTTTCACCATGCTTCTCTATACGAAACTCCCTACCCCATCCTAGTTGACCTATCACTCACTAAAATGCCCTCACTCCATAGAGGCTTCTAATCACCTATACCTATAACACCCCACTTTCATCGTGAAAAATCCACCACCATTATCGATTAACCCCAAATTAGGATCGTTAAGCCCATTCAAATTAAGGCCCCCTTAAAATGGCCATATTACTTTTGATCATTTGACCCAATGACAACCCCTCGTAACTACCTCTCCCTCACTCATACCTCAACCCCTCCCCAAAAGAGTTCTCGCTCATTTAACTAAAGGTTGTGTTTGATAAATTAATTCAGAGCATCTCTAACATCTTTACTAAAATAGAAAAAGTTGTTAACAGACATTTGAATGGAATTTGTTGAAGGAATTGGAATCTGTCTGTTTGGTTCACATAAACTAACTTTTGGAATTGGAATGAAATATTAGTAACACTGTGTTCTCGAAAAAACGACGCAAAAGAAAGGAAAACAAATGAATGAAAGGGAAAAGAAAGTAAAGGAAAGTAACTTTTTTATATGTGGTCTCGAAAATAGAAGGAAAGAAAAGGAAAGGAACGGAAAATTAAATGTTTATTCATGTTTTCGAAAAAAAAGGAAAGGAAAAGGAATAAAATAAGTTATTCTTACGATAGAACCTTGATTATTGCATGATAAGAAACCGACTAACGAGATTGAACGTATTCAAACGTAATTGACCGAAAGCAAACGAACGTAAAAGTGAAAGATAATCGAACATATAATGGAGGAGATGAACCATACAAGGACGATCGTCGAAGCAATGTAAACAGTGTTAGAGAGTCAGTCTGATTGTCGGCTTCAGAGGAGACGTAAACAAGATAAAGGATATGAAGACTATACCATGAGTATAAAAATTGATGTGAATAGTGGATTAATAATAAGAATAGGAAGAGACTGTGGTTAATTATTGAAGTGAATAATGTATAATATAATTATTCATGGGTAATTATCAATACATTATTGACGTGATGCATATGTAAATTTAAAAAGAATATGTATAAAGGTAGTCGATCCATAAAAAAATAGGAAGACACTATAGTTAATTGTTGACGTGAATATTATGTAAATACAACAAAAATTAACTTTCTTTCCTTAACTTTTTGTCCAAATGTGGGAAGAAAGTTTTAGAAGGAAACTCATCAAAATTTCTTCCTAATCCTTTCCTCCTAAAATATTTCGAGAACATGACCTTTTTTTTGTTTACTTTTCCTTTCCTTTCCTTTCCCTCAAAAATTTTCGAAAGCACGAGGTTTTTTAACTTTTCTATCCTTTCCCTCACTTTCCTTTCCTTTCTTTTCCTACGTAAAAAAAAGGTTTTCGAGAACACGACGTAAATGACCAAAGTATCATTTTCAAAAAATTTAAACAAAAAACCAACAATTGTGGTTTAAATCGGCCGACAATGGTTGTAACACCTTATGTAAATCCCATATCGTCGTGGACAAGAAAAATGTTGGGTTCATAAGTAAGCATTGGCCTTACTAGATGTTTATGCAAAAAATTGCACCGATTGTAATCTTAAGATGTTTGTGAGGCTAAACCGTCGAGAGAAAGGAACATTTTCGATAAAACGTACGTAAAACGAAGAAAACAAAGACAAAATGAGACAAAGGTTTGATGACGCAGGAAAAACCTCAAAACGAGGAAAAAACCTGCGGTCGACTTAGAATCGAGTCGACGTTCCACTATGCATCACCAACTAGGGATGATATTCTTGTTGTTACAGCGTTGATCGAACGATTACAAAAGAGAAATATGTGCAATCGAACGTAAATTACAAGTGTATCGTATTTTTAGCTAGAAAGAATATAATTGTTGCTTCGAGAGTTGTCCGGTCTTTGAAGTCTTGGTGTCCTTTTATAGTTGATCATCTCGTAACCGCTGTCCTAATAACGGCTCATTCAATGTAACGGTCATAACGGTCGCGAGAATCATGGTTGTAACTGTCGAGCATTAATGGCTCTTTAATGCTAACGGTCGTAACGGTCGATCTTCATAATTGCTTCTTTATTTGGTCGTCGGTTATGTTTGTTGTTCATTAAATGCTTTGACCCTGCATTAAGACAACAGTTCAAACAATCGTAATTGTTAGTCTTACATTGTTTTTTGCAATATCGTACGTTGCTCTGAGGTATCGTGCGATAATCATACGAAGATCGTACGTCAATAAGGTACTTTTGTACGAGGGTCTTATTTCAGGACCTGATCGTAATACAGGATTACAATCTTATACTTGATCTTACGTTTTCCTGTCGTCGTCGTACGTTGCGTGGATTTTTACCCAAACACTAGACGCGACATGTTTCGGGCCCACAAGCACGACATGTTCATGGAACATTGCAGTTAAGTGGGATTGGGTGGGAGCAGTACAATATTGTATCATGGTAGGCGGGGTGTTACAAGTGGTATCAAAGCCGCTTATGTGCCTTTAAGATGTGGGACAAACCTCATTGAGGATGATGAGTCCCTAAGGGGTGTTTGTAACACCTAGGCAAATCCCATATTGTCGTGGACAAGATAGATGTTGGGTTCATAAGTAAACCTTTGCCTTGCTGGACACAATGCATTTTAGGGCCATAAACATGCAGGTTCATGGAACTATGTAGTTAAGCATGCTTGGGTGGGAGTAGTATAGTACCCCATGAGAAGTTCCCTGTTGGGTCATCAGAAACAAAGTCGTAAGCCAGTGGGGCAAAATGGAAAATATAATATCGTGGTAAATGGGGTATTACAAGGGTTTAGAAAAAGGACGATCAATGCGGTGGTGGTTGGCGAGCGACGTGGTTCAGAACCATGGTATGGCGGTGGTTGTCTAGATCCGATGGTCATCGGCAGTAGTGGTTCATATCGATGGTGGCGGTTAAAATGGTGGTCGACAATTCAGATCGGTGGTGGTCGACGAATGTTCATATAGGTTTGGGAAGATGGGGATAATTTTGTCTTTTTAAGAAAACAAGACAAAATGAAATTGAATTCCTTCTCAATTGTGATGGAATGATCAAATCTATGAATGGTGGAATGTGTGGAATCCAATTCCATTCATAGGTCAACTAAAAACTTGAATGGAATTTTGTTAATGGAATTGGTCATTCCAATTCCTTCAGATTCAGAATCCTACGAACCAAACGCTCCCTATACTCTTGCAATGGTGTTGAGATTTGAACCTAAATGATGATATTACACTTAGCTCTTCAGAATGGAAGCCTTAAATGCTTTAATCTTCGAAATAAATTTACTCTCTAAATAAAAATAGATTTACTTTATCTTAAAAGTTATCTTAATTATAATTACTTTTTTTAGTCAAACAATTGATATAAGTTTGAGTATTTTATTCTTCTTATTTTGATATCTATATCACTATGTTTTTTTTTAACCGAGTCCTCAAAATCGCAATCATGATTACTTTCATATGTGAATATGTATTATGTGTCACGATAAGTATATTTCACATGTAAAGAGTAAATTACAAAGAGGTACTTCAACACGGTACATGTGGTGATAGTTTATAAAAAGAAGATACATTAGACCATCTCCAATGGGGTCACCAAATCTTACACTAAACACTAAATTTGATGTAAATATTACTATTCACATCTCCAATGGGGTCACTATTTTTCACACTAAATTTAGTGTGATGAATAGTATCACACTATATTTGGTGTAACACTATTTTTAACACTACTTTTCTATGTAAAAGGATTTGGTGTAAAAAATAGTGTTACCCATTAGAGAAGATTTACTACTAACACTAAATCTTACACTATTTTTTACACTACTTTTGACATTTGATGTAAAAAATAGTGTTACCCCATTGGAGATGCTCTTAGTAATAATTTAATAAGAAGAAATATAAGAAATATGATGTATAGGCGTAGGATTAGGATATAAATGTGACTAGAAATGGAGTTAATTGGATAAGAAAAAAAATGGACCACATAATTGAAGGAGAAAGCTAAAGTTTCTTTGGGACATAAAATCTCAAGTCAAGTACCTCTGCCTTAATCTGAGAGGTAGCCAATAATATGCAGATTTATACAAAACCAACTCAACAAACATGTCATCAACCATGAAAATCAAGTTAGTAGTTATAATGTTTAATAAATTAATGTTGTATCAAGTGTGTATTGTTGGCACACCAATGATAAATGTTTTTTTTTTTTTTAATATCATGGTGGTACCATACTAACAAAGAGATGGTAATGGGGTCAAATGTATCGGGAACCCTTATCCCCGATCATCATTCTTGTCCTCATCCCCATTTAGGAATCGATTTTTCCCCATCTGTCCGTGATGTTCTATCCACCTTTCCCTTACCATTTTCTCCTTTTTTCCTATAAAAATAAAAACATATTAGTAGCATATATGGGGAACTAAAGAATGTATTTCGTTGTCCAAAAAATAAAACTACTATAGTTTTCTAGAAATATGATCAACTACTAATAATCATGAATATTTTGTTTTAAATGTCTCATGGTGACTTTAATTTTTTACCCGTTCCTTCATTTTTTAGTATAAAAAAGTAAATTATATTTGACATATATACATATCGACACACCACAATGATGCCATCCATTGCTGATAAAGTCCACTTTGCATTGATATATGCTCACCCCCACCCCCATCACATACACACACACACACACACACGAAAAATAGGACTTTCTTGGCTGCTCTATATGGCCCATGAGATTAGTACAGGTGCATGCAAGTTAACTCGAACACCCAAATTAACACAAAAACACAAGGACATTTTTATTGTACAAAGTATAAATGTTATGGTACTACACATACATACACAATGATAATCTATAGAAGATCGAATGGAAGAAGATTTGTTGTGGAACCCTAAAATCGAACATAAACAACATTTAATGTATGGATCAATAAAAAAAGACTGTGATACAAACCCTAAAATAAAAAAACCTTACGTTCCCCTACTATTCCCTGCATATTTGGCTTCAATTTGAAGAACCAATACTACCAAGATGCAACTACATGAAAAAGATTGGGCAGTGAAGCAACCCTAAACATGAATGAGCTTTGAGAGGGGGGGGGGGGGGGTCATCAAAGACCAGGTTCGTTGAAAGGTTTCATTACTGGGTGGGATTATGTGTGTATACACTATTAAAATGAATTAAATAAATAATATAACATTTTTTTTAATTTTCAAATAAAAAGTAAGTTTGTTGATAATAAAAACACTAAAATACCTTATTCTTGTCAGGCTTTTTAACATAAGTTTGTGGTAGGATTTCAAATTGTTTTTTTAGAAGGGTATTCGAGAATTTGCCCCGACTAATCTCGACAAGGTTCACCGACAGCTGAAGCATGTTGCCCTGAGTTAATCCAGTGGCCACAATATAAAACGCATAGATTCGAACATGTGATAGAAGGGTTAACGAGCCACTTCTCCCATAGGCCTCAATTAGTCATTATACCATAAACATGTTATTTATCATAAATCAAACTGTTAGAATATGTGGAACACCAGGATTAATCTCCAAAAGAGCCCTTGAGGAGAGAAGGGGGGTTCCAACATATATAGTGAAGATTTGGTCCAAATTTAGCCGATGTGAGACTCCAACAAAAACTATTTATTAGAATCATAAACATGTTATTTATACCCACGTCGAAAAACATGACATATTCATTAGAATCATAAACATGTTATTTATCATAAATCAAACTATTGATGATGAATAATATTTTAATATTCATTATAAATAGCTAGATATACATTGATACATTACCAATAGTTCAAGTTTATAATCAATTTTTGGTTACTAGCAAAACTTTCCTTCATGTACAACGGACAAGAGAAAATTGAAGATGAAAATGATATTGTTATGATTAAAAGTAATCTAACAAAATCATGTGATGTGAGATTAATAATTTGAAAGAAATGGTTGGTTTTAAATGAATACGCATTTGGAAAAACTAATAACATATTGGAGGTGGGCCCTTGTCCTCCATGTCCAAATTTAGATTTTTTTTTTTAATTTTAGGAAACGTAAACCCGTTTGTGTCATAAATACTATTTAATCCATACATAAGATGAATAATAATATGATTTTATTAACGTAAAAGAAACTTGAATAGCACTGGAGAGCAGTAGTAGTATGAAGTAAAAGCAAACACTTTTAAATAAATAAAATAGAAATGAAATATAAAGTATTTGTTGTAATTGTAGAGAAGATGTATGATTGGAGATGAACCCACGTGACTGCAATCATTTGTTTTGCAATTCATTTATTTATTCTGTTTTTTAAATAATAGATGCATTCAACTCAAATCACCATCATATATTCATATTCGTGTTATATATACATAAAGAAGGAGTGGTTTAAGAAAAAAATTTTAAAAGACGAAAAACCAAAGAACATTTAGCGTAATACTCTATTTAGACCGTATGTATTTTGCATAAAATAAAATTAGTGTAACACATCTTATTTTAATATGTATGTACCATTTTTTTTATAACTTTTACGCAAATCCCATGCTCCCTCTGTTATAAATAGTTTATATTTTTAGGATAAAAGTAGAGAGAAAGTATAAAAAGCCCATTACTTATGTCCTGTTTGTTGGACCGAGCTGTTGTTTTGTAAGAAAAAAGAGCCCATTAGCAATGGGCCAATGGGGATTGGGGGTTGAAACATTAAAAGCCCAAACAAATTCTTTCATCCGAACAGGAACAGGTTTTCCGCTTCTTCTTCTTCTTCTTCTTCTTCTTCTTGTTATTGTTTTGAAATTCAGATCTTGAGTCTGCTTTTGTTTTACATGCATACTTGAATCTTGTCTTGATTCCCAAAGCCATACGTACAAAATTTTGAAAATCTATGCTTGTATTTATATATATATATATATATGTATACCTTTGTTGCATTATAAGATTTTAGTTGAGAGATAATCTTGTGTTTGTTTCTAAGATCAAAAACCCTAGGTGAGGTATTGATATTGAAAAAGCTGATGATGGGGAAGTGTTTGGGCAATGGGACATTGGATGTTTCGGTGACCAAAAAATTTGGACAGCGAGTCCAGAAAAAGGAGGAGGAATCGAAGAAGAAGAAAAGATGTAGCCCTAGGTTGTTGTTATTATTAAGAGAGACTAAAAGCAGAAAAAAGGATTCCTCCCATTCAAAAGATAATAATTCAAAAGAAGATATTCCTCCACCAAATATCAATCCATCCAACAAATATGCATATGCTGCTGAATACCTGCCTCATTCCAGGAATGATAAAGCAAGGGTCAGAAAAGCTCTTACAATCTTCAATAAATACTACCTCCACTTCTTTCAGGTAACTTATCTATTTTCTATTTAAAATACTACCTCATTCCTTCCATTTGATTCAAGTGAATTCATCTTATCAACTTAATTGCACTAACACAACACACACTTGCAGGAACAGTATGCATGTCAAAATAATGGTAACCACCTCCCAAAGCATCTTCACTTGAAGGTATGGCATAACTTATACCAATTGAAATATGGCATTGTTTTGTAACTCTTTTGTATTGGTGAATTACTGTTTACCTTACTAAATATATGCAGAAAGATGGTGTTAAGCGTCCTGATTTGAAGGCCATATCCAAGGTATCTTTTCTTTGCTTTACATCCTAAAGGATCATCTTCATGAAAATAACAGCAATTACATGAACTTGAAGGACATACATGAATACATGTCTAATAAGAAGTAAATGTTTTGTGTTGTGTGTGTGCTATGTTGATGGTGCTTCTTTTCTTGACTTCTGAATGCTGCAGATGTTAGAGTGTAATGAAGTTTTGTTCCCTACAAAAATATTTGGTCACCTGCCTGGTAGGTCAATAATTTTCCATTACAAAACAAGTAATAGAACTTCATAATCACATTTTTATTGGATGTGTGCTTTCTTCTATAGACAAAGCATAAAACTTGATTCAATCTTAATTCCTTCTGCCTGTTATATAAGCATATATTTTGCAACCTTAACATTAGAAAATCTAAATGGTTTATTCAAACGATTTGGGAAAAATGACATCGAGTAAGAAAGACTATCATGTTGACACATGGCAATCTCTCTTTAGGTTGGTTATAAGTTATAACTATCAATGCGGTTATGTTAAGATTTTCTTAAACTAATGAAGATGAAATTTCTGCTCTAACTTTTGCAGGTATTGACGTTGGTTATCAATTCTATTCACGAGCTGAAATGGTTGCTTTAGGTCTTCACAGTCACTGGCTTAACGACATTGATTATATGGAACAATCTTACAGCAAAATGGTATGAGCTATTTTTTGTGGAAGCGAGTTTGATTGATAGTCTTATGTCCTCTTGATGGGATTTCTAGCTAGATATCTATCCCGTTGGCTCAATAGTAAATACCAACTGTCTACTTACTTTTTTGTATCATTTTCATAAAAATATAGAGTAGCACCATAAACCATTAGGTTGGTCTTGCATGGCTTGCACTGAAGAAGCTATGCTGTGGTGGGCATGTGTATAACAATAATTAGGCAGAAAAGCATGCAAACCATAGATACGTAGATACGCTCTTAGGCCCAAGAACCGCGGCCCAAATTCGCCGACCCCAAACGTGATACGTTAACGTACCATACGTAGGTCGGAACGCGATTCAGATCGTATTTGGGTTCGATTGAGGTCGTATTTGGGATCGCTTCAGGTCGTATTTGGGATCGCCTTCGATTCAGCTAGCAATCGACCCAAACTCAGACTTCAATCGATTGGAACGTTGAACCTCAATCGATTGGAACGATTTTGAGAATGACCCTTCGATTTCTTAAGAATCTGTCCCTTCGATTTTAACAGATTGGAACGTTGAACCTCAGATCAATTGGAACGTTGAACCTCAGACTTCAATTGATTGGAACGTTGAACGCTTAAATGTATTTGATTTTGGATTAATTTTGATTTTTCTGCATTAATTTTGATTTTTGCAATCTGCATTTGATTTTTCTGCATTAAACCTTTGTTATTTGATTTTTCTGCATTTTGCAATCTGCAATCTGCTGCAGATTCTGTGCAGATTCTGCACTTATATATATATATATATAAAATAATTATGTATAAAATAGATATGGGTACATCGTTCCATAGTTTTGGTACTCCGTACCGAAAACGTACCGAAATGAGCCTACCCCCCTACGAACCCGATTCTTCTAACTTAGCGAATCGCGTTCCCGACCCTCGTTCCCGTACCGAAGCGTTCCGCGAATTAAGTAACTATGATGCAAACAGTGACCACTTTTGAACTTAAAACATAGTGTTGAGTTTTCTGTGAAGGAAGTGTACATTCTGACTGTTTTGAAATACAGCTGTTTGTGTGTATATGGTGTTGCTTTTTATTTACAGGCTTGCTGTTCTGCAGTGATAATAGTTAATTGTTGTTGCCTTGTTGTTATATTGCCATATTGCCTTATAGCATATACTTCAGCAATGATGTGATTCAATATCAATTGATACTTAACTCGACCCCCTTTTAGCAGTTCCCCTCTTCTAATGCCATTGCAAATAGAAGATGTTCTAATATTCCCCCTTTTCTATGAAGACCTTGGTATTCTCTTTTCTGTCTCCTCTCCGGCATCTATTACTTTTCTCGTCTCCAGTCCTGTTTTCACTGTCCTTTTTCTATCTCCTCCCACCCTCACCAACCCCACCCCCATGCTGAGAAACCCCCAACAACTTTGTAGAGAACCTGTTGAAGAAAACATCATTGATGAAGAAACTGTCAACACTGGGGAATCAAAATGGTCATGTTTTCACTCCAAGGTGACATGAATGAGACACTTAATATAGTTCAAGACAAATCTTTTGATCAAAGTCTTGTTTCTGGGCAATTGAAGAGGTGCGTGCAGCACAGAAGCTGAAAGAGTTTCCCATAACATCCAGGTAAAGGTTATAGGGTCATGTTCATGTAAGAATGAAGTTGAGGAAGGAGATGGTCTTTTTTAATATTTCTCGAGACAGAAAAGAGTAGAGGAGTTTGCAGAAGGAGCAAGTATGTAGCTATTTGAAGAGTGAGGGCAGTTATGTCAGGCAAATTGTCAAGTAGAATGTTGGGCACCTAGAGCTGCCTGGGAATCTGTTAACTGTGCCATCCTAATATGTTACTGTGAATCATGGGGCACCATCAGTATTTTGTTCTTGTTCTCCAGTTCAAATTGATTGGTGTCATTTCATCTGGCTTCATCATGTATGATACTGAGGCAGGTGGAGTTAAGAGTGGTTAATCTTGTTAGTAAGCTCCTCCCTTGCTGACACCTTACACCGTGGATTTAAATTTAATCCTTCAACCCTATCAACGCTGGTGAGCGGGTCATGTTTGATTTTGTGAATATCCCACAAGTAGTGTCTGCCTTTTATGTGTTCCATGTCACAGGTGGCTATTTGTACAAATTAAACTCCTGTTAAAAGTAATTTCAGATTGGAACCAATCGTTACCTTCTTTATCTATGTAGTAAGTTTATTATCATTTATTCCATAACTTCTCCAAATTAATCTGATATGTTTCTCCGGATTTATTTTCATGTGAATAAATTTTTTGTGCTTGTCCTATGTTATGACTTTTGTATGTTTCAGCAAATACCATCTCAAATTAAAAGGCTTTAAGAAATCATGACTTGTCTTGAACATATTTCTGGTATGGTTGGCTGTTTCAATCGTCGTGCCTTATCAAAGTGGATGTTTTGAGTGAAAAATAATGACATGAGCAATTTTTATATGAAGCTTCAAGAAGTTGATTTCATCATTTCATGCTGTCCACTTATGTTTATGTTTATCATAACTTACAAACTATAAGAATGATTTCTTAGAGAACCAAATCCCTTTTTAAGGCATGTTATTTTCTATGAGAAAACATTAAATAGTAGAATTCCAAAGTGACTGAAGTACTAGAATGGTAATCAACTTTATTCTTAAGTTACTGAAAGATGCTAGGGGTCTCAAAGTATCCTACAAACATCAAAATATAGGATCAGAGCAGATAAAAAGGTAATCAAGAACCTTATAGTTATAGTTATTCTTTTGGTAATTAGTATTAGTCCTTTGAATTACCTTTGCTAGAGTGGATGTGTATGCATACACATACATGATCCACCATGCTACCTGGCAATTCATCAAGAGTTAGTCTGTTTGCATTCAGATGAAGAATCATCATACCACTAGCTCCCTGTAGTTAAGTCTTATCAACCATGGTTTGTTTAATATTGCAGGAGGAGTTCAAAGGGTGCACATTTCCATTAGCTGTATCAATTGTATTGTCTGGTCAACACGATGATGATCTGAATAACTCGGAAGATATTGTTTATACCAGTCGAGGTGGAAATAACTTTATGGGCAATAAACATCAAGAGATGTCATGTGGTAATTTGGCTTTAAAAGTGAGTGGTTCACTGCATCCAAATGCTCCCTTATATGGTGAAGCTTTAAAAAGTTATCATTCAAGTTTGTTGCTCTTCTTTCTCTCTTCTGTTATTTTCGTTATTAAGTGTGCATTGGAAGATATGAAACTCAAACTTACATATACTTTGTTTATAATTCTTATGGTCAGATACTGTGAGCAGAGGTTATCATATATGAAAGTCGAACTTGCATATACTTTGTTTATAGTTCTATTAATTTGTAGGCCCTCTTTTGTCCTTTTGGGGAAGACATACTTTCAATACTTTTTCCTAAGGGAACTTCTTTTCTTTTGGCACCTAAAATATTTGGATGTTTATCTTACGTTCATGATCCTCATCCAGAACATAAATACATAATAAACTTACAACATATGCCATCAAGTGTGTCTCCCTTTTGATATTCGCATTTTCAAAACGGCTATCGTTGTTATTGGCTAACCCTTTGTAATATTTTACTGCTGTTGATGTCACTTTTTATGAGTTGAGCCGCCTTTTTGTCAAAACCATCACCATTCCTATGAAGTCATCAAATCCAGTTGAACCCTATTAAACTCTGGATAGTTCCACAAGTTGCCATACCGACATCACCAATAGATGCTCGATTCACAAATGTATATGTTAAACAACGTCGTAGGCAAGTGCTTGAGACCTAAGAGTGTGTCTATGTATCATGATTCTTGTGCGTCTTCAGCTTGACTGTTAGATACACATCGTCACATACTGACCCAATACTTGATACATCTCTACCACTACCTATCGAGCCTTATGACTCACATGGTTCCTCTCTCCATATTTCGCTTGCCTTTCAGAAGGTACACAAACTTGTAGTCAATATCTTATTCATGATTATCTAGCCGACTTCTGCATTTGACTAACTAATGGAATAGTGTGGGGAATCCACACCTAAAGGGGAATGGCTGCCGAACTATTCGATCTTGTTTTCCCTGTCTGGGTAAATCTTCTCACTGATATGTCAGGTGAGTGTCGAGTAGTAATCTTTGTGAGTAGAGTTGAGGTGAGGTCAGGAAGGATAGTGTTTTGAGAGTCATAAGAATAAGAACTTTGTTGCCTAGCTTCATTCACAAAGAAATGGTGTAAGCGGAAGGGAAGGTGTGATTAGAGTTGTGTACCTACATCATATCCAGTGACACTCGTATGGTTCCAACGACAATAGTCTTGCCTTGATAAATCAACTTTTTTTGTCAATTTTATATGTATTAATAGGTTACATGCAATAAGGTGCTAGGATGATGGGGCATGGGAGTGGTACAGTTGCCACCCTTGTCAGATTATAGTAGGAATTCTCTTAAGTGAATATGACCTTTTCATTTGAAATGTAAAGCTTTCTCTGCCTTATATGAAATATATACATGTTTCGTTCTTGTTCCACTCATTCTCTTTCTGCTCTTTATTTTATCTTTGTTTTCTTGTCAAGAATCTATATTTTATGATGTCTACAGAACAGTATGGAGCAATCTATACCTGTCAGGGTTGTTCGAGGACAAGCATGTGACCAACCTCCGTTCAGATTATACACATATGACGGCCTGTACAAGGTAAATACGTTTGGTTAGAAACTTCTCTCTCTGATGCCAACAAATTATGGGCATCTTGATTTATATAATTACTACATCATGTCAAGTATGGTATACTAGTTTTGCGAACTAGATGCTTAAACTGGGGCCCAGATTCAGTTTAACGTTGATACTAGAAGTTCGATGTTATAGTATGGTAGCCTCCATTCCAATGTTATTGTCCTGGCTTTTGTATTAGGCATGGCAACATATACAAAGCTTAAGTGCTTAACAATCATTATGGAGGCAATTATAATTTTCTAATAAATATATTACAGAACAGGTAAGGAATATGCTTCTAAGTGGAAGTTTAAGTGAGAGTCCAGAGAAGCTAAAATTATTGCTTATTTAGAGGGACATGCTAAATACAACAATATGGATTCCCTTGGGGAACCTTGCTACTTTCTAAGATGAATACTTTCTTCATGATGAATTCTACGAAGGGCTATGTATGAATCAACAAAGAAATGTTTTAAGTCACTCTAGCATTTATATGAACTGTGCTAGTATGTAGTCTTGCCTCTTGTTGGATTCTAAAAAGGGTCTATGAATAAATGTTTGTTAAGAAACCTATCTTCGTTATTATAACTTATATAATTGTTTTTTCATCATTAAATTGTATCTTTTAGATCTGTCAAGAAAATTGTTGTTAGAACTTAAATTTCTTTAAATGCATTATCACTCTCTTGGCGATAATTTAAACAGAAACCTGAGTGATGCTCTTCGTCAAAATTGTCATATTAAACAATTTTGAAATTAGACGATTTAGTTTGATGATGACCATTATAATTTTTAGTTATCAAGATTTAGATGTTCGATTAATATCGTCATTTGTGTACTGTGGTTTCATTCAGGTGTCTGAATGCTGGCCTACAGAGGGCTTCTCTGGTTTTGATGCTGATAAGTATCACCTGAAGCGTCTTGAAGGACAGCCTAAGTTGACAAGCAATCAGGTTAGCTAATTTGTGTCTTGGTCTTCCAGATTTCGTACTTTTTGGCATCTTGTTTATTTTACATCCAGCATAGATTAAAAAATTAGCTATACATTATAGATTTTAAAGCGAGCAATATGTTAGTCCTTTGCTCCAGTTCATAGCATCTTTGACAAATACGACACTAAAGGTTAACCGACGTAGTGTTTAATGTCTAGCAATGGGAACCTGATGGCTTTACTTTCATATAAAACATTGAAAGTGTTTGAACTCTCAACTGCTAACTTTGACTACAGAATTTGATGATGGGTTTCTGAAACACTTGCTCAAAGAAGTACTTTAACCAACAGTAACAAACTTTTTTACGTAATGGAAGTTGAAGCTCTATTATGTACAATGGTTATTAACAGTTTTTGCCGTTATTCTGGTGTGCAGTTTCTGCATTCTAAGGACTGCAGAGAGGGATTATCATGATATATGAACTTGAGGTGGTTTAACTAATGAGGTCTGAGACCTGTCTTTAATAAGAAAAGATGATAGTACTTCCTAGGGGAGTATCATGGGGTAATGCTCTTTAGGGATTTTGGGTCTACTAAATAAAAGCAGGGGAAAATATTCATTGATGATACGCTGTCACTAAATTCTGGTTTGGTTCCTTCCCTTGGTCTTGGGAACTTAACTTGGTTAAGATTAACAGAGATTATGATGGTGTCCTGAGTAGGTTTAAAGAGAATTTAAATAAATGCGTACATACTGCCTAATGCATCCCATCCCTGTGAAACAGTACTTTCTCTCACTGTAGCCAATAACAAGCAGAACCATTTTTTAGGGTAGGGAAAACAACTGCTTTTGTGTTTTGATAAGTTACGATAATGATTGATCTACAAAAAGTTTCTAAAGGTTGTTTTCTCAACTTGCATGGAAGAATGCATCTTGTATGTAGTTTGATTTATCATATTATAATAGCTGATATGGGTTTCTTATATGCATATCTGCTTTCCATTTGAATTTCTAATACAGGTTCAGTATAGCAATGGGCGTTCCTCAAGGGTTCCTATTAAATCACCTCAGTATGACATAATACATGGTTGTGCAAGTAGTTACTGCTGTATAAATCTTAACAGATAAACTTAATGTACAATCTATACCTTTGCAAGGTTGGTATGCCTGGATATAGCTGAAGGTCAAGAAGACATGTATATACCTGTTATCAATACAATTGATGATACAACTATTACCGGTAAGTTTTCACTCACTGTTGAACTATTTCTCTAGAGATTCCACGTTTGATTCCTTCTGTAGGCTCTGCTTTATGATGTTGAGTGTTCCTATTCTGTAAACCTTTTTTTGTCAATATATTACTTGTGGTAGTGGGGTCAAACAGTCAAACATGGTAGGTTGCGGTACAAGTAGCTAATGCACTAGTGCAAGTGGTAATGCCAGGGGTATGCAAGTATTTTATCTAGTCATTATTCATTATTTAGTCTGTTTTACCAATGTTCAATTTTTGTATCTTGTCCTGTAAATCCCCCAGCGTCACCGTCTACCTTACTGAACAAGAGTTGTTTCTTTTCTCAGAGTCGAAAGAAACAAATCTTTTATGAGAAATGTAGTCACCAGATTTGTATCCATGTCTTGGACAATGGCATAAAAACCTCTTGCTATGTCCCTCCTTTCTACCCTGATAGCACTTTATAAGGCACTGATCCCGCATTATTTCTTTGGATTGATTTTGATCTTCTTTCAAACTTTTTCGCAGTTCCTTGAAATGCTTTGCCCCTTGCTGTTAGCCCTTCACATAATGAAACAAGCTTAAATGTTATTTTTCTTTCATTCAACTCCTTAGAGTTTGTTCAGCCGCTTGCAGTCTAGGATTTCTCAAGTGATAAGGATTCTCTACCAAACAACGCTTCTTTGAAATGAGTATGTGTTTCTGGTAGATATCACAAAAACAGAAGGGCCTGATCGTCATCCTGAATTATGACATCTATATATTATAAAATCAAGAATAACTTGAAGACATCCAATTGTCCTTTTATCAAAAAAAGTACATCGAATCATTCTTCTATTCATGTTTTAAGAATTGAGAGCTTATTTGAGATAGAATCGGTTTACCAGAGACGGTCGTGTAAAGATTTTGGAGGTTATTCTACCATTTTTTAGCTCCTAAATTCAAAATACCAAAGGTGCAAAGATAACGGTGGACTAAACTTGTGGGTTGGGGAATAGATTTTGTTTGGTCTACTTTTACTAACACCTCAGCTTTTTTTGAAATTTTTTAGGTTTTACGTATACAAAGTATAATCAAGTTGCTTGCAATCTAAACCTCCCTCCAACTGCCAGTGGATGTGAATGCAAAGGATCTTGTACGAATCCAAGAACTTGTGCTTGTGCTAGACTTAATGGCTTTGACTTTCCATATGTACGAAGCAATGGGGGAAGGTATTATTTAACCCTATATGTAAGCTTATATTGTGTGATGCTTGTGGACTGACATGTGTAGGTGGCATAATCAAGTCCCATACTCAACCAAAAGAGTTGATAGTAATGTGTTCTTTTTGCGTTTTTGAACTGTCAGATGTTATCTGAATCTTTGTAGTCCTAATTTATATTTGAGCTACTTGATTTGATAATACAATAACCATTGATAACTGGTATGTCAAAGATGTGAACTTTTAAGCGTGAGTTTAT
This sequence comes from Centaurea solstitialis, assembly GCA_030169165.1. Classification (NCBI taxonomy): domain Eukaryota; kingdom Viridiplantae; phylum Streptophyta; class Magnoliopsida; order Asterales; family Asteraceae; genus Centaurea; species Centaurea solstitialis. Next base: position 107,773,498 of record CM058041.1, on the reverse strand, counting down.
CAACATCGGTGGCTCTGCTGTGCCTTCCATTTATGCTTGTGGCAAGGTGTATATTAACATTGTGCCTATGAAAAGTAATCCAGCAAGTAATTAAGAATGATGCAGCCTGATCACCTCCAAGTGACGTGTCACTACTTACATTTGGCATTTGTGTGTGTATCTATCTGTATGCATGTCTGAGAATGTTACTTGAAACAGCTTCTTAATTGCACAAATATCAAACAAGGTGTCTCCACCTGTTTCGAACTTTCGAAACTTTTTACTTGGATCCTATTTTGTATGTTAGTGCTCTCCAATATGGGCCAAAGCCATTTTTAATATCATTTTAATTTTTTTCTTGTTTGATATATTAGTTTGCTTCTATCACCTTCCTACTATTAAAATGCCTATTGGCCTTCTCTCCTTAATTATTACGCTCCTTTCTCTCATTTAGATTGATTGAACCGAAGGATGTTGTGTTCGAATGTGGACCAAACTGTGGATGTGGACCTGGTTGTATCAACCGCATATCCCAGCGGGGGATGAAATATCAACTTGAGGTTTTACATCATCTAAAGTCAACTTTACTACTAGATATGCAGCTGCAAATATATTTTAGTTAACCACTCTTACCTTTTGATTGAATAGGTTTTCCGTACGTCCAATAGAGGGTGGGCTGTGAAGACCAAAGATTTTATCCCTTCTGGTGCACCGGTGTGTGAATATATTGGAGAGCTTAGGAGGACAAATGAACTGGATAATGTTGCTGAAAATGATTATATATTTGAAATTGATTGCTGGCAAACAATGAAGGGGATTGGAGGAAGAGAGGTAAGTATAGATATACATTTTACTCCAACATAGGATTACATATATTGTTCAAATCGAGTAGATGGTATTAGTGTTGCGAATGTTGAACCCCAATTAGGATGGAGATTTTGATGAAATTAATAAAAATTAAAAATGGTCTGTTTGTTTATCTTTCAGAGGAGGTTGGGAGATGTATCTGAATCTGTAAGTGATGAATTGGAAAGAGCAGATGAAAACGATGCTGAGTTTTGCATAGACGCTGGACGTGTTGGTAACATTGCAAGGTTTATTAACCACAGCTGTGATCCCAACCTTTTTGTTCAGTGTGTTTTAAGCTGGCACCGTGATGTAAAACTTGCACGAGTAGTTCTGTTTGCTTGTGACAACATACCCCCCATGCAGGTAAGCTTATTTTCTTTGAATCAAGTTAAATAAATATATATATATATATTGTTTTTGTTGTTGTTGTTGTGAATATATATAATGAATGAAGGTGGTGTTTGAATCCCTCAGGAACTTACATATGACTATGGATACGAGCTAGATAGCGTCGTGGACAGCAATGGGAGGGTAAGGATGCTGGCATGCCATTGTGGTACATCAGACTGTCGCAAGCGATTGTATTAGCATTAGCATTAGCATTAGCGTTAGCGTTGGCGTATTCCATTCCATTCAACGGATGACACGTGCGTAACGATTAATCTTTGATTTATTATTTGATTACATCATTCATACGTATCTCTAATCTCTTATTAGTTGTTTGTTGATGATGGTGAATGAAGAAGCACTTTGTAAATGTGGAAATGATTGTAGTTAGTGCTCTTAATCATATTATTTAAGAGGTTCATTAACCTTGGATTGCAGTCAAAACCAAAATCATTTAGTTATTAATTTAAAAAAAAAAGGTAAAATAAAAAGCTTAAACTTACTTTGTGTGTATGTCCCTTACCACAAACAAAACGAAACGAAACAGAAACATTTGTAGCCTGTTAAAATAATAATGATAATAATAATAGGAAATTGGAAAAAATACAAATATATTTAAATTTGGGAAATAAATAAAAACAAAACAAAAACGCGTTAATGATCCAATCCAACCTCTCTCTCCCTCCCTCTCTGTATATTTAAGTAATTAATATTAGGAGGATTAAGATAGCGACCTTAATCATACATAATAGATAATATATATGGGTGTGGTTGTGGGTGGGGACATTGAGTGGAGGGGTGCCCTTTTAGAGATAAGGTTCCCCTTGTTTTCTTTTCTTTTGTAAGAGAAGAAATCAAACCAAAGCCATTAAAGCTAATTAATTATTTCTCTAAAAATGATTTGATTAAAAAGAAAAGTTTGTCTGAATCTGATAGAAGAAGAAAAAAAAAAGTCATTTTCCACTAATGACAATTGACAAACCTCTCTCTCTCTAATCCAATAATAATCCTACTACTAATAAATAATAACAATAATCTCTCTCTCTTTAGATTTCATTTTCCAATTCCATTGTATAAGAAAAAGAAAAGGAAAAGAGGAGATAGATAATAGGAGGAAAGGAAAAGGAATAGGAGGAATAGGGACCCAAAACGGACCAAAACTAAAACGGCGTTACTGAATAACCACCTTTTCCCGTTAACTCACACGTGTGTCCGTCCCTCCTCCCATGGCGCTTGAGCGATTGACCCTTGCCCCCGTCCTCCTTGACGGCAACAACGGCAACGGCAACGGCAACGGAGGTGGAGGTGGAGGCGGCGAAGACATGAACAAGGCTCCTCGGCTGCCTCGATGGACCAGGCAGGAGCTTCTTGTGCTCATCCAAGGCAAGAGAGTCGCTGAGAATCGGGTCAGGAGGGGAAGGACGGCAGTCATGATGATGTCATCATCTTCATCTTCTTCTCAGCAGGTGGAACCCAAGTGGTCTTCCGTCTCTTCTTACTGCAAGCGTCATGGGGTGAACCGTGGACCCGTTCAGTGCCGGAAGAGATGGAGCAACCTGGCTGGAGATTTCAAGAAAATCAAGGAATGGGAGTCTCAGATCAAAGAGGAAGCAGAGTCTTTCTGGCTCATGAGAAACGATTTGAGGAGAGAGAGGAAGCTGCCTGGATTCTTCGATAGAGAAGTCTATGATATACTGGATGGTGGTGGTGGTGATGGAACAGGGGACAAGTCTTTGCTCCTCCTTTCATTAGCCCCTTCCAACTCCAACGATGATGACACAGAGCTTGTCTTCGACAGTGGCAGGCCCACATCAACAGCAGATGATGGAGGATTGTTTTCTGATGAGGTCCTCTTGCCCACACCAACTGCTCCTACTCCAATTTCAGGTTATTTATTCAAATCTTTTTCCTTTTCTTTTCTTTTTCTTTAAACAAGAATGGGAATCATGATTTTAATTGTAAATTTGCTGCAGCCACACAGTATGAGCCATCCTCACCACCAGAAGCAGGTAGGAATCATTAATTAATATCCATCCTTTGATGATGTTATTAGCTACCTGATCCTTTCTTTCTTGTTAAATAAGAATCCATTCATATATATAGAAATGCCAAATGAGTCATTGTTTTCTTTGTTGTTGTTGTTGTTGCAGCAGCCACAACACAACAAGAGAAACCAAGTATCCCAAACCCTGATCAGGAACAGGAACAGAAGAGCAAGACCAAGACCAAGACCAAGACCAAGAGGAAGAGAACGAAAAGGAAAAGGAAGGAGTAGGAAAGAAGAGGAAGCGGCCAGCAACGGATATAAATGAGTCGTCTTTACAGAACCAACTGATTGAAGCCATGGAAAGGAATGGCAGATTGCTTACCTCCCAACTTGAAATTCAGAACACCAACTCCCACCTAGATAGGGAACAACGCAAAGATCATGCAAATACCCTTTTTGCCGTCCTTAATAAGCTTGCAGATGCCATGGTCAGAATTGCAGATAAGTTGTAGCCATCCTTCTTCTACACATAAAATCCTACTCAAAACATATTTGTATTTTCTCTCTCTCTCTCATTGCTTATATAGTATAGGTGTTAATAAACATGGTTTATGTGATTTTGCATCAATGATTATATACATACATACATACATACTACTTGAGGCTTTATACCCATAGTAATTATAAATAAATAATACTTGGTTGTTTGTTTTCTTCTATTGCCTCTGAGGGCCATGTAATGTAATAGGGAGATGAATGCATTTTGCAGCTCCAAGCAATAAATGTTGGTGACATAATCACCTTTCTCATAAAGACAGGAACCAACCAGACAAACGAATGATATATATTCCATAAAGAAGCAAGGAAAACAAGTCTACTTTCCTGATTCTAAAAACAAAAAGAAAATGGTTAAATTGCTCCTGTTCTCAACTTTAAAAACGAAAAAAAGAGAATAAGCAACTTTTAATACACGAAACATCATCAAATATCGTCATCTGCCCCCATTTTTGTCCTATATTGACGACGACCTGGCTTCTGAGACCTGTCTTTAATAGTACATTCAGCATCATCTGCCTCCTCTTGCATCTCTTGGCTAATTTCACCTTGTTGTACCGCTACAGCAGCAATGCCAACGCCAACGCCACAGCCTGCTTCTGCTTGAGCTTCGGTAGATGATTGCTTATCACTGTTACATGCTGCTTCACCACCATCGGCTCTCTTTTTCTTTGGAATAAAGACTACCGATCTAGGCATATCCCCAGATGAATTACTATCATCTTTTGAATTCTTAACTTGCTCAAGGAAGTCCAAATACGCTTGGGTATTAGCATCATGAGAAAATTCATCCATGCTATATTGTGTATACTTTGAAGGGTTCAGAATGTAATCCGGAACGCCACCAGACGCTTTCTGGGGGATGCCATTTGTTAATGCATCATCATCGTTCTTACAAGTGGAGTCAAACCTGACACGTTTGGCCGGCTTAACCACATCAAGATTTTTCCTTTTCAGTATTGACTTGACTCTTGTACCATCCTCGGATGCTGGGACAGTCACACGAGCTTCTTCTGCATTTAACATGACTTCATCGGCGTTTTCACTCACTACATCATCATCTTCTATCAGCCTGGTTTTTGCAGCATCATGATTTGCTCGAGGATCCTTTTTAACATCATGCAACGAGCAAGGGAGAATGTTATGAGAATTCAAGTAAGGCCCATGATCGTAACATCCTTCATATATATGCGATCACCAGCATCCTCCCTACCTTCTGCCATCTTATCATATGCATCTTCCTCTTCCTATAATCATACATACGGGTTTCATTAAGCTAGCTTAAATAGCTAAATACGAAAAGACAAAACAATTAAATCATGGTTCTCTACTTGGATTGCATGCAAATTATATTAAAAAAATTCCTTGTCTGAAAATCAATACAGCTTGTAAATACATAACAACTTAGGCATTGATTGGGATCAGAATTAACATCTGCAATTCACATAACTTGTCAGTCAGCACAGCATTATAATTTCTTCTTTTCTTTTCTTGGGTGGGGGGAAAGGGGAGGGAGACAGCAAGATGAGAATGAACATGTAATACAAGGCATCAATGAAAATACATAAGTTGTAACAAGTAAATAATCAACATTACCAGGTCCTTGAGTAATCAATTGGCATTCAAAAGATATGATATAGTAATAATTGATGAAGCAGAAAGCAATGATATTTTGGTTAAAAAGACGAAGGTTGCAAGGAAAATCAGCACACAAACAGAAATGTGTGACGACAGAAAGTGATATACAAGTAGGAAGCTGCCAATTGCCAATTGCCTACACACACAAATTCATCTATGTATGCCAATTGCCAAGTTCAGTAAGATATATATATTCTTGACTAACACTTTTTATAAAAGTGTGTATTTATCCAATCCAATCCAATCCAAACCAATCCAATCCTAGGGTATGAAAGAAAGAAAGAAAGAAATGATTTGAAGATTAAAAGGTGAAATGAATAGAATAAAAAATGAAGATGAGGTTGGACCGACCTCATTATCAAGAGTAGCATCCAATCCAATGAAAGATCGAATCTCCCATTCATCTCCTGCTTCTTCTTCTGTATCTTCTTGTGTTTGGTGGCATTTATTAAAGAAATTATTAAAAGAAGAAGAGACAGGGGTTTGGTCATCGTCTCTGTGGTGGCCTTTATCACGGTTCCACTCTCTCCTTTCGACCTCGGCGCCGGAGAGAGACCAGGGCGTCGTCGATGATGAGGACGACGAGAGAGATCCGAATACTTTATCCACCCGATCTTTGAAACTATCATCCTCCTCCATTCAATCTCAATTTTCAACAAGAAGATGATGAATCAGATGAATCAGATTAAGGCAATAGAAAGGGGGATTTTGCCAAGGAAGAAGAGAATAAGGGTTTGGTTGGTTTTATTGGCCACCGCCTTTGCAAAGGATTTTGTATTATTATTAAACATATGGGATCCCAAACAAACAAACCAATAATAATAATAATTCCATTACCAAATATAACAAATTTCTCTAACTTCTAACCAAAATATATATATCATTATCACATAGTTCTTTCTTTCTTTCTTTCAAATGAATATATATAAAAACATAAGCAGCTTAAATTACGAAAAACTCCTTTTCTTCTTCATGCTTTGATTATTTTTTTATGTATTGTTCTTTTCATCTTGTAGGTTATGTGTAGGTGCATGACACTCATCCTCTTAGGATATCAGTATCCAAATCCTCTGAGTCCCACTATCACATCTGTATCACATCAACTTTTTCATAAACCCACAATAAGCTCTTTGAAACCCTCTCTATTTAATACTCGAACCTACCAAACCAATACATATTTCTTTTAATAAAAAGAGAGAGAGAAAGTAATGTGTAGAGAGAGATAAAAAAAAAGGATAAGAGGGAGAGAGGGGGCTCGTGGTGTGGCTGCACCGCTCAAAACTCCGTTGGAGAAGTACCAATAGCCCGCTAGCCCGCTGCCGGCTATGAGACCGCCCAGCCCAACTTCTTGCTATAGATAGCCTTAGAAGAAAAAAACATGTCCCATCAACCATTAATCGCCTAGATCGGTCCATTAAGATTAATGGACAACATAACTGATGCAAAAATATCTATCATTTATGTTTTACTCACAAAAATATAATTAGTTATTAGAATACACTACGTTTTTTAATTCATGTGATTTGTTAAAAAAAATCATTTTTCGTCCCTCTGAATTAAATGTTACATTTTTTGTCCCAGTGGTTTGCAAATTGTCTCTCTTTTTGTCCTTTTAACTAACTTTATCTAAAAAATGTTTGTTAAACAAGGAGTGTTTTGTCATATCACCAATTTCGTTTAGTGTTCGTAACAACAAATATATTATATATATATATACACACACACACACAAACACTAGTACCCTTGAGACCCCCACACTTTCAACCCGACCCTCCTAATATAAAGCTTCAATCTTGTAAGATATCTAGTTTTTTCTTTGATTTTTTATATCTAACTTGCAATGCTAGCCCTACACCAACTCCTTGACTACGAATGAAGTTTTTAACGGTCTTTTGTTTTATGAATTTTTATGCAAAGGGAGATGGAACAAGCTCCAAAATATTAACAAGGCCAAGATCCAAAAAGACAACAAAGTCGATTGAAGCAACAAAAGATCAGGTCAAATAAATCGATGGTGGACAAACCAACTTGCATGACATTTTAACACAATATTTGACGAACACAAAGGAACAATATACTGTTGTTTTTACTAAACTTGATGCTCCAAACACAAGAGGTAGGGAGAATCCACCATGATCGGGAAGTAGCTTTACCGGCCATGCCTACTCATTTGCAGCAACTTTCTTAGCCATTCATTTCCATCTTCAACCACCTCATTTAAACAATTAATAGTTTCCATGTAGTTAATAGTCATGTACTTGTAACATATTTTATTTGATGTTACTTTTTCGTTCTATGTAATAAAATGGAGCGAGTAGAAAACAAATTTGCTTGATTGTAATGGAACAAATGCACAAGTATAATAATAAAAAAGAAAAAAATAGAAATAATTTTTAAGTTTTGGTAGTTAAATGAACAATTTATTTATACTGAAGTGATCAAATAATACATGCATTTTAAAGTTGAAATGAAGCTGGATTGAATTTTATGAAATTTAATTGTAAAGTTAAATGCTATATATAATTTGACAATAAAAAGAAGGTAGTACAGCCATTATGCATTACAAAATGGAAGTAGGATTGGTTGTACTTGTTTAAAAATGAGATGAAAATTATGGGAATGAATTAAACAAGTATGGGGTGATTTCTGGGTTGATTATTAGTTTATTATTATTAAGAAAAAAGAAAAGAAAAGAAAAGAAAAAGAAAAAGAAAAACAGGAAAGGAAAGGAAAGCGGTTGTTTGCGTTGGTAGTCTGTAACTTTGGCAACTCATTCCCATGAGGGGTCCTTATCTGTCTCTTCTTTTTCACTTTTCTTTTTCACAATTTTCATCATTATACTTTATATATTTTATTTATTTCTTTAAAGTAAAAAAAAAAAACTAATAATTAACTCATCATGTTGCTCTACCATTTCATTTGTATTCTGCTGTGCTCTTTTTTCTTTAAATGGAGGAGTAACAAGTAACAACTAACACACAAGAATCTTCAACCATCATAAATATACATGTACACAACAGAAAGACTAAGCAACTTAATAATCAAAGACATGTATGATTGATTACTTGAAGAAGAAATTGAGGAGGATTAAAACAATGAATGAAAGTGGAGGAGGTTTTAAGTTTGGTTGGTATACACATACATACACACACTACAGTGGTAATAATAATAGGAATAGCAGCAAATGGTCAAAAAAGTTAAAATTGATATGGGCCTCCCATTCACCACCTTTATCAATAAAATTCAAATTTTCATTCTGTTTTTTTTCTTTTTTTTTTTCTTTCTTCCAACTCATAAACAATAAATACCATACTAGTAGCAAATGTTTGTAGCTAGTTAATCATGTTATATTATTTGTAAATAATAAATAAAAGAGTGGACCTGGGTGTTTTAATGAGTCAAGGCCCCCTCATTGGTAATGTCATGTTCTTGGTCCATTGTTTCATAAATCATTTATTATTATACCCTAAAAATAAAATGTATCCAACTAATAATACTTTCCATCATCATCATCATCATCTTCTTGTATGATATTTTGATTATTTGTATTTGAATATACAACCATGTTTTTGTTTTCCAATTCCAAATGCAACTAAAGTAAGGGAGGTTAATTAAACAAATAAATAAATAATTAATCAAAGAAAGAAAGAAAGACACAGAGGAAGGAGAGGGGGTTTTGATGATGAAGGGATTTTCTTGATTCCAATTAATAATAAAAACATTCGCCTCTTGTCTCGCCTCAATTCCTCCTCCTTCCTACTTTCTTCTCATCATATCATCTCTAGGGTTTTTCTTCACTTCACTCTTTCTTTCTTTCTTTCTTTCTTTCTTCTTCTTTCTATTGCTTTTCTCTTTCTTTTCTTTACCATCATCTTCTTCTTCTTCTGCTTAGGGTTCCAAACAACATCTTTCAATCTTCTTCCTTTTGATGCAACTTGCCTTTTGCTCTGAGATCGAACCACAATGAACCATCTTTATTGGGTTTTACAGAATTATCTTCCAACTTTAACACTTGAAACATCAACCCTGCTAGTGTGAAAAAAACAAACCAAACCAAGATTGGATTTTTATTTTTCTTTATCATCATCTCTCAGCCTGCAATCATGCATTTTGCAAAGCTCGATGACTCTCCCATGTTCCGTAAGCAGGTTAGATCTAACTCCAACTTCAAAAAACAAATATTATCAACTCATTCTCTACTTGTGTAAATCATTTGGGTAAACATAAAAAAAAAAAAAAAAAAAATTTGTTTTGTTTTGCTTATGTCTTGTCGAATCATCATACATTAACATTATAATGTTGCAACCAAAACAACCAACTTCACCTGGGTTTAAGGATTAAAATGTTTTATAGCACCTGCCATGGAAATGTCAGCCCCTTTGCCTAAAACAATTATCATAGATTATTCCCAACAATTTCAGTTTTCTTGTTTAGTTTAAGACAGATTGATACTGCAAACACCTACTAGGACCAATCTTTGGTTATTGCTCTAGACACAATGAAAATCAGGGTTTGTCACAACAAATGTGATGATGTTGCTTCATAACGAATCAACCAAACAGTTTATGGAGTCGAACTGAACCTTAAGGGGGTGTTAGAATTTGATACAACTAGAATCCGTCTAAGGAACTTCACTTAAGCAAATAAATGATGAATTCCTTAAATTGTGGAATCCAATCAATCAAGTTCATTCTGCCAACCAAACATCACCAAGGAATTTAGTCAAAGGAATTTGCCATTTCAATTCCATGAACCAAACAGCCCCTAAGCCTTTGAACTGTGCCCATGTTGTACAGGACCATTCCTTCCACATACACCAACCGATGCCTGTGTCTGTTGCTAGTAAGAACTTCCAATGTGTGTTATGTCATGTGGCCATTAAAATTTGTCCTTTTGTCATACGGAGGCCTAACCTAAAGACGGAATACCCTTTGTTTTTCCAAACAGCTTAAACCTGATGTATATCATACCCCTTATAAAAGCTGTTCATTTTTTTTTTCTCTAGTTACTATTTATGCTCTGAAGTTTATTGGAGTTTGGAGGTTTATGTTTTACATAACTTGTTCAAATATTGTGCATCCTCTGAGCTTGTGCTTATGATGCTGCCAAATTTCTTGTAACAGATGCAGTGTTTAGAAGAAAGTGCTGAATTGCTTAGGGAGAGAAGCTTGAAGTTCTACAAAGGATGTAGAAAATATACGTGAGTGCAGATCTAGTATTCAAATGCTTTTTTTTTCTACTTCTTTGTCCTGCATCATGGACCGTGTTCTGTTTTTTTCTCACTCTTATTTGGTTCATATCTAGCTTGCAAGAAATCTTCATATCGTTCATTAATTGAAATGGAATTACAACTGAGTAATAATCTATGTAGTAGTTAAAGCGTAAACACATGAAAATCATTCTACTATTACATTCCTTGCTTAACACTCCCTTTGTGTGTTGTGAGTTCAAGGGGATGGCTTAAGAAGCGAGAGATTGTTTTTTTTTGTAAGGTGGTTTTGGTAGCTTGAGCTGGGGCTACTTGCATCAACAGGGTGATTTGGATGATAAATCTTCTGTCTTATAAGTTTATGGTTTCTTTAGATCTGTGTATTTGTGAAACGCATGTAAACGTCACAACAATGTGTATATTTATGATGTATGATCTATCTGATGCTTTTATTCCAAGTTTGTTGGATGGCTATGATAAGCTGCTTTAGAAGTTCTTTTGGTTTCATAAAGGTTTTGTCTTCCTCTATATATGCAGTGAAGGGCTTGGCGAAGGATATGATGGAGACATTGCTTTCGCCAGTACTCTTGAAACTTTTGGTGGAGGACATAATGATCCTATTAGTGTTGCTTTTGGAGGTATGTAAAAATAATACTGTTTCTGGAAGCATCCTTCTCCTCTGGTATTCTAGGCATGTCATGCATCATTCTCAAAACACTAAGCTGTCTAAATGCATCCATGCTTCTATCTGACATCAACCACTTAAATGATTTAAGCAATTTAATTACAATGTTCATCTCAGTTAGCGATCAGTTAGGATCTATTCTAGGATTGCAATCATTACATCCAAACTTCAATGCACAAATGATTGAATCATAAAGATTGACTTTTTTGGACCATATGCTTGAAGTTCCATCTAGCCTTTATTTATGGGTAGTGTAATACCATCATATGACTGACTATTCAATTAGTTAGTTTTTTTTGTTGTTGAAAATTTGTTTTTATTAGATTGCAATTCATAACACCAGAATAATTTCATTCAGAGATCCAATAAGTTCAGGGTAAATTTAAAACTATCAACTTTTGTTGTTGACAAGCTATGTCGTGATACATCTTTATTCTAACATGGCTGTGTCAGATTAAACTCTATAAAATTTCATGCTTCTTTCAGTCTAAATCATCATCATCATCTTCCATTCTTTGTTTGTGATAAGATTTAAGAAAATATCAACATGATAGCTCTTGGAATGCTGCAACAACGGAAGACCAAACTGTATATGCTGTCAGTTTGCACTTGAAAATTATGTAGGCTTTTCACTTTTTTTGTCTTCCTATCCTGCTTGCTTGGGGGTAATGGTCCTAGTGGTTTTTTTTACTTCACTCTTACATATAATTTAGAATTTGCGACAATATCTCAAATGGCTAGCAGTGCTTGGTTTATGCTTACACTTTTCTTCTACTCAATGGCAGTAATGGATGTTTAATATTTATGTCTAGATTACATGATGTGGCAGTACTCTTATCGATCCAGTGATACTAATCTTGCAATATTATCTCATTTCTCATGTCCCTAATGAAGTTCTGCTATCTACTGTTAGGTCCTGTTATGACAAAATTTACGATTGCACTACGGGAGATTGGGACATACAAGGAAGTTCTTCGTTCTCAGGTTATTTTTGCACTCCTGAGCAGAATATTTGGTCACACTTGATATAACGAGTATGCAGTCATCATTTGCTGATATGTTTTTTGTATGAAAATAGCTCAGCTTTCACTGTTTCTTTTAATAAAGTTTGACGTATTTAATATTTTTGACCCCTAATGCACTTCTGCTTTACTTATTGCTCTTCATTGTTCCCCTGAATAAAGCCTACTCCGCTAGTGTGGTTGAATAATTTCTTGTCATGTTTTCTTGACTTATATCATCTTCTTCTATGTGTCAAATTGTTTTGGGATGAAGGATTGTTGTTGTTGTATTTTCTAGTTTTCACATCCAAAAGATTAGAATAGTTAACTAGCTATGACCAAGTAGAAGTCTTCTGCCCCTTTCTTAAACCTTTATGCTTAATATTTTACTTTTATTTGGATGCCCGTGGTTTTGACATCTTTGATCGGATCTACAGGTTGAGCATATACTAAATGACCGATTGCTGCAATTTGTCAATATAGATTTACATGACGTGAAGGTAATTGTTGCTATATGTATGTTTCTCTCATTGACTTTACAAGGATGTTTAAAAAAATAGATCCTATCTGTAGAACCTAGCATGTAACACATGCCATCAAGGTTATCAATCGTATTTGAACTTCATCTTGAGTCAATGAGTTCCTCACTCACTATGGCCACCCACAATACATTGAATTGTTAGGCATCTTGGGTTTAGAATACTTTATACTGTTTGGTTCTCTAGAGATCAAATTTATGATTGAATCTGAAGTACCTCACTGAACTATTAGTTTTTGACTTTGTTAGTAAGCTCTATTTATTTTCGCTGAATGATGATTTCTTGGTACAGGAGGCAAGGAAGCGATTTGACAAGGCCAGTCTTCTATATGACCAGGTGAGATTTTAATGGTTTTTGTGCATTCAGTATTTGGTACAAAAGTAACAAGGAATGAAAACTATAAGAAATTTCACTAGCATTATGATATGCATGTTTTTTTTTTTTGTATAATTAAACAAAAGGTATCTTATAGTTGCATTGTGCCTGAAATGCAATAGTTATATACAATCACTAGTTGTCATGTTATTTAAGTTATATATCCCCATTTGAAAGTAGATAAGCTTTTTGTAAACCATAAGCATCCTGTGACTGAAGATGACATGTTTGAGCCGTGGAGATGGTCTCTTACTAAAATGCTAGGAAAGACTGTGAAAGTACTTCCCTCCAACTTTGCAACACTAAAAAGCCTTGTCTTTGGGACTACCTTATTATTGTTGCTACAATTGTAAGAATTGAGAAAATATTGTATCTGGAGACTAGAAGGTTATGTAACCAGAAATGAAGACATTTTCTTAACCAACATCTTGAACGACCTGTTTGAATACATCATGAAGAAATAATGAACTGTCTCTACTGTCGGTCATTCATTTAGAAAGAATAGTTAGGAGAACAAATGGGAACTAATTCAGTTATTAAACATAGATGTAAATATAAAAACATCAACAAATTTTGCAAATTATTGTTGAACACATAAATTTTCAACTAGGAAAGCATTCTATATTGATAGTTGAATTTATGATGTGAAGCTGGCACTATCATAAGTCATTAGGGTGAATGCAATTGTCATATATCCTGTCACATCTTTATTTTCTTGATCACAATCCATATTGCAGGCTCGGGAGAAGTTTCTATCCTTGAAGAAAGGCACCAAAAGTGATATAGCTACAGTTCTGGAGGAGGTATAACATTTTCTATTGCTTGTGAAGATAACGTGTATGCAACTTTCTAGCAGTTAATCTTGATATATAAATGCAAATATTCAGGACCTTCATAATGCAAGGGCTACTTTTGAGCAAGCTCGGTTCAATCTGGTTAGATTATCTCTTTCAATCACTTATCGACAGTTGCTAATGCATTTCAACAATCATAGATTGGTAGCAATGTAAGGTTTTTATACTTGAGATATCTTTGACCCAGGTTACTGCGCTTTCTAATGTTGAAGCGAAAAAGAGATTTGAATTTCTGGAAGCAGTTAGTGGTACGATGGATGCTCATCTTCGTTACTTTAAACAGGTAAGTCATTTATTTTTGTCTAATGCTCGATGGTATCCGAACTTTCTAACTTCTTGTTGCCTTACCCTGTAGGGATATGAGCTTTTGCATCAGATGGAGCCATATATAAATCAGGTTTGTTATTTTACCTGCCTTTGTTACACAAGAACTAGGTTCTACTTCATATACTTGTTGAAGCAATTGATTAGACTGAAAGGGAGTTACATTAATAGCAAATTTCATGCAGTTTGGTGTAGATTATGGTTGTTTAATGTGATTAAATAATAGTTGGATCTAATTGCTAAATATTGAAACTCATGATCTTGAACTAAAATGCATACATCAGATGTCAAAAGTCTCCCTAAAAGCAGTCAGGGAGGATAATGTTAATTCTATCTATAACTTTCTGATGTAACAACAATGGTATCTAGATAGTTTTTGCTTTTTTTGATTCTATCTATAACTTTCTGATTGTTCATCTTGTATTACACAGGTGTTAACATATGCTCAGCAATCTCGAGAAAGATCCAATTATGAGCAAGCGGCTCTTAACGAAAGAATGCAAGACTATAAAAGACAGATTGACAGGGAAAGCAGGTGGTCCTCAAATGGTTCCAATGGATCCCCAAATGGAGATGGTATTCAAGCCATCGGTAGAAGTTCACATAAAATGATTGAGGCAGTCATGCAATCTGCTTCAAAGGGAAGTAGGTAGCAAGCTGTTCTAAACGAGCTAAAAAGTTTCATCTTTGCCTTCATGATTTCTTTAGACCTAAAAACATTTGAAATATATCAGGTTCAAACAATTCGACAAGGATATCTTTCAAAGCGTTCCTCAAACTTGAGGGGTGACTGGAAAAGAAGGTTTTTTGTTCTTGATAGCCGGGGAATGCTGTACTACTATCGGAAACAAAGCAGCAAACCATCTGTAAGTAGGAATTCCGATGATATTGTATGCAGAAAACAGATTGATTTTAGTGAGCAACTGAATTCGTTTGTATTGCTTGCTTTGATTTTGTGCGTGCCTTAAGATCTATTTTTTCTAGGGGTCTGGCAGTCAAATTTCAGCTCAGAGGAATAGTTCTGAACTTGGTCATGGGCTGCTGAGTCGTTGGCTTTCTTCTCATCACCATGGTGGTGGAGTACATGACGAGAAATCTGTTGCTCATCACACTGTTAACCTGTTGACATCAACAATAAAGGTTGATGCTGACCAATCGGACCTGAGGTTTTGCTTCAGGATTATCTCACCGACAAAAAATTATACTTTGCAGGTGACATACTGCTGATTCATTTTGCAAAAAATCATATCTGGTTATTGAAAGTATTTTCTGGTGACAAGCTATGCAAAACTATAGCTGTATGATATTGTTTCAAAACTTGCATATTCTTTAACTTGGTTGTCACTGCAGGCAGAGAGCACCCTGGATCAAATGGATTGGATAGAGAAGATAACAGGAGTTATTGCTTCATTGCTAAGTTCTCAGGTCCCTGAGAGGGTGGGTAATCAATTTGAGTTTTTCTTTCAAAAGTTACCTGGTCATAGACTTATTAATTATACCTTGTTGACATTTTTCATCTCTTGTTTTCAGTGTTTGTCTGGTAGTCCTATGGGCAGTAGCCATCATCGATCTGCCAGTGATAGCAGTTCATTTGAAAGTTCTGATTTCGATCACACGCTATTGAGGAATATGCATCTGAGAGGCCTACTATCCAAATCCTGGCCGCCTATCAAGAATTTCACATCACCTACAATCTGGCCCAAAACCTGAGAAACCCATAGACGTCTTGCGTAGGGTTTGTGGAAACGACAAGTGTGCCGACTGTGGTGCCTCTGACCCCGATTGGGCATGCTTAAATCTAGGAGTTCTTGTCTGCATAGAATGTTCTGGTGTGCACCGTAACCTTGGTGTGCACATATCAAAGGTAAACTTGTCTTTAAGCCTCTAGGTCTTACGAAATAATTACTCTGTAGTCTGTATGCATGAACCCAAACACTTATATAGATGTAAAGAAACATAAATCTTGACGCATTTCTTGCCTGCTATTTTTCAGCATAAAGATGATATTCATATATTATCAAGCTACATCGTTAATCTTCAAATTTTGCATTCCACTTTTTTCATTCTTTTTTTTTTATATGAGAAACGCTGCTAGATGTACTTGTTGCACTTGCTGTTTGAACAGCAATCCTGTATTAATTGTTGTTGATAAGAATCAATACGACTTTGATAAGGCTCCTCTTCCAAAAGAACTTCAACCACAGACTGAATATAATCCAAAGATTTTATAGCAGCATCGGTCTTTTTGTCTATTGAAGATAGGCTTAGGCTAGGTCTGATGGTTTGAAACACGCAGTCAGTTTAGTGGACTGAAATTTATATAAAACTTTTGGTTGCAGGTACGATCATTGACACTTGATGTTAAAGTGTGGGAGCCCTCTGTCATAACCTTGTTTCAGTCTTTGGGCAATGCCTATGCTAATTCAGTTTGGGAGGAGTTATTGCAGTCAAAAGGTGCCTATAAGACAGAACTTGTTCCAACAGGGTAAACAGCTGAGATTTGATTACTCTTTCTTTCTGGTGTTCTTTTATCCCCATCGTACGAGAATGTGCTAAGAATTCATTTTTGTTGTTAATTTTGAAGGTTTTACAAGTCTGATAAGCCCAGCTCCTTTATTTCTGCAAACCTAGTCATTCTGATTCGATAGCTGTGAAGGAGAAGTTCATTCATGCAAAGGTTTGGCTTTAGTATCCTTGGCGAATGCTGATTAGCATGTTGATTTATGAGACTGTTTCTAATTGGGAATGCATTTTTTTGTTGGTTGCAGTATGCCTTAAAAGTTTTTGTTCGAAAGCCAAAGGATCATAGTTTAGTGAGACAACATATATGGGAGGCTGTTGGGGTAATGACAAGAAAGCCGTATACCGTCTGATTGTGAACTTTGAAGCAGATGTTAATCATATTTACGAGCAAGGGAATTGTAATTCTTCTCTAACCCTTGCTAAAGCGATGCTGTTGCAAGAGCAGAGCACGGGGGGTGATGATGATAATAATGAAATTGGGGAAATCTTGTTCAATGGTAGGGGGCACAAGTGAAGGAGGATCAGAAGAATGTGGTATGGAGGGGTGTACTCTCCTTCATCTTGCTTGTGAAACTGCAGATGTTGGGATGATTGAGCTACTGTTACAGTATGGTGCCATTATAAATATTTGTGATTCAAGAGGTCAGACACCACTCCATCGTTGTATCCTGAGAGGCAAAACGGCATGTGCAAAGCTGCTTCTTACAAGGTAGGTATATTTTGTCTGTAAACAAAGTGTGTACTGTGTATGTTGAAGGTTTAGTTAATCAAGGTTACGATGTTTGTAAATTGTTGCAGAGGGGCTGACCCACAGGCGGCAAATGGTGGTGGTAAAACCCCGTTGGAGGTTGCAATGGAATCAAATTTTAGGGACAATGAGGTGCTGGGTCTGCTATCAGTAGACTCGAATGGGTAAACACTTGGGTGGTGAAGGTATATATATTATGAATATGGAAAGATATCTCAGGTGTTATTGTAAGTAATTACTTACAAGAATGGAGGGCTGCAAGTTACACAAGTTGGAGAGCAAAAGCAAGGCATGCATGATGGATGCATAATATCTGTGTAATGTATTGTAAGTAGCATATGAATGAATGTTAAGGGTGAAAGAGAGGTGGTTGGTTGGTTTGAGTTATTTGATTGTGTTTGTGAGTTGTCATCATTTGGGTTGGGTTGGGTTGGGTTGGGTTGGACTTGGGAGGTTTATGTACATTGTCTGCAACTCTATTGTTACTGCTGGACTTAAAATGGAGTAAAATTTTGACTTTTTATATTTTCTCCACCTTTCATTATTGCATTTCTATGCTGTAGCATCATTTCATACATGTAAATGATTCACACATAATAGTTCATCTCTAGTTAGTTTCTTTTTCTTGCTAAATTCTCATAAACAATTCATCTCTTTTGATCAATACCTCAGACTAGTTGAAATCAAAATCAACCCAAAAGATCACTTGTTGTCAATCTAAAATTAATTTCCTAATCATTAGTTTACAAAAAGGTAACATTCTTTCAAACAAAATAGATGCAATGCAAGGAAATAAGTGAGAAAAAGAAAAATAACATTCTTTCAGAAAGAAAGAAAAAAAACTGAGAAAAGTGACATACAAATAAAATAAAAAGAAAGAAGAACATAAAAAGAAGTAGTGAGTGATTATATAAAAATTGTTTTTAAGGAATGGGAATGGAAATGGAATGAATAATTAAGAATTTAAAAGGAGAAAGCGCAAAATCTAAAATGAAGATATTGTTTGCACAAAGTCCAATGTTCCCCTTTCGGCCTCCAGACAGCGACTTACCCACGTGATCACCTTCATTCATCTACAATAATCCATCCATCCTCTTATTATCATCATATCATATGCTTGGTGTATTAATTAATTACTAATCAGACCTTCTTCTTGCTGTTAAAAAAAAGTACCCACTCACATTTCAAAATTTTAATTACTTTTGTGTTGCTATATGAATAACTAATCACATTTACAATTACTATATTATTATTATGAATTGCAATTTATTTTCTTACATTTTTAAGTTTCAAAACAAAAGAAAGGTACATGCATATAAATTACAAAGGAAAGAAAGAAACAGTCGTTAGAGATAAATTCTTGTTCACTTGTCAATTGGATCTTTTTCTTTTTAATTTTCTCTTACATGTATAAATATCAAACTTTATAATTATCCTTTTTAAATAAAAGAGTTGATGGATGTATAAATTAGAAGCAGGTGGTATGTTAATGAAAAAAGTGTTTTAATTTAACAACTGCTGCTGCCACTGACCTGCTTCTTTTCATACACCAAACACTCTCTCTATTATCATCTAGGGTTTTGTTTCCATTCCATTCTTCCTCCTCTCCTCTGCTTAAAGATAATTAACAACTCCATTCTTTCTCCTTTTTCTTTCCTTCTTACTTGACTTCCTGTTTAGAAAGAAAAAGTAAAAAAAGAAAACAAAGATTCACATTTTACATTTAATGAGTGACTCCATTACACAAAGAAAGGAAGGAAGGAGGTTGTTGTAAGTGGGTTTTTGTCATTCTGGATTTGATTCCTCCTTCACCCAATAATTAATTAATTAATTAATAGGAGGGTAAGGGTAAGGGTAAGGGTAAGGGTAAGGGTAAGGGTAAGGGTAAGGGGGAATGAATCAATTCCAACTTAGCTTCCCCCTCAAGTTTTTCAGTACCTTATTATTTCCCCAAACAAGAAAATCCACTCTCCAAACACAAAGATTCCTTCCCTTTCACCTGCTACTGCTATGCTAATCTCCATGTCTTGTTAACTCACCATTTCCTTCCTTTCTTTCTTTCAACAACCTTTTTCATGATCTAGGTAGTTTCTCCATGTATATTGTGGTGAAAAAATGGAATCTTTGAGCTGGGATTTTTCCTTTCTTGCTCTATCTAGGCTTTATTTCTGTTGATGTTTGCTTATTATTACTATTATCATATCAAGTTGTTTGCTTTTTTCTATGGAGAAGAACACTAGTAATAGTAGTAGTACAAGTACATATATAGTTGTTAAGCTTGTGTTTGTGTTAGTGTTATTGTACAAGTGTTGTTGTTACTGTGATGGAGCAGCTATAAAACACATTCCGGCGGAGCCTCCTTCCCATGAGGAGGAGCGGACTCCAGGTTGAGAGTTAAGTTAGAGAGGGTTTTGTTAAGCATCTTGTTGGGAGGCATAACCGGATTCCTGTGTGCTCTTGTTTGTGGTTGCCTCCTGAGATGCATCTTGAGATATATGAAAAGAATTCCTATTCTCAAGGGCCCCGTTGTTTTCTCACCCGAAATCTCTCCAAAAGCTCTAGAATCAGCCGTAGCAAACGAAACCCAGGTGGTGGGTTCAAGCCCTAATGGCAAGTATTACATGACTCAGCTTGAGAATGGGTTGACAGTTGCAGTGAAGAAGGTTGAAAGCGGGTCCTCCCCCCAAGACAAGAGAGGGATGCAGAGGGAGCTTGAGATATTGGGTAGGGTGAGGCATAGGCATCTGATGAGGTTAAGGGCATATGTTTGTGAATCCGCTGCCGATACCACCAATAATAGGTTGTGCCTGGTGTATGATTATGTTCCCACGGGTAGCCTTGAAGATGCAATGAAGAGAGTGAAACAAAACGAATTGCAACTCGGGTGGGATGCCAGGCTACGCATTGCGGTTGGCATCATCAAAGGCCTTCAGTATCTTCATTTCACGTTAACACCTAGAATGTTGCACTACAACCTCAAGCCTTCCAATGTGATGTTAGATGCAGAGTTTGAACCTCGGCTGGGGGATTGTGGTTGGGTAAGGTGATGATGCATCGTCATCAAGCTGCAGTTCCAGCCCCCCCTGAATGTCGTAGTAGTAGTAGCAGTAGTAATATGGGGGGGAATATGATGAGTAAATATACAGAGAAGAGCGACATCTTCAGCTTCGGGGTGATACTGGGGATTCTGTTAACGGGTAGAGATGCAAGCGATGCTACGTTTGGGAGTGATATGGGGATGTGGTTTAGGGCGGTACTGGAAGCAGGGGATGGTCGGGAGGCACTGGATAAGAGTCTTTTGGGAGAAGAAATGGAGGAAGACGAGATGTTGATGGCTGTAAGAATCGCTGCAGTTTGTCTGTCTGATATGCCTGCTGACCGGCCTTCCAGCGATGAACTTGTTCCGATGCTAACCCAACTCCACAGTTTTTGAATTCATATTGGATTGGATTGGATTGGATTGGATCCTGTTACAATCATAGCTCTAGAATGTCTGTGTGTATGTCTTGCTTACTAGTTAGTTTGTTGAGCATTGGGACCATTCCTTTCCTTGCTTGTTGTTACTATAATGATAATGATTTGATTATTAGCTCCTCCTTCCTTGTAAATAAATATTAAGTTGAATGGTATTATTTAAAATATATAGGTTGGTTGGTTGGTTGGTTGTTGGTATATATATAATACTTTGGTGAGGTGCCAAGGGCAAGGGTGAAGATTTAATGTTTTGTTAGTGAAAAAATAGTCAATTTGAATGGGCAATTAAGAAATTAGCAGCATACAGATAGGGAAAGAGTGAGGATTGGGACCAGCAAGAAATAAATATCTTCCACAGGATGAGATCTTATCACCTTATCCTCCTATAAAATTTTGTCTGTCTGTCTGTCTATATATTTGTATTTGATCTTTCTTTTCTTCCCATCATCACAAGTAATTCAGAAGGTCTTGTTTTAATCCCCCCCAAAAAATAATAATAATAAAATGATGAACTTCCCTACTTCATTGTGTTTGCAATCTTTCTCAAACACAACATTAAGAAGATCTCCTCCTCCTCCTCCTCTTCCTCTTCAAGTAATTGGACAAACATCTTCCATTATCTCAATGAAAGTGAAAGCATCAGGGTCTGACACTCCTCAAGTGGATTACAACTCCATGACCTCCTCGTAAGTTATTCATTCATTCATTGTTGTTAGATAGTTAGATTAGATGATGATGATGGTACCAAATAAAGTGATTGATGGATTGTTGTTAATGAATGATGGATCAGTGTATTCCCAGCAGAAGCATGTGAGACAGTGGGGGGTGTTGCTTGTGATGTTGAAATGTTCCCTGAGACCAAACTAATCAAACAACAACCACCCTCCAAGGATTCTAATACTAAAGAAGCAGTTGTTGATAGAGAGTATCTGGAGTACAACAGTCCCAAGACGTAAGTAGTAATTAAACATATGCAATGCATCATCTATTTCTCACTTTTCATGGATTCATTCATTCATTGCTAATTACTACTGCTCCTGCTTTCAGGGTGTTCATTGCAGAGGCTTGCGATGATCTTGGAGGGGAATTCTGTGATGCAGACTCAACCTAATTACTCCTAAATCATCTCTCTTGTAAATTATATATATATATATACATAAAGTCTAGTATTTGTGATCATCATCATATTGTATCTTTCTTCTTGTTAATTTTGTATGAGAATGCCTCTTCTGCTCTGCCTTTCATAATCATCTTCTCTCTCTCTCTCTCTCTCTCTCTCTCTCTCTCTCTCTCTCTTCAAGTATTAACTCCAATCACCATGAATGAAAACATCTCTTCTTCTCTTCTCTTCAACACAAACATCAACTGATGCTTCAAGTATTTACTGGTTTCTTTGTTGAATGGACTGAAGAATAATTAATTACACTGACTAGTTAAGTTAATTAGTTTGTAGGTTGAACAAGTCAGCTCTTGAGTTGAAATCTGTACCCATTTAATGCTAATATATAAAATTCAGATATCTATTTGCTTTTGTTGATTAAAGCAGCTATTCCTCTTAAATTCTGTTTCTTGTTGAATTGGAGATACCATAGTGTCCTGGTTAACAAAAAGATCTAGTGATGAGTAACCAATTCCATTCCATTCCATGGGTTAATTTGGTTTTTGTTTCAGATGAAGCATTATTAATATATATGTATATGCATAAATGAAATTGAATGAAATGAAAAGGTGGGGATGGTAATAATGATCCCTGATTAGTACTTGGCCTATTTTCTGAAAGGGTAATGCATGCATGCCCTGCCCCAAACAAGAACAACCTGCACCCAACCCAACCACATCAATTAATACAATTAATATTAACAAGAGGTTGATGAGTTTCTGCTTATGCATACTCAACAAATTTAACTAATACAACATAACATAACCAGAGTCATGGTCAAACCTCACCTTGGCCAATTCAGACTCCATCTCCATGGAAAATTTTATGAGAGAGCTATTGACACCAACAGCGCAATGCCATGGTGCTTGTGTATATATATATATATAAAGACAGATTATTGGTATGGTAGTTGAATGTAGGTTAGGTAGGTGTTGGCTTTCCTTCTTCCTCCATCCCTTTTACTTATTTATCATGCATGATGAAGTTAATTTGTGGAAGATAGGATTACTTGAAAAAAAGACCTCTCCTAAGGTGATGGTTCTTATGACATTGTCTAGGACCCACTTGCTCATAACATCATCAGTTTCTTTCTTTCATTCATACATACATACATACATACATGTAAGTAGGTATATAGATAGGTTATTTCATAAAGAATTTAGTGCAAATGTTCATTCTCATACTGTTTAGAGAGCAATGACAAAAGAAGAAGAAGAAGAAGATAGGGCAGCTGGCTAATTGTAATTTGAATTTAAATTTATACTAGTTGCATGTATAATCGAAAGAAAAACATGACTCGACTGAGAGAGTAGGTAAGGTAGGTCCGTGTTAATTAAAATGAATAGAAAAACCATACCAACAAACTAAATGAGTCATCATGCTGAAAGTAGGAGGAAAAATAATAAAACCCCTAAGTTAATAATAATAATAAGACCCTAAAATATATATCAAATTAAAACCATGATATATTGTTGTTATTTTTCCTAGCGTAGCGTGTAAGAAAAAGATGCATGCAGGTGGTTGATTGGAATTGGGTTGGGCAACAAAGTAACGCATAGTTGGGCTGGCTCGTTACTAGTCATCAATATTTGATATTGGGCTTCTTATTTTCAGGCCCCTATAGTTTCTAAACCTTTAGATAAAGGAGTGTCAGTGAGTAGATATAAAAACACCACAACCTTATGAAAAAAGCGACAACACATGTATCATATAGGACATAACACCTAATGTCAACAACATGTAAGATATTTTTAACTTAAATTGTCCAGTATGGAACTAAAAATGTTTTATGTTTTCATATCAAATATATTTCCACAAATGTTCTTTTAAGTAGTATCAAATATTTATATGTTAACAAAATGGCTACAATATACATATTTGTTTGATCAAAAGCTTTTGGCTCTCCATGTTTTGTTTTTTTTTTATGTAAAACAAAGTTAATCAATTTAGAAAAAATGTATTTTGGAAGAAAGGTTAAAATACTATTGGAACTTTTTGTCCATCACAAATTAAAAGCATATACATACCTTTTTTCCTTGTGAAATCAAGTACACGTGCATGCATATACAGGGTTGTATTTCGATGAGAAGTTGAGAAGTTGAGATGAATGTGAGAAGTGTGAGAAATAGTTATCGGTCGCTGGATGCAAATTAGGATGAGATGCACCGAGATAAAATGCATTGAGATGCACCTAAAGCACAATTCATGGAGAGCATGATATTAGAATAGATCAAAGGTTCAAATCCATTTCTCACTGTTAACTCAACTTCTCACACGATTTTTGACGCGCAGACACACACACACACATGTGTGTGTTGTGGGGGGGGGGGGGGGGGGTGAAGGATTGTATGAAAGGGACCTAGACCATTTGATCACTTTAACTAATCTCGAACACATTCCATGAATTGCACTTTCTATATAAATTAAGGAATTGATCCGATGCATCTCTATACATCTCATCCTAATGTGCTTTTAAGGATGGGGATAACTCCGCTTCTCACCAGAACTCAACTCTCTCTCTCTCTCTCTATATATATATATACATATATATAGGCTAGGGTTTATATAAGGTAATGATCCGTGAAGATACCAAAATATGCAATTAAGTTAACACCTGGATGGATGGAAGCTAGTATATTATATAGTTCAGTCTATAATAAAAGTGGATGTTTGTAAACTATGGTAATTAAGATATAGTTAGTGTTTTGATTGTATAGGTTTTTGTGAATTAACTAATGAATGTAGGCAGTAAAAGTTAATATTAAGAATTGAATATTTTGTATACTGTAGGTTATTATTGTTGAGGTGTAAAGTGGTGGGTCGTGTGATGATTACAGTATTCTCTTGTGAGAGAGAAGTAAAGCTGATATTAATAGAATTAATGAAATGATCGAGGAGGAGCTAGCTTTATATATATATATATATATATATATATATATATATATATAGAGAGAGAGAGAGAGAGAGAGAGAACATATATTATATATTTAAGAAATGAAAATACTACGTACCATTTTGGTTCATGCAGTTGATTTTGATATATATAGTATAGCCTAGCTAGCTAGGGTTGTCCTTGTGTTAAGTATATCTCTAACTTATAAAAGAAACAAAAAACAAAGGTGGTTTAGGTACGGGTGCATCGGAATATATATATATATACTTGGGGTAGAAAAGAAAAGAAGAAGAAGAAGAAGAAATACATAGTATAATTATAAAGGAAACTTGACTAATATAACTATTAATTTGAGCTCTTTCACTTTATAGTTACTTTTTAAAGTCAATGTTAGCTAAAGATTCTACTGATAGTAATATGTAAATTAATTCTTATAATAGAATAATTAGGTAAAATATACAAGTTATGTAAAAGTGTTTAGTATGTGAACATCTTCTTTATGCTTGTAACACTTGAGCAAAAGTGAGTTAAACATAGTAAATCCATGCATGTAAATTGAGGTTTTTACAATACATAAGATATATGAATGTTTGTGTTAGTGTAATTTGGAAATATGAATTAATTTTTAGAGAAGAGAAAAGGGAAGAAAAGAAAAGAAATAATGAAAATGGCATATATATATATATATATATGTATGTGTGTGTATATATATATATATAGAGAGAGGAGAGATAGAAAGAGAGAGAAAGAAGTCTAGCTTTTTGAATTGAATTGAAATGAAGTGATGCATGCTTTAACCCGAAGCTTAAGTCATTCCATTCCGTTCCATGCCCATGCACTCTGTCACCACACCCCCACGCCTCTCAACTCATCCCTTTCTTTTACACTCATGTCCCCATCACTTTCATATATACTCATTCTATTTATTTCTTTCTGCATTTCTTTCTTATTATATATATATATATATATGACCTCACTTGTAATTAATTAATTAATAATCCCCTTCAACCTCATTTCCAAATCACCTTAATTAATCCTATATGTATATATTCATACACTTATTATATATAAAAAACAGAAAACACCACTCCTACTATACTCCTATATATTTCATTTCCTCCTATTTAACTTTGGTGTTTCATTTCTCTTTTATCATAATACAAAAAGTATTATATCTTATATTAGGTATCAAATAATAAACAACTTTTTTAATTAATTAAGGTAGGCTAGCCTAGGAATTAGTTGCAGCAGTTAGTCAGGCAGGCATGGTCTGACTTATTCCCCTCCACTTACACAACACAGGTGAAACAGCTATCATGAATTTTAACATCCACTTCCAATCCATCTTCATTAATATTTAATTCCATCACTTTTCAATTACTAATCCTAACAAATTAATACTTTTTCTACTTACCTATAAAATAATATATACACCTAATTAAGCTAAATTCCTTGCTGTATAATTTATCTTAATTAATTTCCTACCTTCCAAGATACATGTCTATTATATATACATCTCAATGTAAAAATCTATAAGGTAGCTAGGTTGGTGTTTATTATATATATATATAGGTTTATTTAGAAATTTTAAATATTTTAAGAACCAGAAAAAACACTTTTTATTGAGTATTCTTGATAAAGAACTTGATAAAATATTTACAATAAATATTTTATTTGGAAGACATAAAAGCATCAAACCAACACACGACTACCATGAAAACAAACACGTACGCACACATTCCCGGCGTATCAGACATTCACAGGCAGCCCACTAATCCGCCGCTTGTCCCAGACCAACTTATGCTGGACCTAGAGCCCAACCACAGTCTTTGACTGGACCAACCCAAGGACTAGGTACCCCTCATGTCCTCAGACTCCTCTTAGATTCGAACCCGGGTAGACTGGGATACCATCCACAGTCCCCCCCCCCCCCCCCCCCCCACGCTTGGATGTTACCGCTCTTAGGAAGACCAGCTAAGCTAGACATGATTTGTTTATTTACGATAGATATCATGACATACATAATTCACAATACTTTCAAAATAGATAGATCCTAAAGTATATTAGATCTATAAATGAACATTTCCTATATATATATATATATCATGAAGTTAAGTGAATTGAAGTGAATGTGTCGTTGAAGCATGTGCGTTGAATACCGTACGTATGGTAGATGTAGAAAGTAATAAATCACCACTGCACCACCACAAGGAAGAGGAGGGGAATTAAGTGGTGGAGAGCACATGTTTTAGAAGAATGTTCCCTTAATTAATTAATACTTAATTATGTCTGTATATACAATATATAATAATCCTGTCCCTCTCTTTCTTTCACTATCTGAATTAGATTATAATTAACACATATATAATAATACATAGCTACATATTATTTCTCAAACAAATGTTAGTGTTTGACAAACTAGCTAATAAGGTAGCCAATAGCTAATAAGCTAACTATTGATTGTTTTTTTAGAAGGGTATCTGAGGCTTTGCCCGACTAAATCCGGTAAGGTTCATCGATAGCTAAAACATGCTGCCCCGAGTTGATTCCCAGTGGCCACAATTTGGAAGCGCTTGGATTCGAACCTGGTGTAGAAGGGTGTCACTTCCCCCAATGGCCTTAACGGCCAGTACGCCACAACCTTGGATTGTTAAGCTAGCTAGTAACTGATAAGCTAACTTAGGCTATGCCACCGGCATAGTGGGTTCACAGCGGCTAAACCCGCCGGCTTCAAAAAAGCCCGGCGGGTTGGGTGTGCCATGTGGGTAGCCGGCGGGTTGGCGGTGTAAGCGGCTTCTCCAACTCGATGTAGCTTGTGTGTGTTGTGTGTGAGAGGGTTGGGTGTACGTGTGTGTAAAGGGTTATGGGAGGGTAAAGAGAGGGTTGGGAAAAAGCTGATGTGTCAGCTGATGTGGCATTAAAAAAATGAGTGGGTTGATTGGGTTGGGTGCAGGTAGCCTTATAAACAAATTATGTTTGTCAAAAACTAGCTTAAGGAAAATGATCTTAGATAGTATCTTAGGGTATAATAGTTAATATGAATGAAAGATATAATTGAAAAAAACTACAAAAAACTCTCAAAACGCTATTCCAAAAATTGTTTCAATAAGCTAGCTTATAACGTAATAGCTTAGTTTTACCAAATATAGTATTTCAAAATCATAAATTAAATATTTTACCCCTACGCTATGATAGTTGATCATATATTACTCTCGCTCTTTCCAAATTAATCATATAAATTCATTATATTAAAATAAAAAAATGGAAATAAAAATGTTATAAACTAGTAGAAAAGGCCCCTTCATTAGTCCTGGATTTGGGTTTAGGTTTGGAGCTGAAGGAAACACCATCATATCATTCCTTTCTTTAATTAATTAATTAATCACAATTGTATCCGAACAACAACCGCCACGATGTGCTGCCATACCACCATTTAAATTATAATACTTATGAACCGTAATTTCGTAATTATTATTATATATTATGTGTATATATATATGTTATATATATCCATGTTGATATAAAACTATACAAGACAGACTGGTTATATCATCATCATCATTTCCTGCCAACATTTTCAGCACCACCCTTTCTTCAATTAATTCCTACCTTTAGACGGATGATGAATTTTTCACTTTAACTTGTTTCGCATGCATTTATATATGTAGTATTTCCATCTCCATCTATAATTATTCATTTTTTTCCTTATGTATAATTGCCCAATTATTAATTTCATTTAACTAAGTTCTTTTTTAATCATATCATCTGTATGTCAAATGTCTTAATATTTCTTTCTTACATATACTCATGCATATCATATTTCTCAACTTTTTGTTAATAAGTTAATACAAGACAAACAATTATATATATAACGAACTTAATTATTTAATTCATCCATCCTTAATTTTAGTCACAGCCATTACTTAATGATACATAAAAGCTAATCAATCTAACTAACTAGTATGCAAATGATTAGAATTAATTAACCCAAATGTTATTCCAAGGAAGATACAAAAACTCAATTATATCCTAATTTGCAATCAAACACATGATAGCATGCCTGCTATATACAACTTAATTTTCTTTTGGAACAACATGTATATAAGAGACCCGCCTAGCGAGGAGCTAGGCCAAAAAAGAGTTACAACGTACCTAATTAATGGATTTTAACATCAAAATGACCGGTTCATGTTCTTTCCATACTTACTCCTATTAAGAAACCAGAGGAAAACAATGTCCTAAAATTGTTCGCTATCCTCAAAGGTTGACAGGTGTCGTTCTGGCTCTTCAAATCTTCAAAGGATAGGCATTGACGACTGCTTCCTTAACCTTCTGCACCAAAGGCTCGTGATATTTTTTTTTTGGACGGCAAGAAGCAAATATATTGTAGAAACTAGTGAGTGGCTAGAATGTTACAAGAGCGCAACGCATTTTCCGGGTTACAAATCCAACTCTCTCAAGTAATAGACTTCCCGATTTTAGATCTACATCTAAACCACTCAAAAGGCTCGTGATATTTACCTCCTTGATTATCGAAGAGATCATCGAAGTTGCTACAATGCTCTAGAAGAGCGTCCCACCACTTATTAATTGTCTTCCTAGTTTCAACCGCTATCATCTAGGGCCTTTCTGGAGGGAGGCCATGTTAAACAGACCCAACCTACCTAGCCTCCAGGACCAACAATCTTCTTCATTACGTAACTGCAGGCCTTCACAGAGGGCTTCTATATCTGTAATCTCATTTAGCTGCCGCTCGTTCAATATGGTTCTTCTCCAGGACTATTTATGCTCCATGTCGCGACCTGAGTAATGAATCATTCCAACGAGAGAAGAGTTACAGTTAACATCTAGAGCAACCAATCTTGGAACCTATCTGGAAGCAAACCCCTACCACTCCAGTCTTACGTCAAAAATTTGTACGCATTCCATCACCTAACTGTTAAATGAACAAGCTATTGATATCAATATTGGATTCCCCAAACTTTTTATTAATGTTGTCAATATATCTATATCTATATCTATATCTATATCTATATATATATATATATGGAGAGAGAGAGAGAGAGAGAGAGAGAGGAAAACTCATTTAGAAACCAGAAGAAGAGTAAAACCGTACAAATCGATGATTTTTGGTTTAAATCAACAAAACTTTTTGTGGAGTTGTTTAATATGATGCAAATGTTTTACATAATTCGTTTTTTTAATGAAATTGTGTCATATTTTGATGTTTTTTGATGAAAGGTTTCATACAGTTTTTTTCATTTTTATATAATTGTTTCACGTATTTTTTTAATATTATGAAACCTTGACAATTTTACAAACAAGAACACCAAAAAAAATTTATATGAGACATTTGCATTATATTAAACAAATTCACGAAGAGTTTTCGTTGATTTAAGCTATGAAACTATGAGTTTTTACGGTTTTTACTCTCTTTCTTTCTTTCTTTCTCTCTCTCTCTCTCTATATATATAAATATATATATATATATAGAGAAAGTTCTTTTGTAAACCATTAAAATGGTGTAAACCTACGAAGTTTTGTAAAATTATATGAAGTGTTTCCATATTCATATTTACGTAATCAACGACTTACCATATATTTCATATTTCTATATTTTCATATTTCCTATGAATACCTATCCTCCCTTGATTTTGTTGATCAACGACTATGATTAATTTACATGGTTTATACTCTTTTTACTGGTTTACAAAAGGACTCGACTCTCTCTCTCTCTCTATATATATATATATGTATATATTTGTATATAGAGGAGAGTTATTTTGTTAACCCATGAATTTGTGTTAACCGTGTTAACCAAAAATGAACCAATAGGATTTCTTTATTTTCTCTATTTTCCTGAATATGTGGGTCAACCTCCTTTATTTTAGGATTTAATAAATTTCCCTCTAATTTAGGAAATCAATCTTAACCATTGATTGAAATGATCAACGGTGGTTATATGGTTAACACGGTTAATACAAATTAATGGGTTAACAAAATAACTTAACCCTTTGTATATATATCCTTAGCTACTAGCTCATTGTATATGTAAAAGGTGAAAATGATTAATTGTATACTTTGAAGTAAAAGGTGAAACAAACAAAGAAGCACACGAATTGTATCAAATCATTAAACTTAATTAATCTCCATCAAAGATGGATTCAGCACTAGTGTCTTAATTGTAATATACTAGGTTTTTTTAACCCCACGTTGCAGGGGGAGATGAGATGTTATAAAAATATAATGACATAAATCAACAAAAAATAATTGAAATGTAACATAAATCGATAGGACAATTATGGCTCAAGTGACGATTAACCTAAGAAAGAAAATCTCTAAGAGATAATATAAAATTGAAATCTAATATATCTTTTGATGTGGTCAATATTCTGATTAACTATACAGTTAAAATTAAGTTTAAATCTTCCAAATAAAATAACGATTAAGTCTTCGGACGATTAAGTATTTGAAAAAAAATAACGATCACGTTTTCAGAATTAAGACTTGTTGTCTTCACAATTAAGTCTTCAGACATTTTCTAAAAGACTGTATAATGATATGAATTGTAAATATTTAAAATATTTTTATATAGCATATGTATTGTAATTATATAAAAAATCATAACTAAATCAAAAAATATTCAATATTGGGCTCATTTCAAAGGTGTCGAAGAGACGATTATAATGTTGTAACTTGCTAAAAATAAAACTTATTTCTTAAACGTATTTTAGTCAATATACGATTATATGTATTAATATAAAAAAACGAAAAATGAAATATAGATAACTAAAAGGTGTTAAAGTAAACAATTAAATAACTTAAAGGGTATAAACTGTAAATAATAAATATTATTATAAATTAATAAAAAAAAAACCAACAAGAAAGAGGAGGCGAGGAGGAATCAAACCTGCGCCTTCTTAATGTCAAACCCAGTCCTCAACCATCTGAGCTTGCATGCCATATATCTTTAGTTTTTCAAATTATATATTTAAGAGAAAAAAACTTGGTTGGTACTGTAGCTTAGGAACAGTACCAACCAAGTTGGTGAATGTTAAGTTTTATAATATGCGCATTCCCGGTGCAGGAGGCTACACAACCCCACTTCTATTAGGGCTGAAAAGCACCTTTCTGTAAAAAGCTTGTATACCAGCTCGCTTTCTTTTTGCTTATATAATTAAGAGATTCTAAACAACAACTTAATTTTATATATATCGACCATATATATTTACACTCTGGCTGATCCTTAAGTTAATTCACCCGATCGAACAACTTTAAAAAAAAGAAGGTAAGCATACATTATGTCTTACTCAAACTAGCATCCACAGATTCCATTATTTTAGTAACTAACATAGAAGTGATATTGAATGAATACCACAAGTATTCACGATTTTAAAGCTCTAGATCTTAAATTGTGTTTTCCAATTTCGCATCTATATTTTAATTTAGAGTGAATTGCATTTTTGGTCCCTATGGTCTAACAATACTAGCACGTTTGGTCCTTACAAAATTCTTATTGCTGGAAAACCACTATGGTATGTCTTTTTGCTTGATTTTGGTCATTCAATGCTAACACCGTTAGTTGTCTCTGTTAAGTCCTCCCCATGTGCCATGCACATGAGGGCATTTTGGTCTTTTTCCCTTTTTTCCTTCGACTCTCCATCTTCATCTTTTTTGAACTCAAACCCACTTTAATACCAAAACCACTAAAATATCTAAGTGTGGTACAAAACTAAATAAAAACCCACCATGTTCATCCCTTATCCCACCCTCCCCTAATGAAACTCCGACGATCCACCATCCATTTTTTACCCTAAGAAAACTCCGATGACCCACCATCACCACCGCTATCCATTTCTAAGAAACCCAACATCTTCACAAGGCCAGCAAACCATTGTTGTTTTCTTCTCCAGCGAAGACCACCGGCCAACGTAAAACTCCCCACCGACCACCTAGCCCCATTCCAGATCTGGAATACATTCAATGTTATTTAGAGTGAATAGTGCTGAATAATATAGAATGTTGTAATATTCGCTTTGAATAACATTGAATGTTGTGTTATTCACTATGAATTATAAATGATTATTCAGAGTGACTATGTCATGTGTGGCACTCTCGGGTGTCTTTACGTTCACAATGGAAAACGAGTTTTCATTTGAACCTGATCTTCTATATATATATATATATATATAAGGAAACATTTGTTCCCTTTCTCAACCAATTGAAAGTGGGATATTACAATATTCACCTTTCTAGGGAGCTTAATGTTGTTGTTGGCACACCAATTCGGTTCCTGACTCTAATACAATTTGTAATATCTCGATCAACTGTATTAGATATTGTCTGTTTTATTCACATGTACTTGGATAGTTGGATAGAAAAAATCAAATGAAATTGTACATTATTTTCGGTTTTAATTTTATTTTATTAATTATTTCAACGAAATGAATGAAAATAAAATGGTGTGAAAAATCATTGCAAGGGAAAAAGAAAAAAGAGAAATGAATTTACGTGGCCGGGACCAAATTATCAAGGGAATAATACCATAGGTAACTTGTATGTATATCCTCATATATTTAATTAATTAATGATTAAATAAATAAATCTAGAAACAAAAAGAAAACTTTGAATAATGAATTAATAAGAAAGTCTCTCTCTCTCTCCTTTTTTCTTCATCTTCTTCTCTCCCTCCCACACACAACAAGAAGAAGAAGAAAAAAAAAAAAAACAGGCTCGCAAACTTCCAAACCAAGAGAAGAAATGGAAGCAACGTACTGAGATTTTAAGTAGTCTTATTCTTGTCATCTACATATATTGTCTTTCTCTTTCTCTTTCTGTTTATATATATATATATATATGCTTGAGCCAAACACAACCAAATCTTTGTTGTTGGTCAATGGGTATCTCCCAAATATGCTCTTGATCGCCCAAAATCATCGTCTCCTCTACGTCTTGAAGATTTGCAGTTGTTGTTGTTGTTGTTCATATATATGGATTTGTTTGTGAATTGGATTGTTAGTAGTAGTAGTATTGTTATAATATTATACGGGTTTAGGGGGGTTGGGTTATTGAGTTATTCATCATCAATATGACCATGTTTCCTGCTGATGGGCAAAAGTACCTGAGAAAGAAAGATAGTTATGGTGGGAGTTGCAGGCGAGGTGGAGGTTATAATAATAATAATAGTTTATTCGAGTATGAAGAAGAGTGTTTAGGCGGAGGATCGGATCTAATGGCTGATGATCAATCCAGAACCGAGATTATTAGTAGTAATAACAACAACGACAACAACCAAGAAGGGTCAAGCTCCAAGGATAATAATAATTACAAAGATGAAGAAGAGGCCGATGGAGGAGCTGGATGGCTTCAATTGAGTTTAGGAAGTGGTGGTGGTGGGGTCAGAGCAGCAGCCACAGCCAACCAGCGCAGAGACAAATATCAAGATTAGTGGAGCTGGATCTGTTATCTGGTGGTAGCACCGGCGGTGAGAGTTCATCGTCACAACAACAACAACTCATGACGATGACCCCCCCATTAACATTAACATCAACATCAACTCCTCTTCTTCTTATGCAGCAGCAGCAGCAGCAGCATAAGTTTTCAAGTTCCAGATTTTGGAGGTCCTAATTTCCTCACAACACCACCAACTACATACTACTACTAATAGTAGCATGTACCGGAGTGGTGGTGATTCATCTTCCATGAGTTTTATCACCACCAATATCATCATCATCATCATCATCTGCCATTTAGGCCTAATTATCCGCTACTTAATCCTCTTCCTTCAGAGCAACAACGACCACTTCATTTCCAGATGATGACTAATATTAGTATTGCTAATGAAGCATTAGCATCAGCAGCATCTCCATCTCCATCTCGTATGGATATGAGAGTGGTGGATCCACCCCCAAGACCTCATTCCGGTCTTTGGTTTATGCTTCAACCATCTCTTAATCAGTAAGTATATACACTTCATTCATTCATTCATTAATTACCATATATCCATTTCTCCAAACCCTAGTACTTACTTATATTATATATATATATATATATATATATTCTTCATTTTAATTAATTAAATTCTATATATATATGTACGTATATATACCAATTAACTAATTAGTCTTAATTGGAATGAATGTAATGCAGAACAAAAGAACCGTATTTGCCTCAACTACCAAAGAGCTACCTTAGAATCAGGTAAGTAACATCATATCCACTTAATTATCTATATTTTTGTATAATTAATTACTCTTTCATTTCATCTCCATTCCATTTCACCAATTATATATATTTATTATATTCATCTACTGATTTAAACTACATAATATATAGGGATGGAAGGACGAGTACTGTTGGATTATTAATCAAGTATTTGGTTAATAAACTCAGACTGGATAGCGAATTTGAGGTACGTACGTTCTTTCAAATCCATTCATTCATTAATTATACCATATTAATTTTACAGAAATAAAACATGAATGCTAGCTATTCATAATCAATTGATCGAGTTTTAACTAGGATATATGATGTATATTATCTTTAGATAATTATTAAGTTTTCTGGATCTCCTTTAATAAATTTGTAAGCTAAGCATATATATTATATATAAAACATTACAGATTAATTACTCGATCATCATTAATAATTAATGTAAAGAAGAAAAAAAGAGTTGTGGAAATTGTCCAAAAGAGGAAATCATCCAAGCCTGAATCATAGAATATGGTTGGTGAATGAAACATGGGAACAAATTAGAATGGATCGATTGAAGCTACTTTGATTTAATTTTTAATTTTATTTATATTTCTAGCTAGATCAGTTAACATCAGAATTAGGTGTCTAGTATATTTCAAGACAGCCTTCATGGTATCGCAATACTATAAATATGAATCATATACATATAGTCGAATTAGGGAAATGATACCCACGTTAATTAATTAAACATATATGTATTGTGTGTGTGTGTTTGTTTATATATGTTGATTTAATTATTTTAATGTATAATCAATTCGGTGTACTACCAAGTAATTAATTATATATATATATACATATGACGATTCTTTGGCAAAAATTGAAGGGAAGAAGATCGTGTAGGGCTCAAGTGAATGGAATGTTGAAAACTACGTGCCACCATCATAAAATGGCCACCCCAAGTTATAATAAATTAACAGCTAGCTACCCTTGCTTGCTTCGTGTGTTACTTATATATATATGTATTTTCTATTTTCATCTTAATTAAATCAAATGAAGTCATCACCTAATTTTTTCATTTTTAATTAATATGGGAAGAATTGTTCCTGCTAATTAACCCATTCCTATATAGACAAGTGAATGCATGCATCCTATGATCTTTATATATATAAGCCCACTAATTCTTAATTAAAGAAATTAGTATTTGTAGTTCATATATGAATTAAGGCTTTCTAGATATATAGTTAGTTAATTAAGAAATCCAAAACATATATGCATATACCAACACGACGAATTTAATAAGTCAATGAAGCAAGCTTCCCAAATTTCTTTAATTAAAGGAGTAAGAGAAAAACATGGAGCACAATCTCAAATCATCATCATCTCTCTCTAGATCGATCTCTTTCAATGTTTGGTTTTTACTCTATAAATCCCGTATATATACATACAAGTTAAATATAATTTATATATATATATAATAGGTGGAGTACTACTGTGGGATCTATTTAACTTAAATTTGTCATGTATCTAATTATCTTAATTAAAAGTAAGAGATCCAAATTTCCACTTTAATTTCCCAAACAATAAATCAATCATATATACATGTTAAACAAATATCACAAACTGTTGGACATTCGCTTTGTTGAAATATGTGTGTATGTATAATATATAAATTTTAATCTTGTGAAATTAGTACTATATATGTTTTATATATATTTCTTGTTGGAGTTAGAGTTGCATGTGTAAGATGCATGTTCTTGGTTATTGAAGCAACAAATTAATTAAAATAGAAGCACAAGCAATTAAAGCCGTTGGATTGCTAATTACGAGAAAACTGCTTGCTAGCTACTTAATGAGTTGTACATTGCTTAATTAATAATATAATTATTTAAAATTTAATTAGAGTATATATATACAGACAAATGATTAATTAATTAGTTTACCAATTCTTTGATATACAGAATCAACGTCTCCCACCCTCCCCTCCAAGAGAGACGATATATATTATACACCAAAATCTTAAGATATACACAATTCACCCCAAACTTCAACCTAGCTTCACACCCATACATGCAAATATATAGCTATACAAGTATACATTGGTTAATTAAATATTTGTAGTAATTTGATTAAAAATTCATCCTGTGTAGCTTAGTAGGGGAGATACCTACCTACCTACTTCATAATATATGGGTTTAAGGTACGATAAAATATTTCATTCAAAAATTAACAAAAAGAAAGGAAAAAAGAATTAAGAGGTAGGAGGATAAATTGATATAAATATTTAAATATGTAGAAAGATCCAGACGACTACATGCCAACAATATAATAGTTAACATATACATATATAGGAAAGGAGCACTACTTTTGAAGCATAGAGACGTAACACATATATATCTTTTGGATCCATTCAATTCTTGCTACATGCCAACAACTAAAAAAGACTCTCAATATTTGTCTCAACTATATATATACCATCCTTTAATAAAAATAAAATAAATAAATTATATATATATATATAAGAGAGAAGGAGAATCACACAGGAATCATAAACAAAAATAAAAATTAATCGATTAATTAAATAAAATCGTAAACAAAAATAAAAAATTTAAAATTACAATAATTATCAATTTAAATTGGATAAATTCTAAAAAATTCCATCAATAGTTTTTTTATCAAGTTTAGTTAATTCGTGTGATGATTGATGTTAAGATATTATTAATTTAGTTATATATATATATATATATAACGGCATGCAGGAGTTGTATGTATACAACTAAAATAATGTGTAGTTAGGATATGTGGCAATAAACATTCTGTCCGGCATCTTAATTAATATTATTAAATCGTTTAGTTAGCGTATGAAATTATAATGAGAATAAATTTTTGAATAATTAAGCTTGAAGGTCAACCCTTACGCTGTTCTCCTATTGGATTAGATCAAACGGGTAAAATTGATTAAGGCATGCAGATATATGGCATAGATACTTCGGTATTATTTTTATTTTCTTTTCTTCAAGTGTTGGTCTTCCTATATATATATAAGACAAGGAATGGAACCAATCACATTAATTAAATTTGCCCTCTTGCTGTCCAAAAAAAATCATATTAATTAAATCATTACCCATCATATAAAAATAGATTAATAAATTCTCATCCACATGGTATATTTAGATTCTTCACGCCCACCTTCATATATAGTCCAATATAACAATTCTCTTCCAAATTCCAATTAACTTATCATACTATATACATAGTTTACATCATGTAAATAGTGATGTAAATAGTCTCCGATCCCGTCCTGCAATTTTTAGTAATCACAACTTTGTTATTTTGTTTCTTTTAGATTATCAGTATCATCTAATATATGTTGTTTGTATAATTAATGCTTGTGTGAGGTAGTATAGGCCTATAACTTACGTCGTATATGGAATATATATACAATGCATGTATGTAGTAATTAAAACGATCATTAGAACAGTTATATATGGGAATTGATCAGCTAATCCTTTAATATTTGTTGGCCTCGGGGTAAATGATTACGTATGCATTTAGTATATATCATGTGGCACTTTGAAGAAAAGAAAACTAATTAATAGAGTACATGTTTTGAAAGAGTGATGCAAATATGAATATAATTATAATTGTGTGTATAATTATATATACTCCTTCCTCCCAAAATTATTGTCCAGTTTTGACTTTTCAAAGTCTGTCTTTCTCGACTTTGACTTAAATATTTTTGTTTGTGTTATATAATGCTTGATGCAAAATATATGAAGGAGTTGTGTTTTTAATTATTTTCATTGGTATAATATTCATCAAGTATTATATAACACAAACAAAAATATTTAAGGTCAAAGTCGACAAAGAAAGACTTTCAAAAGTCAAAATTGGACAATAATTTTGGGACGGAGGTAATATGTATATTTATAAATTGAATTGACTTTATGATTGATGTAGAATTAATCCTCCCTTGGCCACACATATACACATGCATACATAATACATAATATATATATTCATGGAGAGAAAAGGTTGAGAGGGATAGGGATATGATATGATGGAATGAAACTTGAAAATGAGAGGGTACGCACGCATGCATTCACCCAACCAATGTGTATATATATTTATATATATGTATTATGAAATGAATTGATGGGTAGGGCCACGAAAATCACAAAATGGACCCTGTCTTTCTCAAGATATATATACTTATATAGGTAGGAGGTAGGGGTTTTGGTGCATTCGTCATGCTTTCGCATGCTGCAACTCAGCTTGCACAATGAGATTAATTAAAAGTAAGAAGCTATATAGGAAGGTAGCTAGTAGTAATTGATATTTACTATATATACAAAACGTGTATGTATATATATATATGTATATAGATGTTATTATGAATGATGATTCCTCATTGGATGTCGTATTAGTAGTTGGGCCCACCTACTCGTATCTTTTCGCAGGGATTGTGGTTGAAAGCAGTTCCATCATAACTCCTTATAAGTGCTGCACTTCCATTCCATGAAAAGATGGATGGATATAATAAAAAGAAAAAGGATATATATATATATAGGTTTTAAATCTATATGAATTACAAAGATAATGATGATGATGATGATAAAATAAATTGTATTTTACGTGGGGGGTAAGCAATGCATGAAATGAGTAGCGTAAAAATCTACAACAGAATCATTCCAATTGTTGAAAACATACACCATTTCCATTTCCTTCCAATTTGCTTCTTCTTTTTTATAATTGTGTATCATTACATTTACATTTACATTTACATGCATCAACCCCTAGCTAGTTCAATTAATGACATACTTACATAATATATATATAGCAACTTCTAATCAAGTAAAACAGGTGTTAACGTGTTTGAATAAAATGCATGCTATCTATATGATTCATATATTCATTGTTTTTAATCTTCTTCTAAGTATAATAAATTAATTTCAAATAATTAATTAAAGAACACATATATGAATAATATACACGTACCTAGCTAGACAGTTGCTAAATTATCATTTGACTTGTGTATACGAGAGAGAGTTAATATACACGTAACAATTAATGTATGAATAAATGTATTTTCATTTATAAAAAATACAACACATACAAAGCAATCCCTTCCTAAATACATATGATTACTTTTTTTCTGAAGTCATATATGATGTCGGCGTTTATTTGAATTCATTTATATTATATATTATATAAATATTACATATATATATATATATATGTGTGTGTGTATTTTTCTCGTATGGATGGAAGAGGAGAGAGAGGGGAGAGAATATATAGATAGAGAGTGGAGGGCAGAAAAATTATATTATTGAAGGTAGAATATATATTTGACATTTTATAATATATATTATATAATATATGTAAGAGAGAGAGAGAGAGAGAGAGAGAGAGAGAGAGAGAGAGAGAGAGAGTGCATGAGATGGTAGATGAGATGAATGATATTTGGAAGAAAAATAAAGGAGGAGGAGGAGGAGGAGCGTGGGAGCATTGAAAGAATGTATTATAAAATAATAGAAAAGTGATAGATAAAGATGAAGAAGAGGAAAGTAAGGAAGAT
Source organism: Centaurea solstitialis (assembly GCA_030169165.1). Classification (NCBI taxonomy): domain Eukaryota; kingdom Viridiplantae; phylum Streptophyta; class Magnoliopsida; order Asterales; family Asteraceae; genus Centaurea; species Centaurea solstitialis. Next base: position 107,732,550 of record CM058041.1, on the reverse strand, counting down.
AGGTGAGAGCAAAGTGGAGAGGGCAATAGAACAAGATGAGAAAGGAAAAACAATATGAAGATAGTAGAGAGAGAGAGAGAGAGGAGAGAGAGAGAGAGAGAGAGAGAGAGAGAGAGAGAGAGAGAGAGGAGAGAGAGAGAGATGAGAGAGAGAGGAGAGAGAGAAGAGAGGAGAGAGAGAGAGAGAGGGAGAGAGAGAGAGAGAGATGAGAGAGAGAGGAGAGAAGAGAGAGAGAAGAGAGAGAGGAGAGAGAGAGGGAGAGAGGGGAGAGAGAGAGAGGAGAGGAGAGGTGATCAATTTGGAGAAATGTAAAGGAGGAGGAGAATAAAGGGGCAGAGAATTGAATTAAGAATGTATTTATAATAATTAATTAGAAAGTTGATTACTTAATAAAATGAAGCAAGCAGGAACAAGTCTAAAGGGATCATGATTATGGGTTGAGAGCAAAGTCTGTGAGGAGGGTCCCCTCAATTCAAAATTCTATACAAATGATTAAAGGAAATTAACCTTAATTATATATATATATGACTAATCATCATTAATTAACATCTTAATTGATTACCATCATCAATATATGCATGGTCTCAATATTTCATTGAGTTAAACATATTAATTATTATTATTATATATATAAAAGAATGAATTAATTTCACACATACTAATATTACGCTTTGATGGATATGTGTGTACTTGGTTTAATTAATAATTATTAATACATCATATATGGAATGTTCATTCATTATGCACCACTTAATTAATTATATTTGCCTTAAAAACCACTTTTTCTTATCATACGCTTGATTAAACCTCTAAATATATAAATTTCAAATAGTAATTAATTTGATTTTATGTTTTCACTTTATGGTTTGGTTTCAAGTGTAGATAGAAAAAGACATTTGTTTGGAATTGGAGTGGAGAGGTGGACCTCACCTAACATCCAAGTTGTGGGACCCGCCACCCACTTACCCACAAATCAATCCTCCTCTGACAAACTCTTACCTCATGCATACATAATAATCATATGAAACAATACTATCAACTAAACTCTAATTTTGGTCCTTCACATTCACTTACAACTCTTATATCCCACCTAAGCTTTCATAACTTCACAAATTATCTTAACATGTAGCATGTCTCAAACAATAATTCAATATTTTCATAATAACTTGTAGATATCAACTAAAATCTATAGTCAAATTCTTCTTTTTTTTTATTTTTATAAATGTCAAGTAAAAGTTCTTCTATTTATAATTGATATGACATTTGCATATGTTGGACTAGTTGACATTTAAAAGCGTGAAAATAAAGATAACATGCTAGCATGTTACGTATTGTTATTGAAAAGTATGCTTATATAGATATTTTATATTTCATGTCTTTTGCAACAAATGTTTTAAAAGTATGTTACTTAAAATTGAAATTAGACCAAAGTAGTTTTGTTCGTGCAATTTGCCAAATACTGAAACTTGTATATCCAATAATTGTATTTTAGTCATCACCCAAAAACAAACTATTAATTATAAGTTATTTTTTACATTAAATACTGTGATGTTTGTTCTCCTACCAGATAGAAATAACATGTAAAGGACAACAACTTTTACCATTCATGACGCTACATCATGTAGAGATAACATATGGCGCAATCCAAGGAACGATGCAGTCTTTTCTCGAACTTCAGCCAATGTCGACGACCATCTAATGGTGTTAAAGTATGGTAGGATTGCATGACCACCCAATGCAACTGTTTTTGTAACATTGCTAAATTATGGGAATTCTTTTTTAATTCCCTTGCTTCCCTTGTGGGTTTCTTTTTATTTTGTTATTTTTTTCAATTTGATTTATCTTTTATTTCCTTCCTTGATTATTGTAGTAGCAATTAGCAACTACGGAATATGATGAAATTAAAGGGGATCGTTTGAAGATATCCCTAGGTCTAACCCGATATGAATTTGTTTTGGAGGATAATTCATATTAAACATTTCATTTATTGAGTGTACAATTTCATGATTATTTAGTTTATTGTATTTTGTTAACGTGGCACTAAAATCTCTTTGGAATCCACCATCTTCAATCTCATTAAATCTTAGGGCTAGTGCCTTTTTCGAGTATATCAGTTTTGTCTACTTAATGAAAACCTAAAGCATAATGGACATCAATTAAATTAATTGTAGGAGTAAGACTATCAGTATCACAACTCTCTGAAAACCTAAATGTTAATATGTTTTTTACACTTGATACCGTAGAAATGTCTTTTCTAAAGGTTAACATGTTGTCGCTTTAGGCTTGTTGCATAAAGTGGTTGTCTTGTTGCTATAGGAGTCACCGTACAATAGGTGAAATAAAACATTTACTTTAAAGTAATCTAAGAAATAATTGTAAATTATCGTCACAATAGATTAAATTTAAAAAATATTTTTTAAAGTCCAGTCCTAGACGTAAAACAAAACAGACACTTGTTTTGTCCAGTCATGTGCGTCCCATACTATCATACTCTCTAGTCTCGTCTAGTACTGTCGAGTTCTGTTCTGCATTGTCCAGTCATGTCCAATTAGGTCTGCATACCAAACGCTACCTAATAGAGGTTCTTATAAGAATCCAATTTATTTTTTTCTTACCAAGTTATTTCCAAGTTCCAACTCAAGAAATTAACAGACTTACATAAAAACTTCATAATGGTCGTTCTTATAGAAACCCATTTTATGGGCCCCATATATAATATAAGTCAAATAAATATATACAGATTAATTACTATATTGGATTAAAAGTCAAGAAAATATATACAAAAAACTAGGAGATTGTTAAGTCATACAAATTTTAAGATAAGAACCAAGTGAGGTCAATTAGTATAGGAACCCTCTTCAATATTGATCCTTGTAAAATGTTATACTTATCAGAGTATCTTTAACAACTATACTAAAATAAAGATTTTGAAGATTTTTAGTATTTAAGTCAAGAATCATAATTTGCATAGGTAATACTCCTCTAATACTTACATCAATAATAAAGGGTTCAAAATTAAATGACAAACATTTAACACAAGTTGTAGCCTAGGCCATCAACTAATTTCTCTTTCAATCATGAGAGTTCAAATCAATTATTTGTAGTTTATTCCTATAATAATCCATGATATAAATTTGTTGAGAAAATGATGCATGAAGAAAATAAAAACAATTTCGTATGCTAAAAAGCCAAGAATGGTTGGGAGACCAACGTACCATCCAATATTCTCTTGAGGTCATACACAAGCGTTGAAAAATGACCCGTGACCTAATCTACTTGTTAAAGTTTTAAGGATGTTGTCGGTAATTTTGTTTAAATCATAGTAGTTTATTTTTTATGACATGTGGCCAGGGCCGTTTCTAGAGAAGGAGACTAGAGATACGGCCAGGGCCCAAACTAAGAAGGGGGTCCAAATTTTTTAGTATATACTATATAGTGGTAATCTACAAAATTATAAATGAAAAGACAAAATTAGTATATGATAGGACCCAAAAAATATAATTTAGCATCATATTAAGGGTCCAAAACAAGAATTAAGAGGCAAAGACTATCTCAAGTTGGGGGTAAATTTCTCGCAAAGAGGGCATAAGAGGGAATGTACGTCAATTTCTTTTATATCAAGATTGTCTCAAGTTGGAATTTTATTCAGCCCAACCCACATGCAAAGATATTAACCTTGATAGGAACAAACCGATTCCATGTTGTAGAATAATGATCTACTACCAAAAATTTAGAATCTATATAATTAGGAGAAGACACCACCGAGAACTCAGCCTAACCATCGAGGGACCAAAACCGTCTATCTCTTTGGTTAGAGATAATGATCGTAGCTAGCATCCCCCGTAAAGCTAACATCTATGAATCCTCCAATCCTTCTTCTTCTTGGTACTCTGCACAAAACCAAGTCCCAATCCACCAGGACTAACCGATCTCGAACCGATGTTGATTTGTCACGATCAAACGTATATATCCTTGGAAATTGCACTTTCAGAGAGGAATCTCCCAACTAAATATCAACCTAAAAGAGAGTAGACTTTTCATCACGTACTTTTTTCTTGCAAAAAGCAAAAAGTTGAGTACTATTATTGTTCATTTGGGGTGCGTTTGGTAGGAGGAACAGGACAAAACAGACAGGAACAAGGACTTCTGTCCCATGTTTGGTGTGGCTAAAGTTGGAACAGAACAAAACTAACTGGAACACAAGTGGAACAAGTGTGTTCCACCAAAAATGGTGGAACAAACTAGAACAAGCCATCAAATTACCAAAATACCCCTTTTTATTTTCTAACCTAATACACAGCTTCCATAAGATTTCTTTCACTTCTATATGCCTCCATCTTTATTCCCTTCTTCTCCATCGCAGCTTCCATCTCCATGGCGACTTCCATCTCCATCTCGATTTCAAGCTTATTTCTCCCCCAAATCGATATATTTATTCAACGTCAAGAGCTCTAAATCGAGACCTGCAAATCTAGAGCTCCAAATCGAGATCTGCAAGTCAATTTTTCCAACTCTAGACTTGCAACCCAATCGATTACTCCTTTTGGTTTGTTAATTTTAATGAAGAAACACACCCGAAAACATGATTTTACCGACTGAAAACTTTGAAAAAATGCACAAACTCACCGACCCATTAACCACATATCATTCAAATTGGAAACAAATGGGTGCATAAAGTTATGATTTCATCAGTTGGTTTGAGTTTGTGTGTGGTTTTGTGAGGGCTGTGTGTGTGTGTTTGTATGAGATGTGTGGATGGAAAAGCCATGGGTTTGATAATTTGGTAGATGGATTTGATAAAAAAATATATGTGGATGGAAAAAGCCATAGTTTTGATTAAGCTGTGATTGAAAAAGTCGTGTTTTTTTGCCTTTTTGTACTGATTATTTGATAAGAAAAACATCAAACAATTTTTAAGGGTAAATTGGTCATTTAGCCAGTCTTGTTCTATTCTGTCCAGTTTAGTTATGTCTTACCAAACGCCAAACAATTGTTCTGTTCTGTTCTGTCCTGTTCTGTTCTGTCCTGTTCTGTCCCGATACCAAACGCACCCTTGTTGAACCGCCTTCAAAATAGAACTCCAAGAAGAATTAGACATATTATTGGGTAAACGCAATCCAAAAGGCCCACAAGCACCATAAATCGGTTTAACCATTTTGGCCCAAAAAGAATTTTGGTTCGCACAAAACTGCCAATAAGCCCACAAGTACCATAAATTTATAGTATATAAAATAATCAATTTTATATACTCATTTCAATTAACATATTATATCATTTGATTTTTCTTTACTATATTGTTTGTATTAGTTAAACACATTGTATTATTATAAATTTATCTAATTATATTTTTATTTATAAATTACACTTTATGTTCTAATTTGACCTTTTATCATTTCAATTTTCAATTATACATTATTAACATACATAATCGTATATTAACTAAAATATATTAAAAGTATGTTTTTACTTTTTTACAAGATTATAATCATCTCATCAATACCTATAAAATAAGTTAATATTGAATATCTTTTGATTTAATTTGTTGTGGGTTTGAAAAGTCTATCATCGAGCCAATATTTTTCATTTTTTTTAACCAATTGGTCTTGAATTTTATACATCCGATATGCAACTTAGAAAACTCATAAAACCATACAATTAGAATCGAGCGATAAAGAATAAAACTGATACAAAAAAAGATTATTTATTGAAGTGCTTAATAAGTTAAGATGTTTTGCGTGGTATATCTAGCGTAGAAATATAATAATATGTATAGGTTAAGAATATGCATACATTGATTCTCTTTTGAAAACATTGTTTTGTAATAAGTTGCAAGAAATGAATTGGTATGGAATGTGGTTGTTAGTTTATGAAGCTTTAAGTTGGGTGACACCTAATTATCTTGGAATGTAAGTGTTTGTTAGTTTAATCACACTTCTTCCTACCTCCTCCGTGTTTTGTAATTATTGTTCTGTTTGAGCAAATTAATTAGAGTGGTGTTCATCATCATGGGGCAAAAATATAGGATAGCCACTACTTGTAGTAGTAGATGTTCTCTGTTTTGGTGTTAGTTAAACATCTATCTATCTATCTATCTATCGGGCTTTAATTTTGGATGAACAATACTAAAAACGTAATTGGTGAATGATTGATTTGTTGTTTTAGTTATAAAAATAAATGTTGGTGTTGGAGGGGATTAATTTAATGGTGTAAAAGTAAGGTCATGTCATGTGTTGCATAAAAAGGATAGTTGGTTAGCAATAAATAGGATCATCATGAGGATGCAACTGCTATGTAGTAGTATCACTTCATTTTTGCCAAAAGAAATAAAGAAAACTCTACTCATGTGATTGCTTTAATACCACCACCACCAATCCTACCCTCACCTTTATTTCAACATTCACAAGAAGTAAGTTTAAGTTTGTTTATGAATGTATGAATGAATGAATGAATGAAAACATGAAAGACTTATCCTTCCTTCTCCTGAAGAACTCCCTTGGTTTGAAGATGAAGAAGGGTTTCAAGAACTTGTGCAGTGGTGATGGCTCCACGTCTACTCTAAACCAGCAAACCAATCCTCCTCCTCCTCACCCAACCGCAACCCTCGAGGAGATGATCATGCATTTGGATTTGGAGGAGAAAATGGCCAGAAGAGCAAAGCTAGAAGAGTACGGTGAGGTTCACCATAGGATGTCCTGCGTCAACAGTTCAGACATCTTACGCTCTGCCAGGAACGCACTCAATCAGTACCCTAGGTTCTCTCTTGATGGCAAGGATGCTATGTATCGCTCTTCCTTCCGCAACTTTGATCATGTCGCCAACCGCAACTCCATTGACCACCACCCCCGTTGGATTGGTTTGCCTGCAAAAGTTGCAGGGGAGAGGGTCATCTGGTGCAAGCCAGGGGTGGTTGCTAAGCTAATGGGCCTCGAGGCAATGCCTATTCCTGTAAGACTAAACCAAAGAATCAAGTCTTGTATTCTCAGGAAGCAAAATCTCAGGAGGAGATGTTCAGAAATGGAGAGGAGAAGCACCAGAGTTGCTTCTTGTTCAAACGCCACTACCGGATACTGTGTAATGAAGCCAACAGCACTAGAGATAGAAAGGGATGAAGTCGGTTGGCCCATGCGTCGCTTTCTCTAGTAGGATAGGACCACTCAACTCTTTCTTTCAACAAGGACTTTCTTTTCATTTAACTTTGTATTAAATCTAAACGTTCTTTCAATTGTTAAGGATAATCAAATAGTTTGCTGCAATTTTGATATCATGTAGGAGTGTTCTGTATAACTTAAGTTTGATTATCTTCTTGTTCTTTATAACTCCATATCTCATGAAATAACAATAATAATGGTAATGGGGTGCAATGCAATATACATATACATACCTCTACAAAGTTAAATGAGCTTTTATAATATAATAATCCAATTACATGAGTAAAATATTAATGACGAGTGAGTTTATCTACAGTTTGATGCATCTACCTCAACATATGAAACTTAACGTGTTCTCCCTCATAACCTTCTTCTCGGATGAGCTATGATCCTTCTTCACCTGAATCCATAGAAAAGAAAGTCCAAAGTTGAGCATTCTACTAATGTCAAAAAAATATTATATGGTTGGATTCTGGAAGGTATTCAAGAAAACAGTTGTCAATTCCATTTGGGCTTTAATTGCTGATTAAAATGGAAGTAGCAAATGGAATGGAGCGGACCATCATTACCTGTTCTTTATGGAGACTGGTGTTGCAGGAGGTGAAACAATCCGTTCAGATGTTCTAAAATTCTGAGATTCTTTGGGTATGGATTGAATCTGGGTGACACTAACGCCTTTAAATGTCACCAAGGGGGCAGAGAAGCCAGCTTTATAAGGTATCTTAGATGCAGGGGGTCTAGGGAGCTCATGGAGTTCACTAATTTTAGGAGATGACACGAAACTATTACTTGATGAGGGCAGTTTGGTAGGTGAGAGAGATCCAGAAGATTGCAGCGTTGTTCCAATAGGACCACTAGAAGATGATAAAGACTTGTTTGGCTGTACGCTACCAGCCAAAGGACTAGAGAAAGCATGCCTATCTCTGGCATTAAAACATGAGCGTGGATCAGTTTGTGTAGAGGTGCGTACTTCTTTAAGAGGAGGAGAGGGAATTACAGCCGGTCTACTATTGTTGTTGCTCTCCTTCAATACTGCTGATTGTGTGTTTGAGACTATTGAGTTCTTCTCCTTGCTCAAAATATTCTTATTCTCCAAAGGGGATGAATGCCACATATTCGTAGTTGGTCGAGGACCTTGACCATCCAATTTTGGAATCTTCTCAAGCGGTGTTGGGAGAACATATGTGTTCAGCTTTCTGGCAGATGACTGCCTCATCTGTCTAAACGTTTCAGTTGCCTCACTATTATCATGGCAGAAAGTGGTGCTGATTTGCTGCCTACGTTTCGCTCTATATCCAAGATAGATGAGTTCCAAAGGGGCTTCCGCATCACGTTTGCCTGCAAAATCACAATAGTACATGGTTGATTCATGTAGATAAACAGGAAGGATGTAACTAAAATAGTGAATCACCAACAATGTGCCTCATCTTCTTTTCCCATCTCATGGGTACGCTAATTATAAGACGACAAGTTTCTTCTGTAATGATGTGCTGGCTACTAGGTTAATGGATTTGATATATTTTACCTTGACCGAGTTCAGTGAAGCAACTTGTGGAAAGGTAAGGTCTGCACTCTCCAACTGTAGAAAAAGAGAGAGAGAAAAAAAAAGTTGAGCCAATCCTGACAGACTTGGATAATAACTAAAGTAACAACATGCTATATGTTGCAGATGGCAATAGGCCATTCACAAGCAAGAAGAAGAAAATGCATTTCTGAGTCGGAAACAAGACCTCCATTGAGTTTTCTGAGCTAGAAACATCATTATTCTGATCATTCCTCTGGTACTCGAAACTCAATTCACCATCTTGATGCATGCAATGATCATCGTCACTTTCATCTTCGTCATCTTCGTCATCAGTAAGAAAAACCGAGTCCCTATCATCGTCTTCAAGCCCACTGAACTGGTAATCAATATGCTGCTGTTCGGTTACTAATTTAACATGTGGCTCAATTGCTTCCAGAGATTTGAGAGCCTTCCTGAAAAAGCACATCTGTGGTTCGAACATGTAAGAGGAATATTTTTTATTTAAAAAAAAAAAAAACATCCAAGTGACATGATTTTACCTGGGCAGCGTGATGACGAGCAGCCTGTGTTAGAAGACTACGAGATTGCCCCCCTTTTAATGACTTCATCCGGCAAACGAATAACGTAGCATCCTCATCAAATTCTTCTTGAGCTTCTCGCAGCTGATGGGAGGAAATGTATTCTCCTTTACCGCTTCCCAACCTTCTCCTGTCTTTGTGTCTAATTTTCATTTCATCATGCAAAATCCTGGGACGACCATATTATCCGTACAAGGTTACCATACATTCTTTTCACTAAACAAAGTTTAACGAATACCTAAATGGAGAACAGAATACGAATGGTTTCAGACCTCTTCTCGTCGCATTGCCTTTTCATCTCCTGCAAAATAATAAGTAATAAATAAACATCACCAACAATCTTGTCACGTTATGAAATACATACATGCATCTATATGGTGATGATGATGAGGTAATTTGATATTCCAGACTAAAATCCTTGACCAGCTATTATGCTAGCAACAAGGGGGGTAATTGATTGCAAGAGTAGAGAAATTACGAACCTCGACTATGCGCAATTCATTAAGAAGGGACTCTGAAGGGACTGTGATTGTCCGTGCAATATGTGCACGCTGAAAAAGAAATGTACAAATGTCACAAAATAGTAATTAATACACACGAAGCAGCAAAATGATAATGATAATTAAGAACTCACATAATGATCAACAAGACTCTGGATTTCAAACTGCGCCTTGCCCAACATCAGCAAGACTCTACCTGCAAAATGAAAAAAGGATTAGACAAAAAATGGAGAAAAATTCGAAGATGAGAGATGAGAAGTTGTCATACAACATCCATCTTTGGCGTGAAAAAGAAGGAATGAGTGAATAATTTATCATGTCTATAATAATATAAGGAAAGAAAATCACAAAGAATAGCATTTAAAAGACAAAGGGTAGTAGAGTTTAGAGTATTCTCCTTGGCTTTTTTAGTTTTATTGACCAATTGTCATCAACCTCAATTGTGTATTGTTTGTGAATGAAAAGGCAGGCAGAAGCAGAAAGGATGAAAGATTTGATAAATGGAAACTCACCACTGTCTTCGTCATCGTTTAGGGAGGTTTTCTCGAGAAGACAATCTCCCATTTCCCGTAGGGATTCAGAGAATTCTGAAACATATAATAGTTAATAATTGATTATAATTGATTAGAAAATTGAGAAAATTGATTTGATGAGAAGAGAAGAGAAGAGATACCATAAGCACTGTTAGCTGTGGCTGCAGCAGCTGAGAGTAAGCTGTCATAGCAATCTTTCATGTCTACCATGTCCTATTTATTAAGATCCAAATTGAATATATTTATTATTATTTGAGAGAATAAAGAGAAGAAAGAGAATAGAAGGAGAAGAAATCAACCTGGTTAGCCTTAGAAAGGTCGTCCAATTGAGGATCGTGGTGGCGTTGATGCCTCTTCCTCCTCTGATAAAGCCCTAACCCACGGAGTTTCTTCAAAGGACTCTTCATGCCTAATTGCCTATCCTCCTCTGATGATGATGATGATGATCAACCTCAAATCAAATCAAAACAAACAATTGAATTGCGTGATAAAATGAAGAAGATGATGATTGAAGAGGATTCAATGGTCAATAGTCAAAATTCGGTGTTTGTTCAACTCTCCATTCCTCATCTTATTATATATATATAACTTTTTCATGTTTAGGGGGCGACTTTCACTGTTTCTTTCATTTTTATATTATATTATAATTAATTAATTAGACTTTTTATGCTTATTCTTTATTCAACTCATCCAGAATCATTGCCAAATATCATTACTATATATATTCACCCCCTCTTTTAGAATCGCGCGTATGCTCCCACGCATAGGCGCGTGCTTTTACATTTTTCTCACTCGCACAACCACGTGCTGTTCTCCTACGTCGACACGTATCACCGCCAATTGCTGAATCACGAACGCCTTTTTGATTCTTCAACACTCGCCTCTTCACCACCACCATTTTCGTTTCCAGTTTCCTTCTTTTACTAACAATCTACAGCCACCGCTTTTCCCTCTGGATTCGCTTACAATTTCGCCCTTTTCGGTATGTATCTGTCGCCGCCGCCGGAGATGGAGAGTGTACATATTCTGATTTCACTTCAATTTTGGATCTACAACACAAGGTATGTTTTCCTATTATTTAAATGTGTCATTGCTTCTTCAGATATACCCTAAATGACTTGGTTTTTGTTAAAACCCAAAAAGAAACCGATCGATCCGTTGTCAGTGTAGCTTAGGCTGAACACAAGAAGGATGAAACCTATATGGGGTCTGAAATTGAAGGGAATGAGGAGCAGTAAGAATTGGATTGGAAGAGTGGATAATCCTTCAATTAAAGCTAGATAAAGCTCCAAAAGAAAAGAACAGATAGGAACCTAAAAGAGCTTAATAGGGAAAAAATAGCGATAATCCTATTGTGCGGTCTTTCAATCAATTGGAACTCAACAAGGTGAAAACTTCTTTTTACCCAATTGAATGAATCTTGAAATCTTAAAGACCCATGTGAATTGGTTACGTTTTTCTGGAAATTTGTCTTAGCGGCCGTTTACTTAACTCTTACCCGGTAAGCGCTTACCGGGTGAATATACTTTACGAGATGAACATGACAAGTACTAGAATCTTACCCGGTGATAGACATGAATCGAGTCATATCCGGTAGGTGAGATCAACAAATCTTACCAGTAGTGCTTACCGGATAAGTTGTGCATACGATACCGTTTTAAAGACTAAATTATTGTCCAATATGATAGATAATAGTATTCAACTTTACCGGTAAGCACTTACCGTGTAAGTGTTTAAGTAGACGACCCCTTGTTTGGTCGTATACTAATTTTAACCAAGAATTCTTTTGTCGAATGCTCTGTTTTATGTCCTTAAGATTGATTCAACAACTGCGTTGATATAAATAATGTATATGTTGAATGGCAGTTAAAAAGCTGTTTTCCGTTTTTTGTGACAGATGTTAGGAGATTTGGAGATTGGGGGTGGCTTAATTGGAAACTTGAGGAGACCCATTGAATAAGTGATCCCAAGATTGGAAAAGAAGTTATTAGAAGCTGCAGGAAGGAAGGTTGTTTTATGGTTCATGGAGGAAAAGTCCAATAATATTACAAAACATGTAACTTGATTCATATTCTTAGTTTTGTTGATTCAGTTCTTTTATGGAATGTGATATCGATGATCTAATGCACATAAACTTACATAATCAACTAGATTAGTGACCCTAAACATTAAGCATTCTGTGTTTTTACGCACATCTTAAGATAATTGTCAAGAAAATTCTTATACTTGATATATCTGGACTTTAGTGTTAATGCAACTATGATGTATTATTAAGATTGGTAACAGAGTGGATTAGAAAACAACAATTATAGAGGTAGAGAGGAAGGATGATACTTAGCTACACACACGATGAATCTCGGAAGTTAAGCTCATATACAGAAGAATCATATAATGACTAATTTTTCTGTCATCCCAAATGTAATGTAACCTGGAAATGATATTCTATTTCAGCCCATTTACATAGTTTTTCCTTGCAGGCAACTCATTGCTCTTGGAAGTTTGGAAAACAAGCATTACGACTTGCAAGAACAACCGACGGTACATTGGATAATTTATATTTATTTGTTATGGATACCATAATACTATCTGAAACTGATATTATTCATATATATGGAATAGAATAACAACTTCCGAATGAGCAGGTTTGTATATAAATGGGTAAAGTTAATCCAGTACAAGAGCGTTACCCTAACCATTCCTGACATGAACGTAGTTTTGTATCTGTAATAAGCTAATAAATAATATGGCTTACACAATCTTCATTTGGATAAGTGGAGTTTTATTTGGGACCAGAGCGTTTATGATCAGATGGGGTTGTTGGGTTACTGTCGTGCAGCCTTTGGGTTATGATTTTTTATTGTGAATGGCTACTATTTAGATGATAAGGTGGATGGTTTGATTGGTTTATAAAAGAATATGACCACCAGAAACCTTGATCGGTCGATGGCTCTTTAGACTTGTGGAAACTAATTTCGTCGTGTGTGTTAATTAGGATTAATAATGTATTCGTCGTGTTTATATGTTTTGTGTAAAAAAAATGTGTGTTTACTTGTGGGGAACAATGCATAAGAAACCGATCCACCCGCTTGTTAATTTTAATGTCTTGATGTGACCAAAAGGACATGCGAATGACTCTGCTTGCTATTTGAGTCTTATTTTGATTAATTTTCTACTTTTCTAATGTTTTAATTTCATACAAAGTGGTTTCCTAATCATACTAATTTCCTTCGGCACATCCGGTTACATTTCTAATACATTGATTGGTTTATTTTAACCTAGGCCATGTTATCATTTGTCAGTAAAGCATGGGAGCAAAATACACTTAGACCTTGAAAGTTTCGTTTATGGTATGGCGCACACAAGGCCAAGGACATGAAGTCGATTCTTGATGGCATGGTAATGCAGTTTGAAATTTGACTAATTTTCCAAAACAAAAGTTAATACCCCAATAGCAATGTCTTAGATATCAACAATTGGTTTGATGGTGCATTTCAGGTGACACTATATATTAACTCCCTAATTTTTTAGGGAACATTAAGGGCATCTCCAACAACTTTGCTATAATTATTTACAAATCATACAAAACAATAAATATAAAGAGATACAGGTTTAGTTTCAACTTGAAGAATATGAATCTATGATACCTCCTGGTCGGAGATTTAAGGTGATAAGCAACATGTATACACTTTCTTTTTTAGTTAATTGTATGCCATTATTTATTTCAGGGACTATCATCTTGACTCTATCTATATACACATCAATGGAAATTATAATGATTATGGTTTTTGACGAATGTGAGGAGTTCTCTGTTGAGATGGTAAACCACTACTGGCTAACGTTAAAAAATAGAGGGAGATGTAAGGTTACGATAGCTTCATTAATCACATTGAGAGTTTTCTTGTTTTCCATGAACTTTTTGACCAATTATTTCTTCCGAATGTTAGGGGAACGAGTACTTTTGAAGTCTGTAGCTAACCTAAGGCCTTATTTGATGGCAACTCTGATATCTCTGGGCGATACAATAGATAATTACAGTTCGTTTGTGGCTTCAATATGTGAAGGGATAGTTGTTACGTTTGAGCATAACGATGAGAATGCTACAGGGGCTTTAGCTGGTATGATTTCTATATCCACTAAAAACCCTTCTTAATTGCAATTGTTTTTCTGCATATTTGTTCCAGATTTTCAGAGCTTGTCACTTGTTAACAGCTTAATGTTGTTACGCGATTCGAACGTTAATTGCGACTTTTATCTTACTTTTGATATTTTTTTGGAAGAGGTATCCCAGACCACATTGGGCCCAGACTAATCCTCGGCAATTTTGGACCGAAGCCCGACTGCCAAAGCATGCAGCCCGGGGTCGAAGCCCGGTTACTTGGCTCGTGTTACTTGGCTCGTGTTACTTGGCCCAGACAATCTTTCTTTTGATATTGATTCGTGTTACTTGGCTCGGTTATTCGATGATGTGAACCGATGTTATTAGAGCTTCTAGCACGTTCAGTTAAGTACATTTATTTCGATGTGTGTGGTTTATATCGGTGATGGCAACGTTTATTCTTTGATTCTAATTGTGCTACAAACGATTTAATTTACACGGTCCTTGGCTACAACTTCAAGAATTAGAATCATATAATTATACGAGTTGATTAATTATTCTCGTACAATCTAGCAACCAGTCGTGGGTCGTGCTCAGCACGACCCCAAAGGAGTACCTAGTATTTATATATCTCTTTCTTTCAAATATATTCTCTTTCAGTTACACACATATATATATTCTTGCTACGAATGTCAAATGAAAACATCAAAACCACAAAGCTTCACTATTTTTAAACAAAAACTCATTAGCTATACAAATTAAGCAAGAGAGAACGAACAATGGAGAAGTTCCAAATCTTCTCCTTTGGTTGTAGGAAAGCGGCTCAACTTTAAGTTCACTCACCAATTACAGGTTTCAAAACCCTTTTAAACAAACACATGCAAGAGATCGCTCAACAATAAAAGGTTTATTGTTATAATCCTTGTAGAATGGTAGTCGTAACCTAGATTTATGGCTAAATTTGTATGTTTAAAATTTTACTTTAGGACATAGTTTCATTAACGAATTAAAAGTTTTCATACTTAATTATTGTTAAAATAGGGTATGCACGAGCGAGGGGGTCATAGAGGCATTCAGATTGGTCCACTTCATTTAATGCAGGTTGAATACGAAAATAATTCAAGATGGAAAGGTAACAATCAAAATAAATTGCAGACACTTTTCCAATCCTATCCTTGACAATAATGCAAAATCTAGTTTATTTTTTCTTATAGTTGATTTGTGATAATTTTGTTAAGAAGAAAAAATCATTGAGAATAAATAAAAGTATAATAGGTCAAATATCATGACAAACACCGTGTTTCTTGGTGTTGAACCTCCTACTCATTATTATTATTATTATATTTCGAAAACAACAAACTAAACATCAAAACCATGAATTATTATAAATTTCATGTCTTAGCTTCATACAAAATCTTGTATTTGCATAGTTATTTAAAAAAAAAAGTAAATTAGTTAAGCAGTTGCAATTTAGTGTCACTTGAGCAGTCACATTTTCTTGAAAGGAGCAACAAGCAAATTTACTGTGATACCTACCTGTGACTAGCATGAAATGAGCGGTAAAATTCTGAAAAATAAAAGAAAAAACGAGAAGATTTGGAGCTTTTCTAAGGACTCCTCCATTCAGTGTACTTTAATTATGTTCACTATTTACCATTCCAACTCCCACCAGTTAAGCTGCGCCCATAGCCTCTCACTAAGTTCTCAAATACATACATGTGGATGCATTCTCTCTCCCTCTCCCCACTCTATCTCTCTTGTCTCAGCCATGAACGAGGTCGAGTTGGGTACCAAGCAAAGTCAACATTCACCTTTGGCGTGCTCTATCCAACAGGTTGCCAACGCGGGACAATCTTATAAAAAAAAGAGGGGTGGTGATGACAGCGGATGATTGCCCGTTCTGCCACAATAGTCCAGAAAGTCTGAATCACGTGATGATGTCTTGTTCAACGGCGATGACAATCAATGCCATTTTGTCTAATTGGGTGGATTGGTGGCCAAGGAATGCGTATGAGATCACTGACTTCTGGGAAAAAATTCGAAAGGCCGGAGAGAAAGACCCAAAAGGTGATGTTTACAAAGTGATCGGGGTGGCGTTTCTTACCACGATATGGAAGATGAGGAACAATCCGGTGTTCAAAGGTGAGTTCAAAAACGATAATGATATTGTTAGGGAGATTCAAATGGTTGCGTTTAGTTGGGTGCAGTGTCGTTCTAAAGGTGGTAGGCTTCTTAGTTGGGATAATTGGTTGAGTAACCCGGCTAAGGCCGTGGCTTCTTGTATCGCTCTAGCTTCTCGCTAGTTTTAATAAATTCGACTTTTGCCGTTCAAAAAAAATAAATAAAAAAATGAACGAGGTCGAGTTTGTTTTGGTCTCTCTATCTCCAACTTCATCTCAGGAGAAAGATAAATGGTTGGAGGTCGAATTTGCTCCTAGGTTTTAGGTTCCTGTCGGTTTTAGGTTCCATCTCAACGAATTTGACAAAGGGTTCAACGGTTTGAAGGAGGATATGGTCATTGTGTTTCATCCTTATTTTTTCTTCCCGTATCTTTCTTCACCGGGAACATGAATGTTACCGGTCTAAATTTACAATCGTGGGGGTAATGATCATGGCAATTACAATGGTCAATGGTAGTTGTTGATGGCATGCCGGTAAGAATAGAGTAATGGTTATAAGCTTGGTTATGAGGATGGCAACAATTAATAGAGCTGTGAATATATGTTGGTGGTGGTTTTCTTAGAAAATGTCGCAACCAAAGTGTGAATGTGAGTTTCGGTCATCGCTTGAAACATAGTTATTGTATTTGCAAATTAATTGTTTTTATTCAGATACGTATCAAACACTTATATTTAATTCAGAATTTAATCATACACATGGTTAAAATGGTAATTTGTTGTTATTCAGATTGTCCATTCAGAATAGTTATCAAACAACCATATTTTATTCTATACTAAATCATTCAGGGTCTCTTAACCGTTCTGACTACTTAACCATACAACATAAAACCATTCAACAACAGTCAAATATTCTTGATAGAAAGGTTCTGAATCTTCTCCTTTTGCTATAGGAAAGCAACCTAGGTTTAAGCAGCCTTCTCACCCGTTACAGTCTCCAAAACCCTTTTAAACAAACTCCTACAAGAAATGAAAGAAATTGCTAATTGCAGGCAATCTTCTAATCATACCCTTGAAAATAATGCAAAACCTATTTTCCACCTTTTCTTATAGTTGATTTGTGACAACTTTATTAAGAAGAAATAATCATTGATATTCAATGACGTAATTGATTACGATTTTTGTAATAAGAATAAATAAGAGTATAGGTCAAATATCATCACAAACAACGTGTTTCTTGGAGGATGTTTTGAAATACTTTTTGAGCTCTAAAAGTGTTTTTGATCAAAAATGCTTATTGACTTATAGTAGTGGCAAAAGGAGTTAAAAAAAATGTTGGGAGGGAGGGAGGGAGGGAGGGAAATTTACGACATAAATTAAAAGATTTGAAATATTGTAGCTCTTTAGTTATTTCAATCCATAATTGTGAATAGAAGTTGTATATATAGATATTAAGTCACAGTTGAATCTGTAAAAATCGATATTTCTTCATAGTATTACCATTTTTTAACTCCACCCCTTGTTGTTGCCATGGGCAAAGATATTCTTTTAGCTGCAGAAACAATATCCTCAATCTGCAACATATTTAATCAACTTTACTTTCTTAACCAAATCAAATCAACAAATAAAGTGAGAGATACTAATGACCTGAGGAAAAGCTGATCTCTCAAGATTAGCAGCATAAGGCGTTGGAACATCAGCCCCGGCAATCCTCTCCACTCCAGCAACAAGATAACCATAGCTATCCTCAACCACAGATGCACTACATACATAACATAACCAAACCATTTTTCTACAATAGTCTACTACATACTTCCTTAATTAATAATTACTAGCAAGTAAAATATTACCAATTTCAGCACCAACACCATGTTGGGGAAACCCTTCCTCCACAGTAACGAGCCTCTTTGTTTTCCTCACTGATGCATTTATCGTCTCTCTGTCTAGTGGTCGAATGGACCGCAGGTTTATTACCTAAACCTCATCATATAATAATAATAATAATTAGTAAATAATATATTAATAAAACCAAATAGAATCAATATATGCATAGTGTATACTTAAAACACACTACAAACTCACCTCAGCATTTATCCCTTCTTCCTTTTCAAGTATTTCAGCAGCCTACATCATATTTACATAATCAATATATGTTAATAATTAACAGTTACCTAACCCTTAAATCATGCACCCAAGACTCAATTAACTACCTTAAGGGCATATCCCACCATTTTGGAGAAAGCTGTGATTGTTACATCTTTTCCTTTTCTTTCAACCTGTCATGAGAATCACAACGAAATATATAGCAAGCTAAAACAGTTTTGGTTGATGTTATTTCATGATATCCATTCTTAGCTTAATTAGCTAAAAGAAATTAATTACTTTGGATTTTCATATACTAGTTTAGTAACTTAAAGGAAAGTTATTTACCTTGGCTTTTCCTATAACTAGTTTAGCTACTTAAAAGGAGAATTAATTACCTTGGCTTTTCCTATAGGAAGGCAGAAACTTGAATCAAGGGCTTCCGTGGATACAGGGAAGGACTCATCATATCTATAAAGCACATATGTATTACAAATATGCCACAAGTTTCAGAACAAACAAGGAGTCTAAACAACTTATTACTCACAATAACTCATTTTCAAGAAAGACAACGGGATCAGGGTCTCGGATTGCAGCTTTTAGAAGTCCACGAGCATCTTCAGATGAGTAAGGTACAAGCACTTTCAACCCAGGGACGGAACCATACCATGCACTATAACACTATTTTGCATTCACGGAAGTAAAGGAATTGTGTTATTTACAAGTTTTAAGCTATTTTATATAATAGGTATGAGAGATGCATTATATATACAGGTACAACTACTATTGATGTTTTTATAGTCTTCCCTTATCAATTAATTAATTTGAAAGATGTTATTCATAGCTGATAGATAGCTCAATAGAAGAAGAGGGATCTCAAGTGCTTAGACTTAATTGGAGACACTGGAAAAAGAAAAAGATGAAAACAGTAACACTTGGCTATTCTTCTAATCAAGTAACATCATAAAAAACAACCAAAATCCTTCGAGGTCAGTTTAATTCGAACACCTCTATGTCTTTCCCTTTTGTTTAAATTCTAGAGTGTGATATTATTCAAAACATGATATCACCAAATATAGGTAATATGAATGAGTGTTCTAAACTAAATGCTAGGTACTAGAATTGTTCTCTGCAATATGATCAGTTGGTATCATTCACTATCACCTTGGTTATATTAAATAGTTAGAATAAACTTCATAATCCATTCTAAATGGATTACATCGAGTGGTTTGAGAAGAAATCACCACAAAAGTGAACTGTAGAATCTTACCTGCGAATGTTGAGCACCAACACCAGCAGCAGCACCATTTGGTCCTCTAAAGACAATGGGTACATTAATTTGGCCGGCAGACATGTAGTTCAACTTTGCTGCAGAATTGATGATATGGTCAATTGCCTGCAAAATACACAAGAAATACTAAATGTTTAGTTCCCTTTGCTAGCAACAACAAGGATATATATGAGAATACTCGTAACAATTCAAGGTCATATAATCAACTTGGCATATATTGAATCACGATATGGTGTTGACACGTTCTTACAGGTATATATAATTATGCACTACATACGAGACCAATCGCTCACCTCCTATCGCTCACATCATTCCCCCTAACCTCCTATTCCTCACATCATTCCCTCTAATGGGGATCCCTTTTAGAGTATATTAAGAACCTAGTATTAAAACAAGAAAGCTAAAAAGACATCTATTAGAAAGAAACAAAAACTCTCCAAAGAATAAAATATAGCCTAAAGTATCTAACCTGCATAGAGAAGTTGAAAGTCATAAATTCTATAACAGGCCTCAAACCATGATATGCGGAACCAACACCGATACCGGTCAAATCCAGCCTGAAGGATAGAAGCAAGTATACATTTCAGTGTCAAATCATGAGGAACTTACAAAAAATTGATAGGAATATCTATTTAACCTCTGTGATAGGTGTGTCAACAACTCTCTGAGGACCATACTTGTCCAGTAATCCCTTGGATATCTATGAAAATGAAAAACAAATCCATGCATTATAATGAGACAAAACACACATGCACATATCATAATTAATACATGGTTGTTGGTAGTTCAATTGGAGAAACCTAAGCCTAATTTTTCAGTATTCTAACCTTGTATGCACCTTGGTATTCTCCAACCTGCACAATGGAAAAGCGATGATAATATATGATATGATAGATTGGAAAAAGAAGTATCAATATATAATCATCAACACTAAATCTTTTTACCTCTTCCCCCATGATAAAAACATTAGGATCAGCAGCCATTTCCTCATCGAGAGCAGAGTTAAGAGCATCTCTTACTGTCATCTGTAATTCGTTGAAATTAAAATCTTAAAAAGACTAAGGGTGCGTCAGTTTCAAAAGTTTTCCTTTTTTTTTTGGACGGCAAAACAGGGAGAAAGATTTTATACGAAAGCTAGCGAGAGGCTAAGCCAGTACAGGATAAGACAGCCATAATCGGATTACAGACCCAATTTTCCCAGCTAACGGATCTACACCCTTTTAAACGACAACGAATCCAATCGAAAGCTAGAAATTTCCTAGAAAATGAAATTTTCTGACTTTTATGTAAATTAGAAAACTGATTTTAATAGTTTTCCATAATTTTCTAAAATCTAAAATTTTCTTAGTAAGCTAAAAATGAAAACTCAGCTCCATTAATTTTCTAAAAACATTTTATATAGGAAAATGAAAATAGTTTTTCACAACCAAATGCACC
The DNA here is from genome assembly GCA_030169165.1 of Centaurea solstitialis. Lineage (NCBI taxonomy): Eukaryota > Viridiplantae > Streptophyta > Magnoliopsida > Asterales > Asteraceae > Centaurea > Centaurea solstitialis. The sequence goes on along the minus strand of CM058041.1, from coordinate 107,711,243 downwards.
TTGAGATTTTCTAGAAAATAGCGGTAGAGTAGAGACTTGTGGTTTATAACCAAATTAAGTTTTATGCATGTTAGAAGTAGGTGACTATGAATAGCCTACAAATACAATGCATGCATGTAAGTAGTAACCCTGGTGAAAAATAGATACAAAACAAATCCTTGTATATATAGTTGTATATATATATAAGCTAGCCAACTCACTCACGTCTTTGGTCGCATATGAGAAACGCCTCATAGTTGCTGCCATAGGCCTTAGCATCTACGCATACAAATAAATAAATAAATAAAAATAAAAGAAAGACATTCAACACAAGATCGATCGATGCTTAAAATTAACAACATTTTCTATACCATAGACAAGGTCTTGGCAACAACAACTTGTTGGCTTATAAACCCCTGCATTTTGTTGATCTCTTTGAATTCAAAAAAGAGAAAATACAACTAGTATGAAAAGTGGTTATATATATTAAATAAGCGATGAAATTATGAAACACAAATAGGTAGGTGAATGTAAGCGTATATAATATATATATATATAAAGCGAAGGTACAAGTGGTTGATATAACAATAAATTGGTAATTGTACATGAAAGACGATGAAAAGTGGAAATATATAGATTTGATGAAGTAGGTACTCCCACTAAACGATTGCTGAGGGGTGGCCAAAGTAGAGTTGAGGAGCATAGCTGAGAGCAATGAAAGACGTTCGGTGCTGAATTATAAAGCCAACTTCTAGCCTTTCGACTCCGACTAGTAATTTATCAGTCAACAGCTAGCTTATGAGTCTTCAGCTAGTTTATCAAACATAACCTAAGTAAGTTTACTATAAAGACCGTCTATTTTCAAATTTCAAACTAATAAGAAAATTGATTTTAAAAAATGTTATAAAGTGAATTAAAATGCAAACATTGATTATTCAAAGTTACTTCAATATTGGATATTTTTTATTTTATCTTATTATTAAATATTAAGAATACATATGTAATATGATTGACATGTGTGATCTTATTAATAAATCCACTAATTTAGTATTCTTAGGAAACAAGATAATCATTGAGTTTTAACATAATACTTAATTAATATATTTATAAAAAATTACTATTAATTGAACTTTAATTTTTATTGTTCAAGTTAATATTTGCATAATAAAATATAACCAAGATAATTATTGAGTTTTAACATAATATATTAAAAAATATATTTCTTACTTTTTACAAGTCATATAATTATAATCGTGTTATTAATACCTATAAAATGAGTTACTACTGAATATTGTTTATTTAATTTGTTATGAGTTTGAAAATTCTATCACCGAGTTGATATTTTTTATTTTTGTGACTAATTGATCTTGAATTTTATACATCTAATGTACGACTTAGAAACTCATAAAACCATAAAACGGAATCGAGTTATAGAGAATAAAACTGACATGAAATAAATTTATTTAGTGAAGTACTCAATAGCTTAAGATGGCTTACGCTGCATCGTGCACATACGTATCTAGTTTACTAATATTGTAAAATATCATGTACACATCTGTATTCATACTATATTGTAAAATGCGTTAAACCATTATATATTATAAAAATCTTTTCATTGGACATAACTTGACAAGTCTAAAAAATATAAAAGTTATGTTTTTATAGGTACAAATTAAATCATTATAAAGACCGTTATTGTGTTCTGGATTGACAATAGTTGTTATTCGTTTAAGGTTGTGTTTGAGACATATGGTCCATGAGTAAACAAACCAAACCAAATCATCCTCGATTTTCTAAAATTTTTAAAAAGATTGAACCTAAGTCACAAGTGGTATCCTAAATATCAGATTTCAAAACCTTCGTGTATACGAGTTATCTTTGTAACCTGAGTCACAAATGACCAAATTATCCCTTTTTTCTGAAAGTATTTAAAAAAAGATTGAACCTGAATCACAAATGGTATCCTAAATATTAGATTTCAAAACCTTCATGTATATGAGTTCTCTTTGGAACTGGATTATGTATGCATGTTATAGTTTATATTTATAAATATTTATCATGTTTAGTTTACAATTTAATATCAAATTCAATAATTAAATAAATAATAGTTATTGATTAAAGAAGTAAATCATGTTGTTTTAAGATTACTAAATTTGTGGAATTTAATGTAACGTCCCAATTTCCCATACAACAATAAAACATAATAAAATGACGCCCAGTGATCTAACGCAGCGGATAATATAAAATTATAACTCAATTAAGGTAATAAGTTGTGCACGTGGAACATCCTTCCACAACTGAGATTCTAAAAGTTAGGTAACAGTAATAAGACTAACGCCGGTTCACCTTCTCTTTCCCCTTAAGTGCACGATCTTCCTGAAAATGTTTTAAAGTTTTGAAAACATGGGTTAGACTATAAGGTCTAGTGAATTCCCCTTAAAAACAGCTTAAACGGTTTAAATGTGGCTCGCTGGCCAAAGTGAAATCATGTATAACAGTCAAACTAGGGTAGCACTATGAGCAAAGAACATGTCACCCCGTGACTAACTAGGCTACCCCAGAACTCCCAGGTCTCAATAGTAACCCGAGTGGCAGGATCCCCCGGATGCTCAATTAAGGGAGGACGAACAGAGTTCATGCTTTCACACCACGCCCACTCCCAAGGGATGTACGGTCCCTTGGTACCCATTGCTCATAGTGCCAAATAATAAAAATAATAAATGAAATAATAACACAAAAGGAAAGTATATACAAGAACCAGGGTTCTTGTTCAAGTACCTGGGTTCTAATAAGAACATGTGACTAGAAAAAAACCTCTATCTCACAGTAGAAGTTTCTATAAAAAACCTTAAGAAGAATTCTAAAAGAAACCTCCATTATGAATAGTCTTATAAATTAATCTACCCCAGACCTCCCAGGTCTTGGTAGTAACCCGAGTGGCAGGTTCCCCCCGGATGCTCAATTAAGGGAGTGACGAACAGAGTTCATGCCTTCACACCACGCCCACTTCCAAGGGATGTACGGTCCCTTGGTACCTATTGCTCATAGTACAACCCATTTCAACATATTTTTGTCAAACTAGAAATCACATCAAAGTAAGTTTGAAGTACCCAATGCCGGAATGAAAAATGAGGCAATTGTGAAAAATAACTTTGTGTCTTGTCTTTCTCACAACTATTTCTATCAAGACTTACATTAATGAATTTTAATTTTTCTTCTTCTTTGATAGTTATTTAGAGTTAGTTGAGATTAGCTATTTGACTTACTTTAAAAATAGGAAAAATGTCAAAATTTAATTATTAAATTCTTTTATTGGATATCAAATTTTTTATTTAAGTTTTGAAATTCCAATAACAAAAATAGTTCCAAAACGAATTAACGATAATAAGAAACTGAATATTAGTAAAATCATAATATAAATAATATAAAATGTTTTGATTAATAGTAATATAATATTTGTTTATAGAGGTAAAAAACAAGATTACTAAAACAAAATATTTTAATTAATAAAATAAGCTATTTTAATAAATAATAATATAATATTTGTTTATAAAAGTAGTTAAATTAAAATGATTAGTAAATAAAAAAAATCAATTACATAATAACTAGGAGTAGAAAGTTGTTAAGTACATGGTGGTGTATCAAACTTGTCACGTTTTATCATTGTATGTACCTAACTTTAAAAATTACCAATTAATGTACTGAACTTGCTAGAATTGCCATTGTGTGTATCCAACTTTATAATTAAACTACAAATTGGTAATTCTAGCAATGACAAGAGTACACACAATGGCAATTCTAGCAATGACAAGAGTACACACAATGGCAATTCAAAGACATCTTAGATTTAATAATTTATTAAAATCATAAAATGTTGATTATTTATATTGACCCTATATAAAATACAAATCAATAATCCCCCCCCCCCCCCCACACACACACATATATGGTCAAGTTCAAATGAAAACTCGTTTTTCATTGCAAACATAAGGACAACCAATAGCATGCTACGTGACATATTCACTCTAAATAATCATGTATTATTCAGAGTGAATAACACATCATTCAGTGTTATTCAGAATGAATAATAAACATTTTGTATTATTCAACATATTCAGTCTGAATAATACATGATTGGCGTGATCTCATAATCAAAATTGAGTTTCCATTTGAATTTTTGTCTATATGTGAATAAATATATACAATAAATGATTTATATAAAAACTTTACAAACAAGGGCAAATTGCCAAAAAATGTAACGTAAATACCCAAAAAAATCCAATCAAGGTAACGTATATTTTTTTTTGCTAAAAGTCCGACTATATATTCAATTTTGTTAAAAATAGGGGAAGGTGACCTGATTAACTTGATAACCGCTTAGTCAGCAGGTATCCCGCTGACGTGTCTATCCAAGTGGCATCCCAGTCAACACCATCTTAGCGTTGACCGACATTGATCGCCATTGACCACCACCCACTGCCACCACTATCTCCACCACCTACTGCCACCTCTAAACCACCACCTCTAAACCACCACCTCTAAACCACCACCTCTTGTAACATCCCAAATCTTAAAACATTCAACTTACTGAAAAGTAACCAAGTTCGTACAAAAGCGGAAGCTCGTCCAAAAACCAATATTTAAAACCATTGATAATTCATAAGTTTAAGAAAATATAAGCTAAAGCTTGAAATCATGAACGTAGATAAACTATCCAATTCCATTTGTTTACATGTCAACCCAAGAAAATACTCATACTTTCAACAACGTCATCTGTTAACTTCAAACTTAGACTGAACTGCTGCAACCTCGGAATCTCATTCGGAAACTTTCTCTTTTCCCTTCCGGGACGTACCTGACACTAAAAAGGATAAACAACAACGGGGTAAGCATAAAGCTTAGTGAGCACACACTTAACCACTTACCATCATGCACACACAATCACAAGTACATAGCAACCACATACATGCAAATCTCCAATCTTCCTTACGGCTCAGAACCATAAAGGAAGAATAACGACACTGGTACCAGGCCTCTGCAACTTCCCTAGGGGTATCACTACCACCATAGGTACTCTCCCAAGTCCCCGAAGGAACACATCTCATAATAATTCCCTAGGGGTATTACTACCACCATAGGTACTCTGCCATGTCCCCGAAGGAACGCATACACATAATCACACATGCAATCGTAACCATACATACATAACAACAAGAGTTAAGTGAAGTACTCACCTGACAATCGCTAGCAATTCGATACTCTTCACAAGCTAGAACAATCACTTGCAAACACCTAATCAAACATAAACACATAACACATCAACTTAGTCCAAAAAGGACCACTCGACACTCCATACCGAAACACTAGTCTTAACCATAGCTAGACTAGTCCAATTGACCCCAAACTTTAGGCCTCATCCTCTCTTAACATCCCTAACATGATCCCATAGCCCAATCTCCGAAAAGAAGAAAATAATTTTTTTGAAAATGGCAGGGACTTGCGCGGCTTGTCCCCGCGACTTCAGGTCGCGGGGCTAGGTCGCGGGGTTTCCCCAGTCTCGGCCAAAATCGCGACCAGCCTCGAACTTCGTGCCAAAAACCCAAATTTCGACTATTAACTCCAAAATCACTTTCTCATAACAACTAGGGTTGATAACTAGCGATTACACGCGAGTAATTCGACCCTAAACATGCCAATTACATACCAAATGATGATTTTATGATCATCATTCCATTCACAACCCTAACCATGACTTTTCTTACCAAAACTTATAATTGAACTACAATTAAACACAAAATTGACTTAGGAATCATACCTCTGTCACAATTGACGCATTCATCAACCCAATTGATCGATTTCAAGCCCCAATTGCCTCCCCTTGCTTTCTTTTTCTCGTTCCCCATCTCCTCACTCTTTCTCGATCCCTGGAAACTGCCAAGTGAAGGAGTTGAGGGTTTCCTATCCCTTTTAAACCTGCTGATCTCTCCCTTGCACTTTCACTTTTGCCACTATAGCCCTTGAACCCTACAATTCAAGTTAAAACGAGTTAAGAACCTAACCAACTCCGTTAAGTCTCCAAAACTGAAAACGGGGCGTTACAACTCTCCCCCACTTAACAGGATTTCGTCCCCGAAATCCTCTACCCCTATAACATCTCTGACTAGTTCCGACTCATCTCATCATCCAGATTCCACTGACTACTCTCAGTCGCCTTCTGGATAATTCCATACTGCCCAACTCACTCTGACCAACCTCTCCTTGGAAGATGAGAGTCTTACCTCCCTCTCGCACAACATCTCATACAGAGGGCATGCCGATGCTGACATGAAAGCTGCTACTATACAAGAACTCTGCCAACGGCAGATACCTATCTCACTTCCTCCAAACATCCACATACAAGCTCTTAACAGATACTTGAGAGTCAGTATCGTCCTCTCACTCTACCCGTCATCCTGACCACTATCTCTCTCATAACATCAAGATCTCTAAGAGTACAACTAACCTTGCAATCAAGGCGTTCGTTACATGCCCTTACTGCATCCGGTAATTCTAACTCTACCCCAACCTCCTCTCACGTCTAACACTTTCCCACATGCTATTCCATATCTCGATTCAGCACTGGCCATCACTAAACCATCCTTACGTCTCTGATACTGGAACTTAATACTCGGTCTCAATAACTTAGTAGACCACGACTATCGGGTATTACCCGAACTACTTGACCCTTACCTCCTTCCTTACTCGAACTCTCACTCTTAACTGCTTTTCTTCATGACTGCATAAACATACCTACTAGCACAAAACCCGTTATAGGGTCAATATAACTCTTACCCTTTCTAATTCTATCACATTTGTATCAACAATTCCTTCCAACATCTATTACATCACTATACGCATACTTATTTAGTCCCTAACAAACAGTCTCGACTGTCCCTACTTGACTCTCGAAGCCTACGGGTGTAACCACCAGTGTAGGAAACACAAGAATCAAGTAAAGATTAGTCTGGACAACAAGCTCGCCTTCTCCGTGCACTTAATGCACCTCACTACCCTCACACCTTCGCTTATCTCCGACTCTGACATCTCAACACATACAGTTCATTCGCTTCTTCATTCCTAACCCAATTCAACAACAGTTTCGAACAATCAAACATTCACTCCATAATTTACTACAATAACATTCACCAATGCAAACGATCACCGACCCAATAAGCATCGGCCTATAACCAGGTTCATCAAACCTCTGTAACAGCCTCACTATGTCGTTTTCCACGGTTAACGACAGATTTCACAACATAAACACATCTACACACATAACTGCTCTCCGTTCCCAGAACGGAACTGATCATGCCTTCTACTCTAACAAGGATGACACTATCCCCTTGACCCTTATGGGTACAAGGCTGCCCATGAGCACACAAAACACGTTATTCACATTCAATAAAATTATCTATCCTCTACTGTCACGTACAACTTAATACACGCTATAGCTCTTCACAACATCCGTTTATTTCTCATACTGCATCTTAATACAACTAACTCGTGATAGTAAGTACCACACAAAGCTGCCATGTTCTCTACTTCCTCCGATGAAATCAACCCTAGAGCTTCACATAACTTCCTTCTTAAGATCTCGATCGCTGCTGTCTTCTTTCCTCCACACTCAACGTGCCTTGCGTAAAGTCTCTGATACACCTCGAATATACTCCACTTGCATCTCCCTTGATCTCCAATAGATCAACATATCGTCTATGCATAAGATCACTGACCTATCCAACATTGGCCTGCAGTTCTGATTCACCGGGTCTACAAAAGCTGTTGGCGCGTTCGTCAACCCGAATGACATCACAATGAACTCGAAATATACATATCGTATATAAAAGACTGCCTTATGCACATCTTCTCCTCGAACCTTCAACTAATGGTACCCTGCGTGAAGATCTATCCTCGAGAACCACATGGCTCCCTGAAGTTGATCGAAGAGATCGTCGATCCTCAACAGCGGGTATCTAAACCTTACTGTAAGCTTGGTTATCTCTCGATAATCGATACACATCCGTAACAATTCCTGCATCTCCGGAGGTGCTACCCGGTACAAGTCTTAGCTACCGACACCACCCCCGGAACTGGCTTGATCCGAAACTCCACTTGCCTCTCATGAGAAATGTCAGGCAAGTCATCCGGGAATACATCCGGAAACTCGCTGACCACTGGCAAGTTCGCTATCGTCTTCTTCTTATCTCTACTCGGCTATCGACCACATACGCTAAGTAACTGCTACCTCCAAGAAGAACGTGCTTCCTGGCCTTAGCCAAGGTGCACATCATAGGTAATCTCCCTCTTCCATCCCATTGATAGTCAGTTCTCCCCCACTTAGAGTTCGAACTACTACCTAAAGCTTCTCGTAGTCGGGGCTAGCTCAGTTCTGATTTAACCATGCTATCCCGACTACCACTTTATCCTTTTACACATCACTACTCCAACATTACTCCTCGTCCGCTACGAACTTCTACTTCTGACAACTCTCTTGCTTATTCTGACAGAACGTCCAACTCCTTCATTGTCTCTTCTGCTGTCAACTGGAACACTATCACCCTCCTTCCTTGCCTCTCCAATTCTAACCTTCTCTATCCCAAGTTACCTCATGCATCTGATAAAATCAGTGCACCTTACTATCACCATAACTTCTCTTATCTTTGGCTCTAACACATCAACATACATGCACACCTTCCTCCATTCGCTCGCGACATACTCTGAACAACAGAGTGATCGCCTCTAACAACTTGCAAGTAATCTCATTCACTAACCCGATAGGTTGAACTACCGATGGTGACTTGCTGATCAACCTCGCTATCTCTAACTGCTCTAGTCTCAGCAGACTGAGAGCTTACTGCATCGCTGACTCATGCTGCCATAACTGTCTCTAGACTGTTGTTAACCACCTGGGTTAATTCTTACTCTTCACGCTCGAAAGTCCAAGAAGGATCTCGTAGAGAACTTCTCCTACCTCATCTACTGCACTCCCTAACCCACTGACTATTCACATATAATCCATTCATACTATCATCACAGTTCCCAACATGCTCCTAAGTGGTCTATCTTTACTGATTCATCTAACATGCTACTCTAAACTCTTCTCTACTGTCCGTCCCATGCAATCTACTAGTTCAGGTCAACGACCTTAGCTCCCAATTCCCTCCTCATCACATGTTTTTACGGTTCTGACTACTTATCTTAAGGACATACACACGCCCTATCATGCTACTACCCCTTCCCACACAACATTGTTGGTTCATAGAAACTCCCGTAACTATGTCAATTCCCAACATGCACAGTGTATTTGCAATGATATGGGCCCTTATATCATTGTAACTACACCCTACATGCCTAGCCTCGACACCATTACTAAAGCTTCACTTCCCAACTCAGTTGTCACATACATATAACTCAACACTAGAGCTCAAAGGCTCCTCTACAAGCTAATTACATAACAGACATCATGCCTTTCTACTTACCAGCACATAGCTACAGCCTACATACAACATACATGCATATACGCAATCCATATCAGCTATCAATGGATACATGTTCAAATTAATCTGCATAGCACTAGTATTTCACATACTAGTGCTTGCTCATCACACATGCCATACTTTCACGTAACATATATCACAACATGCATACACTACATTACATGACAATTATCATAGGGTACATGCTCAACATAACTACATAGCGTTAGTTATTCACACAACGGCTGCTCACTTGCCACACATGCCATAAGCTCATATAATTCATACATACATTCTTAACAGCTATCATAACATACATGCTCAACTTAACTGCATATCACTAGTAATTCACATACTAGTGTTCACATATTCACATATCATACATTCACAGCATAACAAATCATCAGCTCAATAAGGTAAGGTTAGTGTGCTCACCCCCGTCTGATACTCCGGTCCGCAGTTCAGTCTCACTACTCATCTCTCCCTAAAACATTTTATACTCCTCTCTTCATAAAACATTTCATAATCATTTCTCCATAAAACTTTTCATACTCATCTCTCCATAAAACATTTCATTTTGGTTACTCTTATTTACAAAAACACGAGCATTTGGTTTAAGTTCAAATATCCACCACTTGTGAATACTCGAATCCCTTAAACCTAGGCTCTGATACCAACTTGTAACATCCCAAATCTTAAAACATTCAACTTACTGAAAAGTAACCAAGTTCGTACAAAAGCGGAAGCTCGTCCAAAAACCAATATTTAAAACCATTGATAATTCATAAGTTTAAGAAAATATAAGCTAAAGCTTGAAATCATGAACGTAGTATAAACTATCCAATTCCATTTGTTTACATGTCAACCCAAGAAAATACTCATACTTTCAACAACGTCATCTGTTAACTTCAAACTTAGACTGAACTGCTGCAACCTCGGAATCTCATTCGGAAACTTTCTCTTTTCCCTTCCGGGACGTACCTGACACTAAAAAGGATAAACAACAACGGGGTAAGCATAAAGCTTAGTGAGCACACACTTAACCACTTACCATCATGCACACACAATCACAAGTACATAGCAACCACATACATGCAAATCTCCAATCTTCCTTACGGCTCAGAACCATAAAGGAAGAATAACGACACTGGTACCAGGCCTCTGCAACTTCCCTAGGGGTATCACTACCACCATAGGTACTCTCCCAAGTCCCCGAAGGAACACATCTCATAATAATTCCCTAGGGGTATTACTACCACCATAGGTACTCTGCCATGTCCCCGAAGGAACGCATACACATAATCACACATGCAATCGTAACCATACATACATAACAACAAGAGTTAAGTGAAGTACTCACCTGACAATCGCTAGCAATTCGATACTCTTCACAAGCTAGAACAATCACTTGCAAACACCTAATCAAACATAAACACATAACACATCAACTTAGTCCAAAAAGGACCACTCGACACTCCATACCGAAACACTAGTCTTAACCATAGCTAGACTAGTCCAATTGACCCCAAACTTTAGGCCTCATCCTCTCTTAACATCCCTAACATGATCCCATAGCCCAATCTCCGAAAAGAAGAAAATAATTTTTTTGAAAATGGCAGGGACTTGCGCGGCTTGTCCCCGCGACTTCAGGTCGCGGGGCTAGGTCGCGGGGTTTCCCCAGTCTCGGCCAAAATCGCGACCAGCCTCGAACTTCGTGCCAAAAACCCAAATTTCGACTATTAACTCCAAAATCACTTTCTCATAACAACTAGGGTTGATAACTAGCGATTACACGCGAGTAATTCGACCCTAAACATGCCAATTACATACCAAATGATGATTTTATGATCATCATTCCATTCACAACCCTAACCATGACTTTTCTTACCAAAACTTATAATTGAACTACAATTAAACACAAAATTGACTTAGGAATCATACCTCTGTCACAATTGACGCATTCATCAACCCAATTGATCGATTTCAAGCCCCAATTGCCTCCCCTTGCTTTCTTTTTCTCGTTCCCCATCTCCTCACTCTTTCTCGATCCCTGGAAACTGCCAAGTGAAGGAGTTGAGGGTTTCCTATCCCTTTTAAACCTGCTGATCTCTCCCTTGCACTTTCACTTTTGCCACTATAGCCCTTGAACCCTACAATTCAAGTTAAAACGAGTTAAGAACCTAACCAACTCCGTTAAGTCTCCAAAACTGAAAACGGGGCGTTACACCTCTAAACCACCACCTCCAAACCATCCACCACCACAACCACTCCAAGCCACTTCTAAACCACCGCCACCACCATAGCCACCTCCAAACCACCCACCACCCACCACCCCACACACCTGCACACACACCGACGCGCGCACTCATAGTCGCACACATACAGTCGCACACACCGTCGATTAGGTTTAGGGAGAATGGGGAAGAGACTCGTATTAGGGCTTGGGGAAAGGGGGAAGAGGTGGTTGCAGATCTAAAGACGATGGTGGTGGTTGGTAGTGTTATGGTGGTTGTAGATCTGATGAAGATGATCGATGGTAGTGGTGTTACAGTGGTAGTGGTGGTAGCGGTTAGGGGCTGGTGGTGGTGGTGGTGATGGGGGTGGTGATGATGGTGGTGGTGGGTGGTGGTGGTGGTGGGTGGTGATGGGGGTGGTGGGTGGTGGTGGGTGGTGGGTGGTGATGATGGTGCTGGTGGTGCTGGTGATTTTGGTAAAAAAAAATTATACGTTACCTTGATTGGATTTTTTGAGTATTTGCGTTACCTTTTTTCGCAATTTTCCCTACAAACAATAGCTTCTTATATATTATATATAACCACTTTAAGTATAATATACATATACATAGAAAAATTCAATGAAATTAAAAACGAAATACCAATACTTGGTTTCTTAAGATGATATCTATAAATTTACGTGAAACTATTGTTGAAAGTTTAACTTGATTCAAACTATTTATTTATGATTTCGATGGATTATATAAAATAAAAACAAAAAAGGAGTTGATATTTAAAGATAAAAGACACACATTTACATCAAAGTACAAGTACCCAACGCGATTAAGTGGGGAATGAAAAACGATGCAAGCATGAAACAGAACTTTGTGTCTTGGTCACAGTCGCTTGCATAAACCTCCAATCCCCACCAACCGTTATTATTAGTCCTATTGTCCTAACGCTACTTTTACATTTTTGACAATTACATTTTCGAATGAATTATATTAAGTGGTTTTTATGGTTTATCTAAAATACACAAGCTATTTATGTAGATGGTTTTAATTTTTTCAATTTCATAAGTCTTAAAATTATCATCATCGGTTACTAAGCAATAGATCACAAGTATTATTCACTGTAAAGTTACTTGTGTTTTACAGTTTTTTTTTATATAAATATTTATTAAGAATCTTATTAATTGAGGTAATCAATCAATAGTTTATTGTTGTTGTTGTTGTTGTAGTAGTATATCAAATTTTAATAAATGTGACACAATAGTTTAAGTTTTAGAACATGATTGTGATTGTGAAGGCAAAAAGAATATTTATTCTAAAGAAACAAATTTTAATAATGCATAAATTGAGAATTTAAAAAGTAGCAAACATTATGTATTTTATGTATTTAATAGGCAGGCAAAATTACTTTACTTGTTGAAGAAAGAGTCGAGCCCAGCCCAGCCCAGCCCAGCCCAGCCCGTTAGCGATTGTGGGGTGTAGTACATACTACATAATACTACATAGATAGTCGAGAATGAAAATGGATTGGAGACTAGTATTTTGAGCGAATAGAAGGAATAGAATAGAATTAGAGAGAATGAAAATGGGAGCGTTTTGGGGGAGTCGAGTGATGGAGATAGTGAAGAAGCATGATTCAGGTGGCCTCCTCTGGAAGAGAATTAAGCTCACTCCCACCCGTAAAGCAAACGCCAAGAAGCGTATTCTAAGAGTCTGGCAGGTCTTTTCTTTTACTTTTGCTTTCTTTCTTTTATTAGGGTTTTCTTCTTTTCTATTTCATTCATATGATTACTTGTTCTACTTGTATCTATCTATCTATATGAGATTGAGATTACTCAACTATTAAATACCTAATACTATCCACTTTCTATGTGCTTCAGTCCTATTCCAAATTGTTAAATGTCAGGACCAACAAAAATAAACATAACAACAATGTCTATTTGGTTAATATAATATAGCTCAACTATGCCTAGCCACATCAGTTTAAAATGAGATTGACCACATTAAGCATAAGGACAAACAAATATTGAATTGTCACATAGGCTTCTTTCACTTCTGCCTTGTCTTTTAATCTTTATCTCTCATCTTTTCTCTTTGATGATTCTCTTATTGAGCTTCAGGTTCATGGTGTTTCTATGTGTTGTTAATGCTAATTTATTAACATTGGTTGAATGTCTGTGGCTTATGATTTGATGCTAATCTAGTATTAGTGATGATGTTAATGGTTAACTCTGCTTATGTTATATTGTTAATTGACAATTAGCTAAGTGGATATTAATGATTCTCTGTTATATGTTGATAACATTGTTATATATGTGTTATATACCTATTTATCTTTTTTGTACATGTGCAACCGTGAATCACACACACATACATATCAACTTTTGCAAGCCACACGCCTCACTTTGTTGGGGTGCTTGTAGCTTTTACTGGGGGTGTTAACATAGGGTTGTTCACATTGATTGTGGCTGGTCATAAGATTCTTGTTGATGGAATATGTCAAGGAAAGATATTGTTGATCTTGGTCGCAATACTATTGATATTTCATTCCCTGTCTTTGGTTGTTACATGCTTTGTCTCTGCTCCTGCAATCTGGGTAGACTCTTGCACACTTGTCTTTAAATAATAGTGAATGGGGCCAACCCTTTTAGGAACCTGTTCTTCAAAGGCAATGTGACATGGAGTTGCAAGTTAGCTAGGGTAAACACCTTAAACTTGAGCTGTTTGCATTGGATGGAGATTAGATCATGTAAGTTTAGGAAACATGAATTCTCCGTCCCGTCTTTAGTTGCAACTTGCAAGTATTGACATATCATTCTTATGTGACATCATGTCCCATTAGGCCATCCCAATTCTGATGCCATCCAAGTTACATGACAATTAGGAAGATCATGTGCACAAAAAGGGAAGGATTTGTGTGGATGCATACATATACGCATACCATGTAAGTTTGTTGTTGACGCCTTGAGGGGGCTTGTCAAGGAAAGGGGAGATCTGTGCTATATAGTTTAAAATACTGCACGACTTTGACCAACATTGTGGATTATATTTCAATCAGTGCCATAATTAAGATTTAGAAGTCGGGGAAAAGTTGTCTGAGAAAAAGTTGATAAGTACATGTAGAAGTTGGGTTTTTAATAGATTAATATGTGGACTATGTGAGCTTAACTTAGGGCATTGTTATATGCCACACATCTAAGTATTGAAACCTGAGGAACTGCTCTGGTCGCTGATTTGTATTCCGGAGCATAAGCTTTTGCCACCTTTTGACACGGGAATACCACCGTGTAACTCTGTTTCTGTTTTTGGTAACTAGTAGTTGATGAATAACAGGATAGGAGCTCCCCTGCAGTTTCAATTTAGAGTTCAGTTGCAGGGAGAGTGTCACTTGAGCAGTCACGTTTTCTGGAAAAGAGCAACATGCATGTTTCCTGTTATACTTGTGACTATCATGAAATGAGCGGTACCATTCTGAAAAATAAAAGAAAAAAGATGCCACCCACTATACAACTGTATTATCCAGCAGTATTCCAAGGACTCCACTCAGTGTACTTATGATCTGTTCACTTCCAACTTGGCAACTCCCACCGGTCAAGCTGCACCCATGGCCTCCCCCCAAAGTTCTCAAATACATGTGGATGCACTCTCTCTCTCTCTCTCTCTCTCTCTCTGGAGTGACTATTTGCTAATTTTCTACAAGGTGGATGGGTAGATGTTAGCAACCCATGGTCGTGTGTTTTTCTGTGATTTAATGTCTTCTTCAAATCCTTATGTGCAGTCAGAAAAGAAAAATGATATTCTGAAAGTTCACGAGACATGGCTGTGCCATTCTGCTTGTCCTTTGTGTTCTTGATAAATGCATCATTGGAACTTCCCGATGACATAGATGAATCCTATCTGTTCTACCTTGTCGTCTCCCATGTTACCACCCTTCCTTTGTACTTTTCTGATAAGTCCTTTGGTTTCATGATTTTATTTGTTGGTCCTATATGCTATTTTATCAGAGAACAACTATAGGTTTTGCATCAACTGTAGCTGTAGTAAATTGTTTCTTTATGGCGGTTATACTTATAGATGTAATTGATCCTTGAAATCTAACTACATTAGGTATTTGAATTGATAAAAAGTTTCTCTCTTTTGTAGAATGAGGCAGTCTTGAGGGCATGCTCACAGCCACCACCTTCGAAAACATCACAGATGAATGCTGAAGGGTCAGGGATGCAAGAAGGCACAATCAACCATGACTAGACAACAACTAGTAAGAACACTGAACAAGCCTGAAGGGTGTTAATTTGCCTCAGCCTAGCCGTACTTTTATATGTTAAATTAAATGTGTGTGCCTTTCTTTGGCATGGACTCAGATATCCATAAGTTTTGTTATAAGTGACAAGTATATGATTATCAATTTTATATCTTCAGGATTCATCCTTCATCTGTCTTCCTTGTGGGATTTATTTATTACATGGTTAGAGTGTGAAAATGGTGTTAGCATTGCTGTATTAGGTTTGGCATAGCAGAAGAGCCTGATATTCTGGAATTAAATATCTAAATAAATGCCGTCAGTTGTTAGATGCGTCTAATTAGTGCATTACTTTTTTTTTTTAATTTTAATTTTTTTTTTTTGGGGGGGGGGGGGGGGGGGGGGGAGGGGCTGTATGACAAGTTGATTTCAAAGATAAACGAGCGTCACAGTCAGGTTTGTAACAATGGTAGGGAGAAGGTTTTGGTGTTTGAAACAGGGCCACAGAAGCAATGATTCGGAATCTTGAAAAAAAAGATAAGGAGGACCCATGTTAGATTTTAGAACATGTGGTTGGATAAGATAGCAAAGATGGATACTCTAAAGCTCTGCTCTGAAAGGTGAAAATTCTTTACAAGTCCCTGTCGAAAAGACATTGGAGATAAGGAGACCAGGGGTTGAGAGGGACATGGTAAGAGAAAAAGAATGACAAATCCCTTTTTGCTCCTTGTGTTAGAAACCAAATATCCATCCTAAGTGTTTTCTAGTCTTTGAGGTCATTAGTGGATTTGGTATTTTGCACGCAACAACCAAATCAAATTTGCACCCAGAATGATGTTAGTTAATAGTTTATTTTATTTATAAAAATAAAAAAAAAAAAGATGAAAGGAGATTCTGTTGGAAAGTTTGTTAGGCTATAAAGACCATAATCCTTGGGAAGATGATTGTTTTGAGTATGTAATGAATGAAATGGGTTGTTTTTGGGTGGCATATATGTTAGTATCGTGGATGAAAATGGTGGTCTGTGTCTGTATCTAATAGTAATAAATAAGTTCATGTGATGGTGGCAGGGGCCTACCAGAACGAGAACCAGACCAGAACCAGCCGGCTATATTTAATTTTGTTTCCGTAAGGTAGTTTAAGTTTTGGGTATGTTGAGAAATGAAGGGAGGTCCATGATCTTGTTTGAATGAATTATTAAAAAAAAAGGAGAAGGAGGGAGAGGTCGCTGTTGCAGAGAGTGTAAGCAACCAATGCCATCCCTTTTTCCAAAATAAAACAGCATTTAAGGTGGTTGGCTTTTGGAATTGGTCAACTGGACCCCTTCTTTCTTTCTTTCTTTCTTTTCTTTAAAAAATAAAACGGGGTACGTACGTAATATTTGATTGATTGGTTAGTGTTTGTAATTTGCAGGCCGGCCTGATGTTTGTTTCTTGTTAGAATGAAGGATTAGGAGGGAAATAGGAATAATTAAGAAGGGTGTAAATAGTAACTAGTATATGATGATGGGTTTGAGCATGGATATAGGATGTGAAAAAGGTTGGCTGCTGGTAAATAAAACATAGATTATATCCATGTACAGTAGAGTAATGTGAGAATTAGAGAGAAGAGAGAGAAGAGAAGAGGGTTAGTGACGTGAACAACTCCAACACCCATCAAATACATATTAATTACTCTCTCTCTCTTGTCATTTCTGTCTACATTATTAATTTGACTTTTGTATTGGAATATGTTTGTTTGTTGGTAAAACAATTCAATTATTCTCTTTTCATCAAATCCAAACCTACCTCTACCTCTACCTCTACCTCTATACCACTACCACTACCAGCTGTTTGTATTAAATTCATATATCTGTATTTGTATTTGTTAGGCAAGCCATGAAATTTCATTTTTATTATTGGATAGATGAATATGTTAGGGGCTGGCTGGCTGGGGATGATGAAGTAGGAACTAGCAAGTGCAGCAATTGGGTTTGTTATTTAAATTAAGGTCAAACCAACAACAGCAGCATAATAATTAATATACAAACACCACAAGTCTGTCTTCTATGTGTGTGTTTTTTGGTTTGTGTACATTGCACGGAATCTTATAACAATAAACAATCATAAATCCTCCTTAATTTAATAGTAGTTTATTCTTTTTGTTTGCGTCTTGAAAAACCACCATACAAACATCCCCTGATATGTATTTTTTTTTTCTTTCTTAAAATTGAAGAAGATGAAATTGAAATCATCAAAAACAGATTACAAAGTGGTAGTGGTAGTACTAGTACTAGTCTCTTGTTGTTTTTCTTTCCAAATTCCAATCTATCCATCAAGGAGGGGGAAGGAAGGGAGAATGAATCCTTACTTAAACATCTAAATTGGGGGATTATGGGTTCCTAAACTCAAATTAATTTAAACAACATACATATGTAGTGAGAGTGGGTAATTAAGGCCACTCTTTTCTCCTAAAAGTGGAATCATCATCACGATTGCTACTGCTCATCTCTTGGTCCTCATCTCCAACAGCATCAGCATCAGCATCAGCATTAGCAGTAGTTGTTGTAATTCCACTTGAACCAGATGATAATAATGGCAAATCCCCCTCCTTTCTTTTAGACATGAAATCATAGAATATGATTGGATTGGACTTGTCTTGTTGTTGTTGTTGCACATTCTTCTTATCAATTATCTCTTCTGCTTCTTCTTCTTCCTTTTCCTTGTTGTTCTTCTTCCCTCTTTTCTTCAAGAAAATTCTGCACACCACCCACTTTTCCATGCCCTGCATTCATTCAATTACAAGTGGCTTAATTAAAAGACAGAAAAGAAACACACACAGATACATACAAAATGGTTGATTTTGATATGGTTCTGACCTGGGTGGTGGTGGGTTGTGGGAGTCGGTATTCATGCATGATCCAATCGGTTCGTTGGCCGGTTGGGGGCTTCCCTTTATAGAAAACCAGAGTCTTCTTGATTCCGACTGGTTGCTTGTTGGGAATAATTTGCTTATCCAAGCCGGTTGCTTTCCAGTAGCCGGATGGTGTGGAGCGGTTGGATCGATTTCCATTTGGGTATTTGACTTCCCTGCTGCTGAAGAAGAACCTCTCCTGTTGCCAATCACCTACAACAAACATACATTTGTTAGTTTTTTTTTTTTTTTCCTTAATAAATAAATAAATAAATAGAAGAAAGAATGAATGAATGGATATATAAGTAGGTAAGTAAGTAAGTAAGTACCTGGTAAATCCCAAGGATCAGACTTTTGGATATCAAAGTCAGGGATGATGGAAGCAGGCAAAGGGAAAGAATGGACCTTTCTCTTTAGGTATTGTACCACAAGCTCTTCATCTGTTGGGTGGAACCTGAACCCAGGAGGCAATCTCAAATGATCCATTGATTGATAATGATGATGATTTCTTAGCTTAGCTTATGCTATGTTTAAATAAACCCCATCATTCTCAATTATAATATTAAAGAAGACATGTTTATTATTTGAATCAATCAAGATTATTAAAACAAGAAGAAGAAAGAAGAAGAAGGTATGGTATAGTTAGAAGGAAAATGAGGAAGGAAGGTGGTTGTTTTATAGTAGTAATTGGGAAGAAGACGACGACAAGTGTGTTTGGCGTAAACCAGACTCAATCTCATCTCCCTCCCCTCCCATATGACGCAATTAATTCCATCTCCATTTCTATTTCTATTTCTTCATCTTCTCCTCCTTTTCCTTTTTCCTTTTTTTTATTTTATAAATAAATAAAATCTCAAAATCAAGACTATATTATTTACTTCCTCTAAATAATGCTTGGGTTTTTCTGGTTATGGTCCTTAATTACACTCATTTCTTACAAAAACTACCCTTATTCATATGCATTTTCTCTCATTTTGGCCCCTCCCTCTCACTAATCCTATATCATCACTTAACATCACCAGATAGATTCATTTTCCTCATCAAATTATCTTTTTCTTCAATCTTCTATCTATCTTTTCCACCTTAAATAATAAATCAATTTGAAAACTTTTCATACAAAATCCATGTAGATCAAAAAGTAATAACCCTCATTTCATGGATCAAAATCCCTTCTCTTAATATGTTTTTGTCCACTAATATACATCATTGCATAGAGAATGTAAAGTTAAATAAAATAAATTTCAAATAAAGTGAGATTTGTATCCCATTTTTATCTATTTCATGCATGTTCAAGACTAAACCTAGAAAATACTAGTTCAATTTTAAATCCAATTATTATAAAAATATACAATCTTTTTTTTTTTTTTTTTTTTTTTTTTTTTTTTTTTTGCAAATGCATTCACCTATAGTCAAAAACCTAAAATAAGAGGATATGAACATAATCCTAGAATCAAAACCATGAATCTAAGTAAAACCAATATGAGTATTTTTCTTCTTTCATATCTTTAACATCTAGACAATCCAAAACGAAATGTCACCTCCTTAAATTTTTAACTTTCTTTGAATCAGCATCATCTTCCCTTATGCATCAATATCGTACACGTTTTCATACATATGACACAACCCAATTCTTTTCCTTATATAATAAAAATACCTAAAAATAACCAAAATACTAAGAGGTTATCTCTTTACATTGGATATATGTTGTAACTTGTAAGTGATGTATCCTAAAAACACATAAGCATCTTGTCAATTTGGAAACAAGAAGCAATACAAATTATCAACCCACAATGATAATTTAATGGTGCAATTTTTAAAACATTTCAAGAAAACCTATTATTACAACTTTAATGAGATAAAAGATGTACAATATGATAGTACCAACTTTTGGTTTATCTTCACGATAAAGATACATATCTCCGTACATCGTAAATTGAACAACTTCCAGCTAAGATTTACATCATCGTACATACGTGTAAAGACACCATGAACACAACCAATTACTTAAAATAAAATTATAGTACATTGTTGGCTTTGTGATGAAAAAATGGTTTGTTTCACTTAGAAAACCTTCAAAGATTTTTCTTACGTAATAAAGATAAGGTTTGTGAAATAAAGTCGAAGGTAGAATTTTTTTTGATAGATTATACTGGAAGTGGAAGACCATGGGAATAGTGGAAGACCCGTGGATTTGTACATTATACTCATTTGTTTACTTTGTATTTATTTTTTCAACCGCCATAACTTAGGGCTATTTATGTTTTGTTTTTTTGAACAACAGATAAACTCACAAACACATTTCCACGGTATCCGGGATCCATTCATGCATTCGACTAATCCGCATCGATCTTAAACCAGCCCAAAGGCTGGCCCGAAATCTGGGTAACTCCACTTGTTGTCGCAGGGTTTGGAACCCAGGTAGCCAGGCATACTATCCACTAACAACCACGAATGTTACCTCAACCACTAGGTTAGGCAAGCATTGTTAGGGCTATTTTTGTTTTATCATATTCTTTTTGTAAAAAAATTGATAACAAAGCATGTATGTATGTATGTATTGAAATAGAATAAGGTGTGAATATGCAAATTAGAAAACAAAAGAATATTAATGGTTAGTTTGTGTAAAAGTATTAATTAAGTATTTGCAACAAAGCCATTAAGTTAGGAATTAAAGATCTTGCATATGATAGCGGGTTCAACGACTTCTGATTTTCTCAATCCAACTTGTTAAGTGAATAGATGGAACTTGAGTTAACCATTAATTTTATAATTTTAAATAAAACATAATCACAAATATAAATAAATTATTCAAAGCTTGATTGTCGTTAGAAAGAATAGTTGTCTTCGTTGTTCGCTTTCGTCGTCACCCATGACCTAACCCCATCCACCACAAACATGTTTTCCTATAAAACCAAATTAAACTAAATCTACTCTATCAATTCTCCTAAATTACCTTAACTATAATCTAAGCAATAAGGATTAATTAGCTAATGGAAGAGGTAATCCCCTATATATGCTTTTAACACAATCAATTTTATTTAGTTGGGCCATCATCACCCTTATTTCAAATAAGGGTGGGTGTTGCTTTTGTTTAAATCATAAAAAACCACGACAACAAATTAGGACGAGCCTAAGGTATTGATTATATATATGGAAAAATAGTTAAATATACAGTAAAGATGCTTGCAGAAAAGAGACACGCACATATATGATTGGCAACGACAAGTACAAAAACTTCACGGAATAGCAAAATTAGTTCCACGAATGGCAAAATCGTGGGTAACACTTTTATCCAGCAACTTAATTAACCCTTTTTGAGTTGAGATGTCATCATCGAATCTTTAGTCGAGTGAGTATGAGCTACTACACTTTTTCATCGATTATTTGTTTTCCACTTTTAGGTTATTGTTAGTTTTGGGTAAATTAGATATAAATAGCAAAAACTTACATTGCCCGCAACTCTAGTTAGTAGTTATCCACAAACACATTATTGCTTAATTATGATTGTATCTAATTAATTAGCTCCACTTATATAATCGTTAAATCTATACTATTAAACGTTAAATTTCACCATCTAATTTTCTAAATGAAAAGTATCTTTGAAACATGCATCCATCAAAACAAACATGATATCACAAAATTAAGAGGAAATCTATTGCTATATATAGACTCCTTCAGAAAAACTGATGTAGTTATTTTTACAGAAAACATAAAAAAGAATGTAGCTAAATTCATCTCAAGAGTTACACATACAACTAATTTATTATGTTCGCTTAATTAAGTAGCTGGTAGACCTATAAAACAAACAATATATAAATATAAATTTATTTTATGAACTAGACTAAGGCTATGCTTAAAATCATAACACTTCATCTTTTGTCTCTTTGAATTTATTGCTAGTAACACTAGGGATGTATATGCTGACATGATTCACCACTTTGTTCATCTGTCATAATATAAAACCTTTTATATCATGAATGGTGTCATCGTATTATGTTATTAGATGTCAACATATATTATGTGAAACTATAATAATATTAACACAAAATTTTCTTGATAGAATTGGTTTGCATCGTCTTTATTCTCCCTCTAGGTCTCCGGCTTAGACCTCATTTGTATCATTTTTAGCTTATAGCTTTTATTAGGTCCTTTTTTGTAGTCAAAACTGAAAAGAAAAACATTATAGGTCTACCTTGATAGACTTATTTTTTTATGGTGTAATTGTAAACGTGTGGCGTTTTTATTATGTAAGTTGAAGTAATGTTAGATTAAAAGGGAAAGAGAACTCAATCACATAATTTGTTTGATGCTCAATCATTTGGTTTATCAGGTTCAAAATTTATTTAATAATAACAGTTAATAAATGAACATACCTTCTTTCCTTAAAACATGAAGGAATAAAAGTAATTCTCCACTCATCGACGAATAGATAATTCATGTCCACAATATTCAATAAGATTTCGTATCTTGAAATTTAGACATTTTTAACCAAATGAGTATTAGCCTAGTGGTAAGGCTTGGGGACTACATAGTGGTGAACCCGAGTTCGAGCCCTGGGGGACGCATTCTGAGGTACGGGGGCTTCGACCCCGGACTCAGGGGGGAATCCACATTTGTGCAAAGGGGGTCATTGGACCCCACTAAAATTGAAAAAACAAAATTTTTTAATATAAAATTACAGTTTTTTGTGTGTTTATATCTTATTTGCCCCACTAATTTTTTATTTGGGACCCCGTTAAGTAAAAAAATTCATCGAAACCAACTATAAAATCAAATTTTACTTTCAAAATCAATTAAGAAATCGAAAATGTTTCTTCAATCGACAAAAAAAAAAAAAGTGAAAAATCTCTTGAAAACCACAAAAAAAAAACCTTCTAATATTTTGGAAATCGTGGATTTAGACTAAAAATATATCTAACAACTTTATCGATATTTACCCTACCTTAAAAGGTGACCCACTAGAAAAAATTCCTAGATCCGCCACTGCCCGGACTGAATGCTTTCGCAGTCAGGCTTCGGCCCAAAATTGCGGAGGATTAGTTTGGACCCAATGTGGTCTGGGATACCTCTTCTAAAAAAATTTAGACATCTTTATAATGTGGAATATCATTAAAAACATCAAGATAGTGAACTTTAAGGTTCCCCCAACAAAGCAACAGAAATTTATGTATTATTTTTTATTATAAAAAATTATGTCTTTAGAATTTGTTAACTATTGATTAATAAAACTTAAAAGTATAATAAGTCTTAAATTCACGATCTTAAATAATCATTACTCACGACAAAAATAAGTTAAGGTTGAAAATGAGCAGTGCTAACTAAATATTAGAATGCTAGTGTAGTGGCTTAACTAAGTTTAGATTAAAATGTAAAGATAAGGCGAATAAAATATATAGGAAAAAGAGATGAAGAGTCCAAATTCTTTTAAAATGAAAATAAGATCTTTTTTGAACATATAGTTATTTGTCTCTAATAAGCAAATAGAAGGTTAAAAATTTAATTATTGGAGCAGATCACTTGAAAATAACTCCTTACTCCTTTATATGTATACATGTATTAATCTTATCATATCATTTTAACCTTATATGTGTGCGATTAATTTAACCATTGATTGAGGTATATATTAATTAATCAAGGGCGCAAATGAAAATGGACTATTGGAGCAGATTTTTTTTTTTTTTTTTTAAATATATAAAACGAAAAAGAAGATAAAAATAAAAGAGTTAATTACATTTTTAGTCTTTGTGGTTTGGTGATTTTAACACTCTAGGTCCATTTTGAAAATAATTATGGATTTGACACATGTGGTTTATATTTTATAACGCTCTGGGTCCATGACGTTTACACTTTATAACACTCTGGGTCCATGACTTCTAACTCTGTTAACTAATTCTGTTAAGTAGGATAACTATAAGGGTATTTTGGTCATTTCATTTATGTTTCTATTTTTAAATAAAATCACTTGGATCAAAATTGTAATTTACACTATATATATATATATATGTATATATATTAAATACTCCATTTTCTTTAACACAACACCACCAACACCACCACCCACCAACACCACCACAAACCACCACCACCACCACCCACCTCTACAGCCTACTGCCACCGCCACTACCGCCAGCCACCATCCCCCTCATCCACCACCACCGCCAAACCCAAAACCACCACTAGTGTAGCAATCCCTAAATCAGATTCATAGCCAAAATCTAGCAAAAGTAATGAGAAAATCCAACTAATAAAAACCCAAATCGAACTCGTACC
Organism: Centaurea solstitialis; assembly: GCA_030169165.1. NCBI lineage: Eukaryota > Viridiplantae > Streptophyta > Magnoliopsida > Asterales > Asteraceae > Centaurea > Centaurea solstitialis. The sequence continues at coordinate 107,686,126 of CM058041.1, read as the reverse complement.
ACTATTCAGATTTTGGATAGTGATATGATGATGTAATAGGATCCAAATCGAACTCATACCACTATCCAAACCCACGAAAAACAACCAGAAATCCAACTAATGAGAATTTTTAAAAATGGACTCAGAGTGTTAAAATCATCAAATCACAATGACCAAAAAAGTAATTAACTCAAAATAAAATGAAAATGAGAGGATGGAAGGGGAAGGGAGTCAAAGGTGTTTGCGTGTGGGAGTTGGAGATCGAAACGTCAAACCCTCCAATTAATTATTCTTTCTTTCTTTCTTTCTTTTCCCTGCAAACTGCAATGCAATTATATAAACAAAAAGAGAAAATAATAAATAAATCGTTTACTTATTAAAATCTCTCCCCTGCTGTTTTTATTTTATATATTAAAAAAATAATATTAAGATTTCAACTCTTGTCTTTTTTTTTAATTTTATTATATGTGTCATGGGACCCTATCACTTTTCAACCCAAACTCTTACGTTTAGATTATATGGGATTATTTCGTATCAATATAATACCTTATTAATTAAAGAAGCTTTTTGTTCCACCATATTATTATATATATGTATCTAATGTAATCTTCTTGACCAACACAGAGCCAAAACATATGTTATAAGTTTTGATTGAGCAATATAACTTCTTTCAAATTCTATGATTGCTTCTCTTTAATGTTTAATAATGTCCAACTCTTTAATGACTTTTTGGCTACAACAAGCTAATAATTCATCAATTTTCCTGTATATATTATATAGGATCAAGATCAAATAACCTTGAAAAATTATGTAAGTGGAGACTCAAGAAAAAAAAAACAGATGAAAAAATATATTAAAATAGGCGTAAATCAAATTAAAGATATATACACTAACGTTCGGTGAAAACTCATCTTTTAGTTACCATTCTTTTTATAAAAAGATTTAAAAAAAATTTACCGTTTCATGTCAACTTATAATTCCATTTGATGCATGTTAATTAATCTCCGATACAAATAATCATGACCCATAGGATTTTTGTTTATTCAATTTTAACTTCAAATAAATGTAAGTTTATTATGTGCAGATTAATTGAGAAATTTAATACTCTCTTCTTCATTTTGGACCAAACCTTTTAGTCGCAGATGAAGTTATTTATTATAAAATTTTATATAGTTTCTAGAAAAGGAATGAAGAAAAGAAATAAAATACGGCGGTCATGGTTGTAGTAGCTACAAATACAATACCATCAAGCACATACAATATACTATAACTTATTAATATAAAACCAATCCTAAAACATATTTTTTTAATTAGTTATTGAGAGTTTGGAGTTTGCAGAGTTGTTAATGGATATATAGGGGTAATATTTATCAAAAATATGTAGTTAATTAATGTTTCAACCTAGGATGAGGATGTAGTATAGACAGTCTATAGATGTGAAAGGTATACATTAGTAAAACATGATTAGTGTTAAATCATACAAAAACTTGTAGTAGTTGCTGTATATTATTTCTTCATTTAATTGAAGTAAGAAATTAATGTTGATATAAATAATTTAAATTTGATATGATATTATGTAGTTCATATATATATATATATATAGATAGATAGATGTAGTTTTGGTGGTTTGATTTAGATAGATTATTATTACAAAAGACGAAATGGGTATTTAAATAGAAACGTGAAGCATTTTAATATGAGGAAGAAAAGAGAAAGGGACAATTAATTAATAATATATATTTATAAGAAAAAAAAAAGAAAAGAAAAGAAAAGGAGAGGAGTAGTTTTAGGATTAGCGTTTGGGATGGGGCATGTGAGCCCTTGACAGCCTTAAAGGGTATTTGCAATGGATATTGATATTGCTATTACTATTGCTATTGCTGCATTCATTCTTTCTCTTCTTTTTTAAGGGTGTTTGAGTCAAAACTTGACTAATTTCCGACAATTTTGAGGGTTAAACATGACCCCACTTAAATATCCCTAAGCATGCGCACGGAAAAACTCAATCTCGGTTAGGACGCTATGAACCCCCCAACAATAACCAATCTGCCACATCATTTCTTCATATAACAAAGGATAGTGATTGTATGTGGTATAGTCACCATCACCATTTATTTACGTCTCTCTCTCTCTCTATCTCCCTCTCTTTCTTTCTTGCTACATTATGCTATCACAATAATACCATTTGTATCAACAACTACTGTAACATACATTCATTTCAAAAAGACAGATGGATTTAATTAACAAGATAAAAAATTGGGCCGACCAACAACAAGTAAAAACAACAAATATCATCTTCATTTCAATTAAATATTAGGGTCGGCAGCCCAAGATATTGACTAATTTGCCTTTTTTTAAATTACAATTTTCAATTTCTTTCTTTTGTACATGAAATGAAATGGATTTCTTTTGTACATGCCGTGGCGTGTAACACTAATTTTGAAAAAGAAACAACAACTATACAAATGACACAAGATTTAAACCTAAGGTGAAGATTTTAGGACCAACTATTTCATTAATTAATAGTAGTAGTAGAATAGAAGAAAGGTAACAAGTTTCAACAACATTCTTCTTTTATTCTTCCTTCCTCAACTTATATATATTACATTGCATCAGATCAGATCAGATCAGAGCTTTGAAAAAGAAGGTTTTCTTTTTTGTGTGCGTGCGGATGCAACCTCCCTTAAATCGTTTGATAAAAGCATAGCAGAGTTCCAAGTAGCAACATAATCCAAACCTTCATTCAACCTCATGTCTCTACTTGTTAATATCACCCTTTTTGTCCCAATCACAGCCAACGGAGATTTTGCACCAATTCCTGCATGTAAGACAACAACAGACACACTTAATTGACAATCAACAAAACAGCCCCATCATTCTTATGGTCACCAGGAAGGGGTTTCTGTTGCATAACTGAAAACATCTAAACCATCATGTTGTAGTTTATAATAATAGCAGAGAAAGAGTTGTTTTTTTAGGTATATAATATTTACACTACACTCCTCATCTTTGGTGATGCTCGACCTCTAAAAAGGTTGGGTTACTAGGTATCGCGTTAATAGTGTTTGGGTTTCATTTGATTTACATTTGTTAATGGTGGGTGTTTGTTAACAGGAGTATGTCAGGCCAGAGACATGTTGTTAATTCACACACACACACACAAACACACACACACACACATATAACATAACGGAAAACAAACAAAACTACAGAAACCTAAAACATTAATTTATTTTTACAATTAGGTTTATAGAGATGCCACATCATTCATTGTTCGACGCACCCTTATGTGGTAGCCAGCCACAAAGACATTCAGATAACAAATGGTGTCTTAACAAAAATGAAACATTTTTTTTTTTTGAAGAAAAAAATGAAACATTTTGATCACTAACTAAGGTGTTCTCTTTAGAGGTTATGTTGTTGCCCTATCTCTACTCTTAAATATTACCAAACGACATAAATTATGATTTTTAGCTGATGATTTTCCTCAATCCCTTCCCCCTCCCCCCTCTTATTTTATCCACTTATAACATTTTGCAAATTTACCCCAACGACCCAAACCTTTCCCAATTCGTCGAATCCTGATTACAATCGCAAACCTGCAATCCCTTCTTCTTAGGTGTCTAGTTTGAAGATTGAACTATCCTAGGCGGCTAGCCTCTCTGTTTTCCTGATGACTAATTTTATCATCTCATTGTAAAGAGTACTATAATAGCCCTTTGATATAACATGCAAAAAAAGTTGAAAGTTGAGCAAGAATTGGGCCCTAGAATTGAGCTAAGGTTTCTACATGCTAATCTTTTTTAATGACTTATTGGAGAAAGTTGATTATGAAGAATATATTCAGTTTCAGTGAATTTTCTATCTTACTTTATGGAGATTTTGTTGATTTGATATGTAAGACTTTTAATACAATATTATGGTGCAAACTTGTATATTTAGTGTTGGTACAAGTGTAACCGGACCTCCAAACCTTCATATTACTTAATTTGTATGTTGTTTCTTTCATCATCTATATTCCAGCCTTGCCTGAATAAGATAGATATATCAAGATCATAGACAAAAGCCATTTTCCACAAACCAAGCACCTTGTTTGACCTAAACCCACCCCACCTTTATGTAAGAAACACCAAAATATGAAACAATTTCAACAAAAAATGAATCATATAATATAATTTCATCATATTAAACAATTTCATGAACCAATTTCATTGATTTAACCAATGAAATCAACTTATTGGCTTCGGTTCAGAAGTTCACACCAAAGTTATGGTTCACAAAAGAAATTCCCTCTCTCCCTCCCTCCCTCTCTCTCTCTCTCTCTCTCTCTATATATATATATATATATATATATTTTTATATTATGTGCATCGACATCTGTTGTTGAAATTCGATAAAATCACGTAAATACATCCAGGGATTCGATAAGAATATATATATAAATGGGATAAATGAATGGTTTAGATGAAGGTTGTACGTGTTGTAACCTTTTAGTGGGTTGCATAATAACCATGGCCTATAGATACATAGAGGAAAGTTCAAATGAAATCTCAATTTTCATTGTGAACGTGAGGACCCCTAAAATCGTGCCACGTGGTAGGGGTGAGCAGAAAAAACCGAAAAAACCAAACCAATACTAAAACCGACGGTTTTGGTTTATACATGAAGTTACTTCCGTTCAAAAATGCATGTAGTTACTCGCTCAAGACATTTAGGGGCTGACTTAATGAGCATTGACACATTTATGTCTTATTCGGTAAGTAATACATGATTAATATATTATGTTTTTTTTTTGGGTTTTTGGTTTTGGAACCAAAAACCAAAAACCCAAAACCCAACTTAAAACCGAATGGTTTTGGATTTTTTAAAAACCAAAATTTTCGGTTTGGTTTCGGTTTTACCCCAAAACCGAACCAAACTGAACCGAGGACACCTCTGCCACGTGGCAATATTCACTCCGAATATCATGCATTATTCAGAGTAAATAAAAGTTAGACGCCTTTATTCACTTTGAATAATGCATGATATTCAGAGTGAATATTGCCATGTCGTGTGATTTTAGTGGTCTTCATGTTCACAATCAAAACGATTAAAATAGCAAACTGCAACTAAAATATCAATCCTAAGTAAACTAACAAAAGTGTGTTCTCGAATTCTTTTTAGAGGAAGGAAAGGAAATGATTTGAAAGGATTTGTGTGTTCTCGAGTTTTTTAAAGGAGGGAAATTACAAGGTATAAAATTTTCTCTTGAAAGCTATCATTCGCTTTCCTCCCAAAAGTGGGATGATTTAGAGGGATAACCCTTCCCTTTCTTTTCTTTCCCTCCCCTTTCTTTTCTTTTCCTTATTTTTTAAAAACTCGAGAACAGGGTGAAGTGTCAATCTACAGCTCCATATCTGATAACTTCAATGGAGCAGGCTCTAATTAGTGGCAATTTCGGCCTACAAATGTCATTTCATTCTGAAATTGGTCTTCTAGTTTTAGAGGGAGTTGGTAAAATTAGATTATAGATATCAAAAGCAATTCGAGAAAATAATATATCAAAAACTCACCCTCCGCAATAGCTCGAACACCTTGATCCATATCGGCCTTAGAACCGAAAGTTCTGGAAACAAGCCCCATGGCCTTGGCTTCCGAACCAGAAAAGGTGCGTGCGGTGAGAGCCAACTCCATGGCGTTACCATGTCCAACAATCCCAGGCAACCTCTGCAGCGTTCCCAGATCTGCCGTGATCGCCAGATCGACCTCCTTCACCGAGAAATAGGCGTCCTCCGTGCAATACCTAATATCGCAGGCGGTGATGATATCAATACCTCCACCAACACAAGCACCATGAACGGCGGCGATGACTGGCTTCCGGCACTCCTCGATGGCGGTGATGGCCTCCTGCATCAGCTTGATACTCCGGCGGGACTTCTCAGCTGAACGGCCGGGATCAGAACGAGTGTGGATGTCTGCGGTAAGAGAGGTTAGGGCTTGAGGTCGATGCCGGCACAGAAGTTGTTGCCGTTGGCGGATAAGATGATGACGGAAACATTAGGGTTGTTGTCGAGATAGGATAGTGCAGCTGGAAATTCTTGAAAGAATTCCGGCGAGAGGGCGTTACTACGGTGCGGCCTGTTTAGCCGGAGGGTGAAGACGGCGGAGGAGGAATCCTCGATGATTTCAAGGCTGCTGTATTTCTCCATTTTTACACCAACAACTTCAATTTTGACTTTCCATGATTTCTTTCACTTACATAAAAAAGTAGACTTTAAAGTTACATTTTCTGTCCCTGTGCTTTGTTTGGATGTCATTTATACCGTTTAAACTTATAAACATTTCGTTGCAATGCTTTTCGCGAATCCGTCTAAGACATTAATCACTAGTCGTCAATCATTGAGCAATGAAGTTTGAACTGCATAGTTAATAAAGACGGAGACTAGACCATTCACCGGTCATCGAGCTATTATGGTGTGCTTGGTTCATCAAACAAACTCTTATGTTGTGAACGGTACTAAAGCTACCATACCACCATCACCATGACGAATTTAAGATATCGGTAAACCTCTAACTTTCTCTCATCTCTTCAAACTCCAACATCAAATTACAAGTCACAAAATGTGGTAATCCTTAAAGTTTAACTTGCCTTTATTGACCAAAACTTAATCTAAACACAAAGAACTAAGTTGCCATTTTGTTTTCTTCTAGGAATCCAATTGCCAAAAAAGATAAAAGAGGAGGGGGTAATTAACTTAACGATCGTTTATCAAACACTTACCAAGTCATGTAGTCTTATCGGGTGAATACCATAAAGGCCAAGAATCTTACCCATAATAGGATAGTTAGGTGTGTTTATTATTTGTCTTTTCAGAAAAAATGTAATATTATTTTGAATACACAATGACAATAAAATTAACATTTAATTATAAAAAACGGTTATTTCATAAATTTGTTTTTTATTTAGGTTAATAAATTAATAAATGAAAAAAGTTAAAAGAAAAGGTTTCTTCTTCCTCCCTTCCAATCCCAAAACACAAGATCTTATGATAATTTGAAAAATGAAAATCCAGATCAAATAATAGCAAATCCATATTGAAGAATAGTAAGCCTAGATCAAAGAAACACAACCAGATCGAAGAAACGCCACGAGATCAAACAATAGCAAAGAAATCGAAAGACGGCCTCAGAAGCATTACTAAGAACCAGAGAAGTTGAGCAGAAGAAATCGATCGATGAACTAGAGAAGTCGAGCAGAAGAAAAGTCGATTGCTTGTTGTAGTTCCATTTGATTTGAGATGGAGTGATGGAATGTGTGTAATGATGAAATTGAGTTTCATTCCATTGACAACCAAAGAAGGTGACCGAATTTGGTCAATAATTCCGTTTAATTCCAGTGGATTCCGACGAACCAAACGTTCCCTAAAAATTTAGAAACTTTGGAAAAAAAAACAATCTAAATTATTCTAAATTTGGTTTACCACGTGGGGGTCACTGAGGAAGTTAATGGATCAATTAGGGACCAATTCTGGAAAAAAAAATGCATGAGAATTATCTTTTTACATTTTAAACTGCAATAGTAAAACAGAGTTTTTACCAAATCACATGGATGAAAACTATAAATTAACTCTCAAAAATGTATATCTTTTTCAAAGACAAATATATTGAAAATTCATACCTATTTTAAAGAACTACTACTATGGTAGCAACTAGCAAGTAGCCTGAAAACATATGCATTTATATCTTGATTGTTGCAACTTTTAATGATACATTGTCTCCCTAAACATATTTTTTCACATTTATATTCTTATTGATAATTATAAACCAAACTAAAACCAACAATCAAAAACTCAAAAAATATTTTTATATAAGAAAATGTTGTTTATACCTCTCTTTACTCACATACATGTGTTAATTACCCATGGTACCTCATTTACATACACCCAAAAGAAGGGGGTGTGAATAGAATTCATCTTTATAAATTATCAAATATATAGTTCTATGCATGATGTAAGAAGCTTACAAGCATAGTTAAAGTATTGTGATTAGTAGTGACATATACCAAAAATTCTCGTATTTTCAAAACAACATATGTGAAATTTGCCAACATTATGTCGCATTGTCACCTACTTATGTTACCCTCTACAAATATTAAATGATAAATAAAAAAAATATTAAACATTAAGTCACACTTTTAGGTCCTTTTTGACAATCATATGCTAGATTTTTTTTAAAGTTATTAAAAAGATTTTATTCAATAAGCTATAAACAATTTTTTTTTTAAATTCAGCCACCGATTATCTTGTGAGTTGGTTGTCAAACATATTTTTAATTTGACCAACAAAAGTAATAATAAAAATGGTTTGGAGTGGGGAGACGAGAAAAGTGAAGGTATGAGGACCTGTTATGCCATTAGTCCAAAAAGAATGGAAAGGAAACGGTTGGGGCTTTGGCACCGCCATTGTGACTTGACGTTCCAAATCGAATGGGCAATCCTGTAACGCCCCGAAACCCAGGCAATAAAAACCAACATAACAATAATAAATCCCAGTGATCTAATTCGCAATAACATAAAAATCTTTTTCTCAAAAGGTACAATAGTTAAGAGTGCATGCGGAACAAACCCTCCACAGCTGAGATTTCTAAAAGGATAAGAATCATAACTCCTGACTGACCAGGCTACTCTAAGCGCTCAACATCTCTTTGCCTCTAGCAACTCGATCTTTCCCTGAAAAGGTTTTAGATTTTGAAAACGAGGGTTAGACCGAAAGGTCTAGTGAATTCCCTCCAAAACAGTTTAAAACACAGTTCCGGCCCGCTGGCCGTAGAAACAGATATCACAAGGTACCAGAAAAGCATCATGAGTAATCAAGTCACAGCACAACGAACCGGATGGCCGGATCTCTCAGATTCACAATTAAGGAGTGACGGACGTAGTCCGTGCCTCGCACCATCCCACAATCAACCTTAAGTGGCCGGATCTCCCAGATTCTCATTTAAGGAGTGACGAACATGGTCCGTGCCTCACACCACTAAACCTCCCAGGGATGTACGGTCCCATGGTACACATTACTCACGATGCAATTCCGCAATATTAAAACAGCATGCATATGATGATCATCAATATAGCATTCACAACCATTTATAATTTCACAAAATCACATTAATATCATCAAAACATTGCAAATCGAATGGATATGTTTAAAACAGTAAAAGCAGTCCATTCATTTTCAGGTAAGGAAACTCACCTGATCCTGCCCCAACTGAGCTACGCTCTGCCTTAACCGCACCTACAACACAAATCCCAATCAGATCATACTAACTCACTAGGAAGACTCTTTCCTAGTTAGCAAAACTTAGCTCTCATCATCATCTGACCTGAATCAACATGGAATAACAGACTAGGGTTTCTCGGATAACCAACTAGGGTTTTCAAGAAATGAATACGATTAGGCTTTTCCATGAACTGATATCTCGAGAAATGACGACAAGGTAACACGGCCTCAAGAGATGATACACGGCATGATAGATCAACGTCATCTAAAATGATACACAAACTCACTCGTGATGAGGAACAGATTCACAAGAAATGACAGCCCGAGACGATAACCAAGACTACTCAAGACGATAGCCGATCTCACATAAAATGATAAGGCTAGGGTTACATGAAATGACACCCGAAATGCCAATTGCTCCCACATGAAATGATAACAAGGTAACAAGGGTTACATGGAATGATAGCAACAATGAGGGAAATTCAATGAGGGAAACTCAACAAATAAACCCAATGAGGGAAACTCAATGAGGGAAACTCAACAAATAAACCAAATGAGGGAAACTCAATGAGGGAAAGTCAATGAGGGGGACTCAACAAATAAACCCAATGAGGGAAACTCAATGAGGGAAACTCAACAAGTAAACCCAATGAGGGAAACTCAATGAGGGAAACTCAACAAATAAACCCAATGAGGGAAACTCAATGAGGGAAACTCAACAAATAAACCAATGAGGGAAACTCAATGAGGGAAACTCAATGAGGGAAACTCAACAAATAAACCCAATGAGGGAAACTCAATGAGGGAAACTCCACTTCCAAAACGAAAAGCATCTCATCTAAGGAAGGCCAAATTCCGATTCGGAAATCATGATTTCCAATTCGGAAAGGCATTTGGACATCACAAGACCTCCCGGTTCGGGAATCCGGAATACCCGATCCGGGTAACATGAATACCCGATTCGGGTAACATGAATACCCGATTCGGGTAACATGAATACCCGATTCGGGTAACATGAATACCCAATTCGGGTAACATGAATACCCAAAACTTTGCCAAAAAGTGACCAAAAATCGATCCTTACAGCCCTCAATTCGATCCAAAAAGCCCCGAAATGGTTTTATCTTATATCACAATCATAATACAATTAATTTAGAGCTTAAAACCATAGATCTTACCTTGATTTGTGAAGAACACCCTTGATGATGGTGATGATGAGAGAAATTGATGAAGATGATGATGGAGGCTTCTCTCCCAAAAACACACACTTCACACACTTGTTTCCTTCCCAAAAAGACAAAACCCTAGTTTTCCTCCTTTAAATACCCTGGGCTTACAAGGCCAAGCCCATTAACAAGCTTAAAACCCAACAAACACAACAACTTTCCAAGAACTTACACAATTAGCCCCTCCACTCAAAAAGCCTTACACACAAAGTCACAGTTAAAGTTAACCGATAGTCTAACCTAGAATTCAGGTTATTACAAATCCCCCATCTTAACCCACAATATATATCACACTTGAAGGGGATCTATAAAATCGAGTTTGTGTTTTTTTCCTAGATTTGTCGATTTCAAGCAGTGATTCCATTCTTTGAAATAGTGATCGAAGCACTTTTAGATGACGATTTCGTGTTGATTGGTTGCAATCTCGTAATGTAATAACAATCCTAATACCATCGATTTAAGAATGGGGTCATTGGTTGTGGTTTTGTCTACTTGTTTTGCCTAAAAATCTCCAACTAATTCTATAAAATAGCAAAAAGGAGGTTTTACTCTCTATTTTTACTCTTTATCACTGAAAGAACAAACACTAAACACTTAATGGAGGTTTAGTTCATCCAAGTCAAATCAATCAACACCAGGAGATAACATATAAATATGAAGTGCCAACGACTATCAAGACAACAATAGTGTGAGAAGGATCAACACTACAAACCGACTACCATGAAATCAAACCAATTAAACCAATAGACGTATTTTATGTAGCCGATGAAGTTGTAGAAATGAATATGGGGCCAAATATTGTTTCAATTGATCTTGTGATGTAAAATGATGTAACTTGGTGGGGCTGGGAAGAACTCATTGTGAAGATCATGGACACGGCATGGATGCAGTGTGCTAATTATCCATGGCGGATGGAGATGTTTAACCCACATTGCCAATGGTGAACAATTGGAGGGTTTGAAGAATAACAGTCGTTAAGAAATACAATTAACTCATTATATAATATGAAACAGAAGGTGTTGTCATCTTAGCTTTCTATAAGAAGATAATTAATAAACTTGTGATAAAGAGTTTTCGAGAAAGAGCATGGGAGCCAAAAATGAGATGTAGTCATTTTTTTCCTAAGAAGTCGCATTACATTTTGCCTATCGTTTGATTAAAATTTCCTCATCTGGTATGATGCGACTTCACTTAACGGAAAAACAATGGACGGAGTCAATGACATAGATCATTAATCTCATGACAAAATGTACGATTATAAGTACAAATTTCTAATATGACGAAGGAGTAGAAATAAAAAGATTGACATATTATATGGATGAAAAGTGTAATTCACTTTTAAAATATATATAGTTGCATAAAATGTACTACTTGGTACTTATCGTCTTGCAATACGTTTGGTGATCGAATGACAAAGAAGGTTGTGCACGATTTTCACATGCTCTCTTGTTTATTAGTATAAAAAGTGTCATGTGTTTGTATCGATTAAAACCGTGTATTGTCCAAAAAGGGAATATTTAAAACAACATTAAATTAAAACCTAACTAACCTAGCTAAGATATATATACAACAATACATATATAAACAGCCCATGCACGAATATAATAATACATAAGGTCTATGAATAATACTTATGATGAAGAGGTAACACATTTATTATTTATTATAGTACATTTATTCACCAACTTAACCATCAACTTAATTGAAAAATTTGCAACTCGAAATTTAGTTTCTAGAAAACTTTCACCAACTTTTCACGGCTATTATTCTCCGCATACATATATAGTATTACTAATTTATAAGCAAAAATTAAAACGTGTACGTTGTTTCCTCGTTCTTGGTTTTTGAGAGTGAACAAAAATTAACAAATTAAAAGTATATATATATATATTGGATTCAAATGAGAAAAATGATCAAATTAGAAGAAAAAATGAGAATAGACGATTTTATGTCTAATTTTATACAATTTATAGTCTTTGTATAAAATCACACGTGATTCATGGGATTTTAAAATTAACCGTGTTTTGTAATCAGATGTAATTTGAAGTCACATATGATTCAATCGTTTTTTATTTATTTATCATATTCGTGTTTGATCCTTCCTTTATCTATGTGTGTCTATATTAAGCATTTGTAAGAAGGAGACAAGCATCACGTGAAAAAAAAGGTAATTTTAACTCAGTTAATGCAACACTAAGACGTAACTAAAAGGGTATATCAGGTTAGACATATGACACCGTAGCTAGCTACCTTGTTTTGTTTGCATTGGACATCAATCTATTTAATTAATTGTATCAAAATAATAATATAATTTAGTTAATTAAAGCACACTTCAATTTGTTCAATTCTTCACCCGCAATGGCTTTGAAATGTGTAAGAAGTGATGTGGTACGGCTCGGTCAAGTCTTAAACCTTTAAAAGCCATTGTGTTTTATAAGACGTGGATTTATAGCAACAAATATATACAACCATATATGATATTACCCAACGAATTAATGATGTTAAATATTTTATATTGTATATTTAAAATTAAAAAAACCAAGACACTAAAAAGATAAGAAATTTTCAATAAGAATTATAAAAATCACACATTAAACTATGGTATGCCATAGACTTGATGTTACGTCAGACACATGCCTTAAGTCGTGACACAATCATGTTGACCGTGATAATGAAGTTTTTATAACATCGTTAAAACCATGGGTTGGCTATTTTGAATTTGAAATAGATGGAATTAATGTTTTGAAAAATATTAAAGGCATGTTTTTTTTTTCTTTTACTTTAATAAACTAAGAGGAATAATGTGATGTGAAATAATGAAATTATGATATTTATTGCAACATATGCAGACAAGCTTGTTGGGGGATGCTTAATAATTTATCTAGAAATAAAAACAAATTGAATTGAAGCAATTGATTGGAAGGTGAGAGACGCATGCATGCAAATATGCAATGCAAGAGTGATCATCCATCAAAACACACACACACATACATGATATACATACACAAGTCTATATATATATATATACACACATGAAAATATCATTAATTCCATAGATCAATTTCTCTCCTCTTGTCATCCATATAAATACATCCCAAACATAACACCAAATTAACATCTCCATTCAATTCGTCTTCGATCTTAATCAAATTGTTTTAGAGAGAGAGAGAGAGAGTGTGTGTGTGTTTTAATTAATTTAGAGTTAGAAATGGAAGTTTTCAATGTTCACCACCCTCTGGTTTTGTTTTTGGCCTTCTAGGTAATTAATTAACCAATTCCTTGTTAATTTTATGTGTGTGTATATGTTCGTTAATTAATTTGTTTTCATGACTAATTACTGATAATCTTCTTAATTGATCACTATGTACATCACAGGTAACATTATTTCCACCGGCGTCTACTTTGCTCCATTGTAAGTCAACTATTAATTAATTAGTTATATCTACATAGAGAGAGTTGTTTTAATTTACTTTAAGGATATATATATATAGATGTTAATTTAATAGAATGAAATAAATGAATATTTTAGGCCAACATTCATAGAGATATGTAAACGGAAATCCACGATGGGGTTCCAATCGTTTCCGTACGTGGTATCCCTGTTGAGTGCATTGCTATGGTTGTATTACGCTTTCATCAAAGGTGGTGACACTTTTCTTCTCATCTCCATCAACTCTCTCGGTACCTTCATCGAGTCTCTTTACATCATCATCTTCCTCCTCTATGCTACACCAGAGACCAAGGTACGTACCTCCTATGCTACCCATATATCATATTATATTATAGTATATATATACCCTTGATCCATCCCTATATATATATAGTATTAGGTTCAAATGAAAAGTGCTAAAAGAAAAAGAAGTAGAGAAGTCATTTTCACCATTGGTTTTGACCTCTACCCCTCCATGAATCGCTTCAGCTGAACTTTGACTAATCAAAGATTGTAGCTTTTGATTGGTCAACTATGATCTCAACTATTGAGATCACTTATCTACTTTGTATTTTTTTTAGCACTTCTCATCTAAACATTTCTTTCTTTATCTCTCTCTCTCTCTCTCTCTATATATATATATATATATATATATATATATATGTATGTATGTATCAATTGTTAATTTCATAATTAGTTAACATATATTATACCTAATTAATTATGATATATACATATATAGAAGCAAACATTGAAGGGGCTCTCGGCTACAGTGGTGTTTTGCCTTGTGATTTCCCTTGGAACGCTCTTCACGTTGCAAGGAGAGACGAGGGTGCTAGTCGTCGGATGGGTTTGTGTTGGGATTTCTGTAGCCGTTTTTGCCGCACCTCTCACAATTGTGGTAGTTACATACATCCAATTAGTTATTCCCTCTGATTAATTAATATCAATCTATCTGAAAATTAATTAATTGATTTGATGTATATATGGATATTGCAGTTTCAAGTTGTTAGAACAGAAAGTGTGGAATTCATGCCGTTACCCTTATCATGCTTCCTGACGCTAAGTGCAACCATGTGGTTCGCTTATGGCTTATCCCTCAAGGATATATGCGTTACGGTAACTTACTACATATCATTACCTAACCTAAACCTAACCTTAATTGAAATGCATATGTACCATTAAATTCGTTTTCAAGGAATTATAAACGTGCTCGCAACCAAACATTCGTGATTCATATATATTTATTATTATGTAAGACGTTCTTGCATTGCATGTACCTACCTAGAATTATATATAACACTAATTATATTTAAAAGAGGGAACTATATATGTAATTAATTAAAATGAGTTAATTACTTATATAAAGATTATGGTAGCTAGATACCTACGTACTTGAATTTGTATATTTACATATCTTTAATTAATTAATTAATCGATCAATCAATGGTGTACATGTAGGTACCAAACATTTTGGGATTCATATTGGGTGTTATTCAAATGGGGCTGTATGCATATTACAGAAAGGTGACAAAGATAACTCCTCCAGAGAAGAAGGCCAAGGACCACATGATAAACATATTATCTGCAAACTCGGAAGTGCATCCCGTGGACTCCGGAAGAAGCAGCGAAGCCGACGAAGAAAACAAAAAGGAAGAATGTGTGATAGTGAATGTGAAGCAGTCGACGTTGGATCATACAACGGGTCATGTACAGCTTGTGATATGTGCAACTTAATTAATGAATGAATCAATTATCTCGGACGGACGGATTAATTTTGGACCTCTGATCAACATGTTAGTTTGGTTATTGATCTTGACATGTTTGTTTATTAGTTAGATAGATAAGATATATAGATAGATATATATAGGTTTAGACGACTCTACCTCTTCATGCATCATTTCTCTCTCAATAACAGAAATCCATCCAAATAAAGTAACCTTCAACAGAAAGTTAACCACACCACAACACTATACTCTATATATATATATATATATATAACAATATGACGCAGCGTAGGTTTGCGGAAGGATCGACAAGCGTCTAAACCCTTTGGGGTTGAGAATTACGAACAGTAAAACTCAAGAAAATTAGAGAACAACTCTAAAACTCACAAGGAGAAGAATATTATTGAATAAAACTTAACTTGACTACAATTGAAATCAACAAAACCTATTTATAAGCCTAAACTAAAAAGGATAAATATTAACTAAATCTAATCCTAAATTAACTAGAAAAGATAACTTAAATAAAGAATAAAATTAAATAATAACCAAAGAGATATGGAATGAAATAGGAAAGCATGGAAGCCATCAAGCCAAATCACGGTCAACTTGAATACTTTTGGTCAACATGGGAGTCTTGTTTAGTTGCATGCGATAGGGCTTCATCTGCATGATACCCGCTTGCTTTTTCTCTTCGATCTCCAATAACGAAACAAAGAGATAAATGCAATCTGTATAGGATAATTGATAATATGTTTACGAGATAAATCGCGTAAGCAACGATTTCTCGTTTTGTGAGGAAAGATTTTGGTTTTCTTTCGGGATCGTTTTCTTCGTTTCCAAGGATCTCCAAAAATCCTCATAAACGCTTGAAATCTCCCTGTATCAGTCACCCTCACTTGAAAAGAACTCGACCTCGAGTTCACTTGAAGCGCATCTTCCGCCGATCCATAAAACATTCTTCTCTCAATGCTTGAACTCACAACTAGGCCGTGAATTGGTTTGGCTTTATCCGAAGCTTTGGGTGCTAGAATAACGGAAACAAAATCTTTAGATTCATCACTCTCGGCTTCTTGTGACAAAGGTTTCGGCGGCTCGGGAATTACTTCAGCTTTAGATAACTCGAAAGTTGTTGCCGAGTGTTCCAGATCGTCGTGTTGTGATTCAGGAACAACTACATCTTCAACCTTCTCCAATAAGACTTCATCCTTTTTAGGCGACCTTTCCTCGAAGCTGTTAAGTCCTCTCATGGCGATCTTTCGGTCACCACAACGAAAAAGCACAACATTGTCTCGGCTTATATAAGTGATGCTATTATCGTGTTGCCACGATCGGCCCAACAGAATGTGGCAAACATCCATATCGAGAACTTCACATAGAACCTCATCTTGGTAGTGTTTCCCAATCGAGATGGGTACCCGACAAGTGTGTTTGACTTTAACTCGTGGGTCACTCTCGGTCCACCCAATAGAATAAGGAGATTCATGAGGTTGAGTAGGTAGGTTAAAGTAATCGACCAATTTGCGAGATACAAGGTTCTCACAACTTCTATTATCGATAACTAAATTACATACCTTTTTGTGCACCGAACAATGCGATCGAAATAGACTATGGTGTTGGCTCTCTTCTTTTGATGAAAGTAGTGCTCGTTGAAGTACAACGTCAATCGTTTCTTGAAGGTCTTCTTCCTCCTCCGCTTTGGATTCGGAACTCGAAAAACTAACCCGGTTACAATAGCCATTACGTGGCGCCATAACCGGTCCTTCACACCTGTCTCTTCTACGACGGTTGTCGTTGACGAAATTCGGTTGAAGCCTGTTGACAGTCGCTGTCAGATTAGCGAGCGTTGTGGATAAGGCCACATTCATCTCTGCTAGATCTGCTTTGGTAGTCGACCGTCGATCTGCCATGGTTAGTGAAAAGACAGGCGAATCCTGCTCTGATACCAACTGACGCAGCGTAGGTTTGCGGAAGGATCGACAAGCGTCTAAACCCTTTGGGGTTGAGAATTACGAACAGTAAAACTCAAGAAAATTAGAGAACAACTCTAAAACTCACAAGGAGAAGAATATTATTGAATAAAACTTAACTTGACTACAATTGAAATCAACAAAACCTATTTATAAGCCTAAACTAAAAAGGATAAATATTAACTAAATCTAATCCTAAATTAACTAGAAAAGATAACTTAAATAAAGAATAAAATTAAATAATAACCAAAGAGATATGGAATGAAATAGGAAAGCATGGAAGCCATCAAGCCAAATCACGGTCAACTTGAATACTTTTGGTCAACATGGGAGTCTTGTTTAGTTGCATGCGATAGGGCTTCATCTGCATGATACCCGCTTGCTTTTTCTCTTCGATCTCCAATAACGAAACAAAGAGATAAATGCAATCTGTATAGGATAATTGATAATATGTTTACGAGATAAATCGCGTAAGCAACGATTTCTCGTTTTGTGAGGAAAGATTTTGGTTTTCTTTCGGGATCGTTTTCTTCGTTTCCAAGGATCTCCAAAAATCCTCATAAACGCTTGAAATCTCCCTGTATCACAATATATTTGTTATAACTTATATCAATCGATCTTTTTTGTATTCCATTCCTCTCTAGCTACATGTGCGTAACATAATCGTACGTGTTGAACAGATTGAAGAGGAAAATAATATATACCTAACCTAATTAATTAATTAATTAATTAATTAAGAGATCTAGCAGTGAAGAAGGTGACCTAATTAAAACATTCATTTCAAAGTGTTAATATATAGTGATCATGTCATCTCATGTTTGTGTATCATGCGTGTACATAATATGTACGTATAGAAGAAGAATAGAACCTATAGTTTTGTTTTATTTTATTTTTTGTAAGAAAACAAAAAAAAAAGTTGAATCAAGTATTTTGCAACAAAATTTCAATATCAGAAAAACATGTCATCTTTTTAGAAAGTTGAGAGGGTTAACTGACAGAGTCCAAACTAAAAGGTCCTGTTCTGCCAAATTGAAAGATTAAAATCAAACAAGCCCGTAACTAATAAACTATGGGGTTGAGTTGAAGTTACCTACTGAAATCTTCACCTTTTGATCTTTATCAAACTTTAGGTTTTTTACAACAATTTCAATTTCTAACCCCAACTCATTATTTTCTATTATCTCACTACAATAGTCTTCTTGTAGTGTGCAATCAACCTCCAGTTTCCATTTTTGTTATTTAAGCTTCGAATTCAAACAAAGTTCCTAGGATTAGTTTCGATTTGAAAAACATATATTAAATTGTAAAATTCGAGCATTTTAGTTTATGACTCTTCAGATAGATTTTATAAACTGTTGAGAACAATATTACATAGCAAATTGTACAAAAAAGAAAAATGACCTGAAAAGAATAAAAAACAAGCTTGAAAGTCATTAGTGTGTGTTTGTTACACACAATAAATAAACCCACAAAAACTAGTTGCCTCACATTCATCTTAAATTATTACACCCTTAATTACCTTATAACATTCCCGATCATCAAAATAAGATTATTGTTGGTAGGTAAGCATTTAGTCTTCCCCTTTGCTTACCGTGTGGTAAGATTCTCGATCATTATCATGCTCATAAGGTGACACTTTATAAATTTAAGCGTTAAGTAAATGACCCCAAAGTCAAACCACATAGACAAATTAAGGGTCCCTCTCTTTTTTTTTCCCACCAAACACCAAGACCAAGAGTATCACAAAACTCACCAACTTTTCTTTTTGTTCTTTTTTTTTTCTTACTCATTTTCCTTCACAATTGTCATCAAGATATACATATACAGCAAATGTTGGTTCTAATAAAAGGTTTGAATTTTCCAGCCAAAAAGAATATACCATACCATACCATACCACTTTAAGTAGTAGTTGTACTAGTAGATTAAGCAGCAGCATTGTTGGCATCAAATGCACTCTGCCTTCTGTTCTCAACCCACATTTTAGCTTCTGCAACTGCCCTCTCTCTTTCAGCATCTCTATTAAGCATCCTTGCACTTTCTTCTCTCTCTTCCATATCTCTACCATTTCTTTCTTTCTTTAAATGAACCGCACCAGATGGAGCTGGAACTGGAGCTGTGGTCGTAGGATCATACCCCTGGTTCGCAAGATATGACAAGGCCGTCACCACGTCTCCAATCAGAGGCCGAGCAGCAGCCTGCTCTTGAATACACATGGATGCCACCGCTAAAGCCTGGTACAGCCCCCTCATCGGATACCTACCTTCTAGCCGTGGGTCCACCAATGACGTGAACTTCCTTCTGTCATTGAACAAAGGCCGTGCCTATATACGATGCAACACATTGTCTGTCATTCAAAAACTCAACCAACAAACTTATTTAATTAATTAAATAACAAATGATGGATGATTACATACCCATGTCACAAGGTTCTGCTGCCCATGTGGTTGGCTGCTGTCGATGGCCTTACGACCAGTAATAAGCTCTAGAAACACGACACCGAAACTGTAGACATCAGACTTGACAGTGAGCTGTCCGGTCATGGCGTACTCAGGAGCACAATAACCGTATGTACCCATCACCCTTGTGGAAACATGAGACTTGTCTCCAGTTGGGCCCAGTTTGGCCAGCCCAAAGTCGGAGAGCTTTGGCTCGAATCCCTCGTCCAACAAAATGTTGGAGGACTTGAAATCCCTGTAAATGACAGGAGGGTTAGCCTTATCGTGAAGAAACTCTAAACCTTTGGCTGCACCAGCAGCTATCTTCATTCTCGTGTTCCAATCTAATGCTTCTCTATCAGGTGGAAGATCTGCAACACATATATAACTTGTTTAGGACCACCCATTTCCCACCTAATTAAGTTAAGCTAGATTTGTTTTTTAAAAGTAACAGAAACATATGGATAGGTTACCGTGAAGGTGATCTTCCAATGATCCGGAGGACATGAATTCATAAACAAGAAGTCTTTGGTCACCATCAGCACAGTAACCAATCAGATTCACAAGGTTGGGATGATGTAAAAGGCTGAGCATAAGTACTTCCACTAGAAACTCGCGGTTACCCTGGAGCCCATTTCTATCCAGTTGTTTAACAGCTACAATCTATCAAACACAAAATGCTTTTTAAGCAAGATATAATAATACAATCTCATTTGTTATGGATGAAAAAAATATCTTGTTCTACTAACCAAAACATTATTTAACAGATATATATAAATTACCTGACCGGTATTCAGAAGACGTCCTCTATATACACAGCCAAAACCTCCTTCCCCTAGGAAGCAATCAGGCCTGAAATTGTTAGTGGCAGCTGCAAGTTCACGGAATGTGAACGTTTGGGCAGCGATCTGAGCGTCTGGTGAATCTTTTGGTCCTGATGACTCCCTTCTTAAACTCACATTGTTTCTAGTTTTTATCCTATCAACTCCTGCCACAATTCACTTGTATTTGTTAAGTTTACACAATTCAATTCCACATACAAAAGGATAAGTTATATAATTAAGATAGTTAGTTAGTTAGTTATCTCTTCTTATATGGATGGATCATCATGAGTTAGCAAGTCGTTATAATGATGTTGTTGTTTCTTTATGGTGATTGGGAAAATGAATTTAAAGATAAGCAACTATCATTTCAGAAAGTTTATCATTTGATGGGGCCTACATCATAATCAAACAAGAAAAATCACTCACATATAATTTATGTTTTATGCTTATAGCAGATCAGATAATTGAGATAATTGAGATAATTGAAGTTGAAATTGGAAGAGAGCTGAGTTAGTTAGTTAGTTACCTGAAGATAATCTTGAAATATTTGAAGGTTGGAGTTGATGGCGATCAGCCCTAACTTTCTGTGGATTCAATTTCTCTTCTTCCCTCGAATCAAAACAAGGGAAACAACCCATTAATTAATCTAATCAATAATCTTTCTGTCTGTTTATCCCCAAATCAAGAAAGAAAATTAAAAAAAAGGGGGGAATTTCTTCAATCAAATCGTAAAGTTGGAGATTCCCAAATTCTTGAAAAACCCACAAGGAAAAATCGAGTCTTTTTAATCAAAGATGGAAAGAAAGCATAAAAAGATTAAAGAGATGATGGATTGGATTGGATAGCGTGTGTGTGTTTGTGTGTGTTCAAAGAAAGCCGGCTTTCTGTGTCTTCCCTTCTTTTCTTTTCCCTTCCTCTCAGATTCCAGTTTTACTACTACTTTTTTAACTTTTTTTATATTATATTATTATATCCTAATCCTATTCTATCCTCTAAATTTTATCATTTTTATACTTTAATAGGTTTTTATATGAAAAATACAAATTTGAAGTTTCTATAGAAAAATAAAATGATGATTGATTTTAGAACATCGTATTCTTTCTTCTTTTTAATATCATTTTCAGGGTTTTTTTAAAATTTTTATTTTCAATAATTATGTTTAAAATAAGATTAGTGTGAAAGTGAATATTTGTGATTGTATTCAAGGAAGAGAGATAAAGAAAGGCCGGTCCAACCAAAAAAATCCGTTTGCTCGTCATTTTCAATGTATTTCAACGTCTTATCATATCATAATTATATTTATATGTACATATATAAAAAAATATATCATATAGATTCTTATTCTGAATAAACTATAAGTAAATAATATTATATTATTTTACATAATTAACTTTAAGAAAAATTATAAAGTGACTTTAAGTTTGGATTATTATTGTTTTAAGTTTTTCATGGTTAGTTACTTAATGTTCTCAAATAACTAACAATACTTTTGTTAACATGTTGGCTTTAAGTTGAAGATCAGAAAAGCCAAAATCTTTTTGAAGAAACCTGATCTAACCTCCATAAATTCATTTTCTTTCCTTTATTGGTTGAGAACTTATTTTCATTTGTTAGCAAACATAAATAAAATAATGTAAGAGTTTTAATTATTTGTTGTTGACAAGTTCCATTATCCATCTAGCTGTTTAATTTTGTAATACATGGGTTCGGACTTCGGACATTATCGGACATTTCATATGATTTTTGTAATTAATTATGTAACACCTTGATATATGACATGGATGTAAAAAAGTTATTAAAAATGAGGGACTAATATTGTAAATGCTTGAAATATGATCATCCAAGGATTGAAATGTTATAAAATGCAAAATATGGAATTCTTATTCTGCATTGGGCCAGCCTGATTTTTTTAAAGTGGAAAGTTGGATATTTTAGCTATCTTTCCAAAAAATCTTCTGCTATTATTTTGTTGTCACGAATTTAAGTGATATTGAAAAAAGTTAAAAACATTAGGAAAAATATTCTTTTATATGATTGAATTTGTTAAACATAAAATATATATATACACGCACGATATAATACACCATTTTATTTTAAGAAAGTTAGAGCATTCACATTGATGGAACCTTCAAGAACCTTATCATATTTTTTTTGTCATATTAATGTCATCGCAATAAACTAAAAACTTCTTTAAAACTCTACAATAGAGATTCTTGCAAAAACCTCGCTTCCTTTTTCTTGTTTATAATATTATTTTTATTTATGTAAATTATTAAATAACAGAAAACGAAAACTATTAGAAGAACTTGGTTCTTGTTTAAGCATTTGGGTTCCAATAAGAACCTGTAATTGGGAAAGAACCTCCATTGTGAATGCTATTATTGTATCAGATCTAAAAATTATTGAAGGTTTGTTAGCTTCAAAGTTTGATCTATGAAATTAGTTAGGATATATACATACAGAAGGAGGTTCATACAAGAACAACTTCATTTGCAAGAATAAAGGAACCATTTTGAGCCACACATTGATGTGGGCCCATTTGGGTCCCACATATTAAAAAAATCATATATGATTTAGGGCATCTCCAATGGGTAACACTATTTTTTACACCAAATGTCAAATATAGTGTAAAAAATAGTGTAAGATTTGGTGTTATTACTAAATCTTCTCCAATGGGTAACACTATTTTTCACACCAAATCCTTTTTATATTAATTTATTAAACTTTCAATAATATCCTTATATTTATTAACTTTACAATTCATATCCATATTTTTTTTATTTATATCATAATTTAATTTTTTTTATTAGTTATGAATTAATTTATTGTAATGCAAAAAACAAAATTTTTTATTAAACAATAAAAGTTGCAATAAAACAAATAAAAAAGAGAATACATACGCATTTAATGATTTTCATTACTATATCTTTCCCACAAATGATCATTAATGCATCCCGAAGCTCGAAGTGTGCTGCTTTATCTTTGATTTGTCTATAACGAGCAAGAAATTGTTGAAATCGATGATTATCATTCATCACCGTTTCAACCTCTATCGGTGGCACTTCTCTTGCAACTTCAATTGGTGCATTGAGGTCACGTTCATCCTCAATTATCATGTTATGTAAAATAATACATGTAATCATTATGTCATGTAGCACGTCTTTTTGCCAAAAACGAGTCGGTCCTGCTACAATTGCGAAACATGATTGGAGAACTCCAAATGCACGCTCTACGTCTTTTCTACATGCTTCTTGTTGCATAGCGAATTATTTCGGTGTTATTATGTATTTTTAAATTTCCATCAAGTATGTTTTCATCTTTTAATATTAACTTATTTTCTTTGAATTATCAATTTGTATATTATTACTTAAATAAAACAAAAACAAAAAATAAATATAAAAATAATTTATTTTATATTTATAATATAAAATAAACCTATTAAAACTTTAACACTTTAAATAACAAAAATAATAAATATCAAAATTGAGGGACCAAAAATGTAACTTAAAAAGTAGTGTAAAAAAATAGTGTAATGAATAGTGTTACACCAAATTTGGTGTTGCACTATTCATCACACCAAATTTAGTGTTAAAAGTAGTGACCCCATTGGAGATGTGAATAGTAACTTTTACACCAAATTTGATGTTTAGTGTAACATTTGGTGACCCCATTGGAGATGGTCTTAGTGGGGTGACCATCTGAATCGTATATGATTTTTTAATAAGTAGGACCCACATGGGCCCACATCATATGTGATCTAGAATTGTTCTTTTGTTTTTGCAAATTGATTGAACCTTTCTCTATACATAATTATCATGTTTATACTAAAACTAGTATATACTTTTAGAATTAAATCAAAAGAAATTCATGAGTACTATGAGATTATATAAATAACATTAAACTTTTATAGTGTTTTTACAGCAAATGATTTATGCATTTTCATAATATTCTTGCTTTAAAGCTTCAATAATACTAAAAAAAACAAGTTGATATCACGTAAATCCAACCATGTATATAACATATAGATATATCATATTTTATTGTTAACAAGAAACAAGGTAAGCATCCTAAAAGGAACCTAATGAAATAAGTAATAAGTTGCATCCATCGACCCTCCATAATCGGCAAAAACATTCAACACCAACCATGCATAATAATCCATTCCTTCATTCCTTCCTTCCTTTTGCAATCTCCTCCAATCTAATCCAATCCATGCAAAACAACATATAACAAATGGAGAAACAGACCGGCAAATCAAGCAGTTTCATCGGAAGACATCGTTGGAGAGCCACCCTCGATAGCCCCCGATCAACTTTCTCCCCAAAGTTATACCACAAATCATCCTCCCTCCCCACCGACCATGAAACCGATTCTCCCGACGACAATAACGAGCATTACTCCATCCCCGACGACCTCGATTACGACCACCTCCTGCTCGACGTCGATCGTTTCACCCACGAGCTATCCACCGCCCAAGACAAGACCACCCTCCCCGAAATCCCAGAAAGCATCGACACCTTTTGCAAAATCATCAAGGTCGTAACCAGAAAATCCAGAGGCTTGGCCCCCAGGAACGATGGTCTTACCATCGACCAATTAGGCCGCGGCACGTTCGTGTACGACTCCGTCGTCCGGGTATCGAAATTGAAAACCGTCTTGGCCCAGCATTTCCCCGACACCCCATTGTCTGATAGGATCGCCAGGCTCCTGCATCGAACCATGGTCTTCATGGAAGAAGAGCTTCGTTCGCTTATACTTGAACCAAGGCCTCCTCCCGAACCTAAATTGAAGGTCCTGTCTTTAAGATACTCTTCCTTCAACAACTCGGATCGAAATTGCTCCTTATCCGAACCACCCAAGGATGAGGATTTCCCAGGGTTCTCCGAGGAGAAATTGACCAAGATGAACCAGATCGTCACCGCAATGATCACCGCAGGATACAAAAACGAATGCTCAAATGTTTATAGCATGGGACGGGGAAATGCGTTGTACGACCAGCTCAAAAAGCTCGATTTCGAAAAGCTTAACGCCGAAGATGTGCAGAAACTAAACTGGGATTGGCTTGAAACAGACGTAACTCGATGGATCAAGATCATCAAGCATTGTTCCTCCGTCCTGATTCCTGCCGAGAGATCGCTCGGAGAGAAGGTGTTTTCCGAGGATCTTTCCGTCTTCAGAGGCCTATTCACCAACCTAATCCGTAGCGTGGTGACGTCGCTGCTCGATTACGCGGCGTCCGTGGCCATGCGGAAGCGATCCGCGGAGCGGCTGTTCAAGTTTCTCGACATGCACGAGGCCTTAAACGGACTCCGAGAGGCAACAAAGGATCCTTCCGGTGAAACCAAAGAGCAACAACAACCACCGTGCAGCAACGACCTGAACGCGGAGATATCGTCCGTCATCGACCGCATCGGCGAAGGAGTCGTAAACATGTTCGGCGATCTCGAGAACTCCATCCGGAACGACGTCGCGAAGACCCCGGTGCCGGGAGGCGCCGTGCACCCGCTGACACGCTACGTCCTAAACTACGTAACATGCGCATGCGAATACGGGGATACATTGGAGCCCATCTTCCAACAAAACGCGAAACTGAACCAGGAGACGTCGGCGGAGGAGATGGAGAAGTCGCCGATGGCGGCACAGATACTGTCGGTGATGAGCGTCTTGGACGAGAATCTGGCGGTGAAATCAAATTTATACAAAGACCCTTCGTTACGGTACATATTCCTGATGAACAACGGAAGGTACATTTTGCAAAAGGTAAAGGGATCGAGCGAGATTAAGAAGGTGATGGGGGACGATTGGTATCGGCGGAGGTCCTCGGAGGTGCGGCATTACCACAAGAGCTACCAACGAGAAACGTGGACGCGGGTGTTGCAATGCATCAGTCAGGAAGGGATCCAGGTGAAAGGGAAAGTGGACAAGAAGGTGTTGAAAGAAAGGTTCAAGAACCTAAACGCGATGTTGGAGGAGATCGGGAAGACGCAGAGCACGTGGGTGGTGAGCGAGGAGCAGCTGTTGTCGGAGCTGCGGGCGTCGATATCGGGGGTGGTGATCCCGGCGTATCGGTCGTTTGTTGGGAGGTACAAACACCAGTTGGAAGGAAGTGTGAAGAGCATAGACAAATACATCAAATACCAACCAGAAGACATCGAGGCGTTGATAGAGAGTTTGTTCGAGGTAATCTTACGTCAATGTCTAGGAGGAGATTCTACAGCTAGGAAATCATGCCAATCTTACTCCTCCCCAGGAGCTAGTATATCTGTATGCTTAATTAATTAGTATTAATTATCTGTTTTAATTGTAAGAAATTTGTTTCGATTTAATTAATTGATCAAAAGGAGTCGTCATTTTTTCCTTTTAGAAAGCGCCCAACATCAAAAATTATGTGGAATCCGAGACCATTTAAGTTTTTGCATACAACTTTCAAGTATTAATTTAACAGCTTTGTATTTTTAAGATAAAAGAAAATGAATCCATCAATGATAATTTAATTGTGATGGTTCAAATGCTAGCAAATATATTTTTGATTGCTTCATATATTTTACTGTAATTATTTACTAAAACTTTGAAAAAGGTTCCAGAAACTGCTTAGTTGTAATGTTCACACACTCTCATAAAAGTTGAAAATACACATAGCAGACACTGTATCTCATCATCTCAACCAAATAAATTGAGGACGGACTGCAAATGTAAATGAAAAGGCAGCTATGGCTGGTGGATCATCCGTGATCCAAATTAAAAAGGTTTACCCTTTTCCTTCACTTTTACCATAAAGCATATTCGTTATTTAATTCCAGAGTTCCTTTTTACCACATTGCAAACATCTCAACTAATCCAAAGGGCTCTTAACTTAACAACACCAAATGCCTCTAAATCATTGACCCTTTGGCAAATATGATATAATCAGCCTTGAAAAAAACCGATTTTATTTATAAACTCAAAGACTTGAGACAGAAAAGGAGAGAGAATATGGAGACTTGAATGTGAGTGGTAAGATATCTACATTTAAAGTTGTTTCTAGTCATAAAAAGGATGTCATGCACATATTCCAAACACCCACCCATCATCATTCAATTCAATCACTTGTACTTCACATGTCTCATATAAACATCATCCTCCTATATATCCATCCACCATCTTTCAACACATAACAACAATCAATACAACAACACTTTAACCTTCATGGATCCAAAATCTCTTATTCTTCTTATTCTTGTTGTCGCTTCTATGTCCGTTTCCCAGGAGGTTCTTGCCACTCATATCATGGTGACAGGATCTGTGTTTTGTGATGTTTGCTACAATAACTCCTTCACAAAACTTAGCTATTTCTTACCAGGTAAACTACTAATAATAATGCTTAACTAGTTATGTTCCTCATCTTCTCTTTTATTAACATCTATCTATCTATATATCAACAGGTGTGGATGTTCATGTACAATGCAAATTCCAAGCAAGTGCACCAACCACCAAGGAGCAGATCATGTTTTCGGTCAACAGGACAACAGACAGATACGGTGTCTACAGATTGGATATACCATCGGTTGATGGGGTTGACTGTGTGGAAACCTCTGCCCAACCCATTCACTCATTTTGTCAAGCAAACTTAATAGGAAACAGCTCAGTCCCTGGGTGCAATGTCCCTGGGGTATCAACCACATCTAAACAGATCACACTCAAATCCAAATCAACAAATCTTTGTGTTTATAGCCTAACCACACTCACTTACAGACCCTTCAACAACAACTTCACACTTTGTGCCAACCTTCAAGAAAACCTAACATTCAATTCCTCAAAGTTTTTCCTTCCCTATTTTCCATGGCCTCAATTCCCTCCATTGCCCTCTTTGCCACCATTGCCACCTTTTCCCTCTTTGCCACCATTGCCGCCCTTCCCCTCATTCTCCATTGCCACCATTGCCTCAACTTCCACCATTGCCCTCATTGCCACCATTTCCTCCATTTCAATTTCCTCCACTCTCACCTTTACCACAACCACCGCCTTTGCCATATCCAAATTTTCCTCCTTTTTCAAGACCTCCAGTACAAGACCCAAGAACCTTGATACCCACCTATTCTCCTCCTCCACCACCACCTCCTCCATTTAATCCAAGTGATCCAAGGACTTGGATACCGGGAAACCCTTTTCTCATTCCACCACCACCACCAAGATTTGATCTAAGAGACCCAAGAACATGGATACCAACTTTTCCCCCATCTCCTAATACCCCTCAAACCCACCAACCCTAGTAGTAAATGGTTGCACATATGTATATACTTGTTATGGATCACTTGTCACATTATTCTTTTGTAATAATGCTTATAGACAAGCTGTATTAATTTTCTTATCATGACAACCAATTGGGAATAATATATATACTTCAATATTATATGCATCCAACATGATTCAACTTCTTTCTGTTCTAAACATGGATTGGATAAGTAGACAAAATAAAAATTCAAAGCATCCTGGATACTGTTTAAAACTAACGAGGAATATAAACAACCACTAAACTTAAACTTGTTTGCTTCAAAATCCATCCAGCTCCTAGAGGGTGCTGAGCCTTTTCCCTTGAACAAGCATTTGGACATTCTAGTATGATGCATGTATAGTTATGTTTGATAAAACGATAGTAGAAACCTGGTTACCACTTCAAAATTGCCTTCAATATGTTACCCTGCTGCTCTCGAGAACTTTTATCTGCCCACGCAAGTCTTCAATGGTATCCATGGCCTCCTACAACAAACATCATAGATATATATAGCTGAATCAAGGACAAAGAATGGGTATTACTGAACAATGAAGAATAGATGCATTTTATTTCTCCATGGCTAACCTTCCACCTCTTCCTCAAAGTCTCTTCCTGGTGATCTCGCCGCTGCCTTTCTTCAGAAAATATGTCAATAAGGCTTACTTGTTCTCTGTCCAGTTCTTCTATCTTTTGTTGTGCCTTTAGAACCTGGCCATGGAGCATCACATTATTCTACCATCCAAAGTCATATTACTCGACTTCTATTGACAAAACTTGTTAAATTCTGACTACCAAATTGAGGAACCAATGCTTAAAATGTGTATTATAGGCTAGTTCTGTGAAACGAAAAACAAATCTACTGTGACTTACTTGATTTTCAAGCGAGACAACCTTGTCTCTTCATACTGCAGATCGCATAACAAGTTATTAATCATCACACGTTCGCTTCCCTCTAACCTGCAAAAGATATATACCAGCATGGATAGGATCACATCCCAAGTGGTGGTTCGAATTCTCCTTTCCTCTTTGCCAATTAAAATAACAAAAGGATTTAAATGGAGACAGTTTAACCAACCTCTGCTTAAGTACAAAGTTCTCTTCCCTCAACTTGGCTACTGTGTCTCCACTGAAGTCAGTTGATGTATATCCATCTCCATTTGCAGTTACCACCTGGTTAATCACAAGGAATGCAAAACAAGCGTAAAATACTAGTATCAAGAAGAGGCAATATCCTGTGTTTGAAACCACATTCAAGACAATTTTCAACAAAAAATTTATCAATGGATATCATCTCTTTGGAATTTTGTATGAACCTCAAAGAAAAGAAGAGATTTTCAATTATGAAGGTAATATTTTCTTTAAAAAGAACATGCTTTGCTTTTGGCCAAAAGATGACCTCAGGTTTATCCTTGGTCCTTCATGCATATCAGAGCTTACCTACATTCAGATCCCTCTATCTTATGATAATATAACGTTGAAATCATATACTCCTAACTGTGAATTCCAAGAATCAGTGATCAACACCAGAAACACCCCCAATTTGCTAAACATACACGATCACAGGAGGATAAGTCGAAAATATATAAGCATCAGCAGAAATTTACCTCTGAAGGTAAGCGTCTGATGTTTGTTCTTGATTCTTTCAGTGAAGCTGATGCTTTACATTGTTTTTCTCTTGATGTAGATGCATAAGCTTCTGGTGTCTCATAATTTTGTGCACATCCTGACGATTTTGATGCTTCAAACTTTCTGAGGGGTTTCAGCTTCACTCTAGCATCATTGTTATCTATTCCAGTTGGAGCTATATACGATCAGAATCATCTTTCATGGAAGGTCTACATTTTGTGTCTGAAACACTCTTGCAACGTTTAGCATAGCCGATTTCTTGACAGTTTGTAGACCTATCAAAAATTAATTGTTTGCAAAAATTAAATCTGGTCCAAGCTCAAGCTATCCTTAAAGCAAATGAATCAAAGAGAACAAACCAGTATTTCTTCTGTATTGCAACCAATCGATTCTCGAGTCTTGATAGTACAGTTGTGCGTTCAAACCCCTGTTTATCGTGAGCTGGTTCAATAAAATCAGCTTCCAGTACGCCTGTTTATTTCAAAAAATTAGGAGTGATATGGATACTAAATTAGATTCAAACAGGTGCTACTAAAATTTAAACAATATGATACCTATAACTCCCCGACCATCACTTCCAGCAGCATTCCAAACCCTCCAAAATGGCTGAGACAAAATTTAGGCAAAAGTTCAAATAGAAAATACATAAACCTGTCCACTCTGACAAAGATATGAGTAAACCTAATATGCCTATGATGAAACAGATGAAAAGAATCTGGGTTTTTTTTAATAAGGGATTATCCGGTTAGGACATTTGAAGTTTTGCTTAAAACATGTTTATAACAGCAAAGCTTCAACCTAGAACTTTGAGACTGTATTGAGTCTAATGTTTGTGTAAAGAATCATCTTGATTCCCTAATAGGACCTGCCCACCAAAATTAGTATTGATTCTTTACCCAGGAGGAAAAAAAATTGATGAGTCTTTCATTTCTGGCTATCAAATTGCATTGGGAAGAATCAATTTAATTCAAACCTTAATGAGTCTATTCTTATGATAAACATTGAATCCTTGAACATCAATATGATCTTTTGCATCTTTCACAAAGCCAATAGTCACTACAGCCACCATCAGCTGCAAAACAAGAGCAAAAAGTTAAATACCTAATTTTAAAATGCAGAAATAGTACTAATGTGGAGTACTTGATTTAGAGTCGATACGTTTTGATCCTTCCTTGTTCCATCAGCATTTGGTTGTACTGGCTTATACAAAACCTTCTCAGCAAGCATCATATCATCAACTATTTTATGATGGATGACATCTTCTCCACGAAGAATTATTCGAAAGCCATTTGGAATGCTCAGGTATAAGATTGATGCATAGCTCTATATAAGTATAAGAAATATAAATAAGATATATTAGTAACAATGTATTCAGGAATGAGCAATAAAAGGCTAATGTGTTGAAAACCATTATATGATTATATGCATGTGATACATGCTCAACAATATGTGAAAGCATTTGGAGGCATAAAATCAGAAGTGAGTTATAACAGGATGTTCTTGGCATATTGCAGTAGCAATGCAGGCGGATATCTGTCCCACTCAGCTCCCATAGGTGTAAACTAGTCTCTCAACTTGATGATTGAGACAACCGAAACGTATTAATACACCCCGGAAGATGAATCTTAAAGATCAATAAGTCAACGTAGTACGTTTTGCATTACACGAAAAGATCATAGCTTTGATAGTTCATTTCAAAGTAAGACACATAATGAAGATTTCACACAGCAAAAGAAGGAAGAATGTAACAAGTCCAGAAAACACAGTTGAGATATTTCATGCATCAAGATGTGAACAGAAAGATGTACAAAATATTGTATGCACAGATGGGAGTGAGGGAACTTATACTCTTAAGGAGTGTCGGTGGGTTAAAAAGTGACGAGAGTTGGGATACTCTTTTGCCATCTCTATCTTCTTCGGATCTCGATTGACCCCCCTAATTTGGATGTCCTGTCAATTGAAAATAAGAGTAGTTGAATTGAAATCTATTTAGACTAAAGAAATACTAAAAGAACAAACAAGCAACCACCTAACCAAATAAAATATAAACATACATGCAGATCAGTGTCGAAATCAAGCTCTAATTGTCCTTCTTCATCCTCCCAGAGGTTGTATATGATGATATGTGTGCCTTGATCATCAAGACAATCAAACTACAACAGAAAAACTTCAATAAGGTATGATGAATCCAGGGTTGCGCTTACATTTCTAAAACAATTTTCCCATGTAAGCTACAGCTAAAACAATATAGATGCATCTTCTGTCAAAAATGGCGTAATGCACAACTGTAAGCATCGCCAGTTCTACAACATCCATGAAAATTAAAAAGATCAGGCATTTATACAGGTGAACTCTTCATGACATTTCGTTGACCAATGTTGTACTCTTCCATCAAAATCCTTGAACCAAAGAGACTCTTTATCCCTCAAAAACATCCATGCAATGTCAAGGCTAGGAAAACATTACCTGCTGTAGAAGACCTTCTTCACTCAAGTATGGAGACCACCGAACCAACGTCTCCATGTTTTTTTTCCAGTCAGCAGGTGAAGATCGCACCATCATTCCCCACTCTTCTCCTCTTTTCTCAAAGTCAACCTAAATTAGAATGAAAAAAGAGAATGAAATAAAACCACTCTTGATCTTTGGGAACTAAAATATGAACATAATATTACAAGGACTTTAACAAGCATGTATTACACATCCTACACACTGGCTTGCATAGATATAGAAATAAAATTAGTGGTTGTACCATTGGAACTACAATGTCTTCCTTTCCGGTTTCCATCAAAAATGTGTACGATAACATCCCAATACTTTGGGTTGAGCTAAAAGATTGACAAACAAAAGTTATTTGGTTAGCAATACATAATGCATGAGATAAACCAAAGTATCTTATTTTGTATCATCAACATATAAATTGTTGATGATCAAATATAATAGTATGATAACTGAAGGGTGTCCAATGGAACCCGAATTTAAGTACAAAATAAGATCCAAAATATAACTGCATAAACCAAGCATAAGATTAAGTACCAGCTTAAAAAGACATACCTTCTACCATCTTGTCCTGGGCAACGGGAAT
This sequence comes from Centaurea solstitialis, assembly GCA_030169165.1. Taxonomy (NCBI): domain Eukaryota; kingdom Viridiplantae; phylum Streptophyta; class Magnoliopsida; order Asterales; family Asteraceae; genus Centaurea; species Centaurea solstitialis. The sequence continues at coordinate 107,652,325 of CM058041.1, read as the reverse complement.
ATACTAAAACATCTGCTCCAAGCCTCATCGTACTTGTCTTGAAGCCATTCCCATCTAAAAGAGATGGAACTCTTAGAACAGTAATTAAAAGATGCTTATTATTGAAGATATTGAATTTCAAAACAGTAAGTATACTCACATTGACCTATAGTGTTCGCCAATTTGCTTTTTACAGAGTAGCCAAGAGACATGCATGCTCGCATTTTCTCAGGAGTCATTCCACCACCATTATCTGCCATCAAATATGAAATAAAAACTCTTGGGTAAGAGAATCAAGTAAATCTCAACTTTTATATATACGAAAATATGAAGAAACTTGAAGATTTAGAAGTTCAAAAACAAAGAAAAATTTGACCTATAAAATATAACTCTTGGAGCAGAAATATACCTTTAACCAGTAACATCTTATTATGAGTAACTCTTTCATTGTTCAGCACATCGACATGAACATAAGTAGCTCCGGTGCGAACCTGAGCATGTTACTTGTCAAACAAAAATCAGAGGAATTTGCACAAATTGCACAATGAAGAAGGCCATAATCATTTATACCTCATCTAAAGAGTTGTCAAGAAGTTCAGCAAAAGCTAAAAGGCAAAAAACAAAGATGAGTTACAAAACATAGAACGCAATTCCTTCAAATACAGTGAAATTTCAGACAAAACATTAGTCAATACTCAGAAGAATTACCTCCCAATGCCCACTTGTGGCTGGTAGCATTTGAATGCAAGAACCTAGGATGAACCCTTACATGATCCATGCCAGCTGCGATACAAAAAGAATGAATTACATAATTGGCACCATATTGAATTTAGCATTGGGCCAATTATCACATAGAAAAAAACTATCAAACTGTAGTTCATTCTACTTTCCATAACTAGAGATAAATTCCACGCCCGGATACCCCTCCTTATGCAAATTATCGAAACAAGAAGTTCATCTGGAAGAGCATGGTATCCAGACTTATAACATATGTAACCACTGCAGATTTATAGTTGTTTAAAATCATATTGTACCTAACTAGAAAATTACCAAACAAAAATTATGTTGTAAACCACATCTAATGAAACAATGAAGTATGTACCTCATGATAGCCCAATGGAAAAGGCTACCTTCTAAGATAAGACCTCCTATAGAACGTGATTACCTTGAAATTAGAACTCGAAAACCATGGATTCAGGTAAACACCCCTTCCTAGCCCTAATAGAACCCTAAATTCTAGTGACTCCTTTGAAGAATAACTTGAACAAATCACAAAGGACTTATATAAGGTTAAAATATGTCAGCCAAATTATGCTATAGTAATCTAACAATCTTCTACATAAACTGTCAATTAACTAAAGGAGAAACCAGTGTCCATCAAAACACAACACATCTACTACTACATCACTGCGGTTACACAAAATCAATAACTCTAGCACAGAAATCATATATTGAACTTGTTCATATTATTAAACTATATTCTAACATTCACATAAAAGCACAGAAATCATATATTGAACCTGTTCATATTATTAAACTCTATTCTAATATTCACATGAAAAGCACAGAAATCATAACGAAGTGAATACCAGGGTGTGATACAGGTTCACTATTCTTAGGAGAAACCTCATAATCCCCTGCCTTCCAAAACTGTTTACTCATAGACGGAACAACAGCAGCGTTGATACTATTATTATTATTATCTCCGTAGTCTAAAATCGATTGCGAACGTTGATCACGATTATTAACAGGATCGAGAAATCCTTGCGGCAATGCACATAATACAACTGCTGTTTCTTCGATCTTCGGTTTCTTACTCGGCCTGCCGTTGCTGTCGTCGGTATGAGAAAACCTCCGATCAGAAGCCTGAACGCCGTTCGTTGAAACCGTTTGCATTCCGTCCCCAATCATCGCATCGACGGTGGATTCTGGATTCATCCTGAATGTGAACTTAATTTGACAGACAGGGAGCGCAGATAGTGAAGAAGAAGAAGAAGACGAGGGTTTCGGCTCTGATTGTTATCGATTGTGCAAAAAACGCGGGAGATTGAGAAGGGAGAATATATAGCAGACGAAAACCAAATCAAACCGTTGGGAACGTGGCCAAAGAGACGATGATCATCTTCTCATGATATTTATTTTTTCAATTTGCTCCCTTGTATATATCAACTACTTTCACTCTTTCCCCCTCCCCTTTGATGATATCTATTACTGTGTTTATCTTCTATCGATTAAAAATAATTTATATTTCATTCTATCTTGTTTACTAATAACAAATATGATAGTTGAAAATTAAGAGTATTGATGTCTAGCAAGATCCACTTCTTTAGTACTAATCATTTATGAATTTTTGGGGTGTAGAATTAATATGTGAAATAATAAGCTTTATGACCAAATATTGTTTTGGGGTAAAATTGTAGTGTTTTTGTGTTTTATGTATTGAATGTGTGTTATTCGTTAAACATGAAGGACGGATGGGGCATTTTACCTATTTCATGTCCCATTAGGAATACATTTGATTTTGTATACCCCTTAGAAATCCTAGTAATCTATTAGTAATTATCCAAGTAATTTATTTGTAATTATCCAAGTATAATTTTTTTTTTATTATTTCATGTAAAGTGAAGGAATGTTGTAATATCTATACCTATTTTTCTGGATTTGTATGATATTTTGTTTCCTATTTATGATTCCTGAGGTACCCAATGATCAATATATCGATTTTGATAATTGTGATTAAAAGTTTGATGTCTAGCAAGATCCGACTTGTTCACTTCTTTCTTTTTAATCATTTACAAATTTTTGGACTGTGGGATTAATATGTGAAATAATAAACTTTACGATGAAATATTGTTTTGGAGCAAAAATGTATTGTTTTTCTGTTTCATATATTAAATGTGTTATCCATCAAACATCAAGGACAAATGGAGCATTTTACCTATTTCATGTCCCATTAGTAATACATTTGATTTTGTATACGAGTTAAAAATCCAAGTAATCTGTCTGTAATTATCCAAGTATAATTTCCTTTTTTATTTTATGTAAAGTAAAGGAATATTGTATGATATTTTCTTTCCTATTTATGTTATGATTTGGGTTTGGGGATCTTCTTAAAAAGATTTATTTCACATTCATTCTTGAAATAAACTTTTCTTAATATTTATGAGTTGAATGAAATCTTATAGCTTCTCAATTTTATATAATAGGATATTTTTAAACATTCTTTCCTATAAAAATATGTTGATGTACCTATGATCTAAATGATGTAGAGAAACAACTTGAAAATATATTACTTCTTAACTTTACATGGCCTTATAAGAGAAAAGGTTGGTAAATATTGATGTCATCATAAAAGAAAATAACATGTTACATATTATCGATGCATCTTTAAGGTAGCGTTTGGTACGCAGACTGGATGGGACGGGACAGGATGGGACAGGACGGGACTGGACTGGACAGGACAAGACTATTTGTCTGTTCTACGTTTGGTATGAAGAATTAAAAGTTAAAATCTTCAAAAAAAATTGTTACATCCTCAATAGGTTCTCCATTTTGGAGATTTTTAAATCAATTATAAAATTATAATAATCTCTTCATCTATTAAAATTTTATTTTTCTCTCCAAATTCCTTTTTTCAAGGTTTTGTTATTGGTTATTTTAAATGGTAATGATTTTTGGAGTTATCCCCATATATTAAGAAAAACTTATTAGAGCTCTTACTTTCTTCTCCTTTTGGAGAAAGTTTTGGGGATTTTATTGAAGCATAGGTAAAAATCTTCATTTTCTCCAAAAAGATGTTGGAGATGATCTAATATTATAAGTAATGTGTAAAAAGAGAAGGTTTTGCTATGCACATGAGCCTAGACATGGTGTTCCACATTTTGCATGACATATGAGGTACAAGGTGCCACAAGTCTAAAGAATTACCAATATATCATTTTTTGATGTAACCATAATAATTATCAACGCTCACCATCACCATTACCACCCCTATAGCTACCTTGCCAACCACATCCACCACTGTCAATCACTACTACAACCATCAACCACCACATTCACCTCCTCTACAGCTACCATCTTCACACCCACGTACATCATCTCTACCTCAACCATCATCATCCACTGCCACTATCACCATCACCACCACCGCTGGCGAGGAATAGGAAAAATAGAATCAACTTGAATTCGAGACCACTATACGAAATCTTAATGAAACACTGTCCATTTCAACCTCTATATCCACATTGGTCAACATCATCTTAACATGCATAATCACCACGTCTACCTCCTTCAAAACCATTGTTTCCACCTCCATATCCACCACTATAGGTTTCCACCACCACCACCCCTATTGCGGCCACCACCAACATTGGCTACCAGTCTACCACTACTGTCACCTCCACCACATATACCTCCTCCATAATTACCACCTTTACCTCCATATCCACCAAAAACATCGTCAACAGTTGCCTATTACCTTCACCATCATCACCATAGATGGCCATCTCAACCACCATTGGCTAATTACCAGTTACCATAACCCGTCACCATCTCTATCTCCATATGAACATATCGGCCACTACCATATTCACATGCACAACCACCACCCCTACCTCCTCCAAAACCATTGCTTCCACCTCCATATCCACCACTATTGGTTTCCACCACCACTATTCACCATCTTCAAGTCATCTACATTCGCTGTTGGATATTGGCTACCATAACTTCTACCTCCACTACTATCACTACATCACAACTAATCACCTCCTCTTTCGGTTCCACAAGTAACCACCATATAAAATCATTAAACAACATCTACGTTATGTCTTATAATTTGGTAAAGAGAGGAAAATAAAAGAAATGGGTGGAAAATAGAGAAAATAAAATAATATTTTATGCCATTGAGAGAGGGGGGAGGAAATAAAGAGAAGTAAATATAAAATAAATTGTCATGCTTTTTAGTAGGAGATAAAAGGAAAGAAATAGATGTTTTTACAAGTATACTCTTAACTATTTTGTGTAATTGGGAGGTCTATCTATAATTATATAAATACTTTAGATAATCATTATTTATTTCTTTTCATTAATTTTCTTCCCATATTTGGGATGAAAGTTTTAGGAGCAAAATCAACATAGTTTCCTTCCATTTATTTTCCATTTCTTCCTCAAATAAACACGAGAACATGCTAGTTTTCTATTTTTCCATAGCTTTTTTCTCTTTCTCTCTATTTCCTTCATAAAAAAGAACTCAAGAAGACAACATTAGTAACAACTTATCCAACCAGTCTTGTCCAATCCTATCTGTGCAAACCATCATATAAACAATTTGTCATATTTAGGAGGTGCTTGGGATTACTAATTTAAAGTGTTCATTAACTTACTCCGTTGTGTTACCGGTAATAAGTTGTTTTTAATGTTCGGATGGAGGAAAAATATGTATACCGTTTTGTCACTGCAACTAAAGTTTTTTATAAGTTACTATGTTTTAGCTTCTTGACTTAATTATTTGAAACAACATATCAGTTTTTTGATCCTTTTACATGTATAAGCAATCTCAAACATTCCATCAATGAGCAATTCCAATACTCCCTTAGTTTAGTACTTTTACATTAATATATCTTGTCTCGTGTTGTTTACATATGAAACTCAACTATATATATGCATCATGTGTGTTTGCACGTATGTACGTATTTGTTTGTATGTATAGGTGGTGTAAACATACCTTGTTATCAATGGTATATTGATAATAATGGCAATTAATTATCGTTGACTATAGAGTTTAATTGGTTAAATGAAGATGGATGATATAAACAAAACATACCGTTGACATTTGAATTTAATTGGTTAACGAAAATGAATGCTATAAACAAAACATAGCTCGGTATCCACCAACTATCTCTTCCAATTATTTATAACACAAATAATTCATACAACGATCTAGCTTAACCTTATTGTAATTAATGCCTCATAACTCATAACTAATAAAAAATAATTCATACACAAGGTGTTATTTTATTCATGTCTTCACTCATAGTCACATTGGATATGTGTAGGGGTGGCAATTCGCGGGTTAAAGGGTTGGCGGGTCACGGGTTGGCAGGTTGGAGGGTCAGAAAACCTCAACCCAACCCAACCCATTTAACTAATCGTGTCGAGTTCTTCAACCCAACCCACGAAGGGTCGTGTCGTGGGTCGTGTCAAGGGTTGGGGGGTTGGCGGGTCATTGACGGGTTGGTGGGTCATTGGCGGGTTGGTGGGTCATAAAAGGGTTGACGGGTCGAAGCTCATACTTTATATAATTCAAATAAAAACAAGTAAACAACATCCAAAAGCAACCAAAATACCAAATACAACCAAGGTAGAGAGAACTGAAGCGAGAGGGAGAGAGAACGTCGTGAAGTGAAGTGAGAGTGGCTGGAATGGAAGAAGACGATTTAGGTTAGGTTTAATTGGCTGACCGCTTTTCTGTTTTCAATTCATAATTGATTTTTGATTTGTAATTTCTTTAGTTTTTTATTTTTTTATAATATAATAATAACTAAATATATAAATACAAAATAGTTATTTAAATATAAATGGGTTCGCGGGTCAACCCGCCAACCCGGTGGGTCAACCCACTAAATTTGGCGGGTTGACGGGTTGGTGGGTTGACGGGTTGGAGGGTCAGAAAACCTCAACCAAACCCGCGAAATCTTCGTGTCGTGTCGTGTCGGGTTGACAGGTCGTGTCGGAAACTGCCACCCCTAGATATGTGACTTTGAGAAAGACACCCTTCTGTCTAGTTTACACATTAGGATTATTTGTAATCATCACAATCAAAATTCAAATATAAGACACATATATTAAAGAGTACATGGGGTAGATTATATAGTATGGATTATAGTTATATATGAAAGCATAATTGTAAATTTTAGTAGACATAATACTAGAAATCACTTCTAATTAATAGTAACATCTTAAAGTACAAAAAAAAAAACATGTTAATCCAATAACTATTATTGTCGCCGTCACAACCATCTCCCACCCCCGACACATGCTACAACAAAAAATAGCAGCTTTGGTGGTGATGGTGGGCGGGGTGGCGGAGGTGGATATGTTGCCGAAAGGAGTGGGGGGGGGGGGGGTAATTAGATGCAAAAGTTAATTTTGTCTTTCTAAACAAAATTATAAGTATTTTACATTTGGTACAAAAATAGAGTTCAAATTGTTCACGTAAGCTAAGGAATGAATAATGTAACACCCTAAAAATCAGGGCGAACAAAAACCTTCAATTAAACAAAAGGTGGTATACAAAATACGCCAAAGCGTGAGCTCATCCCAAAACAGGGGTATAAGTAATGTACAATTAATTACAATGTTTGTAATCAAAGGAGAAACACAATAACCAAACTAGTCTAGTTCTGTCTAGGAAGAAGACTACAAAAGGGTTATCGCTTTACGGTAAGTCTCGCGGTCTTAGTAGACCGGTATCTCCAAAGTTCCCCCAAGCTCACTCTATACCGACGCCTACTTGGGGACAACGTCCCGAGTACCTGAGAAACACATCGACACCAAGCAAGTGTTAGGCTAAAGGAGCCTAGTGAGTTGTACAATTAATATCATGCGCATAAGGTACATAAAGGCATACGAGTATTACACGATTATACTAGCAATATCATTAGCATATTAAACCGGTTCATTATTATCTTCGGAAACAATGGGAGCGACCCATTTCCCCCAACCAATGCCCCGACATTCTTTACTTCCAAACACCTCGATGTCCCGAATTTAGCATGGCAACATCATCCGAGGCCCGCGCCCAAGGAGCAACCCGAGGGCCGGCGACATAGGTACAAACCCCAAGACTGTTTGGTGTGGACACATTGCGTTGGTTCGTCCATATTGTTATCATGAGGATCGTGAGACGGAATTTAGCATCGCGTCACGTCCATATCATCTCCACACAAGACCTAGATACTGAATTTAGTATAGCATCAAGTCCTTATCAATTACACATAAACCTCGACACCGAATTTAGCATAGCGCCATTTATAGAGGTATACATCGGGATCTCAAGCCCCTTTATATCATTCCGGGTATGCCCCATTCCGGGTATCAATCCCATTCTTACATAACCCCAAGTCATGTATCATGTCGTGCATATCGTATAATTACATTTATCATACAATCCGTAGGTTTAACACATACGTAGTAGCATACGATGATTCCATCTCACACAAAGAGTCACACCATCCAAAGCATTCATATTAGTATAGCATTTCATACATACCATGAGCATCCTCAACTAAACATGAGAAGTAAGTTATACCAAGTTCACATATATCCACATAATCAAGTAAGAAATAGACTCCATCAAAATGATGTGCTCTCAGTTTTAACAAAATAGTTTTAGCAACTCACCTTAGGGTTTTGTGATAAAAACCCCCAAATCCCAAGATTAGGTCAAATACGAGCACAAACCTAAATCAAGTAAATCGAACCCTAGATTAGTTCATAACCTTTATTATACACATAGATCCAACCTACAAGGGTTTATTTGAAGCTTACCAAGTGAGATCCAAGCTAGAACCCTAAGTCTTGAGTTTCCCCCTTTTCAAGCAACAATGGTGGAGAAGGGGTGAGTGGGGAAGATGAAGTGAGTGAGGGGTGATTTCCAACTAGTTAGCTCCAAGTATGGATTTAGCTTCAAGATCTTGTAGGGTTTTGGATTTGGAGAAGGTAGAGAGAAAATTCAAGTGGAATGGTTGAGAAATGAAGGAGGAGTGGTCAAATGAGGTCAAGAAGGGTTAAAAACCCGTTTTCTGCATTGTGCAGACACCTAGCGATCGCTAGGTGTCATGGCTAGCGATCGCTAGCTTGGTTCTTTTCACGGTCGCAAGCCCGATCGCGAGCAAATACAGCAGATGCACATTTTGTACCTAGCGATCGCTAGGCTCATGGCTAGCGATCGCTAGCATCTGATCGAAATGGGTTCTATTTTGTTTCGGCCATAACTTCTTCGTTTTAGCTCCGATTTCGATTCCGAAAGAACCGTTAGACTCGTGCTTGAATTTCCTAACATAATAGACCATAAAATGCATGATTTGATCTAAAATTCAAGTTTCCATATTTCATCAAAGAGTCGCTATTACACCGAAATTACGGGTGTTACAATCCTCCCCACCTAGATAAAATTTCGTCCCCGAAATTCGTTACACCTACGTGAATAAGTGTGGGTATCTCCGCTTCATGTCCTCCTCGGCCTCCCACGTGACATTAGCACCTCGGTGGTGCTTCCATTGGACTTTGACCATCGTCACCTCTTTATGGCGTAGTTTCTTCGTTTTCCTTTCTAAGATCGCTTCCGGTTCTTCGATACATCGGTTACCGGTGTCGACTCGAATCTCCGATAGAGGAATAACGCTGTCTTCTTCGGCTAGGCATTTCCGCAAGTAACACACGTGAAAAGTGGGGTGTATCCCATCCATTTCGGGCGGTAGCTCTAACCGGTAAGCTTGTTGTCCAACCTTTTCCAAAATGGTAAACGGTCCTAGGAAACGTGGGCTAAGCTTCCCCCGTTTCCCAAACCGTATGATACCTTTCCAAGGGGACACTTTCAACATCACGCGCGCTCCCACTTGGAAATCTATGGGGCGACGTTTCTTGTCGGCGTAACTCTTTTGTCGGTCTTGGGCGGCTTTCAATCGTTCGCGAATGCCCTTTACTTTATCCGCCGTCTCTTGTATGATCTCGGGTCCCGCAAATTGCTTTTCACCCGCCTCCAACCAACACGTCGGTGTCCTACATTTCCTTCCGTATAGTGCCTCGAACGGTGCCATCCCGATGCTAGAATGATAACTGTTGTTGTAGGCAAATTCCACCAATGGTAGGTGTGTATCCCAATTTCCCCCGAAGTCGATCACGCATGACCGCAACATATCCTCTAGCGTCTGAATCGTCCGTTCGCTTTGTCCGTCGGTTTGAGGGTGGTAAGCGGTGCTCAACTTGAGTTTCGTACCCAAGCCCTCTTGTAATCCATGCCAAAACTGGGAAGTAAATCGGCTATCTCTATCCGAGACAATCGATAATGGTACACCGTGTCTTCTCACGATCTCCTTTATGTAGAGTTTGGCCAATTTGTCCATGGGTAGGGTTTCACGCATCTCGAGAAAGTGAGCACTCTTCGTGAGTCGGTCCACGATCACCCAAATAGCGTCGTGACCCCTTAAGGTTCTCGGCAGTTTGGTCACGAAATCCATGGTAATATGCTCCCACTTCCATTCCGGGATGTCCAAAGGTTGCAAACTCCCATAGGGCCTTTGGTGTTCCGCCTTGACTTGAAGGCACGTGACACACTTCTCGATGTAGCTAGCCACATCAAGTTTCATGACCGGCCACCAATAGTTCATTTTCAAGTCCCGATACATCTTGGTGCTCCCGGGATGTATGGAATACTTGGATTTGTGGGCATCCTCCAAGAGCAATTCCCGGTTGCCACCAAGTTTCGGCACCCAAACTCGGCCTCGAAACAGTTTAAGCCCGCGGCTATCCTCGGTCAACAACTCCTTTTGTTTTACCATCACCTCATCCTTGAGGTTTTCTTCTCGAAGGGCTTCCGCTTGACTCGTCTTGATCCGGTCCATCAAGCTCGACACCACACTAATCCGGTTAAGGGTTACACCAACGCTATCGCCATAGTTCTTACGGCTCAAGGCGTCGGCGACTACGTTCGCCTTACCGGGGTGGTACAATAAATCGCAGTCATAGTCCTTTAATAGCTCGAGCCACCTCCTTTGTCGCATGTTGAGCTCCTTTTGATCGAAGATGTGTTGGAGGCTTTTATGATCGGTGTATAGTGTACACTTGGTCCCGTAAAGGTAGTGTCGCCACAATTTTAAAGCAAACACCACCGCCGCTAGTTCCAAATCGTGCACCGGGTAATTCCTTTCATGGTCCTTCAACTGTCGAGAGGCGTAGGAGATCACCTTGCCTCGTTGCATGAGCACGCACCCGAGTCCCATCTTGGACGCGTCGCTATAGACCACGAAGTCTTCCGTCCCGTCCGGTAATGACAAAATCGGCGCTTGGCATAACTTCTTCTTGAGTGTCTGAAAGGCCTCTTCCTGCTTGTCGGTCCATAGAAACTTGGCGTTCTTCTTTGTTAGCACCGTGAGCGACGAAGCAATCTTCGAGAAGTCTTGGATAAACCTCCGGTAGTAACCCGCTAAGCCCAAGAAGCTTCTTATTTCTGATGGGTTCGTTGGCGACTTCCAACTCATCATGGCCTCGATCTTCGCCGGATCCACTTTGATCCCGTCTCGCGACACCACATGGCCTAGAAATTGTACCTCGTGGAGCCAAAATTCGCACTTGGAGAATTTGGCGTACAACTTCTCGTCCCTAAGCACGCTCAACACCTCTCGTAAGTGTCGTTCATGTTCGGCCTCATCTTTGGAGTATACTAATATATCGTCGATAAAGACTATAACCGACTTATCTAAGAAGGGTCTACACACTCGGTTCATCAAGTCCATGAATACCGCCGGTGCGTTGGTTAAACCGAACGGCATCACCAGGAACTCGAAGTGCCCGTATCTCGTCCGGAAGGCGGTCTTTGGTACATCGTCCTCTTTCACCCGAACTTGGTGATATCCGGATCGTAGGTCGATCTTCGAGAAGCATCCGGCACCTTGAAGTTGATCGAAGAGGTCGTCGATCCGGGGCAAAGGGTATTTGTTCTTTATCGTCCTCTTGTTTAGTTCCCGGTAGTCGATGCACATCCTCATGGAGCCGTCCTTCTTTTTGACGAAAAGGACCGGTGCTCCCCACGGTGACGAACTCGGTCGGATAAACCCCTTCTCGGAGAGCTCTTGCAATTGCGTCATCATCTCCTTCATCTCGGTCGGAGCCAATCGGTACGGAGCGCGCGCAATCGGAGCCGCTCCGGGTGTAAGGTCAATGTGGAACTCCACTTGGCGTTCCGGTGGTAGTCCGGGCAAATCTTCCGGAAAGACGTCCGGAAAGTCCCGCACCACATTCACATCAGCGAGCTCTTTCTTCTCTAACTTAGTATCGATGACATAAGCTAAAAAGGAGGTGCATCCCTTGGCTAGGCACTTCCTTGCCTTAACCATCGAGATGGTCGTGTAGGCGCCCTTCTTCTTATCCCCATACACGGTAATCGGTTTTCCGCTAGGCGCCGGCAACGTGACCATCTTTTTGCCGCAACCTATGTTGGCGTCGTGTGCGCGCAACCAATCGATTCCTAACACTACGTCGAAACTACCGACATTCATGGGTATGAGGGTAGCGGAGAAAGGTTCTCCATCTAACTCTATAGTGCACCCCTCAAAGCAATCCCGAACGGTCACAAGAAATCCGCCCGCTACTTCTACTACTAACGCGTCAGATAAGGGAGTGGTAGGCATAGTGAATTTCTTAGCTAAAGTGTCATGCACAAAAGAGCGTTCGGCACCCGTATCGAAAAGAATAAGCGCAGGTATGGAGTTAACGAGAAACGTACCCGATACGAGATCGGATGCCTCTCTCGCCTCCGTGGCCGTCATCTGAAAGGCTCGGCTAGTCACCTTCGGCGGGTTTCCTCCCTTCGCAACCGGACCGCTTGGACCCCCGGTAGTCGCTTTCTTGAACTTCGGGTAAGCGTCCCGGTAGTGCCCCGGCTCCTTGCAATCATAACAAACCGGCACTCGGGCCGCACAATCTTGGGTCGCATGACCCCTCCTTCCACATTTCCCACAATTATTGGGAATTGGGGGAAAATCGCGGCGACACGGCCCAAAGTGCTTGCTTCGACATCCATTGCACCATTTCGCCTCGTTTCGGCTTCCACTTCGCCTCCCATCTTGGAAGGTCTTGCTCGGTCGGGCCGACATGGCGGCCTCTTCAAACTTCCTCTTTTGCCCGGCTTGATATCCCTCTACCCGAGCTTGGGTGATGTCGTCCTCAATCCTCAACGATTCTTCGATCGCCTCGTGGAGGGTGGTGACCCTTGCGATCCTTACCGCCGATCTTATCTCGGCCGGTAACCCACGAGAATAGGCCTTGATCTTTGCCTTCTCGTCGGGAACCAAGTGCTCCACCATCCCAAGCTTCTCCATAAAGTCCTTTGCGTAAAAGGAAATGGGGTTGTTGCCTTTCTTCAGTCCTCGGAATTCGTCCTCGATCTTGTCAAGGGCTCGCTCGCTACAGTATTTCTCGAGCATCTTCTTCTTGAACTCGGCCCACGAGAGCCTAGCGTACACCTCCGGCGTGAGGGAGGAGCGGGTCAAGTTCCACCAAGTGAGGGCCTCGCCCTTGAGAAGGTGGGATGCGAACTTGACTCGTTGTGAAGAGTCGCACTCGCTAGCCTCAAAGGCCATCTCCATCTCGCGGAGCCAATATAAGCACACGACCGGGTCGGTGCACCCCCGGAACTCCGGCGGTTTACACCCCAAGAAGTTCTTGTAGGAGCACCCCTTAGCTTTCCCTTTCTCTTTCTCCTTGTCTCCCGTGACTCGGGTCTCCTCGGTGACCACCACCACCTCCGCATCTCCCGACGCCGTAGCGGCGTTCTCGCCCACCGTCTCATGACGACGGTTGCTAGTGTCCCGATCCTCCAACATCTTCATGAAGGACTCTTGTTGTTTGCTCATGGCCTCGTTCACGGCCTTCATCACGTTGTCCAACATCCTCATCTCCGGGGTCACCTCGGTTAGGACGGGATTTGGATCCTCGAGATTGACCCTTGGTACGTGCTCCGGACCCCCACCGAGAACGGGAAGCCTCGGTGGACTCTCAACCGTCTCGACCCGAACATGTTGGTCGGCGGTCGAAGCGGTTTGGTCGGGTGGTCCTCTCGCGGCGCCCGTCTGGCTACGGGTGTTCGCCATACTAATCTGTCACACACAAATATACGAGAATAGGATAAGAATAGACTACTTACGAACCTCAACATTTATCGTCATTATAATAACAGTTACTCAAACACTCGCGTACAACGCATTCATAGATCAGTAGCTAAGTGATTTATGAACTAATCATACATAAGCATCCTCGTTACCATCACCACAACTTTGAATAAACGTGAATTCGCAATCCTATTGCTCTCCCCACCTAAGGTTCTACCCAAGGTATGTATCGCATTACTAGTTTGCTAAGTTTAAGTCTAGGCATACTACAGTGATTACCTAGTTCGCTTAAACTAAAGCTCTGATACCAACTTGAAACACCCTAAAAATCAGGGCGAACAAAAACCTTCAATTAAACAAAAGGTGGTATACAAAATACGCCAAAGCGTGAGCTCATCCCAAAACAGGGGTATAAGTAATGTACAATTAATTACAATGTTTGTAATCAAAGGAGAAACACAATAACCAAACTAGTCTAGTTCTGTCTAGGAAGAAGACTACAAAAGGGTTATCGCTTTACGGTAAGTCTCGCGGTCTTAGTAGACCGGTATCTCCAAAGTTCCCCCAAGCTCACTCTATACCGACGCCTACTTGGGGACAACGTCCCGAGTACCTGAGAAACACATCGACACCAAGCAAGTGTTAGGCTAAAGGAGCCTAGTGAGTTGTACAATTAATATCATGCGCATAAGGTACATAAAGGCATACGAGTATTACACGATTATACTAGCAATATCATTAGCATATTAAACCGGTTCATTATTATCTTCGGAAACAATGGGAGCGACCCATTTCCCCCAACCAATGCCCCGACATTCTTTACTTCCAAACACCTCGATGTCCCGAATTTAGCATGGCAACATCATCCGAGGCCCGCGCCCAAGGAGCAACCCGAGGGCCGGCGACATAGGTACAAACCCCAAGACTGTTTGGTGTGGACACATTGCGTTGGTTCGTCCATATTGTTATCATGAGGATCGTGAGACGGAATTTAGCATCGCGTCACGTCCATATCATCTCCACACAAGACCTAGATACTGAATTTAGTATAGCATCAAGTCCTTATCAATTACACATAAACCTCGACACCGAATTTAGCATAGCGCCATTTATAGAGGTATACATCGGGATCTCAAGCCCCTTTATATCATTCCGGGTATGCCCCATTCCGGGTATCAATCCCATTCTTACATAACCCCAAGTCATGTATCATGTCGTGCATATCGTATAATTACATTTATCATACAATCCGTAGGTTTAACACATACGTAGTAGCATACGATGATTCCATCTCACACAAAGAGTCACACCATCCAAAGCATTCATATTAGTATAGCATTTCATACATACCATGAGCATCCTCAACTAAACATGAGAAGTAAGCTATACCAAGTTCACATATATCCACATAATCAAGTAAGAAATAGACTCCATCAAAATGATGTGCTCTCAGTTTTAACAAAATAGTTTTAGCAACTCACCTTAGGGTTTTGTGATAAAAACCCCCAAATCCCAAGATTAGGTCAAATACGAGCACAAACCTAAATCAAGTAAATCGAACCCTAGATTAGTTCATAACCTTTATTATACACATAGATCCAACCTACAAGGGTTTATTTGAAGCTTACCAAGTGAGATCCAAGCTAGAACCCTAAGTCTTGAGTTTCCCCCTTTTCAAGCAACAATGGTGGAGAAGGGGTGAGTGGGGAAGATGAAGTGAGTGAGGGGTGATTTCCAACTAGTTAGCTCCAAGTATGGATTTAGCTTCAAGATCTTGTAGGGTTTTGGATTTGGAGAAGGTAGAGAGAAAATTCAAGTGGAATGGTTGAGAAATGAAGGAGGAGTGGTCAAATGAGGTCAAGAAGGGTTAAAAACCCGTTTTCTGCATTGTGCAGACACCTAGCGATCGCTAGGTGTCATGGCTAGCGATCGCTAGCTTGGTTCTTTTCACGGTCGCAAGCCCGATCGCGAGCAAATACAGCAGATGCACATTTTGTACCTAGCGATCGCTAGGCTCATGGCTAGCGATCGCTAGCATCTGATCGAAATGGGTTCTATTTTGTTTCGGCCATAACTTCTTCGTTTTAGCTCCGATTTCGATTCCGAAAGAACCGTTAGACTCGTGCTTGAATTTCCTAACATAATAGACCATAAAATGCATGATTTGATCTAAAATTCAAGTTTCCATATTTCATCAAAGAGTCGCTATTACACCGAAATTACGGGTGTTACAAATAAATCCCTCAACCATGGAATTCAATGGAATCCAATTAGTTCCCTCCGCGGACCAAACGAACATGTCATTTCAATTCTATCAAATTCATTCGAATTTGGTGAACCAAACAGCCCCTTATGGGGAGTTTGGTTCACATGATGGAATTAGAATCCATCGACATAATTTGACTTTGAAGGACTTCGAATGGAATTCGATGAAATTTGACCATGCTTATGATTGGTAGGAATTCAATTTCTTACATTATAAAAATCAATGAAATTCAAATGATTCCATCAAGTTCATTCCACGAACCAAACATTAGTAAATAATTCGGTCAAAGAAATTTGGCATTTCAATTCCATCAAATTTCTTTGAATTATGCAAACTAAACAACTCCTTAGTCTCTTACAAAGTCATATATGGGCATCATTATCAAACATGTAGCTTTGAAAATCCAAAGCCTTGTTTAAATTTTTGTCCACTTGTGTTCTGTAAAATCTACTTAATGACAATATGTTAAAAATGTGAATTTAAGTTCAATGTACCGGTTGTCTTTTCAAAAATACTATGGATAGGTGTTTTATCTTAATGCTAATATAATTATAATATTGACTGTTATACACAAAAATATGCAATTGTTTTTGTTACTTTCTTAAAGTTAATAATTACTAACAGCCAAGTTTAAGTGTTTCTATATATTGATAGCTACATCCATCTCTCAAACCACATCTCTCTTGCTTTCTCTCTCTCCCTCTCCCTCTCTCTATCTCTTTCTCTATCTCTCTCTATGCGAGAGTTATGAGTGCTTTACCCTTTCCATAAAAGTTATTTGCTTGATTCTCTAAAATTTCTTTTTTTTTCATCTTTGTTTTTATATAAATCTTTATCTTTTTAAAGCTAGATTAGTTCAAGTGGTTGAATCAGAAAGAAAAATGAGCAATACTATGAGGCCAAGGATGAAAATCATGCTATATTTGGCTTATGATAGAGGTTAATACTTTTCCCAATCTTCTTTCTTTTCCATCGTGTTCCAATTCCCTCAAGCTATCATATCATTTCTTCCTAATGCATGATATGATGGTCAAAGAGCATTTTACTTCTTTTAGATTGTTTTAGTTTCAACCAAAAATATCAAAATGGATTTGAATGCAAGCAAAAGAAAGAAAGGTTTGATCACCAAAACATGGGAAAGATGCAAATCCTTTGGTGGCGGTAGCAAAGATGGTTGTAGAAACGAGGAAAAGAGCTCATCAAGATCAATCAAACGAGCTTTCTTGAAGAAAAGAAAATCTTGGCCTCGTCTAGATGTCAAAATAGGAAAAACACTGAATTCTAATATTGCTCCTATAGGTTGTTTCTCTGTTTATGTTGGTCCTCAAAGACAAAGGTTTGTGATCAAAACCCAACACGCGAATCATCCTCTCTTCAAAACACTGCTCGAAGAAGCTGAAATCGAGTATGGTTATAAAAGTGAAGGCCCACTTGAGCTTCCGTGTGATGTTGATGATTTCTTAAAGGTTTTGGTGGAGATGGATCAGTGTGATGAGATGTTGGATCATCAAGGATGCACTTTCCGGACCAAAGTTCATCAACATGCTTCCTATCACCATCTGACCCCATGCAAGATTATTGCAATCAACACTTTCTAAAATTATTTTAGTTTTTATCTTTTTTGTGGAATATTGTTCTATTTTGTTTGTTTATGTGTGTCAAGAATATTATCCAGGTTAATGAATGAGAGAGAGGTTCATAAAAGAACAACCCAATTTGCAAGAACAAAGGAACCAAATAAATCACATGTAATTTTGTGCTGCGATAGAAAAAGTGTGTGTAGGCCACGCTCCGACAAGGCGAGTGGGTGAGCTGCGAGTGGGTGTCCATGCACAAAATCACGTGTGATTTGGTTGGTTCATTCATTCTTGCAATTTGGTTTTGTTATTGTTTGAACCTAATTCTTATGAATGATGTGTCTAAATAATATATATGTGATTTGATTAATCTTTAATTTAGAAGTCAAATTCTTTTCAATTTCATTTTTCTTTTTTACATAATAATTATAATATTTTCTTAAGCTTATCAAGTGGCTTTCCATTGATGTAGAGCCATGAAAGGTGACAAAAATGATAGCTATTAGCTAAATCGTGACATCGGCAAAATCATATTTAACTCCCCCTAGAAATAAAAAATTTATTTAAATTTATAATAATGACTACAAGTAGGGATTAGTTAATTAAGCTCATGGTTGAAGAAGACCCAAGTAAATTATTGAATAAACTAATAACGAGTATTGATATAAATATTCAAAAGTTTTTATATTATGGGATTATTGGTATGTACCTATAAAAAAATAGACAAATAACGTTAAAATGAAAACTCAAAATCATTTTGTATTATGACATCAATTTTTCTATCTTTATATTTGTGTAATAAATTACCTAATTCAGAGGTTATTATATGTATTGTTATTGTGTTTTTTAACTAGTACCGTCGAATTAATTACAAATGCAAATAATGAAGACTTCTTTTACAACATTATCGTGAAAGGTTGACATTTTTTTCCCCATGGTAGATAAATATATCAAAGAGTAAATTATTTTTTTAGCCATTTGATAATACCAAAGCTACCAACTAACCCATCTCTCCAAGCGATTCACGAAATAACCATCAAAGTTACCCTAGACTAAGTCGTTCGGGGCGACTTACGTGTTTCCGGCGAAAATAAGACGAATCCGACTTTTCCCACTTTCCGACCAAAACTCGCCGAAGACATTAAATGCTACAAAGTTCACAATATATTGTTTAAAATGTCTTTAAATAAAAATGTTTGAAACCTACATGGTTACATTAATAAAAAATTTCATTATACTAGATAGAGCTCAAACTTTATTAACTTTTGATACATCTCTTTAAATAATATCATAACTAATTGATTAAATAACATTTCACATATTTTTAGATAAAAAAGATATACAAAAACTTGTCATATTATTTTAATTTCATTGATCTTTTAATAAGTTAGATTATCATATATATATTTTTTTAGGAAAACTTGTTGGAGTCAAATTCTATATATAATAAAAGAGTAACTAGCATGACACGTGTCGTCTTCTGGTAAGCCTATTTTTACATTTTTCCGCCAAAACACGAACTTAAACGCAATTTACATTATCGTTTCAATCCTTACCTTTTAGCTATTTATTTTGCTTTTAATATTCAAATTTTCACTTAACACCCGTATAATTAGTTATATGTTTTACTTTTAATTTATTACTTTTTCATTTTTTATTTTATTTGTCTTATCATATTACACAAATAACCATGTATTATGAATTATAAATGCATTAAAATTACCCTTTTTTTTACGATTTATACCATTATAATCGTCTCGTCAATACATTCGAAATGGACCCATTATTGAATATTTTTTTATTTGATCTTATTATTAAATATTATGAATATATACGAAGTAATATGTTTCACATTTTCTTACTTTTTCATTTACACTCTTATCATATTAAAAGTACATAATCACTGATTAACTAAAAAACATTTTTTTTATAAATTGTATCAGTATAATTTTATTGTCAATACTTTCAAAATAAACTAATTATTGGATATAATACTATTAAACATAATTTAAATTAAGCAAATTATATTTGTAATATAAGTTTTTTGGTATGATTTTTTTTTAAATTATCCCGTGTATTACACGAGATCAAATCTAGTTAAACTTATATAAGATTTCAAATTTTAAATTTAGTAAGTTACATGGAAGGTTAATTTCATATATGACATTGTTGTTAAAACTGAAAATATCATATATATCCAACCTTGATGTCTACAGATATCATATATACCTTATTAACTTATTAAAATATCATATTTACCCAAATAGTAATTTTTTATAATTTTTAAATAAAAAATAGTTATATTACAATTATACCCTTTTTCACAGAGAAATTAAAGTTAAAAAATAAAACCCTACCAACAACACCTCCTCTGCTGCAAGCCTGCAACGATGGCCAAGGAGTCTAATTTGAGGTATTGGCTTCTATTTAAGTTTAGAGGTTTTCTTAGTTTGGTTACACTTTAAGTTTTGGTTTCAATTGTTTAACAAGGAGTCCCCTCCCCTCCCCTTTAAGTTATGTGCAGCAAATTGATTTATATGAATTTGGGTTATTTTAGTTTTGGTTTCAATTTAAGTTATTTTATGTGCAGCAAATTAGTTTCTTTGGGTTTTACATGAATTTGGTTTCAATTTGAATGATGGCCAACGAGTATATGTTTTATTTGGGTTTGGTTTTTATTTTAGGTTTTTCCAGATTGATTTTAATTAGGGTTTTTTTTTATGTGCATCCATGTGATTTTATTACAAGTTCATAGTATAGATTTGAGTTTTTATTACAAGCTTTGGGTGGTTGCTGGTGCTTCAAAGAAGTCATTGCCTGATTTTTCTGTTGAGGAACATCATGAATAGCAGGAAGGAGATGTGTATATATATATGATATTTTCAATTTTAATAAAGGCATATATGAAATTAACCCTACATAGAAATATAACTCTGATCTAATTAAATTTGTTAATTAGATCAAGGCTTATTATGGGATGTGATGGGCTTTATATTATAAGATGCATTGGGCTGAAAGTTTTTTCTACACACTTGGGCCAGGGGGAATAAAAATTGGACTCCTGATCATGGGCCCCTACAGGAAGGATTCTTTTTTATTTTTGGGAAAAAATAATGACGGTGGAGTCAAAAAGATTTTTTTACCGTTGAGAAGAAGATCGATCTCTCTTTTTTCACTTTTACTTATTATAAAAGTAAAAGATTTCCTTAATTAACCCAACAATTTTCATACGCTTTCTTTCAATCTTTTTATACAAGAAATCAAATCCTTCCAACTCAAATTAAAACCCTTTTCATCAATCAATGGCGACTTCCATAAACCCTTAATTTCTCTGTATATCTTTTTCCATATTAAAGAAACCACCTTCGTTTCTGAAAAGAAAGTAAGCAAAGCAGTTCAATATATATATATATATATAATATATATGAAGAAGAAGATGAAAAGAAAACCAGGATGGATTCTGCACAACAAATTAAGGTATGCGTTAATGAATATTTCAATTTCTGTTTTCAAAATCCAACAAATTAATATTAATATTATTAGTTACTCTTTCTTGCTGTTCTTCAGACCAATTTTTCAACAAGAATATATGATTCTGATATTAATTTGTTGAGGGTTTGTTTCTTTTCTTTCTTTTTTTTAATATTCATTCTTTGCTCTTATTTCAACGTAGATGGATTTGAGATTTGCAAGTACTGCATTACAATTAATTTTAATGAGTTTATATTTTTCCTTAAATGGAAACATCATCATCTAACTATTTACGTTTTTGTTAAATTAGATGGAGGAATTTCAAGGAATTCAAATGATTCTTGTTTCAATCTCGTTTGTTTATTAGTTTTGAAAAAAGTTCAATATTTATTGGTTGTAAAAACTGGTTTTGATTGTTTTATATGTATTTAATTTGGTCTCAAAGATGAACCCCTGTATTTTGATTATTTTGTTTATATCATCATCATCATCTATTTCATAGGTTGTATAGTGATTCTTGAGAGAAATTCTTTGTTACTTTGGGAGTACTTGTTATTGAATTTGCATAAGATTTATGGAGAAATTTTTGTCAATTAATTGTCATCATCATTGTTGGGCTTTAGTCATAATAACTAAAAATCATAATCTGTCTTCATAAGCTACCTCCTCTCTATTACATGTTTATTAATGATAAATTTTTTGATCAACAGGAACAACCAGAGAAAGCAATAAAGTGGTCCCAAGAGAATTTCAATTTAATTATAACCAATGTTGGCCTTTAAATTCCAATTCTACTTACATGCATCTCTCTTCTTCACTTTACACTCTATAATCTATATATATCTGTAACAATTCTAATTGCATTTTTGTTTTATTAATTTTGTTTTGTAGGTATCTGAAATTTTTGACAGGAAATTTCGATGATGAAATCCCAAATGAAGGAACCTAGCTACATGTTTTTTTTGAATATATTCCTGCTTAAAATGCTAACTAGAGGTAAGTTTAACTATCCATTCTCATGAACGTTCTAGCAATTGTGATCCATTATAAGTAAACAATTATATCGGTTTAGACTTTGTTTTTCGTTGCTAACTCTTGTGAATTTTTTTCTTTGAAGACCACGTAATCTTGTATCAATTGTTAAGGATTAAAACTCAAATGTGAATATTTAACATATAACGAATTAGGACAACTGGCTCCCGAAAGGTCTCATTCTTTGGGTCAATGTCTATATAACATTTTTGGATCGTTTAAGCATATCAGGAGATGGTTCATATGTGCATTGGCTTATTTAGATCTTTTTGGTTCTATATAACATTTTTGGTTGTATGGAGTTCATCCAGGTTTCTGAAACGTTGCACCAAAACTATAATTCAATTTAGGCTTTAATCTACATCTTTTTTTCTTTTGCTATATTGTACTTTGCTTTGAGTTCTAGATATGTTTTCTATGCTTGCCGAACATGGTTTATGAATTAAGCTAAAGTCTCTAGGTCGGTGAAGATATAATAAGCATGTTAGAATAAGAAGCTTGTACCTCTTGATGGAGTTTGTTTTTGTGATAGAATTTATAAACCATAGGCAGTAGTCTATTTGCAAACGTTGAAAAATATATTATGTTATAGGAAGATTGTGAGAAGTAATAGGATATCTTATAATAAGAGTTAATCGGAATGTTGGATGATACATATTTGGTTTTTGGGGAAAATTATGATTTGCAATTGAAATATTGGAAGACCTTTAGTTAGGGATATATAATTTCTCAAGTCACACGCTTTAAGTTAGAAATTGATTTCTAAGGCGATATTAGTTGTGTCGTTTACTATCTAGAACTAAGATGTATGGTAAATTATAAATTGGTGGCCTTCGTAATTTTATTATTTCATTTTAGAGTTGGTACATTTGTGGTATTTTTAATGTCATGTTAGGTGTTATATCTGGCTGGAATGATTTCGTGTTTCATATTTTGAATAGTTACCTAAGAGTGTTATTATGTGGTGACTTGAAGTGTATAAATCATGAGAACTAATTTTTAAGTAGGAGGAGTTGTTATAACCCAAGTTATTTATATAATTTGAAGATAGAACTTTTATCGAGGATTTAGTTGATCGATGCCGCAATATAGTTTCTAAAATTGCCTCCTATAAGAAATATCATAGGTGTGGATATGTCAAAAGATGTTATATAGGATGCGTTCTTGAATGTCTTTGCTTATTTGAATTCGAAGGGCGATTTTCTAAGGAGAGTAGATTGTAATATATCCTAATTTTATATAATTATTATAAAAATAAATAAACTGTTTCAAATTTGGTAAAACTATAAAACTATAAAACTATAAAGTCTAGATAGGACCTTAGGCAAAACTTTGATTTTGGATAAGCTCATAGAAGACACTATGGTTGTTTTCTTCGTTCATAGCAAAATTAGGATATAAAATATTTTAAACCTTTTGAATTTCATATAATAATGTTATGCAAAATAATGTGTTGGTTTGAGTTTGAAAGTCTTATAAAACTAGAAGGGCTAGTTTGGCAATATATATTTTTTTAAAGATTTTGGGATAAAACCCTTGGAAGTGGCAACCATTAGCATATTGACAAAAAACAATTAGGTTTTTAAGTTTTTACTCCATGGATATGATAAGTTAGATAAATGAGCTATAGATAAGAAAATAAACATAAGCCAATAGTCTATAAGGGATTAGGACTTAGAATTTTTGAACGAAGGATATAGTTCTATTAATTGACATTGATTATCCCTATGGAAGTTGTAGTTTCGTGAACTTTGAAAGAGGTTTAGTTAGGATATATAATTTCCCAAGTCATGCTTTAAGATAGAAATTGAATTCCAAGGCGATACTTGGTGGACTTTTAATGAGTTGTGATTTTTAATTATCACTAAGGTTGATGAATCTCATCGCGAAATTTTTATAGATGGTGGGTGACATTACTTTAAGCATTGTGTTGAAGTGTAGATGTTTAAGATAGATGAATGTTTTCTTTCCTTATTTAGGAGATAAACAAGTGAATTCGGATTGGGTTGCTAAGCCAATAGTATTTAAGTGATTAGGTTTTCGTATCTTTGAATGAAGGATATAGTTCTATTTATTGACCTTGATTATTCCTAAGGAATTTGTAGTTTTGTGAACTTTGAAAGACGTAAGGTTAGTATATTTAATTTCTCAAGTCAAATGCTTTGAGTTAGAGATTGATTTCTAAGGCGATATTTGGTCGAATTTTAGTGAATTGTGCTTTTTGATTATAATTAATTTTGATGAATCTCATGGTTGAAATTTATATAGATAGTGGGTGACATTTCTTTAAGCATTTCCTTAAAATGTTGAGGTTTAGAATAGATTAATGTTTGCTTTTCTTATTAAGGTTCGGATTGGGTTGCTAAGTCAATAGTCTATAACGGAATAGCACTTAAAATCTTTGAACGAAGGATATAGTTTTATTTATTCACCTCGATTATCGCTAAGAAAATTGTAGTTTTTTAACTTTGAAAAACGTCCAGTTAGGATTATATAATTTCTCAAGTCAAATACTTTGAGTTAAAATTGATTTCTAAGGTGATATTTGGTGGACTTTTAATGAATTGTGTTTTTTGATTATAATTAAGGTTGATGAATCGCATGGTCAAAATTTTTATAGATGTTGGGTGACATATCTTTAAGCATTTCATTGAAGTGTAGAGGTTTAGAATATATTAATGTCTTCTTTTCTTATTAATGAGTTAGGCAAGTTAATTCGGATTGGATTGCTAAACCAATATTCTATAAGGGTTTAGGACTTAGAATCTTTGAACGAATGATATATTTCTATTTATTGACCTTGATTATCTCTAAGGAAGTTGTAGTTTTGTGAACTTTGAAAGGCGTTTAGTTAGGATATATAATTTCTCAAGTCAAATGCTTTGAGTTAGAAATTAATTTCTAAGGCGATATTTGGTGGAGTTCAAACAAATTGTGTTTTTGTATTATCATTAAGGTTGATGAATCTCATGGTCGAAATTTTTATAGATGGTGGATAACATTTCTTTAAGCATTTTTGTTAAAGTGTTGAGGTTTAGAATAGATTAATGTCTTTGTTTCTTATTAAGGAGTTAGGTAAGTTAATTTTGATTGGGTTGCTAAGCCAATAGTCTATAAGGGATTAGGATTAGTATCTTTGAACGAAGGATATAGTTATATTAATTGACATAGATTATCCCTTAGGAAGTTGTAGTTTCGTGAACTTTGAAAGTCGTTTAGTTAGGATATATAATTTCTCAAGTCATATGCTTTAAGTTAGAAATTCATTTTTAAGGCGACATGAGGTGGGCATTTAATGAGTTGTGATTTTTAATTATCATTAAGGTTGATGAATCTCATGGTCGAAATTTTTATAGATGGTGGGTGATATTACTTTAAGTATTGCGTTGAAGTGTAAAGGTCTAAAATAGATGAATGTTTTCTTTCCTTATTTAGAAGATAAACAAGTGAATTCCGATTGGGTTGTTAAGTCAATAGTCTTTCAGTCATTAGGTTTTCGAATATTTGAATGAAGGATACAGGTTTATTTATTGACCTTGATTATCCTTAAGGAAGTTATAGTTTTGTGAACTTTGAAAGAGGTAAGAGGTTAGTATATATAATTTTTCAAGTCAGATGCTTTGAGTTAGAGATTGATGTCGGGTGACATTTCTTTAAGCATTTTGTTGAAGTGTTGAGGTTTAGAATAGATACTAAGTCAATAGTCTGTAAGGAATTGCTAAGGAGTTAGGCAAGTTAATTCGGATTGGATTGCTAAGCCCATATTCTATAAGGGATTAGGAGTTAGAATTTTTGAACGAATGTTATATTTCTATTTATTGACCTTGATTATCTCTAAGGAAGTTGTTGTTTTGTAAACTTTGAAAGACGTTTAGTTAGGATATATAATTTCTCAAGTCAAATGCTTTGAGTTACAAATTAACTTCTAAGGCGATATTTGGTAGAGTTAAAACAAATTTTGTTTTTTTTATTGTCATTAAGGTTGATAAATCTCATGGTCAAAATTTTTATAGATGGTGTGTGACATTTATTTAAGCATTTTATTGAAGTGTTGAGGTTTAGAATAGATTAATGTCTTCTTTTCTTATTAAGGAGTTGGGCAAGTTAATTCGGATTGGGTTGCTTGTCTATAAGGGATTAGGACTTAGAATCTTTGAACGAAGGATATAATTGTCCTAATTGACATTGATTATCCGTAGGGAAGTTGTAGTTTTGTGAACTTTGAAAGGCGTTTAGTTAGGATATATAATTTCTCAAGTCATATGCTTTAAGTTAGAAATTGATTTCTAAGGCGATATTTGAGTTGTGATTTTTAATTATCATTAAGGTTGTTGAATCTCATGGTTGAAATTTTTATAAATGGTGGGTGATATTACTTTAAGCATTGCATTGAAGTATAGAGGTTTAAAATAGATGAATGTTTTCTTTCCTTATTTAGGAGATAAACAAGTGAATTCGGACTCGGTTGCTAAGTTAATAGTCTTTAAGTGATTAGGTTTTCGAAACTTTGAATGAAGGATATAGTTCTATTTGTTGACCTTGATTATCCTTACGGAAGTTATAGTTTTGTGAACTTTGATAGACGTAAGGTTAGTATATATATATATATATATATATATATATAATTTCTCAAGTCAATTGCTTTGAGTTAGAGATTGATTTCTAAGACAATATTTGGTGGCTTTTAGTGAATTGTGTTTTTTTTATTATATATAAGGTTGATAAATCTCATGGTCAAAATTTTTATAGATGTTGGGTGACACTTTGAAGTGTTAAGGTTTAGAATGGATTAATGTCTTCTTTTCTTATTAAGGAGTTAGGCAAATAAGAGTTAGGCAAGTTAATTCGGATTGGATTGCTAAGCTAATATTCTATAAGGGATTAGGACTTAGAATCTTAATATTCTATAAGGGATTAGGACTTAGAATCTTAATATTCTATAAGGGATTAGGACTTAGAATCTTTGAACGAATGATATATTTCTATTTATTGACCTTGATTATTTCTAAGGAAGTTGTAGTTTTGCGAACTTTGAAAGTCGTTTAGTTAGGATATATAATTTCTCAAGTCAAATGCTTTGAGTTAGAAATTAATTTCTAAGGCGATATTTGGTGGAGTTTAAACAAATTGTGTTTTTTTATTATCATTAAGGTTGATGAATCTCATGGTCTAAATTTTTATAGATGGTGGGTGACATTTATTTAAGCATTTTGTTAAAGTGATGATGTTTAGAATAGATTAATGTCTTCTTTCCTTATTATGGAGTTATGTAAGTTAATCCTGATTGGGTTGCTAAGCCAATAGTCTATAAGGGATTAGGATTAGTATCTTTGAACGAAGGATATAATTATCTTAATTGACATAGATTATCCCTTAGGAAGTTGTAGTTTCGTGAACTTTGAAAGTCGTTTAGTTATGATATATAATTTTCAAAGTCATAGGCTTTAAGTTAGAAATTGATTTTTAAGGCGAGATGTGGTGGCCATTTAATGAGTTGTGATTTTTAATTATCATTAAGGTTGATAAATCTCATGGTCGAAATTTTTATAGATGGTGGGTGATATTACTTTAAGCATTGCGTTGAAGTGTAAAGGTTTAAAATAGATGAATGTTTTCTTTCCTAATTTAGGAGATAAACAAGTGAATTTCGATTGGGTTGCTAAGTCAATAGTTTTTAAGTGATTAGGTTTTCGAATATTTGAATGAAGGATATAGTTTTATTTATTGACCTTGATTATCCTTAAGGAAGTTATAGTTTTGTGAACTTTGAAAGAGGTATGGTTAGTATATATAATTTTTCAAGTTAGATGCTTAGAGTTAGAGATTGATGTTGGGTGACATTTCTTTAAGGGTTTCGTTGAAGTGTTGAGGTTTAGAATAGATTAATGTCTTCTTTTCTTATTAAGGAGTTAGGCAAGTTAATTCGGATTAGATTGCTAAGCCAAATATTCTATAAGGGATTAGGACTTAGAATTTTTGAACGAATGTTATATTTCTATTTATTCACCTTGATTATCTCTAAGGAAGTTGTTGTTTTGTGAACTTTGAAAGGCGTTTAGTTAGGATATATAATTTCTCAAGTCAAATGCTTTTAGTTAGAAATTTACTTCTAAGGCGATATTTGGTGGAGTTTAAACAAATTTTGTTTTTTTATTATCATTAAGCTTGATGAATCTCATGGTCGAAATTTTTATAGACGGTGGGTGATATTACGTTAAGCATTGCATTGAAGTATAGAGGTTTAAAATAGATTAATGTTGTCTTTCCTTATTAGGAGATAAGCAAGTGAATTCGGATTGGGTTGCTAAGCAAACAGTCTTTAAGTGATTAGGTTTTCGAATCTTTGAATGATGGATATAGTTCAATTTATTGACCTTGATTATCCTTAAGGTTGTTATAGTTTTGTGAACTTTGAAAGACGTAAGGTTAGTATATATATAATTTCTCAAGTCAAATGCGTTGAGTTAGAGATTGAGTTCTATGGTATTTGGTGGACTTTTAGTGAATTCTGATTTTTTATTATAATTAAGGTTGATAAATCTCATGGTCAAAAATTTTAGAGATGTTGGGTGACATTTCTTTAAGCATTTCTTTGAAGTGTTGAGGTTTAGAATAGATTAATGTCTTCTTTTCTTATTAAGGAGTTAGGCAAGTTAATTCGAATTGGATCGCTAAGCCAATATTCTATAAGGGATTAGGACTTAGAATCTTTGAACGAATGATATATTTCTTTTTATTGACCTTGAATTATCTAAGGAAGTTGTAGTTTTGTGAACTTTGAAAGTCGTTTAGTTAGGATATATAATTTCTCAAGTCAAATGCTTTGAGTTAGAAATTAATTTCTAAGGCGATATTTGGTGGAGTTTAAACAAATTGTGCTTTTTTTTATTATCATTAAGGTTGATGAACCTCATGGTCGAAATTTTTATAGATGGTGGGTGACATTTCTTTAAGCATTTTGTAAAGTGTTGAGGCTTAGAATAGATTAATGTCTTCTTTTCTTATTAAGGAGTTTGGTTAGTTAATTCGTATTGGGTTGCTAAACCAATAGTTTATAAGGGATTAGGACTTAGAATCTTTGAACGAATGATATATTTCTATTTATTGACCTTGATTATCCCTAAGGAAGTTGTACTTTCGTGAACTTTGAAATACGTTTAGTTAGGATATATAATTTCTCAAGTCATACGCTTTAATTTAGAAATTGTTTCTAAGGCGATATTTGGTGGATTTTTAATGAGTTGTGATTTTTAATTATGAATCTCATGGTCGAAATTTTTATAGATTGCGGGTGATATTACTTTAAGCATTGCATTGAAGTGTAGAGGTTTAAATTAGATGAATGTTTTCTTTCCTATTTAGGAGATAAACAAGTGAATTCGGACTCGGTTGCTAAGCTAATAGTCTTTTAAGTGATTAGGTTTTCGAATCTTTGAATGAAGGATATAGTTCTATTTGTTGACCTTGATTATCCTTACGGAAGTTATAGTTTTTTGAACTTTGAAAGATGTAAGGTTAGTATATGTAATTTGACTAATTTCTCAAGTCAAATACTTTGAGTTAGAGATTGATTTCTAAGGCAATATTTTGTGGCTTTTAGTGAATTGTGTTTTTTGTTATTATAATTAAGGTTGATAAATCTCATGTTCAAAATTTTTATAGATGTTAGGTGACATTTTCTTTAAGCATGTCGTTGAAGTGTTGAGGTTTAGAATAGATTAATGTCTTCTTTTCTTATTACGGAGTTAGGCATATAAGAGTTAGGCAAGTTAATTCGTATTGGATTGCTAAGCCAATATTCGATAAGGGATTAGGACTTACAATCTTTGAACGAATGATATATTT
This sequence comes from Centaurea solstitialis, assembly GCA_030169165.1. Classification (NCBI taxonomy): domain Eukaryota; kingdom Viridiplantae; phylum Streptophyta; class Magnoliopsida; order Asterales; family Asteraceae; genus Centaurea; species Centaurea solstitialis. The sequence goes on along the minus strand of CM058041.1, from coordinate 107,622,269 downwards.
CTATTTATTGACCTTGATTATTTATAAGGAATTTGTAGTTTTGTGAACCGTTTAGTTAGGATATATAATTTCTCAAGTCAAATGCTTTGAGTTAGAAATTAATTTCTAAGGCGATATTTGGTGGAGTTCAAACAAATTGTGTTTTTGTATTATCATTAACGTTGATGAATCTCATGGTCGAAATTTTTATAGATGGTGGGTAACATTTCATAAAGCATTTTGTTAAAGTGTTGAGGTTTAGAATAGATTAATGTCTTCTTTTCTTATTAAGGAGTTAGGTAAGTTAATTCTGATTGGGTTGCTAAGCCAATAGTCTATAAGGGATTAGGATTAGTATCTTTGAACGAAGGATATAATTATATTAATTGACATGGATTATCCCTTAGGAAGTTGTAGTTTTGTGAACTTTGAAAGTCGTTTAGTTAGGATATATAATTTCTCAAGTCATATGCTTTAAGTTAGATATTCATTTTTCAGGCGCATTTTGGTGGACATTTAATGAGTTGTGAGTTTTAATTATCATTAAGGTTGATGAATCTCATGAACGAAATTTTTATAGATGGTGGGTGATATTACTTTAAGTATTGCGTTGAAGTGTAAAGGTTTAAAATAGATGAATGTTTTCTTTCTTATTTAGAAGATAAACAAGTGAATTCCGATTGGGTTGCTAAGTCAATAGTCTTTAAGTGATTAGGTTTTCGATATTTTGAATGAAGGATACATTTTTATTTATTGACCTTGATTATCCTTAAGGAAGTTATAGTTTTGTGAACTTTGAAAGAGGTAAGAGGTTAGAATTTTATAATTTTTCAAGTCAGATGCTTTGAGTTAGAGTATTGATGTACGGTGTGACATTTCTTTAAGCATTTTGTTGAAGTGTTGAGGTTTAGAATAGATACTAAGTCAATTTGTCTATAAGGGATTGCTAAGGAGTTAGGCAAATTAATTTGGATAGGATTGCTAAGCCAATATTCTATAAGGGATTAGGACTTAGAATTTTTGAACGAATGTTATATTTCTATTTATTGACCTTGATTATCTCTAAGGAAGTTGTTGTTTTTAACTTTGAAAGGCTTTAGTTAGGATATATAATTTCTCAAGTCAAATGCCTTGAGTTACAAATTAACTTCTAAGGCGATATTTGGTAGTTTAAACAAATTTGTGTTTTTTAATATCATTAAGGTTGATGAATCTCATGGTCAAATTTTTATAGATGTTGGGTGACATTTATTTATGCATTTTGTTAAAGTGTTGAGGTTTAGAATAGATTAATGTCTTCTTTTCTTATTAAGGAGTTGGGCAAGTTAATTCGGATTGGGTTTGCTTGTCTATAAGGGATTAGGACTTAGAATCTTTGAACGAAGGATATAATTATATTAATTGACATTGATTATCCCTAGGGAAGTTGTAGTTTTGTGAACATTGAAAGAGGTTTAGTTAGGATATATAATTTCTCAAGTCATATGCTTCAAGTTAGAAATTTGATTTCTAAGACGATATTTGGGTTGTGATTTTTAATTGTCATTAAGGATGATGAATCTCATGGTCGAAATTTTTATAGATGGTGGGTGATATTACTTTAAGCATTGCATTGAAGTGTAAGAGGTTTAAAATAGATTAATGTTTTCTTTCCTTATTTCGGAGATAAGCAAGTGATTTCGGATTGGGTTGCTAAGCGAATAGTATTTAAGTGATTAGGTTTTCGAATCTTTGAATGAAGGATATAGTTCTATTTATTGACCTTGATTATCCTTAAGGTTGTTATAGTTTTGTGAACTTTAATAGACATAAGGTTAGTATATATATAATTTCCCAAGTCAAATGCGTTGAGTTAGAGATTGATTTCTATGGTGATATTGGTGACTTTTAGTTAATTTGATTTTTATTATAATTAAGGTTGATAAATCTCATGATCAAATTTTTATAGATGTTGGGTGACATTTCTTTAAGCATTTCTTTGGTTGAGGTTTAGAATAGATTAATGTCTATTTTCTTATTAAGGAGTTAGACAAGTTAATTCGAATTGGATCGCTAAGCCAATAATCTATAAGGGATTAGGACTTAGAATCTTTGAACGAATGATATATTTCTATTTATTGACCTTGAATATTTCTAAGGAAGTTGTAGTTTTGTGAACTTTGAAAGTCGTTTAGTTAGGATATATAATTTCTCAAGTCAAATGCTTTGAGTTAGAAATTAATTTCTAAGGCGATATTTGGTAGAGTTTAAACAAATTGTGTTTTTTTTTATTATCATTAAGGTTGATGAATCTCATAGTCGAAATTTTTATAGATGGTGGGTGATATTACGTTAAGCATTGCATTGAAGTGTAGAGGTTTAAAATAGATTAATGTTTTCTTTCCTTATTTAGGAGATAAGCAAGTGAATTCGGATTGGGTTGCTAAGCGAATAGTCTTTAAGTGATTAGGTTTTCGAATCTTTGAATGAAGGATATAGTTCAATTTATTGACCTTGATTATACTTAAGGTTGTTATAGTTTTGTGAACTTTGAAAGACGTAAGGTTAGTATACATAATTTCTCAATTCAAATGCTTTCGAAGGCGATATTTGGTCGACTTTTAGTGAATTGTGTTTTTTGATTATAATTAACGTTGATGAATCTCATGGTCGAAATTTATATAGATGGTGGATGACATTTCTTTAAGTATTTCGTTAAAGTGTTGAGGTTTAGAATAGATTAATGTTTTCTTTTCTTATTAAGAAGTTAGGCAAGTTAATTCGGATTGGGTTGCTAAGCAATAGTCTATATGGGATAAGGACTTAGAATCTTTATTGAAAAACGTTCAGTTTTATCCCTAAGAAAATTGTAGTTTTTTATCTTTGAAAAACGTTCAGTTTTGATATATAATTTCTCAAGTCAAATGCTTTAAGTTATAAATTGATTTCTAAGACGATATTTGGTGGACTTTTAATGAGTTGTGGTTTTTAATTATCATTAAGGCTGATGAATCTCATTGTCAAAATGTTTATGGATGGTGGGTGATATTACTTTAAACATTGCATTGAAGTGTAGAGGTTTAAAATAGATGAACGTTTTCTTTCCTTATTTAGGAGATAAACAAGTGAATTCGGATTGGGTTGCTAAGCCAATAGTCTTTAAGTGATTAGGTTTTCGAATCTTTGAATGAAGGATATAGTTCTATTTATTGACCTTGATTATCCTTAAGGTAGTTATAGTTTTGTGAACTTTGAAAGACGTAAGGTTAGTATATATAATTTCTCAAGTCAAATGCTTTGAGTTAGAGAATGATTTCTAAGGCGATATTTGGTCGACTTTTAGTGAATTGTGTTTTTTGATTATATTTAAGGTTGATGAATCTCATGCTCGAAATTTATATAGATGGTGGATGACATTTCTTTAAGTATTTCGTTAAAGTGTTGAGGTTTAGAATAGTTTAATGTTTTCTTTTCTTATTAAAAAGTTAGGCAAGTTAATTCGAATTGGGTTGCTAAGCCAATAGTCTATACGGGATTAGAACTTAGAATCTTTGAAGGAAGGACATAAATCTATTTATTGACCTTGATTATCCTAAAGAAATTGTAGTTTTTTAACTTTGAAAAACGTTCAGTTTTGATATATAATTTCTCAAGTCAAATGCTTTAAGTTAGAAATTGTTCTAAGACAATATTTGGTGGACTTTTAATGAGTTGTGGTTTTTAATTATCATTAAGGTTGATGAATCTCATCGTCGAAATGTTTATAGATGGTGGGTGATATTACTTTACGCATTGCATTGAGGTGTAGAGGTTTAAATTAGATGAACGTTTTCTTTCCTTATTTAGGAGATAAACAAGTGAATTCGGATTGGGTTGCTAAGCCAATAGTCTTTAAGTGATTAGGTTTTCGAATCTTTGAATGATGGATATAATTCTATTTATTGAGCATGATTATCCTTAAGGAAGTTATAGTTTTGTGAACTTTGAAAGACGTAAGGTTAGTATATATAATTTCTCAAGTCAAATGCCTTGAGTTGAAGATTGATCTCTAAGGCAATATTTGGTGGACTTTTAGTGATGTGGTGAGGTCTAGAATAGATTAATGTCTTCTTTCCTTATTAAGGAGTTAGGCAAGTTAATTCGGATTGGATTGCTAAGCCAATAGTCTATAAGGAATTAGGACTTAGAATCTTTGAACGAAGGATATAGTTCTATTAATTGACATTGATTATCCCTTAGGAATTTGTAGTTTCGTGAACTTTGAAAGACGTTTAGTTAAGATATATAATTTCTCAAGTCATATGCTTTAAGTTAGAAGTTGATTTCTAAGGCGATATTTGGTGGACTTTTAATGATCTGTGATTTTTAATTATCATTAAGGTTGATGAATCTCATGGTCGAAGTTTTTAAAGATGATGGGCGATATTACTTTAAGGGTTTAGGGAAAAAGGGTTGAGGTTTAGAATACATTAATGTTTTCTTTTCTTACTAAGGGGTTACGCAAGTTAATTCGGATTGGGTTGCTAAGCCGATAGTCTATACGGGATTAGGACTTAGAATCTTTGAATGAAGGATATAGTTCTATTTATTGATCTTGATTATCCCTAAGGAAATTGTAGTTTTTTAACTCTGAAAAACGTTCATTTAGGATATATAATTTCTCAACTCAAATGCTTTGAGTTAGAATTTGATTTCTAAGGCGATATTTGGTGGACCTTTAAGGAATTGTGTTTTTTGATTATATTTAAGGTTAATGAATCTCATGGTCAAAAAATTTATAGATGTTGGGTGACATTTCTTGAAGCATTTCGTTGAAGGGTTGAGGTTTAGAATAGATTAATATCTTCTTTTCTTAATAAGGAGTTAGGCAAGTTAATTCGGATTGGATTGCAAAGCCAATATTCTATAAAGGAGTAGGACTTAGAATCTTTGAACTAACGATATATTTCTATTTATTGACCTTGATTATCTCTAAGGATGTTGTAGTTTTGTGAACTTTGAAAGGCGTTTAGTTAGGATATATAATTTCTCAAGTCAAATGATTTGAGTTAGATATTAATTTCTAAGGCGATATTTGGTGGAGTTTAAACAAATTGTGTTTTTTTATTATCATTAAGTTTTTGATGAATCACATGGTCGAGATTTTTATAGATGGGTGGTGACATTTCTTTAAGTATATACAAAAGGAATTCACTTGGCCCACCATGTTTAATCGTATACATTTTACCCCCAACACAAAAATAATGAGTAAAAGACATAAAAGATAAAATTACCTGTAACTTAATGGTTAGCTTTTACAAAGTTAGCGATTAGAGATCATTTTCAAATCAAGATACAAACTACGAAGATGATTTCTAGACTTATCAAGGTTTAGGTTCCACTTTCAAATATTTCACTAAACCATAGGGACCAAAATTAAAGTTTACTCTATATACAAATGAAACTTAAAGTAAAATAAATAATAACTATCAAAATATAGTGTTAATTGTGGATGTGGTTCTTGTGGTTAGAATGGATTTTATGAAATTGGTCTATTAAGAAAAGACAAAAAAACAGTTAAAATGACAAAATTGCCCTCAAGGTTAACAGAAGAATTTGATGGTCGTTAATAAATGAAGTTTAAGAACTCATTTGGGCTCCACCCATGGTTTATCATGAACCGCAGCCCCAATTGGTTGAGTTCGTTAAGGGAATTCTTGGATGCCACCCCTTCGGCTGCAGTCGGAGAGATTGGTTTGGATAAAGGGTCACATGGAAAGACGATTGATTTCACTGATCAGGTTGAAGTTTTCCGTTTGCAGCTTCAACTTGCCAAAGAGCTAAAAAGGCCAGCTTCTGTGCATTGTGTGCGTGCTTTCGGATATCCTCAACCAAACACCTCCTTAGTTTGCATTAACATCGACTTAATATTGCTTCTAGACAATTTTCATTATTAAGAGATTTAGAGGTGAAAATTTCCATTAATGACCATTGAAATTATGTATGATAAAGTTTTATCATATAAATCTTAGAAAACGATACATTTAAGGGTAGTAGTATTTTTTTGTTTTTAGAAAAGATATATAGTGCTACTCATTCTGATTTCAAAATGGGTATGCTTTGCTCGTTACGAAAGAAATTGTGTGGATCAACGACACTCTTGATTTTCACAAGCCTATCAAAATTACCTAGAAAGTATTTTTCTCCGTAGACCTTGCCCTCTGCATAACTTTTGCTTGTGATTGACACCGATGTCAAGATCCCGATAGTTGAGAAATGCACCTCTAGGGGAATTTGATGCATATGGTGTCATGAAATCATATAGACTTCGTGTTTGATTCAGATAGTCATTTTCCTTTCAACTCCTCCATCTTTCCGGTTTATTGAGTATTGCATTTTCCACAAGAACCCGGCCCTATGTGGGAAAGGGGTTGCTGAGGCGGGGATTTCGTTCATAACTCCTCCATACGGGTTCCAAGCAAACCCAACTTTCCCCAACTCCATTTTTTTAAATATCAAGCCCAAGCCCGTTTTTGAAATTGGAGTTTGAAAGTAGTCTGATTTTCTTTTTCCGAAACCTACCGTGTCCGAGTGTCTATTGAGAAGGATTTCAGGTCTAGTCTTATTGTCAAAATTAGCCCAATAAAGCACAGACTCAATCCAAATCATTTCACGTATATCAGTTTCTTTCAAACCCAATTCAGGAAATTCGTTATTTGTAACACATAAAAGTTCTTGAGCATTTCCAAGAAACAGGGCTATAAAACTAGCCCTAGTCGTCTTCCCATATGGTTTCCTTGTGATTGGTTGAGCAAGTAACCTAATGAATAAACGATTATCGATAACCGGGGAAACGTATTGCCAACGATTAACTAAATCTATTGCGTTTTCTTGCAAGACCTTTTCAATGCGAAAAAACCGTCGCTATTTCTGGGACATCAACTAACTTAACAGTATACGATAAAATAACTCCAAAACTACCTCCGCCCCCACCTTGAATAGCCCAAAAAAGATCCTCCCCCATACTTTTTCGATTCAAAAGCCTCCCATTCACATCAACCAACTCGGCATCCACCACATTATCAACAGACAACCCAAACTTTCGCAACATGGCACCATATCAGCCACCACTAATTAATGTGCCCACCAACACCCATTGTGGGGCACACCCCTCCCGGAAAACCAAGACTTTTACTGGCTTTCGAAATATAATAATAGAGCTCACCTATTTGGGCCCCGGCTTGTACGTAAGCTATACGAGATCCAACATCAACGGATATGTTTTTAAAGTCAAACATATCAAGGACAACAAAGTTGGGTTCTATAGAGGTGTAGGATACTCCTTCGTAGTAATGCCCACCGCTCCTGATTTTCATCTGGAGATCGTTGGCTTTAGCACAAATGATGATGGCTTAAACATGAGCCACCGTGTGGGGGGTAACGACGAATTTAGGTTTGGGGGTGGTGGTGGTGTTGAAACGACTGTTTTTGATGTATTCTTGTAAAACTTGTACGTAGGATGCATCTGAAGGAACGTAGAGTAAAGAAGTTAGTGGGCCTATTTTGGCTTGTAAGCAAAAGATGAAGGGGGTTTTGTTGTAAAATTGAAGAAGTGGAGTGCAAGAAGAAAGAAGAGAGAAGAATTAGAACAAGATGACCAGATTCCATTGTTGTCTTGCTCAAATAGAATGACATAGTGGTTTTCTTCTTGGGCTTTTTTATATAGGCTATAGCTGTATGAAAGGGTGGTGGTGGGTAGTTGTCTAGTTGATATATATTTATATATAAATAGAGGAAAGTTCAAATGTGAACCACTTTTTGGTTGTGAACGTGAGGACAGCCGAGAGCGCGACACGTGGCGGCTTTGAGTGTGGTCCCCCTCTTTAATTCAATGCCCTCCCATGAATCGCACCTAGTCATCCGCCGTGGACATGATGTGGCGCCTAGTCATCCACCACGTGTCGCGCTCTCGGCTGTCCTCACGTTCACAACCGAAAAGTGGTTCACATTTGAACCCGCATATATATATATAGGGGCGGGTTCAAATGTGAACCACTTTTCGGTTGTGAACGTGAGGACAGCCGAGAGCGCGACACGTGGCGATTTTGAGTGTGGTCCCCCCCTTTAATTCAATGCCCTCCCATGAATCGCGCCTAGTCACCCGCCGTGGACCTGACGTGGCGCCTAGTCATCCGCCACATGTCGCGCTCTCGGCTGTCCTCACGTTCACAACAAAAAAGTGGTTCACATTTGAACCCACCCCTATATATATATATATATATATAATATATTCGATGAGTGTTGTTAGTGATCAATACTCATTATACCTAGTGCACACTTTCAAAAGGTGTAGGACAACACAAAAATATGCATAATATAAAGTCGGGTTGTGTAAAATGATTCAACCAATTATGCGTTCTATATCTATATAGATGGAGAAAGATATACACGATAATAATCAAACGAGAACATGATATAATAAGAAAATAAAAGAGAGTGAAATTATATGTGATTCTGCATTGAAATCATACATGTTTTTGGTTAAGTTTGAGATATGGGTTTTATGATCATACTATGAATGGTTTTGTTTTGTTCCAAACTTTTGAATGTTCTTTCGAATTGTTGGGATTTTACTTTTATGCAAGTTTTTGAACAAGGCTTCCGCTTGGTTTTAATACTTTTTTTTAAACAGTTGTTATAGACTTTTAAGGTGTTACAGCCACCACACCCACCACTACCAAAACACCACCACCACCCCCACACCTACCACCAAACTACCACCATCACCAAACCCACCACCACAGTCGCCGCCAACACCATCTCCACAACCGCCGCCGCCACCATCTCTATAGCCACCATCGTCTCCATCTCCACAGCCACCATCGGAAAATGAAGACCACCAGATCTGCAAAATGGTATTTACCCCTCCAACACCACCCGGCGCCGCCCTTAATCCTCAGGCGAGAGCATCCCTTTCAGCAAGCTCAGGTGAACCCTTCAAAACCCTTTTTCAATTTTGCTTGATTTTGAAGTTTGAGATTTTTAGGGTTTAGGGGGATTTGGGGGGATGAAGACGATGGTTTAGGGGGGATGAAGACGATGATTTTTAGGGTTTAGGGGGATTTCGGGAGATTTTTAGGGTTTCGGTCTAAGTGATTTGGGGGGATGAAGACGATGGTGGCTGTGCCTGTGGAGATGGAGACGATGGTGGCTGTGGTGATGGTGGTAGTTTGGTGGTAGGTGTGGGGGTGGCTCTAGTGGTGGTTGTGGCTCTAGTGGTGGTTGTTTGTACACATATCTATACTCCTTTATAAAGGAGATTTCATAAAACTCTTAAGTACATTCATTTAAAGCTTAAAACTCTTAAAAGTCTTAAAAATGTACAACTTGTAAATGCTATCACTAAAGTTCTGTGAGAAGAAGTTGGGACTACGATTTTGCAGCCGTTAATGTTCCTCTTCCCAAAGCCCGCCTCTTACTTTTCCCCATCAATTCTCAATTCTCAATTTGAATTTCAAAATTCAAAATGCATAATACTCTCTAATGATTATGTATTACAGGGCGCCACTGTCTCTCTCGACTTCCAAGGGCACACCTCTTTACATTTTTCTCTCTTCTATTATGTTTAAGATCCATCACTATGTGTGTGTTGCATTTCCAGGTTCCTTTCTCGATTTTTCTTTGAAATCGTGATAATTGTCCTCATCTGGTTTTCTTCGTGTTCGATTTTGAGTACAAAAATTTCTTCCTGTTAATTGTGTTTATTTTGTTGAATCATAATCCGATTTGGTAGTGTTTCTGTTTTTTTATTGGCGGGCGTTTGATGGGATTTTGATTTTGTTTCTGTTTTTGACAGAGAAAGATGTCGATAGGAGAGGATCCTAAGACGACGATTCAGAAATCAAAAGTGGATGCTAACAAATGACGATTCAAGCTCCCGGTTAGGGTTCTGATTACCCACTCTCGCTTCCGATTGAATCTGTCACAAGTTTATATACGATTCAAGGTAAAGATTCGTGATTTGAATACAGCTTCACATATAATTCTACGGTTAGCGTTTCATGAATTTCTCCATCTCACTTTTGATCACCTTCTTCATTTTGATTTTGTTTGCCTAATTTTGAGTTTGTTCCTCAATTCTTTTTTAAATTTTAGATGGATTTATGGATTGCCGCTTATTGGTATCAAAGCCAATGGATTGTTTCTTTATTTTTTTTATTAATTTGTATGGATTGTTGCTTATGGATGGATTCCCTTCTTGATTTGTTTTGTTAAGTGGTTGTTTTGTGTAAATATCATAGTTGTTTATACTGTTATAGATAAAGGGAAAGTGACTAAATTGATCTAATCTGGTTTTCTGAACTCTCTTTTTGTTGATTTCTCTAAGTTTTTTTTCTTATAGAGATGGCTTGAAAAATGAGGTTGCATTGATACTATCTTGAAAACTAAACTTACGAATTACATATAACATGCTCTTTTAAAAAAAATTGATGCCTTGTTGTTTTGTTATTTCTATTATTTGAGTAAACTATGTTTTTTTCATTGCCATTAAAAATTGTTGTTTTCAGATTTGCTGAACTCTAGGAGGTCGTGATGATGAATCCAAATGCATCTGAATGGATTCAATCAAAGCTAGAGATGATATACATCTTGGTAGGGGCAATCGACAAGTAAGTTGGTAGGCATGGCAGATTTTTTCTCTTTGTTCGAAACATTTTTGATGTATTGATGGTTTAACAAAAAATTATGGTGGTTGAAAGCGTCTTTCTGTATCAATAATTTGGCACACCAAAACATTTTTGATGTATTCCCCTTGGCTACCCTATCTTGACTTGAGCTTTACAGTTACAAGCATGTGATTAATGCTATTGCTTTTGATTGTACATGTAGTGCATGCTTCGAAGTTTGGCCACGAGTTTGAAGACTATCTTATTGTAAGTGACTGAAGTTATACACTTTTTAACTTGACAAACATGTGGCAACCAACGTCTTCTAGTGTTGTGGCGGATTGGTTATCGTTCGAGGGGTTCATAGTGCCGTAACTAGGTTCGGGCCTTCCCGTTTAGCCGTGTTTAGCCGCCAAATTTGCCGGGGATTAGTCGGGATTTGGCCCGGACACACTTCCAGAAAAAACATGTGGCAACCAGCAAACTTGCCATCTGTATTTTGTATATAATTAACCCTTATTTATTATGCATTATGTTTGCTAGAAAGGGAGAAAACTGGTCAGTATTGTTGCCACATGTTTGTTCTTTGTCATTTTACCAATTTTCATCAGGTTTCTATGGCTGCTGTGCCAAACAACCTCATGTCAATGTGTTATAGAGTTTTAATGCCAAGCATCTCTTTTATATCATTTTTTGTTTTGAACTTTGAACTCACACATCTCTTTTTTCCAAGTGAAATGGGCGGGCTGGGGAAACGCTGGTGAAACCGCCGCTAGGGGTGTAAACGAGCCGAGCCGAGTCGAGTAGTGGATTAATCGAGCCGAGCTCAAAAAATAATGTTGGGCTCGAGCTCGACTCGAGCTCGATTAACTTTTTCAATGTGAGGCTCGAGCTCGAAGCTCGTTTATGAGTTCGAACTCGCGATCGATTAACTCGTTAATCTACATGAGCTCGATAATTTTTATATTTTTATACTATTATTAATAAATATATGAACATGTTTGGCTCGAAAAAAGGTATGCTCGAATGGCTCGGCTCGACTCGGCTCGATTCGAAACATTCAATCGAGTTTTCGAACGAGTCGAGTCGAACATCGGTGTTATAAAGCTCGGCTCGTTAAGTTAACCAAGTTCGATTTTGTGTTCGAGATCGACTCGAGCTCGAGTATTATTAAGCTCGAGCTCGTGATAAACGAGCTCGAGCTCGAGTACGAGTAGCTCGTTAAAAGCTCGACTCGCTTACACCCCTAACCGCCGCTGAAACCAGAGTTGAGATCAAAGGAAGTCGTACCACTAGCGGGTTGAGTCCACGAAACCATTGGCGAAACCAAGAGTGAAACCACCATGTGGTAATCATTGCCTAATAGAAAGTTAGTTATTTTGAGTCTGGTTTTAAAAAATGTAATAGGATGCATTAAGCCACATTTGGTTGTATTTTCAGTATATTTTGGTTAGGTCACTACTATGGTACTATTGTAAAATTAGATCATGTTTATTTTTGTAGTTTGTATATACTTATAAAAATTTACTTTGAAGTGGGGGTTGTCTTTTCTTGATATCCAGTGGGGTTGAATTTGCAACAAATTTCTTATGAAATTGAACTTTGGAACAAGTTTGCAAATAGAATAAACCAGATTTGGATTTCAGACTACAATATCATTGTTTAATACAGACTTCAACATCTTTTAAAAAACAGACACAACATTTACCCAACAAAACTGTCAAAAGCTTTTAAAAACCGTTTATATTTACGGCTCCCGCTGCATTGTGTGGGTAAACTACTAGTTACCATTAAAGTATATATTTTGTACTTAATATACCATTGAGAATGCCACGTAATATCCACATAAACATTATTTAATGATTTTAAATGTCACGTAAGAAAAAACTTATATCTGGTCATAATGGTATAATGTATACACACAAAAAAAAAAAAAAACAAAGTTCAATGGTCAATTGAGTACAAAAAATAGTTTCATGCTAACATTTGTACAAATCGGATACTTAGTTACTCTTACAAGTATAAACCTTTTTTTCTAATCAACTTATATTGTTTATCAAATAAAGCTTTTACAATAATACTAAAGGAAATTATGATTACTAAAGATGGCTTAAATAATAAACTACCATTGTAATGATAACATTAGCTGAATAAAGCATTGTACAAAGTAATTTCCATCATATATAATGTATACACCCTTTTTTAGTCTACTCAATAATGTGATGGAAAGAAACTTAATAATCGTTACTTCCGTATACAAAATAAATATGTTACGTTTCAAATCAATAATTCAATATATTCACAAAATAAATACGTACTTTGAAATCATGAGGGGGTGGCGCTGCCAAATCCCCAAACCAACCAACCAACCCACCCCCCTTGGATCCGATCCCACTATCGGATTCGGGTCGACCCGCCTTGAGTTGGAGTATATAAACCCAATTCCGTCATTCGAATCATTCATTCTTCCGATAGAAACCCTAGGATTCGGCGGGAACTCTTTATTTCCGATCAAACTCCGGCATCTCTCTTTCTCCTCCCTCCCTACTAACATCTAATTCTCTTTTGATCCACACCGGAGACAGCTTTGTTTCTCATCGAACTCGGACGGTCCTCAATAATCTATGCTTAAGACGTAAAACTTTTCAACTATGTTATATTTCCTATTATTGGAATAAGATCGTACCACCTTATCTGATAGTATAAGTGGCACGGTAACCTTTTACCTTTAAAACCAAAATTTAACACCCTTTCGATTACAATTTTGATCTCTATAGTTGTCGCTCAAAGGTTGATTGCCAAACGCTTACATTGTTAGCACTTATCGGGTGGGATAACATGACAAGATTGAGAATCTTGCTAGTAACATCAAATACAAGCAAGGTTGTTAAGATCGGGATCCTAGCTAGGATCGTTTTTGTCTTTGCAAGCTCGGATCGTAAGCTCGGCTCGGGAAGTTGGTATAAATTTTATCAGATCATACTTCAAATTTCGAAAACATACATCCATATTTCAACATCTAAACTTGATATTAACATACAGCCACATCCAAAATAACATACATCCACATCTCAAAATAACATAGTCTTAAGCCTTAACAATCCTCAAAATAACATAGTCATACGTCTTAACTCTTACCGATACTCAAAATAACAAAGTCAAAAACTCAAAATAGCTCCAAAATTTTAAAATAACATAGTCTGCACGATCTTACGATCCGAGCCGAGCTTACGATGCGATACGAGCCTACACGAGCTTACCTAAAAACGATCCTATAAGCGAGCCGGCTAGTTTTTGTAGGCTAGGATCGTAAACCGTACGAGTCTACGAGCTTGATCGCGAGTTTGACAACCTTGATTACAAGGACCGAGAGTAGTATGAGTGAGTAGTTACTAGGCAAAGATGTTGTGTATGATGTCGCTTTTATAGATTAAGATATTACTCGGTAAATTAAAGTGTTAAATTCCATTACAAACAAACACTTATTGGGTAAAATTGAATAAACAAACCTTTATGATACATTTGGTTAGAAGGAATTTGAAATGTTAATTCCACCAACCATGTTCTATTAGGTGCGTTTGGTTGGTTTTTTGAGTTTTCATGTGTAATTCGAATTTCACAAGTGACGGAACCATATAAAATTTTTTAGATTTTAGCAAGGAATTTCGATTTCAATTCCTCCTTACCATTTTTTTAAGGTAAAAAGAACTATTGTACAATTTATATTACTTTATTGGATCCATCATACCATGGTAGATGTCACCATCGCCATTTTCACCACCATTGTCGCCACCGCCTTCTGTTTTCACCATCGTATGCCACCGCCACCAACCCCACGTCATTGTCATCGCCACAACCACCGTCACCACCACCATCATTGTAATCACCACCGTCATCATTACCACCACCACCACTTGTGGTCGCTGTGACGATCACCATAACCTGACGTTGCCGCCATCGGCTGTCCTCGTTGCCTTCACCACACAACTTGACTACCACCATCATTGCCATCAACCACCGTTGACACCACTATTGTAATATCCAATGAACTAAATGGATAACTTCAAATTCTCTTGACATATTTATTCCAATTTTTGCCAAACAAATTCATGGTCAAATACGATAAAATTACATTCTAATTTCTTTTACATATCGCATTCTGTAAATTAAATGACACCTTAGTATCATGTCTTCAGCTTTGGATTGCCACCTTATTTAATCATATTTGGTCACTAAATCTTGTTAAAAGGTTTCTTAACCCAGAGCATTTAGGTCTTTCCTTTATATAACTTCTTACTTTCAAATAAGAAATTAAATGAATTATATTATTATATTTATACTAGAAGTCTAGTTGGACAATGGAGCATGTTTTTGAAATTTATTACTCCTGCCCTGTATCTTTATTCATACTTTGTTTTATTATTTATTTTTCTCAGAGTAAATTACACTTTTGGTCTCTGTGATTGTCACCCACTAGTAACTCTCATTCCTAGTTTAAACTAATTACAATTTTGGTCGTTGTAGTTGTTATTTCGTTTCGTTTTTAGTTATTGTGATTATAACTTTGTCTCACTATTGGTACGTATGGTTGTCATCCACTATCAACTCCTATTTCTAAAGTCAACGAATGTAAGTTAGTCTGAGGGGTCAGAAGTGAAACAAAACGGTAATCATAATGACTAAATATGTAATTAGTTTAAAGAGTAAATTACACTCCCGGTCCCTGTGGTTTTGCGAAATTTTGGATTAGGTCCCTATTTTGCATTAATTACATTGAGCGTCCCTGTGGTATGCAAAAGTGCACGCTATGAGTCCCTCCGTTTAACGGAGTTAAAGAGATTCTGTTAACCTTGTTAAAGTTAAGGGTATTTCAGTCTTTTTAGTTTTTTCTTTTCTTTTCTTATTTTTTTCTTCCATGTACCCTTCCTTTTCTTCCTATCCTAACCTGCCACGTAACCTACCCTACCACACCCTTTCCTTTTTTTTCTTTTTCCCTTTCTTTCTCTATCATCTTCCCCATGAAAACCCACCTGCAACTTTTTTTTCTCCCTCTCTCTCTATCCTCTAAACACCATAAAAACCTACTTGCATCTTGTTTTTAAATTTAAATGGTTGTAGCATGCTTATAGAAAGGAAAATAACTATCGATCAAAAAAATCATAATCACTCGATCAACAACTAAAATCCATATCAGATGCATATTTCACGACTTCGACTTGGAGAAGAAACCGAAATCCAACAGATTGCTATAGAGGAGAGAGGTGATGTATTCGATGGTTTTAAGAGCAGCAACCGAAATCGAATAGAAGTGACTGAGGGGTTCGGTTTCCAGCAGCGATGGAGGTTGGGGTGAGCGTCGACGTTCTTCAGGCGGTGGAGGTTGGTTGTTTTCGGCTATGATAGAGGTGGTTGTTTCCGATGAAGATGGAGGTTGGTGGTTTCCGGCATCGATGATTGTTCAATCGAACACCCGGTAAGGAATGTAATCAACCCTAAACAAAATCCAAACCATATACGACCATTGAAACGCCCTAACATTTTTGAATCATGAATGAAATCCAAATTTAGATTCCATTTATGAAAATAAGCGACAAACTCAACAATCAAATCAAAAATCGAAATGGTGAAAAATGCTCTGATGAATCTGCAGATAATCCAATCCTTATAATGAACTTCGTCTTTGTTGGAATCGGATAAAGAGATTCGTTTCTTGACGGAAATTAAAGTGTTCGAAGCCCAATCGCGAACCACGGGGTAGAACGAGAGGATTTGGTGAGCTTTTAGCAACAACATCCATGAAAACTATTAGGTGCTCGTTGATTTCTACTTTTCGATGAAGAGAGATGAGTCGGAATCGGGGAGTTCCACTAGCGAAATGTTGGTCGATTTGTAGATTTTGATGACGACTAAGCTCGACGCCATTGTTGATGGTGAAATCTGGATGGAATTTGGGGGAAACTTGGGGAAATTGAAAAAGGGGGATCTAGGGGTTATTTGAAATTGGAAGCCATGGATGAAGGTTTTGAAGAGAGATGTGGATCTTGGAAATTGGGAAAGATATAGTGTGATTTTGGTTATGAAGAAATGGGAATTGGGAGTTGGAAGCTAGGTGTTTTAATGGTGAAAGAGTTTAATAATAATGAAGAAGAAGAAGATGATAATGATGATGATGATGATGATGATGATGATGGTGAAATAGTGTATTATAAAAATAATATTATGAAATAGGAAAAAGACAAAAAGAGTGTAAAAGACGAAAATGTCCCTTGAGTTAAATGGGTTAACAAACTCCGTTAGAGGGAGGGACTCAGAGCGTGCGTTTTTGCTTACCACAGGGACGCCCAGTGTAATTAATGCGATTTAGGGACCTAATCCAAAATATCAGCAAACCACAGGGACCGGGAGTGTAATTTACTCTAGTTTAAAAGATGGACGGAAATTGCTAGTGAGTAATAATTATAGGAACAAAAGTGTAATTTACTCTTTTTCTTAATTGCATTTTATGGTTTTGAAAAGGCTAGAGATCAATTCATTAATAGTTTATTATGAAATATATTAAATATGAGTTTGAGACCTAAGTTTATAAAACTTTAATTTTTGGTTCAATGTATTCGAGTAATATTTAGTGTCGTGGTTTATTGTTTTCCTTGGTTTTGGTTTATATAAATTTCATTGCAAGAAAATCTTCATGATATTTGAAGTTACCTGGTTCAAGTCCCTCATAATATATATTGTTAGGAGCAAGACACACCCGTTTTATATTTGGCAATCCATTGGAGACTTCCTTCTTTTGCAACCCTTAACCAACCATCTCCAAATTCCCTTTCTCCTTACAATGATTTCACCCTCTAACACCACTATTGAACCCTTTCTTCTCTATATGTAAACGCTATGGTGGGTGTGGAAGTGAATTACATCTTTAACGATGTTGACTTCTCACCATTGATCTTAGATGTTTATCAACCAAAGAACATGACCACTATGGTTTGAAAGATTAATTCAAAACCTTGACATAATAAAATAATCATACATGGCAATTGGTGAGGAATCATATGAGTATCAAGATTAACATACTTGAAATTATGTTTAGCGACGGATCCAACAAAGACGTACAAGGACACAGGGTTGAAAGACGAATGTTAAAAAAAAGTTGCAAGACGAAAGGCGTTAAAATTGACAAAATGTTAAGAACTAAAACCAAACTTCACTATTTCATAGAGTGGTTTGTTGAAAATTTCTATTTGGTACATATGGTTTTGGAATTTCGTTTTATGTTCTCATGGTTCATAATTCAATTACTATTTGCATTCTAATGATTAAACTTGATTGTTTTTTTTTTTCAATTTTAATTATTTAGATTGGGTTGAGAATTTACCATTGTGGATGGATTGGGTTAGATTGGGTTGGTTTTGATAAGATAGTGGAAAGTTGATCTACCGATCGGGTTGATTGAGTTGAGAGTATAGAATTAAAGATGGTCTAATAATTAGACTTAGGAATGAAAATTAAATTAAATTATAAACTATAGAAAACCAAAATTTTTAAAAGAAATATGAAATTCGCAATCTTGTAACAAACCATGAGGACTAAAAATGTAATTTATTTTTTCATATATAAAATTATAAATAAAGTAATATTATTTGTTGTTAAAAAGATTTTGGACTTGATATTGGTACAGAAGTTTCTGGGTCCATCTAGACTATCCAGCAGGCCCAGAATGCTCTAGACCATTCCTCTGCTTCTTACTTCTTCAAATCTTCTTCTTTCTTCTTTCTTCTTATAAATAATAAACATGAAACCTGTTGATAGGCATCACAATTCTACAAACCAAATTCATTCCAAGAAATTACAATCAATTCAAGATGATGAACAACGGTCCCTTTTTCAGAAACCAACATCCATCACGCTCTGTTCCAATTCATCAAACTCAACCCAGATCGTCGCCAAAGGTCATTTCTGTGCCAGTTCACTTCATTTCATCTCACCAATCGACGATTTCCAAGGCTTCGGCGGCAATTAAGATTCAGACGCTGTTCAGAGGCTTCCTGGTGAGGAAGAGCGTGAAGAAGATCGCATCAATCAGAAACGAGGTTAGCCAAATTGAACGGAGAATTGACGAAGTTGCTGATCTGATTCGGAGAGATGCCAAGGAGCGATTGAAGGTGAACGAAACCCTAATGTCTCTGCTTTTCAAACTGGACTCCATCCGTGGGTTTGATTTTGGGGTTAGGGAGCTGAGGAAAGCGGTCACTAGGAAGGCAATTGCATTGCAGGAGAAGGTCGACTCGATTGCTAACCAAACCCTAGTAGATTCACATTCACCACCTGATTCTACTGCCAAAATTGAACCTGATAACAATGTTTGTACAAGTACCACCTCGGAACAGGTCACGGAAACATCTGGTTCTCTTCATCATCATGATGATGAGGTTGTTGACGATTCTCGCAATTTGCAAGCCGTTGAGCATGATGCAAATGATTCGAGTGGAGATAGGAAAGAGGAAGCTTCAATGGAAGATGGTGGAGATGGTGAGAGAAGAGAACTGATAGTGAAGCTAATGGCTGATAATGAGAAGATGATGAAGCTAATGATGCAGATTTCCGAGAGGAACGAGATGCAGACGCGAATGATTAACGCGTTAAGTCGAAGAGTGGAGCAGCTGGAGAAGGCGTTCGTGACCGAGACTCTGAAGAGGAAGAAGAAGACACGTGCAGCTTCCAGGAAGAGAGACTGTATGGACGCTTGAGTTTGTCATGTCCATGTCCATTCTTTTGTAAGGTTTTCTAAAGAAGAATAATAACATCTGTTTCAGTTTTATCATCTGATCCAGTTGATTTTTGTATTGGTTTTCAAATGCTTCTAGTTAAATTTCAGTACCTCTGTTTCAATTCTAAACAAAAGCTTTGTCTTTTTATTCCCCATTTTGCTTTTCAGATCCATTCTCCCAAGTTTTATCATCTTCTACCACTTCCATTCAGTTTGGGCTGTATATTCTTTGGTATGAATTTGAATATTATTTGTGAATTTTTCCATACCTGTTGAAAGGGTTTGAATTCTTCACAAGGTTAAGGTATGGAATTTTCACACATTTATTTGGTTGCTGTATCAAGACCTCTATGACATATCTTCTCTTAAAAGTCTTGTTTATGAGACCTCAATCTGTAGCCCATCCACTGTCGACCCACTACTATTCAATGGTTTCAACTGCCACATCAGCTGTCCACTATTTTACCCAAAACTACCCAATCCATCCATTATCAACCCACTATTATTTAATTAAAAGTAAAATAAATAAATAAATAAATAAGAGAGAGAAAGAAGAGAGAGATAGAGAGAAAGAAGAGAGAGAGAGAGGGGGTGGGGTGGGGTGGGGTGGGGTAGGGGTGGGATTCTTGGTTTGGAGAAACCGTTCCACACATACCCGCTGAAGGGCACGGTGGTGTTCAATATTGAAGCCGTCGGTTTGGAGGAAAAATTTCACTACCCGATGGCCAATCCACTCCCACAGTGGATGGCCTTAGTAATTTTTTTGAAGAAAGAAAGTTGGAATAGGCGTGTTGGAGGATAATATAATATGTTCTAGGTTAACATATGCATAAATTTATATTCCGTCGCATTATATAGGTATACAATTATTAAGGTCCACATCAATGATAGTGAGATCATAGCAACAACGCCAAAGTTAAATTGGGTTCAAATGTGTTTTGCCAAAGAGAAAAATTACTAAGAACAATTCAACACAATGAAATGAGAATGGAGATATGACACCAAGAGCAAATAAATAGCAGAACATTTAACTTTGTATTGTTTGTTTAACAATGTATTTTTTTTAACGATAAGCTAACACACGTTTTTGGGGCATCCAGGATCTAAGGGTACTTGACTAATCCCTGTTGACCACTCAACCCAATTAAGGATGCTACTACGTAGCAGACCCATAATCTAAATATCATTACATGCTCACCATGGGATTTGATTTATGAGTGAATCATATAGATTCCTATAAAATTCTGATATTTACATAATGATGAGATTTAATAAATATAGTATGTTCTTATTAGGAGTAAAAATCTCGGTTTACAAAAGCCATGGTTGTTTATTACCCATTTTAATCGCAAATGGAGGTATTCTTCGTTACATGCAAAGTTTGTATTATAGTAACCAATAAGGCCATCCGCGGCCGCCTGTATGGGCTTCCTGCACCGGCCCTTTGCAGGTGGTAACACCGCCGAGGGTGACCTGCAAGGGAGCTGCAAGCTCACACAACTATGAAAGCTCACCGTTCACAATAAATCCTAAACACACACACACATCTATATACATACAGAGCATATATATATACATATATTTTATTATTTAAATAATACAAGTGTATGACCTGTACGGCTGTGGATGAAATGGTAAGGTAGTGGTAAGGTGATGGTGAAGCTGATGTGGCGCTGAGGTGGCAGCCTGTGCAGGTGGTATCACCTACACGGCTGCGGATGGCCTAATAAACTTTTATTGATGGGAAAGATAAACGAGGTCCTACAGATTTTCTTTAAGTGGAGGTGTTTGTTTGTTTGTTGTGTTATTGTCTCTCTTAGGCCATCCACAACCCTTCCTGCACCCTTTCCCTTGAAGGCGGTAACACCGCCGAGGTAGATCTGCAAAGGAGCTGTATGAGAGCTCAACGGTGAGAGCTCACCGTTCAACAACAACACACACACACACACACATATATACACAAAATATATATATATATATATATATATATATTATTTAAATAATACAGGTGGTATGACCTGTACGACTGTGGATGAAATGGTAAGGTAATGGTAAAGCTGATGTGGCAGCCTGTACAAGTGGTATGACTGTTGAGAATCGAGGGATACAAGAACATGCACAGCGGAATAAAAACCCGATTCCCAATTGAGGATCCAATCCTAAACCATACAGACACAATAAAGGGTGTTTTGGTGGATTACCTTTGCGAATAGTAACTCCGAAACGCAAGTAAGGGGTACACCGCTACTGGCACCGGTTGAGAGGGTTGCTAGACCACCACCGAAGATTACCCGAAAACAAATGCGGACCTTCCTCCTACTGGATTCTGGCGCCGGTTTTTGGGAGAGGGAGAGAGAGAGATTTTTCTGGGTTTTTGAACTGAATCAATCAAATAACTGATACCCTAAACCCTTTATTTATATGGACAAAACAAGCAGTGTTTGATTCCATATACAACTCTTGGTAATTATCTCTGAAAATAACTTCCATAATTATCCTTTTAATTAATCTAACTGATTAATTAATCATAAATAATTAAACTAATTATTTATTTCTTTTTTTCTCTCTAAATAATTAATTAACTAATTAATTATTTCCCATAATCCAAACATTCTCATTTTGGTGTGCAGCAG
Source organism: Centaurea solstitialis (assembly GCA_030169165.1). Lineage (NCBI taxonomy): Eukaryota > Viridiplantae > Streptophyta > Magnoliopsida > Asterales > Asteraceae > Centaurea > Centaurea solstitialis. The sequence continues at coordinate 107,600,265 of CM058041.1, read as the reverse complement.
TGTGACCTACTAGTGTCTTATAACATTGGACACGATAACCCTGTTACTGTCTCGCACATAATCCTAACAGACTCCCACTTGTGCTAGACATGTAACTGAACTGTTATCATTCGCCTAAGGAGGTCCCTAGCCAGACGCTTAGGTTAACCAGGTTATAAGATCTCTTATATCCAGAGATACAATTCACGCTTGAATTTGTACACAGGTTCATTCCTTTTGCACACGATATTTCTAAAGTGATTTAAGACATGGAGTGGAGGATTCATTTCTTAAAATCAAGTATTTCTTGACTCTGATTTTGATTGCCTGCAGTAACGGATATTACTAAATAACCCCTGTTATTCTATCCGAGCGTGGCCACGCGTTTTCTGCCAATCTTAATCGTCAAGGGGCCCGGAAATATCTCTCTTTTGAAAGAGGTGCAAATCCCTTCTTGACTACTTGCATTTGGATCCACGGCTTCCGCTGCATCTAGTCACGTCCCGTATGGCCACCCAGTTACGGTGCAGCGTTAGTACGTGCTAAGAGTACAGTGTTCCTCGTGTTCCCAAACCAAGTATCTCAGGTCTAAGGACAACCTATCAAGTCAGTGCTTATGACTGAGGCTCCATGAAGCTGACTTGATTACTGGTCACTTCCAATACCCAAACACTCTGATGAGTATCTATAAATACTTGGTCACATCACTTGTGCTTTTATTCCCTACTTTGAATAAATCATCAAGTATTTATAATAGCGTTAAACTCCCTATTGAAATTCCCATTTCAATAAGTGGCTACGGAAATTTAGATTTCATACAAAACTTTGTAAAATCATGGATACGTTAAATATGCAAAAAATAGTTAATTTAGAACAATCATGAAATTAAAACCTCCATTTATTTCCAACACACTGTGAAATAAAAACTTTACATGATTACATCGTTTCTAAATTAGACTATAGTAATAATTAAAAACTAAGTACTAGCTACTGGCTTCCAGGTACTGCATCCCAATGGAATTCGCATGTGCCTCATGCTTTGCCCTTGCTAGTGGCTTTGTCAGCGGATCTGCGACATTGTCTTCTGTTGGAATCTTGCATATTCTCACATCTCCTCTTCCAATGATCTCTCGGATGAGGTGATACTTTCTGAGCACGTGTCTCGACTTGTGATGCTCTCTAGGTTCCTTTGCTTGCGCCACGGCTCCTGAGTTATCACAGAATATATCTATCGGTCTCGAGATACTGGCAACCACTCTGAGATCCGATAGAAAATTCCTTAGCCAGACAGCTTCCTTTGCCGCATCACATGCTGCAATGTACTCTGCTTCTGTAGTTGAGTCTGCAATCGTGTCCTGCTTCGAGCTCTTCCATGAGATCGCACCTCCGTTTAGGGTAAAGACATACCCTGACTGTGACCTGAAGTCATCTCTGTCGGTCTGGAAACTAGCGTCAGAGTATCCTGTGACACTAATTTCATCCTCAGAACCTCCAAAGACCAAGAACATTTCTTTCGTTCTTCTCAGATATTTAAGAATGTTCTTGACAGCCACCCAATGGGGCTCACCCGGATTCTGTTGGTATCTGCTCGTAACACTTACTGAGTAAGCAACATCGGGCCTAGTACATAGCATGGCATACATAATCGATCCAATTGCAGAAGCATATGGGACCGATTTCATCTTGTCCTGATCTTCACTAGAAACAGGACACTGTGTTTTACTTAACACTATGCCATGTTGCATTGGAATGAATCCTTTCTTGGATTCATCCATCCTGAATCTCTTCAGAACTTTGTCAATGTATGTACTCTGACTAAGTCCGATAAGCCGCTTAGATCTGTTTCTGTAGATCTTTATACCTAGTATATAAGCGGCTTCTCCAAGGTCTTTCATCTGGAAACATTTACTTAACCATTCCTTAACACTCTGTAAAGTTGGTACATCGTTTCCTATGAGTAGTATGTCATCCACATACAAGACCAGGAAGGTTACTATGCTCCCACTGAACTTAGTGTAAACACATGGCTCGAACTCACTTTTAGCAAAGCCAAACTCTTTGATTCGCTCATCAAAGTGTAAGTTCCAGCTACGAGATGCTTGCTTCAATCCATAAATAGATTTTAGCAGCTTACACACCTTATTAGGATTCTTAGGATCTTTAAACCCCTCTGGTTGTTCCATATAGACGTCTTCTGTTAACTTTCCATTCAGAAAGGCTGTCTTGACGTCCATTTGCCAAATCTCGTAATTAAATTACGCTGAGATGGCCATAAGAATCCTAATTGACTTCAACATTGCTACTGGTGAAAAGGTTTCATCATAGTCAATCCCATGAGTTTGCGTGAATCCTTTTGCAACCAGTCTGGCTTTGAAGGTGTGTACGTTCCCATCCATGTCGGTTTTCTTCTTGAAAACCCATTTGCGTCCAACAGCCTTACTGTGTTGTGGCAAATCAGTTAACTCCCAGACTTGGTTGTCGTACATGGATTGCATCTCGGCCTTCATGGCTTCCTGCCATTGTTCAGACTCACTGCCTGACACAGCTTCTCCATAGGATGTTGGTTCATTTAAGTCTCCGCTATCTTGAGAGACTAGGAACCCAAGATACCTATCTGGTTCTTGTCTTACCCTGCTGGATCTGCGAAGGTCCTGTGTTTGCACTTCCTCAACCGGCTCTGATTGAGGTTCAACATTGTTATGTTGAATTTCTGGCTCAACAACTGGTGTAGTGCTTTCTTCGTCTACTATCTGTAGATCTACATCCTTTCTGGTGTTCTCTAAACTGAGAAACTTTTCTTCCAGAAATTTTCCATTTCGAGCAACAAACACTTTGTTCTCTTCAGGGTTGTAGAAATAATATCCCACGGTGGTCTTGGGATATCCAACGAAGAAACACTTGTCGGATTTAGGTTTGAGTTTTTCTGAGGTAGGTCGTTTGACGTAAACCTCACAACCCCAAATTTTCAGAAAAGATATGTTGGGTTTCTTACCCTTCCACAACTCGTATGGAGTCTTTTCTACCGACTTTGTTGGCGCTCTGTTCAGTATGTGTGCTGCTGTTTCGAGCGCGTGTCCCCAGAATGATATTGGCAGTGAAGAATGACACATCATCGTTCGTACCATGTCAAGCAAAGTACGATTTCTCCTTTCTGATACACCATTCATCTGAGGTGTATACGGAGGTGTAAGTTGGGATACAATCCCAAACTCCATCAGATGATTGTCAAACTCATCACTGAGATATTCGCCACCACGATCTGACCGTAAGAACTTGATCCTCTTGTCAAGTAGATTCTGTACTTCATTCTGATATTCCTTGAATTTCTCAAAGGTTTCAGATTTATGTCTCATCAAGTAGACATAACCATACCTACTGAAGTCGTCAGTGAAGGTAATGAAGTACCGGTATCCTCCTCTTGCTACATGACTGAAAGGTCCACATACATCTGTGTGGATTATTTCAAGCAAGTCAGCAGCCCTTTCATTCTCACTGTTGAAAGGTTGCTTTGTCATTTTACCAGATAAACAAGATTCGCAATTATCAAAAGGTTTGTAGTCGAAATTGCCAAGAAAACCTCCTTTTAGGAGTAGTTCAACACGTTTCTTGTTTATATGGCCCAAACGACAATGCCAGAGGTAAGTCTGATCCTCAATATCTTTGGATCGCTTACTTATATGATAGATTTCACTATTGTTGTCTTTAAGATTTACAGTGTATAGACCATCTACGGGTGTAGCTTTAAAATAGAAAATGTTATCTTTAAAGACTGAAATCATTTTATAAGAATATTTATAATAAAAGCCTTGGTCTATCAACAAATCAAAGGACAATACATTCTTAATCATATTTGGAATATAATAACAATTATCCAGTTCCAAAACTAGACCCGAGGGTAAACTAAGACTATAAGATCCCACGGCTTCAGCAATCAACGGAGTGCCTTCGCCCACTCGTAGGTTCGAACGGTCCTTCCTCAGAGTCTTTCTTCTAGTGAATCCCTGTAAATGATTACAAATGTGGTTACCACTGCCTGTATCAATTACCCATGATTCATAAGAAGTGATTAAGCAATCTATCATAAAGATACCTGGAGTATCGGGTAAACCGATATCCATCTGGTCGATGTTCATCGAGTGCTCGCAAATATCCTCGCTGCCGCATTCTGGGCAACTCAGATCTCCCAGCTCATCAATAATGTCAGTGTCCATGAGATTCGCAGGTTCGGGTACTGGCTCTAAACTGGCCAGGATATCTTCATGAACTTTATCCACGTCGTTCTTTGGTTCCTTCATGTAGGCACTAGCTGTGTCCTGAACTTCCTTTGTGAGGGAGAACCACATGAGATACACTAACTCCTCCTGAGTCATCTTGTACCCCAGACGTGATAAACACTTAAAAAGCCTTCTCATATCAACAAGATGGTTTTTAACTGACTGACCCTTCTGTAGCTTCAGGGAGAGAATCTCTTGCATGATCAAAAGCTTGCCCGTGTGCTTGTAGAAACCTAACTGGTTTTCTACATTCCTTACGACCTCGTGACAGAATTTCACTCTTAAGTCTCCCGTGAACTCGGGTGACATGGAGAAAACTAGAATGGACATTACATCCGACTCATCTGCCATGAATCTGAAATATTCAGCAAATTCCTCTTCTGGGGCATTGCTTTTGGGTCGTGACATGGGCTTATTGATCACATAAAGCTTACCCTGGGCACTCAAAACATTCTGTAAGTGCAACTTCCAAACTGGAAAGTTCTGGCCCGTAAGCTTCCACTTGCCCGTAATAAGGCGAAGTGATTCCTCGGGTGAATAAAACGGAATGCTAATTGGAGACATCTACATAAGAATATAAATTCCAATTTAGTTTATAATTATATAATTCTAATAAATTATTACCCTTAGAATAAATTTATTAGACTAGAATCCATATTTCACATGTGTCGGGAAGCATGTGATCATGTCAAACCGACTCATGTGATCTATGGTAGGTAACACTATACCAATCGTATTCCTATCTGAAAATACGACTTCTAGATCGTCGGGACATCGGATATTAATAATTCGTGCATATTTAGTCCCTCTAGTGCATTTTGGCCTGGTACCACCCAGTGAATAAATAATTACCAAAATAGATTGCACCACCCGGGACCTGGACAAACTCTGGCCGGTACCACCCGGAGATAATTCGCAGAGTTTTATCACCTTCCAGTTTCGGTTTGAACACGGGCGTTCATAGTGTGTGCACTTACAACGCCCTATGTACCTTACACCGGAAGTGCCCCTAAAGTGGGTTGCACTTACTAATCTATGATTTTAACAAGGGTCTAAATTGCCAGTTTCCTTTTCCAAAAACTTTGAAAAACTGGATCTAAACACTAACTGTATTTGTATCCTTTTAATTTTTAAACAATCCGTTCAAAAGGGCAATTTATATTTAATAATAATTACGTAAATTAAACAACCACGCAATTTAAATATAAACAGCACAGTCATAGCTTAAACCCTTAAACTAATGTTGTTTTGTGAGCCAACACAAAACAACGGTCTCAATCCTAAGTGACAAAAGTCTTCAACTTCTGGCACTCCCACTGGCTCCGAGATCCATGGTCGTCGTCCTTGTCTCCGTCTCGATGTAATTAAAATAATTATTACAAATGGGTTCAAATGGCACGCAGGCCCCCCAACTAGTCTAATAAAACATTAAAATTACAAAAGGGTTGTAAATGGCTCACAGGCCTCCCAACTATTCTAAAACGGATAAATAAAATAAACACAACCACGGGTCCAAAAGGGTTCAGCTATGACTTATCATAATTAAACAAATTAAAATACAACTGAATTTTAACCGGATAATTATAAAAAACATAAATTAATTTAAAACAAATTAATTAAATTAATCCTGAATCGTTTTAAAACTTATCTGATAAAAACGATCCTTAATTCGAAAAATTATCCGGAAACGGATTTCAAACTGATACCCGTTAACGATAATACATCATTAAATTACCACCAATCCGCCGAAACTCGGTCGTCGATCGGCGGTTTTTCAACACCGGCGACGATGATGACGTAATTGCCACCACCGCCGCCCGTTCCTCCCGTAATCGCCGCCGGCAGCGGCGACTTCGATAGCCACCACCGCCGCAGCAACCATCGCTGTCACCAAGAACAACCGGCGACGGCAGCAGCTAAGGAGCCACCACCGCCGCCTATGATCGCGCGGCTTACGTGAACAACAATCGCCGCCACCACCGCGACTGGTGGTGCGGCGGGTAAGGGAATCGACAGCAAACGGCAATTGCCGCTGCCACCGCTAGCTGTTCGATCGATCGAAGCAACCAAACCGGCCACCATAGATCGCCGCCGCCACCACAATCGGTGGTGCGGCGGATTCAATTTCTCGTTGATGCCGTCGATTGCCACCACCACCACCACAAACGGTGGTGCAGTGGCTACAACCGGAAACCGCCACCGCCACTGTCGACGACAGTGGCCATCGCCACCATCGCTGATCGGCGGCCAAAACAGTCGCCGCCACCACAAAACAGTGGTGCGGCTTTCATCCACGTTTATCGCCACCATCATCAATCGCCACCACCACCACATACGGTGGTGTGGTGCGTGAGACCGACCACAGCCGTGTCCACAACCTGTGGTGCGGCGTGGTGGTGCGACAAGAGGACAGCCGCCGGCTACCACCAACTGTGGTGTCGCCGGCGGTGGTGTACGGTGGTCTTGGTGGTTTGATCGGCCAACTGCCGCCATTCCACTGCAGTCTAGGTTTGTACAAAAATCTAATTTTAACAATGAATGAACAATAAAATTAAATTTCTTTAAACCTATCAAACTGATAAACCTGATCTGTAGGTTTTAGGAAGTGGCTCTGATACCACTGTTGAGAATCGAGGGATACAAGAACATGCACAGCGGAATAAAACCCGATTCCCAATTGAGGATCCAATCCTAAACCATACAGACACAATAAAGGGTGTCTTGGTGGATTACCTTTGCGAATAGTAACTCCGAAACGCAAGTAAGGGGTACACCGCTACTGGCACCGGCTGAGAGGGTTGCTAGACCACCACCGAAGATTACCCGAAAACAAATGCGGACCTTCCTCCTACTGGATTCTGGCGCCGGTTTTTGGGAGAGGGAGAGAGAGAGATTTTTCTGGGTTTTTGAACTGAATCAATCAAATAACTGATACCCTAAACCCTTTATTTATATGGACAAAACAAGCAGTGTTTGATTCCATATACAACTCTTGGTAATTATCTCTGAAAATAACTTCCATAATTACCCTTTTAATTAATCTAACTGATTAATTAATCATAAATAATTAAACTAATTATTTATTTCTTTTTTTCTCTCTAAATAATTAATTAACTAATTAATTATTTCCCATAATCCAAACATTCTCATTTTGGTGTGCAGCAGTGTGACCTACTAGTGTCTTATAACATTGGACACGATAACCCTGTTACTGTCTCGCACATAATCCTAACAATGACCTGTACGGCTGTGGATGGCCTTAGATTCAAATTAAGGTTTGTTTACATGTATACATGGAGTAGTACTTGGACAAGATAGGCACAACGAATATGTGACACTTGCATGAGGTATAACAACTCTCAGACACACAAATGTTGTTGCATATGACCTTGCAATGTATATATTTCTACAAAGGAAAACATATTTATCAATTGGACAATCACTTTCGATATAAGCACCTTTGTAACCGGAGATGTATAAAGATGCAAATCACATTATCGTAGGTCTGAAATGGTTTTGGCGTTTAAAGATTTTAAGACCTTATGTGGGTTTATTTGTCTATATTAGTAGTTATTGAGTAACAAATGTTTGATCTTAATGTGAACATGAAAATTCCGTCATTATGCAACGCCCCGGTACCATAAACTAGTTAATATAGAGTATATACATGTTGAGCATGTTTGCTTGAATTTATTTTATGTTGCCCATGCATATTAATCTAACATGAAGTTCAGACTCGTCTATTTTTTTGAAGAACGATTGTTTTCCCTTCTCTTTAACAACTCCAAAGAGGAGGGTATAATGATCCTCTTATCCTTTACTTTTAACACTAATGTGCAAACACTCCTAAATATTTTAATAATTTAAATAACAATTTTGGTCCGTGGTTTGGAGATACTAACAAATTTTGTCCCTAGAGTTTCATAATTACATTTTTACGGTCATGATTTACAAGATACTCATATTTGATCTCCCTTTCTAGTGAATTTTAAAATATCCTATCAAGTGAAGTGTATTTTGGAGTTTTTGTCACTGTTGTGTCTTTCCTATAAAAATTTAATGTAGTTATATATACCAATAATACAATACAATATCTATAAGTATGTATGCTTGCATTGCATCTGCCAACCTAACGATCATTTTCACGACAAACCTCATGAGCTACGCTTCATCTCCCACAAATCAAAACACCTCTCCCATTGCATAAACCCATCACCGATGACCTACGCCCGCGTGCACATCCATAAGTTTTGCATAGTAAGGTACCTTTAAGGCAGACTAACGGTCCACAAAATTGTTTGATGTATTATTAGCCTAATTTCATTGTTTCTAGAGATTTTTGAAGTTTTTGTTTGATTTTTAGAAGCTTTTCGTTTTTTTGTTGATTTCGAGAGACGTTTTTTGGGTTTTTGGTTAATTTTGAGGGACCTCCTTTAATCTTTTTGGTTGGTGGGGTACATGTGAAAAAACACTTTGGTGAACTAGGATGAACCGTAAAAAGACACATTGTTTGTAAGCTAGAAAAAAGTGTATTTTTTGTTTTAGTAAGGACCCATCCCCCCACCACTTTAGTATCGGATCCGCCCGTGCCTCCATGCATCAATCTTCTTACTTCCATAAGTCTACAACAAAGTAGTCTCTTACACCATCTCTGATAGAAGTATATGATCCACCTCGTCCTCATGATTTCTTCTCACTGGTCACCATTTATTTCTTCTTGCAAATATCGAGTAAGGTTTAGATTTGTATTTTATGTTGATTTTACTTTGCTTTGAATTAGGGTAGGTAAGTTGTTGGGTCACTTACTATTTAAGGTTGGATATTTATTTTGCTTTTATTTATCTTGTTTTACTATGACTTACATAAACATTTTAAAGATTGTTATATTCGTTTTTTTATAACCAAACATGATAAATAATAATTGATATAAATAATAACATTTAAAAATAATTAATTTATAATTAAATTAAATTAATACTTAATTTTAATTGCTATAAATTAATATTTTTCAATGGTAAATATTTAATATTAATAAAAAAATAATATTTATTAATAATTAATAATAATTAGTATTAAGAAAAGATATAATTAAAAAAATTTAATAAAAGCTCTTCATAAGTTACCTTTAAATAGCTTTTTAAAAAGCTAGCTTATGAGCTTATTTTATGTCCATCTAAATATATATCTCACAAATAATCTAGCTTATAATCTATCTTGTGTTTATCAAATAATGTCTAATAGCTTATAAGCTTATAAACATGTAAAACGGGTCACCCAAGTACCCAACTAGGTTCAAAACTATGATAGGGACAGAAAACGTCACAATTTATAAAGCAGAAGGAGTTTACTGAAAATAAAACTTAATTGATGACGTAAGAAATATTTAATCTCGATTTGTTACTACGACCATACAAACCCTCGCCCCATTTCTCCCTTCTCTCTATCTCGCTCTCTCTGCCAGTGTTGTCTATCGAAGCTTTTCGATTTCGAAACCCTAACACCCAATCTCTCAATCTCTCTCTTCCTTCCTTCATTCGATTCAATCTCTCTCTCTCTCTCTCTCTCAGCTTTCTCTTTCGGCCTTCTCATCATCTCTTTCGGATCCTCTCTCCTGACCTCCCCATGGCTGAAGGCAAGCTTGATCTTCCCGACGATCTTCTCTCTTCGAAACCCTCCGATCATTCCTGGACATCTAAAGGTAATCTACCATCGCTCAGCCTTTTTATGGCATTTTTTCTGTATTCGCTGGATTTGTATTTCTTTAATTTATTCTGCTTCAGGTAAGTTAGGGTTTACTGATCTGTATCTAATCGACTATGTATCTGATGCTACTCCAATTTGCCTGCATCTGTCTTATTATTCTCTTTAGATTTATGATTTCCTTTTCTTCAGATTTCATGTGCCTACTAAATTATTATTTTTTTGTACTGTTGGACGCATTGATTTGTGCTATGTATGTATTCGTTTTTATCTTCAAAATTGTTGAAAAGCGATTCTAGATTTGCAATCTGTCTGGACGTAAAAGTTAATTTCAATTCGGTTCTGTTTGATTGCATCTAAGATTTAGTAGTTGGACGTATGTGTGATTCTGTTGCAGCTGACTTTGCTTTTTCTGCATTCATCTACGCATATAAGATGAGATTCCTTGTTAATCGTAGATAAAATTCAACTATCTAGGAATGTGATTCGATTTCCAAAGTACGTGACAACTTCATATTCGTTTGAATCATGGTCTCCGGCCTTCTAGCCCTCTTTATTTCTAAGTAAAATTAAAGCTGTTTTCCACCGCCAATGTTTTGGATCTAACACTTTGATATGTTGTCCTCGTGTAGTGCCTACTCCTAGGTGTTCTTGTCTCATTAGTTTTTATAATAAACCATAGTAATCTGGGGTTTTTGATAAACGCTATACATGTGTTATTTGCAGAAATGGTAGATTTTGCCATTTGACCTGTTGGATTGCAATAGAACAATCTAGTTGCTGTATTTTGGAAAGGAAAAAAAAGCCTGAGTTTGATAGTCGGGTGTCGTACCACTGTGATGATATAAGAATGAAACGAGGCAAACCATGTTTGTTTCTTAAATTGATGTAACTGTGATGCAATCAGAGATCTATGTGTGTTTTTGTTTCAACCATGCCTCATGTTAAGTATGATAGCCTGGTATACAAAGTTGCTATACTACTGTCCTCGTTTTCTTTCTTTAACATTGCAATGTTGTCATGACAGTGGAAGCTTCTGCAGGAAACGGTGAAGATAAGATGACCGGATATGATCCCAAAGGTATCTTTTATCCCTTGTTGTAGTTTTGTAAGATTTGATCATACGTGAATAGTTTGGGAGTGCATTTTCTTACAGTACTCATCTCTGTCAAGTATTTTTATTGACCTTTAAGTTTTTTGTGCTTTGCTTGTTTTATTAGATCAAACAGCTCTGGACAGTAGCATCCCTTTGTCTCCCCAGTGGCTCTATGCTAAACCAGGCGAGAGTAAGATGGTGAGTATTTAATCTAATTTAGAATTTACATTTAGATATATCTTGAACATGGCATCACCATATCAATGAAGTATACTCTATACTTTAGTTGTCTGCTATAAATCATTCAGAGGAATGAGGTTGTCAAATTCTGATGAAATACCTTTTGAGTAGGCATGGTAATGTCTGATAGTGCTATACATTTTGCTAGACACATAAATGATAGTGAATTGCCTTCATGGGTTTCACAGCAGATGAGGACCCAGAAAGTTATTTTAGTGGCTGCATTGTAGCATACAAAGAAAAATGGTAGTATCCTTGACGACCAAAAAAAGTTGCACATCGGAATTAGTGGTTGCATGGGCGCTCACCGGCACCTCGTGAATCTGCCGCTGCTTTCCACGGTTCGCTCTAAGGAAGAAACAAACATTTGGGAGGGGTGGGGACTTCATGTTCGCTAGAATCATTCCTCAAATTTTCTTGTTAAACTTCTTTTTATGTTATCATTAGCAGCTCCCTTGGTATTAATTTTGGTTAAATTGCGACAAATCTCATTAACACTGCTGTGTTTTGAAATATTATACTATACACGGATGGGAAAGTTTATATTCTCTGTTACTATGAATATAGGAAATGCGTGCACCAAGTTCTCTCTCTCTTGGAAGTTCTGCTGATTCCAGTTTGAAGGAGGCTTGGCGTTCAGATGGATCTGAGGACAAGAAAGATTGGCGGAAAACTGGAATTGAAACAGAAAGTGGTCGCCGCTGGCGTGAAGAAGAAAGAGAAACAGGCTTACTTGGTAGAAGAGAGCGCAGGAAAACTGATCGCCGTGTTGATGTGGGTAGAGATACCTCTGATAGTAGAGCACCTCCCTCTGATAGGTGGCTTGATGTTGGTAACCGCAGTGCTGGGCATGAGGCACGACGGGACAGCAAATGGTCATCTAGATGGGGTCCAGATGAGTTAGAAAAGGAAGCACGGACTGAGAAGAGGCCAGATGCAGAGAAGGAAGATGCTCATGGTGACACTCAAGCACCTGCAGGTAGCACTAGAGTAGTTTCTGAGCGTGATCCAGACTCCCGTGATAAATGGAGGCCGCGCCATAGAATGGAGGCAAATTCCAGTGGACCAGGTTCTTTTCGCGCAGCACCTGGATTTGGGCTTGAGAAAGGACGGGCCGAGGGTTCAAATATGGGCTTTACTGTTGGACGTGGCAGATCTGGTGCTTCTGTTGTAAGGCCTTCATCTGCAAGTTCCATTGAGAAAAATGAAGGCGTTCCTGGCAAGCCAGGTATTGATGTGGATGTGTTTTTCTATCCAAGGGGAAAGCTTCTTGATATATACCGTAGGCAGAAGCTTGACCCTTCTTTTGGTAAAATGCCTGAAAAGATCGAGGAGATACCTTCTATTACTCAAATAACTGCCTTGGAACCCCTTGCTTTTGTTGCTCCTGACGCAGAAGAAGAGGTAAAGTTTTTATATTTACTATTATTGTCAAATTCATGCCTCTTTATCTGCCTGGATGTCAATATTTTTGTCATCGACTCGACGGTTGTACTAACTTGTAAAGTGCATGCGATGTTTTTAGGTTATCCTTGGTGATATATTGAAAGGAAAAGTCAGCAATAGCGAGGTGGTGGACAATTCAATGAGAAATGTTGGGTCATCTGAGAATCTTGCAGGTAAGTTGAGCTTGCGGATATGATGATGCTTTAGTCCTTCCTTTTTTGAGGGTCCTCTATACCTAAGAAGTCCTCTATATCTTTATTTAGATGTCTGGCATGTAACATCCACCAATGGGAAAGATGGCGCTCTTCCCCAAGTGGAGGATATGTTTGCTCCAAATCAGAATCCCAGTCAAATAGTTGCTGATAGCACTTCATGCCTTGATGGTCAAAGAGCAAAACTGAGAGACGGTGAGTAACTGGTTAGCTATAATATATGAACTCTCCTGGTTGTTGGTTATCATTGTGTGTACTAAATTTGTTTAACCACATTTTAGGACGAGAGGTTAATTGGGATCAAGAGCAAAGAGTCCCTGAGATGGTTCCACAGGATTCATATACACTGAAAACAAGGTCAAACAGCAGTATTACTGGTAGCAGGCATGATGAAGCTTCTAATCATGATGTTACAAATACGGTTTTTATGGGGCAACGACAATTTGATAATGTCCAGCCGTCTTCGTTTGATGTCAGTTCAAAGCTTCTCAATGATTCAAACTCTTCATTTGTTGACCCATCTTCTGAGCAATATTGGTCCAGAGGAATGCAGCCTTTGGAGAATAGTTCGAGTGAACATTTAATCAGGGGTAATCAACCTGAGGAGTTAAGTCTTTACTATCGTGATCCTCAAGGGGAGATCCAGGGACCATTTCTTGGTGTAGACATCATTTCATGGTTTGAGCAAGGATTTTTTGGGCAGATTTGCCGGTTCGAGTGGCAGATGCACCAGAGGAAGCTCCTTTTTTGGAATTAGGTGATGTCATGCCACACTTAAATGCTAGGCATGACTACACCACCAGCAATGATCCGAGTCCCAGCTTGGAAATATCCGATGGTTTTGAAGGAAACTTGGATGCTAGTGTTTCTATGCCTCCTCCTGCGTCTGAAATGGGATGTCAATCTGCATTAGATAATCAGCATTGGCAGTTGCCTGAGTTTAATGGTTTGGCATTAAATCATGCTAAAGCAAGAATCCCTGAGCATGAAGGCTCTTTGCAGCTTTCGTATGAGGGTCAAAACTTCCATGATGAAGGTTAAATTAAAAATCTCTTCAATCGGTTCCCAATCTAACTTTCTGTGTAATATGTCTTCTAATGCTCTTTCATTCTTGCAGAAATTGTTTTTCCTGGGAGGCCTGGTAGCAGTGATTCTTCAGTAAATTATATGAATAATCACACTGTTCCTGCTGATTTCACTGAACCAGGCATGCAGAATAAGAGCGACAATAGATCACATCCTCTGGGGTTGTTATGGTCCGAGCTTGAAGGATCAGGTTTAAGGAATGATAAGCCATCGAAAGCACCTTTCATGGGTGGTATTCAACAGCAACTTGTGAATCCCCCAAGTCAGAGGGTCTCCCCTTTCAACACACTGCCTGACTCTACTCATGCTGCTGATGCATGGCCTGATATTTATAGAAGGAATGCAATGTCTGATCCCAACTTGTATAGAGATGCAATGGATACTCGTCAGCTGACGCACATGGATGAGGCTAGTGACTTCGATTTATCAGAAAAGCTTAGGTCTCATCAAATTCAACAACAGCTGCTCCAACAACATAATCTGCTGAACTCTCATCCTCACTTGAATGAGCTGATGCTGGACCAAGTTCAAGGTCGGGGGCCTATAAACCCACAACATTTAGCTGGTCAAACAGGGCAAGATCTAGATCACTTTTTGGCACTTCAGTTGCAACAACAGCAGCAGAGGCGAATTGAGCTTCACCAGCAGCAGCAGTTGCAATCACATCAGTTGAATCAACAACAAATGCTACTTAAGGAGCAGCAATCCCGACAGTTGCTACTTGAACAGTTGGCCCAAAATCAGATGCGTGAAGGGCGTGGACAATCACGTGCCGATGTTGCAAGATCCAATAATGCACTTGATCAGATTCTTTTGAAGCATCAGATTTTAAACGAACTGCACCAGCGATCACAACGCCATCCACAAAGTGTTGACCCATCAATCGAGCATCTGGTTCAAGCAAAGTATGGCCAGCTGCCTCATCAAGGGCATCCAAATGATATCCTGGAGCTCATAGCACATGCAAAGCATGGACAGATGCCGTCTTTGGAACATCATATGCTTCAGCATGAGCAGTTTCAAGGAAGGCAGTTGCCTATGGGTTTAAGACAGAGAATCGAGATGGAAGAAGAAAGACGGCTTGGTTCTGCTTGGCCTTTAGATGAAACGAGTCAGTTTCTAAGAAATTCTGGTGGTCTTCATCGAACTAATTCCGCTGGCCTCAGTCCTTTAGATCTTTACCAGCAACAGAGGCTATCTCCAGAAGAGTTGAATCATCTCGAGCGGAATTTTTCATTACAAGAGCGACTTCAGCAAGGTGTTTACGAGCCTAGCTTATCATTTGAACGCTCTATGCCTGGTGGTGGTCCAGTGATGAATTTTGATGTTAATTCTATGGCTCAAGCTCAGAAGTTGGATATGCAGGAGTTCAATGCTCCATTGCACCATGCTAACCAAGTAGGCGGATTTTCTTCAGGTATCCTCTCTCATCAATCTCAGCATCCCTTGGCCTCTAATCACTTCCATCCCTCACATTTGGGTGCTATGGAAGGACCTTGGTCTGAAAGTAATGGACAAATGCCAAATGACTGGATCGAGTCGAGGATTCAGCAGCTGCATATTGATAATGGAAGGCATAAAAGAGAAATGGAAATGAGAAGGGTTTCAGAAGATCCAAGTCTTTGGATGTCTGCTGGAACCAATGATGATCCCTCAAAGAGGTTGCTTATGGAATTACTTCATCAAAAACCAGACAATCAATCGAATGAAATGTTGGGTGTAAATAATGTTGTACCGTTTGAAAGTGCCGAATCTTTTGGATCTTATCCTGCAATGAACTCCAATCATTCATTCAATCTCTTAAACCAAGAAGGAGGGATTAGCCACCCATTTGGTGTTGCATCTTATGGCCCTAACTCAGGCATCGGCCAACAAGTACGGTTGGTGGATGAGACAGTATTGGGGTTAGAAGGCAAGGATAGAATGCTCCCTAGATCCAGTTCTGGAGCAATGCACGAGGGGAGTCCATTCTTTTCTGACGTCAATGAATCCTCTCAAGCAGCATTTACAAACTCCAACATCGTGGGAATGTCAGCTATGGAACGGGGCTTATTTGACATGGAGGGCAAAAGGAGATTACTTAAAAGCGAAGGCAGCATGGTAAAGGGTGTAGCTGCAGAATCTCAAGAAGCTATCGTTCAGCAGTGTGGTGATACTGCTTTAGACCATGCTGAAATGCCAAATAATATTGGCAGGCTTGCCTCACCTGGCACTGGTAATTTTTGTCTGTTCTGCTTTCCCGGTAGTTTTTATTTTCATTTGGAGTAATTTTTTATATTATTTCAGGCGGGAATAAAAGCTTGTACAACGACAAGATTGGAGTTGGACCTCCCGAGTCTTTTGCAGAGGCTAAAGATCGGTAAGAAAACATACCTCTAATATTGTACAGTTGTACTTGTAGTGATGTCTAGGTTACCAGTCAAGCCCAGCCTCCTAGGAGGTCGAGGGTTTGAACCTCACCAAAGGTGAGGAGGGGCATTTGAGCTCATATATCGTATATAAATATTATATACTTCTAAAAGAATATTTGTGGAAGTTGATGTGGTTTGATACCTAATAATAGAAAAAACAATCCTTTTGTATCTGTCACTACAGATTTTTAGGATCTAATAATTTGTAAATACACATGGTATGGTGATACAGGTGATTCCATATGTAACATGCACATGCATGTATCCATGGAAACCTATATTGACATCGCCAATAACCTTCCTTGACCATAACATCATTCGGGTAGGAATATAGAATCATGTTTTACTTGACCTAGCATAAATATGTTTAGAGAAACTGATGTAACATGGTGTGAGATGATCACTCTAATTTTCTATGTGGACCTTTGATTCTGTTAGTTAGAAGAGGATATTATTAGTAGCCTAGTAGGTCAATAGAGAGGTAGAGCTCGCCTGGGATTTGACATGAGAGGAAGTAGTGAAGAGAGACTTGCTATGGAAGATCTGGCCTTTGATAAGAGTCTGTGGAATAGTTGTTACCATAGGCACCTTTGTAATGGCAGACATTAGCAGCCACCATTTTTCGTGAAGATCTGAGGATGTCATTGGATTAGTTCTAGCCCAATAAAAGAAATTTTATTGGCAGCATGTCATTGGATCAGTCACCCTTGTAATGGCAGACGTTGGCAGCCACCATTTAACCTTTTTTTATGCTGCTCTTATATTCATTGTATCTTGTTGGTTTTTATGTGTGAATCTGTGTGCACCTGAGTACATAGCGAACAATGGTGATTGGCTTATAAAGCATATCTTTTTGTGCGGGTAGTGGTTTCTTATCGAGTTATGTTTGCAGGGTGACCTCGGCATCCAAAAGGTCGATAATGTTTTGCTGAAACGTCCACCAGTCTCACGGGCATCATCTTCCCATGAAGGGTTATGTGAGCTGGCATCTGATTCGACTTATAGAGGGAAGAATGGCTCCAGTATGTCTGTTCCTGAAGGTACATATACTGCAATTTGTTATATGCATGAGACTGGTATGATGACATAAATTAACATAGGATTGGTATTCTAATAGATCGCCACCTTTTTCATTCCACTCTTCTTATTCCATTCAAGCAAACTAGACACAGCATTAACAAGTATAGATTGTTTTGTGTTGAAGCTTAACATAATATCCTGATGGTTAAATTCAACATCCTTAGCAATTGCGATACACAGATGCTGTCAAAAATATCTTCGTGTGAAAATGATCCTGCTGATATCCTACAAGAATAGTATAAATTGTGGATTGGTTTTTTTAATGATACATTATTAGCTTAAAATGAAGGATTTAGCTGAATCCCGAAGCAATATTGGTTTTTGTTTTGGCTAGAAATGATGGTTTACCAGTTATCCGTTGTTTATGCCTGAGTTTACATTCACGAAACATATTCTCTGCATAGAAAAGCGTCGCAAGTGTGTTGGGAATAGATTAACAATATTGCTTTAGAAGTTTTTTTGGCACTTTTATTGCATCATGCCTTGATAATTGATTATCAATATTTTTTGGGAGAACACCAGGTTTGGCTGAATATACACATCTTAGTCTATATGAAGTAGTTTACTGGTTTGTGGTGTATATGCCTTTTAAAGTCTATACGGGAAGTGACCACGTTGCACCAATATCTTGTGCTCTCAATGGTATCCTGGTATAAGATTCTTTGTTTTCCAGTTAAAGATGCAATATCTTGTCTTCTTAGGCCATATGCATGGTGTATTGCTTTAAATTCAGAGTTTCTGGCTGTGTCACTGTGTGTGCTATTTATATTGTGAAGCTTTGTTCTTGATCTTCTGAATGTAATATGATGGCAGTTGGAAGAGACAATGCGGCAACCCAAATCTCTGAAAATATGATTGGTGTCAAGAATGATGTTCGGTTCAGGAGAACATCATCTTTCAGTGATGCAGATGTACCAGAAACAGCTTCTTTTAGTGACATGCTTAAAAGCAATGTTAAGAAGCCACCGTTGCCAGATACCCATGCAACGGCTTCAGCTTCTGGTTCAGAGGGGGGCGGCGTAGATGGACACGGGGGCAAAACCGGCAAAAAGAAAGGTAGAAAAGGAAGGCAAATTGACCCAGCTCTGCTTGGTTTTAAGGTTACTAGTAATCGGATTATGATGGGCGAGATCCAACGTATAGAGGATTGACATGTTTGTACCATTTGTTAGCCTGTACAGACCTCATTGCCTTTTTTCTTGCTGGATTGCATTTTGTTCAAGTATTTTTGCATCCTTCTAATATGTTATATAACAGATTAGCATACTGAGTCGTTTGTATAGGCCTTTTTTCAGATCTATATATGTAGCAAGAGCCAGACGCTTGTATATTTCTCAATTTTCAATTTCAGAGAATTCAACATAAATTGTTTAGGACAACGTTGTTCTTGCATTTATTTATGTAGTTCTCAAATATGCATTGGGTTTCCAGAATAACGTTTCTTTTCAACATTATCAAAATCAACTAGATTAGTAGAAGGGGAATTATATATGGACCTTTCTATGAGGGATATGGGTAGGGGTGTAAACGAGCCGAATCGGCTCGTTTAAGTATATAAAGCTCGAGCTCGGCTCGTTTCGAGCCTTATGTGTCAAGCTCGAGCTCGTCAAGAATTAAGCAAGCTCGGGCTCGGCTCGAGCTCGGCTCGTTTACCTATAAATCAATATTTATTATGTATTTTTTATTTTTTAATATTTTTATTATTTATTATTTAATTATTTAATAATTATTTTTAATATATATTTATATAATATATATATTAGTTGAGGCTCGTTTAGGCTCGCGAGCTTAATTGTAAAAGCTCGAGCTCGGCTCGGGCTCGTTTAACTTGAGCTCGAGTCGAGCTTTTAACGAGTCGATCCGAGTAACTCACAAACAACTCGGCTCACTTACACCCTTGATATGGGTAGGTTTATGTATGTGTATAGATGAGACCTAATATAGGAGGGTCTACATTTATGTGATTGAGAAAAGATCTATAGAAAGACCTATGAGGGGTAATGTACTATGCTATTATGCTTTGTTTTTAGTTAACATATACATCAAGTCCTCCTTTTTACATCCTAATGCATCCCATCCCCTACTAAAAAGGTGTAAATAGCAATCATGTTTGCATTCCCAAAAACCCTCTTCCAAGTGCTATAAAGTATAAACAATACTTCTCTTTGCGTAATACCTTGCACTGCAATTCCATCTGGGGCAGTAATTTTATTTTCTTTATAATTAGACAAAATATTTGATTAGTTTGTATATTTATTATAAATATTTAATTTTGTATTTCTATTAAGATTTGTGTTTTTTATTTTTAGTGAAAGTTGTGTTTTTGACGTGAGATAATCACTAAAATAATCATTTTAATATCTATCAGAAAATGAATGCTTTTAGAAGTAACCGAAATGACAAAAGATTTGTACTTGGAGCTCACTAAACAATTTCTATTTGGTTTCAATCACATGTTTTTCAATCTCTACATGTATTTCCTACCTATGGGTACTTATGGTTATGGGGTTTGTAGAAGCTAACAAATGATACAAACATGTCAAGTTACTGTAAGTTGGATTTTACCCATCGTTGTTCAATTGCTAGTAACCTTAAGACCAAGTAGGGTTGGCTCAATTTGCCTTCCTTTTTCTACCTTTCTTTTTGCCAGTTTTGCCTCCATGTCCATCCACGCTACCCCTCTCTGAACCAGGAACTGGAACTATTGCGTGAGTATCTAGCAAAGGTGGTTTCTTAACATTGCTTTTAAGCATGTCACTAAAAGAAGCCGTCTCTGGTACATCAGCATCATTGAAAGATGATGTACTCCTAAACAGAACATCTTTCTAGCCACCTATCTTGTTTTCACAGACTTGGTTTGTCGCATTTTCTCTTGCATCCGTCATATCGTGTTCTGGAGATCAAGAACAAAGCTTCACAACATAAATAGCATAGACAACCAAAACTTGCGAAAGTAAAACAAAAACACTATGTGCGTGAACTAAGAACATTAAATATTGCATTTAATAACTGAAAACAAAGAATTTTATACCAGGATAAAATAGAGGGCAACAAAATATTGGTACAACATGATCATGTCTCATACATATATCAAAAGATATGTTCGTCACCTCATCTCATCTCTAAGTACATGACAGTTATGCTGTTTGAATAGAGTGCCGACATATTTACCGTTTCTCTATTGTCATTGGTAAGTTTTTTTAACTGGTTATTGAAGTTTAAAGACCGACAAAAATGCTATTTTAATATACAGTAGAAGTTGTTATTAAAAGATACAAGTCTCCAAGTTTTGGTCATTTTGGTAATTTTGTTTGAAACCCCCAAAATGTTTATTTGAATATTAATTGTTCTTGGAATGGAAGAAAGAGCTCCATTTTGCAGGTTTTGGTGATTGATGAATGAGGGAGGATCTTCTAGAAACAGACAGTGTCTAAAAGTTGTTCCTAAAACTCTACTCTTTGGCTGTAGAGTTGCGATCATATTCATACCATCAGCTTCATCGTCTCCTTCGCCGGAAACGGTAAACCTTTTTCCGATCAACAGATGGCGGCCTCAATCATATCTCTGGTACGGTAGTTACTTATGCACAACCCTAACCTTCCTTCCTTCCTTCCTCTTCTAATTCTCAATATCTCTGCTATGATTTCTTTTCTTAATTACTAATACTTTGAATTCGTTTCATTTTAATCAATCTTCCAGCAAAATGTTGGTTCGTTATCAGCTCCTCCAACTGCATATCAATCTGGAACCGTTAATCCTTCTTATCTGATTCCTAAGAAGCTTGGTAAATCGACACTATTATTATCATCAAGCTTTCACTCAGGATCACTTCGGCTAGCAGCGTCTTCCTCCAGACGCTCCTTTGACAGAAGATCTGGTAGCTCTGTTAGGGCTAGCGCTCAGGTTGCTACTTTTCTATGCATTTCTAATACTAACCTAGCTTTGGATTGGAGTAACTTACAATGTTAATTTGTACTTCTCATAATCATATGTGTTCATATTATTGGTTTGTTATGCATAGCCTTTTAGCTTGACAAAACTCCTTTTCTATCTTTGTTGTCAAAGTGTTCTTTTAAGCTTTACATAATTCATATTTCTTTGATATCCAGGAGGTAATCTTGCAGTCGAAAGTAACCAATAAAGTGTTCTTTGATATAAGCATTGGGAATCCAGTTGGGAAACTTGCAGGGAGGATTGTGATTGGACTTTTTGGTGATGATGTACCACAAACAGCTGAAAACTTCCGTGCACTCTGTACAGGTTCAGTAGTGGATTCCGTATTCGTATATTTATGCATATCATGATATTATCATATCAATACATATCTTTTGCCTTTCTTTTCTACCAGGAGAGAAAGGTTTTGGTTACAAGGGCTCTGCATTTCATCGTGTCATTAAGGATTTCATGATTCAAGGAGGTGATTTTGACAAGGGAAATGTAGGTGATTTCGGTCCTTTCTCATATTCTCTAATCTTACAATTTCTCTTACTAAGTAATAACGACTATGTGGTCAATATCGATTTTGTTTGCTTTCCATTACATGCAGTAAGGTTGTATACTTTTCCCTCAAGTTCTTTGAAATCCAAAAATCAAAAGACTTGGGTCTCATTTCTCTTGGTGGTTTAGCATTGCCATTTACTTGATATAAAAAGGATAGGACCCATAAAATGGAGAGCGGGGAATGCTATGAACAAATGATATCATAATTATTATATGGTAAACCAAGTGTTTCTGTGTGCATATAAAATTGACCGAGAACACCAAATTATAGTCATATCTTTTATTGTCTCAATAAGCTGGGTATGAAAATCCGTTGTAAAATCATCCAACTAACATGTAGAAATTTTAACTAGCTTTTTTTATAATTGTCAAGTTATATTGTGCCTTGCTTTTATACTTGCAGGGAATGGGTGGTAAGAGCATTTATGGCAGGACATTTAAAGATGAGAACTTCAAACGTGAGTTAGCCAAACCTTTTTGCAGATTAAAATATTGGACATACTTGTCAGATATTCAATAGGACAAGAAATTAAATTTATATGGAATTTGGAATTGTGTTCTAAAAACAGTGTGTCAAAATCTTGCAGTAACTCATACTGGGCCTGGAATTGTTAGCATGGCAAATGCAGGGCCCAATACTAACGGAAGTCAATTCTTCATATGCACCACACCGGTATGTTTCTTTTCGTTATTAATTTTCAGTTTCAGTTTGAGGATGTGGAAACTGGACATCATTCTGTACTATAGTATGCTCTCTGTTAGTTCATAAGGTGGTTAGAGTTGGGAAAATAAATTAAAACCCTTAGCTGTTGTATATGCCATCATCACTACTTTATTTGTGGGGAATTCCAGAAAATGTCCAATCCAGTTGTAAACAAAGATACGTATTAGGAGCTAGTGGATCAGCATAATTTTCTGGATGAATGCAGCTGATTTACGGTTCATTTTTAACTCGATGGTCTAAAGTATTCTCAATCCACCAGTGCTAATATTGGTTATGCATAAATATATGTAGAAATGGTAATCTAAGCAACTTGAACCATAATTGTTGGTCTAAATTGTGATTGATCAATGATATATGTGGAGTCCAATTTCTTTCATCTTTTGAAGTATTTATATACAACAAATACTCACGTGGCTATTGTTTTTTTTTCCTTGTATGTTGGGCAGACACCTTGGTTGGATGAGAGGCATGTTGTGTTTGGACAAGTTGTGGAGGGGATGGACATAGTTAGGTTGATCGAGTCACAAGAGACTGATAGAGGTGATCGCCCAAGAAAAAGAGTCGTTATCACTGATTCTGGTGAACTTCCAACGCTCTGAAGCTTTTTTCGTTATTCTCCTGGTTTGGTTATAAAAAAAACTTGTTCTAAACAACTTATTTATTATTTATAGTCCTCTAAATGATTTACAAGGTATAAACATTTGAAGAAAAAAAAAAAGAATTTACAACAGACCTCTATGATGTGAAAAGAAACTATGTGAAGAGAGTGACGACATCTCTACGATAACCTCGAACAATCAAAATCCTAGGAATATTTTCGACCAACAAATCCATATACTCCATGTAGAAATACGCGGGGTGGTTGAGCGGCGGCGGCGGGAGGCTTATGAGCACCACCGCCGCCAATCTGAGTGGCTCATGATGGTAGAGTTCAACTTAAGAGTTGTGTAAAGAAACTTATCCACCTGCTGTTCATTGACAACCACCTTCTTCCCATCCGCCATCAGCGGCTTCCCTTCCCGTTCCGCCCTCTCACGCATCTCCTTCAAGTAATCCTTGATCCGCCCTTGAGCCGCCGTGAACGCATCCAACGATTCATCCTGAGCCAACGATCCTCCGCTCTTATGGTCCCACGACTTCATCGAAATCACGATCACATCCGCTTGCATCCGAAGATCATAAAGGAACTTCTTCACGTCCGCCTTGAGCTCATCCGTGTCGGAATCCTCCTCCGCCGCACAAAAAACCCGAACCTTACAGTTCTCGAACATCTCTTTCGTTAGCAGAAGCTGCGATAATAGCAGCATCAAACCGCCATCTCTAACGATCCAATACAAATCAATCATCCCGTACTGTCGTTGGAACTCGTTCGGCCATTCGTCGAGCCCCTTCACTATCACAACGCTTTGTTAGCAACTATACAATCGTTGATTATCGACACGAAAGTAGCCGGGATCTCCGTCAGCTTTTCCCGACGCCAAATCTCGGGATACCGGATCACCACTATATTTGGCTTAAGATTACCAAGTCCCATAGTTTGAACAATCCCCCGGAAACCATCCGACATGCTTGGGGCAACTATTATCTCCGCCACAGCTTCACATTGTCGATAATCGGTGTATGCTGCAAGCTGCTTGCAGGCATTTTTGGCATCTTCAGCACACTCATGGTAGTTCCCATCTAAAATAGACACAAATATAGACATTCCCCTGCCCTTTTTCTTCATGCAGTTGGCAAAATCAGCGAGCTTCGGATGACAAGGTACGTTTTCCGGTAGCTTACCCCACGGTCGACAGAAAATGAGCGGTATAGGGTACCAGTTCTTTGGGTGAACTTGGTTTGCTGTAACCATTTAAAAGAAACCAAAAATCCAATTTAATCTTTCACGAAATAAAGATTATACAATGTTACAAAGCAATCGAACTAACCTCCTAAAGATC
Organism: Centaurea solstitialis; assembly: GCA_030169165.1. Classification (NCBI taxonomy): domain Eukaryota; kingdom Viridiplantae; phylum Streptophyta; class Magnoliopsida; order Asterales; family Asteraceae; genus Centaurea; species Centaurea solstitialis. The sequence goes on along the minus strand of CM058041.1, from coordinate 107,575,577 downwards.
GAAGACTGCGAAGTGCGAGTTGAAAATAAGCACTCTTCAAACCATCTCCCCAATCACCACCTTTTCCCTTGATGCGCACATAATAGTATATCAAGGTAGCAAGAGTTAGTGAGACCACAGTGAACATCCATGAAATCAGAAACATGATCACTGCAACCAAATTCAAATCAAGGTTAAAATATACACAAAAAAACATCTTATTATTGTTAGTAGTATGAATAGAAAAGAATTGAAGGTATCTACCAATACTAAGACATGCTCCAAATAGGGAGGCACTCCAGTGATGAAATTTCCAGCGAGGACGCCAGCTAGGAGCATCTAAGAGATCGAGAAGAAAGCAGGATAAGTTGACACCCGCATAACACAGAAGATAAAACATGGTCGTGGTCGGGGAGATAAGATCTAGATTCCCAATTATGACACACCCAATACATATAAACGCCGTAAACAAGGTTGCAAGATGAGGTTCATCGCTATCTGGAACTTTAAAGTAGTTAAGACAAGGTAGGATGTTATCGTTAGCTATTGCTGCAAGTAGACGTGGTGCGCCTGTAAGGCTTTGTAAAGCCGCACCCAATGTTGAAAGAATAATGCCTACGTATACGATGAATGATGATGGCCAGGCAACGGCAGCCGTCAGTAATCTGTATAAATATATAAATAAATAAAAATTAACATAAAACTGCTTAATATCTTCTCTTTTTCTTGAAAGAGGAAGTGGCAGTCACCTGTCGGTTAAAAGTTTGTTCCTTGTAGCAATAGATCCAAAAAGAAGTACAGATATTATGTAGAGGATAGTAGTTCCTAGTTGTGCAGATATCGTCCCAATAGGAATGGAGTACTGGGTGTCCTTCAATGAAGCCGAGCGATTAGAACCAGCCATAATCCCCGTTACAGCAGGGAAAAAAAGCCCTACCAATGTACTGGATGGTAAAAAGATATCAAAAGCCATTCATCCCAACAGATATTTGCTATAAACCCAAAAGGGTATCAATAAACTCAACAAAAGAGAGTATTCAGATATAGTAGTAGGACACTACTTTTGAATCAAGATATGGCAATACTGACATATAACTTCCTGAATAGAGGGGAAATGAGTACCGATTATAAATGGTATCAAGCTTAAAAGTCAAGAAAACAAGTTATCAGGGTGGGTTATATGATGGATATTACTATAAGTAAAAGTTATAATATGATGTTTAAAGTGTATTTATTTCGCATGTTTAATATATAAAGTATCTGATCTTAGACATGTATCTGTTGACCTGGTTGGACAAAGATCTTGCTAAGAAGCATGTATTTCGGTACTTTTAGAGTCCATAGCAAAAACATAATGAGAATATTAATTGAAAACATACTTGAAGGCCCAGTCTCTCTCTCCATCAGGATCAGGTATCCCGCGATTGTTTGTTGTTTGATAAGCAGAACCCCAGTTATCTCTAAAAGAATTCATACTCAAGCCCGTGACTCCAGCTACATCCATACAAAAGCATGCAATGAAAGTAAGGTATTTATAGTCGACAAAGACAAAGAGATAAAAGATTTGCAATGAAAGCATATGCATACGTGGACTATCCCTCCTTGCCAGAAGCATCCCAATGAAGATGCAGAGCAGCGAGACTATAACAGGAATAAGAAAGGCTGGTGCGACCTTGTTAATCGTTCTTACACCACCAAAAACTATAAAAACTAAAAGGATGGTGACAACAACCCCAAAAATCTGAAGGTCATGTAAACTTGGACCGGATGCAACTTCTGCACCATTTATTCTTGTGACGGTCTCTGCATCCAAACACAAACCCTGAATTCATTTAGACATCAAATATGAAAGCCAACTGAAAAACCATGCTGGCTGCAACATTGATTGCCAATAAAAAATTGAACATTGCAAGAAAGCTTAAAGGTCTAGTAATTACTTTCCAGCCTAAGTTAGAAGATTGCTTTTAGACTTGTTAGTTACCTCTAAAGATCCCAGCCTCTGGCACAGCAGATAGAAATGTCTCCACTGCTCCTAGCACATACCTACAAAAAGTTGAGTACATGTTAGTACAACAAACATGATGCTGCTTACAGTAAGCAACTCACAGTATATGCTCACATAGCACCAGCAACTGCATTCCCTAAAAAGAAACACAGCCCTATGCTGACTCCGACTTCAGGCCCCAAAGCTCGACCAATCAGATAGTAAGGTCCCCCACCCTAACGGAAAATAGATCAGCATTAGTTTCAAGTTCGTTCCCACTTCATATAACTACGAATATTTTGTGTCAAACAAATTAAGCGTAAACTTTGCGGCTTAAGACTGGGAAAAAAATGAAAACACGAAGGGAATAAATACCCACCTTCATTGCACCGTTAGTTGCAATTGCACTCAATGATATAGCAGTCAAAAAGGTACACAAACTGCATAACGAGACTAACAATAGGGATTGACTTATGCCAGCGATGCCAACAATCCTGCAAAGTTTCAAAATCACAGTATAAGTCAAGAGTTCTTTCAAGCATGTCCATGGGAGAAAGGTAACTTGGATTCAAAAGGAGAAGAAAGATTTGCAATAGTATCAACATCATATAGCAATATTTCAGTAACATTTCAATTTCAGAAGAAATGAATCTTATTAATGTACAATTTGGTCTTATATATGTTGAGAAATCATGGTGGGTGCAAAATAATTACATAGAGGAGAGTTATTTTGTTAACCCATGAATTTGTGTTAACCGTGTTAACCAAAAATGAACCAATAAGATTTTTTTTTTTTCCTATTTTCCTGCATATGTGGGGCAGCCTCCTTTCTTTTAGGATTTAGTTAACTTCCCTCTAATTTAGAAAATCAATCTTAACCATTGATTGAAATGATCAACGGTCATTATATGGTTAACACGGTTAACACAAATTAATGAGTTAACAAAATAACTTAACCCTAATTACATAATACAATAAGCCACAAAAGAATATACCAAGAAAATCGGATGTAGTAGATGATTCCCAAAATGTTCTGCAAACATGGGATAAAAACTCCCATCATCGTCCCGAGTTTGACTTCTTTACGAACCTGCATCGAGTAAACCACCATGACATAGATTGTGAAATCATGGCCACAAAAGAGAATTACATCAACTCTTTCTCAATTCATCAACAAACATTTTACTGAAAAACAAATTGGGGTAGGCTTGCTATATTCTAGTTCTAGTTTAATACCTTTGGTTGCTTTTGAGAAGTAGCACGACGCTCACCGCTTTTAGGACTATTACTCCTAGACGCAACGCTCTGTTCTCCTGTCATGCTAAGATTGGAAGGTAGGAGTATTAGTTTTGAAACTTACACTTAGGTGTCAAAAATAACATACACATGAGGTACAAATACAATAAATTGACCTTAAATCCAACTTCACCATAAGCCAAGTATTTCTATTTAGAGAAAACAATAAGCAACCAACCTAAATGCAATTTTTTTGAAGATCACTAAACCCATGGCCATGTTTGGAGGAGAATGAGCATGGATGTATTCATAATTTCAGATAAGTACAAATTAGATATTCAAACACAACCTAATACATTGTAAGTTGAGCAAGTAATGATAGAAAAAACAGTGCTCAAATGCTCACAAACCTTTAAGTTAGAGACATATAATTTCAAATAATGACACCAAAGGAGCAATCTGTACCTTTTAAGACCGAGGATATTTACAAGAGATTCAAATCCAAATAATTCCAGTTTAGATTCTCCGCGAGCACCATTGGATCCTAAGGTCTCGCCTTTACCACCGGAACCATTGTTTGGCTGCCTAGTTTTCACTCTCCTGGCAATACATAAAATCAATTTCAAGGTATTAGCACATGATAAGGATTCAAAAGTAACTAACATCATACAAACTTCAATTTTATGTTGTCTTATCAAATATGAGTGAATTACTTTTCAACTACAAAAACCATGACAACAAATATGTTGCTTACAATTAGATTTTGCAATAATTAGTAGTAGAAGTATAGCTACTACATTTCTTCTTCATGTCAAAACTATACAAATACAAGTTGAGAATTTGGTGAATATCTTCCTCATCAATTTGATTTGATTATGTAAACCTTCACAAATTGAACATTAAATGATAGAAAAAAAGGCGGGAAGGAAACCAACTTTAAGGAATTATCAGGCTTAGATGGTGATGATGATGATGATCCAGGAGGTTCAAATGAGGACATCTCAAGGACGACGGGTCATTATCATGGGCTTGAACTTTGGCGTAACTCCGATCTCCTCCTGGTCGCGGCATGTCGTCGTGATCAGAACCTTCCATATCTTCATTCCTCATTTATTAATTCTCCTGAAATCAACAAATATTCAACGAACAAAAACAGATATTTTGTATCTATGTCTAATTGTCTAATTGTCTATGAGAGAGAAAGAGAAAAGGATGAAGAGCGAAAGAGAGAGAAATGGCGATGATTTCGTGTGTATGATATGAATATGATCTTCAAGAGAGAGAGAAAGAGAGAGATACAAACAAACGCCTTTCAAGGAGGGAAGGAGAAAAAGATGTTGGTTTTGAATTAAGAAGCTAAAATATAGGAACAATAACCAATTGCTTTCTCTTCTTTTATTTTATCCCAGATTTTATTAATGGTGGATATCGTTTATTATGTCTTTTGGGAAAAAAAAAATCTTAAAAAACAAGTTGATATTTGTTAGATATCGTTCATTACATAATCTCTTAAAATTGAAATTATCCAATGAATTGAGCATGTTCAAATTTTTATGTATTTTCTTTTTTTGAACAGAATTACGTTTAGCCTTATAATTATTTTCACATTAAATATAAATAGTCTTTTATAGGTGGATTTGTTGCATACATAAAATGCGGTAAAACAGAGAATGAAACTGAATTCACCAAAAAGTAACTTATGTAAAGGGCATTTACTATTACTATTACTAGTAAATTCACCAAAAAGTAACTTACATAAAATTACTAGGTTACTAGAAAGGCTTACAATATATAAAGTTACCAATATATGTAATAAATCAATCGAATACCATAAACGAAAAATGTTTTCTCATTTTGCCGGCGGTATGCATGGAGTCCTCGTACTGTTGACTAATGTTACATTTCTGAAATAATAGTAGCAAAGACTCATATGATACTTGGTTCCTGGAATGAAATGACAAATTCCTTTGTCCAAATTCCTTAAAGAAATGACAAATTTTTCTGACCCAACTTTTTAATGATATTTGGTTGGTAGAATGAACTTAATGGTATCCTTTGAATTCCATCAAATATCACAATTCAATGAATTCATCATCCTTTGAGTCCAAGAAACCAAATTCTTAACCAAATGCATAGTCAAATTCCATTTCAATTTCTTCAAAATCAAATTCTTTAATAGATTCTAACTCCATCAAATTTCATTATTCAAACCAAATGCCCCCTAAAGAGTTGTTTTATTGGTTTTGTCAAATAGGGTATGAATAAAGTTGTCCATGTTACCTAGTAACTTCCTATATAAGTTGTAAGTTGCATAAAGTTACCAAAAAACAAGCCCTTATCCAAGTATTTTAGTTACCACTTACCAAAAACCAAGCCCCTTATCCAAGTATACAGTAATAGGTCAACAACATGTTAGATTCTAAAGACCACAATGACAACTTACTCATTAAACGTTTTGAAAAGGCAAAAACAGTATACAACATCAAATCTTCTTGGCTAGTTGCTATTTATTTCCTTACACCATTCATTCCTAAAAACAACCAACCCAATGAATCCCAAATTCTCCATAAAAAAGAAAAATAAGTTAAAAATAAACAATTACTGCTCCGAACCAACATCGCCCCATCGAACCTTGTACCTAGCCGCAAGATAGTGGGACCCAACGGGACCCCGACTGCCATACGGGTAGTATTCAGGTACAATCTTCTTCTCCTCCAACTCCTTCAGTACAGGAGTGAATAACGACCACGCTGCATCTAATTCATCACTCCGTATGAAAAGTCTTCTTTCTCCTTCAATCGCATCGAGAAGAAGTCTTTCGTATGCATCAGGAATCTCCTTCGAGTACCTACTCAAACAAATAACATTTCATACCAATAAATGGAGGATTAGGTTCACGTGAGACCACAAAAAGACACTAAAACTTCATAGCAAAACATGGTAAAAGTACAAAAAATACCAAACCTTCACGTGAGACCAGACAATTTTTATGAGACCACATAAATAACACAAAAACTTTATAGCAAAACATTGTGAAGGTATATCAGATTGTGAAGGTAAAAACATGAGACACATAAATATCACTAAAACATCACGACAAAACACTGTGAAGGTAAACCATCACATTGATTTTACTATGAATGTTCAGTTTTTTTGTACCTTCGTAATGGTATGTTGTGAAGTCTCAATGTTAATTTATGGTCTAACAAAAACAATCTAATCTCACATGATCCTATAAAAGAGAGCCGCCAACTAAACCAGTTCTCAAGTTGTAAAACATTTTTTTTTGGAAGAGGTATCCCAGACCACATTGGTCCCAGACTAATCATCGGCAATTTTGGGCCGAAGCCCGACTGCTAAAGCATGCAGCCCGGGGTCGAAGCCCCCGTACCTCCAGAATGCGTCCCCCAGGGCTCGAACTTGGGTTCACCACTATGTAGTGCCCAAGCCTTACCTCTAGGCTAAACACCCTTTGGTAAGTTGTAAAACATTTTCCTTTCCCTGAAATGGGTATAAGATTACCTTGCTGCATAGAGAAGATTGAGGTTACTTCGGTCCAATCTCATCCCCAAACCAGGGACTTTGTTGTTAATCTTGAGATATATAGCTTCATCAGGCTGCACGCGAATAACAAGCTCATTCGTTGCTAAGTCAAGATCCGTCCCAATATTCTTGTTATACAAATTACCGGGCACATGTCTGAATTGCACTCTTATCTCAGCCCTGTTGGATCAAACAACCAAAACCGTAAGTGGTTTCATTCGACTATTTCTTAAACGCCCAAATCCTTCTTTAACCATATAAGTTACAAGATTCTTGATTGATGACAGTGGACAAGTAAATACTATAAATAATTACGAACCTACGATCATGCAAAGCCTTCCCAGCCTTCATTAAAAATGGCACTCCATCCCATCTAGCGTTATCGATAAAAAGAGCCGCAGCAGCAAAAGTCGGTGTTAGACTGTCGTTAGGTACAGTTTTGTCGTCAGTATAAGCCGGGTACTTAACACCCCCTCTTGTGTGACTTTTGTACTGTCCTGTTACCACATCATCAAGTCGCAAAGGCCTCATAGAACGTAAAACTTTGACCTGTAAGCCATCAAAAGTTTCATATATTATATACATACATATAATTGACTTAGGTGTTGTTTGTTTTTTGTGAGGCCTGAAATCTGAGGTCTGATTTCTATCTATAAAAAAAGAGGTGGATGGTGCACCTCTTAAAATTTCAGACAACGGTAAGAGGTTTTCAGACCTTTTCTTAAAAATAAAACAAACATTCTTAAGTCTGCAAACCTCTTAATTTTCAGACTTAAGAGGTTTTAAGAGGTATTTTTTTAAAACAAACCGCCCTTAGTTTAATGTGTTCTTGCCTGAAGTGCAAAATAAAGACCGATAATTGGAAAAAAAAAATTTATCTTAAATATTTTTACCTTTTCATTTCTGATATCTTCAGCGTCCAAGCTAACAGGGGTCTCCATGGCAAAAAGGGCTAATATCTGAAGCAGATGGTTTTGCATAATGTCTCTAATTATTCCATAATTGTCGAAGTATCTAAAAAAGGGAGCAAATGAACAAGATAAACAAATGTCCCTCAAGCATACACACCCAAATGAATTTGCTATAATAAAGAATACGGAAAATAACAATTACCCTCCTCGTCCTTCAGTACCAAAATCTTCGGCAAATATGAATTGTACGTTCTTTATGTATTGTCTTGACCACAAGGGTTCAAAAATTAGGTTGGAAAAGCGAAGGACCGAAAGATTCTCCACTAGCTCTTTTCCAAGATAATGATCTATCCTGCAAAATGTTATGAAATTTAATTAAAACTTGATCTTGTTTCAATTTCTTGACCAAAAGGTGCTATAAAAATAAGTAAACAAACCTGAAAATTTGATCTTCATCCAAGTATTGCTTAAGGGACCTTGTTAATGCAGCGGAGGATTCAGAATCACGGCCAAATGGCTTTTCCACGATGACCCTTGTCCAACCATTTGCAGAGGATGCAGAGCTGCTGGCACATTTAACTGCGTCTATGAAAATGTTTGGCGGAATTGATAAATAAAAAGACGGTTTGCAACTCTTCCAGCCTACATCAAAATTAGTTGTTGTCAAAATAAAAATATTGCAAAAAGCCGGATTGTTTAGCCAACTATAGTAAGCCATTTCAAGTAATCATCTAAATGTAAACGAGCTTGCTTTCCAAACAATTATACTTGCATTCTTCTGTTACAAACTAACAATTCTTCTAGTGAAAGTGCAAAACAGTAGACAGATGAAACTTTCACAAAAATAAACGAATCTACACAAAGAAGTGTCCAAATACAGTGGTTTTCTTTGCATCTACATTACTAAAATTTGCCCAAAATCACTTATTCCTGCAAACTATAGGGTCGTTTTGGCTTTTTCACCAAAAAGATAGTCTCAAAAATAGAAATTGAATACACTCGTTTAAACAGTTAACAACTTGTTTGTAAAGGGTGTTAAATAGCACCCTTGGCTAAGGGGCCGTTTGGTTGGTTTTCCATTAAGCCATGTTAGGATTAATATGTCTGTATGGTAGGAAAGGTTTTTGTTTGGAAAGGTTTTCTCATAGATGGAAGAAGCGTGTACTGGGAGGGGCATGTTTGGAAGAAGAAAAAAAAGTTGGTTTTCTGCATAAAGCTCCCCTACAACTTACTAAATAGCCACTTTTTATATCATTAAGTCACTACCAAACAGTCATGCATAGCTGACCGAATAAGCTGCAAGTCCCACTAAGCTCATCAAGCTGCTAACAAAATTGTCTTAACATGATCCACTATGAAAGATCAGCCAGAAACTACTTCGTTAAAAGATAAACCTAAGTAGTAACTCACAAGTATTTCTAAAAGATAAAACCTATAAATCTTCTATTTTTAGAGACATTACCTCGTGTTCTTTGAGCTTTTTGTCCAAGCTCCAAGAAGTTTTCTTGAGAGTCGTATTGACCTGGATGGAAAAAGCATCTTTCAAGAAACTGATCCATCTTTTCACCACAGTTCTCCCTAAAATATGCCATTCAAACAAACCAATAAACACCCTTAGTGATGTTTATACTTACATAAAACCGAACAAGAAATAGAACTGCCTTCACCTTTGATCGATTCTGCAAGTAAGCGTCTTGCTAACCATGTTTCTAAGTTCAGCATCACTCATCTTACTTCGTGCATATCCAAATATGGTGAAATGCTGTTCACATTGCCAAATTAAAACAATCTTATACTAATTGCACAATTTATTAACCCCAAATTTCAAAAGTACAAAAGAGCACAAACCTCAGGGAGGCAACCTTCATAGTAAAGTGCGAAAAGTGCAGGAAAGATCTTCTTTTTGCAAGGTCACCCGAGGCTCCAACTACCGTTATACTTACAGTAGAGTTGTCCTTATCAAAATCAAAATTAGCAATGTCTATGCTTTCTTCTGGAGGTGTGACAGGTGGCACCGATAATATTCCATCTTTCAATATCTTAACAGGACCATCATCGCTTTCAACAGGAGATGCTTTCATGCTTTTAGCACCTAAACATGATCAATATGCACATAAGAGCCCAAAAATTTTATTAAAAATCCCTATTTCCTCTAAATCAAAAAGGTCAATAAATCACTCAAAGATTTTCATAATGATATAACTTTCAGAAAAAGAAAAGGTGATGTGATTTCATGGGACAAAAGGGGTATAAATTAGCACATACTTAAGCCTAAGTATAAATTGCGAACTTCTTCTATACGTCTTAAAAGAAGATCGATAGCATCCTTCACATATCCCAAAATCCCGAATTCTTGGGCTATCGAGGTCAACAATATGGCGATATGGTGAAACCCACACCCATATAAGTCCACCCTAAAAGCAGCCTATAAAGGGTGGAAGCACCTTTGCTTCCTAGTTGTTTGGAAGGTATGAAATCCTTGTGATGTCTCTTGGACCCTAATCTTATACATAGTTTTGATGAGTTTGTCAACATCCAAACCTCGGATGTTGTATGTTGACATGGAAAAGTGCATCCCTTTTTTGTCCTGAACAAATTCATTTTCAAGATTAACTACATTAAATTGACATCATAAATATGAATGAGTAATTATCCATAGAAACATGTACACCAGTCAGTAAACAGTGATCATTAGACATATGCACAAAACAATCTTAAAATCCATAAAATAAAAAATCAGAACCCCCAATATTGTTCAAAATCAGCAATCTTTACACCTATAATTAATTTGTAATAAAATGCATACCTAGTGGTTGGTTGACACAGATTAAGAATTTGATAAATATAGCAAGAATATGTTTGGTAAAAAGGAACTAACCATCTTGAAGATGGACAGCTGAAAACTCCTCCTCCATTAGATGAATGTGTAGGTAGAGCTTGGTGGAACGACATCGTTTACGAAGAATCGATGGTAAGGTTGTACGATGATGATGAATTGGATTGCCATTAATGAGAGATGATGATGACTTATTGGAATAAGCTGATGAGGATGGACAATGCGTGGATGGAGAAAAGGTCGCCATGGAGTGACAAAACACACAGTGAAGGTGTTGAATGTGTAATGGATCGAAAGGAAGGATTTAGGAGGAGTTGAAAAAGGAAGAAGAAGAAGAAAGAGGGAGGGGTGTTGTGTTTGTTCGGAGAGGTCGAGAGATGGAGTCCCTTGATATCTCCGAAAGGCTGCCTTCCTCTTGTCCCTGTCTGTTCCCTTTGCAATAAGCAACAGCAACATTCTGAATACGTGTACGCCGCCTTCTGCTACATTTTGGGCTCTCTTCCACCTTTCATTGGGCTTCATGGCCCAAAGAGTGGTCCCCACTCCCCCACAAAAAAACAATTTGAGTCGGTAGTCCTTGTGCCTTTGGTTCATTTTAGCCTTTTAGGTAATAAAAATGAAAACCTTCCTCTTCTCTCTTTAAAAATGCCCTATGTTCTTATGTTGGCTGGGTGTAGGTCTCTTGTGTAATCGGAAGTGTTAAGGTTGTGTTTAGTTGTGGAAAACTGTTTTTGTTTTTCAAAAAAATGAAAACAGAAAATGGAGTTGATTTTTCATTTTCAGTTTTCTAGGAAAATTTTAGAAAACTTGTTTACTTGAAATCATGGAGTTTTCATTTTCCAGTTTTAGAAAATTAGAAAACTCGTTTAGTTGTGCATTTTCATCACTTTTCTTTTTCCATTTTCCATTTTTCCAAATATTGCAACGGCGGCGGTGACGGTGGTCACAGCGGCGGTGGCAGCAGAGGCAGTGGGCTTGGCGGCGGTGGCCAAGGCGGAGGAGGTGGGCTTGGCGGCGGGCGGTGGTAGCGGAGGCCACGGCGGAGGAGGCGATGGTGGCGGTGGCTAAGGCAGAGGAGGCGGTGGCCTTAGCGGCGACGACGGTGGTGGCGGTGGCCTCGATGGTGGTGGCGATGGACTCGACGGTGGTGGTGGCGGTGGCCTCGGCGGCGACGGCGGTGGCCTTGGTGGCGATGGCGGTGGCCTTGGAGACCTCGGCAGCGATGGCGATGGTGGCGGTGGCGATGGTGGTGGTGGTGACGGTGGGGTGGTGGTGAGAGGGTGGTCACGTGACCAAAAGGGGACGACGGTAGCGTGACGGCGACGATGGCGGTGGCTGGTGGTGGTGGCGGCAGTAGTGGCGGTGGCCGGCGGTGGGTGGAGACAAGAAGGGAACGGCAATTGAAAATGGAAATGGAAAATGAGAATGAGAATTGGAAAACTATAAAAAGTAGTTTTCTAATTCAAGTGTAAATTTTGAAAATGAAAATTTTGTATTCTTGGAAAAAAAATTTCTTATTTGAATCAACTAAACAAGTTTTCTAATTTTTTATTTTTCATGGAAAATTTTTCTAGAAAACAGGAAATTTTTCCACAACTAAACACACCCTAAGGTTTTCATACTCAAAATTTTCTCCGACTTATCTCTTCCTATCTTTGGTCATGTATCTTGTTTGTTGTTTCTTCTTACTCTTACTCTTTTGATTGTGATAATAACTATCTTATAAGGAGTTATATCTTAATCTATGATTTTATGTTTGATGGTGTTTTGATGTCATGTAAATATCGTCAATGGAGATTTTCTATGCTTTATCCAATCGCAAAAGTTTATCCGTCACTTTTCTCTTCGTAGCCCTGTTGTGGCTCTCTATTAGTTATTTCTTCATATTCTTACCCTTACGATTGCTCACATTTCACACATTGATAGAATAAAAGTTTTTGTAAATGTGCATGTTCAAACTATAACCAATTTGTTGGAGGTTTTGATTCGATGGTTCTCACATTAGCCACAATGATTATGACTAGTGTGGAGGAGGCCAATTGGTAGTGGTGGTGGACAGGGAGAGGGGGGCATCAACAGATGATAGTGCGTCAATGATGGAGTGACGATGTGTGGGAATAAACAATTGAGGAATTAATTGGGATAAACTGAAAAGACTGACTTGCACCTCATGCGAGGGGTACGTGGTTGGGAATAAGGTATGTGAAACCAATGAGGGACCTCCATTGTAGAGAAATTGAAAAATTAAGGACTTTCGGTGTAGATATTTTATTTTAGGAGCCAAATTCAAAATTTGAGCAAACCACATGGACCACCAATGTAATTCACCCCTTTTTTTAATGATGAATTACGTAAGTAAGATACACCAGTTCATTAAAAATAAATGGTATAAAGTTACCAAAATATTAATAGAAGGTTATGCGGGTTTGAGGTGGTTCAATGATGGGTATGGGGACCCTACCCGGACTGAGTAACCCATTCAAAAAGTTGGATTTCGGATATCGGGTTAATGTGGTTTGGTTAGATTTGGGGTTTTTCAAACCGAATTTGGTCGGGTTTTGCTCGCCTCCAAGCATGAGGCAATTATCGTGAAAGAGAAAACCAATTTGTATCTTGAGGGTTATAATAATACATCGAACCTTGTTCTACTTAGTTAGGAAAGAGGAGGAAACAAACTTGTTTCATTATTGTTGTACTTAGTTATAGCTTATTCCTCATAAATGCATATCAAACATAAGAGAAGTGGGTTCTGCATACCGAATGCATCATAAAGTAATTAACATGTTAAAGGAAAAAGGAAAAATACATGACTAATAACATGTTTTGTAATTAGAAAATAGAGAATAAATAGTAGTGTTTTTGTTTATTATGTAACTAATTATTTAAATTTTCGTGTAAATTTAAATATCCGATAGTTTTATTTTGTGTTCAATTTTTAATCCATGATGCATGTATGCTTTATTTAAGCAAGCAAGTTTTTTTATAAAATTCTACATTTTTCATATAACAAACAATTTTATATACCAACTACTATAGTCTATAGATTGATCAAATTCAATATAAATAAATAATCAGTAACAATGTATTACGGATTAAATAAGTTCGATCCAATGAATAACTGTATTGAATCACAAAATCGAATACACAATGAACTATTAGATTGGGTCGGATTCAATTAAACCAGCTGGATTTATAGAAATGAGATATGACATTGAAAAAGAAAAAAAAATGTTAACCACAAGGCTGTGGCATACTGGTTAAGGCCCGTGGGGGAAGTGGCTAGTTAACCCTTCTACCCCAGGTTCGAATCCAGACGCTTCCAGATTGTGGCCACTGGGGATTAACTTAGGACATCATGCTTTAGCTGTCGGTGAACCTTGCCGGGATTAGTCGGGTCAAAGCCTCTGATACCCTTCAAAAAAAAAAAAATGTTATGCCAAAATATGTCTTCTATTAAACTTAATTATATGATAATTTTTAATAATTAAAATAACATTTATGGCCAATTTCAGAAATATTTGACAAGGGAGCTAAAATGTTGGAATTTTGTTAAAATGTGAGGATAGAAAAACACGATCATTTAAAATAATCCAAAATTATTTACACACACATAAACATAATCATAAATCATGGTCCAAATCGCACAAAGAATATTCCCAAAAAACCAAAAAATGAATCATCCCGCCACACCCAAATAGATCCACCCGCCCATAAACATTTTTACATTTCCACCAACCAACCAATAAAAACCCCCCACGTAACCAAATTGTCCACTTGTGTATCCCCGGCTTACGTTAGCAAAGATCCTCGAACGGTTAAATGACCAGATAAAGCCACGTGTCCAAACCCTCCCGCGTCGTCGATCTATCCGTTAACCCTAATCTCTCTCTCTCTCTGCAATTCCAACAAAAAAATTTGGGGAAAAATTTCCAATTGAACCTTCAAACCCAAACACAGATTTCTTTCTTTCATCTCTTTCTTTCTTTCTTTCTTTGATAATAATAATAAACAAATTCATTTGATTTTGATACAAAGAAATGGGAAAGCTTATATGTGATTCAACCACCTCCTCACCCGTTATCCCATGGAAGGATCCAACTGCAGCTCCAGCTCCAGCTCCATCTTCAATCGACGCCATCGCCGCCGTCGATTTATCCGACGACATCCTCACCGCCGCCGCCACCACCACCACCACCACCACCTGGGACGACGTCTCCGGATTAGAAGACCAGCAGAAAAGGCACCTACAGAGGCTCCACGCCAAGGGAGTCCTCTGGAAGCATCCAGGGAATAATAATAATAACAAAATCTGTCAAAATCAAAATCAGGAAGATGATTCTTCTTCGGCGGTGGTTTTCCGGCTGAGCCACGGCGGAGATGTCGAGGCGGACGGCAATTGCTTGTTTACGGCGTCGCAGAAGGCGATGGGGCTGACGGAGATCACCGCCAGAGATCTACGGAGACGGACGGTGAAGAGGTTTTTGGAAGATCTCGGATCTGAAAGCGGAATAGAGAGAGCGAACATAGATGCGGCTATAAAACACATGTATTCGCCAGATCTAAGATCTGGTTGGGGAATACATGTTGTTCAAGAGCTCAAATTGCTCGCCAAGAAGGTAGATCGTGAAAGCTTAGATTCAGCTATCGAGGAGCTCGTTAATCTCGGTATGCAGAGGTATAAAATGTTAACCTACTCTATGATGCATGCACATGTGAATCTGAATCTGAATTTGCATTAATCTATTAAGTCCTATATTGCTCTATTTGATATCGATTTGATTTATAGAGATTGATAATACAGAAATGGTAGATCTATTGTTTTAAGCCTTCGATTGTATTGAATCTGTTAGAAATTTGATTGATTCAGATGATAATGTTCAAATACAAATCAGATCCAAGTTATCTGTTCAAAATTATATCGAGTTTATTCCTTTTTGAAACAACAAACAAACTCACCATGTCTTGTAAGCTTCTGAAATCCACCAAAACACAAATTGGTATCATAATTTTTGTTTTTCAAACTTTAAGAAATTATGACAACGATCATAAATTTGTAAAAGAAACGGAGTTTTGTTTAGTAGCTAATTGTGTAAGGTTTAATTGTTATTGTTTTGGCCTTTTTTTTTCCTTGAAAGTTATATTTGAACTATTTCATTTAGTCTGTCGGTGTTCATTGTAGAGAATTGGCTGCGGAATCTATTTATAAAGAGAGATGTATTGCTGTTGACAATGGTCAAAACTGGGCCAAGTATATGTCGATATCTGGGTCTCCGGATGACGAATATAATATAATCACCTTGCAATATACGGAGGAAGGTTTATTAACTGTAGATGAGAACAGAGAAGGCCATGCTGCAGCTTTTGGAGATGATATAGCAATCGAATGTCTTGCTACCGAGTTCAAAAGAGAAATTTATGTGGTATGCCCGTCTTTCCTTCCTCGCGACTTGCATGTTCTTCGAATGTGTTTTAAAGTGCCTGACTTGTGATTCATGGTTCTTGTTTGTTATCTCTCAATTTCTTTGTGCAATAATTATTGAATACAAATAATTGTCATAGGAAATGTATCATGACATCTGCAATCACCATACTTTAGAAGGCACTGAAAGTTTTATTTCTTCATTGTGAGCATAACTTTCTAGTGTTCATACTTTTATATAATCCACAGTTGCATCTTTATTTTGTCTCATGCCATATAAACAAAAAATAAAGGGGCAAACATGGTTTTGTTGTATCCAAAATTTGAAATGGTTCTTATATATCCGTTTTCTTTCTACCCATGGTCATTAAGTATTTAAAAACTCATATCTTGTACTCGCTCTAAACCAAAGTCCATTTGAGGCTTATCCTTGATTTTTTCAGTCAATGTTGCAATGTTTCTGAGGATGATATCAATTCGTTCTTGTTCTCCTTTTGTCATCTCAACTTTATGGTTGTGTGGTAAAAGAAAGTACTTGTTACAACTATTTTATTGGATCTTCTGAATACAGGTGCAAGCACATGGATCAGATGCTATGGTTGATGAAGATAATTGTGTCTTTTTCCTTCCACATCGTCCAAGGAGTGAAATATGCGGACCACCTTTCTTTCTATTCATGAAAGGAACAGGTATCAGAACCCCTTCTCTTCTCTTTATACACAGAGAGTTACTTGTCAATATTTATTTTCTCGGGTATCACGATTCATGCATTACAAAAAGACATACTGATAAGAATAAGTACCACCAAATTGGTATTGTCATTTTTCTATTTCATTCATGAGAAGCCAAGTATCATTTTTAGTTATTTAACTTGGGGGGGATTAGGATTTGAGGGTATGTTATTGTATTTGATTGATATAAGAATGAATGTTGAAATTGTAAAGGTGTTTGTTGTTGTTGCAGGTTGGTGTGGAGCAGGGGGTGATCACTATGAGCCTCTTATTGCTCATTCTTCCTCCGTGGTATCCCATGAGAAAGTAGCTTTGGTGCTTTAAAGTGGGCCATTTCAGTTTTGGGGCATAGAGAGATCTGAGTTAGAATTAGGCATTCTTTTCTGAAATTTTTGTTGTGGATGAAGCCGTGGATTATTTGTTTCTGGTAGGAAAATTTATAAAAATTTTGGTAAGTGTAGTCGGCTTTTTTTGTCATTGTTGTTGTTGTTGTTGAGTCATTCATCTCCACGAACGGAAGGGAGGGAGGGGGTATAGATTTGTGATCGAGAGAGTCGGTACCATTATTGGAATGGTGCCAGTTTGTTGTAACTGCCAGATTTTACTATTTAATGGCAAAATTGGTTTGGAATTCATTTGGTTTCCGTTTGGTTTCTTTATCAGCTACGATGAGTTTTGTTTCTTTTTACATCCCAACAAAGGTGTTGGAAATCAATGGTTTCTATGAGGCATTTTGCATGTCAACATAGAATGCTTTTTTTGCAGATCTGAGATGGATCATTTGAGTTGAAGATTCCTGCAACTGCTTTTCTTTATCACTTGCTTCACACACCCACAAGTTATATGAGTTCTGGTTTTGATGATTTAAAGGTTTCTTGTTGAAGATTAGAGCATGGAGAATTTGATCACATTGTATTTGATTGTTTGTAATGTTTTCTTTTTAGCTATAGTTTTTTTTTTGGGTTTTCAATCATTGATTGTACACACAAGGCTTGTTTGTTTTTTCAACTCTTATTTGCTATTTATATCGGATTCAGTTAGACATAAGGCGATTTAGGCCGTTCGTTTTCTTCTTTTTTCAGAAACCTTTAATCTTTAATAAGCGATAACATAGCCAATTAATTAACTTTTATTTCCGTCTAACACCATTTTTTCGATTTTAACCTTGGTTTTAGCTCAATAATGGGTGTGGACGACTTCCCTTCAAATGTCAAAAGGTACAAAAAGATTAAGGTTGTAAGAACAACTAAAATGTGTTGTTTTATATTGTAAATAATGTATGCGAAAGATATATTGTTGTTTCACAATGTGAAAATACACATTAAACATGTAAGTAACATAACACCTTTAATCGGGTCTTAAATGAAATAAACCATATAAAACAATATTTTGCGATTGGTTTTCATAGTTTATAAGTATTTTGTATTTCATTTGGTTATTCTTCAAGTCATCCTTATCGATTTAAATTCTATAGTGGGCTCTCCATCATCCCCTTTATATGCAAGTATTTAACAAAAAACATATAAATAAAACATACATGTCCGTTTAACTCTGTACACTAATTTATTAATGCTTTTTCCCATACTCGTGTATATTGTTCGTTTCTCCTCCTCATATGAGAGATTGGTTGTGGAAAAAATTACAGTTTTCAAAGGAAAATGAAAATTTAAAAAAGTGTTTGGTTCGTTTAGTTTTCAAAAGTTATTCAAGTATTTTTTTTTTGGTTTTCGATACTATACTTTATATGAAAAAGTAAGTGATTAAAAGTAAAATAAATAACTAATTAAATAGGTATTATCTAATAAATAAGAGATTAAAAGTAAAATAAATAACTACAAAGTAGGGACAGGTGTTTGGGAGTGCGTTTCAAATCTTCTTATCTCCTTATCACGTTGAGGATAAGGAAAAAACAGTTTTAAGGTGTTTGGCAAAAGAGTGTTTCAATCTTCTCATGGCCTCTTGGCATCGTGAAATGAAGTTTTCAAGAAGTCACATTAATACTTCTTAGAGCATCCACAGTGGTGGAACCTCCAAAAACCTTAGTTATCATTTTTTTTCTTTCTGCCACGTCATTGTCATCTAACAAACTAATAACCTTCTTAAAACTCTGCAATGAAGATTTTTATAAAAACCTCATTTCCGTTTTCTTATTTATAATATAATTTTTATTTATGTAAAATATTGTATAACAAAAAGGAAAACTATTACAAGAACTTGACTTCTTGTTCAAGCAATTCGGTTCTAATAAAAATTAAAAAGTAGTGAGACTAAGGCTTTGTTTGGCAAGCATAAGCTAGCTTATAAGCTAGTCCATCCAAACATGTACCAGTAAGCTAGCTTATCAGCTAGCTTTTTGAAACGCTACTTTGAGTAGCTTATGAGGAGCTTATTGTAGCTTTTTCCAATTATATCCTTATTAATATTAATTATTAAATTCAAATATACCCTTTTTGGTCATTTTACATACTCATAAGCTAGTTTTTGCCAAACATAATTTGTTCAACAGCTAGCTTATCAGCTACTAGCAAGCTTATCAATCAACAGCTAGCTTATCAGCTATCCGCTAGCTTATCAGCTACCAGCCAGCTTATAAGCTACGCTTGCCAAACATAGCCTACACAAAAATATCGGCTTAAATAAGAACCCGTGTCAAAGAGACAAGGCTAATTAAATTCTAATTATTATGTTAATAAAAATATATTAATTACATAAATTAACAGAAAAAAAAAGAAGATATTTAAAATTTGTGGAAAAAACCCCTAAATTACTAAACCCTACGTCGAATTCGAAAACCCCCTGTGCCCCCTCTGTTCCGAGTAGAGCGCCCCTGTTCTCAACCGGCACCATCGATCGATCGGTAAGTTGAATTAGATGATGATCTAGGGTTTACAATTACTTCATGAAATCGTTACGATAGTTGCCACTTCACTTAGCATCCATGATATTTCACAGATTCATAATGTTTTCTAATTGTTTCGTCATCCATACTACATTTTTTCTTTAGTTCTGATACAACCTTGATGCCATGTTTTTGTTGTTGTAGGACAAGGAAAATATAAACTCTGTAACTGAAACACAAACACCCTTAGGTTTTTTTTCTTCCTGATCATGGGGGTGATTGAAGACACTGCTATGTTGGACACAAGTATTCTTGAAGGGTACGACATAAGTTCTATTATCATTTGTAATCATCATGTTCCTGATTTCATCATTATTATTATTTTTTTTCCATTTTGCTTTCACTAGGGAAGGGATTGACAAGCAATTCCTTGCTGCTCCGGTGAAGTCTGCTGTCGATAAGTTCCAGTTGCTTCCTGAGTTTCTCAAGGTCAATGCGTTTCGAATTTTCGATTATAATTTTTTAATTGACCATAATTGAAATGATCCCTTGCTTTTAGAAATCTCAAGTAATATTTAGCAAAGCTATTGGAAGTCAATTGGATTAGTTTTGAACTTGAGAACTGACATGTATGTATATTTACAATCATTAGAAATAACTTTCTAGTTACAGTAAGATTCTATCAACGACTAGAACTACAAATAGAGTAAAAAAGTCTATGATTTTGCTAGTACTTTTGAAGTGTATAATATGTATAGACAGCAAATTTGCATTTGAAAAATCATTAATCTGTTGTCTGTATAATTTGGATATGGTTCTAATAATCATAGCTCACATTACTTACATGAGTTGACATCTATATGCCCTAGTATTCGTCTCAGAAACAACATGGAGGAGACCAGAAAGAAGCTATAATCTTTTGTTGTCTCATAACAATACATCAAACTGTAGGAATATAATTACGATGCCTGTGTTTCTAATGTTTATCCAAGCTTTTGTCCCCGTTAATGTTATTATTTTTATTAGAGTGATATTTTCAATCAGTTGAGAACTCATAATGTCAACGAAGTTTCAGTAATATAGTTTACAAAGCGAAAAGGAAAAGATGAAGAAAAAGAACACTGCTATATATTTGAATGGGATGGATATACATTTTTAAATGTTAATTTGCAATCTATTCTGCCAACATTTATGGACATTGATCATATTTAAACATTAGTTTCGCAATCGATTTTGCAAACAGCTATGGATGTCTGCTTGTATGTGTTAACTTTTGGAGTTTCAGGTCAGGGGTTTGGTGAAGCAACATGTGGAATCTTTCAATTATTTTGTTAGAACTGAAATAAAGAAGATTGTGCGAGCTAATGACCTTGTTACGTCTAGACATGATACTAGCGTCTACCTGAGGTAGAACAATGCCATTCTTTGTCTTACTTGTAGATTTCATAAATTTAAAGATCCAAATATGTTATTTATGGATTTTACCTGCAAGTTAGTATATTGCAGTTTTTCGTTAGTTTGTTATTAATGTTGATTGGTGACACCTTTTCTTAGTCCAGAATTGCACACAAACCACACTGTCATTGTCTTCAAAAATAAAAAAGTTTCTCTGAAATTGGCTCCAGTAAAGAGAAAAACACAACGCTATGGTTTCAAAGTAAAGTATTTTGACTTTTGAGGCCATACAATGATGCAAGCAGTACTAATAGGAAATTACATCTTAAAGTGTACCGACCTTTTTTGTTTGCAGTGGAGGAAGTAATTCTCTTATTGTAAGCTGTCAAGTAATAAGTCTTTTTTTTTTTTTTTTTGCTGATGACAGATATAAAGATGTTTGGATTGGAAAGCCTTCTGTAGTTGTTGATGGTGTGACTGACTCACTAACCCCTCAAAAGTGTCGGCTAAGCGACATGACGTAAGCCTCTTTTCTGTTGCTGTCTGCGTTATATCTTACAGTTCTAATTTAGTTGATGTACATGCAATGGAGCGAATTCTGTCAAATAGGAGCGACAACCACTACCGTGCATTACCACTAGTCATGCATTAGACAAGGGAAAACACTCAATCATACTGCCTTCTAAACAAAATCATGATCTGCCTATATAGACTACTACACCTTGAGTGCTTATCCCAATACAAGAGAAAGAATTGGTGCTTTTGAGTGTTTTTCTGTCCAGTCAGTTTGCAGTTATTAGCATCTGTACTAAAGTATTTGGGATAGCAATGATGCAAATCTTCTTGATGATGAAACTTGTAAAATATTCCAGTGGAATAAACTGGTTTATATACTGCCAAAGGTCTGGATCTCTAGCAATCAATTATAGTTAAGTAGTGGATGACTTAGAAGTTGATTTAGTTGCTTGTGGATTTGTGTATGGCTCTACGGTTTTGGTTCATTCTAATTATTCTGATATTAGTTGTTTTCATGCTTGCATGGCAAGTGAATTGAGTATCATTGGCTACTTGCTTAAGTTTCATCTTCCCCCCTCATTTGTGTCTTATGTGCCGAGTGGTGTAGGTATGCCGCTCCAATTTATGTGAACATCGAGTATTGCAATGGTAGCCATGGTCATAGTCCCCATCCACAATTCAAGGTATGGTATAGATCTTTGTTATTATTTGTAGTATCACTTTCTAAATGTTGGTGTTTAAAGCTTTCTTATATGATATTGCAGAAAGATGTTATTATAGGAAGAATGCCTATCATGTTAAGGAGTGCTTCTTGTGTTCTGTATGGCAAGGATGAAGATGAACTAGCAAAACTCGGTTTGTATGCTATAGAAGAAAATAAATCATATATGGCACTCTACCTATATGCATTTGAATTCATGTTATCCACTTATCATAGCAGTTATATCCAGACTAATGTCCCTTCATGTCTCCAATAGGTGAATGCCCACTTGACCCAGGTGGATATTTTGTTGTGAAAGGAAATGAGAAGGTAACCTACTGTCTCGAACTTTTACAATTTTCATGCCATTTCTTTAATGGTTATCATTCCTTAAGAATGCTGTTTCATTGCTAAAAAATGTTTATTATGAATGTAAAAATTTTCAGTTATATACCTTTATCAATAGGATTAAATGGCTGTCCTGTCCATATATGCTGCACCTTAAAATACTTAGATTTTCGTTTCAGATTGAAGGGCAATAATTTAGTGCACAGAAATGCAGCACAATGTAGCATCGTTGACCTTAAGTGTAAATCCAGCTTTGTACTTATGAAATTCCTTCCATTATGTGCTTGCCAGTTTTTGTTGGTCTTGGGCCATGGCTTGACTTGATCTTTAATTCTTTATGAGCAACCCCGATGCCCATCTTCAAAAATGTTGCTATTTCAGATTTCTTGGATACTTAAATATTAGGTTTAGTCATTTAAAAAATATAAAATACACCATTCTTTTGGAAAAGGGGATGGAATCCCAGGAAAAACTAAAATGCACCATTTAATGCCATCTTCTCTATGTTTAGATCTTATTTTACAACACTTATATTTTTTGTTTTCTTGTTTACATTTTTGAATAGTATAATTCATATAGAAAATGTAAATGAGAGACATAAAACAGAAGTGTTGCTGAAAAATTGATAGAAACGGTGTTCAGCATCTTCTAGGATCTATTCACCCTGTAGGAGTTCCTTGTGAACTCCAATTTCAGTTCCACCTCCAAATTATTTGGTTAAGAAAACCTTTTCCGTCACTCCCGTTTGAGCTTTTCTGATGTGCCATATCTTTTGTTATATTTATGGAACCTGAGTTTTTGCTGCTCTGTTAGACTGCAAATTAGAGATAGAGCAGTTGTCTTTCCTCCTTTGGAGTTGAATATTTTTCTGTGTCTTGTCTAGTCATCTGTAATCATAAATATATTAGTAATGGCATGTTGTTGATTGTGCTGATTTTTCCAGGTGATCTTAATTCAAGAACAACTTTCAAAGAACAGGATAATTATAGACACAGATAAGAAGGGTTGGTGAGTATTCTTTTTCTTTTTCTTTGAGATATGCGTGTCTAGCAAATTATTCTATTGTTTTTTTTCCTGGAACTGTCTTTCTCTGATCATCCTTGTTTTTAGTATGTGTGAATCCATATCCTTTTATAAGCCAAAAGTAGGTGCTGTGAATTTATTTAAATAGATATGGGAGCTCCGAACCAACAGGAAGCCCTTTTTCTCGCCCTTTCTATGTTTTAGGTGAAGGCAGTGCAGGTGAAAGCCTAGACCCAATTTTTTGTTGCTCCACGTAGCTCACTACGTGGCATGAAGAAATCTCTTAGATGGGTGGATGCAAAAAAACTAGCACAAGTGTACACCAGGGATATTCTTTGATGTAAATAACTAAAAAACAATTTTGCATCAAACAAGCACAATTGTAAGCAGATGATTGCGAAGTTCAAAGAAAAGCAAACAAAGAGATGATTACATGTTACATATTGTTCTCTCGTCCGTTTGGCTTCATACATTTTCACTTGGATTTCTACATACCCAACTAGCTTGAATCAAAGGATGGTTATGTATTGTTTCATTCACAAATCAGAATCTATTTTTTGGGGTCATATATCTGCTTTTATTTGTGATACCACATGTGGTTCACTGATTACGTCCTTCCTGTTTTTCTTTCCAGCATCCAGGCATCTGTCATGAGCAGCACAGAGATGACAAAAAGTAAAACAATTATCAGAATGGAGAAAGAGAAAGTGTATTTGGTGTTGAATGCTTTTACTTCCAAGGTATGAGTCTTATCTCTATCTTGACTTGTTCCTTAACATTTCTTTATATTTGATTCTAAGATAAATTGTTATTACTTCCTATAATCTGTCTCTCTTTCTTCTTTTTTTCTAGGTTCCCATTATGTTGGTCATGAAAGCTATGGGTATGGAAACTGATCAGGAAGTTGTTCAGATGCTTGGGAGAGATCCTCAATATGCTACTCTACTTTTGCCCTCTATTGAGGTAACCTATTAGATCTTACAATAAAAAATATGAACATAATTTCCATTATCCCCCTCTTGATATTTATATATACTATATTACAAAGCAATTGGTAAGGAACTCCTAAAAACAAATCATTAAACTTTAGGTACTGCTTTATAACGAACTTCAAGTTTATTACTTGTTACTGCATGCATACATTTTCTTAAAAGCTAACAGATAACCAACTTATGAACACCTTAAAGTATAGGAAGTTGCAATCTCAGAGTAAATCTCGTTAACTGGTTTGTTGTGAGTTAAATTATACGATAATCTTTGTATGCATGGTAATAGGTCAGCAAGAACCCCCCCTTCCCCCCGTGTGAGAATAAAACATAATGGACACTGAATATCACATTTTATCCCAATTTCAGGATTGTGCAAGTATTGGTGTCTATACACAACAGCAAGCACTGGAGTTTCTTGAAAAGAAGGTACAGTCGATTGTTAACGTGCAACAAAAAAATTTGATTAATTTCTGATTTTTTGTATGCTAGTATTATGTTAAGAGAACTGTAATATATTATGCACAGGAAGAGATCTCCAAAGATACTCATGACATCTTAAGGTGTCCATGTCATTCATGATGCTCATGCCTTCAAATATCTTGCCCTTTTTGTTTTTATTTGATGGCTTTGTCTGTTAACTATTTGTCACTGGGATCTAAGAGTACATAGTTGATAATTTGGTCTTGGCAATTTCCTGTATCTTTTTATCTATTGTTAAAGATTCAACTTGTTGAAAATTGTTTGCTAGCATGAATATGCATCAAACACTCGGTTTAATAAGAGTGGTTTTTATAGAGCATGAAGAAGTTTTTGCATTTATGGTAAGTATTTGCTTTACAACGAGTCATATATATTGAAGTGGTAGGAACTCTTCATGCTTCCTGATGCAGATAGAACTGCATGTTGTATTGCAAAGTGTAGTATATTTCTGCTAAAAATGTAAGTAATTGATATTATTACATGGATTGTGATCCATAAGCCAATTCTGGCTGTGGATTATCCATATTAACCTTTGGATAGACACGATCAACAATGAAAATCTTCACTCTTGTTCTCCATATCTGAGGGCAGGCCAAGTGTTTCTCTATCTTCAAAATTGGAAGCATGTATTCCAATTTATGTGGATCTTGGTCATTTGTTTATATCCAATGCCATTTATTAGTGTTTGCACCTGATACAACCAGCATGACTATGGGACGGTGTATTTGCACACACACATATGTATGTATATGTATTTTTTATGTCTTTCCCCGACTACATGCTGGTTTTTTGTAGGAATTTATTTTATACATGTCCTTTCCTGACCATTTTGAAAATGTTTCCCATGCAGCGTAAAAAGTCAATGTCCAGGTTTGGTAAGGTATGGCTCTACTCTCCTCTGATATACTTTCTTGCTGAAGGCTTATGGCTTCTTTTTATTTTGGTTATTTTACGGTTTGCATTGCCGTGTAACAGTTGGGTATTTTTTTTTCCGTTTAGGATGAAGGAGCTTTGGGTGTTCTTCGAGATATTTTTATTCCAAATATTCGGGTGAGTGGAGTGGAATCAAGTCACCAGTGAACTGTATGAATTCCAATGTATCTCTACCTTACTCTCTCTGTCTCTCCAGGTGCGGGAAAACAATTTTCATTTGAAATGCGTTTATGTTGTGGTGATGTTGAGACGCATGATGGATGCAATTTTAAACAAGGATGCAATGGATGACAAAGTAAGTTTAAGCCTAATCAGCTCCTCTCTTAGTAAGGATGTTTTTATGTGCCCTCTCAAGCACCCTGGGTTAAAGGAAGTTGGTTGCTTATCACCATGTTCTCGCGTTATAAATTTTTCAAGCTGCTTTAAAAAATTCATTCTTCACCCTCGGTTAAATTATTTATAGAATTATCTGACCATGCTTTCAAGATATTATTACATTGTGTGTTTTATTTAATTCTTAGATAAAACAAAACCAAACCAAAAGATCTGAGTAAATACCACTTGGAGATGGGATTGGATAAGATGTACGTAGACCTGACCTTTACCCTAAAGAGTAGAGCGGTCTTGTAAAAGTAATGAACCTTAATAGCATTTGGTACACACTACAAATTAGTTTACATACAGCTGAATATAACAATAAGTTGTTCTTATATATATGTAACAGTATATTTATGTAGGACGAATGCCAAGTTGATGTCTCATGAACCATTACTCTGTCATACATTTCTTGCATTGGACCATTTGAAGTGATGATGTTCTTTTCGAGCTGTTATGTTCTGCATGGCTCTCATTTTATTAAAGCCACTATAAAATTGTTATTGGTCTGATGTTGGTTGCCATTTCTTTTGTAATCTGTGTAGGTTAAGTGGTTAACGACCTTTTCCTTCTTAAACGTGGTTCATTGCGTCTGTATTTTATATACATATCTTTATGTGTGTTTATGTGCTTGTGCACACACGTGTGTGCGTTTTTACATGAGTGATTATCAATTTAATGGGTTTACAGGATTATATAGGCAATAAACGGCTGGAGCTTTCGGGGCAACTATTATCTCTATTATTCGAGGTGAGAGCTTGTCCTTTTGTCCAATAATGATGCCTATTCTGACAACCTAGGTCACGAGGTTTACCTCCCTTGTACGCAAGTCGCAACACTGCTTACTCAAGTATGAAGGATGCTTTTGTTGTTAGATCCATGAACCAAAGGCAAAAGTAGAACAATTATTGCATGCTTGACTTTTCAGTTTACTTATAATATAGCCTGTCAAGATTACTTTTTTGTTTTTTCTATTTTTGCATTTTAATTATGTGTAATATCTGGTTAACCTTCATGTTTCAGGACCTGTTCAAGTCGATGAATGACCAAGTAAAACAAAATGTAGATAAGATCCTAACCAAGCCCAATCGTTCTAGCAGGTTTGATGTATCTCAGGTATGTCAATTGGGTTAGATAGGCGATGTACAAATCTTTGTCGTGTGATGCATTCTAGTAAATTATTGCCATCATTGTTCATATTGTTCCTTTGTTGTTCCTAAACTTACTCATTTTTTCTTCTTCAGCATCTACTCAAAGATAGTATTACTGTTGGCTTGGAGCGGAGCCTTTCTACTGGAAATTGGGATGTTGGTCGGTTTAAGATGCACAGGAAAGGCATGACGCAGGTGCTTTTATTTCCCTATTTCCAATTCCTATCATCTTTATACCTTTGTCAATGAAATATTGTTTTATATGGTAACTAATAATGCAGTTCTGACAGATTGTTACAAGACTGTCCTTCATTGGAGCATTTGGCTCCATGACAAAAATTTCACCACAGTTTGAGAAGTCAAGGAAAGTTAGTGGACCTAGGGCCTTACAACCTAGCCAGGTAGGTGCCATATGAATCATAAACAGCTGTTTTACCTTTGTTGTATTTGAAGCTTCAATTTGATAAATTGTAAACATTTGTTGTACTTTGTAGTAACACTGCATCTTTTTGTGTTGAAATTTCCAATGACAGTGGGGCATGCTTTGCCCCTGTGACACTCCTGAAGGTGAAGCTTGTGGGTTGGTGAAAAATCTGGCTCTAATGACACACGTTACGACTGATGAAGAGGAAGGCCCAATTATCTCCTTGGTATTTCTCTACTCTCCTTTACACAACTTGTCAAATGATAAAAAGTAAAATTGCAAATACAATAACGGGACTAATTAGCCATCACTTGGCTATGTATGAAAATAAAATTATAGTTGCAGCAATCGTATATAGTTAAAACATCATATGGAACCCACATACAATTATCACTTTTTTGTAGAACTAAATTATTGGTTTTCATTAGTGTACCTGCTTCGGTGTTGAAGACTTGTCTCTACTTTCTGGAGAAGAACTCCATTCACCAGGTTCATATCTCATCATATTAAACGGGCTTATCCTCGGCAAGCATAGGAGGCCACAGGTTATATGCATATTTTGCTCGCTCATATCGTTATTAAATGTGATCTCTTATTGGTTCTTTGCTTTAATATTTCTTTAATGCATATGCAGCGGTTTGCGAAAGTAATGAGAGAGCTACGGAGGGCGGGTAAAGTAGGTGATTTTGTAAGCATTTATGTCAATGAGAAACAGGTAAGCTCTATTGAGTTGCAATTCATTAATTAACATTGCATGTAAAGATCACAATTTCTTGCTATCCTTACATGTAAATAAATAAAAGAACTACATTGGCATTCTATTTTTAAATGACATTTAGGTATAGGATGTATAGATGGATGATGATCACAATGTTCAATGACTCGTACATTTATTTGCTTAAGATTTGATGATTTATTTTTAAAGTAAATAGCTTGAATGCATTTCACTCTTAAATTGGAACTTGCATTTGATCTGGACAATATTTGATCATTTGTAGCTAACGGGTTCTATTGATTACTATCAGATTTGTGCTATGTTGAATGTTAGTGTTGAGCAATCTCATGCGACCCTTTTGTGTGATAATGTCATTCACTTTTGTGTAAGAGAATAACTATCGAAATTGTAGAAAAATTGGGTATTATTGCATGGATGCTTTCTTGTATAATGGTTATTGAAGATGGTTGTGTGATGTACATTCAAGGGTTTACGGTTTAGGGAAAACAACTGAATTCTATCCCATGTGAATGGTGCTACTCTATAAGAGCATATGTTGGGATTTGACCACATGGCCCCAAAGAACAAACACAAAGTGTGTAATGAAGGCGAACAAACCAAATGTTTAAAATACTAATATATAAAACAGGAAACAAACACTCATCTATTAGCTGGGGAAACAATTTATGTTTTATATGTGGTCTCTCGTTTTGTTCTTTCTTACCTTTGCATGTATTAGCAACCTAGTTTCACAAAAACCATTATTGAATCTTCTAAAGTAGGACATTTGCTTTGTTGGCAGCGTTGTGTTTATATTGCTTCAGATGGTGGTCGTGTTTGTCGGCCACTGGTAATTGCAGACAATGGTGTATCAAGAATTAAGGAGCATCACATGAGAGAGTTGAAGGTAATTTACTTAAAACATGCTGTGTTGTTGACAAAAGTAGTCTCATACTCTGTTAACCATCTAATCTTTTAAAGGATGGAGTTCGGAATTTCGACAGCTTTCTACGGGAAGGACTCATAGAGTATCTTGATGTCAATGAAGAGAACAATGCTTTGGTTTGTCAATACTTGAATTCATTGGATATAATGACTTGCTTACTGCTTCTGTAACTTCCATTCTTACTCGTTTTTATGATCCATAGATTGCTTTATACGAAGGCGAGGCTACCCATGAGACGACCCATATTGAAATAGAACCTTTCACAATCTTAGGTGCTTGTGCTGGACTGATTCCTTTTCCTCATCATAACCAATCCCCGAGAAATACCTATCAGGTCTTTTTTCATTTCTTGCTTGTGGAATTGTAGACCTTTCCCATTCCACTTGCATTAGGTTTGATGGTTATGTTTTTGCATTTTGCTTCTTTAGTGTGCCATGGGAAAGCAAGCAATGGGTAATATTGCATATAATCAGGTATGGCTTTTTCTACTTCTTAGACCATGCATTTGACTATTAATAATCAAAATTTTCAATTTTGTTTTTTGTTTTTCAGCCATAGTTTGATCTATGGTGAATTCATGCTTGAATGCTTTTTTCATGTATAATTGGATACTTGGATTTAAGTTATTGATGAGACTTGCATTTCAATTCTAGAACTTATTGTTTCTAGACCTTGTAAATATATGGAAAAGCTACCTTCCACTCAAACTATTACTCAAAAAGTAACATATGACATGCCATACTAAATTAATACTGCAATTTTTGTAGATTTGCATTGACCTGGCACTTAATTGCTATTAAACTTACCACGATTCACCAAATACCATGAAGTTGATACAACATACAGCTTATCTATCTTGAGTGTGACTAAAGTAAAATAGTTATTTCCTTGTACATTTTTTTAACACACCAAACAAAAACCACCAACAAACAACAAGAACCAAATAAAAACTATCATCTAAGCGTAGATGCACTCCTCCAAGCCATACGAGCCATGATAACATCCTATTTGCACAAAGAGCTGATGGAGCAAGCCGCACCTGCTGAAACAACCGCCTATTACGCCCTCAATAAAGTAAATAGACGCAGAAAGAGCAATCTTGTGGATCACTCGTCCAGGCCTCGGTTATCCCCATCAAACACCTTGTACACTTTAGTAAGGATTCTGTTGCGTAGAGCTTAAATAAAGTAACCTATTTGGCCACTTGTACTATTTGAAAAGAATTTATTTGTCCATCTGACAAGAAGTTGATTGAAGTCATTGGAAGGCAAAGTCGTCGGAAAAGAGAAGTCTATGGAACCCAAAGTTCATCATGTTCCAACTTATTGACTATTTGCTTCATCATGCATTGGATTTTATATTTATATGTAGTCACTTAGGTCCAGTGTTTCTTTAAATGAAGCTATGTCGGATGGATACATTGATCTACCTTTTGGTTTATCCTCAACGACCACTACTTACGACAAGGACTATCGAGCTGGTCAGTATTTTTGTCTTATATCACCACAGTGTTTATGAGTTCATTGATTTGCTTCCTCACGTTGTAAATATGAAATTGTCATTCCTTTCAGGTTGGGTATGATAAACTTGGAGCCGGGCAAAATGCGACTGTTGCAGTTATGAGTTACAGTGGTTATGATATTGAGGATGCCATAGTTATGAATAAATCATCCTTGGATCGTGGTTTTGGTCGTTGTATCGTAATGAAAAAGTACTTACCAGATGAGCATTGTTCAACCAGTATGTTACCCATTAGTTTCGATTTTGCTGTTACTGAAGTTTCTTTGTCCTATGTATATCTGTAAACAGGATATCAGCTGCTTATCAGAAATATGACAATACGTGTGATCAGTTCTCTGATCCTCGCAAATCCCAGCAAGATCAACAGAAGGGTCAGGAGAATTATCAAGAGAAGATTCAGGTGTTTGATTAGAGATTTTTTATAAGCTATGGTTGTACATCATATATTCTGTTTTGTCCTGATTAACTAATTTGCGGTTTATTTATTCCCGAAACATTAAAATTCATGCCTTTGTAGATTTTGGACAATGATGGACTTGCTTCTCCTGGTGAAATAATAAGACACCAAGACATTTATTTTCAAAAAGAGTGCCCTGTAGATCCAAAAGGCTCCACAATGTCACATCCGTCCCAGGGGTGAGTTGGTTATAATGTACTAGGCTTTATTGTGTCTCTATGATGGTTAAGGCTCATTTTGTTTTTACGTCACCAGCAAATATAGAACAAATAAACAAACCTACAAAGGTGCAGAAGGGGAGACGGCTGTTGTGGATAGAGTGGCTTTGTGCTCTGATAAGCGTAACAATTTATCTGTAAAGTTTATGATTCGTCATACTCGTAGGCCTGAGGTGAGTGTATGATTTTCTGCTAAGCTATGCCATATAACTTTCTTCTGTTGGCTTTTTTGTTATTACTTCATTTCTCTGCCTGGACAAATTTCTTATATGCTTATTCTGTTCAGGTTGGTGACAAATTTAGTAGTCGACATGGCCAGAAAGGTGTTTGTGGGACCATTGTCCAGCAAGAAGATTTTCCTTTCTCTGAACGTGGCATTTGCCCAGATTTGATTATGAATCCTCATGGGTTTCCAAGGTAGGAGCTTTCCTTATCAGTAATATAACTTGCGCATACAACAGGATTCCATATATCACAAGCTACTTGGGGTAGGATAAACTTAAAACCCAAAGGAATCATAAGTGGTAGAACCATAAAGCGAGCACAAAGAAGCGAAAGCCCATAGGGTTCTTTGAATGTTAACCATATATACACACAAGTATGTGATATAGTCTGCATCCTGAAGTTGTAAAAGGAAAACAATAAGGCTTGTTTGTTTTTTAAGATGTCTGAAGTCTGATTTCACATCTAAAAAATAAGAGGTGGATGATGCACCTCTTAAAATTTCAGAAGACGATAAGAGGTTTTGAGACCTTTTCTTAAAAATAAAACAAAGTTTAAGTCTAGAATATCGCTTATTTGCAAAGATAGGATATGATGAATTAAATGTGCGTTGGCTTACAAATTTGTGCCATAC
Source organism: Centaurea solstitialis (assembly GCA_030169165.1). Classification (NCBI taxonomy): domain Eukaryota; kingdom Viridiplantae; phylum Streptophyta; class Magnoliopsida; order Asterales; family Asteraceae; genus Centaurea; species Centaurea solstitialis. Next base: position 107,543,052 of record CM058041.1, on the reverse strand, counting down.
ATCTTTTTTTGCCTGTCTATTATATTCGTGAGCTTTTATGATTGTTCATATGTTTGTTTAGTTATGATTGATATTGGTAAGGTGTTTTGAACTCTTTTGCTTCTGTTTTCTCACTTTTTGCCATCTATTTGATTCAGTCGAATGACTGTTGGGAAGATGATAGAGCTTCTTGGTAGTAAGGCTGGTGTTTCATGCGGGAGGTTTCATTATGGCAGTGCATTTGGGGAACCTAGTGGTCATGCAGACAAAGTTGAAGACATAAGGTGCGGTCTGTTGTCGAGTAGTTAGTTTTATTTCAATGCAGACATTGTTACAGATCATAAATGACATTTCGCCTCTTAAACAGTGAAACCCTTGTGAAGCATGGCTTTTGCTACAACGGGAAGGACTTCCTATATTCAGGTTCTTATCCTTTTTTTGCTAATTTATGTTTTATCAAGTTTGTCTTAGAACTTGAGTTTATCACTAGTTTTTTTGACACCCATGTATCTTTGTTGTCAAAAGTAAGGAGTTGCTTAATCACATATGAACTTCCAATTACAATTTTGATTTTCTCTTTCCCAACTACAGAAAATATGACTTTTTAACCTCGAAGCCCTTGCCATTGATATTAATTGACACCATTGGCAGACAGACATGGTTAACATGACATGCTTTGTAATTCTGTTTTGAATTATTTATAAAGTTAGCAAATGGTAGATGCTACCATCAAATCAGGTCCTTACTAGTGCTTTGGAACCACCACCGAAATCCCAGTGGCTCTTAATCATACCATGATGTCTTTGTATGTAGGAATTAGTTAGGTTTGTTATCTTCATTAATTAGAAGACCAGGTCTTCACGATAACAACCGCTCTACTATTTATGGTAGCAGACATGTTTGTAGATATTTCATCCATAGACTTACTTTTGGGCGGGATATACTTGTACTTGGTTCAATATTCTTTTCATTCTTTTGCTATTTTCTTTTGTTTTGGGGATTGTAGACATCTAGCGAGTAACTTCAAGACTCACATACAATGAATTGCCTTCTTTTATATTGCACTCCTTGGCAGTTGAATTGGAATCATTTTTTAGCCTTTTAACCATCTCTTATATATTCGTTAACTTTAAAAGCATTTACATTTTGTCCCTATATTTTAGGTATCACTGGTATGCCACTGCAAGCATATATATTCATGGGGCCAATATACTACCAGAAGCTAAAGCACATGGTAGGAATTAAATCACTCGTTTATCAGATAACAGTTGAATTACTTGTGATTTTTACACTTGCACCACGCACAAAACCACTTGTGATTCACTATTATCCGTTTTGTCATATAATAAGTCTTTGTTATCTTAAGCTATATTTGTTATTGACAATGACTAATTGAGTTGTATACAAAATAAAGGTCCTTGATAAGATGCATGCTCGAGGCATGGGCCCCCGCCAACTGATAACAAGACAGCCCACAGAAGGGAGAAGCCGTAATGGAGGTAGGATTTTTGCTTCTTTGAATTAGTTTGCCAATAACATTTGATAATAAATAATGTAATCGATAATTTCCTAGGATTGCGAGTGGGGGAAATGGAACGAGATTGTTTGATTGCATATGGAACGAGTAATCTGATTTATGAGCGCTTAATGATCTCTAGCGACCCTTTTGAGGTTCAGGTGTGTATGTCACATAACTCATCTTTGGTGGTTCTTCTTTTGAGCTTCAATTACATAACCCCTTGGTAACTGTATACATATGTGCATACCGTCCAGATGAACGCTTACCGGGATGCCTCTCTTTTTTCAACTTTTTGGTTGTAACATCATGTATTAGTGTGTTGATTGTTGTTTGTGTGTCTGACAGGTTTGTAGGAAATGTGGGTTACTAGGATACATAAATTATAAGTCGAAAACCAGGGTATGTTCTACATGCAAGAACGGAGATAATATGTCAGCGATGAAACTACCATATGCTTGCAAGCTCTTATTCCAGGTAAATCTTTACTAGAATAAAAGACAAAATATCTATTTTTACCAAAAATCTACTAGTTCGTTTGTTTCATTTTGTTTAATTAAAATCAATTTGTGATTGCAGGAACTCCAGTCAATGAATATAGTTCCTCGTTTGACGTTGGCTGATTAAAACCACCATTGAAATGCTGGGAATTCAAGGAACCCTTTTTTTTATACAGTTTCTGTTTAATGTATTTGTCTATAGATTACTTACCATATATAAAATAGATAGATAGATAGATAGCCAACTTCATTCTCTGATACTGTTAATATGCTTATTGTTAGTAGAGGCTTCACCTGTTAAGCATGGGGTGGAAATTGATTAGCTGATTATGGGTTTAATTGGTTGTCAACTAAAAGTATGATAACTGATCATTACTGGTAAAGTAACTTCTCTATCATACATATACGAATATTGTTAAAGTATGAATTATAAACACAAGTTAAAAGAAAACACCCCTGTATGTAAAAAGTTAATTTTAAAGAAATCATAGCTATCGAAACAATCCTTGTAGCTAAGATACTAAAATTCACATGTAGAATTCATAAAAGCACCTTCGACAAGTGAGAGTACTAATTATGAACTATCAAAATAATTACTTTTAAGGAATAATATATTTTAAAATTTTCAATATTATAAGCACCATGGAAATCTTTGATTTTTTTTAGTTTCTTTGATTTTCTTAGTTTATCAAAGCAAAGCATTACTAGTCTGATGGTACATTTTTAAGAGGAATAGTGCTATCTTGATCAATATCATGGGTTGCTTTTAGGTCGGTTCACGATCATTGATAATTGATTGAGTGCTTGTATAGATCCGAATACCTGATCGATTATGCGGGTGTTATATGGTGTTAGAAAAAAGATCTTGAGGAAATCTTTCAAAGAATAGCACGGCAGCACCTATGTGAAGATAGTATCGTCTATATAATAATGCGCATTCAATAAATAGTATATCATAGCTTCTGACGACAACTTAATATAAATAAACCGATACATATAATGATAAATTGAATAAATCGTTCCAACTCAACAGGGAGACAGAATCACTTATTTATTATTAAATTATATTCATATGTGTCGGCTGCAACATACATACACGTGTGATGTAAAAACGACACGTGGCTCTTCCCTCCATCTCTTCAACTCTAGGCTACCTCCATTTCTGCCTTCATTTTCTTCTACCTTTCTGGATAACAACCTAAAGTCTACAGTAAGATCATCATCATTACCCCTTAATTAATAATCCATATGTTACATATGTGTTGTTTAATTTAATTCATTTTCTTATATATCACGATTTATTATAAAGCTATACGTTAATTAACTCATCAACTTCACAGGTCATACATCAAAAGACCCGGATACAAAAATCATGTCAGGTGTATCCCTTGCGGTGGCTCCCAGCAATGAAACCACCACCACCACCACCACCACCGACCACCGTGGTCAACCACCGCAACAGGCGGCGGTGGGTGGCATAATGGGATCTCTACGCGTAATCGAACTCCAATTGGTAGCTTTCATTATGGTGTTTTCAGCCAGTGGTCTTGTCCCACTTTTTGACCTTGCCTTCCCAGCCTTCACCACCATCTATCTCTTACTTCTATCAAGATTAGCATTCCCTAAAACAACAACAACTACAACAACTAGTCTTTATAAATCAGAAGACACTATATTTGAAGGAAGCCGGTTATTTCGAGCATATGTGATATTGGGTACAAGTATTGGGCTGTTTCTACCGTTGGCTTATGTTTTGGGTGGGTTTGCAAGGGGAGATGAGCATGCTCTTCAGTCAGCCACACCACACTTGTTCTTGCTTTCGTGTCAGATACTAACGGAGAATGTTATAAGCGGGCTTTCTCTGTTTTCGGCTCCCGTGAGGGCTTTGGTTCCCATGCTGTATACGGTTAGGAGGATCTTTGTGATCTTGGATTGGGTTCAAGATGTTTGGCTTAACAAGTCCCTTTCTCCAAATGCTGAAATCAAGGTATATAATTAATTCCAAGTTTTCTATTTATATATTATATATATATATATATATATATATATATATAAACGTTTCCATATTTCACATTTTCATATTTCCATAATCATTGACTTACCATATATTTCACAATTCCATATTTTCTATGAATCCATATCCTCCTTTGATTTTTTTGATCAAGGGCCACGATGGGTTTACATAGTTTACACGAAATATAGAGTTTACATTTGAACCTCCCTCTATATATATATATATATATAAAACCGTTGAACGCCTTCGTGTCCCACCATCGGAATCGTATGCACTTTTACTTAGCAGCAAATTAAGTTTTTCTGTATGCAGAAAATACACGTGTCTACAAACATCTACGCATACTACAAATTACTTCTATTCAGTGGTGCATCTAGACTAGATCCATGACTTTTATCTTTAAAATAGATTAAAGGTTCGCAAAGTCCATATGTTTTTTTTTTCGAGTGGACTTTTAGAGTTTTATTGGTTGATTTTAGGAGATTTTTACGTTTTTTTGGTGATTTTGAAGAGTTTTTCGGTTTTTTGATTGCTTTCCATAGCTGTTTTGGCTTTTTAATTTATTGAGAGAGTATTTTTTGGTTGACGGGTCCCATATTAATTTTTTTTTGGGAACTATGGTAAAATTAAAAGAAAAACTGTTTTTAACCTTAAAAAGTGGTTTTTATGTAATTTTTCACCAGGTCCTTTCCCCACCTTTAAGCCTCTACATCTGTCCCTGCACCTATGCATGAATGTAAATGGTCTAGGTGGCTACGAGGGCGTTTCTCCGTTTTTTGTTTCCGTTTCTTTATAAAGTTTTTTCTTAAGCCTAACCTTATAGGAATATTTATTTACAAACCATGTAATTCTAAGAAACAGGCCAAACCGATTATAACCATTCGTTTAGTCTAATTAATATGTGATTTCATTTTGTTTCCAGATTAAAGCCATGCTCATAATAAATGAATATTGTCAGCTTCATATACATCTTAATTTAGTTAATGAACTATAATAATTATTCATAAACACCTCTTATTTTTCAACATAATAGTTTGATACGTGGTTTGTAAATGGAACGTCCCCTCTATATATATGGATACAGTGAGCTTTTGTTTAATATTGTTTCGTGTTGATTAATGGTTAAATTTATATATCATGTGCAGGATGTTGCTTGGTTTTGGTTTGGAAGGGTTCTAGCTTTGGCAAACCTGGCGTATTTTTCGATAAATCTGTTTGGGTTTTTGATTCCAAGGTTCCTACCAAGAGCATTTGATCACTATTTCAGGGAAAGAAATGAGATCCAAAGAAAGATGGGAGAGGACAAGAAGCAATTTGTTGTTCAAACACCTCAATCACCTGCAGATAAGAAGTCCAATTAATTGTGTTTGTTGAGTTAGAGTTGAAAGATTATAATTATAAGGTATCTATCTAGCTGGTTCTTCTTTTCAAGGTCAAATGTTGGTTGGTGGATTTCATAAATACACATATATAGGTATCATAATAAGTTACTTAATGAAAGCAGTATGTACAAATTAATACAGTATTAAAGTTGTGTTTTTGGGCATATTAAGTTCCTAGTACTCTGATTGACAGGTGTGGTGCTCCCAAATTATGGTGTTGGGTTGGATGTGATGTGAGTAAATCTGTGTCCTTGGGATAGTGAAATGACATCTCTATCCACATGGGATTCCACTTTTTAATAAATCCTTCTTCTTTATTTAATGGATATATTAGTTACCCAATCAACTGGGAATTATTATTTCTTGTGTGATATGATTGAAGTTGAACTGGGTTTGTTTCTTGATTATTTTTGGGGGTTGGGTTCCAGATTTATATGTTTGATTTTTACTGAATGAAAATGCTTTAATTAATGATCTTTTGATGCATCTATTTTTTGGTTTCAATATACAAATTAAGGCTTAATAAGTACATAGTTTAATATAAAGACAAAAATAGATACATATATATACTCTTAAAAGAAGTCACGTGATAGCATTTACAACGTGATTTAATAGCGCGATGGGAAAGGAAAGGACCGGATAAATAAAGAAAATGAGTTGATTTAAATTGGATTTATTTATAGGTTGATGAGACATAATTTGGTCATGTGCTCTGTTGTCTAAGTTGTGGCAATTTATAATTATCGTCTTTGGAACCGAAAACTGTTTCAAAACTATCGGTTTCAGAATTGAAACCAATGGTTCTGGTTCCTTAGATGTAAAACCGATTGAGACCGGCTTCGGTTTTCTTTCTTTTGGAACCAGTATTGCTGATATCCGTGTAAAAGCTTTATTCAGTCTGAATAAACCTCAATCACACAATTCAGAGTATTGCGCTTAAGCTTTATTCAGTCTGCATGCACGTGCATCAGGGTGTATGATATTCATGTGAATAAAGCTTAACACTGATTTAGATTGTCAAGCTGTGCAATTTTAGTGGTCCCCACGTTTTGAATGAAAGCTGAGTTCACATTTAAACTTTGTCACCCACCCTCTCTCTCTCTCATGTATATAGTGTATTATATTTATATAAGGGAAGGTTCAAACGAGAAACACGTCAATTAATTTAAGAGAATGTGGGAGCAATCTCAGCAACATATCTTGCGGTTATGGTGGACGTGATCACGGAAGATTGATGCGATTTATAGGAGGGAAGAGATTATTAAAGGGGGGACCTGGTCAAAGCCGCTTTGTTGACCGGATGAGTAGCTGAGATTGCTTCTCACGTTTCTTGAATTGATATATTTTCGTTTGAACCTTCCTCTTATATGCATGTATATGTATAGTTGAGTATAAGTTAGTTCTTGTAGTTTGATAGTCTTTATAAAAGAAAGCAAGAGTCCTAAAGTAAGAAAACACAATAAAAAAGAGGTAGAAAGTGGGAAAAAGTCATTGAACGATTTTACTTTTACCTTTAATGGAGCTTTTTCATGACGATAACATTTTTGTTGTAGAAAATTTATATATAAGATAAAAACTTTGACTTATTGAAGATTTTCACTAAATCTCAAGTTAAAATCAAATTTTACACTTATTTATGGACAACAATGTTAAAAGTTTTTCTTTTCTTTCTAATTTTCGAATTCCGACATGCTTTCTAATATGCTAATAATATTATAGAACCATTAAAAAAACAAGGATAAAAGCCGTAATATACTCTACAAACTTGACTTTTCATTTTTAGTAACGTTTATTACTAATAATATTATAAATGTTTATGTTCTTTTAAAACCCCAATGTTAAATCGAGTAATTCTTTGATGCATACACTAGAATAAAAACAAAAATTATAAATGTAAAACTAAGAATGAATTTCATTTTTTCTAATTTAATTTCAAACAAAAATTTGACTTTTAGAGAATAAGTTTCTTATATTATGTATGAAAAAGTTCAGAATAACTCAACAAACTATAATAAAGTTTATTAAGCTCTAAACCATTTTTTTGAATAAAAAATAATTAAAGTTTTTAAGTTAACATTTATGAAATCCCTAAACTATTGTTTTAAAGAAAAAGTTATTTAACTTTTTCATTTTTAACAAAAAAAGTCCATGAACTACTTTTTATAAATTAAATAACTATATTCGTTCTCATTTTGAACTACTAAGTCATTGAACAATTTTTTTTAGTAAACAATTTTTTGAATAAACAGCTATTAATCCTTCATTCTTGTCCTACTCCACCGATAATTTTTTTAAAGGAATTAAAAAAAAACTAATGCAGACATGAAAAGAAAAGAGATAGTGAAACTTTCTTTCCGTCTTTTTATCTGGCCTTAAAAGTAGGACGGATGTCCTACCTAACCTTTAGATTAAATAATAAAAAGTTAATTTAAGAACTTAATCATATAACTCATTCGTTTTTTTTGCCAATGGGCCTTTGGTCCAGTAGCATGACCAACCTCGTAAACGTTTCGTTGACCTAGTCACTAATGAAATTTTGGGAAAACAAGTCCTGTGTTCGAATCAACTCACTCCTTGTGGTAAGCGCAATTATAGGCAAACATCGTTGGGATGGTCCCTTGGTAACAGGGCCAAGTTAAGTCACGGAATCACGAACCACGGAGGTCAAGTTTTAAGAATTCATTTATTTATCTAATTTTTTTCCTATAATATTAAAACCAAAATAACTTCCTTTTTATTATGCATTTATAAATTGACACCACTACTACTACTTAATTAACAAAAAAATGCGTTGAATATTGGACCCATATTAATTAAGCAACAGAAAAATATTAAATAAATCCATAGAAGTATAGAACCCCTTTCCCTATCATCAGCAACCACCAAAAACCTGCTCTTTTTTTACAACAAACTCACCCCCTTCTCTTGCCTGCCCCCTTTCAACCCAAACCCACAAAATGAAAAACAAAGGTCAAGTTTACCCTTCTGATTCTCTCTCCATCTTAAACCTCTTACCGGCGGCCATTCTCACCTTAACCACCCTCCTTTCTCAAGAAGAACAAGAGGTTTGCTTACATGATCACAAGATCCACCACTTTTTCCAAAACCAAAACCAACAAAACCAAAAAGAACAAATCTTTCCATAACCCACCTCTCTTCCATTGTGAATGTTTTCATTGCTACACCACTTATTGGTTCAGATGGGATTCTTCTCCTAACCGTGAACTCATCCACCAAGCCATCGAAGCCTTCGAAGACCACCTTAACAACACCACCCAACAACAACAACAACAATCCAAGAAGAAAGGAGGAAAAAAGAGAGATAAAAGTACCGGAAGGAAAGCTCAAACCCCGCCGCCGGAGGTGGATCACACGGCGGCGGAGGTGGAGCTAGAGTTACGGTCACAGTCACAGTCGGAGGTGGTGACGACGGTGGTGGGGGTGGTGTGACGGCGGTGAGTGTGAGTGTGGGCCAGCAAAAAGGGTTGGCAAGGAGGGTGTTGCCGGACGTGTTAGGGTTGTTAAATTCACGTTGGTGGAGTCTTTGGAGTCCGAATGTGTAAAAAAAGGTTCTATTTTGAATTTTTCTGAAATGTTATCTATGATCCAATGGATAATATTATAATATATAAAATGCATTATATATATATATATATATGTGTTTATGTTATTTTTCTATGTATGTGTTTCTATGTGGATTATGGTGGCCGGAGTTTGATTGATTATTACTACCGGCGGTGAGTGTGAATTAAGAGTAAATTTGTATAAATATATTATGTCACTATTGGATTTAGTTGTGTGTAAATATATATAATTTATATATATAATGCTTAGGAAGTAAGCTTAGGGAGTGTGAGTTGGTGAAGCAAGTGGGCCCAATGAAAGCAGAGGTGAACCGTGAGTGATGGCTGACGTTACACTGAATAATTCATTTCCATTTTTCACCTTTCAATTATTGATGCCCGCTTGTTTCTAGTATTTGAATTTGTTACACCTTAATTTGGAAATATAAAAATGATTTTGATAATGGTTAGAAATAAAAATAAAACTTTTTTTTGGTAATTGTAAGTTTTTGGATCAACTTATATGCATCGATTAATCACTCGAAAAACCATGAATGATCTAGGGTCATCGCAAGTGAACCTCGTAGATTTAAACCTAGGTGGTGTTTGTTTTTTCCACTTATCACTTTTTCAGCACTTTTTGGGGAGAAATCACTTATTCAGTCAGTGATTTTTCCATTCAGACTGTTTGTTTTATTTTTTTATTAAGTGTTTCTTATCACTTTTTCACCACTTACTGAAAAAGTGATGGTAAAACCACTTTTTGTTCACTTTTTCAGTTTTTCATCAAACTTGGACTTGTTTGGATTGTTCACGAAGCTTGGACTTGTTTGGATTGTTCATTAAGCTCATTAAGCTTGTTTGGATTGTTTATTAAACCCATTAAGCTTGTTTGGACTGTTCATTAAACTCATTAAGCTTGTTTAGATTGTTCTATAAAGCTTATTAAGCTTGTTTAGATTGTTCTATATAGCTCATTAAGCTGCTAGATTGTTAAAGTTTACTATTGTACTGGATTGAGTTGACGTATTTCAGTTGATTTTAGTTCTTATGAATAATCAAATTCAGATTCAGATGTTTGACAGTTTACAAAAACAAACAGTCTTTACATATTCAGATTCAGTCTTCAGCACCACCACTTAACAATCAGAAGTGGAAACAGATTCAGTCTTCAGCACCACTTAAAAAACAAACAACACCCTAGTGTATTATGTGATTGTTCAAGAACCAATATATTGGAGCAAAATGTTGTATCCACACAATTCAAAAGTTTTTATCAAAATGATTGTCACGGAATGAATACGACGAAGCATGCATAGGTGAAAGATATGTCGATGTATACTAGTTTATAAACTTTATTATGCTATTTTCATCAAGGCAGGTCGTCTCAAGTCCCATACATTGATGGGTTATTCACACATTTATTATTCATGATCAGTGTAAACAATTGGAAATACATTTCACTCTCTTTTATTCACGATGGGAAAAGGATTCTATAATTTTGCTTTCTTCTACTTTCTACCAGATGGATTTTGAAGATGTCCATCTACTATATATATGAATCAAATAATTTGAAAAAAGTATTATTTACTTTTCCAAAGAGGATCAAATTTAGATCATTCACTCTTTAGGCTATGTTTGGCAAGCGTAGCTTATAAGCTAGCTGGTAGCTGATAAGCTAGCGGATAGCTGATAAGCTAGCTGTTGATTGATAAGCTTGCTAGTAGCTGATAAGCTAGCTGTTGAACAAATTATGTTTGGCAAAAACTAGTTTATGAGTATGTAAAATGACCAAAAAGGGTACCTTTTAATTTAATAATTAATATTAATAAGGGTATAATTGGAAAAAGCTACAATAAGCTTCTCATAAGCTACTCAAAGTAGCGTTTCAAAAAGCTAGCTTATAAGCTAGCTTCCTGGTACATGTTTGGATGGACTAGCTTATAAGCTAGCTTATAAGTTAGCTTATAAGCTAGCTTATGCTTGCCAAACCAAGCCTTAATATAAATCAATTCCAAATTTGACATCATTATCTCAAAAAAGATCTTTAGTATCAAATATCTATGGGAATACTATAAAAATCCATGACTTTCTTTTGCATTGTTCCTTAAAACTCTTCTTTTGAGGGGGTTTAACTCTGTTTAATATATTATATAATTAAATATTTTATTATAGGTATGATGGTTACAATATTTTATCTTTTACTATGAAAATGGTACTTTGTCCTAAAACCATGCTATAGATGTCGTTGAATAAGGTGCATTTTTGTCTTTATGACTAATTTTTATTTTTATATAGAAACTAAGAAAACCTAATGTACTATCTTTGTATTATTTTTATAAAAAATTATTATCCAAAAAGATACACTTTACTTCCCTTTTTGGCTTGCTTCCCAAAAAATTCGCCATCTAGGTCCAATAGCAGCATACTTCACAAAGCAACTTACATTTCTCAAGACATTTGGTTTTTATATATATTGCTATTTTAAGTGAAATCATAGATATTCTCTTGGGCATAAACAAGAATGCTATATTTGACAAACTAATTAACAACTAATAATCTATTTAACCGATGATGATTAGCTAGCTAGTTTATGAGTAAATTGTGTTTGACAAAAACTAACTTATGGGTATGTAAAATGATCAAAAAGGATATATTGAGGTATAATAATTAATACTAATATGGGTATAATTAGAAAAAAACTCCAAATAGCTTATCAAAAAGCTAGCTTCTAAGCTACTTTTTGTCCATCCAAACATGTACACAAAAAATAAACTAGCTTATAAGCTAATTTGTGTTTACCTAACAATGCCTAAAAGTACCATACAGAAAACACTAGTTCGCTAACTTACAAAACTAGAAAATATACCACTTTAGTTAATCATTAACAAATAAAAGTTGTTAATGATTGTGTCTTCTTAAACAGCAAGTGGTAAGGTAACAAGCATGATGAATATATATTTATTTTTTTTCTAAAAAACAAACAAACATGAAAAATGATGCATATATGATACAGATATAAATGAAGTGACAGTGAAGCTGTTTTAGAAAGAGAAAGGATACGTATATTAGTTAAATAGTTAAGGTCATATGACATTATGACTTAACACACCTCTATAGGCCGGCCCAATACAGAATGGATTTTAGAAGAGAATAAAATGGATCTCCACTAGGCTGGACTCCTATAGGCCGGCCCAATACAGAATGAATTTTATAAGGCCCACTCAAAATTGTTATGTAAATAAACTACAAAACTAAAAACTAGAGTAGATCATTCATTGAGTTTAGAGATGGCCAAAAAGGACCGGACCGGACCGGACCGGCCGGTTAACCGGGGACTTGACTGAGCCGTAACCGGTTAGGACCGGACCGATTAAGGACCGGTCCGTCAACCGGTCCACACCATCGGTTACGATTTTTGGCGTTTTTCACAGGACCGGTTAGGACCGGACCGGGACCGGTTAAGGACCGAACCGGGACCGGTTAAGGACCGAACCGATGCATTCAAAAAATATTACCGTTAATATAGACGTTAATATAGACGTTGGCTTCGATTTTCAGCATAGATGACCGTTTTTTGGCTCCTTTTGACCCCATTTGCCATATAAATAAGTGGTGTGTGGGTTTGGGATGAATAACACCTTACAAACTTACGAAAAACGCAAAAAATGCAAAGTTCTCGTTATAATTCGTATTCGTTTTTGCAAGTTCTACTCTCTCAACTCTCTCTCGTTAAACGATGTATTTTATTTTATATATAATTAATGTACTTAGCTTATATTTTCGAAGAATAATAAAACGTATTTTTAAAGTAACGAACGTGACCTTTCTTTTGCAAGTTTATATAGTTGTAAAAAAAAAAACCGGTCTTGATCCATAACCGGTCCCTTAACCGGTTCTAACCGGTTAAGGTTAACCGGTTATCTGAAGTAGCCTAACCAGTCCTCACCTTCGAATTATAGGACCGGACCGAACCGTAACCGGTTACTCCTTAACCGGTCCCGGTGTGTTACTGTTTAGGACCGGACCGATTAAGGACCGGTTAGGACCGGCCCGGGACCGGTATTTGGCCATCTCTAATTGAGTTCAACTACAGATGGCCAACTGGGCCTGGCCTGGCCCGATCGGACCAGATCGCTTAATCAAGGCCCGATTCAATGTGTAGCCTATTAAATGTCTGAAATGTGTAACCAGTTAAGGGTTTTGGACGGATTTGAGTAACCGGTTGTAATCGTAACCAATTTTTTTGAAAAAACTAGTTGTATGGTATATGGCTTAAGATACCAAGTTACAAAATACCAACAATCCTAATTTTATTATTTTATTTTAAAAAAATACACTTAACTGATTTGGGCATTGGCCGTAACCAGTTACCCATCTTTAACTCCCTAACTGTAAACAATTGCTAACCGGTTATGGTTAAACCGGTCAAAAACAATGAAACAAAAACGTGTAACCGATTAGGCCTAGTTATAACCGTCCCGTAACCGATATTTGGCCACCACTAAGTTCAATTAACCCAATACCCATACTTATCTTTGCATAAATAAGTTACCGAATGCATGTCACTTTCCGTGAAACACGTATTTTTTAAATATAAATATCTGACACTAGGTTAAAGACAAGGAGAAGGTGACGTGGGATGCATTAATGGGTAAAAGATAAAACAAGAAAAAAAGAACAAAATAATGGGAAATAGAGGCAAAAAAAGTTATGGTTACTATTGGTGTAACTTTTTAAAGCATAAGACCAATTTCTAGTCATGTGTAAACCATAGAGGCAAAAAAGTTTAATCTATTTTTTAAGAAATACAGTCACACTTGTCAATTTTGATGATGATGATAATAATATTAAATATTTTTACTTTTTCTAGCCGTTAGAAGAAACTTTTAAAGTATGGAGGGAGTAGCCGCCATGTCCTATCACTATCGGTGCCCTTAAGGTCATTTTCGTGTTGTCCCATGTGACAATGATACCACTTCTATTCGTTTTCGTCTTCTTCCAAATTTATCGACTTCTATTCGATGATTTATTAAGATGAATAAACCAAACTGCTACTTCAATTGACTAGTGAGGTCATTAATATAGTTTCATCTTCAACTACATAGATAGCAAAAACATCCTATGAATATTAAAACTGTAAAGGTACACCAATAGAACAACGTGATACCTCACAATGAACTATCCTTGTAGATGTATGTATGTTTTTGTTTTATATTGTATATTTATCATACTGTTAAGATATATTGTGTGATCAACAATATATAGTATTAAAGAAAAAAGGTTGTGTAGCATATGAATGGAGGTTCATAGTACATAATAATAGTCCAAACTTTTGTTAACGAGATACTAAATTATTTAGTTTTGGCTACTAGACAAAGACCAAACAGTTTTTGGCAAAATTCTTAAAATGATCAATTCAAATGGTGCATCTTCAGGTGCTTCTAGGCCTCTGGGGGGCCATCAATAATCGTTATTGGTATGGTTGAATAATTTTATTAGGGACCATGGAACAATTTTTTGTGGTGCCAAAGTCCAAGGTTCAATTCTATATATATATACATTTATCAAATGGATAGAACTGTTTTCAACAGTGCTACCCATCATGTTTTTAATATTTAATTTATTATAAAATTTATAGTTTATATCCTTAAAGTCTATTTAGTCTTTACTTTATATCTTTTAGTTATTTATATTTCATTTTACATTTTTATTATATTAACACATATAAGCATATATTAACTAAAACACGTCTAAAATATACGTTTTAATCTTAACAAGTTACATCATTATAATCGTCTCTTCGACACCTTTAAAATATGCCCAATATTGAGCATTTTTTATTTAATTTTTGTTATTTATATAATATATACTATATAAAAATATTTTAAATATTTACAATTCATACCATTATATAATCTTTTAAAAATGGCTAAAGACTTAATTGTGAAAAGAACGCGTCTTAATTTCGAAGACGTGATCGTTATTTTTTTCAAATACTTAATCGTTTTTTATTTATTTCGAAGACCTAATCGTTATTTTTTTTGGAAGAATTAATGTAACAACCCGTCCCACATAGATAAAAAGTAGAACTTGTAAGCTCCTTATAAGCCTTAAGTCATAGGCTACCAATAACTTCCACCATAGTTTTTAGTTGGACTTGAAGTTATTGGGCCAGTCTGTTGTTTTGGGCTTTGGGGTGTTTCAATTAATCTTAAT
This sequence comes from Centaurea solstitialis, assembly GCA_030169165.1. Lineage (NCBI taxonomy): Eukaryota > Viridiplantae > Streptophyta > Magnoliopsida > Asterales > Asteraceae > Centaurea > Centaurea solstitialis. The sequence continues at coordinate 107,527,879 of CM058041.1, read as the reverse complement.
TTTAACCGTATAGTTAACCAGAGATAATGACCACACCAAAAGTTACATTAACCCGATTTCTATTTTATATTTTCTCATGAGATTTTCTTTTCTAGGTTAATCGTTGCTTGAGCCATAGTTCTCCTATCTATTTATGTTATATTTCAATTATTTTTTGTTGATTTATGTCGTTATATTTTTATGACATCCCATCTCCCCGTAATGCGGGGCCAAAAAAACTCATTCTCATTGAAAAACACTTTTTGTCCTAAAAGTTATCTTTTTAATTTTCAAGCCAAAATTTTATTTCATCAAATATCATTTCTTTGCAATCTTCTAAAGGTTCTTTAAATATATAATTGTATAAATTGACCATACATTTTACTAATAATGAAAAATAGATGAAGGGATACATGACACGTCATAATAGTCCAAAACGTTTATGCAAACGAAAAAAAAACCACTAAAATTAATATTTTTTTTTCAAAAATGTTCGGAAGTCTGACACCAAAAGCCATCTTTTCCTTGCGGTGTCAGATTTTTTCTAACAAATTATGGGGAAATAACCTTTTACGTCCCGTAAGTCAAAACCGCAACTTGCGGTTTTCCTAAATGTGCTATTTTCGTCAGAAAATGTCTCGCACCAAAAAAAAAAATGGCTTGTTATGTCAAAGTTACAAGATTCCGAACATTTTAAAAAAAAGTAACTTTTGTGCTAAATTTTAAAAAAGTTACCTCAACATGGCTATTCATGTTACTTGGATTAAAACCTATCTTTGAGATGAATATATGTGGGTGACGAGTAAAGGTGCTTAGACGTTTACCTTCCGTTGCGAATGTCCACATAGTTTGCAGGCAATCAACAATCGTTTGACCTCGTCCCTAAAATGCGTACAACAAATCAGTTAAATTCAATTAATCTTTGAATTTGTAACTATATTTTTAAGGAAAGGCATGGATAAATAAAACATGATAGAGCATTTAATTCAACTATGAAGCTGAGTTGCATTAAGCCATTTTTTTGGGGGGTGCATAATTCTAAAAACTACAGCAAGTGGGTATTTGGGTGTCGGTTAACACTTAACAGTAATCGAGTGAACATATGGATGTCAAAATCCCACATCAGGCTGGGATAGTTTAATGGTCATTTTGTGGCTATTAATGCCATCTCTAATCCCTGTGTTTGGGCATTTGGTGTTGTTCCTATTTACAGATGCCAAAAAGGTTGGGGCCCGAGATGCTTCAAAGCCTATACGACCCATATGCTACCAGCCAAACAGGTCGATGGTCGTTATATTCACACATGAATTGCAGAAAACGACAAGCATGGCGCACCTGACGAGATCTATTTTATTGAAAATATAATGGATGTGGAAAGGTTCAAAAAAAAGTTATGAAAGGAACATGTCCATAACAACCGAGTTATTGTCAACACTATTTGTTATTGGCTTTTGTTAGATTTTGAGGATCAAAAAGGTCGATTTGTCAACAAGAAACATCTCTCCGTAACAATTGTACAATTGAGTCGGTTCCTGCTCTTTGTTTCAACAGTCGAATTAAAAACAATGAAAATATGAAATGATATAAAGAAAATGTCGATTATGTACCAGAAATGTTCACCACAAATAACCAGCAAATGATCCTCAAGATCTCAAATAAACAAGCGCGATCCAAATGTAAACAAAATAAGACAACAACGCGGAAGTACATGTTTAACAAACAAGTACACACACATATGTTGTTGACATTAATGATGTTCAATAAATTCAATTGGTTTGTATAGTTTGTAAGGATTAAGGGATTTGTATTTGATATTTCCCATATATATATGGTCACGATCAAGGGAAAACCTCAAACAAAAAAACAACAACCGAGGAATACCCTCGTAGCCCTCCATCTGGACTGTATGCACTTGTGCATAGATGTAATTTGTAATATGCATACGTGCTTATGCACTTTTGCATAAAGACCAAAGAACAACTACATTTACTACTATGCACAAGCGCATACAGTCCAAATGAAGGGCTACGACAGCGTTCCTCCGTTTTCTGTTTTTTTAGGTTTTCTCTTAAACCTTCCCCCCCCCCCCCTCCCCCCGGCGGCCCCCTCTCTCTCTAACGATAACTTTTTAAGAAAACGCGAGGACGATTCTTAACCACTCATCCGATCAATAAAGGTGGCTTTGACCGGGTCACCCTCCTTTAATCATCTCCACCCTCCATGAATCGCGTCAATCCTCCATGATTGCATCCACCTTAACCGAAAATGTGTTGTTGAGAATCGTCATCGCGTTTTCTTAAATTGACATCGTTCTCGTATGAACCCACCTCTCTCTGTCTCTCTATAATATATACATATACATGGTCTTTTTGTAAGCCATGCACCTCACCTACATGACTTGCACCTTTAGTACCTCTCATGATCCCTAACCCGAACCTTGTTCTTTCTTACTAAACTAGATGCTTAATGGGAGGAGAAGAGCAAAGGATGTTCTCAATGAGCAGGAAGGGTCTCTATGAAACCATCTAGCCACTTTTACTATACCAAACCAAACAGATCCTATAAATCCCACTCGAAAGCAGGGCCAGAGGTGAGATTTAAACAGAAATGATCTCTGTCTCAAATTAATAGTAGAGCTAATCTATAGGGTGTTGCCATGAAATCATCAACTACAATCAGCAAGAACTAAACAAAATATTTAGGGTTTACCACTCACCCAGCATAAGCATATAATCCCTTTATGATGGTGGGGGTAGATAGACACTTGCACCTAGAATTTAAAAGTTGAATAAAGTTGTTTATCTTTTCTTAAGAAAAAAGAAAGAAAAACAACTGATATTACAAAGATAACCAGGACAAATAAACCTGACCCAAGTAATAGAAAAATGAACAAAGTGATAACAAGACGAAACAAATTATGCAAACCTTAAAGGTACATAAAATATCAAGTCCATAGGTTATTTATCCTCGGTGAAACCTTAACGAATTCTAAGATGGAACACACTGAAAGACAAATTTGGTTGTGATTTTTGTGTCACTAAGGATTTAAGTGTGATTGGAATTATAACATGGGTGTCAATGGTTTCAAACTTTGATCTAATACAAGTTAGGCGGTGCGGGATGCATATTTGTATATAAGGCGAGTTTGAATCCGGACATGATGTAATGGCAGGGGTCCTAGGGGCACTTGGCTTCAGCTGTTGCTGAAAAAGCCTTAAGCTTTTCAATTAGCGATATGCATTTTTCAGAACTTACATTCAGTTATAACTTATAACTACCTTTTGATTCTTATCCATTGATGGTTATCAGTTATTACCGTCTGTAACTGTTTCTAACTTCCAAAAAACCTTTTTTATTGTCAATCTTATCCATTTTTCGAATGCTTACCAAAAATTCTGAACATATGAAATATTCTCCTTGATTTTGCTTTCGTTGTTGTGCCTAAATTTGAAAGCATGCTTGAGGGTTATCCCAGATTGAATGTCATGATCCCCAGGCATAGGATCGGAATATCAATTCTTACACGATTCTCATGCAATCCAGATTCCAGATTACCATTTACCCTTTCATCTATAATCCAAAATTTCTAACAATAAGTTAACCATATTGACTCATCAATTGGTTGTTGAATATCTTAAACGAAAAGACACACAAGTCACAAGAGGGGTTGTTTTATTCATGGACACAAGCTATGAATAGAAGAAATTGCATTTCAGTCCTGCCTAAATAGATGCTTTCCATTTTGGTGATACCAAAATAAATGTTGTAATTTCTACAAAATAATGAAAATCTGCCACAATTGTTAGCTAAAGAGAAATAAGCCTTACAGAATGAGTAAAATAGTTAGTGGCATCTTTTGGTAAGGAGGGAGAATATAATGCAAGGCCAAAAAGTAGATATATTTATCTGGATTCATAATTCCTTCTATTAAATTGTAGAACATAAGCAGCAATTGAGATTAACTTTAATAGCCGTTAGATGTAATAATGTAATTTGACAAGTAGAATGTTAAACGAGAAATATCATCAGGGTAAGAAGTAAAAAAAGGCTGGTAAGCACCTTTTTCGGTTAAAGAATGCACTACAAGAAGCTGTAGAAATCATTATGCTGTTTATCAAGTCTAAATCTTTCTAACACCATCACTATTTCATGTGAATTCCAAAAATTAAATAGCAAATATATGGCGGCAAAGTGGACTTGGCAAATGACAGATTTATTAGGCTAAGGATGTATTGTAAGCCAAGCAAGTGCCAAAAAAATGGCCATGTATAAAAAGCAGTCAAGTACGAAAAACTTGAGCACATAAGAGAAGCAAAATCATGGATACTCGACCATTTAGTGAAGTTAGCCCTAAACCCTTTAGAATACTGCATTTGAGACAACATTACACACCTCATTACCCTAATCCCCATTGTAGCTAATGGCATGGCAAGCAAAACATACAAGCATCAGCTTGTAGGTCCAAAAGTTACTTTAGATATTTATACAAATATCTATACAAATATCTAGCCGGCGCGTCGTTATTTCCTCTATGTTTCTGTACACCTGCCGTTAGTTAGACCTCCAAGCATCTATAAAGAGTCAAAAAAACTAGTAATTTCACATATCTTCCTTCATTACCAATATCAAAGAATTTATTTCAAGCTAAGTTCTCTGACCAAAACGATGAAGGTGAGGTTCTCTAACTTTATAAAACTAAATTAGTACCTTTGCTATTACTCATCCTTACTTATCCTACTGCAGTTACTAGGAGAGCTGCATGGCAAGTTTAGGCAGACTAATAGTGAGTGCCTAAAAGAATTCGCACCAGGTAAGTTTTGCATTGTCCCAACTTGTTTAGACATATTTGTTATGTGTTCTTTTGACTCAAGGGAATCAATATAAAATGATTGATGATAAGGGAACTCCTTTTATGTGTCTTACAGAATGGACATCATCCAACAGCTTACTACCATATCCTAAATCACACCATCACGTCAACTCTTCTAGCAAAGAACAAGGCAGCCAACCTCAAGAGTCATTTGCATGCCTAGACGCAGCAAGTGCCGATGGTGAGCATGTGGAAGACAGACCGTCTGTTTCTCTGTCTGAACTCCTTCATGGATTCCACATGTTCAGGATTCATGGAAAAGATCTAGTCATCACCGGTCTAGCAACACCAAAATTTTCAACGTCCATTGAGAATACCATGCAAAATGAAACTAGAACAACAGAAGATGAACTGAAGCTTGTCAAGAAGAAGTTGGAGAAGATGCTGAGTGCTGAAAGAAAGGAATATGATCATAATCATACGTCTTCGAGAAAGAGTTTCACCAACCCTCAGGCGACAAACAATGAGAATGAAGCAATTGCTAATCCACTTAAGCATTACGTCTTTGGTTCAGAAGTTGAACTACCAGAAACAACTATAGTAAAGGACCATAGATCATCACTGTGGGAACTGTTTCAAAAAACTAAAAAGGCGGAGGAAAAAACTGAACCTAAAAGTAACTTAGGAATGCAGAAGGAAAAGAAAACTGATAAATCTTCCGTACATTTAATGAAAAATATACTGAAAAGAAGAATTCTTCACCCTCGCTCTCAATGTTCTACAGCAGCTTCTGTAGGAACCATTAATTCTACTTCAGCCGATGAAAAACTGCACAAGGTACCTATATTTATATTCATATTATTTGAAGCATTGCATGTCCTATTAACCCTATCTCAGTTTAGTATCCTGATCTCTAATGTAACCCGTGCAGATCCTACGCATGCTCCACAGGATATATCCTGAAGCCTCAGCTATTTCACAAAAATCTCAAAACATGTGGAAATATGTGACAAAAAACAACTTCACCAATGAGGAGAGGTATATAAACAGAAATCAAATGCTATCGGAAGATACCATCATAATTCCTTACAGAGCTATTTCTGAAATGAGTGCAAACCACACAAAGAACAACATGTCGCATTCCACACATGGTGAGGGTGATACCGACTGGAATACAGAATACTGGATCAAATCAGATGCAGAATGTAAGTATACAGAGATTTACCATCTATGATTTAAAATCTTTACTACTAATATCAAGAAAGTTCAAATTTCCCCCGTTTTCCCATTTTTTAGAAAAAAAAAATGTTAGTAGAGAGTTGTTAAATTTACTTACCTGGCCTTTTAGTATTTTCTTGTTTTACTATTTTTAATTATTAATCAGCTACCATATAGTATATTCTATTTTTTAAGTGGAGCTACAGATGCTTAAAAGGATTTTCTATCCCTTGATACATATAGCGAAATTTACGTGAATCAAATCTCTGAAAAGTATCTAATATAGTTTCACTTAAGTAAGCTTGTTTACAAAGCCATAAGTCCGTCTCCTTTTTGGAGTCTATCTGAAAGCTTTTAAACTCTTAACAGTTAACATATGTATATCTGACTCGTTACTGTAATATCCTTGTAGACGTGATATTGGAACTGTAGAAGGCAAAAATGTGGAAAGGATGGATGCTGCACTTGGTTGAAACTTGAAGTACGTTGAGCAACTGTGACAGGAAGAAATTCATATATTGGAGTACTGGTAAGTGGTAACTAGCTAGCTTGTTAAAGCAAAGCAAACAGATGATAACCACCTACCATCAACGTTCAAAGTTGCCATTTTTTTTTGCTTTTCTGGAACAATAGGATGAGCTAGAAGAGCATGAGAATCAAACCTACATGTTTTTCTATAAATGGTAGAATGGAGATGGTGAATTCTGGTGAATTAATAGATATGGCAGTTGGAGTATTGTTTCGTAATGAGCTTGTGAAGAAGTAGAGCCAGTTGGAATATTGTGTCGTAATGAGCTTGTGAAGACGGCCTCTTCTAGTATGTTTGTATGGCTTGAAAAGGTCTTGTGGAAGTAATTTAGTATTATATATTAGCAATGATAGATTTAGAAATCACAAAATACCAGGGGTGGACCGAGTATGGTGCATATCGTGCCCCCTGCCACTTCGTTCCTCCATCGTAATGTAAAAGTTTTCAAGGTCGTGAAAGGTGTCCACCGTATTGTCTTGCTGGGTGGCACTGTATATTCTATAAAACTACAATAATAACATTAGTTTCTCTTAGTATAATTGGTTTGCACGGTCTTTACTCTCCTTCCAAGCTTAGATTCAAATGCATTTTCTTAGCTTTTTGACGCAGTAGGAACACGCGGAGCGGATCGACAAGCGTCAAATCCGAAAGGATAACGAGTCTAACAACGTAGAACTCGGAACTAGAGAATAATCTCTAAAACTCACGAAGGAGGAGAATTATATTAATTCAAATCTGATTACAACTGAAAGCACTAATATCCCTATTTATAATCTAAAGGAAATAGAATAATATTAAATCTACTGTAATAACTATCCTAAATAATAAAAGAAACTAGATAAAAAGGAAACGATGTATAATAACTTAGGAAACTAGATAACTGAGAAAATAGGCAAAATCAGATCTGGCGGTGCTGCAACATCTCGCGGCGCGAGTAAGGTACTTGAGGAGCGAGCGGTCTTCATACTATGTGTTTCGTCATCGCAAGTTGGGCGGGGACCCTCGGGGCATGAGCTTGCATCTGTGTGGCCTGGTCGTGTTCGTCTTCATTCGGGCGGGGACCCTCGCGGAATGAGTTTCATGTTTCTTATGTTTCTCGAAGAATTTAGGATAAACACTTGACCACAGGACCTCACATATAGAAATCAAGGAACTAACTAACAAGCCAATGATAATTTGTGATAAATTCCTCCTTTTATGGTCAGATGATGTGGCTCTGTGAAAGAATTTCTAGGTCTGCCTCTGTGAAATATCCTACTTTCCAGTCCAGAATAATACTTTTAGAAGCCATTTAGAGCAGCAGACTAGCAAATATATATATATATAGGTATATAGGGGTGGGTTCAAATGTGAACCACTTTTTGGTTGTGAACGTGAGGACAACCGAGAGTGCGACACGTGGCGGATGACTAGGCGCCACGTCAGATCCACGGCGGATGACTAGGCGCGATTCATGGGAGGGCATTGAATTAAAGAGGGGGATCACACTCAAAGTCGCCACGTGTCGCGCTCTCGGCTGTCCTCACGTTCACAACCAAAAAGTGGTTCACATTTGAACCCACCCCTATAGGTATATATATATATATATATATATATATAGAGGAAAGTTCAATTGTGAACCACTTTTTAGTTGTGAACGTGAGGACAACCGAGAGCGCGACACGTGGCAGCTTTGAGTGTGGTCGCCCTCTTTAATTCAATGCCCTCCCATGAATCGCGCCTAGTCATCCGCCGTGGACTTAACATGGTGCCTAGTCATCCGCCACGTGTCGCGCTCTCGGTTGTCCTCACGTTCACAACCAAAAAGTGGTTCACATTTGAACCCACCCCTAGGTATATATATATATATATATATATATATATATATATATATATATATATATATATAGAGAGAGAGAGAGAGAGAGAGAGAGAGGGAAGTTCTTTTGTAAACCAATTTTTGGTTGTAAACTGTGTAAATCATCTATTTCATTCAATGAAATTGGTTCATGAAATTGTTTACTATGATGAAATTATATATAGGGGTGAGTTATTATAACACTTTGTGCATGCTAACCTTTGTCCTAGAGTTTCCCTTCCACATTCATAGTGGAAGCTGAACTTCGTAGTCAGCATTTAAAGCCTCTCTTTAGCATCTACGAAATTTAATGATCAAAATAGCTTTCGGCATGAGCCATTGATCCTAATTAACTAGATCAAACCCACACTAGTACACATTTATTTATTGGTCCACCTAACAACAATACCTATAACTATTGGCTTCCCAAACACACAATTAGATTCTAGATGATTTTATGATTTGCAATGCAACCAAGTGAAAGATTAAAAATCATATAACACATAATACATGTTTATAAGCGTGCACACAGTTACAGTTGACAAACGATGACCCTTCGATTAGCATAATACAATCGATCTACACATAGATACATACATAAAATAATTGCTTATAGAAGAAATACATACACATCTTCATCCATGTAACGTTACGATATCTAAAAGAGATATAGAGTTCGACTCACCTATCTATGCTTCATAAGCACAATTCATAGAGCAATGCCAATGATCGATTAACTTATGCTTGAAATCACTGTAATTAAAATTCAGCTCACATAAGCACAATTCATGCCATAGATCGATTAACAATTTGCGAATTGTTCCATTTTAGCTGCGCGAAGATTTGTACGACGGTAGAATTTGGGGAAAAAGAAGAACTTTTGCCGCGCGATTTTGGGAGAGATTGGGTCGTCGATTTGCTCTTTACGGGCCGACGATGTAAATTTCTTTGGCCCAATTGGAAACCTTAGGCTTAAAATAAGGAAAGGACTACAAACTTCTACTTTCGAGATTTTTGTGGAAAGGCATCCGAGACTTTCTTCCGACTAATTCCGACAAGGTTTATTGACAGCTAAAGCATGTTGCCTTGAGTTAATCCCTAGTAGCCATAATCTAAAACCGTTTGGATTCGAACCTGGGGTAAAACACACAAGTCTTAATCAGTACGTCACAGCCTTGTAGTTTTCTACTACGAGATTTTCGAAGTCAAATAATTTTTTTAATTAATTAACACCGGAAATGTATTCGTACAACTCAGTGTGATTTTTAAAATCGATATTTTGAAATTGCGATTACAATTTAGATTCTGTTATATCATATGAACTCATTTTTCACCCCTCTCATTCAAAAAAGAATGTAACAAAATATTTAAAGTCAAGAAGGCTTTCAAGTCAAAGAAATATTTTGAGCCATTCTTAAGTCTAGTAGAAAACAAGTTTGTGTTTACAATAAAACAAACTTGTAGCATTCTTAAAACTCGTAGAATAATGCTCGAAGTCAAAAAAATGTGGTTACACAGGCCCACTACTACCATCTTAGTCGTAAATCCCTTTATGCAACATTTGGGTTTACAATTCTTTTACAAATTTTGGGATGACATAATTTACAACTCATGCAACTCACATCTTAACCATTGATTTCATGATCGATGGTTAATAGATGTTGGTCCATAATTTTTTATTAAAAATTACCTCTATTCAATGATTAAGATGTGAGTTACATATATTGTTAGAATAACATAGGTTGCAAAATAATCTTAGCATAGATTGACAAATGAATAAAAATGAGATAGATAAACAATCGCATTGAGTATCAAACATATTGGTATAGATTTGATTAATATGTCTATTCAAATAAGGTAGGAGCTTAAAGTTGCATAAATATTATTTTGAAAAAACTTTCACATAAATAACTACTTGTATTCGTATATAAAAATATTGATTTACAAAATTATGAGTTTAAGAAATGTAGAACATGAAGTTGGTGAATGGATTCTTTGTTATTCCAACCATGCCCAAAAAAAAAATGGATTAAAACTGTAGAGTGTAAATACTTTGTTGATAAAATTTGTAGTTATTTTAGGCTATAATTAATTAAACTCAAATTTATCTTGTTAAGATAACAATACCTAAATAGTTTTAAATTGTTTTACACATAGAATATGTTATTTTAATGATAATGATGACGATAAAGATGGAAAATAATGGTCAAAAGAGGAAAAACTTTGAGTTTGTCTTGTTTCCTTGAGTTTTATGAATGCCCTTTTAAAACTATTCAATGAATGAAACGGGTGCGTCCTTAAAGTCATCAAAGGTTGAAAAAACTCATGAATAGACTTTCGGTAATTGATCAAAGTGTTTGAATATGGCTAACGATGACCATTTTGTTTTTAATATTTTATATCTCATATATATGTCAAATTATCAAATAATATATGACTAGGATTGTTCAAATAAGAAAGGTTACATGATTGTTCATATATATGATAATGTGAATCACAAAAAACAAAAATAAAGATACATATTTGAAATAATGTTACAAAATTTTCATATAAGATACATATATATAAATCTTAAAATGGATCTTTTTCAATCATTTATATATATATATATATATAGGGGTGAGTTCAAATGTGAACCACTTTTTGGTTGTGAACGTGAGGACAACCGAGAGCGCGACACGTGGCGGATGACTAGGCGCCACGTCGGATCCACGGCGGATGACTAGGCGCGATTCATGGGGAGGGCATTGAATTAAAGGGGGGGACCACACTCAAAGCCGACGTGGCGCCTAGTCATCCGCCACATGTCGCGCTCTCGGTTGTCCTCACGTTCACAACCAAAAAGTGGTTCACATTTGAACTTTCCTCTATATATATATATATATATATATCTCGGGGTGTGGGGTGAAAGCCACACTACTAGGGTTCGAATCCTACGGGTGACATTTCTAAGATATTCAGACTTTGAATCTAGTCCTTTGGGCCAGGTTCGAGGCTGATATGGGAGGATCCAGTCTATGGGATCCACTTCCTACCGGTCGGGTTTCAGCCATAGGCTGGGTCGGGTCGCAGCGGATTAGTGGGATTGCCCAATTGAAGGTCCGATACCGCTGGAGCGTGTGTGTTAACTTACCGTTCAAAAAAAATATGTCATCACAAATTGTTTGTATATCTTGACACTTAAAACATAAAAGCAGGAAGAAATCAGTTAAATCATCATTCAAACTTCTTTCTTGCTCTATTTCGTTACATATTTAAAGTGTAGACTTTATTTTAACCTACACCCTTTTAATCGTACCTTATATTTCTCTTCAATTTCTCAACCACATGGTATACGAGCTAGCTTGTGTCTGTCTCAATTAGTTTCACGAGACATTAGAGTTAACAGTAAAAAATTAAACTATGGGTAATGTAGAGCTAGAGGACATGAACTAATGAGTATTGACCTGTAGGGAGTAAAACCAAAGGTTGGATGATCATAAATTTTTTTATTATTCATAGAGTGATATTTACACATATGTGGTTGTGAAACTATTTCATAGTACTAATAATTTTCAACCACTTTGATATGCCATATTGAATAGAATTTATTTTTATTTGCTTAGTGTTAGTGATTGTACCATGATTTGGATTTGTATATGAAATACAAAAGATGCATCAGTAAGCGAATCACATCATATATTACCTTCTAGACATATGACCATACAAGTGATTGAAAAAAATATTATTTTGTCACATTTATGTCATTTAGTCATCACTCACCAATTCTTCATTCATCATTAGCATCCACACCAAGCTAGGCATAATAATAACAATAATATGGTTGTTAAAACTATGTTTTTTATTTGAAAACAGTTTATTTACTCAATAAATTAAAAACAACTCAATAAGTCATTTTTTTATTTCTCCAACAACATCGCTTGTGAGTTCTACTCACTATTACATGCATAAACAAAATACCGACTAGAAACAACTTTAATATCTTTTTAAGTTACCCTAAACGATTATAGATGCATCAATAAACAAATTACTATAGTTTGGTGGCCTTTTCAGTAAACTTGAAAAGTATGGTGGTTGAATTGGACAAATCAAAGAAGTGTAGGGGCTCAAATAGATGTTAATTAGGCAGTATTAATTTTAGCTAAGGCGAGCTATATATTATGGTATTAAACCATGTAATTAAGATGTGATGTGGTTGGTAGCCCCTCATGGCCCCATCCTCCTTCCTTTCTCTATGGTCTCTAATCTTGCGTTAATTAATGTATTACATAAGTCATTTATTATGGCATGCTTGCAATTTCATGCAAGTGAGTGTAAAAATTAATAAGGTCATCTTCAACGGTTTTATTAAAATTAATTAACAACAAATAGATTTTTATTTGTTAAAATATTCTACTAAATTCGCTATCATATTTTTAAAATTAAAAAAAAAAATTAAGTATACTGAAATTTCTTGATTAGAAGAAAGAAATATTATTTGATTGCTTAAAAATATTTAAAAAATAAATAATAAATGTAATGTATATTTTTTAATATATAAGTTATAACAAATTCTCTAAAATATAAAATTTGTTGGAGTTGAAAAAATATTTTTAGAGATTTGAATTTTTCATTTTTCATTTTTCATTTAACATTGATTATATTACTAAAATATATATAAATATATATAGTTTTATCATTATCATGCATTTATTTTCTAAAAAATAATATAAAATAACATAGTTTTATATTATTGGTAGAAATGAATAAAATAATGATTTCTCTCATTCCACCATCAATTTTTGAGAATTCTTTGAGCTTGAAGGTTTTTCTTGTTTCATTATTTTAAATCACATTATAGAGAAACTGTTGAAGCAATGTAAAATATAAAACTTTTATTTTCTTTATATTAGAGAAGTTGTTGGAGATGTTTTAAGGATGGTAATTTCATATCAAATTAAACTAGTCAAGATGTATACAAATCATATAAAGTAAAGTCGATTGATAGTACCATACTAAATATGCAAACTTGGTTGTTATGCAACTTGGGTGAAGGGTGAAATTCGTAAAATAAAAAAGCATTCCATCATGTTTTCTACGTTGTAAATGAAGATTTTTGTTAAAACCAGAATATTACGTAGACCAAATTTGTAATTTACTTAAATTTGAGTTTTTTTTTGGAAAGATTCATCTAGACTTTCTCTATGCTACATCTATGGCAATTTAGTAATTAAATTATGACCGTTTAAGACTAAGTCAGACCATAAGTATTATGATTCTTTTTAACAGCAAATCTACTTCATTCCTAAATTACACATTTGTTCATATTGAGACTCGAACCTCTGACCAAAAATCAGGAGAAATACCTAACCTTACAAACACCTTGATATCGCTGAGCTACAAGCCCTTTGATTAACCACAATTATTACATACGTTTAGAATTGAATTCTGAACGATCGAATATTTCACCGGATCCCAAAAACTCAAAAAGCATTTAGGATGAAAGAGGAGACAAGCTTCCTTTTAGATATATCTCGTCTAAATTGGAGAGGCGGCGCCGGTGCCGGAATGTTGACCACCCACCAACCATTAAAGATCCCACATTACCCTACCCATTTGGAAAACATGCATACCATGTGTTTCTTATTAAACTTTTTTAAATGTTTTATTTGTTTAAATCACTTTCCATTTGCAAAAACATTAATTTATGATTGTAAGATTATCTTCAAAGAAACGAATCATACTTATAAAAGATAAAAATAATGGTTGAAAATAATATTTCCAAAATATCTACATGTGATAATTGTGTGTTTTTTAAATAATAATTAAAACCTGTATAAGATTATTATTTTAATAGATTTAAATAGAACATATTATTACAATTATAGATGAAGGTGGAATTAATAGAACACTTTCTCTTATAATTGCATCATTCATTGAACCTAATTATTCCAAACCCATTATTTCTTAGCTGATAACTACATGCTTCTTTAACCAAAAGACAAAAACTTTAAAACAAAATCTTTCTTGGATCCCATTGCAAAAAAATATAATAAAGATATAGCTTTAGGAAAAGAGTCATTGATTTGAAATAAAAGTCTTAGTGTAAAACACCAAAAAATTTCTAGATGTATTTATTTATACTTCATTATCAATCCTACAACCTTACTATAAATACATACGTAATTCCATACATGTTTTAAATACCATTTAATCTATCTATAGCATATGTTTCGCTTGATTTTTATGTTTTTGACAAAATAAAATATTTGTCCTTTCTTGATTTAAAAAGAAAACTCTATATAATGCTAAAAATAAAGATATAAGTGATCCACATGTTTCGTCTCTATGGTTGTATTTTTCTAGTTTTTGGATTTTTTTTGTTTTATTGGACTATATCCTTTTGGTTGCATTTTTTACATTGAGTCACATTCTTAGCACAACTACATGAATATCCAAGCACTTGAATTATTTAGAGACCAAATTCATTAAAAAAAAAAAAAAACCGTAAGTAATCATAGAAATCTATCTTATTAAAAAATGAAATCACAAGGATATATATAGCTCATTTAAAAACGAAATCATTTGGATATAACTCATTGAAAACGTAATTACAAAGACATGTTTCAATGAATTTTCGAAAATGAAACAAGAACCATTAAAACATCTAACTACATGAACCAGAAATGTAATTTACTCTAAAGATAATGAGAATAATATATTGGAAGAATATATAATGGTGGTTGGAAATGGAGGGTGACAAGTCGCATTTCGATAACTCTTGCAATTGGTCAACACATATTTTGGGAGAGAATAATCATGCGCACGTGTCTAGACCAAGAAAACGCATTCCACAAATCAAGACTAGATTAATATTCAAATTTTCTTAGGAGAATAAAAAAATTGTTGTTTTTTTCTTTCAATAAATAGGATTAAAGCTATATTTTGTTGATGGCTTTGTGGAAGCTCTACCGTTTACTTGTTCTCTTGTTGCCGCTCAAAAAAAAATTGTAATTTTTTACTTAATTTCATTTAATTTTTGTAAAGGTACTGGACTTTGAGTAGACGATCATACTCAATATAGAATGCATGCTCCATGGAAAAGCATGACCATTATATATATATATTTTTTAAAATTAAGCAATTTCTATTTTCTAAAGAACATAATTATATATAAATAGTTAACAAAAGTTTTAACCATATCTGATAATCCGACATTTCCTAAAGTCAATTGTGTAAAGCTCACTAAAAGAAAAAAATGTATGTAAATCTAACCACGCATAAAATATGAGGCAGAGACCAAGAGAGAAATAACAACACCAAACAAACCGAAGCACACCCTTTGCTTCCTTTCTTCACCGTTTAAAAAAAAAGTAACCTAGCAAAAAATAAAAGTATATTTGTAAAAATAAATAACAATCTTTTTCTCTCTAGTCTTCAAAAACATAAATACTTAATTCCTGTTTTTCTATTTTATTCCTTTAGTTCCCCTTTCAAAAACACAAATTAAAAGTTTTCATTATTTTTCTTATTTCCTTTACATTTATTTATTTTTTTTTTCTCACACATTCGAGAACATAACCAACTTATCAAGCAACCAACTAAAAGAACGTGTTGCATCATCTTTTAGAAGGGAAAAAGTAAGTACGGTATTTGGTTTTAATTAACAACAAATTGAAGAAAATTTTTCTACTTGACCGGCACCCCCTCCCAAACCTAATCCTAGCTCTATTCATAATTGAGTAAACCACAATTTTGGTCCTTATGGTTTACACAAACTTATTAACGAAGCCCCTTAAATTTTGGTAAGTACAATAATGGTTGTTGTAGTTTTTATTTTGTTATGAAAATGTTTCATTTGACTAATGTTGTTGAAAACCTTTAGATGAACGACATTTTCATCTTTTTGCATACTAGTAGGAAATGAAGCTTGAATTCACAAGACAGTATCATGAAGGTTATGATTTTCCAATTTGTAAACTTATTAGGTCATTTGACTATTAAACTAGATTTCATTTAATCATGCAATAGGAAAGAACATGGTTCTACATTTGCAGCCAGTCGTAGAAGAATATCTTAAATGTAGTAGTAGTCATGTCCTTTTAAGTTCTTAACATCTCAATCCCTTTAAGCTTCTTTACTTGCAAGATGCAACCATCGACCTCCACTGACCGAAAGACTTCTCCAAACAATACCATACATCGAGATCAAACCCATAACTTAGACTGAAGGGGATTTGATGTTACGGTAGTTACAAGAACTTATAGAAAAATAATGATGCATATGATTGTACAAATGAAATTGTGATGTTAACGAACCATTAGCACAATGAAGATACAATTAAACCTATTTTGTTAGTGATCTAGTTCTTCAGCGTTTTCATGTCATCAAGGTCATGGACGGACCTGGCTAGGTGTCTACGGTGGCACAAACGACTTGAAAACTATCTTGGGTCCGTCCCTGGTCCATGTTAAACTTGGTTGTGGCTGGTATTATCAGCCACAACCCCTTATACCCCATATCTACCTCTCAACATCACATTTCTGTCTTTACACTCATCATCATAAACTTGAACATATATATTAATGTAAACCAAATAAATTTTAATTGAGTTAAAGTTTTCTCATTGTTTCTCAATCCATAAAGTTTTCTGTATTTGAAAAATGTGGCAAGGATCACCATTGGTCGAGAACATGAGTGATGAGTGTCTAGGAAATAAAAAACGAGACAAGATGAATTAAACGAAAATTAAAGAAAGTTTTAGAAACCAAAATACCCTTCATTTAACAACACATTGGCTAACGATGCTAATACTAGAGACCTTCTTAAAAACAAAATACAAATTACGGTAATTATCTATTTAAAGAAAGGTTCAAATGAGAAGTGATAAAAAAATATGGTAGAGAATTGATCTCAACCGTTGATGGATGCGATTCACGGAGAGTGATTGGTCAAATCCGTCTTTATTGACCGGTGAATGGTGGAGATCACTTCTCTACTTCATATTTTTTTAGCACTTCTCATTTGAACCTAGTAATTTCTATTTATCATTGTACCTATTGAAATATAAAGACTTATTTTTATCTTTGTGTAAACCATAAGGACCAATATTGTAGTTTATTCCTCAAAAGTTAATACAGCCTCCATATCTTTAAAGACTCTCCATTTATCATATTTCTTCCTTCTTCAAAGTTCAAACCATACACGCATCTCTTCTTTCTCTCTCTCTCTCCAATGGACAATCTCGATTCCATCTTTCACTATTCATCGTCTTCAGCTTCACCGCCGGCCGCCGTCTCTTCACACTTATCACTAAACATGTATTCCGATCATTATTCCGTCGCCGATCTCGGTAACAAAAGCCGTTACGGCAGCTACGATCAATCGGATGACGATCACGACATCCGATTAATCGGAGAGAATCAAAATGGCGTCTCCGGCAACATGATCTTCGCCGCCGCCGCAGGCGATCGCGTTTCTCCGAATGCTAATAGCTTCGGTACTTGCGACGGTGGCGAACTGAATACGGCGAACAAGCTCGTCAACGTGAAAAAAGGCGAGAAGAAGATTAGAAAACCTAAATACGCATTTCAAACGAGAAGTCAGGTTGATATTCTTGACGATGGATATAGATGGAGGAAGTATGGTCAAAAGGCCGTCAAAAACAACAAATTCCCCAGGTAAATACGTATTTTTTCACTATATATACGTTTGTATAACTAGACGAAAGTCCGTCTACAAACTCGAATCTAATTGCAAACATGAGAACAGCCGAGAATGTATCACGTAATATATTCAGTCTGAAAAATACAAGAACAATCTTTTACTATTCAGACAAAATATGTAACATGGTACAACTTTTCTGAATTTAGACCACGTGAATAATTCTGTATTATTCATACCGAATATGTAACGTGGTAGGCTTTCTTGAATTCCTTAAGATGTATCTGTTTTTCTTAAGCTTAATCCTGGATTCATTCGGTGAAAATTAGTCAAAAGAATATTTGGATTTAAAGAAAAAAATAACCCTCTTTTGGTCAATAGTCAACAGTCAATTTACACAAGATCTAGAAAGAGCTCAATAAAGTTTGATAATTTTTTTTGATTACTAAAGCCGGTGGATATTCAATTTAACCGATAACATTTCATGTTAAGAAGAAAAAAAAAATGTGATATAACTCCTCGAATGAGACTTGATAGTATGCAAATGAATTTATTCGTGACCTAGATATCGTATGTGTCTTTGATCTATTATCATATGTGACTAACTATAATAAAATGCATGTGTTTTTGTTTAAAATCTTAATTTTACTAGCTATATATAATTAATATACAGTTTGTATATGCATTCATAATCTACTTTTGGATAAAGTTTAGTGAATGAGTTTAGTTCTAGCTATTAGATTGATCTCTATACATAATATTTGTCTAACATAATTTGAAATTTTATTTGCATTCAAAAAATTAATTTGTTTAACATATTTTTGGTGTGTGTATATATATAGGAGCTACTACCGCTGCACACAACAAGGATGCAACGTAAAAAAACAAGTTCAAAGGTTATCAAAAGACGAAGGAGTTGTGGTGACGACTTATGAAGGAATGCATACACATCCAATCGAGAAATCTACAGATAATTTTGAGCATATTTTGACTCAGATGCAAATTTACTCTTCTTGTTAGTTAGCTAGCACTGATATAAGAAACGGGAAAATTAATAAATGTTATTTAGAGGTATGCGATGGTAAATTAGCTAGCCCTAAATTAATATACGGTGGTTTGCTAGTGTAATTACTTATATTCATCTTAAACGTTACTTGTATGGATTCTGGGTTTTTTTATCCTTACATAATAAGCAAATATTATGTAAATGAAAATGGAGTAACCCATAACATAATTATAAATATAGTAGTGGCTTTATTTATTTTGTGGTTAATTTTGCAGTAATGGTTTTGTTTATAATTAAGATGGATAGCTAGTTTAAATGTTTTATAGCATGCATGCATGGCATGCTACTTAATATTGATCATTCATTGACCCCAACTGTAAAATCAGACGTGATTTTATACTTGATTTGACTATTTTTCTGTTCCTTTTATTTTGTTAATGTTCTAGTTTGAACCTTTGAGTGTGTAGGTGTGTGAAGAGAGAGAGAGAGAGAGAGAGAGAGAGAGAGAGAGAGAGGAGAGAGAGAGAGAGTTGCAAATCCATTTTAGATTGTGAACTAGAGTATGAATGAGAACACAACACATATCCCTACGGTGTCCACATTCACTATATATGTGTGTTGTACCGGGGGGTTCAGTTTTGGACTTTCCATTGGCAATCGTGCAGACAGTAGCTAAATAGAAGCAAACATACGTACTTGTTTTAAAATCACCGAAAATATCCAAAAACCTCATTTAAAACATTAGCTAATTAGATTAGAGACCCCGTGGATTCATTATGCCCTATGTTGGAAATGACGGTTATATCCACGTATGCTTCTTTTTTTGAAGATATATAGTAACTATATACAGGAAACGCAACAAATAAACTCACATACCCTCCCATCTTTTGTGAGATTTGAACCCTTGGCATTCTAAAAGGCCAAAGACTCCAATATTGTTAGGCTAGAGGCCGTTTGGTTGTAGGCTTTCTTCTTGTCTTAACCTAAGAACACTCTGAATTTACTATAATTTAGATCTAAAATCCTTAGATTTTATCTTTGTTAGATACGTATTAATTTAGGCCACACAAATAAATCGATATATTGTTGGAGTCACATTTTCTCCATATATACTTTTTTTTTTAAGAGGTATCCCAGACTACATTGGCCCAGACTAATCCTCGGCAATTTTTGGGCCGAAGCCCGACTGCTAAACCATGCAGCCCGAGGTCGAAGCCCCCGTACTATACTTTTGATGGCAATATTTAATTCAAGTTGACATATATTTCTCATAAAAGTCTATCTAACCAACACTTTTCAATAAAAAATCAACATCACTTATTTTTATTTTCTTAAATTTCAAGAGAAAACTAATATGAATTTGGATCAATAGTTCAATACATGTTCTATCAATAGTAAATGGAAAACGAATTCAAATATCAAAGGGAGGGGGGCTTGTTTAAAGGAAAGAGATGTAAGGTCGTTGGGCTAACCAAAAATATAGTTGGGCTAGCAGCTAAGATTGAAAATTACGTGTCATAATTATTTATATTATTCGATAAATATTAATTGGTTACAAATTTTAAAGGAATAAAACCAAAAAAGTTAACATGTTTCATGTTTTATTTATGTTTACCATTTATTTTATTTTATTTATGGTTCACATCCTCTTTCTATGTTCCCGGTCCTCAGTTATGTTCTTGACAATAAGACGGTGCTATCATAAATTAATTTTGTAGCTTCTCAAACCAACCTTATAAAAATTTCTCTTTCTAGCTCAAAATGCACGTCGGTATCTATAGGTGATGATGATGCGGTCGATGAATTAGGTTGTGGCAAATCCATATTGTATAAAAATTAAAATAATGAAATATGGAATAAATAATGTAAGAGAATATAAAGTTTTTTTGTGTGAAAAAAATAAGGAGGCAGAGGTTAAGATATATAATATGTATAATTTGAAAAGCAAATAAATAAAATAAATAAAATTAAAGTAGCCGTTTATTTTTTTTTTTATCGTTGGGAAACAGTCAAAATAATTAATTTTTTATTTTATTTAAACACACAGTTTGGCTCAGGCTTGCAAAACCGCCCACCCTACCGGTGCCCTTTACCCGCGCCACGCGTACCACCTACCCACCCTCCCCTTACCCATGTTGTACCCGCACCAGGTACGGATTTATACATAAACAATTAAACATCATTTGTAAATGCCAATAGTTTATGTGACTCTAAATGCATTTAGGGCGCGTTCGTCTTGCGGGAATGGAATGGAATTGGAGGGATTTGGATTTCAAATCCATTCCATTCCCGTGTTCGGTAAGACATATGATTTGGCAAGGGTGGGATTTGAAATCCAAGGGGGTTTGTGAAATCCTGGAAACAATGGATTTTGAAATCCTTCTTTATAGGCTGGGATTTGAAATCCAATCCAGCCGGATTGTAGACGCTCTTTCTAATTTTCATTAACTCCACCTTTGCTTAAATTCAGAAATCATAAATAATGTTGAGATAAAGCTTCCAAACCGGTGGTGAAGCATTTGTGAACAGAGTAGCACCGGAGAAGGAGGAGAGAGGCGGCGGCCATGGACGGCGGCAAGCGGCGGCGAAGCATTAAACCTCCATTGTTGCCCTAATTTCAGAGCTCCATCTCCATCTCCATCGCAGCCCTCCGTCGTATATCCTCACTCAATTTCAGATCTCCATCATTTTCTCTGACCTCGATCTCAGAGTCGGTAGCTCCACCGCCATCCACCTTCAGCTCCGCCCCCAAATCGAAGTTCTCAACAATGAGCAAATCGGAGAAATCCGAACAAGGTTAGGTCGTCGGAGAGATGGATTTTCCGGATTGGGGGTGAGGGTGCCGGAAAATCAACGGGATATGGGGTTGGAGGTTTGGCCGGAGACGAGGGGGGAGTGGTGACCGGAGGCGATGGGGGGAGTGGTGACCGGAGGGTTGGTCGCCGGTGACCGGAGCGGCCGGAAATATACACAGACATCTATATATATATACACACGTTCGGATTTATTATGCTTATAAATATGATATTTTCAAGATAAATTACAGTTTGGCCCCTAAGGTTTAATGAAGTTACAATTTTGAAATTCAATTCCCATTCCAAATCCCGCAAAACGAACACGGGATTTGAAATCCAAATCCCTTCAAATCCAAATCCCTCCAAATCCAAATCCCTTCTTGAAATCCATTCCATTCCAATCCATTCCCGTAAAACGAACGCGCCCTTAGAGCCTAAGCACTAGGTTTTATTAAGTAAGTTGAACTTTCTCTAGTTTCCTAATTCCTATATGGGCCAAGGTATCTAGCTGATGTAGACAAACTCAATTGATAAATAGTAAATACATTGTCATTTAAATAATTATAAAACTTAATTAACTTTAATTAATAATTAAATATAATTGAGCCCAAGGGATTAAAATTTAGAAGATTGCGAGTCCACGTTCCACAAACAACAAGCATAAATCCATAAGCATGCGGGCCAATAACCCGATCCGACTTGCCTGCCTGCTTTTCGAAAGTTTGACACTAAAATTAACAAAAAGACCATTACAAATTGATATTAGTAAAATTCATAATGACCATAAATATTATTTCTAGCATATTGTCATCTTAGTAATTCGAAATCGGAAAAACTATATAAATGATTTGAAGAACGTAATTTTCATGTTAGGATCAGTCATTTAGACCAATATACCTTCACAATAGTAAAAAGATCCTTAAAGAAAAAAATGTGAAATCAACCACCTTATAAATAGATCTACGAGTCGCTGACTCTTCCCATCCTAAGGCTCATAAGTTTTGATATATTTATATAATACACCTTCTCCATGATGTATTTTGTCATTAAAATGTGAACACAAAACGTTTGGTTTAATACATAGTTTAATAAAATTTATCAACTATTTGTTAGATACATAAAATAGAGTGAGAATCAAACGACAATGTTGTCAAAATAAGATAACAATAAAACAACCAAATTATATATAAATTTATAATTATACATAAATTAATAGAACACGATCAATATAACAATAAACGGATGATCTGTCATGCAACCTAAGAACATAGTTAAAAGGATGTGAACCATTTGTAATTTTACATAATATATTAGAGCATCTCCAACAACTTTTCTATATTTTTTCTAAAATAGAGAATAAAATATCAAAATTTCTAAAACTTTACTTTTCCATCTCCAACAGATTTTCTATTATAGAGATTTTATCATCACTTATATTATTAAAATATACATTACATTTATTATTCCAATAAAATTTTAAAAACTTTAAACAATCAAATTATGCTATTGGTGAAGGATATTAAAATAATATTTCTCTCTACTTTTAGAGATTTTATAGAGAATTCTCTATATTTAGATATTTTTCTAAATTTGTTGAAGTATTTTAGCAACCAAAACCTATTTTTTGCTATTTTAGCAAATCTGTTAGAGATGCTCTAAATTACACACATCTTATCTTATTTATTTTTTGTATGAATCTAATCCATATAAAATATATCAATAATAATAATGATAAATTAATTGAATGTTAGTAAAATTGGTGCTGGTTGTGTCACCTGTGGGTGGGGGTTATGTTAAAGTTATGATTTTAATGCCAACTTTACTTGTACTTCTACTATACACCTTCACAACCAATTAATATCCTCTTAAATCATTTTTATATTTAAAACCCTCTGTGTCACTTCCTAAAATCTCCACTAAGAGCATCTCCAACAGCTTCTCCAAATTTTCTCTAAAATGGAGAATTAAAAGCTAAAATCCCTAAAATAATTTGCATCCATCTCCAACAGCTTCCCCATTTTAGAGATTTCAACATTGACTTTTGTATTAAAATATTTATCAATCAATTAAAAAATTGTTTCTCTCTCTCAATTATTATTTTTCATGGACTTTCATTGGTTGTTTCAAAGTGTAATCATATTTGGAGTGATCTCCAAATATGGAGAAAAAAATCTTCTCTCTCCAACTTTCTCCATTTTGGGGATAGGTTTGGAGAAGCTGTTGGAGCACTAAAATACCCCAAAATCTCCATTTTCCCTACTTTTCTCCATTTTGGGGATGCTGTTGGAGATGCTCTAATGTTGTTATATCCGTCGACATATCTCATTATAAAAAACACTCACTTAATTTAAAATCAAATTGTTTATTTGAATTCATATTATTGGTATTGTAAATGAATTCTTTAAATATTGTGTAGAAAATTCCATCAAATATTTTCTATTTGTACGAAATAGATGATTACACTTTCTCGTTTTAAATAACTAAGTCCCTAAATTACTTAAGTTGTTCAAAAAGAGTCCTACAAATTTATCACAATATGTAGTCCTCTAAATTTAAGACATATAAAACAACTTAGTAGGATATTTGAAGATTTATGGCATTCTATAAAACCAGTTTCATTGTAGTAGGGTGTTTAGCCAAGATAGTAAAATGTAAAACTCTTAATTTTCTCAAAAATTATTTCATCGTACTTGTTTATGAGTGAAGTGAAAATTTTCAATAAGAACAAAATCTTTATGGCAACAACCCTCGTACCCTCGAGATTGTACCAATAATTGATGCTATTATTCAACATTAATCATGATTCAGTAATTATCACAACCCTATACTCTAAGGATATAGAATGTGCCTATGATGTTAAAAATAAAAATTAAAGCAATATTGACAGTAACTATACATTTATGCTAGTCAAAATATTAATGATACAAAAATAATATATTTGAGTTTCGAGTCTTCATTTAGGCTAAATAATTGTAAGTGGCTTACGTACTAAAAAGTAATTAAACGTGTTAAAAACCCAAAAGTAACTAAAAATGTCATATTTTATTAGATATTACATTTCACTAAAACAAGTTAATAATTTATGAAATTTGTTTTATTTATATTAAATTTTCTTAGAAAATAAGTGGCAAAGAAAAACATTGTAAGCAATAACGTGTTTTGTATTTATTGTTTTGACATAATGGAAGATTGTACTTTCAAGACAATTATTTGCTGCACTTATTTTTGACAATTGTGTGTCATCTTTCAACTTATTTAATTTATATATAATATTTTAAAAACAATCAAAAGTGAGAAAATTATAAATTATTTAGGAAAAAGAAAAGGTTAAAATGCAATCGTAAAAACAATGAAGAAATCATTACCAAAGGTTATTATTTAGCATAAAACTAGATTCAAGTCAAAATCATGAAGCAAAAATACAATGTCGTTTCCAACAACAAATCTTGAACCCATTTTATAGATCGAGACGTTGACCTCCACACATCTCCTCTGAAGGCCTCAACCCCAATTGGCTCATTTAGAAATCCAGTGGAATGTAAGGAGTTGGAGCTCAAATAGCGATCAATAATATGAGTGTTTCACTGATTAGAAAAAAAAATCTGATTATCATGATAGTTTACATAAAGTAACTAGTTATCTATTTACCACCTTCATATAGGTTGTCATGCTTTTGGGACGGCAAGAGAAGTCGCACATGTGATCAAGTCTTCAAATGAAGTTGTCGGCGAGAAATCCAAACCCCACCAATAGAAAATGTTGCATTGTAATTGGATCGTTTCTTATTTTGAGAACTATTTTCAAAGACTAATATTTTATGATAAAATAAACCAAACACGAAACTTTATCAAATAAAGAAAACTCAAGAATGTACTTTGTTCTATTGCAAATTCAAGTTAGTTATTTACAAAACCATATGTTATTTATCCTATTAAAAATATGATTAAATTACAATTTTCGTCCCTATGGTTTCCTTCGTTGTGGTTTAAAAATTACATTGTCATTACATGGTCTGTTACTCATTAGTTTTTCATCCTTATGATTTATAATTTATTGTTTTTCGGTCTTTGTGGTTTACAAATATTTTACTATTTTCATCCCTTACATTTAAAGGCCGAAATTAGCCTAAGCACGAAAATAGGAATAAATTACAAACTATAGCGATGAAATTGGCAATTTCTAAACCACATAGATGAAAATTGGATTTTTTTTCTTTTGATTTACAAACCATAGGAACATAAATTATAATTTACTCAAAACATAAAATATTCTATTAACCGCTAGAGAAATACAACATCTTCCAAATAAAGTTCCTAAAAGTAAGTGGTTGTTTGGCAATTGATGAATGGTTTGGTGCTGGATGATTAAGTGGTTAAAATGATTAAAAGACTCTTATGATATAGTGCAAAATGAAATATGGTGGTTCGGTAATTGTTGCTAATGAAATCAGAATGGTTAAAGGATGCCCAGGATGCAAAACCATTCAAAGGTTTTTGGAACCATTAAGAGACAGTTCATTTATTTGGCCAAACAAGATTTATCTTCTAACGAAAGAAGCCTCTTAATGGAACTGTTAAGAGGTAAACAACAACCCTTAACTTTGTTTATAAAATCTGAAAGCATATGTTTTGTCAAAAACTTGCGACATTGTAAGTTTCTTTTTCTTTTCCGACACAATTCACCGTAGATGTATTTATAAGATACTTAATATAACAACAACAAAAAAGGTACACTAATTGCATACACCACAAAAAATAGAATTGCAATTTTCAGAAAATAAAGGGTTTTTAGAGGGTATTTAGAAGTGTTTACGATAAAAAGTGATTATCAACTTAGAAGTTTCTCCAAAAAGATAAAGTTTGTTGCCTTCTTAAAAAACTATTTTTTGTTTTCACAAGAAGCTATAAACATCTCATTCAAACACTTCAAAACAGTTTATTGCTATTTGAGAAAACTAATAAATCATAAACACATTCAAATAAACACTCCCAAACATCCCATGGTCTATGATTAAAAAAATAATAATAAGATATTAATTGATGCGAAAAATTAAAAAAAGGTAAATTATTATAATATACGATTTATTAGAGTAAACTACAATTTTGGTCCTTGTGGTTTATCGATTTTTTTGAAAGTGGTCCTTAAAGTTTCATAATTCAAGAAATGGTACCTGTGGTTTGAATTTTGCTTTGAAAATGGTCCCTGGCCACTAACGACGTTAAAAGCCATCGTTAGTGCTAGGGGTATTTTCGTCCAACTGTGTTTTTGTCTCATTTTTGCAATTGTTTTTTGTTTTTCTTATTTTCTTATTTTCTTATAAAATCATTAAAATTTCAGGGACCAACTTGTAATTAACTCTAATATAAGATCATCTTCTCCGGCGAGTCTCCGGTCATCTTCTCCGGCGAGTCTCCGGCGAATCTCCTTTCATCTTCTCTTACGACCTCCTTTCATCTTCTCCAACAACCAAAAACACATTTCATCCAAAAACACTAAAAATAAACCATTTTACAAATAAAATCAACACTTCATGTATGTATATATATATATATATATTTAATCATTAATGTGTGTTATTCATCCAAACACAAATATATATATATATATATATATATAACGTAAACACAGATACATACACATATAACAAACACACACACATATATATATATATATATAACATACACATATAACACACACATACAGTTTCTTACTTTCTTCTTGGGAAGATCAATTGAATCATGAAAACTCTCAATTCCATTTCCTATTTCTTTTCTTTTTTTTTTGATTTTTTCAAGGTTGCCAACCCCAATTCCCCAAATTGGTTATTCATCTGTGTACAATTCATTCATGGGGGAATGCTATCTTTTTGATTTTTTTTAACATCATCACATACACAAATCCAAGCTTTTTAATGGTTTTTCATTATAAAATTCGTTCAATATTTCCGATTTGTTAATGGGTTGTGCGCAATCGAAGCAATCCGTTTGCCGGAACTTCCACGCTCAGTGTTCTCCGGCGTACCGGAGCTCCTCCACCACCCGTCGTTCACCGCCATGTGACGGTGGTGGTAACCACCATGTGGTGGCGCTCACCTCCAGCACCCTTGGTTACCTTTTCCTTGATTCATCGGAAGCTCGGATACGTCCTCCACCTCTTTGACAAAATTCCCCAGAGAAGAAAATCAACCATGGTTTCTGTTTTGGTCCCATTTGGTATTTAACCCATTTTGTTAACCCATTGGTGTAAAATATTAGTGTTCTTTGTGACCCGACCTTCAGCCATCTTCATGGTGAAATGTTGAATGGTCTCTGTGTTATAGATGCATACATACATACATATATACACACAGACACACACACACACACACACACACACACACATATATATATATATATAGTTAATAGTTAATTACAAGTTGGTCCCTAAATTTTTAATGATTTTATATGAAAATAGAAAAACAAAAAACAATTGCAAAAATGAGACAAAACATAGTTGGACGAAAATACCCCTGCCACTAACGATGGTTTTTAACGTCGTTAGTGGCCAGGGACCACTTTCAAAGCAAAATTCAAACCACAGGTACCATTTCTTGAATTATGAAACCTTAGGGACCATTTTCAAAAAAATCGATAAACCACAGGGACCAAAATTGTAGTTTACTCGATTTATTATTTTCAAGCAGTGTGAGTGGGGTCCAATTGGAGAAGAGTCCACCCGCCAATTATTGCTCCTCAAACACGCTCGTACTTATCTTACATGGAAATTAAGTAAACTACAATTTTTGTCCCTATAATGTATGTAAGATTTTGGTTAAAAGTTGTAATTTTATTTGATTTTTTTGTCTTTTTACATCTTTTCCAATATATATTTAAAAATATAATTTATATTTTATTTTATGTTTATATATATATATATATATATATATATGGAGAGAGAGAGAGAGAGATAAAAGTTCGAATGGAAACTCGTTGTTCATTACGAACGTGAGTACAACCGAGAGCACATCAAAAGACATATTCTATTTGAATAATACAAAGTTATTTAGACTGAATATTATGCATCATTCATGGTGAATAATACAGTAGACACCAATTAAAGATGCAAATAACCTTTGGTGAGACGTAAGTCGCAATGTACGTCGGATGAATACCAACAAGTCATCTCTTTTAATATCATGTCCTTCCATGAATTGTGTTTTAAAAGATAATGACTTGACGTATCTCAGTGTATCCTATCTTAATTTGCATCTATTTTTCATCTAACAATTGACATCCACTTGTTACGGTTCTCATGTTAACTTCAACTACCCACCGAACCCCAAACTCTATTATACTATATACACATATACAAAAAATTGCCTTCCTTGGCTATACCAGCCGGGCTTGATGCCTTTCAAGCTTTATAAGAAAGTTTGTGCATGTGTACAACAAGACGAAGTCATGTCTGAAATTTGGCCACTGTCACTGATCACCTAAAACCCGAATCTTCTTGGGTCGTATCTTATAACCTTAATTAAAATCAAATAGCTTCACTTGGTAACCATTGTTTTTGAGTGAGATGTAAAAATATGTTATTCATGACATACAACTTAGTATTATTTATTTATGTGGATTTTTAATATAAAATTAGTGTATATATATGTATGTAATTTCAATATAATTTTTGCTACTCTCATTTAAAAATTATATATTTTTATTGTACAAGTACTTTGAACATTTATAATACAAACAATTGAAACATGTCTCTCTTTTTTCTTTCCCCCAACTTTCCCTTATCCATTTTTCTCGTTGCAGTCCATTCTTTATTAGTACAACCAATTAAAGCATGTGTGTATTTCATAGTTTCTCTCCCAATTTTCACAATTCACCCTATCCTTTTTTTTTTCATTATCCACACTTTTGCTTCTTCTAAGTCTTACACAATAAATATGGAGCTCCTTCTAAGTTGTACATAATAAATATCGAGCTTCCTACAAGGGTAGAGCCTTCATATGATATGGAGCCATAATATAACTGTCTTCAACACAAAATAATTGAGCTTATGGAATGTCTAAAATAAATAAGTGTCATAATAGAATGTTTTATATGACCTGAGTTTATAAGACCAAACAAAAAAGTGTCATATCTGAAACTGTTGCAATACTTACGTTTGTAGTATGCACTTTTATGTCATCGTGTTTTTTTATGACATTTCTCAAAGAAAGCGTTTTCTTAACTATTTGATATGACACTATCTAAAAAAAGAGTATGGAGATGCTACTGCACCTCCACCCTGATGGTTGTAATGTGATTCAACCAAGTTTCAGACACCAACACATCTTTATGTGTTTTGTCTTAATTAGTTACAATCTAGATATAATAAATGAAGATTGTGAAAAAGACATATATAAGTGTCTTCTAGATATAAGGGATGATCCAAATGCACATCATGCTTGCACTTGTCTTATTGAGTTTAAAGCAAAAGCAATAGTAGAACCATGTGCTTAAATTAAATAACAAAAATGGCAGTTAACATGATACTAAACAATTGATCTTTGGAGCAATAATCCGAAACCCATTATAGGATAAAAAGTTTCACAAACACAAATATCGAGCTTGGACTTCCCCTTATTTTTGTTTAATTATGCTAATTATAAACTATCTTGTCATCATTTGTCGAAAGATACCACATTTATTGATCAATTTATGTCCAACCTTATTATTATTTGTGGATATGCAAGCATAGTAAAAAAAAAAAAATTGTTTCAACCAGTCCTTATACACTTTAATATTGATCTTATAGCAAAAAAAAATTCACTTTTACCTAAAAATCACCACATCCGTAAAGTTTTAGGTCCGTTTTTTACAGGGCTAGATGAAAAAACCATTTAAAAAATGTAGTTGATCGATTTTTCTTCACGCAAAAATGGAGTCAGATCCGCAATTTGCGGCCCCGAATATCTTTTCTTGGAAATCGTTTTTTGTGACTTTTATCTAGGTCTGCTAAAAGGGGACCTAAAATTTACAAATGTAGTGTCGTTTATGTAAATTTAGAAGAAATATGGCTAAGAACTCAATGTTGAAGTGTATAATTGTTGGTTAGAGTAATTTTTAGTCAAAAAACATTATGAATATAAGAACTATGTAGTAGCTGAAAGATTTCCACAGAAATCCATGTGTTGTTTAGCTAGTGTTATTAATCAAGACTGACACATTAATCTTTAAAATACATGTCACTAAGTTAATCCAATAATTCAAAAATTACTAACCCAACTTTATATGATAGATGATGATGTAGTTCTTTCTTTTTCAACTTTTCCTTCAAATTTAAGTTATGGCAATCGTATTTATTTTCTTAGGACATATATATACAAAACAATTTACTTATTAACATGCATAAGATAAATGTTAGCAATTCAGTACAACTCTATTAATTGTTTTAAATATTGTATTGTAAAATGAATTCTTTTTTCCTAAAGTTATAATTGCTAACATTTACTTCAAGTTTTGAAGTTTTATTACTTATAGAAAAAATAATAAAGAAAATACAAGGATTTATATGCAAATAGTATTGAAAACACGAATAACCGATGCCGATGGAGCCCATTTTTTATGAGATTGGAGGTTGATGGTATTTACTTATCTCTTAATGTATATTTATTTTTTAATGTATATGTTTTTTTATATGTATCGGGTCTACAATGTAACATCTTTTCGTGTATTTTTGTTTTATTAGCATGCCAGAAAATTCAAATACATGTAACACAAATCTATCTTATCTACTATATTAAATTTTATTCTTAAATGAAGAAAATCATTGGTTTACAAAAATCTCATGGATTAGAGAGAACAACCTCTAGAAAAGGTGATATTTTGGAAAAAGTATTTTAATAAGAAAAGGGAAAGAAAATAAAATGGGAAGTAGCTAGTAGGTGTAGAAGTGAGGGTGTTTTTATATGTATGGAATTGAATAAAAAGTTGTGTGTCAGCTTGGTCTTTGACCATCTCCATAATAGAGTCTCTGTCAGAGAATGAATGGTTCACAACCCCAACTTCTTTATTTCTTCCTTTGTCTTTTTCTTCTTTTTATTTACATTTTTTACTTTTATTTTTCTATGTTGGTAATAGTAGGCAGCACAATAATTAAAATTTAGGGTTAATAACTTATTAGGGTAAGAAACTATTCGTTTTGTACAAAAAATACCATTAAATGTTTTTTTGTACTCGATATACCATTGAACTATTTTTTTTTGTACACATTATACCATCGCAACCGGAAATAGCCGGTTTTGACGTGGATTTGTACACATTATACCATTGAACTATTTTTTTTGTACACATTATACCATTAAACTCTTTTTTTTATACATATTATACCATTAACCTTTCATATGTTTACAAAAAATGTGGCAATGACTATGCAATTACTTTCTTCAAGACACCACCACTACCACCACCTCCCTCCTCCTCCACCACTCTCCAGTTCTCCTTCGCATACTAAAATTCATTTCTGCACCGGAGTTCCTTAACGACGAAGACATACTCATGGACTTCTTGTCGGAAAAGGAAAAACCCACTACCAACAACAGCAAGGGCTCTTCCACTGGGTTTTACGGGTTCGGGTCGTATCTGAGTTCTCCGGTAGAGTTCGTCATGGGTTCCACCGAGATAGAAAGCGACGAACAGGATTACCTCACCGGGTTGACCCGAAAGCTCTGTAACAGCACTCTTTCAAGACGATTTATGGAAATCATATTTCAATTTCAAGGTATGCATAAAACATATGTTTAAGGAATTGTCACCTTTTTTGTAAGCATATCAAAGGTTAATGGTATAATTTGTACAAAAAAAAGAGTTCAATGGTATAATGTGTACAAAATAAATAGTTCAATGGTATAATGTGTACAAGTCCACGTCAAAACCGGCTATTCCCGGTTGCGATGGTATAATGTGTACAAAAAAAAATAGTTCAATGGTATATCGAGTACAAAAAAACATTCAATGGTATTTTTTGTACAAAACGAATAGTTTCTTACCCTAATAAGTCATTAACCCTAAAATTTAATACCATAAGACTAAGTATCGCCTTATTTTATACTTTCGTACCTTTATCGTTACATTAGCACGACATTACTATCCTTTGAACTCTCAAGTAGGATATCACCTCCTTCATACCCTCTAATTTTTTTTAATTACTTTAATATACATGTATGCGAGAGGAGGAGAGAAAAAGGAAAGAGAGATGAGCGGGTATGACGGGTTTGGGAACCAGCCACCTTACTCGTGTACCCCCTCCCCCCGTATGACCTTCCCACCAAATCCAAGCTACCTGTTCACCGCTATCGTTGATGAACCCGCATGTGGTACCGATGGCCTAATGTCACTTAGTTATAGTTAGGATCCAATAACAAAAAATCTCATTTTCGTTATTGGAGATATATGTAATTTGATATGAGATAATATGTGAAGTGTCATTTTTTTAAGAACTGTGAGATGTGCTTTTAAATCGTTGATCAGTTTTAATCAAATATTGTCCCAATAATTGCGACTTAAAAGATAATTAATCCAATGCACCAGGTGCATCTTATTGTGGTGCATAACATCTTAATAGTTGTCTATTTCTTATCAAATGGTTGATAACTACTTTTCACCAAGTTTGATATTTCTCATCAACACCTAACCCTGATCTATAATTAAAAAAAGAACTAACAATTTTTATACAGTTGACAAATTTAAAGATAATCAAATGTCTAAAAACACAATGTTTATAACAAACTTAGAAAGGTTTTTAAAATAAAAATCACAAAATCATTAAAACTTCATTTAAGCATTAGCATGAAATAGCTAGTAATTTCCTAGATTAGTAAAACAAATCACTATAAATTATAAAATATGAGACATGATGTAAATCTTTTGCTTTCTGGTTGAGATATGGTTCAGTTATCTGGAAAAAATGTATGATTTATATGTTCATAAATTTACTAGGTATATTAATGGAATTTTGTATAAAAGATCCATCTAGGTTTTGTTTAAACTACATCTTTTGTAATTTAGAAATTAAGTTACAAACCACAAGGGTGGTGCCCCAGTAGTAAAGGGCTTGGTTAAGTTACAAAATCGAACATTTCACTAATTAAAAACACCGTGAATGTAACATTAACATTGTTTTTATGATGGATATTCGATTTTTTAACTTTCACATTGTTTTTCTATGAAGTTTCAAGTAAAAATTTGGTCTCACCGATCTAATAAACACAACTTAGTCTCACCTGAATCTAAGTATATACACTTACGTCTAATAATTTATAGTTGTGAAAAGAAATACTAGAATAGATGAGGTAAGTTTTATTTTGGCATTCAGCCCACTAATATATGTATGATTGTTGGGGATTGTGAGCAAATCTATCATTCCAACACTTTCTCTTTCATCTTTCCACATCCATCTCACTTTGGCAAATATTTCAGCTTCACCATTCATACCAAGGTACGCCCTTCATCTCTTTTTGGTCCTTTTTCCAAACTCTAACACAACATATCTAATACATACTTTATATTTCATCTCTTTCTTCTAAATTTGTATATCTCTCATTTCCTTCTCCTATCTTTCTCAATCTTAATTAAAGAAGAATTTAACATAACCATTAAAACAATACTTCCCCAAATCTCAAAATTTTCTAAAACAACATAACCGTAATTAATTAGACTCACATGATTAGGGTAATAGTTACAATATGCCTTTTGGTTATTGCACACTTTACCCTTAGCAATTTAGATGGTGTTTGAGATTGCTTATGAAAACAACTTATCTTTTTATCTCATTATGGAAAAAGTCAATAAGAAGTGTTGGAGTGCTTATGGGTTCTTTGCGTATAAGTACATTAAAAAAGAGGCATTTCATTTTACCTTCTTGTAAAAAGAGATAAACACTTCTCACTTATATGCATATAAACAATCACAAACACCCCCTTCTTATCAAATAATTAACTCTCAAAACAAGTGTATACAGGAGTTAAATCCTATGAAAACCAAATTATTCCTAAAAATGTGAGAACCGGTAAAAAATAAATTTTTTATACGATTTTTTTCCATCAAATGTTAGAATTGATATATTGTTTCATATATATTTTTTCATAAGATGAGTATCATCCATGAATTGGTTTCATCATATGAATCAAATTTTTGTATATTTTCGATTCATAATATGAATCAAAATTCTATTTTTTGCATGGATGATACTCACATTATGAAAAAAATATATATATGTGTAATAATAGTTAAATTAATAGTATTTGATAAAAAAAAATCATGTAGAAAATTATTTTTCAACCGGTTCTCACAGGTTTTTAGGAATAAATTGGTTTTCACTTGATTATCATCCAATGTGGGTATATATATGGTATAGTCCAAATGTAAACTCATCTTCATTGTGAATGTGAGGACAACTGAGAGGCAACACATGACATATTCAATCTAAATATTCATGTATTGTTATTCAGGTTGAATAATACATGAATATTCAGATTGAATATGCCACTTGACGCGATTTTAGCGATGCTAACGTTCACAAAAAAAATGAATTCACTTTTGAACTTTCTTTTATATATGTAGAGTCCATGTTGTCTGAAAAAATGAAGTTTAACTTTTAGGGGTTGTTTTGTGAATACCAAAAGTTCAGGGGGTTGAAGGTTGCAGAAATGATGGAGTTTTCATCATCATCATCATCAAAAAAGGCCAAAACTCCGGCGGGTGGCAGTAGTAGTAATATTAGCGTATCGTGTTTGGTGGATGGGTGCAGCGCTGACCTTGGTCAATGCCGGGAATACCACCGGCGGCATAAAGTCTGTGAGATACACTCTAAGACGCCTAAGGTCACTATTGGGGGACGTGAACAACGATTCTGCCAGCAATGCAGCAGGTTTCACTCGTTGCCGGAGTTCGACGAAGGTAAACGGAGCTGCCGGAAACGACTCGACGGTCACAACCGCCGGCGTCGGAAACCTCAATCGGACTCCATTTCAAGAACCACTGCTAACTTCCTTTCGACTCAACAAGGTTTGTATAACTTTATGCTTTTTGCGATAACTTTAGTTGTACAATTGGGTCATCGTAACTTGGTGTCATGGTGGCATGATGATACTCCGTTATACCCGTTAAAAAAAACTAATCAGTGTTGGTTGACTGGTTTTTATGGAATTCCCAAAAGATAAAAAGAGAGAATAACTTTTATTTTTAGTTTTTATATAGTTGAATTTTGACAGCCCAATTCGAGTGTTTGAGCCCAACTGCACTGGATTCATCTGCGTCTAGGATTGGGCCTTCAAACAGACTTCTTTTAAACCTTTTCTTTAAAATTGGGCCCGGGCCGACCCGGTTACTGTCTTTGTCTTACTGACCAGACCGGTTAAAAACAGTGGACATGCTTAATCAGTTAAGCCATAACAGGTTACGAGCCTGTTACGGTTAAGGGGGGTTTTGTGTTATAATTGGTTTAAATTATTTATAACTGGTTAACTTTGACCAGTTAACAACGGTTAAAACTTATTTTTTTTTTTTAAACTTTTTTTTTTTTAATTTTAATGAAGTTAATGATTAATTCTTTAAACTTTTAAAAAAATAATTTTGAGTCACTCAAATTTACTTCAAGAATACGGTTTATTATACTTTTAAACTAATTACATTAATCATATAAAAAATATATCGCTTAAATATAAAAAAACAACTATTTTTTCAAACTAATCGGTTACAATTTGTGATCTTCATACTTATGATTTGCACTTTATTAATGTTTTCATCCCTATACTAATTTGTATCTTTAAGTAATACCATAAAAAACAATCAAAATTTTACACCACAAAGTCCAAAACAAAATGTAAATATAAGAACAAAAATGATAATAAATAACAAAACATGGAGACAATTACAAAAGCTACAATTTCTAAATCACAGAAATAGAAATACAAATTTAAACAAACTTTAGGAACAAAAAAAGTAGTTTCCTATTTTTTGTAAAGATTTTGAATTTTGTAGTATATGCTATCACTAGTTATATATATGCTTTTAACATTTATTTAGTAGTATACATGTTTTAGCTTAATTGATTTAATTTCAATTAAATTCATATGTTACCCTTTTAATTCTTTTTCAATTTAATAACTCCTCGTTTGATTTATAGTCTTAATACATGTATAACAAGGTTATCAAAAAAGATTGAAATTATCAGGTAAACAAGATCAACTCGGTTTTCTTTCGTTTCTAATTTCAGGTATCGCTAGGATTCTTTCATTCAGTAGCCCACAAATACACTTGAGTTCCGTGGTGGGTTCAACCCGAGCCACAAGTTTTAAACCTGACAACCCAATCGGACCATTCCCCAACCAACCACCCTTAAACTACCACACTAGACACCACTTCAACCTCGAGTCACCACCAACTCCAGTGGCACACAACAGCGGCGGCAACCACTTTAACTTTTTCCAACACCGATCACCACCACCACCGCCGCTAGCTGTTTCTTCAAATCACACCGGAAACTCGCGTGCTCTCTCTCTTCTGTCATCGCCACCGCCCCCACCACATCAAATTCCGTCCGCCTTGCCGCCCGTTGGTCAATATGGTTTTGCACAAGAGATGCATAATGAAGGAATACTTTCGGGATCAAGTGGCACAACTCTTCAATTTCAAGGAATGTTTCATGATGATCAAGGGGATTCGTCTTCAAGTGGGATTAAACAACAACAAACGTTGTCGTTTAGGTGGGGTTAGTTAGTTAGTCTAGTGGTTGGTTTTTTATTTGGTATTTTCAAGAAAAAAATGTGTGTTGAGTAAGCTTTCTTTGTGTAATATGGAGTCGATACTTTTGGCTCTACAAAATAATGTGAATGGATGTGATTAATGTAATGTTTTTATTTAATCGAACATTTAATTCATGAAGTATTTGGTGCACGTATTTTGAAATAAGGATTTCGGAATCCTGGTTTAAATGCTTTAAAAAGAAAAGATGTTTGAAAATCTCTTTTAATCAACTATTAATAACAATATTATTGTACTTTTTCCGCTTTGGATAATGATGATATTATGCTGTTGAAGTGTGGTGCAATTTTAAGGTGGATTAAAAACCTATAAAACTGGAATTTGATTGGGAAAAAAGTTAATTGTGTCGAGACTAAGGGACTACTTGTTAGCAGCTTAACGAGCTTAATGAGACTCGCGACTAATTTGGTTAGATATACATGACTGTTTGGTTGTGACTTAATGAAAAACTAACCAAATAATCTTAAGACATAAATGAGATGTCTTTTTGGTTTATTTTTTGGACCTTTTCTGTTTCTTGGTTGATTAAAAAAAATATATTGCTTCTCGTTTTGTTGTTTCAAAATATTAGCATGTACATCTTTATACCCAAAAAGAAAAGAAAAAAGAAAGATGATTCCAAGTTCTATGGAATACTATTTCTTTAAACAAAAAGATAATGGAATAATATGAGTCATATGTATGTATAATGGTACTTGTTTTGTTTTATATAAAATTATTGGTGATACGCATATTTACTTTTGTCTCCTGTTTCTTTTAAAAATTAAAAAACGACCTTTTATGATTGGAGTCTAAATTTTTATTGTTGGATTCCATTCATAGAAAGATGAAATTATTCGAAGAAAAAGGCTGAATTGTTCAAGGTTCCTGGTGATCCAAATCCACAATAAAGTGAATTATTATTTGGAATAAATTATGTTTTTGGTCTACATAGTTCAAAAAATATTATAGATTTCGTTTCTATAGTTTTGAAAATTCCATTTTCATCTCTATAATTTATAATTTTTTTTATAAGGGTGTCCAGGCCAAGGCCCAATTAATTCCCGGCAATTTTGGGGGATAAACATGGTCTCACTTCAATGTACACAGGCATACGCATGGGAATGCTCGAACTCGATTAGGACGCTATGAACCCCCCGAACAATAACCAATCCGCCACAGCACTGTTGACAATTTATAATTTACTTTATTTTCAACTTTGAGGCTAAATATTATTTTTAAGTACGAGTAACTAATATAGAAATGAATTATAAGCTATTGGAACAAATCAAGTTTGAATCATATGTACGAAAACAATTATAGGATGAAAGTTATAGTTTTAAAATTATAAAGACAAAACAGAAAATTTTAATAAAGTCTAAGGACTAAAATTGTAATTTTCTATATTATTTGGTAATAACGAATATGCCATTCTTTTATTTATTGGGTATCAATGTCTTTTTTGGATAGGGTCAGGGACTCAGGGAGACGTTAATAATGGGCTAACCGCCCATCCACTTCTTATTTTATTGGGCCCATTAATCCATTTTTTAAGTTTTAATTACGGAATAAACTTCGGATATTGTTACAACATAATGAACATATCCAACGATTTACATCCGATTCCTTTAAATTGGAGAAAAGAAAATTAAAATTGGGGGTGTTCATGGTTATGTTTGATATGCATAAACCAAATGGCAAATTGTCAATAGTGACTTATAGAATTTTCAAAATTCATTGGTTTTAGAGTAAATGAGCGTATTAATTAAAATGGACCACAAAAATATATTGGTTCAACTTATTTAGTAAGTTTGGATCGGTTATGGGTTCTAAACTAGAAAAATAACATCTACTGTCAAAATATTCTTTTACTGATAACATTATCAAAACATATTACATCGATATATAAAATAAAGGAAATAAAAATAGCGAGCACGTAGGAAAAAAGTTTTGACAAATTCACCAACAATACTTGGAACTTTGAGTTTTGACTTTTGAAGGATTTGAGATATTGCCGGTTTGATGATTGGAAACTAAAAAGATAATGCATCGGACGGACTTTTTTTAAGTCAGTTATAAAAGTTGAGTTTACAAGATGAAAACAAAGTACGATTAATAAATATGTATTCTGGTGGTCAATTCCGTACAAACTGCTCCAAAAAAAAAATTAAACCACACAATGGAAGGTACCAAGTGGTTTGACAAGTTTTCAAACTTGACTAGACCGTAAAACCACTCAAACTATAAAAAGGTCCATTTTGATTTCGTTTGAATTGTCTATCGGTTGTTTTGAGCACTCCTAAATTGGACCTGCAAAAAATATAGACTCTTATAAGTCGGGTTTTACAAAGATTATAAATTTGATGAGGTTATAATATAATTTAACAAGAAAACTAAATAGCAATAAATCACTCCTATGTGACTATGGAGATGCTCTTAATAGCAATAAAAAGAATAATATATAGTTATATAACTATATGATAGAAGAATATTATTCTAATGGCATCTTAATCATAAAGCATAGAAAGAGACCATTATGAGACCAAGGAACAAAGCTAAAAGGTCAATAGTCAATCTACCTTATACTCCTATATATAAATCAGTGCTTCACCTTCAAAACCACAACATCCACAACAATCACAAAAAAACCACAAAAACCACAAATCATGGAGACGACTTCAAAGCAAAGAGCCGCAGGGTTCGTCAAGAATAAGCTTGTTAGTACCTTCTACAAAACCACCAAACCACCACCGCCTCCGTTGCCAACCACCGCCCCATGTGGTGGTGGTGCCGTCATCACCACCAAGCCCAGTCATCCACCGACCTCCATGAAAAAGGTTCCATCGTTAACAAAGCTCACAAACTTCTTTGGTGGGTCCACATTGGACGACCATGTTCATGGCCCTGCTGGCGGTGGCGGTGATGCTAAAATTGACATAAGAGCTTCCAATTATATCTCATCTTTCAAAGAGCGGCTTATACGTGAAGAGCTCAACGTCAGCAATGAAAGAGTCGAGATGTTTAGAAGGAATTAGGCCGTTTCTAGTACGACCTAAATAAGGTGTGATTTGCTGGTTTTTTTGCGTGTTTCTAGTGTGTTTTTTCTCTTGTGGTTCTCCAAGTAAAAGAATTACTTGGTTTGAAGTTCGATTAATCAAGCTCATCATGAAATGATATGACTGGTTATATCGTGTTGTTTGAAGGAATTGAAAGTGTATGTAAAATAATATGAATTTTATATGGTTGCATTCTCGATAAGAGGTAAATATTTCAATTTAATAACGTAAAAACTTGAAATTTTATAATTGTAGCTACTTCGAAATGGAGAAGAGAGAGAAGAGAGAGAGAGAGAGAGAGAGAGAGAGAGAGAGAGAGAGAGGAGAAGAGAGAGAGAGAGAGAGAAGAGAGAGAGAGAGAGAGAGAGAGTAGAACCTAAACTGAAGAAACAAACAATAGATAAAACAAGATGACTAACAAAAAATAAAACTAAACTGTGAGCATTGGAAAACAAAATGACAACAATCCAAAAGAACCAAATTAACCACCCGGGTTGCAACATCATTCTATCCAATAATAGTTGAAACCCTTAGAGCGAGCAGAAAGCCAATTAGCCAACTGAATGAAATCAGTTGAGTGTCGAAAAACAAATCCTTGTCTAGAAGTTTCTTTGAAAACACCGCATGGTTACGACACAAGCCTGCTCCAATAATTTGGCATATGAATTATGAACCTCACTTTTCCAAAATCCAATGGGCTTAAATATACACGAACCATTGTCAAGGCAACGAGGTGCATATGTTCTAAAATAGGGATGAGCGTCAAGGACCGGTTACTCGAATCGTTCCGATACTATACCTGTATAAGGTATTTAGTACCATGATTTTCACAAAAATACTGAAACAAAACCGCAATTTTGGAAAGCAATGTCATTTAAAATTCCTGAATTATCCAAATCACCTTCTACATAAAGTTTATCTTTGCCTAATCAAATTATATCATCTTTTAAACTACCCAAAATTTCTCCATAAGTATTTATATATTATTTTATCATCATCAAAAATCAACCCCTACATACGCATCAAAATTTTGATGGATTGTTGAACTTT
Source organism: Centaurea solstitialis (assembly GCA_030169165.1). NCBI lineage: Eukaryota > Viridiplantae > Streptophyta > Magnoliopsida > Asterales > Asteraceae > Centaurea > Centaurea solstitialis. Next base: position 107,486,190 of record CM058041.1, on the reverse strand, counting down.
TGATTGTTTGGAATTGATTTTAAAACATCATCAAGTTATTTTGGTTTACGATTGGTTTTACTAAACATTTGATACATTTTAAGGTTTTTGATCCTACATATATGTATAAAAAAGTAGACTGATACATATGTAGGAGTGAAAAGTGGCATCGAAACCAAACCATATGTATCCGTCCCCATTTTAAAAAATGGTTTGCAATATTTCTTTGTATATGTATAAATTTGACACACTAGTCGATCACCTCTTAAAACTCCTTATTTATAATGCCTTTTTTTCTTCTTTTTAACCTTGTACGCATGTTATTGTTTCAAATATTTTCTTTGCAATTTTGGTCCACGTGGGTTTGGTTATTTTATTGCAAAAAACCTTGTATCATATAAAAATGTTTGCTTTTGTTCCTTTCAATTAACAAAAGTATAAATTACATCCGGTAACGTCTCTCCGTGCCTTATACACGAGAGTAAAATAATTTTATCTTCGAAATATGAGAGTAGTTAAAAAAAAACATTTTAATATATTTTAGAGATCAAGTGACTATTTTTACCATCATTTACAAAGCACATGAAGAAGTTAGCAAATATAACTTCCATTGATAAAAGGGATCAAAACCGAATATTTTTACACACTGTAGAGGTTTTCTAACGATAAAAAATTTGTAAAACCACAACCAGAAAAACAACAAATCATGGGCACCAAAATTGCAATTTTTTTCTTTTTTAAAAGATAACAAGACATCATTAGCAACACTTAAAAATTTAATTTATTAATATAACATTCTTAAACATAACATATGCTCAACATCACAGCATACATGAATCCAAAAAAAAAAAAAAAAACTTAAAAGAAAGAAAAATAAAAGAAAACAGGAGAAATTTGAAAAATTCAATTACACACGTGACTAAAAACAAGTTTAAGAAAATGACATAAAATGTACTGAAATTTTGAAATATTACATTTTCTCACCAATTTTCGTACAATTTTAAAATAAAAAAAATGGTACAGTAGTGTATGATGACTGAAAGAAGCAATGATAATTTTGAAGAGCAATAATGGTGGATGTGGATACAGTTTTTGTTGTTCCAAGAGCTGTACCAGATAAGCCACCATCATCATCATCATCCTTATCACTTTTCTCTTCAATCTCAACACCAAAATGATGCTATCGGATCATAGATCTACAATATATTCTCCATTATAGACCAAAAATCCGGCGGAGGAAGCTAGAAATCAACCGGATCCAAGATCCAATAGAGACGCTTCTCGAAATCGGAGATCCGGCGGTTTTCCGGCGAATTTCTCGTCGTCCGGCGGCAAGTTCTTCGAACGGCTGTACGGACAGGTGCGCACCTATCATTTGAACCTAATACTATATATATATATATATATATATATATTTGTTCCTGCCTGCTGTATATTTCTCTGTGAATGCTTGTTTATTGCTTTTAACTTTTCTAGGGCACTGAGTGATTTTATGTGTTGTATATATATTTCTTCAGATTTGCTGTTGATCTATAGTTATATTTTTATGTATATATATAGGCTTACTGAAATGTAGCTTGTAGTGAGTTTCAATCAATAGAGGAGATTGAAATGCAAAAATACTGACACATTGATTGGATTTCTCCACTAGCAATCTTTTTGACTTTATATCTAGTTTTCTAGCCATGCTACTATTGTAAATTTGTTTTTGTTGGTTTCCATTCTTGTCATACTCTAATTACACAATTTCACTTGAATGTTTATTGTAGAACTTGCTATTTTGGTTCACTGGTTTTCAGGCATTTGCCATCAGGAGATTGAGAAACATCCCCATAATATGGGTGCCAACTTCCTCCAACTTAAGATGACCAACATTCATATCAACCATACAAATTAAACTTAAACATTTACCAACTTTAACTTGGTTGGCATTATGGTACTAAATATGTTAACTTGGTTGGTACATGGATAACTTTCTATTTGTTTCATAGTTATTAATGAATAATTTACTCAACTTATTGAATGTTGTTTAGTTTTGAAAATCCCATGAAACACGACATTTGTAACATCTCATGTCAACCATTTCAAATATTGTCTACCCTATCTGCATTTGGACTCATGGTTCTAAAACATTTCCGATAGAGTTTGCTAAGTCATCTAAAACCCATATACGGAGTTCATATTTTTTTAAATAATGGTTTCTTAACAAAACAATACTTTAAAGGTCCATTTAGTTTGCATGATTTGAGGGGGTATGGATTTCAAATCCATTCCAAACGGGTTGTTTGATTTGCATGATTATTCGGATTTTAAATCCCTCAAACATAAGATTTTGGAATCCCAAGGGGTGACTAGGATTTCAAAAGATTTTGTATATAATAATGTTTTCAAGTGTTAAAAACATTTACCTTCTTTTAGTAATCAGTTAAATAAAAGATAATTTAATTACTTTTATGATTTTATTGACTTTTTTTTATAAATAATGGAATTCAAATCCATTCTAAATCCTACAAACTGAACACATAAAAGGACAAATCTTCTCAAATCCAAATCCCTACATAAAATCCAATCCATTTCATTCCTCTCCTGCAAACCAAACGGACACTGAATACATTTCTCCTTTCTCTCTTTCCTCTCCTTCCTTATGCATGCTTACCTTAGCACCTCCCCTTTCCCCGAACCCTCTCTCTTTATTTTATCAACGGCCAATGAATTTCGATTAAAAGTCCTAATGATTAGATAATTAAATAAACATAGAGTTATAACAAAGTAAATAACACGTTACGGTTACCGACATGGAAAACCCATGAATGGGCAAAAGGTGTTGGATTTTTGGATTTGGAAATGATAGGATATAAACCACTTTCCAAATATAGTAATTCGACCCTAAGAGTCTTAGGTTCACGAATTTAGTATTGGGATAATCGTTGAGAATATCTCTATTTTTAATAATGTGGTCGATGATTATGGGCGGTTAAACAGTTATAGTCGTTAATGGATAAGACTAAAAAGCAGTTACAACTTGCTAGGGGCACTTAAAATCTTTACTAAACTATGACCAGCCATCATATTAGCAAATAAACGTATTCCTAAGCTTAATGCGCGAAAACAACTGCCACAAATGTTGCTATAGGGGCAACATTTGTGGGTATGCACTCCCCACCTCCTAGATCACATATGTTTGCTTTATCACTTTTATCGATCTCAAGTAAATCATAGTTACACAAAAAATGACTGATGACACTAAATTCAGCAAAATGGGGGAGGAATGATGGGGAATTTGGTGAATAAATGAAATCACGAGTCATTTAAAATAATTCAAAATACATAAAACCTTTTCTACTTAAAATAAAACATAAAAATATAACTTTGTGTAACACCCCAAAGCCCAAAGCAATAAGTTTGCCAATAACTTCGAGTCCAACTTAAAACCATGGTGAAAGTTATTGGTAGCCCATGACTTGAGGCTTATAAGGAGTTCACAAATTCTGCTCTTTATCCATGTGAGACAGGTTGTTACAAACTCCCCCACTTAATCTTAAACTCCTGAGGCCCATCCAAAATCTTTTCTCCCTATCATCGGTGATGTCGGATTCGCCTAAGATGTTATAAACACCCCCCCTCAAAGACTCATCATACCCTAATGAGGTTTACCCCCACCATCCCGATGGTACAAAGATCGACTCTGATACCATTCTGTAGCACCCCAAAGTCTATTCAAAGCAATAGGCTGGCCAAATAACTTCGAATCCAACTTAAAACCATGGTGGAAGTTATTGGTAGCGAATGACTTGAGGCTTATTAGGAGCTCACAATTTCTACTCTCTATCTATGTGGGATAGGTTGTTACACTTTGTTTACCAAGTTGATGGGGCTTGTTTGAGGTTGTATAATGCCTTGTGGAGCTTGCCGACATAACTCCGATATGTCCTGTCTCGAAAACTGGAGGTTGTGCCCGGAAACCCTATAAAAACCCATTTATGAAATGAACCATGTAAAAGAAAACATTATTAGTACCAAGTTGTGTAAAAACCAATTGCTTGGTGTTGCTATACTTGATATATAAGTTGTAAATGTGGTCAATTTAACTATAGTGTTAAATGTATTAGGGTAGTCAATTTCGGTTGCTGGAAACGATTGGCGACTAGATGATTATGGGATTGCACATTATGGGACACCATGTCTACCGTTGTGGTAGGGGACGAAGATGGTAAAATAGGATGGGAAATAGGACGCCAAGTGTGGTTGGGTTTGTTCAAATCATGTCTCTTATGAGATTGCACATTATCGGATGTCATGTCAACGAATTTGTTCAATTCATGTCTTTTATCATGGACTCATTCACTTCCATTCCCAATACTCCTAACAGTGTTACACTTCATACCACAAAAACATCCTCCTTGACTTGGATTGTTGACTTAAGTGCATATGACCACATGACCACAAAAACGTCATGGTTTTATGTCTTCTGGTCAATCTAATAAAGAAAGTGAAACCGTGTTTTGGCACCTTCGTCTAGGTCATCCTAGTTTTTCATATTTGGAAGGGTTCCCATTTCTCTTCGTAAATAATAATCCAAAGTTATTTCAATATGAGGTTTGTCAAATGGCTAAGCATACTCGTAATACATACTCACCTCGATCATGCAAATGAATTGTCTCTCTCTCTCTCTCTCTCTTGTCCACAATGACATTTAAGGGTCGATCTATATTCCAAGCATAGCTGATGCTAGATAGTTTATATTATTAGTTGATGACCATACTAGTTTATCTTGGACATTTCTCATGAAAAATAAATCTAAAAATGGATATTTCAAAAGCTCCATGTCATGGTTCAAAATTGATTCAATTATCAAACTCAATTCCCAAAAATTGATAATGCCAAAGACTTTCATAACTCCACCAGTTTTAGTCTCTATCACTAAGCTCATGGTGTTGCCAAACAAAGTTTGTGTGCCCATACCCCATAACAAAATGGTGCGCTAGAACGTAAAAACCATCACATCCTTGAGGTTGTCGCACTTTACTTTTACAAGCAAATGTTCCTATGAGATTCCGCGGTGAAGCCATTCTCACTGCAATATACCTAATCAATCACATGCCCTCTTATGTCCTTGACTTCAACTCACCAATGGAAAAGTTCCAAGGTCTATTTCTTACCTCTCATCTCATGTCAAAAGTTCCTTTCAAATTGTTTGATTGCACTGCATTCATACATATCTACCCTAAATATCGTGGTAAACTTGATGCTGGTGCACTTAAAAGTATCATTCTTGGATATTCGGCCAATCAAAAGCACTACAAGTGTTCTTTCCTACCACCTATAAGGTTCAAGAAATACTATGGAAGTTAGCTTTTTTGAAAATATCCCGTTCTACCCCAATTCCATAATTCAAGGGAGAATAAAAGTTGGATTGGGATCAACATGCCTCATGGAATCAGATTCACCAACTCAAGTTCGCTCCACCTTATCTCCTCCATTAACTAACTCTAGTACTCCAACTTGTCCGGATACACTGTGATAGAAATTGAAACAGATAAGGGTCAAGGGAATTTGGTTGTTGACCGATAGTCAAAGATAAAAAGAACAATTGAAAAAGGAAACCACAAATTGGTAAACCCGTCTACCCAAGCTAGCACTAGCTAATTCTCAAAAAACTAGAAAAAGGTAAATTCTCTCATGCTCACTTACAACCACGAGCAATATTATTTATAGCCTTCTCTCTTCCAAAAGCAAGCATAACCGCCTAAAGCATCACAACCTTACACCTGTCCTCCTCTAATTCTTCTATGGTAGTATACTTCCCAAGGCTTGGGCTAGTTGGGCTCATCAATTGGTAATGGACCATTGGATTGGTCTTCCAATTGTCGAATGACGACCCATTCTCTATCACAGTGTCTTAACTCTATGGTTCTTAGTCAAATTCTACACCTGATCAGCCACCCAATGTCTATCCTAAAAACCTTCTTCTTCCCGATGATGCTATCAAAGTTTATGAAAGAAGACAAAATCCAGACATGTTTGTAACAAATCGACAAAGCCAAGAAACTTCCTAGGGTCAAGCTGAACAAGAAAACATACACGATAAAGAAGCTTCTAATCCATATGCAAGTTCTATTTGTGATCCTACATTGGATAACCCCATTGCCTAAATAAAAGGGGCAAGATCGTGCACCAACATCCCTTTCACATTTACATCTCTTTCAAAAAGTTGTCTCCAAATTTTCAGGCAATCATGACATCCATAGACATGGTCACGGTAACCCAACTCGGTTTATGAGACTCTTAAGGATTCAAACATAGCACGAAGCAACCTTAGAAGAGTATAATGTTCTTCAAATGAATGACACCTGAGTGTTAACTAACACTGATTTACCACCTTGGAAGGTTGCTAAAGGATTTTCTTGTTTAAACAAAAAGCAAATGGGAGTATAGACAGATATAAAAGCCATCTAGTGGCTAAGGGGTTTACTTAGTCATATGGAAATGATATTATTAGGAAACCTTTTCTCTTGTAGCCAAGCTTAACACAATTCGTGTTTTGTTGTTCATTGCAGTTAATCAATATTTCTAATGGATTTTCTCGGTTAAACAAAAACGCAATTAGGAGTATAGATAGATATAAAGGCCATCTAGTGGCTAAGGGGTTTACTTAGTCATATGGATTTGATTATTAGGAAACCTTTTCTCTTGTAGCCAAGCTTAACACAATTCGTGTTTTGTTGTTCATTGCAGTTAATCAAGATTGGCCATTGATGTCAATAACGCCTTCTTGAATGGATATCCTGTTGTTTTAGGATCTCTGGTAATTGGTGATCGAGGCTAATTAATCGGTTCACACCTTTATAGTATTCATAAACTCCACTATGGTTTGAGGGCCTCTGGTGATTGGTGATGCTCTAAGATTGAGCCTTAAGTTGTTTTATATGACCATAAGAAACACTAGCAAATTTGGGAAACAAAATTTCCTAATTGGGTGAGAGAAACTAATGGAACAATAGTATGCTACAAGGTTCCGATGATACTACCATAGATTAGACGGTCTTGATCGATAGTAGGTGTTGTTCAAGTTGGTTAGATTGTTTACATTGGGAGTTATTGAAGTTTCTTTTGTAATAGTTGACGGAGAAGGAAAAGAATCGTCGAGATGCGTGAACAAACAACAATGATGAGTGTGTAATTTCTAGTGGAGGTGATTTGTGGAGTTGAGTTTGCAAACATCAAGGAGAGGAAGGTTTCAAATTATCGGGAATAGTAGCCATTTCAGAAGTGAAAGGAAAATAACGTATAGACATGGGGAAAAGAGAAAGCAGAGAATAGCATCCTTGATGCCATATAAATAACTTGAGAAAACTTGCTTTTAAGTATACATTGCATATGCTTATATGGATATAATTGCATCAGACACATAATCAAGTTAGGCTATAGTTTAGGATTACAATCTCATATTGTGGCTATGGTTTAGGGATTACAATCTCATATTTTGGTTATGATTTTTGGATTACAATTTGGATACGATGTACAAAAGATAATGGGATTTATGATACAAAAGTATCCAAAAGTATTTTTTTGAATTGTTTTTATCTTTACAGGAATATACAATATTTATAATACAAAGATAACAAAGAAACCTCCTAATTAAAGCAATTAACCTATTGGAAAATATTCATATTCTAAACATAACATATCATTTCCTAAACAGCTAGATAAGATTGATACACGTTCCCTGTTTATGACTTTCCTTCTTTCCAACACCCCTTTAAGTTAGTGAATGTATACCCCACATTCCCAACTTGGACACATTACGCTCGAAGTATGATTTCATCGAGGCTTTAGTGAACATATCTGTTTCTTGTTGTTTTGATGGCACAAAATTGAGGCTGATTGTACTGTTTTCTACCTTAGTCTTGATGAAATATGTATCTATCGTGACGCACTTCATTATATCGTGCTGAATAGGATTATGAATTATAGCAATTGCAGATTCTCTATCACTATTTAGCTTGACAGGTCACTTATATTTCCTTTGAGCTCTTATAGTAGTCGTTGAATCCAGATCGGTTCACATATTCATTGAGCTATGGCTCTGTATTCAGCTTCTGCACTGCTTCTAGACACTACGATTTGTTTATTGCTCCTTTAGGTACCTACATTCCCCCATAATTTAGTGTAGTAACTTGTAGTTGACTTAGAATCGCTCGAGCCTCCCCAATCGACATGAACAAACCCCCAACATCTCTCATGTCGGTCTTCCAGAATAGTAATCCTTTTCCAAGTGTGCCTTTCAAGTATTTGAGGATGTGTTGAATAGCCTCAAGGAGTCTCTTAGCGGGAGAGTTCATATATTGACTCACAACACTTGCACTATATGCAACAATGTCTAGACGCGTGAGAGATAGGTAAATTAACTTACCTACAAGTCGTTGGTACTACTCTCGATCAACTAGAGGATCATTGTCACTGATTTTAGAGTTCCGGTTTTGTTCTATGGGAGTACTTGTTGGTTTACCCGCCAACTTCCCTATTTCTCTTAGAAGATCTGACAGAACGTATTTTCGTTGAGAGGTGAATATTCCATGTTTGCTTCTAGCAATCTCAATTCCAAGAAAATATTGAAGTTGTCCAAGGTAACCTTAAAACATGGAATGCAATTGCCTTTTCAAATTCTCGATTTCGCAAGAATCATTCCCAATGATGATCATGTCATCAACGTATACGAGTAGTATTGACTTCTTAACATCACTAGAATGCTTTACAAACATGCTATGATCAGCTTGACTCTGCACATATCCGAATTGCTTCATGCCAGGGCATAATATATGTGAACCATGCACCTGGTGATTGTTTCAACTCATATACAGATTTCTTCAATTTACATACTTGATCTAGCTCCTCATTTAGTTTTTCTATTAGAGTGAATGTCTCTTCATAGTCAATTCCATAAGTTTGAGTGTAGCCCTGATAAACCAGCTTGACTTTGTATCTTTCAACTTTTCCATACGCCCCAACTTTAATCAAGAAAATCCATTTACATGTGATTACTTTTCTTCTTGTTGGAATTTAACAACCTCTAATGTCTTATTTTCCTCCATGGCTTTCATTTCCTCGATAACTGAAGTCATCCATTTTGGATCAGAATCAGATAAAGCTTCATGAATATTTTTTGGAATCATTTCCTTATCCAGTTGTCAAACAAAAGCCTTGTATTTTGAAGAAGGCTAACTATATGAGAGATTTCTAGATAACAGGTGATGCGTAGGTGGGTAAAAAGAAAGGGATAAGACTAGGGATGAAATTAACAACTTGATTAGATCAAGGATAAAGTACTTAAACACCACCAAGATCAATCAAATTGGCGAAGGTTGATCTTACTAGCGATAAAGCAAGAGCACCACACTAGCAACAATCAAGAATCGACTCCTTTTGTGTATGAACACTCAAAACAGCTTCATAAGCTATTGTAAACTCTTTATTCTACTGATGATTTTCTGCTACAAAAGGAACCCAATATATAGGGCTAGAAAACATAACTCTTGGACAAGTAAGAAGTCTCAAGAAAGATCAAAAGTTGGAAAGTGATTAAAGAACTATTGATGGAACAATTAAAGAGCTATTCATGAAGCAATTAAAGGACTATTGATGAAGTCTTTATGAGAAGACTTCAATTTTCTTTGGGCTGCCTGAAAATTAAACTTCTCCCTTTAATTGTTTCAAACCCAAAATAAGAGTCTGAATCGATCCCAAGGTCAGCTCGAGACATGAAATGGGCTAGTCGTGTACCGGCTGAAAATGACACGGATGCCCCTGCATCAACCTCCTCTGGTTGGGAAGGATTTACCCTCAAATCTTCCAATGGACAATCTTCAAGATAAGGAGAAAGATCTCCAACATTGAAAGTTGCTGATATGTTGGTATTCCCCGGTAACTCCAGTTTGTAAGCATTATCTCCAATCCTTGCCAACACCTTATACGGTCCATCTCCTCTTGCCATTAGCTTGTTCTTCCTTTTTGAAGGAAACCTTTCCTTCCTTAAATGCAACCACACGAGATCTCCAGGTTGAAAAACAGCTTTCTTGCGATGCTTGTTGGCCCTTTTCTTGTACAAATCGTTGGCATGCTCAATCTTTGCTTTGACTTGTTCATGAATCTTCTGCATTTCTTTCGCTCGATTTGATGCTTCAAAGTGAACTTCACTACCCTTAGGCAGTTGTATCAGATCAATAGGGGTGAGAGGATTCACTCCATAGTTCACTTCAAATGGTGTTCGCCCGGTAGCATAAGTTGGGGATTGGTTATAAGCAAACTCAGCAAAAGAAAGTTTAACATCCGAATCTTTCAAGGATTTACTCACCATGCTTCTTAACAAGGTTGTGAGTGTTCGATTGGTTACCTCCGTCTGTCCATCCGTTTGGGGATGATAGGCAGTGTTGAACAATAACTTGGTGCCCCATAACTTCCATAATGACTTCCAGAAGTAACTCAAGAACTTGACATCTTTGTCAGAAACTATGTTCTTAGGGACTCCATGAAGACGCACAATTTCTTTAAAGAATAAATCAGCAACATGAATGGCATCATCTGTTTTGTGACACGGAACAAAGTGTGCCATTTTGGAGAAACGATCCACCACAACCATTATAGCATCTTTCCCACGTTGCGTACGAGGCAAAGCCACAATGAAATCCATAGAAACATCTTCCCATGGTTGAGAAGGAACAGGTAATGGAGTATACAAGCCTTGATGAAATTGGCTTTTAGCTTCATGGCATGTTGCACACCTAGCAATGAGAGCAGTAACATCACCTTCCATGTGTGGCCAGTAGAAATGCTTGTGTAACACACCAAGGGTTTTGTTGATGCCAAAATGACCCGCCAATCCTCCTCCATGAACCTCTCTAATTAATAACTCCCTTATGGATCCTTTTGGAATGCAAAGTTTGTTGTTCTTAAAAAGAAACCCGTCTTGGATGAAATAAGAACCACAAGCCCGCTCTTTGCAATCTTGGAAAACTTTAGAAAAATCCGGATCGTCTAGGTACAATTCTTTAATGAAAGAAAAGCCTAGCACTCTTTCCCCAAGAACATTAAGCATGGCATATCTCTTTGACAAGGCATCTGCAACAATGTTAGAACTCCCTGTTTTATACTTTGAAACAAAGATAAATGACCGGAGAAATTCCACCCATTTTGCATGTCTTGGATTCAACTTGCTTTGGCCATTTATATGCTTCAAGGCTTGATGATCAGAATGTAGAACAAACTGTTTTGGCCTCAAGTAATGACTCCAATAATCTAGGGCGCGTACAATAGCATAGAACTCCTTGTCATAGGTACTATAGTTCTTCTTTGAATCATTCAATTTCTCGCTGAAATAAGCTATAGGGCGTTTATTTTGTACCAAGACAACCCCTATGCAACTCCACTTGCATCACATTCAACCTCAAACAATTGGTTGAAATCTGGAAGGGCCAAGATCGGTGATGTGCACAAACACTCTTTGATTTTCTCGAATGCATTCTGGGTAGATTGAGTCCATTCGAAAGAGCCTTGTTTGGTACATTCACTGAGAGGTGCAACAATAGTGCTGAAATTCTTGACAAACCTCCTGTAGAACGAAGCAAGGCCATGGAAACTCCTTACTTCTGTTGCACTCGAAGGTACAGGCCATGATTTGATTGCTGCCACCTTTGATTCATCCACCGAAATTCCATCTTTAGATACAACATAACCAAGAAAGGTCACTTTTGGAGAAAAAAATTCACACTTCTCCAACTTCCCATAGAGTTTCTGGCTTCTCAACACTTCAAATACTCTTCTCAAATGTTGAGTATGTTCTTCGGCACCTTTGCTATATACAAGTATATCATCAAAGTATACAACAACGAAATCACCAAGAAAAGGTCTAAGAACCTCATTCATCAACCTCATAAAAGTACTAGGAGCATTGGAAAGTCCGAATGGCATCACCAACCATTCATACAAGCCACCTTTTGTTTTGAATGCGGTTTTCCATTCATCACCTTCACGCATTCTGATCTGGTGGTATCCACTTCGAAGATCAATTTTCGAGAACAAATTGGCACCATGAAGTTCGTCAAGCATGTCATCTAACCTTGGAATAGGATAGCGATATTTGACCGTGATATTGTTGATGGCTCTACTATCAACGCACATTCTCATGGTCCCATCTTTTTTTGGAACCAACAAAGCTGGAACTGAGCAAGGACTCATGCTTTCACGTACGTAGCCACGGTCAATGAGTTCTTGAACTTGACGTTGTAGTTCTCGCGTCTTTTCTGGATCACACCGGTAGGCTGGATTGTTAGGAAGGGGTGCTCCTGGAATTAAATCGATATGATGCTCAATACCTCTAAGTGGAGGTAATTCTCGAGGTAAATCGGAAGGAAAAACGTCTTTAAACTCTTCCAAAAGCGGACGGACAACAACATGCAAAGGAGTTTCACCATCATTGAACCTGTTTACAGCTAGTAGCAAGACATAAACAGGTTTACCTTTGCAAATAGCCCTTTCTACTCGTGCTTCGTTCATAAACAGACTTTTCTCAACCATAGTAACCTACCCCGGTTCTGTTTGCTTTTGCAGTAAGGTAGATGGTAGCGGTTCAAGGATTACCTTCTTTTTATTCATGACAAAAGAGTAGGTGTTTTGATAACCATCATGCAAGACTCGCCTATCATATTGCCAAGGTCTTCCAAGCAACATATGACATGCATCCATAGGTATAACATCACAAAGAACCTGATCTTGATAAGACTTACCAATAGAAAATGAGAGTAGGGCCTGTTTGGTTACTTTCATATCAGATCCTTGATTTAGCCATTGAAGCTTGTATGGGTTTGGATTAGATGAGGTCAGAATGCCAAGTTTATTGATAAGGTTTGTAGATGCAACATTCGTACAACTACCGCTATCAATAATAAGGCTACATACCTTCCCCTTTATCGTGCACCTTGAGTGGAATATTTGCTCCCTTTGCTCATCATTAGGATCCACCTCTTTTGCATGAAGGGATCTTCGTATGACTAGAAGCTCCCCTTCATCAGGTTTAACCCTTTCTTCAAAGTAGCATTCCTCGTCATAGATTGGCATCTCGTCTTCTCCTTCTTCTACAACGTGAACCTCTTCAACCTCTTTCAAAGTCATGACTCGTCGGTTAGGACATTCAGCTTGAAAGTGTCCCAAACCCTGACATTTGAAACACTTCTTCTTTGGTGCATCAATAGGACCTTTACCCTTGTCTTGCTTTGGGTTTTCTCCTTTTGGTGGGTTTTCTTTATAGAAAGGATTCTGGAATGAATTGTTATACCTTGAAAATGGCTTCAGAGTTGCCTTTTCTGCCTTCTTATACTTAGCACGCATCTCAATCTTAGAGGCTAACTTGCAAACCTCCCCAAAGGACCAGTAAGGTTGCAATTCAAGCTTCTCAGCAATTTCATGGTTCAACCCGCCAACATAACGAGCCATAGTTTGTTCCGGTTTCTCCTCAATTCCACTACGTAACACAAGTTGTTCAAATTCACGAGTGTAATCATCAATACTAAGATTACCTTGTTTGAAATTGGTTATCTTGATGTAGAGATCTTGCTTGTAAGAATCTGGAAGGAATCTCTCCTTGAGTAGTTTCTTGAGTTTTCTCCAAGACCGAACCTTAGACTTGCCACTCTCCGTTCTCGCTTGGCTTTCATGTTTTCCCACCATAATGAGGCATATTTCTTAAGCTTCAAAACAGCAGCTTTGTAACTTTTCTCATCAGAATATCCCTTGACATCGAAAAGGTTCTCGATATCATTCAACCACTCAATAAAATCATCCGTGTTTGATCCTCCATGGAATTCTGGAGCATCTGCTTTAACATCTCTAAGATCATCTCTAACTCTTCTTCTGTGAATAGGAGACCGACCAGATTCATCTGAATTGTAATGGCTAGGGTCAGATGAATCACTTCGTGGTTTGTCATCCAACAGTCTTGCAAGCTGTTGAGTGATGAGTTCAGTAGTTCTTTGAAGTTCTTCAATCTGTCTATCACGCCTGAAATGAAATTCTGGGCTTCTTCCGAGGTCATACCATGAGGAAATGCCATGATAAGAAGTAAGAACACAACCCGAGGACAACCTGGGTTTGCTCTGATACCGGTTGATGCGTAGGTGGGTAAAAAGAAAGGGATAAGACTAGGGATGAAATTAACAACTTGATTAGATCAAGGATAAAGTACTTAAACACCACCAAGATCAATCAAATTGGCGAAGGTTGATCTTACTAGTGATAAAGCAAGAGCACCACACTAGCAACAATCAAGAATCGACTCCTTTTGTGTATGAACACTCAAAACAGCTTCATAAGCTATTGTAAACTCTTTATTCTACTGATGATTTTCTGCTACAAAAGGAACCCAATATATAGGGCTGGAAAACATAACTCTTGGACAAGTAAGAAGTCTCAAGAAAGATCAAAAGTTGGAAAGTGATTAAAGAACTATTGATGGAACAATTAAAGAGCTATTCATGAAGCAATTAAAGGACTATTCATGAAGTCTTTATGAGAAGACTTCAATTTTCTTTGGGCTGTCAGAAAATTAAACTTCTCCCTTTAATTGTTTCAAACCCAAAATAAGAGTCTGAATCGATCCCAAAGTCAGCTCGAGACATGAAATGGGTTGGTCGTGTACCGGATGAAAATCACGGATGCCCCTGCATGCATCAACAGGTATCTATAGGTTCGAAACCCTTTCTGGAATGCGATGGGAACATCAAGATCATAAGAACCTTGGGGTGAAGTAGATTCATGTTCCTGAGATTCGGCAAAAGCAAGTGTTTCGGGTGTTGATGATTGGCGATTACAAGGTCTCGGTCTTCTGGAATACACTTGGAAAGGAGGTGGTTGTGTATCTTCCCCTTGAATCGACTCTTGATGGGTTGAAGGGGTTGAACTAGGGATTTGACTAGACTCGGATAGAGACACAGGAAGAGAGATTGAGGGATCCCGATGGATATCTTCATTGAGATTCTCCACCTAAAGATATAGAGTGGGATAAAAGCTTTGTGCTTCGAAAAACGTGACATCACAGGTTACAAACACTTGTTTTCAAGTTGGATAATAACATTTATACCCCTTTTGGGTAGATGAATAACCCACAAAGATACACTTGATAGCTCTAGGGTTTAATTTCCCACGAGATGGACATGCATTGTAAACATAGGTTGTGCATGGGGTTGAGAAACATAGGCTTTACGCAGATCGAAATTAGCTCTAACACCATTAAACAAAGAGAGAACTGAAAGTATTTTTCGAGTTGTATTCATCTTCACGATGTACAATATTTATAATACAGAGATAACAAGGAAACCTCCTAATTAGAGCAATTAATCTATTGGAAAATATTCACATTCTAAACATAACATATCCCTTTCCTAAATAGGTGGAAGAGATTGATACACACTCCTAGTTTATGACTTTCCTTCTTTCTAACAACAACTTGATAGCTAACCATGTTTATCTTTGACATACTACACTACTATGACTTGTCTCTTCCTTAGTTTAAGCGTGCAACCCACAATGAGAATAGCATCCTCTCTAGTTTAAACCCACAAACCACATGGACCAACTCCGGACCTAACTAAAAACAGAGAAAGACGTTGTGAAGTTTTCCTTCCCATGTCTATGTATATGTTAGAATAAATAAAAAGTATGTGAAAAAGGACAATATCACATATCGTAGCTAACTCACAAAGGTAACTGATATATATATACCACAATTAATAATACATATTTTACAGACTACTTAAGTTTATAAAGGAAACATAATGAGTTTAAGAAAATACACCCTAGTCTAATATATTTTGGATTTAAGAAAAAAGCACACACCCCTATCAAATATGCTAGCTGTAGAACGTAGATACCCAACCCTATTCTGCTATGTTGGTCCCATGTCTTTAATAGCTCCTATTTGAGTTCAAGTCCTTAAAGTTACCATGTTCAACCTTAGTTGCTCACCCCCTCCTTTCTCAACCTACCTTTACTCAATTACTCCTCATACCATCACCCTTTTGATTCTCCTCAATGGAGTAGAAATGGAGTAGACAGGTCTCAAACGAACGTTACCAAACCATCTCTATCTCCTTTCCCTCAATTTATATGTGATCGACCCAATAGCCAACACAACCCAAAAGAACCAGTTCGGTATCTTATCTAACTTGGTTGTAGCACACGTCTATCTAAGTATCCTCGTTTCTGTTACCTTGTAAAAATGTCTTTTAATTTTAGCAAGACTTGCTTGTCACAGAACACCCACATAACAACCCTTTCATTTTAGCTGCCACATCTTTATGGGATGGGTTACATTATCTTTGAACTTTCCCTCATATGGAATCATATAACATAGCTACTTGAAGTTATCCATCTATGTAACCCTTTCCCATCCCCTCCTCACTACACTCCCAAGTAGAAAATACACCATAATTGTGTGGTCTTTGAACTACTAATATGTGCAATGTAACCCTGTGCTTCTAATTCGTTGGCCACTGCTCCAACATGTCGTTCAACTCTACATTTGACTCTACAACATGCACGATGTCGTTTGCGAATAATATTCAAAAGGATACTCCTTTTGACATCATGTGAAATCTCATCCAAAATTACTGAAATGGGGTTAGTTTTGTTCTTTGGTGTAGTCCTATCTCCACCGGAAGATGGTACACCCCCTTTCTTCAAGTTGCTCCAAGTCACATCTCGTGGCATGCTATCATAGGACTCCTCTAGATAGATGATTAATGAGTATCTTGTGCAAATCCTCACTACACCCTCTACTCTTTCTTATGAGGTGTAAAAGTGGATGGATTGTCTCATACGATGGTCATGAAGCCAATGAAGCCACATTTGTACTTAATGCTTCATAGACGTTGTACTCTATAATTTAAGAGGTTTACCTAAACATTTTATAAGATAGTGTGTGTATATAAGAAACCAAACTGACAAAGTAAATCTCACACAAACATTGGGTGAGATGTATGCAAGTGTGACATTTACCCCGAAATAATATAGTAGTTTTGTGAACACCCTAGAGGCTTGTGCAAGAATGTGAGCAAACATGTAGAAGGAACAAAACTAGGAAATAGTGAACATAGAACAAGAAAGGTAAGCAAGAAAAAGTAACTTATAGGTGCATTGAACACATACAAGAGGTAAGGTAACACAAAACACGCAAGTTTGTATTTCGTGGTTATTTTATTGATTAAGGAGTGTAGTGTGAAGATTGCAACGGTTTGGGAATGTTCTCAGGAGGTGGAGGGGAAACTGAGGCTTGACATAGCAGTCTTACACATTCCCACTTACCAGGGACAATGACCTCCGATAAGAGTTCTTGGAGATGCAAAAGTTAGGATAGCGGATTTTGTGTAAAGATACGTAAGCTAAAATGGGTGAACTGTGGGTGGAGGGAGGGGTTGTTAGGTTTCATGAAACTTTTCAATCGAAGTCCCGTGATATGGGAACAAAATAAATTTCAGTATGGTGACAAGTACCTAGGTGAAATTTGCTCGTTATTGCGGGAAGGCTTCTTAAATTATCTTTCTTGCACTGGTGTCTGCATTTTTTAAAAATATGCAAGACTCCAAAGACACAGAAATGTTCGTTGGATTCCTTCACATTTCAGACCTCCTAAATTTGCTTCATAACCTACCAAGTACCACCAAAAACTTGACAACTGCTAACTATTAACTGCATGAAGCTTTTAGGGAAGATTACTCCTGGGTAACTGCATGGCACCTTTGATCTTTGGTAGTGACTATGGATTTTCCATTAACTTAATGTTTTATCTAATGAGAAGATGAAAAGTGCCTAACTATTATCTGTCTTTCTTTAAGCCTATAACAGATAGTTCATAGCACCTCGAACTCTTTACGCTTGTGTAGTATTGTTTTATATTGTGATCATTTATCTTGGAAAATGTTGACATAAATGTGAAGGGTAAGATAAGGATCAAAGGAATATTTTGGTGTAATGTTGCTAAAGAATTCATATTTAATGTGAATTTGCTGGACTTATGTTCAAATATCCATGTCTGAATTTCACTCTTAATTTGGTACCAAAGGATCAAGGTTAGAAACAAGCGACTATTGAATGTCATTACTAGTTTATAGTATGAAACCATTAAAATGTCTAGAACGTATCATGCCGCGCCCAGCATTTTCATTACAATAAAGATACAATGGATGTTTTTTTCTACGATTTTCCCATATAAGTAAAAAATTTACTCACTAGTATAATAGCTTCTTGTGGTGAGTAAATTTGTTATATGGAAAGTGTATGAATGGTTCATCTTTGAGCATGGACAAAATGTTGTTTTTAAGAGGTGTTTGTTTTTAAAAAAATTCGTCTTAAAACCTCTTAATTTTAAGAGGATTGTAGACTTAAGACTATTTGTTTTATATTTTAAAAAAGGTCAGAAAACCTCTTACCGTCCTCTGATTTTTTAAAAGATGCATCATCCACCTCTTATTTGTTAAATGTGGAAAAAGAACTCTAGACTTCGGACCTCTTATAAAACAAACGACACCTAAGTCTCGAAGAAATTGACTATAATTCTGTTTCTTATGCAGACACAGTTGATGATGGAGAAAATACCAACCCTCCAAGAAGAGGTATGATTCTACTTTGATTTTTCTATCCATTATATAAGTTCATATACTGCATACCACACCAAAATGCAACATTTTGATCTTCACAACTAAATTCTATTTCTATATATTATTGATTGTTTGGATATGTTTTGCATGATTCCCAATAGCTTAATCACAAGAACCTGTTCCATGATTACATCTAGACTATTATACTCAACTAGCCTAAACAATTATCCTTCAATTAATGCTGAATAATATATTACAATTAATGAATACAACAGATGCATATATATCACTAGGGTCTTCCATATCCCAAGCTGTAGATGGGGCAGTGGAGCTCAGCTAGCTTATTAAGTTGCATACACAAATGGTTCCACAGTCCCAGGGTAGCACTGCTCTTGCAAATTACTTAAAAGGGACTTTGTACCTTTCATGCCACATTTCTTTTCCAGCTTTCTGCATTGCTGAATAGATAAACAGGGTCAAGGTCAGATTCACTGGAAAACCGTAAAAGAAAAAAAAAATAAGGGAACACCCTGGTAACCTGTTACGGTATTTGTAATACCTTAACATGCACGTATGCATCAAAACCAAATAACAGCTTCAATTAGTTACGATTCAATATGTATAGGATGGGGGCTGGGCCCCACTAATTTTTTTTCTTTCTATTCTTCCTAGGTTAAAATCAAATATTTTTTAACAATCTACATAGATCCCCACTTGGTTTCTTGCCTTTGCCCCCACCAATTCAAAAAAACACATGAAAATAAACCAAAAAAATCTCTTGAAATCAATCTAAATACTTAAAAAAATCCCTTAAAATAAATATAAAATATAACTTAAAAATATCTTGAAGTCAACCAAAAAACTTTAAAGGGTTATCTCATTTTTTTCACTTTTTGGAGGGTTTCACCTGAACACAGTTATATATGTTTTTTTTAATAAAATTTACACAAAAGATGAGATAAATAGGGTACTTACTGTCTCAGCTATTGCTCATAGGATTTAAGTTGAGGATCCTGATGTCCAATCCTACAGGGTTAGTTGTAATAAACAGTGAGTTAAACATTTTACATAATAAGGCTATGTGTATCG
Source organism: Centaurea solstitialis (assembly GCA_030169165.1). Taxonomy (NCBI): domain Eukaryota; kingdom Viridiplantae; phylum Streptophyta; class Magnoliopsida; order Asterales; family Asteraceae; genus Centaurea; species Centaurea solstitialis. The sequence continues at coordinate 107,466,481 of CM058041.1, read as the reverse complement.
CATGCCCAGGTTGAGCGGGCTGCGGTACGCAGCAATGATGCTCGGCGGGCTGGAGGAGATGCAGGTTGGCCACACCGCTTTGGTTGTGTGTGTATGTTGTGTGTGTGAGAGGGTTGGGATACGGGTTGGTTGCAGAGGGTTGGAGAAAAGCTGACGTGGAGCTGATGTGGCAGTTAGGTTGGGGGGTTGGGGTACCGATAGCCTAAGACAAAACTTACATAAACACTTTTCTTGTCATAAAGTGAAAAAAAATTAACCAATAACCAATAAACTCCAGCTAGTTGCTTTATTTATGGAGGCTAATTCACATGGTTAGTTGCAAGGTCCCTAAGATAGATATTTCTTCCCCATCTTGGATAACAGCCTGAATAAACACAAATGTGAATTTAATCAGTATCATCTTTATTTATGAGCAGAAAAAGAAGTTTTTTTTTTTTTTGAAGAGGTATCCCAGACCACATTGGGCCCAGACTAATCCTCGGCAATTTTGGGCCGAAGCCCGACTGCTAAAGCATGCAGCCCGGGGTCGAAGCCCCTGTACCTCCAGAATGCATCCCCCAGGGCTCGAACTCGAGTTCACCACTATGTAGTGCTCATAGTTCACCACTATGAGCAGAAAAAGAAGTTAAGTAAAGAAAAGATGAAAATTGGGACAAAACCCTTTTGGAAAGATGACCATATAGAAATTCAGATCTGAGTTGCCTCTATATTTCATTTAGGTTGTGGTTTCTAGTTTTATATAGAAATCAGATATGGTGAATTGAAGCTGGAAAGAAGTTAATTAGGAATAAGTGAGTGGTAGTAGATCTTTAACTTACTGAATGATTAAGAGGCAGGGGATTGATTTGTTGACATATCTCAATGACCTAGCAGCTAACCAGATCAATTCACCCCCAACTTCACCTCTGAATTGCTTCCAATAAGATCTTTTTTTAAACAAATATAGTAACCATGCTATCATCTTTGTGCCATAATTTGGTTCTTGAAGAAGCTAATCTGCTATGCTATTTGTATGTGGAAGGGGTGTTATTTCTGCCAAATGGGTTCACTGGTTTTATATTTCACCAAATGAAAGAGCTTCACCCTTGGGTAAGCTTTATTTATAGCCATCTTCAAGAAGGTGTAGATACTTGGAAGAACCAATATTGGAGACAAGAACTTTAATTTTTACCTTTAACTAGGTGGCAAATGACTTTGTTAGTTTTTTATATGGGAAGGGATAAATACAACCCTGTATACTGTTAAATACTCCTTACCTATAAATTTTCTTTTCTTAAATCATCAACATCATGGCCTACTTTTTTAGATTCCTAGTCCTAATGCATGAATTAGAGGTACAAATAGCATTACCCTTTATTTATATATTTATATGTATATGCTTTATCAATTTTATAGTTATTTATGATGAATCTTTCCCAATGCATGAATTGGGTGTAAATAGCATTATCCTTTCTATATATATGCTTTATCAACTTTATCGTTATGTATGGTCAAGTTATCTATACTATGGGTGAGCATAGTCAAATACCCGCCGTTTTTTCATGGAACCGAGACTGCTTACTGCATACATTGGTTCTTTATATTTTGGAACTGGTTCCGATACTGATGCTAGGTGTTTAAGTTTAAGCTAAAAGGTAACTTTTAGTTTTATTAGATGTATGAATAAATTTTATTAAAAACAACGCAGATGATTCCAAAAAAATGAAAAGCGGAACTGGAAGCGGTCTTAATTGCTTCTATATTATAGGAACCAGAATCAATCACATCAGTTTCGTGTCTGGAACTAACGGTTTCAGAGTAGTTCCGGTTCCAAAGAGGGATATCCATTTTCGATCTCATCCTTAATCCATACCCTCTCCTATGGGAGGTATGTGGGTGAAGAGAGGGATATGATTAGCAACTACTATTAATCTTAATTTCATTATGTTTTTTCCCCCAAAAAATGTTACCGCTCTTGGCCTCTCGTTCTCACATTTTCTCTCATAAATTATGATTGGCGTTCTACACCTACGACGTGTATTGTTGCCAATGCACACCATTGTTCTCGATAGTCATCTCTCAACCTCTCATCTTGACTCATCTCCCAACCTCCGTTCTTGACTCTCACTGTTAGTTCTCAAATCGCAATTAGTTTCTTTCAATCTTGAACCAAGGTGTTTGTTTTTTCTTAGTTTCGTATCTACTTATCTAGTTAGTTGATTTGCTTATTTTTCTTGAATCTTGCTATTTTCTTTATTGATTTTTCGATGTTCATATGTTATTATCTCGGCGATATAGTTATGTGAGTTATTTCCTTAAACATATTTCACTTACTTAAGTGATTTGCTTATTTAGTTAAATTTTGATGTCTTGTTTCGTTGCCATAACCATATATTTGTCTTATAAGTTTATGTTTGATATTGTCTTTACGTCATTTGCAGTTTGATTATTATTAACGAGTTGTACTATACTTGCTAACTAGATCAATATTTCTATTTGCTGTTGTAGTTTATTCATACTTGGTTATTTGTGGTGACCCTTTTAATACTCTCTCATCCAAGAAATGTAGCATCCCTGTATAAATCTTTACAAGAATCCGACTAGGTTCTAAACCTCTTAAAAATATGTGTTACTTGTTTCTTAGGACATTTTTTTATTTTCCGTCCAGGGGATCCATAACCATTAGACCGACTTTGTACATATATAATTAGAAATTTTGAATAAATATTAACATCATTTTAGAGAACTATTTTATTTTATTCGCCTTCAAATATATATATGGATACTTGATTGGCCTCTATATTTGTGTGTGTTTTAGTATTGTATAAGTATTGGAGATAAGACAACACTATAACATGACGTTGTCTTGATTACGTCTGAAATTGTCTACATGGAGTGTCTTATCAGTGAATAAATATAATTATGTCTGAACTAAAATATCAAAATTTTTTAATTTTAACATTTATTTTGGTTTAATTTACAAGAATAGAAATACTTGCCTTTTTTGTCATGTAGTTAAGCGGATAACTTTCATCCATGATCTCTTAAATGTACTTATTAGTTACTTCACGGAAATTAAAAAAGGAAAACATCTCGTCTAAGTACATTATTGGTCCCTGTGGTTTGTTGGTTGTATGAATAAGGTCCCCTTTTGTCATTTTGCTTCCCATCTCTAACGGAATTATAAGCATTTCGTTAGCTTAGTTGAGTGAGGTGTTATTTTCGTTCTTCTAATATTTCATTTGTTTTTACCTTATGAACCAAAAAGGTAATTCTGTCTATAATATATTATGTACTTCTAATCACTAAAAGTATTGTTTCTATTGTCTTTTTCCAAATTTAAAAAAAGAAAAGAAAAAAGATATTAGCTATGCATAGAGTCTTATTTGTTTGTTAACTAAATAATTTGTTTTAATAGTGTTAACGAATTTCAATCGTAGATTAAAAATGATCAAGAGACAAGACTAATTGCATTTTGTAAAAAAAAACCATTAATAGTTTTTTTTTTTTTTTTTGTGAACAGCAAATCCTACTTTACTCTTAGTCTACTCCAAAATTACACCTTTTGTTCACAGCGGGACTCGAAACCATGACCAAAACCAAGAGGAACACCTTACAAATGCCTTGATACCGTCGGAACATTTGTAACTATCCACATAAGACGAACCAAAAAGATTACATCTGATTGATTGAATTAAGTTCATAATATAGTAAACACGTATTCTTTGGTTAACTAATGAGTAGGACCCATGTATATGTATATAGGTTGTTTATTATACACCTCATCTCATTTTGTATAACAATTCCTTGTAGGCAATGCAAGAGTTAATTGAAATTAATCCCCGACTCGAAGAGTCTTGGTGGAACTAAAAAAAGGAGTTGATTGTCTATTTTATCTATTAACCTCATGTTTTATGATATAATATAGATATTTTAAGCTAAATTCCAATTCTAAGTAAAAATGGTATAATAAATTGGCAATGGTATAATCTTGTAATAGTTGATTCGCTTAAAAAAAGATTGTGGTGTCCAATCAAAATATAAAAACTGCATTGTAAAAATATGCACATCTTTTCTAACTTACAAATTTTTGCGTAAAAAGAGATGAAAATGTCTAATGATGGCTTCCATAATGATTAGGTAAATGTTATATCGTTGAATAAAGCACGATACACACCAATTTAACCCACCACGGCAACTACCTTTCTTCTCCATCATCCTCCGCGCTTCTCCAGCTACACTGACGAACCTTAAGAGCTTCACACGGTGGCATGTGCAAACGTATTGTTCCTCTGTGATAAGGTAAAAATTTATAGGTTTATGAAATGTGCAACTGTATTATTTTATAATGTGCAACCATATCTTGGAATCAATCAAAAAACCAAAAACAACTATTGAATCCACCTTGAAATCAAGTGGAAAAACTTTAAATTTTCTCGAAATGGTAGAATTGGGCTAAAAACTCATCATATGATATCGACCAGTGGTAAAAATATGAAGACATGTCGGCAAAACCATATGAAAATGGTGTCACGGTATAAAAAAAATTCGTATGTCCGTCTCTACATAGAACACACACAATACAAGTATACAACCAAAGAACATAAAGATTTAATTATTTTGTTTGGGAGAACCAATCCATAATTCTTGTATAAGCACACGGACTAAATCTGCAATTTACTGAAATTTTGAATCAATGTTGATATTGTTGGATAATGCAATCCATGTATGATTTTTTTGGAACGGCGAATATATTAGCACCAGCGGGAAACTAGCAAGACACTAGCCCGCAACTAAAGGATTACAGAAAAAGGATTACAACGCCATTGGTTCCAATTGACACTATGACTCCTATCCCCTCGCGACGAGTACCATAGAAAAACCGAGGCTTGAATGTCGTTTGCCGTTCTCAAAACATTTAGCTTTTTATTGTTGAAAATTGCATCGTTCCTGGCTTTCCAAATACTCCACACATAAGCCTGCCCCGTTTCCTGCTTAAGCAAAATGTCGCCTTTAGCCTGGTCTGCAACTCCCATAGCATCGTCTATCTCCGAGACTTTGGAACAATGAGCGGGAAGCAACTTGGCCCAGCCGTTAACGGCCCGTCTCACATCAGCCGCCTTCCTGCAGGTTGTGAAAATGTGGTCTCCCGTCTCAGGTGATTCATTGCACAACACACACATGTCGTCGGCAATAGTGCAATCCATGTATGATGATGACGTTGTCTTGATTACGTGTGAAATTCTTTCGGTAAAGTATTTATAATTTCTTTAGATTAGATCAAAGAGGTCACAAATCCCAAATAACAAACAAAAGGAAAATTAATCAAAATTTTATTTACTACTAATCATTGTTTAATAATTATTTGTCTTTTTATTGTTAGTTTTTAAAGATGCAATAACTTAGAAAATTATATATTTTTATCAACTTTTAGCCTATGTTTGGCAACCGCTGTTGATTAATAAGGGTATAAATGAAAAACGTTACAAAAAGCTCTTAAAAAGCTACTCAAAGTAGCTTTTTAAAAAGTTAGCTTATGATACATGTTTGGATGCACTACTTATAAACTAGTTTATTTTTGTCAAACACAGCCTTAAATAACTTTTTATTTAAATAAATAATATTTTGTTTATTTATTATAGTAATTTGTTCATAGGTTAAGTTTTTTTCATTTAAAATTTATAATTTAAACTATAATTTGTACGTTTTTTTTCATTTAAAAATTTATAATTTCAACCGGTAACAAGATTCGTAAAAAATCAAAGTTACAAAATTGATTCATGGTGTATATATAAAGAGAGAGGTATGTTTCTTTCAATTGATAAGTATAAATTCTACTAACCATAACTGACGTACCAATAAAAAACATAGGGTCATCTAGTTTTAGTTTAAGTTCAAATGTTGGCATCTTGTATTAAGTTTAGTCTTAGAGACTCACACAAATGTAACTTAATTATCTAAATGAATCTTTTCAAAAAAAAAAAAAAGTAAAATATAACTTTCATTATTATCAATGGCGTGTAGTTTTTTTTTTTTTTTGGAAGGTTTACCTGGACTTTGGCCCGACTACATCCTTGGCAATTTTTACCGAGAGCTAAAGCATGCTCCCCTGGGATTAACACTCAGTGGCCCCTGGTTGCTCACCCCCGGATTCGAACTCGGGTGGGTTTTTCCCCAACACCAAGCCTTAACCGGTAGGCTGCCCCATTGGGGTTAATGGCGTGTAGTTTAGTTGATAATAGGTGGAGGTAGTATTTGTCCAAAACCAAAAGGTCATGGGTTCGAGCCTAGGGGGTGTATAACTATAACCACTTAGTGAGTCAGGTATTCCACCCATATTATGGAATTAGCAGACGAGTGTAAACCAGTTGGCGTTGTCATTATTTAAAACTTCTGTTATTATTCTGCGGCTAATTGTTCTTGATAAAAACATTTTTTTATGAGAAAAATAGCCATTTATCTTGTTTTGGACCATCAATATTGATACTTTTGATATATATTTGAACCGAAAAGCTACTATTTGAATTATAAACAAAAGGAAAAAAAGATACATAAATATCTACGGTAAATATTAACGAGCATAGAAATCGAATTGGGCATTTGATAAGCCTCCCACCACTCATCCAGTCAATAAAAGACGGATTTAATCAGTCACGTTGGACGCGATTCATGGAGGATTGACGCAATTCACGGAGGGTGGCCACGATTTAAGGAGGGTGACCGGTTAACCACTTTTATTGACCGGATGAATGGTGGAAATCATTTCTCTAGTTCTTATTTTTTTAACATAAATACTATATATAAATATTATAAATTATCTTTCTACATGAATGCATACGGGTTTAGAACTTCAGATAAATAACTACTAGGGGTGCACACAGGTTGGTTTGATCAGGTTGAGGGCGTTTCGAGAATTCAACCCGATGTTGTCGGTTTGAAACTTTTTCAACCCAACCCAAACCCAAACAAAAGTTCAACCCAACCCAACCCGTTCGGGTTGATTGAGTTGATCGGGTTGGTCGGGTTATGTTTAAAGTTAGATAATAAACCTAAAAATGATGAATAATTAAAAGGTTAAAGACGATTTATGTAGTGTTTTCGGGTATTGCCGTACACAAAACTATTTTTCTTAATTTTCATGTGTATGTGTGCGTATATATGACTTAACACACACACACATATACATATATAAGAGTTATAAAGAATTGGAGAATAGATTTAAAGTGTGTGTGTGTGTGTGTATATATATATATATATATGAAGAGGCTATGCAATGGTGTAATTATCTAATGTACATATTAATATGAGCTTAACAATAAAATAAATTAAAAAATATAAAGAAATATCGGGTTCATCGGTTGGTCGGGTTGGGTTGGGTTCGCATGATGCTAACTCGATATCAACCAATACCTTCGGTTTGGAAAAAATTCAACCCGATTAGACGTCGGGTTGCTTCGGATTGATTTATTTTGCATCGGGTTGGGTTGATCGGGTTCATCGGGTTTGTCGGTTTTTAAACACCCCTAATAACTACCAAAGCTTTTGTTTAAATTTTTTCTTAAACTTCATATTTATTTTTAAAAAAATAGACATATCAAACAAGTAAACAATCCGGAAGTAAAATAATTTGTAAAAAAACAAGAAAAACATATTATTAGTATCAACTGCAACACCGCCATGGTTTAGTGAAGAAACTGTGGGCGGCCAACTATTTACTATTTACTATTTTACTGCAACATGGGAAAGCATTTCAGATGAAGGTGACCAAAGGTGTTCTTTAATATTTTTATTTTTTTATGGTTCTCCTTTAAAATTAAACATTTTTTCAACTTATTACCTTAAATTCTCCTAGTAATTTCTTGCATGTGTCCCCTTCAATCAAAAGCAGAAAAATAAACTCTCGAAATCAACCAAAAAACGAACAATAAATTATCGAAATCAACCAAAAACGAAACAAAACCCTCATATCAATCAAAAAATGAAAATAAACTCTCACAATCAACCAAAATGAAAACGAAACTCTTGAAATCACCAAAAAAGTCTAAAAAGTTCATCGAAATTGACAAAAAACTAAAAGTCCCTTGAATCAACAAAAAAAAAAACTTTAAAAACACTTCAAAATAAGACACATCGGACAACTTTGCGAGACTTTAATCCACCTTAAAGGCATCACTATTTTGAAAAATTTCTGGATCCACCACTAGTGGTAAGGTACCATCCTTTGGGGAGGGGGATCAGTGGATGATATCCCTAACTACTTGGGTTCGAACCCGTGGTGACTATGCGGTGATATCCAGATCATGGGTCTGTCACATAATGCATGGTACTGTACCCTTAATTGGGTTGGGTCGTGATCGATGGGGATTAGTAGGATTCTCTTAAATCTCGAATACCTCGGAAATGTGTGTTAGCTTGCCATTCACAAAAGATGTTAGACTTATCCAAATTATTAAAATAACATTATGTACAAATATATTTATAGTGAATCATAATTTCCATTCTTGTTCTCTAGTACTTTTGGCTAACTGTGTCCCTATTTTATAACTTAGAGTACTGTCATGTTCTTGTATTTTTCCATCCATATAAGATCCTTAATGTAAACACAGGAACTCAACTCTTTAACTTATTCAAAAACATAACTTATTGAAAACTACACCTTTATGGGCCCAGCTCGTTAAATTGCAAGCATGTGGAAACAACTTGCTAAAAGATGCAATTACAAGTGAGTAACCACGGGTATCCAGGCTCATCGAACCGTTTCTGAAATCGGAACCGGCAGTTTCTAAAATGAAAGGGCTGAAATCGAAGGTAGGCTGGTTGCATCGGTTTTTATATTTGGAAACCGATCCCGAAAACCAGTGGCCTTCTTATGTAAAGGGCCGAAAGTCAACCCCTTATAAAAAAGGGTATTGTTATATGGACCTCATTTGACTTTAATACATTCACATAAAAGTAAACCCCTTATATTTGATCTCACCTACACACTTACATAAATGACCCATTCCATTTATAATTTCACATAAAAAAAAATCCATCACATAAATGAGCCTATTCTAATTTCTAGGTCTTGAGAAGAACCAACAAGTTTTCTTTTGAAACCCATGCATTGTTTTGTAGGGTTTAAGTTAGAAGACAAAACAATTATGTGTCAGAGTGTAAAAGTGTTATAAGCTTTTTAACAAAAAATTTATCATATTTTATATGATATTATTTAAAAGTATGTATCATAAAAATATGTTTCATACTCAAAAAAGTACTAAAAGCTTGTTATAGACATCTAAAAACGTCAAATAAGTGATAATCACAAAACTCTATATTTAAATCTAAATCACAAGACAAAAACTCAATAAATCAATAAAAAGATCAAATATTCTTAATAAAAACCTAAAGGATAAACGTGGCATTTGAAATAAAAAAAATTGAAGTGAGTAATGAATAAAAGCTTGAGCTGGCTGCTAAAATGCAGGGCCAAATATAAAAACAGATAAAATACAAGTAGATAGATACACTAAGCAACCTCTCTAAGAAGAAACAAAAACAAATGGGCAATTGCCCCATGTAGTCTACATCGGCATTCGTCTCTCTTGAAACCGTCGGTTTTGGTTCCAAAATCTAGTACTTAGTTTCTAGTTTTTTAAAAAAAAAAATTCTTGTTTTATGTTACAAATATATAACTGTTAGTTATTATATAATCTTAATGTAATAAAACAAATACTATAAACAATGAGAATTTATACAAGAAAAACTAAAAGCTAATAATTATATAAATAATTTCCACCAAGTTTAAAACAAAAGTAACAAAAAACATAACTTGAAATGCTAAATATTATTTAATAATTTTAGTCTTTTAAACATAATAAATACGTAAAATTATTTTTTGTTAACAAATTGCAGAACGGTTCGACGGGCCAACAGTTAGTTGTTTCGAAATAGTGAGAATCGAAACCGGTACAGATCGGTTCCGTATTTTAGTAACCGGATCCGAAACCAATCACATTATATTCGAAACCGACAATTTCGAAGCAATTCTTATTCCAAACGAGGGTACTCAATGTTAATGCTCACCCCTACATACAATAACAAAGAAAAGTTTGATTGATTTTTTAAAAATAAGAATGAAAAATAAGCTAAAAAAAATCAAACCATAGGAACGAAAATGTATTTCACACAAACATCTATATTTAAATATTATGTGAAAAATGGGAAACTTTTATATGGGCTTTGACACGTTCTGACGGGCTCAAAACTAGGCCCACTCTGTTATATTTATCTTTATATATTTAGAGTTTTGTTTCTTTTAATTTTATTACCGAAAATCAAAATTTCAGGGGTGTTTCGTGTTAAAAAAAATTACATGATTTATTAAACATGTGGTACATTAAAAAGAAAATAATCATATAAATTCTCTCATGTGGTACATTAAAAAAATTACATGATTTATTAAACATGTAATCAACTATTATTATTTTTTTTAGTTAACCTATATATTAGTTTATATAAAAGAGCAACAAAGAACAAAGTTAATTGATCAAACAATTAGAGTTTACTTGAATGATACACAAATTGCATGCGTTACTTTTCAATATAATATTTAAAAGGCAGGGATTACGCAAGTTGCATAATTGTTACATACGTAATATATATGCAGACAAACATTTTGAAAATGCACTTATGAAGTGAAGAATGGAGGTCTTCTTAACTATTTCCTTCAAATTTCTCACATTTCTAATACTAAAATATATTGGATAGTTATTTTGTTGGATATCTTTTTGTTTACATAAATTTGGTTAAATAGTTGTTTTACTTTGTTAATTTTTGTACCCTTTTGATTAAACAAGTATGTTTATTCACTTATTTAATTTTAAAAATGTACACCAAGAATCGACATTTTAAAGTATTTGATTTTAGAAATATTTATCACTATATGCTCCCTAAATATTAGAATGTATGTTTTAGGTAAAAAGTAAAGACCCTGTAAATATAGAGTTTTAGGCATATTAAATATTTTTAACACACTTCTATGTTTATTAGAGTAAAATTATTGTTTTCGTCTTTGTATTTTGTCAATTCTTTTATTTTTGTTTTTACAATTTGTTTATTTGTTTGGGGAGAACAATTTATTTATTCTTGTTTTATCACCAAGTTAGACCATTTTGCTTGGTCGTCCCTATTATTACCATTAACTTGTAAGAACAACCCAATTATACTCCAAAAATAGTAAATTGCAATATGGTGGATTACATCCAAACTTTAAATTGAGAAAATTTTAGTGGGCCAATGTTGTTGGAATAAAAATCATTAATTTTGGTGATTTACTATTTACCTTTTAAAACAAATGATTTATTTTAGGTCATCTACATCAATCTTGCAAATGAGGTGGCATTGCATCTAGACAAAAAGCTTTGTAAGAACTTATAAGTCTTTCAAATATTGCAAGATCTTTCAAGTGTAAAGTGTGGGACCCACTTGCAGCCACCACCTCCCAGCATGTTGCCGCCACTGCTCCCTTCTCCATGGATGGTTCCACCTTTCAGCACAAGCAACCATTCTGGACGAACCGGCACCTCCAACAACCCTCGCAATAACCCTCGCAACGGGTCTGGTGATCGCAACCAGGTGTTTGCTGCCTCTGAAACGCAAAATTCCACAGCTCCTCATTGGACTTGGTTTCCATCATAGTCACCAGAACAGGCTTTCAATAACTCAACTTCTCACATAATTCTTCGTCTCTATATATACTTTTGTGTATGTGTGTGTGTTTGTGTGTATATATAGAAAGAGGTTCAAACGAGAACGATAAATTTTTAAGGAAAAACTTTTTTTTACGAAAAACTGTTTCATGTACAAAATCATGTATGATTTTGTACTGATGAGATTCCGGGCGACTTCCATGCGATTTAAAGTCGCGGGCAAGTCGCTTACACTATTAATCATATATGATTTTGTCCATGAATCATATGTGATTTTGTGTTGTGAATCATATATGTGATTTTGTACATGTTTTTTACGTAGATTTTTGTATGTGAATCATATATGATTTTGTACATCAAAAAGTTTTTTTTTTTAATTTTTTTTTCTTAAAATGATAGCGTTCTTGTACGAACCCACATCTATCTATATATATATATATATATATATAGAGAGAGAGAGAGAGAGAGGAGAGAGATGTAGCTATATTATGCGGGATTATGAGAGGCCATTTGTATCCATGAGAGATACCATGAAACCACGTAAATAACCTTCACAATAGACATTGTAAATTAAGGTAAACTTTTAAAATTTGTGAATATCTAATGTTTCGGTACCTTTATTTATAGTATCTTATTTTAAAAATTCAATGTTATCAGTAGCCTTGAAGATCTTACAAAAAACATACCAACCCTATATTTTACATGATTCCATTTAATTTATACGAATATTTCTGAATACTAGAAGATACGATCAGTTATACGATCGGTCATCTTACACTACTTTTTACCTATTCTACAGAATTACAGATTCCTACTACAATAGACCTCCTGCTTATTTCATCCTCAAGGCTAGCTCTCCTTCTATTATTCACTATATATATACATTTATATAATGGTAGAGATAGGATAGAAAGATCTGAAGAAGTCATCAGAATTTCAAAAGCTAGCTAGGTCTACAAAATTCCTTTCGAGAGAGATACGATGGGCCGAAGGAAGATCGAAATGAAGCGAATCGAAGACACAAACAGCAGGCGAGTCACGTTTTCCAAGCGGAGATCAGGTTTGTATAGCAAGGCACACCAGCTTTCCGTTCTCTGCGACGTCGATATCGCCATCATTGTCTTCTCCTCCTGTGGCAAGCTCTACGAATACTGCGCCGGCAGTACGGATAGGTCAGTAGTCCGTTTTGTATTTATACGATACGATTTTTCACGTTTCCTGTTCTATACATATATACATGGTTGCGTGCAATGTTTTAAAAACCAATTTTTTAGTTGAACCCATGTCCGGTTCAATCAGTTTCAAGCATTTTTATGTATTTTCTATTTTTTATATACATATATTATAAAACCAAGAATTTAATGTCTACAAGTTAAAACATTAAAAAATACACGTTCTGATAGGTTGTACATCGATCCAGAAACATTAAAAAAAACACATCTGTTTTTTTTAAGAAAAACCAGATCAACCGGTTTTTTACCGGTTCAATTCACCGGTCCTCAACCAGTTCTATCAATAAACTAACCGGTTTACCCCGGTCCTTAAAATGTTATAAAACCACTCACTTTTAAACCGGCCTCTTCACAGGTTCTCGGTTCAACTCGGTTTTTAAAACATTGGTTGCGTGTTTATTATACTTCATGATGTATCTGCTGTACATATGAAGATTTCTAGGGCATAAATTAGCGATTTCACGTGGAACCGCCGTAATTTATAGTAGCGAGATGCTCATCTGGTTATAAACTTTGTTTTTCTTTAACAACGCATGTTTTGTACTAGAAATTTATGAAGTATTTAATAGTGTAGTACAATTTTGATAATTAAATAATATCTCATGCTAGCTAACATGACTTGTGTGTAAGAGTATAGGTAAAAGATGTATAATTGGTTAGATGATATTTGAAAATGGGAGACATTTTTAGTTACCCTATTATAAATTCAATAAACACTTGCATTGCTTATGACTTATATGGTTGTTATCTCTATATTTGGTGCACATATATTATGTGTGTATATATGTGGAAAAAGAGAACTACATTCTTATTGTTTTGAAAAGTATAACTAGACTGTCATGAGAACATGTGTAATTGTTGCATGCATTCTATAGAACTTCTATGAACTAGATTTTAGAAATACAAATTTGAATTTGTTCTTATAAATATCTTGGTTGCTTTGTAAGTGCAAAATTTATTTCATACAACTACTTATTTATGTTATTAGTTTATGGTGCATGAAAGCGAAAACAACACTCAAATGTGCATGAACACTCAAATGTGCATGAAAGCGAAAACACCCATGTTGTGTCAAACGTGGGTTAGTGAGTTTTTGTTCTGTCTCATGTCATGCTAAATGCGGGACAATGGATTTTGTCCTATCATATTATGTCTTGTCTCATATACCAAATGCAACCATAAATTTGTAAGAAAATAAAAGATGATTCACTTGGGTTGGGATGTCTCACTTACCCATTAGGCCCATGGGCCTCGTCCATTGCTCTAAGGTTACAAAATAAAACCGCAAATTACAGCATTGGAGTTGATGCTTCTTAGCTAAATTTGTAAAGCAAATGCAAATGAAGTATTATTATCATTCACTTGTCTAAATTTGAACTTGATATTGAGGTAACAAATAAATTGGATCCAATAAATGTTGCTTCTCAATGCTTGTGATCTCGTGTCTAGATTACCCTTCTTTCCCATAAATGGAACATAGTTAGCCAATTGCTAGGAATGGATTAGGTTTACAAAATAACCGGTGCAAAATATTTTTACAATTCCTTCACGTGAGATAAAAAAACGTAATGTGTCTCCCGCGTAACAAAATAACGCAACTAACTTCAAAGTAACCAAACAATTACAAGGATCAAGGAGATTAGAGGGGATATATCATATATGTATATCAATATATAGCAATCATATTAGGATTTACAATAAGTAGCAAATAGCAATATTATTATGGTGAGCCATATAGTTACCATATCGGAATATGTTCTACAAGGCTAATTTTATTTTAATTTATATTGGGTCTCATGCATCTACTTAAGCTTGTAAGAAGAATGTTTTGATATTTCTGAAATGGTGGCAATCTAATTGTTGGATTTAGATGTTCTCTAACTAGTTATGGTTCAGTGTGGATCATATTCTATCTAGGTATCAGAAAAGTTGTCGTCGTCAGGCGGAAGAAAGGGCCGCTCAAGAGGGTGGTAGCAAAGATACCGTAAGTATATATACTTTTTTGTTGTAAACCATTGGCTTACCATTGATGTACATATTTACACAATTACATGTGTAACCATTATCTCATTGAAACAGAGATTTCAGACATGTGAAGAGCTCCTACAGTCGGTGAAAAGGTAAACAATATCTATACGTATAACGTATGACATTTGGTCGACCAAATAAGGTAAATGTAAGGAGTAAACGTAGGGGCCTTTTTGTTTTCTTCTAAAGTTGCCTCTTAAAACCTCTTAAAGTCTGAAAATGAAGAGGTTTGTAGACTTAAGACCGTTTGTTTTATTTTTAAGGAAAGGCCTAAAACCTCTTACCGTCCTCTGAAATTTTAAGAGGAGCACCATCCACCTCTTATTTTTTAGACGTGAATTAAGACTTAAACAACCCCTTAATGAGTTGATGATAATGTCACGCATTGCGCAGGCTTGTTGAAGAACCTAGTGATTCATCTGTGGCTGACATGACACGGTTAGAGGAGGAAATTGGTGTTGCTATAATGCATACACGATCAAGAAAGGTGATAATTGTCTAAGTAGGGTATAGTAGTGGCTTATTGCAATTATCTTAAAGATTTATTCTTTGATAATAGAAATTGAATGGTTTGGCTATTAGCTATTAGCTATTAGCTATGACATTTGACAATGATTTTGGTTTTGTGCAGACACAATTGATGATGGAGTATATATCGAAGCTTCGTGAAAAGGTATGTCTATATATACCATATATTTGATTAACAATCTTTTACATAGGAATCTTGAGGTCCATAAATCCATTAAATGAGATTGTTTCACCTTAAGCACTAAAGTTTACATATGCTATTGATTATTTGTATCTACCTTTGATAATTCGATTGTTGTTTTCGTCCGACCATTTGAGGGTTTCTAGCTACACTATGACTTCTTTAACTATAAGCTTCTCAAAAGTAGAGTTGATGTAATCTTTTAACCAAACGGGTAAAGAGCGGTCGAACGAAAAGGTAAAATGAAGGAAGGCTAATTAGTCCTATGTTTTTTTGACCAAAAGGAGAATGATAGTTAAATGCTATATATGTTGTTAATGCACAATCTTAATTTGAAGGCAAAGAAAATGTGATCATGATATGTAAACCAAATCAATGTGATCAAGAAATACCTTCCATTTACAGCACTAGCTTATAAATAACTTGCTTTTTGAGTATCTGGTACATAGTACATACTACATACCCATGATTTTGGGCTGCAAGATGTCTTGGTCCTTTGGTTTTGATTTTTGGGCCTTTCTTTGGGCTTCAAATATTGGTTTTTTGCACGAGGCATTTTTTAATTGTTTTTCCTTTTT
Source organism: Centaurea solstitialis (assembly GCA_030169165.1). NCBI lineage: Eukaryota > Viridiplantae > Streptophyta > Magnoliopsida > Asterales > Asteraceae > Centaurea > Centaurea solstitialis. The sequence goes on along the minus strand of CM058041.1, from coordinate 107,450,265 downwards.
TTTTTCTTGGTAGATGTTTTCATGTACAAATGGGATTGCTTTTTAATGCTTTGTAATTTCTGCTAATGTTCAATAAAAAAATTTCAAGGCGTTCCATCCCCTTTTTCCCAAAAAAAGAAAATTGATTTCACGTCTAAAAAGATAAAAGGTGGATAGTGCACCTCTTAAAATTTCAAGAGGACCATAAGTCATAAGAGGTTTTCAGACACGATCTTAAAAATAAAACAAATAATCTTAAGTCTGCAAACGTCTTATTTTCAGACTTAAAAGGTTTTAAGAGGTATTGTTTTTAAAAACAAACACCCATAACACTTGTATGCATATATATATGCAGGAAAGAAAGTTAATGGAGGAAACAGAAGAAATGAAACAGCAGGTAATTACTAGACTTTGTTAATCATCGTCTACTTGCAATTGCCATATTTATCAAAAATCATTTAAATTGGAATCAGTAGATATAGCAAAACTATATATTTTTGTCTTTGTGGTCTACAAAATTAAAAAGAAAGGGTGGTGAGTTTTCAAGATTGAGTGCCAATAAGTTGGCATTTTTTTAGTGGTTTAGAAATGGAAGTGACTTTGCAGGTGATATTAGCAATGCAAAATGATGATGGTGGTAGAGGTCTTAACGACATTGCAGCTAACCAGACCAATTCACCCCAGCTTTTGACACTTCATCTCTTTAAGGACTGAATGAACGTCTGAATGAGTTGTTACTGGCTGATTGGAAATTAATCAGAGCTTGACGATGGAAAAATATGTATATAAAAGAAAGGATTTCTGTGGTGGTGTTTTTTTGCATTTGTGTGTACGTTTGGCTCTGTTTATGGTAAATGTTAGCTTTTTTAAAACTATCTTGTTAACTAACATAGCTTATCTCTGAAGAAAACCTCCATTCTGATTTTTCAGTTTTTTTATCTCAGAGGTTCTTTCAATCCAGAACAAGTTGTTTGTTTAGGCTATACGTATCCGAACCCTTCCAGCCGTCCCAACCTCACTGCTACATTAGCGCTACATCAGCTTTTTCATAATCCCACAGTAAGCCCTCTCGAGCTCTGATTAGTACCCGAACCCTCTCAACCCTCCCACTTTTTAATAAAACACAACACACACACACACACACAACATAGCAGCGATCTAAAGCGGTGTGGGGAAACCGACGGAGTCCGACCCCGCCCAGCCCGCCGGTGGCATAGCCGAGCCTGCTCATAGGATTAGATAAATAGGGTACTTACAACCTCAGCTCTTGCTCATAGGACTGCAGGGTTAGTTGTAATAAACACTAAACAGGGAGTTAAATAATTTTACATAAACACCTCCATGGTCATAAACTGAAAAGATAGATTTAACCAATAATCTCCAGCTTGTTGCTTTAGTATATATATCTGGAGGCTAATTTATCTGGTTAATTGCAAGGTCGTTAAGATTGTTGACACCATATTACTTCCCCATCTGCCTGAATAAACACAAATATGAATCTTATCAGCATCATCTATATACATATTTAAGAACAAGTGGAATTAAGATAAGATGAAAATTCCAACAATAACTTTCATCAAACATTTTGGAAAGATTACAATCTGAATGGATCTACTTTGTTTTGGAAAGATAAGCAACCATATAGAACTCAGATCTGAGTTGCCTCTTATACTTCATCTTAATTGTGGATTCAAGTTTTAATATATATAGAAATCATATGGTGAGTGAATTGAAGCTGGAAACTGGCAAGATATCAATTAGGAAGAAGTGAGTAGTGGAAGTAGATCTTTAACTTACTGAATGATTCAGAGGCAGTGGATTGAGTGATATATATCTAAACGACCTTGCAACTAACCAGATGAATTCACCCCCAACTTCATCTCTGAACTGCTTCCAATCAGATCTTAATTTGTTGAACCAAATATAGTAACTAGCTACTCTCTGCAATGCTTTGATATGCCACTTATCAGATGGGACACTTTCTTTTTATATTAACCAAATGAAAAAGAGCTTCACTCTTAAGCAAGCTCTTTACTTTAGGACTTTCAATTCTTTTTAGGCTTTGTTTGGCAAGCATAAGCTAGCTTATAAGCTAGCTGATAAGCTAGCTTATAAGCTAGTCCATCCAAACATGTACCAGGAAGCTAGCTTATCAGCTAGCTTATAAGCTAGCTTTTTGAAACGCTACCTTGAGTAGCTTATGAGGAGCTTATTGTAGCTTTTTCCAATTATACCCTTATTAATATTAATTATTAAATTCAAATATACCCTTTTTGGTCATTTTACATACTCATAAGCTAGTTTTTGCCAAACATTATTTGTTCAACAGCTAGCTTATCAGCTACTAGCAAGCTTATCAATCAACAGCTAGCTTATCAGCTATCCGCTAGCTTATCAGCTACCAGCTAGCTTATAAGCTACGCGTGCCAAACATAGCCTTAATCTTTTTTCAATACAACCCCAACTCATGAAAATGAAATTATATTTGGGGTTGGTAAATAGCATATATTCTTACTTTATAAAAATATCTCAGGTTTAAAGGTATACATATACAAAGATGTGGTTAAATGATATATGATTTTTATATTAATATCATGTAATCATTCGAACACTTTTTTTATCGTTAATGTAAAATCATATGTAATTTTGAACGTGATTTAGTCATTTTAGTGTTCTTTTAAATAGGTAGTATTTTTGTTACTTATAACCTATAACATATGCCTATTTGGGTAATTATATCGTCTTATAATCTTATATATTAAATTACGTTTTTTTTGTCTTTTTGGTTGGTTAAAATTTGCATTTTTCGTGTTTCTCTTGTCTAGAAATCGTGGCTTTTATTTATATGGTTTGTAATTTCTCAAATACAATGAAAATAAATTTATAATGATATAATATGTTAATTAATACAAACATGATAATTAAAAATTAATACAACCATAAGGGCATGCTTTGGTATTTTTCTGAAATTAAAAAAAAAAATATCTGTTACAATTACTAAACTAGAAGGATTAAAAATGCATTTCACTAGAATATGTAATATTTAAATATTATTTATAAAGAAGAAATTCTCATATGGGCCTTGTAATGGACCTATCTTCAGACATCCTAACGGGCTCCACTTAAGCCCAACGTGTTTTATATTTTCTTGTCCATAGTTTTTTTTTTTCGTTTTCTTTCCAAAATTGAAAATAGGAAAAATTAAAAAATCTGGATGATTGATTGGAGCGCCATCTTTTAACGAGATAAAAAGGGTAGGCTATTTGCACCATTTTGATTTACTATCTACACCCCAAAAAAGTGAATTGCTACTCACGTACATCAACATCAACAACATCCTCTGTTTACATTCTCAATTCATTCCACCCCCTAATAAAAACGGTGCAATTAGCAACCCCCGATAAAGACCATTGATCTAAACAAGTTGATCGAGTTGAGTGGATATATTAAATTGCGCTCAAAAAATCGATTTAACGTTTTCAAGGTAGAAATAGAGATTAAACTCGAATATTTTTTGAGTTATCAAGATTGTTATTGGATTCAAACTCGCGATTTTATTAATTTATTTATATGTTTGAGCTTGATATTTTTGTATTTTTATTGTATATATTATAAAACATTTAGCAAATTAATATAATTAATTATAAATAAATATAATCAAATACATGATAAACATCTTATATTAAATATAAAAAATCTATAATATAATTAGAATAATCATTGAGTTCTAATATGATACTTAACTATTATCTTTATAAAAAAAATATCAATCCAAAACTAAGTTACTTTGATATCAAACTTAAATTAAATTATAATAAAAAAATTAAACTAAAGAAATTAGCCAAAATAAATGAGAATTTTTAAATAGTTAATTCAATACCAATATCGACAAATTTTTATGATATTTTCAAATTTTCATTTTATTCAAAAATAGAAACATGATCGCTTTTTTCAAAAACACAAAAAATTACATTGTGACATCGATAGAGATAAAATTAAACGACACATTAAAAGCGGGATGTATTTCACCGCATTGCATGAGTATATGATCATGATTGGCTGAAAAGGGTATGTTCGAGTGGCTCGCATCAATTCTACTTGAAATACTAAATCGAGTTCTTAATTAAGCAAGTTGAGTCGAACTGTGGTGTTACAGTGTTCGAATCTTTAAATTAAACGAATTCCATTTTGTGTTAAAGATTAACTCGGGCTTAAAATTTTATTAAGCTCAAATTTGAATAGCTCATTAAAAACTCGAACTATTTATACCTTTGATCATACAATTTTTCAAAAAATTTAATCCAAATATCATCAATTTGGTTTGGTCATAAGTATATATAAAGTTTAATAATCATTGAAAAGATAACTTGACTATTCATCATGATCAAATGAATAGGGGCTCGTTTAATTTTTTATTTATTGTTGATTTAGCAAGACAAAAGGCAGCATTGAGTATGATGATGTTCTTTGTATTTATTCTGTTTGGATAAGATTTCATTATATGATATTCTGCATGGTCCAATATTTATGATTCTTATCTAACTTAAAAAATGTAGGTTAGATATTTATGTTAAAGCTATCATGCTACAGTGGACTGCTATTGGCGTTGATATCAATAGGTTAAAAACCATTTTTAATTAGCAACAAGATGAGATCAAATACAAACTACTTAATTTTTTATTTAGTTGATTTTAATTTACTTATTATGCTTTTTAGTTGATGTTCTTTGTACTTTTAATTCTCAAAACACCACAATAAATTATGATGCGGTAACAATAAAACACAAAAAATAAAGGTCAATAAAGTAACTATTTAAATTTGAAGTCTAATAAAATATGCCTCTAAAATCATATAATAATATTTTGAGTAAATTATGGATTTGGTCCTTAAGGTTTGACGGAAATTACGGATTTGGTCCTTAAACTTCATTTATTACACGGATGGTCCCTATGGTTTGAAGATTCTTACGGATTTGGTCCTTGAGGACCAAATCCATAGGGACCAAATCCGTAAGAATCTTCAAACCATAGGGACCAAATCTGTTAGCCTCAAGGACCAAATCCGTAAGAATCTTCAAACCATAGGGACCATCCGTGTAATAAATGAAGTTTAAGGACCAAATCCATAATTTCCGTCAAACCTTAAGAACCAAATCCATTATCATAGTTAATGAGGGAATTTTGGTCCAGCAGCAAATCCAATGGACTTTTGGTCCAGCAGCATAGCCACTCCCCGCAAACCTCCGTTATCATAGTTAATGAGGGAATTTTGGAAAGCAAGTCCCGAGTTCAATCCGAACTCACTCCTTGTGCTAGGCGCGGGGCTAGAGGAGCGTTGCCTGGGGATGATCCTTGGTGTAGGATCAGTTGTGTCCAAGGACCACATTATAATGATTTCCTAATCGTTCTAAGCCTTTTGAGAATATTTTATTCAATGTTTTTAATTATATATGTATAAATTTATATTTTAATACACTAAATAGTATTTATATTAAGTTATAAGAATAATAAAGGCCCTATACTATATTATGATAGGAACGACTTGATTAGGGTAGTAGCTGAACTTTTAAAGAGGGAAGCACATAGCTAATAGGGTTTAGCGTTTAGTCAATCCATGCAAATCGGCCCCTATGGAACCACCGAAAGGGTTATCGTTCGATGGGTACACGAAAGTGGCAAATTTTTTATAGTATTCTTTTAGTGTTGTGTTTGAGTTGTTTTTTTAATGGTTAAGGGTCCTACTATTTTAAATATCTTTTATGTTGTTTTTAGTTGTTGGGTGAAGATGCCCTTGATGATTAAGTCTTTAAACAAATTCTTTTGAATAAATAAAATATTTCAAATTTGTAAAAGTTGGTTATTTAAGCATTTTTAACAAAAATTAAAAATTACCTGTAACTGACTATAAAAGTTTTATATTAAAATAACTATATCAGTTCAAGTTAAAAAAATGTAAGTAGCAAATTTATAAAAAAACGATGATTAATTTTATTAAAAAAATGTTCAAAACTGGTTGATTTTAAGTGAGAAAGTTTTATGGTTTTTAATTCATAAAATAGTTCATCAACTTAACTATTTAAAATGAGAAAATTTAATAACCTTTTCATTTAATAAATAATTTAGAGAATTAACCATTTACAATATCATAGGTTGGTTGGGTTTTCTGAACTTTTATCTTTTAGAAATATATATCGTAGTATATGTGGAATTTTAGTGTTATTTAATTTTAAAACCGATTTTAGGGAATATCACTTTGCATCCCCATAGAAGTTAAAAATCAGGTCAATTTATGTACTAAAAATGTAAAAACTAGATTATGTATGAGAAGAAAATCATTAATAGTAGTATATCTAATAAACTAATATAAAACTATTATTCATCTTAGTGCCTCATTAATTTATGTCACAAGACAGAAAAAAATCATCCCGTCATCCTCTAAATCTGTATCTTTGTTATCACAAGGTAATATTCATCCCATCACGTTTACAAGGTAATATTTTCAATATTTGCATCTTAATTAGCCAAGGCAAGGTGTCCCTAGTTGATTATGATAAAACTCTAGTAACTTGCCCTTAAATTACATCCGCATTTATTTAACAAATTTCACCTCATACCAAAAATAAAAACGGTCATTATTGAAATACTATCTCCGTCAAAAAATTATTGTCCAGTTTTGATTTTTGAAAGTCTTTCTTTGTCGACTTTGACCTCAAATACGTGATGAAAATTATGTCAAATAAAATACATTAAAAACACCACCCATTCATATATTTTGCATCAAGTATTATATAACACAAACAAAAATATTTGAGGTCAAAGTCGGGAAAGACAAACTTTCAAAAGTCAAAACTGGACAATAATTTTGGAACGGAAGAAGTAAAAAGGAAAACAAAATACCAATAGTTTATCAGTATGTTCTCAAGTTTAACAAGGGAAGGAAAACGAAAGAAAGGAAAAGTAAAGGGTATCCTTTCCTTTCCTTCCAAATTATCTAAAAAATGAGAGGGTAAGTTTTAAGCCAAAATAAACCTAAACTACTTCTCCAAACCCCTCCATTTACTTTCCTTTCGTTTCGAAACTCGAAAACACAAATATCTGGCTTTTCTTCCAAAATCGGTGATAAAATCTCCATTTACTAACCGACTAGAAGATACGATCAGTGATAAAATGGGTATCGTACACCTACTTTTCAGAATACAGAATTACTACAGTAGACCTCGTGCTTATTTCATCCTCAACGCTCGAGATCTTTCTATTATTCACTCTATATATATATATATATACACATATATAATGATAGATATAGGGATTGATTGAGATAGGGTAGAGAGAGATCTGAAAGAAGTCATCGGAATTTCAAAAGCTAGGTTTACAGAATTCCTTCCGATCGATCGATAGAGAAATCAATCATACGATGGGACGAAGAAAGCTCGAAATGAAGAGAATCGAAGATAAAAGCAGCAGGCAAGTCACCTTCTCCAAGCGTAGATCGGGATTGCATAAGAAGGCACGCCAGCTCTCCGTTCTCTGCGACGTCGATATCGCCGTCATCGTCTTCTCCGCCCGTGGAAGGCTCTACGAATACTGCAGCGGCCGTTCAAATAGGTCAGTAGTACGTTTTCTTCGATACGATTTTTTCACGTTTTCTGTTGTAAATATGGCTATTTGTATGCTATACGATTCAAATGATGATTTCTAGGGCTTCAATTAGCGATTTCACGTAGAACCTGTTTAATTTATAGTGGCGAGATGCTCATCTGGTTATAGGATTGGTTTTCTGTTGACAAATCTGTATATTATCGAGTTGTTATCAGTTTTATTAGGGTTCACTGTTTCAGTCGTAATCAGCGATTTTGATTTTTGGCTTGATGACTACTGTTGGACTGGTGAAAATAAAGTGAAATTAGTGTAGGTTTTCGGCGGCTACATGTTGCCTCGATTTCATCCAATAGCTTTTGGAATTGTTATTGTTATATATATATATATATAGATATATGTGTGTGTGTGTGTAAGTCAAACGACTGAGACACTTATTTTAGTAATTTTTAGGGTGTGTATTATTTATATATTTGAGTTATTTCCATTTTGGGATGATAGTTACTCATCTTCTTGAATATTCATTACAGTACTTGCTATTTTGAGGCATGTTTTTGTACTAGAAATTTGTTAATAGTGTAGTATAATTTTTAACAAACTCTTATGAGGCTCTTTTACATGAATTGTGTGTATGAGTATAGGTAAAGGATGTATAATTGGTTTAGATGATATTTGAAATGGGAGACAAATGTTCCCCTATCATAAATTCAATACACACTTGCATTGCTTATGAGTTACATGGTTGTTCTCCCATTATATATGTGGTGTACATATTATGTGTGCTACATTCTTGATACTACCCACATTAAGCAGAAACTATGGATAATAATACAAAGCCATGGAATCAAACTTCTCGGGATTGTTGTTGTAGGATTAGTTTTATTGTAAGATAGCGAATACCTTTCATAGTTGCATTTTGCTTGAGAAGTGTAACATGTTAAATTTAGGAGTTGAACACTTGTCATCCCCACCTTAACCTAGTTTGTGAGATTTAAGTTGGTGACAATTTTGGTAAGTCAACAATTCATTGGTTACGTTGACGTTTCATTTTGATTTCTTCTTCCTACTCTTAAATCTTATTTAATGCCACATAACGCTCATGATCTCTCCGATCCGGTTAATATTCTTCTCATTTTTGGAACCAACCACAAACTCAATAGCCAAAAAGTTATGCTCTCTTAGTTGCTATTTGTGCTTGTGTAGTTGAGGTAAATCAGACATCTCATTGATGAAATTGTTGCTCGAGAGGCTTTGTTTCTAGAAAAAGGATTATCTTTTGACTTAATGGCTTCAAACAAGCTGATAGTAATGTGTAACAATACTCCAAGACCTTGATAAAGTCATCGTGAATAGAGGTCATGATGCTACTCGTGAAATTTGCTAGATAGAGAGTCTTTGATCCTAGAAAAAGGATTATCTTACGAGGATGTCATGGTTGATCGATGTCAAACAAGATGACACTGATGTTTAACAAGACAACGTGAGTATATGGGTGCAATTATATATATATGTGTGTGTGTGTATGAGAGTTACCGCGTGAATTCATCTCTCTGTTGCCATGTTGTTTGGGGAAGACATTGATGAAGTCATAGTAAAGAAAGGTCATGATGACATCATCTATGTTTGTAAGTTTGTAGGGTTTCAACTCAAAACCAATTGGCAATGAATGGAGTGGCCCAGGACCCTTATAAGCACATTACATGTTCACTTTGTGTCCGATGTGGGACATTGCTCAACATGCCCCCTCACGTGTGGCGTTCTTTTCAGCCTAACACGTGGATACTTTGGGTTACGTGGAGTCCGTGCGGCTTTTTGACCAACCACGGTTAACCTTGCTCTGATACCATGTAAGTTTGTAGGGTTTCAACTCAAAACCAATTGGCAATGAATGGAGTGGCCCAGGATCCTTATAAGCACATTACATGTTCACTTTGTGTCCGATGTGGGACATTGCTCAACAATGTTCGTACCGCCTTTCAGTGCCGCTTCGATTCTCTTGGCCACTAAAGAAGGCCAAGGCTAGGTGAGAGATTAGGCCAACTTACTGGCCTTATTGTGTTGCGGCTCTTAGTAGCTATTGGCTGATAGATTCAATTGTCGAACTGGTATACCTTTTTTAATTGATTGGGAAGTATTTAATTAAATTCACAGATAAGAAAGCAAGAAGTACTTACTCCTATTTAACTTTTATTGAATCATTAGCAGAAGTTGGCAATGGTATCAATATTGCAAAAAAAATTAGGTGCATGTTGTGTATACACCTCATAAAAACAATCTTATTAAGCGAAAAAGTTGTCATGTCCCTTAAGTGGCACATGCATCTTAGTTTGCTTATTTTCCAAAACTTATATGGGGGATGGATTTATGACAAACATATCTCATCAATCCTATGGCCAACCAAGTTAGTTGGTTTTGTCTTCCACTTCGTGTCAGTTATTATACTTTTATTCATATTCACCTAATTCATAAATCATAAGTCTAAACTTGATACTAAATATGCAAAACATTTCCTTTTTGTTATTTTTTGTAAAAAGGTTATTAGGTGGCTTTTGGTTCATAGGATGGAATCTTTTAGAATTGGAAATTATGAATGAAATTGGGATATGAATGAACTGGAATGGAATTTAATCATGTTTGGATATGTCTGTATATATGGTTCATTGATTATAATAGTACGTGGTAGTGGTGTGGAAGGCGATAGTGGTGCCAATGGTTTTGGTGGTGGTAGTAATGGTGGTGTGGTGACTGTGGCGGTGTTGGCGGCGGTAGTGGCAGCGGTGGGTGCAAATGAAAGTGAGGTGGTGATGATGGTGATGATGTGGTGGTGGTTGCGACGACGGCGGTGGGAAATATAAGAACTTCCATCATGATGGGATGAAATGGAATGGAATAGAATAATATAAGAGTAATAGAGTTTAAGAGTTTTTGCTTAGAAGATGGTACAAAGAAATTAAATTCCTTACTAGAATTCTAGGAATTTACATTTCACCATTTGTGGAGTTCGAATTTCTTAGGGAGTTCAAAGAATGAATGATAACCAAACAGTGTAATGGAATTTGGTCAATAAGATCAACCATTTCAATTTCTTCAAATCGTAGGATTTCAATGAACCAAATGTCACCTATTTTATTCTTCTTCCACTATGAAAATATATAAATACCATATTTAAATTTATTGAGAATTCATGGGCACTTGTGTTCCTACTCATGCAAGTCAAATTCATTTTATAGTATAATTGATGGAAAATCCTTTCAAATCGGCAACTTAAAATCCGATTACTAATCTTTATGCTCATAGAAGGAGATTATTTGAGCAAAGAAAACAACTTAGCAGGTTTAACCCTCTTGATGACAATAAACTATCTCTACTGACTCAAAGATATGGATTCTACATAAGCTCTCATTATTGATCTTTGATCACTTAGATTTTATTACACACAAGTCACAAGAAAGAAGTATGTGAAATGTATGTAAAGAAAGTTGTCTTTAACCTCAAGAGCCTTTGTCACCAACTTGGACGACCTCATAGACTATTCAGGAGGCCCTTGCTATACTAGCACTAAAGAAAGCAATATAGACATTGTTTCTTACATGTTAGACATTGTTTACCAAAAGGGAAGAATTTGTTTCGGTGCAAATGATCTTTGCAGTGAAATACAAGGTGAATGAGCGCGCACTTGTATTAATGGCTAGAGACTCACCTAGTCCTACAGAATTGACTTGTTTGAGCGTTGTTATCACTCAGACACTCACAATTAAATAAGGATGGATGACTATTCCAATCCAATGTCAATAATACATTCGTTGATCAAGATCTAGAAAAGGAAACCTATATGGTAATTCTTCTTTGGCTTGAAGCTGAGGCAATTCGTAAAATGAATTGAACATTTAGCAAACTATTCATGAACCATTCGACTACGTTCATTTATTTAATCAATGGACGAACATGAACACATTTTTTTATTTGTGTAGTTAAATGAACAAACATAAACAATGATTTTGTTCGTTCATACATGTTTGTGAACATTCGTTTCTTTTGTTTATTTATGTTTGTTTACTTTGTTTCATTCATTTCTTGTCGTTCACTTTCGTTTATTTATGTTTGCTTATACATATAGTACGACATTAAATGTAAAATCATTAATTTCTTTAAATTTCTTTTTCATCGCTCTTATGTTTTTCCATTTTTTCATTTGTTATGTTACTTTGAGGAACAAAATGGTGAGTAATGGTGGTTGTTTCTAGTCATTTGTATTTGTTTGTTTATGCTCGTGTACGTTCAGTCGTGTTTGTTTGTTTGCGTTCTTTTGGCATCTTAATGAGAACTACAACATAAAACAAACACAATTTTTAACGAACGTACATCAACACAAAAATATTCATTCATTTAGCGTACGTTTTTTGGTTAAGTTAAACGAACGAAACACGCACAAGCCTCCATTCATGTTTGTTTGGTTTGTTTACAACCCTAAGAGCATCTTCAACAACTATGGTAGATTTTCTTTAAAGTAGAGCACTATAAGCCAAAATATCTATAAAAAAATTATGTTCAACTCCAACAACTCCTCTATATTATCAATTCTAACATCAATTATATTATTAGAACATTCAATATATTAAATAAGCTGTTATTTATCTCTTCTAAACAACATTTTCAATACATCTTATGGGCATGAGTAGTAAAATAATCATTTCTTTCTCTATTTAGAGGTTTTTACAATCTCTCTTATTTTTTTCTCTATTTTAGCATAGAGGATAACATAGTTATTGGAGCAACAAAAATGTTAAAGTCCTACTTCTGTTTATTTTAACATAGCTGTTGGAGATGCTCTAACAAGGTGTCTAAACTGCTTAAATCACTATCCTTGTGCAAACTAAGGGAATTTAAGTGGATCAGATTTTGTTTGATAAATATGCAAAAAGTGTTGTATTCATAGTCTACGTAGATGACATCGTTTTAATGATTTTATGGAAATCAACACACTGAACAACTAGATAGGAAGTTCGAAATTATAGTTTTGGGTGTGCAAAAATGTTTTTCGGGTATATAGGTGGCAAGATCAAAGAAAGGGCGTAGTAATCTACCAATGTTGGACACGCTTGCTTGTAAACCTATTGGACACCTATGGATTTGGTGAACAAATCAAACTCAAGTGAGGAATGCATTCCCTATAATAAAGGGAGATATCAAAGTTGGTTGGAAGCTCTTGTACATATTCGTCAGGACACATAGACTCATCAATACATGGACCATTCTTTTGAAGAACAATTGTGGTATCATCCGAGCATTTAGGTATAACACGACAATAGGACCCTTTTCTTTAAATGTTAGGCCTTCTAAACTATATTCAATTCAATTCTTTAGGATGAATTTGCATCAAAGTTTTCTCATGGGATTAATGTGGAAAATAGGTTGATGAATTTGGATAAAAACTTTGGGTGGAGGTGAGGAAAGTGAAAGCAAACATGTTGAATTGTTTTGTTGGGATGAACATGAATCTTGCTTTAAAAAAATTCTTAAATCGACGTAGAAGATATCCATGATGGATTGGCGTTTGGCCAAGAAAGAGATCTTGGAAAACATTGTAGATTGCAATGGCTGGTGAAGAACCAAATCTTATCGAAATACAAAGTAACTGTGAATTTGTTCTAAATGCGGTTATCATTATCTCATTTACGACCAAATCAAAATCTACCCAAGGCAAATGGCTGAAAAGTTATTCTGTGAAAGCACGATAATTGTATCATTTTATAATAATGTTAAGAGTGGAGCTTATTGTTTCTAGGCCTTAAACTTGATGTTCCAAGCTTTGGTTTTGGCTAACTTTATTTGATAAATGCTGGGTCCCATGCATCTATTTAAGTTTGTAAGAGGAATATTTTGATATTTCTGAAGAAGTTGCAATCTAATTGTTGGATTTAGATGTCCTCTAACTAGCTATGGTTCAGTGTGGGCATTATGCTATCTAGGTATGAGAGAAGCTGTCTTCAAGCGGAAGAGAGGGCTGCCGAAGAGGGGGATAGCAAAGATACTGTAAGTAAATACTATTTCAAGAAGTTGTCAACTATTGGTGTACTACTGATTTACATATCTACTACCAACAATTACATGTGTAATCAATATCTCATTTGATTACACTAAATTTTCCCTTCCACTGGGATTTCAGAACGTGTCCAGTAGTTTTCATACATGCGAAGAGCTCCTACAATCTGTGAAAAGGTAAACAAAACCATTGAGGCACATATCTTATATGTATTTAACATTTGGTCAATAAAATAATGCAAATGTTAGGAGTGCACTTATAGATATGAGCATGGATATCAGTCCATGGAGGACTAATGTGTTGATGATAATGACACACCTTGCACAGGCTTGTCGAAGAACCAAGTGCTTTTTCTGTGACTGAGATGACACAATTAGAGGAAGAACTTGGGGCTGCTCTTATGCATACACGATCGAGAAAGGTGATTGTCTCCCTTCTTATTCACCCGATCTTTCCTATGGACTGTTCTATGGTTCAGTTTGAATTCTTCAATACTTTTGTTTATACTTTTCATTTCATTTTGACATAATTTTAATAACTATATAGTTGGAATTACTTCAAGTTTCATTTTACTGAGGTTGTGAGGTGATCAGCAATATTATTAACTTGATGTGTGAAGACATAAAGGTTGGATCACTAAGCTGAGGAACATGATATGAGTGAGTGCAATCTTAATCATTTAGATATCTAGAAGACAGGAAAGCGGAAATTTCTGAGATATCAAGATGATGGGACATTGTGATAGTGGAACCAATATTTTGCTGTTCCAGAGTGTTTTACCTTGTACCTTTTCTTACCCATGGGGTATTATTTATGCCTTTAGAGAGAGGAGCATTTTCGGGCCAACAAGACTCAATGGTTGCATTGCCTTTTTTGCTCTATTCTATTGTGCTATCATTGTAAAATTGCTTATATGTTGTCATGAGTGGGTCCAACATTCCAAATGTACAATCAATACTGAAGCTGTAGCTAGTCATCAGCACCGGTATTATTTACTTGGGTGATTCAGTGGGACTCATGATAGGAAGATCCTCTAGAATGATTAATCAGTACTTTATAGTGACCTGTGACTTTGTCGGAACTAATTGCGAACTAATTTTGATTTATGTATTGAAATAGAATATCCAAGCTATCAGCCTTCTGTATAAGACATTAATTATAGACGACCCATTCGATGATGCAAGAGGCTAAAAGTGGGTTGTCTTTGACATAGACTGAAAGAAGAAAGCAGCAAGGCATTGTGAACAAGTATATGCTCTTAGATAGGAAGTGCTATATATTTATCCTGAACTTTACTCTCTATTAAGTAAGACAAACTATTAGGAGCATTCAATTGTTTCTTTTAGGGGATACCAAAATCATGTTTTGTAGTTTTCGCAAGCATATAGGGGAGTTAAGTAGATTTGGCAAGCCTATAGGTAGTATGAAGCGACTAGTTATTATGCCAAGGAGCTCCACAGTGGCTATTCCCACCTTCTAGACTATTTAGTGGAGTCAATTTGTTATTTGGCAAATTTTGGCTTACCCACACAATAAATTTACCAGCCTTGTTTTTTGGCTTATCTACTAAATATGTGGCACAAGGAAGATACCAAATAGATAGCAACTTTGACACTAGGGGTGGAGCTACATAAGCACCATAGGGTGCATGCTCTCTGTCTAGACTTTAAAATTAGTCCACTCATTGATCTTGGAATGGGTTGGGATCCTCGTCTCGGACTTTCATTATTAGCAACAAGTGATGCTCAATAACGTGCAACAGTAGTCCACTCGTTCTTTGAATGAGCTTCTTGTGCTGATTTTGATCACTTCTACGTTATCATTTTAACTAGCAAGTGTATAAATGACTTATTACCAAATACCAATACTTGATCATGGTATGTATTTATAAAGTATAATTTATGTCTCAATCATTTTATTAACTTATATAAACAAAAAGCTTGATAAGAAATTAGTTATCTAATAACTTGTGTGAAACTTGAAATCATTTATGGTCTTATGGATAGAATGGTTAACTATAGATTACTCATCTACTTGATGGTTATGTGAAATTGACCATTTATAGGTTATTCATGATTTAGAAACATTGAATTATATTAATGCTCGTAGATTTGTTGTAGATTAAAGTCA
This sequence comes from Centaurea solstitialis, assembly GCA_030169165.1. Classification (NCBI taxonomy): domain Eukaryota; kingdom Viridiplantae; phylum Streptophyta; class Magnoliopsida; order Asterales; family Asteraceae; genus Centaurea; species Centaurea solstitialis. The sequence goes on along the minus strand of CM058041.1, from coordinate 107,434,518 downwards.
CGAATTAGTTTAAATTATAGATTACTCATCTACTTGATGGTTATGTGAAATAGACCATTTATAGGTTATTCATGATTTAGAAACATTGAATTATATTAATGCTCGTAGATTTGTTGTAGATTAAAGTCACGAATTAGTTTAAATTACATAATTACACATATTGATATCTGTTCATTATTGAGTTTGGTTTGTTCTATTCTATAAATAATGAAGAGAATAGACAAGCGGTAATTTGCCATCCATGTTAGACTAAATAATATTGATAGTTGTAAACAAAGTCAAACAACAATTAAATTACTCAATATTTGTATCGAGCCAGGATTGCGGATTAGGATTTTGGAGACAATCCTAAAGTTTATTTTTGTTATTCTATTTGGTGCTTGCTGTCATACAAATTCCTGGCTCCTCCATGAGACACTAGCCCTACCCTAGGTCTTACTTTTTTTTTGTGTGGATGTAACTACTACTTGGTGTATTCAAATTTCAAATAAACAAATCTTGGATGAAATGGTGCACAGCTATATAGAGGTGGGCCCATAAGTTATTTGGGATGGTGGCACAACTTGAATATGAAAACAAACCCGTTTACACCATCTCCAATGGGGTCACTAAATCTTACACTAAACATCAAATTTGGTGTAAATATTACTATTCACATCTCCAATGGGGTCACTATTTTTCACACTAAATATAGTGTGATGAATAGTATAACACCAAATTTTAACACTATTTTCCACACTACTTTTTTGGTGTAAAAAATAGTGTTACCCATTGGAGAAGATTTAGTAGTAACACTAAATCTTACACTACTTTTTACACTATTTTAACATTTGGTGTAAAAAATAGTGTTACCCATTGGAGATGCTCTTAGTATAGATTGGTTGGTTGGTTTCTTATCCTTGCAGATATGGGACCCATCTTTGAGTCTGGGCTGTAATCTTTTTCCAAAACATAAAAAAAGTTGAGCTGAAAAACTGAAAAATTGACACTGGTGTGACTTGAACTTGAACTCTAACTCGAACTCGAACTCAGGCCTTTCATACAAAGTGAGCAATATTTACCAACTCTACGATTAGAAACTTATGCCAAAGCTCCAGTTTAAAAAACTATACGATGGCACCCTTCGGAAATTATGTAAGCTTTTCAACATGAAGCGGTGGCCCGTATCACCCTATGGGCTTACCGCCTATGAAGGTCCACCCTGCACAACAACCATCATGATAGCAGTGTGTTCTTTTCAAGTTTTGAGCTGTAAACATTTTTCGCTTATTATTGGTTTCAAAAATTTATTTGCGAGTCTCAAGTGAAGTTTTAGAAAACGGATTTGAGGCGTTTCCTCCCCATGCCCTAAGGCGGAAATCAAAGAAAATGATTTTATTTTTATGTACTAATACATATCTGATAATAGTATTAAAAATCTCAACATACATATAGTTGTTCATTTGTTCTGAATATAACACTTTGCAGAGCTTATCTTAACTACTGTGGTTAGTGGGGGCCAGTAATGATTTGTCAACAAAAGCTGGCTAAAAGTGAATTGGTACCATGCCATCTATGCTAAGGAGAATATTTCACCACTAGATAATTGTTTTCTAAGGTGTCATATGTTTTTTAAGATGACTGAAGTCTGATTTTACATCCAAAAAATAAGTGGTGGATGGTGCACCTCTTTAAATTTCAGAGGAAGGTAAGAGGTTCGACCTTTTTCTTAAAAAAAACAAACAATCTTGAGTATGCAAACCTCTTAATTTTTAAGTTTAAGAGGTTTTAAGAGGTATTTTTCAAAAAACAAACAGCCTCTTAAGTATACTTTTTACCTCTTTGTTCCTCATGCATTGTATCTACATCTAGGCGTGTGCCATCCAATAAGAACTTTATTCCTCTTATCAGGCACTTTGTGGATTGATTCCGCTCAAGAGACATTGTTAAAGATTTCTTCTTTGATAATTAAGATTGATATGTGTGAGTAGGGTAGTGGTTTATTGCAATTATGTTAAAGATTTCTTCTTTGATAATTAGGATTGAATGGTTTCGCTATTATGTCTGATATTTGACAATGATTCCGGTTTTGTGCAGACACAATTGATGATGGAGTACGTATCGACCCTTCATGAAAAGGTATGACTGTAGTACATTTAACTATCTTTTATGTGGAAACCTTGCGGTCCATTACAAGCACCTAAATAGTCATCAAATCCGTTTAAATGAGATTGTTTCACCTTGAACACTAAGGGGCCATTTACTTAGCTCTTAGCTGGTAAGTGCTTACCAGGTCAATTTACCTTACTGGAAGAACATGAAAATGACTAGAATCTTACCCGGTAAGAGCGATAGCATGAACCGAGAGTCTAACCCGGTAAGTGAGATCGACAACTCTTACCCGGTAAGAGCTTACCGGGTAAATTGTTGCGTACGATGCCGTTTTGAGAGACTAAAATATTGTCCGATATGGTAGTGATAGTGTTCAATTTTACCGGTAAGCACTTACCCAGTTAGAGCTAGTAAACGGCCCTAAATTCTTTAGGTATGTTTTTTATTGTTTCTATCTGACTAATGTAACTGTAACTCTGTAAGCTTCTGTATGACACAAGTGTCGATGTAGAACACTTTGTCAGACCAAAAACGAACCAAGTATATTTCAGTCAAAACTAGAGTTCGGGGTGGGGGTGATGTTAGGAAACATGTCTTCTTCCCTAATGGGTAGAGCAGTTGATTGTTAATTAAGACTATATACAGTTTTATGTAGCCTTGGTGGTATTGGAGTGGATTTTTTTTAATTTTTTTATTAATGTGGTATTTCAGTATAATGGTGACACGATATAGGGTAACATTTGTACAAACGGTTCAACCAAGATATTTCTAATCAAATGGGAACAATTGATTTGTGTGTGGTTGTTCATTTATAGCAGAAATAATCTAACACCAATATTGTTACCAAGCATAAAATGAAAATAATGAACCAGTCTTTTAGTCACACAGGTTGTGGAGAAATGTATTCCTCAATGTGTTGGGGTCTCAGACCCCCCTGAAAGGGTTGATGACAGCTATACTGACTATAAAAAATCAAACTAAGTCATGTATGGATAAAGCTGATTGTGTGGGTTAATCTGTCTGTATAGTTTAGGAAGGTTTTCTTTTCGTATTCTTTTTCATAGATGGAAGGAGAGTGTTTTTTAACTGGGAGGGACAGGTTTGGAAAATACTTGGCTTTCTGCTTACAGCTCCCCCCTAAAAGCTTATTAAATAAGCCACTTTAGTTTCTATATCGTTAAGCTACCACCAAGCAGTCATAAATAAGCTATAAGTCCTATTAAGCTCATTCATTAAGCTGCTCTAATAGGTGTCGTTTGTTTTTTTAAGAGATCTGATGTCTGAAGTCTGATTTCACGTCTAAAAAATAAGAGGCGGATGATACCCCTTATAAATTAAGTTTCAGAGGACAATAACAGGTTTTCAGACATTTTCTTAAAAATAGAACACAGTCTTAAGTTTGCAAACCTCTTCATCTCCAGAACTTAAGAGATTTTAAGAGGTATTATCAAACAGCCCCTATGAGTGTGTCAAACCATGGTTGGGAAAATGCTGTTAAACCCGTGCGATAAAGCTATGCATTTGGTCCTATTGTTTGGCTAAATGGAGAATGATGTTTGCCATTGTTAAATGCTATGATGCTAATGCACAATTTAAATTTGTAGGCAAAGAAAATGTGATCATGATATGTAAACCAAATCTTCTACTCAGATGTGATCAAGACGATGTCTAATGGCCAAATAGATAACTTCTACAGATGTAGTGGCTCAGGAAATACTTTCATTAACAACACTTGCTTAAAAATAACCAACTCTTTGAGTATTTGGTACATATATATACACACACAATGGTCATACCTTGAAAACGATTATCGGCATTCAGCGTTTTCCGTATTACAGTCTGATGAACATGAGGCTAATTTATCTGGTTATCTGCAAGGTCGTTTATAAGCTTCTCTTCCCCACTGTTACCTGTTTGTATGAATCTAACATTTGTACTTGTATGTATGTATATATGTATGCAGGAAAGAAAGTTAACCAAGGAAACAGAAGAAATGATGCAGCAGGTAGTTTAAATCTTTTTCAGCAGTTTCAACCCAAAATCATCTTCTTGCAGCATTCACCATATCAAAAATCATTTAAATCATCAGATGATTTTTTGCCTTTGGGTTTACAAAAAAAAGGGTATTGGAACACAGAAAAGACTTTTCAAGATTGATTGCCAATAAATTGGCATTTTTTTATGGTTTAGAAATGTAAGTGATTTTATTGCAGGTGTTATTAGCAAAGCAGATTAATAATGATGGTGGTGGAGGCGTAAACGACCTTGCAACTAACCAGACAAATTCACCCCATCTCATAACACTTCCTCTCTTCAAGGACTGACTGAATGAATGACTGAATGACTTGTTGCTGGCTGAATGGAAATTAATCAAAGCTTAAGGATGGAAAAATACACAAGCAGAGTGATAAAAGAAGGGATTTTTACACTTGGAACTGAGTTTTTCAGCCAGATAAAAAAAGGTTCCCAAATGCCACACTTTGTGTCTACATTTTGGCTCTATTTATAATGGATGTTAGCTTTTTCAAAAACTCTTGTTATTAACTAATATAATATAGCTTCACTTTAAAGAAACCTTCACTTTGTTTTTTCACCTTTTTAATTTATTGTCTTGATTACGCTTTCCCATGTCACTTATATCCACAACAAGTTATTTTGATTTGCACTTTGTTTATAATTATTTTCTTAATATACACAGGGTTGGCAGTTGAAAAATAGTTAATGCATCGAAGATGAAAGTTATTAAAAGTCGTTGTGTTGTTTTTTACTTTTAATTCTTTAATAAGAGTAAGACTAATCTATATATATATAAAGCTGAATCATGGCAATGCCACATGGCATTTTCTCCTTTTTTTAATTTTTTTTAATTTTTAATTTTATTTTAATTTAATGTTAATTAATATTAGGAAAAAAACTCTTTGTTTTTTTTAGTTTAACCGACAACTCTTCGATTGCTTCTTTTATTACATGCTTTTAATTCACAATAACACCATTAATTTTTCATTCCAAAAAATTACTATTTAAGGCACTAACATGGAAGACAAATAAGTTGCTCATAGAATATCGAGTTAGATAGAACAAATCACTTGATCAAAACATTCCCAACATGTATGTATTCATAATATTGTTTAAGGAATGTGCTTTATTGTTATACAATCATTTTTTCTATATTTTTTTGGATTTTTTTTGTTATAAAATGATATTTTGTTTATGACTAAATTATATACATTCTTATAAATCTTGGATACTTTTGTGGTATTCAAGAAAATAACCTCCATCTCTAAAGTGACTTATGTTTTGTGGCTTTTGTAGGTTGTTGATCAAAACCTTCCCAACAGGTATGTATTCATAATATTGTTTAAGGAATGTGTTTTATTGTTATACAATCCTTTTTTCTATATTTTTTTGGGTTTTTTTTTGTTATAAAATGATATATTTTGTTTATGACTAAATTATATACATTCTTATAAATCTTGGATACTTTTGTAATTACGGTATTCAAGAAAATAACCTCCATCTCTAAAGCGACTTATGTTTTGTGGCTTATGTAGGTTGTTCTATGGAGAACCAAATTTTATTTTCTTAAACAATATGGAAAAATCAACTCAATACAACAATGCTATTAGCATAGACAAAACACTTGATCAAAACCTCCCCAACTATGTAGTCTTAATATTGTTTAAGGAGTGTGATTTTTTATTATACAATCCCTTTTTTTGGTTTTTTTGGTTATAAAATGATATATTTTGTTTATGACTGAATTATATACATTCTTATAAATCTTGGATACTTTTGTGATTACAGTATTCAAGAAAATAACTTCCATCTCTAATTATGTTTCGTGGCTTATGTAGGTTGTTCTATGGAGAGCCAAGTTTTATTCTCCTAATCGATATGGAAAAATCAACTCAATACAATAATGCTATGAGTATACAATGATGACTTAATGTTTGAGAAGTTTGGTTGATTAAATTAACTTTTAACCTCCATCTTTTTCCAAAACAAGTATTTGTTTCACTATTAATGATACATCTTAAATTTTTCATAACAAAAATATATCAAATGAGCAAATTAAATGCTAAGGAAGTATGTTTCAACTTAATTATTATTCAAATAAACATTAAGAAGAAAATTAATTTTTTGTTGTAGATGAATGACATAGCATTATATAAAATGTAATGTGATTTTCTAAAATGCTAAAAACAAGTATTTTAAATTTTGTAATTTTTTTATCAATACATGTAAATAAATATGTTTCATCTTAACTTGGTCTTATATTTTTTGTTATATTTTTTTTTAGAATTTTGAAAAATTAAATTGTAATTTTGCATTAGTAATCTAACATCAATGGCGAAATTATAAATTAGAGAACAAACTTGAATATATAAAAAGGATGTGAATATTTTCAAAATGTAAAAATGTGCATTGGCTAAAAGAAACAACAAGAAATAATATGGTGGTTTCATATAAAATGAAATAGTGGTTTTTATTAGTTTAATATATAATGCATAATTACTTCTCAAAAATGGTTGTTACCACCGCACAACGTGCGATAAAAGGAAGATGTTGAAGGTATGATGTGACACTATCTAATAGTAGGATTTGGTTCTAGAAATTTTTTAAAAATTTTGAATTTTTTTTATGTATTAAATAAGTTAAAAGTCTATTTTACCTTTATTAAAAATAAGAAGGTTTATTCGGTAATTTGACTTACAATCTAAGTAGCTTTAACTTCTAATTTATTTTAACTTAATGGAGACATTAATTTACTCTCTTCATATTCCCACTTATTAATTAAAATGAAAACTTACAACAAACTTCTTTATAACAAGACCATTACCCATCAACATATAATGTATAACAATCTCTATGTTCTATGTTATATTATATTGAATTTGTATGTTTACTGTGTCTTTTTTGTAGAATCCATTTTCGTCGGTATTATTACTTAATATTCGTAAAATTTTCAGGTAAAATAGTTAAAGAGTTACTTGCGCTACCGCGCAACGCGCGGTTCCGACACTAGTTTTGTTTATATTTGTGCATTTTACCTAGATTAGTACTTTGAATTTCTTATCAAATAATGTTAGCTCACTTAGATATGTAACATCCCTGGGGTGTGGGGTGAAAATCATACTAGCAGGATTCGAATCTCACTGGTAACATTTTTGAGATAGCTTAGACTTTGAATATGTTTTTTATCCGAACAAACTAACATTGTTCTCAACAAAAGATGCCGGAGGAATGGAGCGAAACTTATAATGTGTTCTTTCTTTCAAATGTGATGTTTTAAAGGTCAGTTGTAAGAGAACCTTAAAAGATAAAAAAAATGGGGAATACTTTAGTAGTTCTCTATTGAGGGAGGTTCATACGAAAAATATAACTTTTTAAGAAAATGCGAGAAGCAATCTCAATCATTCATCTCGGTCAACAAAAACGGCTTTGACCGCCCCCCCCCCCCCTTTTAATAATCTCTACCCTCCCATGAATCGCGTCAATCCTCCGTGATCACGTCCACCGTAACCGCGAGATGAGTGGCTGAGATTGCTTCTCACTTTTTCTTAAATTGACATGTTTCTCGTTTGAACCTTCTCCGTTCTCTATTTGTATTCTATATTTACATATCTAATATAAATGTCTGAGTTCTGATTAAAAAAAATTGGTTACATATCTAATACGAAATATCTAATAACACATCTAATACAAAATATAGTTACAAAAATGTCGAAATATAGTTACATATCTAACAGTCACATATCTAATACAAAATATAGTTACATGTCTAATAGTTAAAAATATAGAAATACTTACATATCTAATACAAACGTTGAGCTCTTTATTTGTATTTTATAGTTACATATATAGAGGAGGTTCATACGGAAAATATAACTTTTTAAGAAAATGCGAGGAGTAATTTCAACGATTCATCTCAGTCAATAAAGGCGGCTTTGACCGGTCTCCCCCTTTAATAATATCTACCCTCCTATGAATCGCGTTAATCTTCCGTAATCACGTCCATCGTAACCGCGAGATGAGTGGCTGAGATTGCTCCTCACTTTTTTTTTAAATTGACATGCTTCTCGTTTGAACCTTCCATATAAACAAAATCAATGGTTAAGATTAGGTTTGTAGAGTTTGTACAATCTACCTGGTTTGCAACGGATACTTCCCCTACATATCTAATACAAAATATAAAGAGATCATAATAGATAAACTAATGTCGATTTCTGATAAAAAACGGTTAATATTAACTATTAGATTTAGGATCATAATTACACCCTTTGGTCGGGTGTAGCTTTTGTGGGTGTTTAGGCTGGCCTGTGTTGTTTTTTGTGTTTGTTCTCTCGGTTGTTCTTGTTCAGTTCTGTATTCTTTTCCTAGCTTCTTACTAGTGTTTCTAATAAAGTTTTCGGGTCTGTGTGACGGGGATGATGGGTTTGCCGAAGCTTCTTGCCTGTGTGCTCTTTGCCGTTAAAGAAAAACTATTAGATTTAGGATGAGCAGATAAGATATACTGAAACACTGAACAAGGGTCCAAAGAACAGCTTTTTCATCAAAACACAAGGCTCCAAACCACAGCTTTTTCATTGAAAACACAACCACATGGGTTGTAGTATGCTATGGCTGAGCTGTCCAAATTTTATTGGAGGTTTTAGTCAGCTAGCACGTGCAAGCTTTGTTAAATGTGCATCTAGAAGCATCAGTTAGTGGGAGTTGTTTATTAAATTACTTTAATTAATTAATTAAATCTTCTAACTCTTTATGTCTAATCGCTATGAATATTACATGTCGACGATTGGTTATATATCACAATAAGGTGATGTGTGGATTATTTAACTTTTAGTTTTAAACCTCACAAAAGATCTTAGATATAGAAAAGTGTATGTGAAGATTTGTTAATATAAATATTATATCTCTAAAAGCTAAGCTTCAACTATTGATAAGAGTATGAAGACTTCACAAGAATATGCTTGGAGTACATCAAAATTAATGTTGTACAAGTTATCCTTTTATCATTTTCATAACATTTGTTTTTTCTTTATTATCATTAGATAACTTATCATTGTTCGTTTGGTCAATTGTACTAGCAACTAAGGGTGCAATTAACCTTTCCATTAATACGTTCATCCACCATTGTACCTGCCAACAAGTAGGTATACTAGACAATCTATAGCTTTCCATCCTTGCAAAAAAGTATGAGGTTACACATTATTTTCAGCTTTTAAAATTGGATCAAAGTTTGCAAAATGACCTAAAATATATCCTGCCTAACATACAAATGGACCATAGTTGTTTTAGTTAATTTACATATTAAATTTTATTATTTATTCTTATGTCTTTATAACACATTATTTTCTCAATAAAGATACCCAATTAAAAAAAACAACTTTTTCTTTCAACAAATCCAACAAAATATATTTTCATACAGCATTCTACAACACAAAAGGATATAATTTACAAGTCTATCATTTCTAAATAACACCTTTCAACAACAACTTCAAATTCTTTTTTCACACAACTAATTCTATATCTAAACTTAAGGTACATTTACCAAACCTTTGTTCAACAACTGTTACTTTATGGGATGAATATGATATGGACCGAGAATCTTTCCGGATAACAAAGTCTTACCCAAAAGTGAATGTGACGACTCTTATCCAATTAATGTTTATGAGATAAAATTGTTACATGTAATGTCGTTTTAATGGACTAAAATCTTATCTAATAAATTAAAAAAACATATTGGCTTTTATAAATAGAACACTTACCAATCTCCTTCATCAAACTTTTTCCTTTTGAAATTCTACAACAAAATAGGGACCACTCAATTTCATTCTCTCTTTGTTTTTGAAACTTTCAATTGTTCTTTTTGGACTTTTGGTGATTATGCCTTCAAGATTTGCTATATGAGAGATTGGGCTCAAATAAGTGGCCCATGAATCTTAACCTACATTTTTATATCATCTTGGCCCGTTTAAAAATTGAAATCCAAGGTTTTTAATTAACATATGTATGAGTGAGTGCACACACACAAAAATATCAAATATAATAATTGAATATATAACCTTCACGTTATCGTAGGCTCATAGTCATCACCTTTTCACAAAAGTTTATTCAGCCTATCAAATGTCAATAGATGTCATTAATTTTGTATTCGACGTTGCTTATATAAATCATACGAAAAGAAATAGGTGTTTAGGGTTTAGGCTATTTTTATCCGAATCCTTTCGACTCCATCTGCACATCAGCGTAAAGATGGGCATTCCCGACGAAAAGCCCGGCCGTTTTTAGGGGCATTTTTGTAGTTTTCTTGAACTTTTAAAATATATTTTATTATATAGTTTAATTTTAGTGGTTTAAAATAAATAAATTTAGTTATATTGTATATTATCCTTATTATTAGAATTATAAAAATAATTTTATTTTATAAGTTAGAAAAAGAGAAAAAAAAATTCCTCAAAGCCGGGCCTAGGCCCGGTCCTCAAAGCCTAGGCTTTTTCTACATGTAACGGGCCCGGGTGTCACACTCAAGGCCTGGCCCGCCCAGTCCGCTGAGCCCGGTGGGTTCGAAGCCACCCAACCCCACTGTCTGTTACACATAGCCTTAGTCATATATATAGATAAAAATTCGGCTGCAATCTCAAATTTTATTACCGAAATGAGACAACTGGGATCATGCCATGTGGCAATTCAGTCAAAATAATACAATATTCAGTGTTATTCAGACTGAGTATGTTACATGGTGCAATATTGATTGTCTCTACGTTCGTAATAAAAGATGAGTTTCTATTTAAAACTGGTCCTACATAAGGTGATTAAGATACATCGAATTATTATTCAATTTTATCATTTTTGGGTGTAAATTTTGCATATTAGCGAATACAAAATCAGGTGATATCACTTATAATATTAATTTCTTATGTTGAATAATCTTTTCTAAGCAATAAATTCGTCATGTCATGGATAAAAAAGAACTTAAAAAGCGAAGACATATACGTTAATGTCATTGTTCCGTTTGTCAATTTCATACACATTTTATATTTATTTGAGAATTTAAAGCTTATTTAATAAAAAAAAATGTCAAAACTAGATCTTAAGTTACAAGTTAACACGACGTATGTAATTTGTTTTATGAACCATTAATTTTTTTTTAAAAAGGCAAATGAATAATTCAAACGTTAAAAAAAAAACTGAAAATAAAAGGTAGTTTTCAAATACGGTAAATCAAAATATCTTTAAAACTACTTTATTATCTTTACTGACCATAAGGGCGATTTGGTCATTTCAACCTAATACCTTTTTGCTTAATCCCACGCGCCAATACCCAAACTGGTTTTGGTCCATCCTCACCCAAACGCAGATAAGGTTACACGTCACGTCTCCCAACCTCCACGCGCCCTTTGGAGCGTAAAACCCACGCGCTCTCCACCGTTTTCCACTTTTCCTATTTCCCATTTTATCTTCATCATCGTCATTTTTTAATATTCTTATAATATTATAATATATACATATAGATATATATATATATATATACACGTATCCTTTTGCAGAAATTATGAAAATTCTGTATCAACGATCTCACATGAATTCTGGTCAAAATCGAACCTATAGATGCCAAAGCTTCTGATTTTTGTAATCTTCTGTGTTTTGATCGTTGATTGGACCAGAAAATCAACAGAAAATTCTCCACTTCAAATGATCTGGATCTCGAAATTTTGAAAGAAAAAAATCAACGAAATTGTGTTAGATTTTATCCAATTGCCTCGATTTTAGCAAAAATTCCACAGATATATTTATTTTGTTTCATTGTTCTTCGATTTGGATAAACGAATTAATGGTTTTGAATCTAAACGATAATATGACGAGAAGAGATCATCATCATCATAATCGGCAAGATCAACAATCTAGGGTTTTCTATGAGCTATCGGCTTTGATTTTGAACCTATTGCGTTATCCGATCCAATTCTCCGATGAGGTTTCCGGCACGTCTTCCCGGAGGCAGCATCACAACGGCCGCCGTTAACGCAGATAACGCCGGCCGGATTCGCGTCGTTGCTATTGGGGATATCGTTGTCGTTGATGCTGTGTGGATCTATAACGTTCTTCATAGGCTTCTTACTAATGCCTTGGGTGGTTGGGTTGGTGATGGTGTTTTATGTGGTCGGGATCGTTTCCGGCTTAGCGATGCTCGGTCGCGCCATTTTTTACCATACTTTTTCTCCTAAGAAATGCGGTCCTGGTATGAGTATGACCTAATTAATTTACCTTTTGCATTAAGCTTTCAGTATCTCTAATTTTGTTTATGTGCTTATTATGATCAGTAAATTGAACTAGTATCAGGTTCTAGATGCCATATATGTACAGGTTCAGGTTCAAATGAAAACTGATTTTTCGTATATTCAAAACAATCATGTATTATTCGAATAATAATACAGCATTCAGTATTATTTGGTTTGAATAACACATAACTGAATATGTCATGTGGTGCACTCTCGGTTGTCCTAGCAATGAAATTTGAGTTCGCAGTCGATATTTCGTCTCTCTCTCTATGTATATGTGTGTGTAGAATAGATTATAACATGCTCATTGAGTTATGGAAATTGGATATTAACCTACATCAGTATGTTCATGTCTAACATCTAATGCAAATCATAAAATTTAATCAGTGAAATAATTTGGAGATTTTGTTCCTTAATGCAGAATTTCAATGTCCTAAGACGTCTTTTGTTGCTCAGAAAATGACTTTCGCACATTTAATTGATATTATTGTGTAGATATAATTTCATCTTTTTGACCAGAGCTTAATTGGTGTCCTGTTTGGAAATTAATAGAAGTTCTTAACTTATGATCATTGGAGCAGTAATTAAATATAGTCCCTGATTCTGCCAACTGAGAATGTGTACTTGAACTTGTCATATAGATTTTAATACGAACTGTAGCATTTATAAGTTACGGATTTGTTGGTTTTGCATCAATGACAAAATTAGTTCCTGAAAAGAAATTGCATTCATTTCTAGTTAATCTTTCTCTGCCTCCTTTGAACACATAGCAACTCTGAACTTTGTAATACATGCTCTGTAAGCACAGGGATGGGGTGTTTGGGAAGTACGTCGTGAGGTTGAGTTGGTGTGTGAATGCTATGAGTTCCCATTTGCTTTACGAACACTTGTATGATTTTGACTTTTTTTCTAACGGATCGCAGTAAAGGTGGGCCCTTTATTTCTTTTGTTTTTTCTCGGTAACTATTATATTGACAGTTCAAAGCATGTTGTAAGTTTGTGGGTAGATTCCTATGGTCTGATTTTAATCGTCTTATTTTTGGAAAGAGGTATCCCAGACCACATTGGGCCCAGACTAATCCTCGGCAATTTTGGACCGAAGCCCGACTGCTAAAGCATGCAGCCCGGGGTCGAAGCCCCCGTACCTCCAGAATGCGTCCCCCAGGTCTCGAACTCGGGTTCACCACTATGTAGTGCCCAAGCCTTACCACTAGGCTAACACTCCTTTGGTTTTAATCGTCTTATTTTCTCTAATCTTACGTTGATATTACTCATGTTGTGGACTATTGCGTAGAGATACCGTTAGGAAGTGGCCAATTTGGTTTCATAGCAGAATGATTTATTGGTGAAGTAGTTTCCTTGAGCTCAAGAACCTTATATCAAAGATAGAACAAATATTAGATTTTCCATGTAGTACATTAATAACTTCATCTTCTTATATGTCCGCTTGCTAGAGCCTTTTCCTTCCTTATCTATGTTATTTAAGATTTCCATTTTGGAACTGCTTTGTTATTCATACCCCTTTTCGTTCCATGCCAAAAGTACACCTTGATTTCAAGTCACATTTTTGAAAAATAAACAATAAAGAATCCACTTTCACATTGGCCATAGTCTTAATGGCTTAAAGGTACCCTTTTTTCTTCTTCTTCTTTATATGAATAGTGGGACACATATATGGTGGGTTATATCTAGTTGAGTTGTACTAGTGGATTATAAAGTAGATCCTGCATAGACTTGGTGAACTCTTAGGATGTCATTTTCAGCATGGCCTATACTAATGGTTGCCTCTGGCTTTTGCTGTTAGTAATTTCTTATTTTCTATCTTGATACTTGTGGGTCATGAGTTGTTGGCCAGATTTTGTCTTATAGTTGATGTGGTATATTATTTCAGTTGACACCAGTTAGGCATTTTGATGGTGAACACAATGCATGGGATGTGTCACGGGTGGGGCACATTTCCTTTTCCTTGTCTTCATTAAGTGTTCAAAATCACATCTAGGCTCTTCTTACACCGTATAAAACGTGCGTATAGACGTCCCATTAACAAATTGGCAAAAGCAGTTGAGCCTAAAAGCTATCATAAATTGTTTGGACCCCATATGAATTGCCAACAGAAATCGATCCTAAGCCTATAAAGTAATAAGGATATAGAAGATATCTATGGTTATTTAGTTATTACGTAGAAACTTTTTGCATAAAAAATGGCAAGAAATGGTCAAGAAAATAACCAATTTTCGTCTTCTGTGTAAATTTATGCACCATCTTTCTATTGTTGGCTTATGATCTGCTTCCTCGTTGTAACAAAACCCATCGGGAAACTGCCTCCGAAGCCATACCATTCAATTCAGTTGATCTCTTTGTCATTCTCTCTCATACTTACCAAAACATCACTAGGTCCGCAAATTGTGAGTCCACTTTTTACGGACCTAGTTAAAAAGTACAAAAAATTCGGATTCGTAAAAAAAAAAATTGGGTCCGGCTTTTGCGGACCTAGGTCTGTAAAAAAAAGATTTTTTTTAAGGGAAGATTCATTTTTTTAATGTTTTTTGGCTAGGACCCCAAAAAATGAACCTAACTTTTTCGGATGTAGTGATATTTGGGTAAAAGTGGAAAGAGAAATGGCTAAAAAATCAATTGGGTTGGATGGTTTGGCCAGTAGAAGCAATTTCCCAAACCCCGTCCCACATATAAAAAGGTAGATTTGGGATCTGATTATAACCTCAAAGCCAATAATTTCCATCATAGTTTTAACTTTTAAGTTGGATCAGAAGCTATTGGTTCGGCTTGTTACTTTGGGCTTGGATAATTACACTACCAGCTTCTTATTTGTTGTAATGTATTTACTTATAAATTATAATTCACCCTTATTTCCATATCACATTGAAAAGCTGTGGAATCGTTTATTGATGATTTACGTTAACTTTTTTATGTTGCAGCCTGGAAACTGCTGTGAAGGACAGTTAGAGACCCATCGAATTACAGAGAGTAGTTACGTATGTCGTTTCTCAAAGAGGTGATGCTTTCTTGCCACAAGAAAAAAACAGCGTGGTGGTGGTTAAAAGTTTCGGTGTGGGAAAGATTACTTATAAAGATATTACTGCAAACTGTGCATAAATGGATATCTGTTTAAGCTTTTCATGTAGAATTTAGTAGAACAGATGGAATCTTAATTTCTATTTGTTCAAAGAAAGTGAAGGTATCCTGGAAAACAGTATTTTCTTCACAATATGGATGACCAATTTGTTTTTGGGTACCTATGAATATGTGTAATTCGTTCTCACTTATTTTTCTATTTGTGTTTTATGGATTTCTTTTGTATAAAGCAGGTGATAAACTTATGGGTAAAATCGGTTGTAATGTTTGGTTTCAGTATACTTAATACTCGGAGCATTTCCGTCAATTTAAAACTAAGAAAAATGAGAGTAGAGGTTTTAGTATTGTTTTTTAAATGGATTATCTAAAACATTTTTCACATCCTGAAAGTAGGAGAGAGGGTTTAGAGCATTTTTAGGGGGGTTTTATAATAAAAAGTATAGCGTTTTGTTAAAACTATGAACCCGATCGGGGTAGGGAACCCGAACACCACCTACCCGAATAGAGCATGATGGTGTTTCCGATTGAAGCCGATGAACCTGAGGCGTTCCCGAGCCATTCGGGCGAGGCATAACTCGAACTCGTTAACTCATGGTCTATTTCGTATAGACAAGTCTTCCAGTGCTGTGGCGGATTGGTTATCGTTTGGGGGGTTCATAGCGCCCTAACCGAGTTCGAGCCTTCTCGTGCGCATGACTGGGGACATTTAAGTTGGGCCATGTTTAGCCCCTAAAATTACCGGGGATTAGTCTTGCTTTGGCCAGGACACTCTTCAATAAAAATAAAATATATAATAAAAAAACGTATAGACAATCTTAGAGCATATCTAAAATAGAGAATATCTAAAATGAAGATTTTGTACAAATTAGTAAAGTGAGATTTTCTAAAACTTAAAAAATTCTCTAGAATATCACCATGAGAAACAGTTAGAATTTAACGTAATTATCTCGAAAGTGGTATACGTGGTTTTATATTTATTACAAATCTTTTTCTCATACATAAAATATAGCTTTTGAGAACGTTAACGTGCTATCATTTGGTTTGATAACTCTTTCTAATTGATTGATAAGATTTAAAATAAAATAATGTATTATTTGTGCAAATGTGGCGATCATTGGGTTTGGTAACTCTTTATAATTGATTAAGGATGTGTTTGGTAAAAATAAGCTAACTTATAAGCTAATAGAAGGTTATGTTTGGCAAGCTAGTTGATAGCTTATAACCTAGCTGTTGATTGATAAGCTAGCTAGTAGCTGATAAGCTTAGCTTATGAACAAATTATGTTTGGCAAAAACTAGCTTATGAGTATGTAAAATGACCAATATTAATAAGGGTATAATTGGAAAAAAACTACAAAAAGCTCCCAAGCTACTCAAAATAGCGTTTCAAAAAGCTAGCTTATGGTACATGTTTGAATGGACTTAGCTTATAAGCTAGTTTATTTTACCAAACACAGCCTAAGTTTAGATAGAAGCTAGCTTATGATAACTCTTTCTAATTGATTAAGATTGTGATTGGTAAAAATGAGTTTAGCTTATAAGCCAATACATGTTTGAATTAACCATAAGCTAATTTATAAGCTATCTTATTGAAATGATTGTTCGGATAACGTTTTAGTATTTTTTTTGTAGCATTTTCAATTATACTCTTATCAATATTAACTATTATATCCAAAATACCCTTTTTGATCATTTTATATCTCCATAAGTTGATTTTTGTCAAATATAACTTATTCATAAACTAATTTCTCTACTACTAACTAGCTTATCAACTGATATAGTTTGTTAACTAATAAGATCATAAATAAATAGAAGACATTATCTGTGAAATAGGAATAGGGATGCATTGCCAGATAGTTTGTTACTTTGTTAACTAATAAGATCATAAATAAATAAAACACATGCGTTTGGCAATGCATAGCAATGCCCCAACTAATCAACTATACTCTCATCCAGAAAGATAAATTTGTGACGTCACTCGAATGAAAACACGGCGTCCACATCACTCTCCACAAATTAATGCATGTTGAATCCATTTGGACAAGGGATGTACTGATGCATGTGTTATAGTTTCTATACGGTGAAGGTCAGAGTTTGACTCTGTTGAAGTTCAAACTCTTGTTGAAGAAGTCCATTGTAGGAGATTTTTCGTGAATGGATGCCGGATTCGAATTCGAGTTGATGCCTTGAATCCTTTAAATGAAAACTGAATGGCTAAATTGAAAGTGGTTATTCTTTCCCTTTAGAGAAGTTTCAAACTCGAATCATCATGACTTGGTTCCATGATGGCATCGTTGCACAACGTGCGTTAAAAAATTTTGGATAGCGAATGCTAAAATCATGGTCATTTCATTCAATAATCACATTTTACCAAAATTACAACAACTAAAATCAACCAACACAATCTTCCTTCCTTCAATCAAACTTCAAACCAAACCAATTCAACATAATTCACCAAACAGAAATCGAAATAACAAAATGAACAACGAACGAACTCGATTCCAAACAAGAAACCACTTCTTTTTTCTCAATTGTAGCTAATTAACCGGCATAAATATGAACCCCAATGGCGATAAGGAAGATCGTAACGAGACCGAAATAGATGATGGTATGAACGAGTATCGAGAGTCCACTAGTCTGCATATTTCCGAACTCCATGAATCGGTTCTTCCCTGGAATCTGCACCAACAGTCCGGGCGACAACAGCACGAACAGCACCACCGCTATCACCACCGGCCCCCAATCCGCCATCAACAATGATGATGATAATTCTCTCTCTCTCTCTCTCTCTCTATATATATATATAGATATCGATCTGTGTTAACTCTATAAGAAGAGAATATGTATATATGTGTTATATGATTTGAGAGTTTTTGTATAGTGATTATATATATAGAGATTGATGACGTAATTAAATTAATGGAAAGAAAGACAGAAAGAAAGAAGGTTTAGGATACGCAAAGAATAAAAGATTGTGTATGTGTGATGAAGATGTTGTTAAAGGAAAAAAGTAGGCACGTGGCAGGAGCTTATACAGCCGACATCATTCTTATCATCGCCTTCCATATCTCCTTCACTCAAAATTAAAATAAAAGCTAAATTATTATTATTACAAGTAAAGAATATATATAAATTTAAGTTTATATATATATATATATAGAAAGAGGAAAGTTTAAATGTGAACTCAACTTTGGTTGTAAATGTGAGGAAGAATCTCATGCACACATCTTCGGTAGAGTGGACACAATCACGAAGGATTGACGCAATTCATGGAAGGGTGGGGATTATCAGAGGAGGGGATCCGATCAAAACCGCCTTTATGCTTTGATTCACTTTCAATGAAAATTTTGTCGACAAAAATATTGGGTGTGGGTGTGTCATAAGTTATTAGTACCAGTTTTCTGAAAAAATAATAAAAAAGAGGTTATTTTAAGTCGAAAATCGGTTAAAATATATCGAATATTTGAGCAAATTATATATATTACAGCAAAAAGAATGATCATTTTATTATCTTTATAAGTTTGGGTTCTTTTGTCATCTAAAGTTCTACTCTGATCTCAGTTTACACTGTTTTACGATGTTATAAAGATTGAAGAAGAAGAAGACCGAAGACAATTTATTTAATCCAAAGATGGGCTTAATTGGTCAGCATATGGGCCTGATGCTGCACTGACTAAAGCCCATTTAAAACGGGCCTAGCACTATTTGTAGATCATTGCTTGGAAGTTGGATTGGAGGCTTGTAGCTTTTTTATAAAAGAGCTCGTTAATTAGGGAGAAAAGTTATGATGACTAAATAGATAATATATCAAAGAACAACGGATAACTTGTGCACACGTCCCGATATGAAGACGACGAGGTATCTGAGATCCATACGGACATCCAACTAATCATCGACGACCATGAACTGACCTAGAAGCGACCCATGGTCAGGGTATCACCACATGCTCACCCCATGAATCGAACCCGGGTAGACATGTATTGTTCATCCCAAGGATGTTACCAACTATTAGGCTACTAATGCTTTGATAAATGGGGGGTTAGCGAGTTGAGCTTTTAACGAGCTACTCGAGCTCGAGCTTAATATACTCGAGCTCGAGCACAAAATCTAGCTCGTTTAATTTAACGAGCCGAGCTTTATAACCCCAATGTTCGACTCGACTCGTTCGAGAACATAATTAAATTGTTCGAGTCGAGGCGAGTCGAGCGGAGCCATTCGAGCATACATTTTTTCAAGCCAAACATGTTCATGCATTAATAGTATATATAAAAGTTATCGAACTCAAATTGATAAACGAGTTAATCGATCGCGAGTTCAAACCCATAAACGAGCTTCGAGTTCGATCCCGATAACTCATAACATATTCAAGCTCGAGCTCAAGCCCAACATTGAAAAAGTTAATCGAGCTCGATCCCATTATTATTTTTTGAGCTCGGCTCGATTAACCTAGTGCTCGACTCGGCTCGGCTCGGCTCGTTAACACCATGGGCCATGGTAAACTAGAATATTGATCTTTTAATTAGACATACATTTTAAGAATTGTATACTTTTATCATAATACAATGGTTTATTTGTTCATCCATGCATTGTTGTTTATGTAATATGTACCACGTAATAATTAAGACATTAACTATATTTGGCTTAATTCACCCAGCTCTCCCCCTTGCTTGATGGTTAAGGCACTATATTTCAACCACAAGGGGTTGTGGCGTAGTTGTTGAGGTTCGAGGAATGCAAGGGCGGAGCCAAGGTTGGCCCAGGTACAGCCTTGGCCAACCCTCAAGTCTTTAATTATTTCAGTAAAAATTTTAACCCCAATTTTCTTTTAATACAATTCAACATTGAACGCCCACCCTGATGGAAAAAAAACAAAACATAGCCTTTGTAGTTGGCCCATCATATACGAATTAGGAAGGAAAAAAAAACAAAACACAACTTTTGATCTCAACCACTCATCTCGCGGTTACGGTGGACGTGATCACGGAGGATTGACGCGATTCATGGAAGGTAGAGATTATTAAAGGGGGGACCGGTCAAAGCCACATTTATTGACCGAAATGAGTGGTTGAGATTGCTCCTCGTGTTTTTTAAAAAAAATATTTTCAGTATGAACCTCCCTCTCTCTCTCTCTCTCTCTATATATATATATATACATATAGGGGTGGGTTCAAATGAAAATGATATCTATTTAAGAGAATACGAGAACGAACAAAATCATATATGATTCCTTTACAAAATCATACATGATTGGTGGGACTTTGCAATTTAGAGTCAAAGTCATTCTCATGGCCTTTTCCAAAATTTAATGCATGTTGGTTCTCGTATTCTTTTAAAAAGATATCATTCTCACATGATCTTTTTTCTATATATATTTATATATATATATAGTATTAGCCTATTAGGTTCAAACGAGAAGTGCTAAAAAATGAAAAGCAGAGAAGCGATTTCCACCACTCATCCGCTCAACAAAAGCGGCTTTGACCGGGTCCCTTCCTTTAATAATCTCTACCCTCCCATGGATCGCGTCAATCCCCCGTGATCGCATCCACCGTAACCGGTCAAAGCCACCTTTATTGACGGATGAGTGGTGAAGATCACTTCTCTACTTAGTACTTTTTTAGCACTTCTAATTTGAACCTTTCTCTCTCTCTCTCTCTCTCTCTCTCTCTCTCTCTATATATATATATATATATATATAAGTTTATTAATGAGGACCACCCTAAGCATAAATCCTGGCTCCGCCCCTGGAGGAATATGGTGGAATATCTCATATGTGCACGTATCTATTCCAAGGTTCGTAACAATTGTGGTCACTAAATCAGGAGCTGATATCCTATAGCCGTAATTTTTCGAGATTAGTTTGTCCATAAGACCATAACCCAATACTCCCTTAAAAAAGAGGTACTTTATTTCTAATCACCATTTCCCCCCAAAACTCACTTTTGTTATGTGATTTTGGTTTTGTTTTTTGTTAAAGGGCAAAAAGGTAAATTTTCATCTAGACCAATATTTGGAAAATAAATAAATAAATTAAATACGAGACTTTGACTTGATTTATATCCCATACTAAGCTTAATAAATTAAATACGAGACTTTAATTTCTACTAGGTTTTTTTGGTCCCGCGTTGCGGGAAGAGTGGAGATTATAAAAATAGAACGACATGAATCAATAAAAAACAGATGAAATGCAACATTAATCGATATGACAACTATGGCTCAAGTGCCGACTCATTATTAACCTAGAAAAGAAAATATTTGTATTATATCCACCTTTTCTATTACGAAACATATATGTATTATATCCTGACTTATTTCTTAGAGCATATAACATAAAATAAAACACATTTTACGTAGTATATACGATATTTAAAATCATAACTAAATCTTAATATTCAATATTGGGTTCACTTCGAAGGTATCAAAGAGACGATTATAATGATTTAGCTTTTTAAAATTAAATCGTATTTTTTTAATATATTTTAATCAATATACGATTATATATGTTAATATAATAAAAATGTAAAACAAAATATATAAAACTAAAAGGTATAAATTAAATAATTTCATAACTCCAATGATGTAAAATGTAACTTAAATAATAAAACATAATAAAATATACATATACAACTTCTCACCACTGTAGCTTAGGAATAGTGGTGAGAAAGTTGATAAATGTATATATATAGAATATGTCCAATGGGAAGATAAGAGATCAACAACCCACCAAGCATTCTTTTGTATTATTATATGGGTATAATTATGTAGACAAAAACGTGTAGTTGATAGTTTAAAGTGTGAAACAAGATAGCTATCAAGTAATTTGAAAGTGACTCCTTTTAATGCCACTCATCAACACTTCTAATGGGAAATGATTCATCTCAAAAGCAAGCAATAATTCATAATATGACGAGCTAATTACTCATATAAGTTAAAGTTGTCCCCTTAAAGAAATAAAAATATATTTGATCTTAATTCTTACATATAACTTATTGGAGGGTTTTTATTATATCCTTCCATATATTTTACTTTAAGAACTTATATATATTATTTAATTCATTGTCATTTAATTTACTAAATACAAGTAGCTACTTTAACTTTATCATCTCGTAATTATCTTAGCAGCAACCACAAGGTGACAAGGATTGTAACTTGTATATAAAAAGAAATGGTTGATTAAATCAATCTGGTTCGAATCATATCATCTACATATATGTATGTGTTTGTGGTTAATAAGAGATTTACTGGAACCTATGGGTGAACCTATGACTTGCCATGGGTGACGGGATTAGTTTGGCAAGACCGAAATCATCCAAAAAATTATTTTAGATTTAACAGGTATCAACGAATTTATCGAATATAATCATTTTATATATAAAAAATATATATTCACGTTAACGATATGATCACATTCATTGCTTATTTGCAATCTAGACTCTTGTTCAAATGCATCAATGGATGCATCGGAATAAAAAGAATTGACTATACATCAAAATTGAATAAATTTAATTAATATATCTTTTACACTTTTTTTTCTTTCTAGAAATGGGTCAATTGTGAGATGAAGTTTCCAATAATTTCGACTTTTTATATATTTGTTGATTGACCTTATAATATACAAGTTGATAGTAAAAGCTTCCACAAAAGTATTTTCTTAAATCTTAACTTACCACTGGTGTTCTATTAGCCTTTTTACTAAAAAAATTAAGAGTTTTCAAAACAACTCAAATTCTTTATATATAATATGATATAAATTTACGAAATTCGACATTGTCGATAATACATATTACAACTCGTAAAAACAACAGAAACATAGCTATAACAACGATTTTTAAAATATAAATTGGCTTACATACCATATAACCTTAAAGTTAGGATTCATAAACACAATTAATGATAAGTTTAGCCAAGGTAGAGATGGATTCTAACAGCAAAGGAGAAGAGGCAGATTATAGCGAAGTAGAGCAATGTATGGACCAGTATGGCGGCACCACTAGTCTGAAAACAACAAAATTCAACACAACGACCTCGTCCCGGCAACTGAAACAACAACCCTGGCGATAACAGCGCAAATAACATAACCGACACAAAAATTGGGCCCCAATCTGACATCTTGATCAAAACTATAAACAATCAGTAAAGTAAAGTACGATAGACTGTCTATTTTTCGGAAGCGATGGTGATGGTGATGGTGGTGGTGATGGTGGTGGTGATGGTGAATAAGAGAGTGAGAATTATGTTGGGATTTATACATGCAAAATGTGGGAGGGAAACTTGGGTGAGAAGCAAAAGAAAAGGTGTTTAGTGGATGAAGTCACTAACAAAGGGCCTTTTTTTCCTTTTAATTTGCATGGAAATCATCCACATGATCTTATTTGGTCTAAAATATGTCATAAAGAAGAAAGAAGAGATAGACGCGGTTTTTATAAAGTTAGATGGATCAAATTTGTTATATTATGATGAAGAAAAACATTATATTGACTTGTTTATATATAAAGGTAAAATTAAAA
Source organism: Centaurea solstitialis (assembly GCA_030169165.1). Taxonomy (NCBI): domain Eukaryota; kingdom Viridiplantae; phylum Streptophyta; class Magnoliopsida; order Asterales; family Asteraceae; genus Centaurea; species Centaurea solstitialis. Next base: position 107,410,548 of record CM058041.1, on the reverse strand, counting down.
AAATTGTAATATGTATTTTAAAGTACTAGTTGTATATCGCTAATACCACTGTGATGTAGTTGATTTAATGCTTTTTGTAACATGGGCATAATTTCATGGTTTATCTTTTATGTATTTAATTATGTATACATGATTTCTTACTAATACTCTTTATGTAGTAGTTTTATCTATGTATGTATTTTATAAGATGGCATAAAACTTAATGAAAACGTGATATTGTGAATTAATGGTCATTTAATTAAACACTTGTTTTTGTAATGTTTACTAGCTAAATTATTTTACCAGGTAAGCATAACAAAGGCAAAAAATCTTACTAGTAAAAGGGATAAGAATCAAAGGGAGGATGACGACTCTTACTGATTAAGCATTTATCGTGTTGTAAATGCTTATCCTTAATCTGTGTAACAAGAAATGTGACCTAACAAAATAAGTGAGAAGGATGATTTTTTGGTAAACTGCCTCGAAGTTGCATATTTTAGCCATTAAAGGTAGGCCTGGAGCCCATTAGAATAATTCCAATAGTGTTATTACACTATTAAGTTACGGATTTATTGGTGTGTAGTTTAGTCAATCTTCTCATCCTCCGGGTACATTTGCCAAGCCTTTTACAGGTTTGCAAGAATCGATTGATCTATTATCTTAATTAATTTTTGGAGTCGTAACAATTATTTTTGAAACACAAATACAAACATCTCTTTTGGCTTTTGGATTTTCATGGGGTTTGATAAGAAAAAAAATAGTTATGAAGATGAAACTCTTTTTAATTTAGCAAATGAAACTATATAATTATAATAATTGATTTGATTCGTTCGAAAACTTGATTGAAAATTTCAAGTTGATTTGAACCGAAGCATTTGAACATAGACTTTTTTGGAGTCAAACATATTCATATGTTTGTAAATTATACAATTTGAACATATAAATTATTGAGATTGAGTTAACAAATGACTTAACTGATTAAGTTTAAGCCCGTACACAAACTTGTAGAACTTGAATTTTAGGTATAATATAAAATTTAGGTATAGTGTGAAATTTGTTAAACAAGTATCGAACTTGAGGTCGAAACTAGAGAGAATGACCTTTTATCTGCCTTAAGGCCATCCACTGTCGAGTGGATTTGTGCTTCGGGTAGCCTTCGGCTTGTTCCAAGCCGTCGGCTAATTCCATCCACACCGCCGCGCCTTCCATCGGGTAAGGGAGGGTCGGTTTCACCAAGCCAATGCCAAACCTCCCCCAACCCCACCCCCCTACCCACTTTCTCTCTCTTCTTTCTCTCTATCTCTCTCTTCTTTCTTTTTTGTTTTTTTTATTTTAAAGTGTGTAAGATTGAGTTGGGTATTGGGTCGACAGTGGATGAATTGAGTAGTTTTAGGTAATATAGTGGAAAGCTGATGTGGCGCTGATGTGGCAGTTGAAAACATTGGGTTGTAGTGGGTCGACAGTGGATGGCCTAAAGATCGTTTATGAAACACATATCGGCGAGAGTCACTCTCATTTACTTTATCGTGTAATGTATTAGGCCATAAAGATAAATTATTGATAAGCATTTTAACTTTGGTAAGTGCTTATTGGAGAAGAGTATTATGTTTTGCACTTACCGAGTAAGATCCTCATTTTATCAAATAAAAATCACATTCAATTAATAAGGTAAATGATATTAACTAAATGCTTAACGGTTTTTACTTGACTATTAGTCACAATTCAAGAATCCATTTCTCCTTGTTTTACGTTGATCATCTCATTCATGTTTTTTTTTTTTTGAAGGGTATCGGTCTATCGGAGGCTTCATCTCATTCATGTTAATGGAATCAGAATGGTGATGTGTATACATTTGTGGATTTTTATACAAGCTCTGAGTAATCTCGAGCTCAGTAAAAGTCAAAATCATCCTTAACATAGGAATATAGAGTTACTACTTTCCAATACATTCATATACAATCATGTTTAGTTATTCAAAGATTTTTGCAAGGTTCTAACTTAAATATCAAATTGGCAACTAAACCGATTTGTTATTGAATAATGCTTTATAGTTTCACAAGTTCTAACGATAAATGAAACCATCAAATATTTTCTAGAGAGTCGTTAGTAGATTTCAATTTTCAGATATTTATTAATTACAAAAACAAATTATCTTAGACTCAAATTTCATACAATACCATCATTTAAAAGTAAAAAATGAAATCAAACTTCAACTTTAATATCTTTAAAAAACAAACGCCATCCAAGTATCTTAGGCCATGCATAGCAACAAGTTGGGTTGTAGCGGGGTTAGCATGGCGGGCTGCCAAGGTTGGGCGGGCTTCGGTATGCCTGTCGACAGGCTGCAGGCTGCGACTAGAGGCGGTGTCTTCATACCGTCTACACGCTCTCTTCCTATCTCACATTCTTTTCTTTTTCTTATTTTGTTGAGAATATGGATTTATAGAAAAACAAACGTAATATTAATATGACAATGGAACTTAAAAAACTGAAAGGATTCTGCTATGCATACCGGATTGGAATGATAAGATTTTGGGTCGAGGAATCTTATGCATTAGATATACTCTAATAGAATAAAATAAAATAAAATAAAATAAAAAGTACGACATAAGACATAAGACATTATAGAGTTTGACAAGTGCCCCTAAAAGCCACTCTACCACAAATGAGAAAAAGGATTTTTAAATTGATTAATGTTTTATATTTGGGAAAGGAGGTATCAAAGAATGATTTTTTAATTTTTCAATATGAAACTCTCTACCGACTTCTCCCTTGGCCAGCCTTTTCACACTCTACTGTGATTTGTGTCGGATGTATTATTAATAGTATCTTTTTTTTGAAACTATTATTAATAGTATATTTTTTTTGAAACTATTATTAATAGTATATTTTTTTTGAAACTATTATTAATAGTATCTTTTAAATTTATGTTAAAACAGAAAAAAACAAAGATTGTAATCATTTTGTTTTAACAGATATATCATTTTTATGTTAACAAAAAGTTGAAATATAAAAAATCTTAAATTTGAAAAAGAAAATCTTTATAAAAAAGAAGTAGCATTACATTTTGTTTTCTTTAATGTAATTACCAAAATTGATAGGTATGTCAAATTGTCAGTGAGGTCATGAGGGGTGTTGGGGATTATTTATCTAAAATCATTTATGTTTGTTCTTGTAAAAATGGTTATCAAGTTATATGATGTGGTATAAAAAATATTTAAAGTAATTTATTATTGTATAAAAAATAATAAACTAATAAATTGTGTTTTAATGTTAAAAAAAAAAATTAATTGTGTTAAAAGACAAAAAAGGGTAATGATAAAGAGATGGGATTGCTTGGTAAACATAAAGTAATAATTTATTTTAAAAAAATTAAAATAAAATAACTTGTTCGAAATAATTTATCTCCTTCCAAAAAGTCATAAACAAATTTTAATTAAAAAAATTCAAAAAAGAAATAAGGCATTGTTTAATGATTAGTAAAAACAAAGTAATAAGTTAAGAAAAGAAGCATCCAGTAACTTATGAAACTTTTAGTTTTTGATTCTAAATATATCTATGCTATTTCTTACAAAAAATAAAATTAACATATATATATATATATATTTTTAATTTTACGATCACAAGTTATCTTATAAGTTAGGCTGCGTTTGGTAAAAATAAGCTAGTTTATAAGCTATTCCGTTCAAACATGTACAATAAGTTAGCTTATTAAAACGTTACTTGAAATAACTTTTAGGAGCTTTTTTGTAGTTATATTCTTATTAATATTAACTATTAGAGCATCTTCAACAGCATCTCTTTTTTAGAGAAAAACCACATTTTGTCCTTTAAAGTGCTCCAACAACATCCCCATTTCAATCTATAAAATAGAGATTCAAGGGAAAAACTCCAAATATAGAGAAATCTCTATATCTTGGTTTAGAGGAGAGAGAAATCATTTTTTTATTCAATCCACCAATGAGAATTCAATTGATATTCTTTTTATATAAAAAAAATTAAAACATTTATTGGGATCATAAAAATAGTGAATATTTTAATAATATAATTGATATTGAAATCTCTAAAATAGAGAATCTGTTGGAGTGAAGTGTGGTTTTATTTAGAGATTTTGACTTTTAGTTCTCTATTATAGAGAAATTATAGGGATCCTGTTAGAGATGCTCTTATATACTCCAAGGTACCTTTTTAGTCATTTTACATATACATAAGTTAGTTTTTGTCAAACATAATTTATTCATAAACTAACTTATTAGTCAACATCTAGCTTATTAACTGTCAACTACTAGCTAGTTTGCCAAGGGTGTTGTTAGAGCATCTCCAACAGGTTTGCTATAATTTTTTTAAAATAGCAAATGAAATGTCAAAATCTCTAAAATCATATTTTTCTATCTTCAACAGCTTTTCTATTATAGAGATTCTATCATCACTTATATTATTAAAATATACTTACATTTATAATTCCAATGAACTTCTTAAAGAAAAATTAAACAATCAAATTATTCTATTGGTGGAAAATATTAAAATAATATTTCTCTCTCTACTTTTAGGGATTTTAGAGAATTCTCTAAATTTAGAGAAAACCCAAGTTTTTTCTATTTTAGCAATCCTTTTAGCAAACCTGTTGGAGCATTTTAGGGGAAAAAAACATCAAATTTTCTATTATAGCAAACCTGTTGGAGATGCTCTTAGTGATACACCTCTATAGGTATAATAAAAGTCAAAAACTACATAAAAATTTGAAAATTCTTGATTCTGACCAATACAGTTAATTCATTTATGACAAAAGTTATCTAGAATTTTGAAATTATGTCATTTCATAGACCAGAGGGTGTAATGATCCTTACCCGTTTGCCAAATACAGCCTTAGTTTTTACCGAATCACATCTTATACATCAATCAACTTATCAGTTATCACTGACCTTATCAGCCGGTTTGGCAATTAGCCTAAAACACCCCTTGAATATTTATAGGATAGTTGACGGATACTGCTTGCAAACCATCTGCCGTTTACTTCCAGTCAACAAACTTAATAACGCTTGCTTCTTGTCTTCCACCTTTCTTTTGTATTTTTCTCCCGATTTCAACCGCCGTCGTAGTCTCAAATCTCTCCAATTCATCACTTGATTGATTCAACCTTTTTAGTTTATCCGGCGGTATTAAATCTTCTTTGCACTTGTTTATTGTTGCAGAATTCATCCAAAATTCGTGTTTGCTGGATGAATTGGAAGCTGTTAATCGTTTACTCACCTTTGTGATGAACACAGCAATGATGATGTCAGGTGCGATTTCTGTTTTTTTTGATCTATTAGTTGATTTTTTCATGTTTTTGTTGTTGATTTGTAGTTAATCATGGAGTTTTTTTTCGTTTTCGTATTCGTATTCGTATGCTTCGTTTAGGTGTTTAGGTTTCATCAATGCGATATATATATATATATATATATATCGAGTAAATTGAAATTGTGCGTTGTACGTAAATGCGTGATGTGAGTGCTTGTTCTTCGTTCATCGATGGCTTGATTTTTGTTCACATTGTTAATCAGATGTTACTTCGATTTTGTATGAATGAATCAGTGATCTGCCAAAAGGTTTGATTGAAATTTGAAACTAGCGATTTTTAGTTTATCTCGAAGCTTCGTGTTTGCTGTAAGAGACTGAGGCTCTTACTCGTTTAATCACTTTTGTGATGAATATACGAATGGTGATGTCAGTTGCGATTATGTTTTTTTGATCTATTAGGTAATTTATTCATTTTTGTGTTGATGTGTTGTTAATTGTGGAGGATTTTTTTGAATCCGTGTGGTTTGTTTAGGGTTCATCAATGCGATATGTGTGTCAAGGAAATTAAAATTGTGTGTTGTAGGTAAATACAGTCATGTGAGCACTTGTAATTCGTTCATCGATGGCTTAATTTTGTTCACATTGTTAATCATACACAAGTAGGAAAGCTAAGTTGTTACTTCGGTTCTGTATGAATGAATCAGCGATCTGGCAAAAGGTTGTGAAGAATTTTACATTGTCAGCTGCAATTAGCACATGATTGATTGATTGATTTGCTCGGGGTTAATTACATTTTGTTGAAATTTGAGACAATAAGTTGTTAATATTAACTAACAACTAAATCCAGTGATCAGTGTTTATATATTTGGAAAAATATCAGCATTTTTGTTGTTGGTGTAGAACCATAGCAGCTATTTTTTTTATGCTTTATTAGTAACCAAAAATAATGGATAAATACATGAGACTGAAAGTAACTAGTAAGAAATACATGAGACTGAAAAAATAGCAGGTGTCGGTGTAGATAACAGGTCTCGTTTTTTATGTTTTATTGGTAACCAAAAAGAATGGATAAATACTATGAGACTGAAAGTAAATAGTAAGAATCATGAACATGAACGATTAAGAGATTAGATATGAGACAGATTCTCAGTCAGGCTTCCTAGGTTGTTAAGGTTGTTAATCATGCCAGCGGTTGCTATGTCTCACCTTTTATGTGTAAATTAGGCAGTTTCTTCATCACATATTTCAAACTTATCCCTGGCTTTTGCAGTAGTTTCCCGGACAGGTAGAATGTTGCAGATAAACAGGATGTATGTGTTTTCTTTTTTGCAATTTAATGTTTTTTTATCTTTGTAACTTGAAGACTTTAATATATAATATATCATCATAAGAAAGTTACTGTTTCATGTGCTCTTTGGCCTTCATCACATGAACAGTATGAACATAACCATGCTATGCCCTTCATATTGCTATTAATGCTACTTAATTTCTTCTAGTCATAGTTTTTGAGGACTATGACAGACTACATAAACTGATTGCCAAGTTTAAAGCTGTTATTTCCCTTCAATTCTCAGGGTATAATATCAAGGATCTAATTCAAGAAGCACAATCCCGGTGGCTAAGGCCAGGAGAGGTGCTTTTTATACTGAGGAATTATGAGGAAAATCAGCTCAACCATGAACCCCCTCAAAAGCCACCAAGTAACTTTTCTGTTGTGTTTGTTTTATCGAAAAGGTTTGTATTATTACAGTGCATTGCCTGATAATGCCATTGGCTTGTTGATTGAATTATTCCACAGGTGGCTCTCTGTTTCTTTTTAACAAGAGGGTCCTTCGTTTTTTCCGCAAAGATGGTCATAGTTGGCGTAGAAAGAAGAATGGAAAAAATGTTGGGGAAGCACATGAGCGTCTAAAGGTTTTACCATTTCCCCTTTTGGTTGTAAGCTTTTGCTTAGGAGTTGGATCAATTGAAATACTCTTGACGTAGCATGTTGGGATTAAAGGAAACACTTTTTAATAATCTTAGTGCAGTCAGGTCCTTGTAAGCCTCTCAATATCCATGTTTACTTTACCTGTGGCAGGCACCATAGTTAGGTATAAAACCTCCATGCTCAAGAGGCTGGCCCATTTTGAGAAGTTAGGACTTTTCTAACAGCTTCTCTAATTGTTTATAAGATATTAGGTGTCATGCATAGTTCTATACACAAAAGTTTACACTCCCCTTAATGTTTAACTATCAAACCTATTATTGATAACCAAACCAAACAAAACCAATCTATCCCCCTGGAAAGTAGGGTGGGGGTGGGATATGCACCTGTCCTCTACCCCAAAGGTAGAGCGGCTGTTTCCGTGAAAGACCCCCCAACTTGTGAAAAGTGTCAGTGAAGCAAAAATGTTTTAACAAAGACCAGTAAATAGTAAAAATAACAAAAAAACCATGAAAAGGTAGGTACAATGAAACATAGAGAGAGTAAGGAAAACTGCACAAACTCTTTGTCTATCTATCACAACTTATTGGCATGATCCAGTAATCCTACATTTCTACAATTTCTGAAAGAGAATAGGAATCAAATGATCACATGGCATATGCTTCCCTCTATTTCCATATGTCAAACACAATTATGCCTTTCTTCAGTTTCCGATAGACTTCCATATGTTACCAATGTTGCAACCCTTTTCTATAGGTTGGAAATGTTGAAGCTTTAAATTGTTACTATGCACATGGTGAGGAGAATCCAAATTTTCAGAGGCGTAGTTATTGGATGTTGGATTCGTAAGTAGAATTCATCTCTTCTTGACATATGCTCTTTGCCATGCTTTACAGCTAGCAGATTAATAATAGGATCAATTTGGCATTCAGAGTTGTATATTATATTTAACCATACACAATTTCTGTGGACTTACATTTCTTAATTTGCTGGTGGCAGGGCAATGGAGCATATTGTACTTGTTCATTACAGAGATATAACCATAGTAAGTCTTATGGAGCTTAACAAAAAGTGAAGTTCTGCTGAAATACATTCCCCAGTTATGGATACCTGTTCTTATATATACCGTCAAGCAAAATTTATGTATTTGGGTTGAATTGCACATAATAGCATGATATTCTCATGGACTTAAGTAAGCCCATATAACTTGTCTACCTCTTAAAACGATAAATAAACGTCACAATATCTATCCAATAAACACAAGCTAATAACGGTTATAAGTACCAAAAGTGTGGACATATCTCTCTTATCCTATTTGTGCATGTATTCTGCTTGCGATCTTCTTTAAGGCCATTTGAGCTTCATGAAAATTTGACCAGGATTTTAATTATCATGTCTTGTACGGCTTTGTATCTATGTTATTTCAAATAAAAATTTCTCTCCCTGTCGGTTATTTGGTATCATTAATTCCCATACAAAAGGAAATGGAAGTTTGTCAAGCTTATATTTTGTTTCGAGCTTCTATAAGATGGCAGTAGCATTCATATTTTGCAGGGTAAGCATAGTGCTGGACCCCTTTCCACATCGACTTTGGGATCTTCTAATATCATTCAGGGCTCCAACTCCTATGCTGCTCAGCTTATTTCGTCTGCTGATGCAAGTGAACTTGGTGAACCTTACAACAGCATCTCTGGTCCCAGCTCTGTAGAAATCAGTCCAGATGTGATTACCCAGTCCAATGGGGCAAGCCACTTGAATCTAACAGAAAGAATTGATAAAATTGATTGCTCGCCTGATTTCGAAATTGATCAGGCATTAAAAAGGATTGAAGAGCAGTTGAGCTTGGACCGCTCACATGATAATAGCTCATTCTATAGCAACAATGAACGACCAGAAGAATTGGGATTCACGATTAATGAGCAAAGTTATAGTGGATCTTTAGGATTGCAATATGGTTCAGAGGATTATGTGTCTCTACAATATCCAGGTTTGTCTTCTTGCAAAGTTGCTCTTAATCAAAGCATGTACATATATCATGCATCTCATTAAAGCTAGTTATATCATGCATCTCATTAAAGCTAATTATATAATATAAAGCTGTGGACCATGGTGTGAAAGGGCTTGTATTGGGTTACATGTTTTCCATATGGTGCTACAAGATGGTCGAGCTTTTTGTATAACCTTAATGTATGATAGCGCTTTCACATATTAAACAATCAAGCCATTCACTTTCTAAGTAATTTAACTGAACCCATGATGTTATCCAACTGAAAAGGTTCAGTACCATAAGAGAACTATTTTATCACAGTGAAGTCTTTCTGGAAGGTTGAAACAATCATGTATAGCATGAGGAATACATCTATTTACCACATACCATTTCAACGTCCTACCCTAGTTTACTCTTTTCTTATTACATCCTCCTAACTTATGCTGTCAACCATAATAGTTCTAGATAAAGCTCAAGAGCAGCTAAGCATACAGAGAAACTGTGCAACTGACTATGGGATACTACATCAATACCAGCAGCTACCCAAGGATGAATTTACTATTCCAAGTCAAGAAACTTTAATTTGGAAGGACATGCAAAAGTACGACGAGAGTGCAGCATGTGATGATTTACTAGAGAATTATGCATACCTTTCAGATAAAAATGTAAGCTTATTGTGATTGTCTATTTTGATAAGTGTCCCCTATTTTTCTACAATATGATGTAACATGGTTTATTCTGTCATGTTGCTGACTAGATAGTCCTAATATTCTTGCTTGTCATTTTGACAGTTGTTTAATTCCCATTATTTGAGTATGATTCAATTTATTGTTGTACTTGAAACAGGAAGTGCTTACACCTCGATCAAGAAGTGATCCAGTAGAAGAGCTAGGGAAGTACAATTCTGGAGATACTGATGCCAGTAATGACTGTAAGTGTAGTGTTTCTTTTGCAATTGATGGGGTTTTAAAATGTCAAACTGACCTTACACAACTGCGAGCTAGGGCTTTAGATAAGCAGTTTTACCATGGGACGGTTTTTGAAGCCCTCCTGAACCCAAAAAATTAAATAAGCTATGTTCCTATTTGGTTCAACTGTACTTGAATAAAACATGCTTATATAAAAAATTTGAAATTGTTTTTCCCTAAGTAATTAAACTTTTTTTTTTTGGAAGAGGTATCCCAGACTACATTGGGTCCAGACTAATCCTCGGCAATTTTTAGGCCGAAGCCTGACTGCTAAAGCATGCAGCCCGGGGTCGAAGCCCCCGTACCTCCAGAATGCGTCCCCAGGGTTTGAACTCGGTTCACCACTATGTAGTGCCCAAGCCTTACCACTAGGCTAACACTCCTTTGGTAACTTGGAACCTATATATGTATTTGTACCCATGGAAATACCCAACTCGGCTTGAACCAGATGAACTTAAATAGAGATCAAAACCGAGAAGTGAAACCCATTTAGAACTTTAGCATTACTATTTACATTTAAGTCGAGCTTTGGCTGCCAAAACCCGACTCTGTCCGGCTTGTTTACAGTGTCCCTGAAGTAATGAAACCTCTAACAGCTTATTGTGTTTGCAGCATCCATATTACTGTCTCAAGAACTTGTAGATTCAACATTTCCTTCATATACCCCTGCAAGAAATATGTACCAAATTGATCCAAACTTATACTCAACGATATTTGACCAAGGACAGACTGGAACACCACTTGCATCAGATTCGAGTTTAACCATTGCGCAAGAGCAGAAATTTACTATTCGTGAGATTTCCCCAGAGTGGGGCTATGCAACTGAACGAACAAAGGTAATTTGTTTGATGTTATAATGTTATATAAGAAAATCTTCCTGTTTGTATTTGTTCTTTACGATGGCTGCAACTGGCCTACTATTATTTAGATCATCTTTTATGTTTGTTTGTACTTTTTGATCCTTTATAATGGCTGGAATTTAGACCAGGGATGTATTTTTAGCTAAACGCTTCTGGCAGTTTAGGCTACAAGGTGTTTCTGGTCGTACCTTTTTGTACTTCTTCAGTGTACCCACTTTACTTTTTCTTCTTATTTCTCTCATGTTTCCTTCACCATATGTTAGGCTTCATGCCTTGCATCACACTCTTGCACAAGTCAGGGCCCTTCACGGAAACATCCGCTCTTCTCTTCGAGGTCTTTTCTACGTACACCCTCCCCCCCCCCCCCCCAACACACACACACACATACGCACAAAAAAAGGCAAACAAACAAACAAACATTATGATACATTTTCAAGGTCGGCTAAACTGAGAGGTAATGTTTCACATGGTAGGCAAGAGTGTATCTGTTTGATGTCATAGGATTCTTTACTAGACTAATGATCTAAAAGAAATTGGAAAACCAGTATGGAGGTTATAGGAAGCTTTTTGAGTATTCACATATTTCTTGCTGCAGGTACTCATAGTTGGGTCTTTTACATGTGAACCATCAAATCTTGAATGGATTTGTATGTTTGGCGACACCGAAGTTCCTGTTGAGATTATTCAGGAGGGAGTAATCTGTTGTCAGGCTCCACCTCATTCTCCTGGAAAAGTTACTATTTGTATTACCTCCGGCAATCGAGAGGCTTGTAGTGAGGTCAGGGAGTTTGAGTATCGTGATAAACAGAACACATATGTGCATACCAACTTAACAGAGAACGAATCAAGTAGGAGCTCTGAGGAATTGTTATTACTTGTCAGACTTGCTCAGATTCTACTATCTGATCAAGTTGGACAAAGCAAAAAAAATGTCGGAATTGATCTTCTGGAAAGTTCCATGGCTGGTGAAGATTCATGGGATCGAGTCATTGAGACTCTTTTAGATGGCAGTCTAGAGTCATCTAGAACATCAGATTGGCTCCTGGAAGAACTTCTAAAAGACAAGTTTCGATGGTGGCTTTCCTCTAAATTGCAGGATAATAACGTCCTTCCTGCCTGGTCCAAAAAAGAACAAGGGATAATTCACATGGTTTCTGGATTGGGTTTTGTGTGGGCCTTGACACCTATACTTAAATCTGGAGTTGGCATAAATTATCGTGATGTTAATGGTTGGACTGCTCTCCATTGGGCTGCACGTTTTGGAAGGTAAATCAAAATTATATATATTTATGATTTACTTATGTTCCGTCACATAATCAAATAGTATGATGAACCTCTTGAATGAATTTAGTTTGATTACATTTTCGAAACAGGATTGTCAATATGAGAATAGAGCATCTAATTTACAGCGAAACCATATGACCATTCCATCATATGCATTTTTATGTTTATGGTGTACTTTCACGTCTAGATGCTGGAGTTGGAGTGTTCAGAGAAGTATGTCAGTGATAGGTCGCATGACGCATAATAATCTAACTATCTAAGTGACTTTGTTATTTGCTTATTTATCTAATCTGTGTTTATTGCCATTGGGTCATATGAACTCTTAACATGAAAAGTTAAAAACTTAACATATAAACATGCGAGTTCTCTTTGTTGCATGAATATACTCATGTTTTGAACCCCCTGGATCTTCTAGTTACATTTCTACACTGACACCTCTGTAGTTGGTACATTATGAAATTCAGGAACCTTGTTGATCCGGTGCTCTTGTTGATATTACTCTCTGTTATTTGGGTTTATGTTAAAGCCTACCAAGACTGTGGATAGAGTCATAAGAGCTGTTTGGTATTGGATTAATGGGCTTAATGGTATGTATGGCTTATTCAGTAAGCCATACAGGAGTGTTTTGTGGTCGTTCAGAGCTGGCAATTGAATATGATCCAGATTTTTGTCATTTATGAATCTTCAGACATGGTTTTACAATCTATAAGAACTAGTAATAGTTCTCTTTAAGGAACTTCTTTAGTGGTCATCAAACCATCAACATGAACAATTGAACGTTCATTAATGGTTAAAACATGAGTTTAATGAAAAAAACAATAGGGCAAAAATGGTGATTTATATAATTCAGACAGTTCATTCAACGCAACAAACTAACAACAATATAGCTTAATCCATACAGGACTTTAAGGAAAAACAACCAAACAACCCCTTAATGTTTATGTGTGTATGCATCTCTGTAAGATCCGGAAGCCTGAGTTTATTTCTGTCACTGTAACTTAACAGGGAAAAGATGGTAGCTGAACTCATAGCCTCTGGTGCAAATGCTGGTGCAGTCACAGATCCCTCTCAACAAGACCCAACTGGAAAAACCCCAGCATCTATAGCTGCCAAACACGGACATGATGGGCTTGCTGGTTATCTCTCCGAGGTGGCACTAACCAGTCATCTTTCCTCCCTCACGCTGAAAGAAAGCGAACTATCCAAATGTTCTGCTGACATTGAAGCCGAAAGAACAGTAAATAGCATCTCGAACTCAAATCTCGTGGTAAGCGAGGATCATCTGTCTCTCAAGGACACGTTGGCCGCTGTGAGGAATGCAGCTCAAGCTGCTTCGCGTATACAAGCTGCTTTCAGGGCGCATTCTTTTAAGAAGAGGAAACAGATGGCTGCTGCAGGTGTTAGAGAAGATGGGTATGAACTTCTTTCAAGTGAGGACATAGAGGGGCTTTCAGCAGCATCAAAGTCGGCTTTTGGAAGTGCACGTGATCATAAAGCTGCGTTAGCTATTCAGAAGAAATATCGAGGATGGAAAAGCCGCAAGGATTTCCTTACGCTTCGCCAGAAAGTAGTGAAGATACAGGTTAATTATATATCTCCCTCTTGACCCCCTCAAACACGGTAAATTACCCTAGCTAGCAATTATACACTTCAACATTGATCTCTAGCCATTTCTCTCCCACTTTTACCTAAATATCACTACATCCGCAAATTCTATGTCCGTTTTTGCGGACCTAGATAAAAGCCACAAAAAAACAATTTTTTAAATAATTTTCTTTAATAGCTGGGTCCCCAAATTGCAGATCTGGCTCCGTTTTCTGCGGACCTAGGTCCGTAATTTTTTTTCTTTTTTAAAAGGAAAATCGATATTTGGGTGTAGTGATGTAGTAATATTTGGGTAAAAGTAGGAGATCAATGTAGAAATGTATAATGGCTAGAATTTGCGGATGTAGTGATATTTGGGTAAAAGTAGGAGATCAATATAGAAATGATATAATGGCTAGTTGAGGCAAATTCCCCCTCAAACACCCATACATACACTACACACCCATGTCCTCTTAGAAGGGTTATTTAAGTGCATTATAGCGGTTTTCTTTTAAATGCATGACCTTCTGATAGATTTAAGAATACGGCCTCCCTGGTCATTTAGGTATATAACGTTAAATGATATTTTTCTTAAATCCATGTCTTCCTTACCTATTAAGGAAAAATGGCTCCATATGAATTTAAGGTTTATATACCCAACTATCCCAAGCCTAATACATCTTTCTAACACTTGATACCTCAACAAGTGTCGGAAGGTCATGCATTTAGAAAGAAAAAAAATGTCCGGAGGATATAAGGGCAGAATCTAGAAGAAAAAAAAAGACGGCTAAAATCAATGGAAACAGCCAAAAGTTACATCACAAGTCACTGTCATTATAGACTAGACATTTAACTAATTCACTATTTCACTCTCTCTTTTTAAATAACGGCATTTTATTGAGAAGGAGAGAAAAGGTGGTGACTTTGATGGTAATCAAATGTCAAATATTTACTCAAGCTCACTACTTTAACAGGTTGTCTAGCTTTCTCATAGGTTATTTTTTGAATAAACGAACTTTTGCCGGGATGGTGGGGCACATTATCAGCCGAAAAGCACCATTTTTTATTTTGTGTGGAGGTTTGCAAAGTCAATTTGTGGAAGTACTAACAATTTTTTTGATAATGTAAGTTTTAAAAGAGGCTATTTGATGAATTTGTTTTCCCCCAAAATGGCTAGTTTTTGTGAAAGAACGCTTAATGTTGATGCATTCATGCTTTTCATCTCTTCCATTCCTCTACATTGACCATCACACGCATTGTTCAAATCCTTCCTGAATTTAGCTATCGGTAATACCGAGATCTTATATTCCATGTTGCTCTTCTCATTTTTCTTCTATCATTGGCAGGCTCATGTAAGAGGTCATCAGGCAAGGAAAAACTACGAAACTATTTGTTGGGCCGTTGGTATAGTCGAGAAAATTGTCTTAAGGTGGTACCGCAAAGGAGTTGGCTTACGAGGATTCCATTTGGATTCCGTTGATGAAAACGTAGATGAAGACATTATAAAGGTCTTTCGGAAGCAGAAAGTGGATGTTGCTCTAAGTGAAGCCGTCTCCAGGGTGCTCTCCATGGTGAACTCTCAACCGGCAAGGCAGCAATACCGTCGCATGCTTCAAAAGTATCAACAAGCCAAGGTACTGCCTTCATTTCTTTCACACCAATTCATAGCGTTCTCATATAGGCATGAATTCCACAATATTTGTTATTAAATTATGATTATTTTATGGGTAGGGAGCTTATTGAAACACTCGTTAAAGTAAAGTTATAGTAGTTTTTTTGCCACTTTTTCCGATTATAACTTTAGTTAATATTGATTGTTGCTTATTACTATTAATTATAAATTTCAATTATTATTAAAATTAATAAAAATTATTAATACTATTACTAAGTATTAATTATGAATAATATTAACAAAAAGTATTAACAAATTTTATTTTTATTATTAATTATTATAAATGTTAATAAAAATTATTAATAAACATAATTAATTTTAGTTATATATTATACATAAAAATTAAATTAATACTTATTTTCATAGATAATAGAAAAAAACAGATTAATTCACAATTCTTTTAAACAAATTTAAAGCCTTTTTACTATCTTTTATGTTTGCTAAAAGCCTAAACTAGTTGATAAGCTAGCCGTAATTGATAAAGTAGTTAATGAACAAATTGATAGTCATATAAAAACGTAAAATGACCAATCATGACATCTTGAAAAATTAATGAATTACAACATTTCATAGTAAATTAATCCTTAATAACATAATATGTTAATACAAATTATGCACAAGCCGTAGACTTTCACAAAACAGCCACTCTACTCTTTTGGTCTTCTTGCATCTCACCTTCCGCAAACCAATTACCTGTTTGACCCAACTATTAGTATTATTGAATATTGATTTTGATTTACATACAATTCATCAATGTTTTTATTTATTATTGAATGGTGCGAATTGACGAGTATATTATTTCAGACATGTACATGGTTCCTGCTAATAATATTAGCAATCTTGATAAGATGGCTGGGTGATATTTTTTTTAACTGGGTGAGCGCTTACATTTTTAGTCCACCAAAATAGTATCGTATGGAACAATTTTCCAAGTAAGCACTAAACAGGGAAAGAGTGTTCGCCCTCATTTATCGGATAAGACTGTTAGTCCTTGCCTTGGCTCTTAGACCATCCACATCCGTAGACTCCCTTGCCAATCGCCACATCAGCTTTCCACTATCTTACCCAGACCAATTCATCCACATGATAGACTCCCTTGCCAATGTAAATAATTAATAAAAGAAGAAAAAAAAAGGAAAACAAGAGAGAGATAGAGAGAAAGAAGAGAGAGGGTGGGGTGGGGTGGGGTGGGGTGGTCTAAGGCGTCGGCAAGCACACACCGATTCACCCCCTTGCCGATCAGCCTCGGCGGTGTTGCCGATGGTACCGATCGGCAAAACACCCATACCGATGGCATACCGATCTCCGCTGTGGATGGTCTTACCAGGTAAGACTATTGGTACTTGCCATATTCATCTAGTAAGATAATTTGACCCGGTAAGCGCTTATCCGAGTAAACGTTTGGAAAACGACCCCTAAGTGACGAGTAAGCGTGCCTACCCAGCATTTTGTGCTTTCGACTCTGTTGCTTCTGCAGTGAAATCCGAATACGTTTATGAAACCTGAATTTTAATACCTGTGCAGGCTGAACGAGGATGTTTGGAAAGTGAAGGAGCCTCAACGTCTCAAGGCATGGAGACTGATGACCTGTACGATGAATGGTTAATTAGTTGATAATTATATGGTAAGATGATCATAGTTTGTTGGGTATATATAAATATTATATAGTTAAACATGTGCTCCAAATGTAGACGTCAGATTGGGTTGTGGTTGTAAGCCACTGTAAGTAAACTAGCTAGTGTAAATGGGTTTTCTTCTTTCACCCAACTGTGGCCAAAGCAGATTCTGTGCTTCTTTTTTCCATTTCTCTCCCCTTTGCTTCCTGAAATGGGAAGAAAGTAGAAAATGCTACATTTTCAAGGAGCTATTTTTCTGAATTTCTAAAGTAAAATACAATGATTTACAATTTTCTAAACATGTGTAAAGGTGGATGGAGGATCCTTTAACAAAACTTTAATTTGCACAACTAATTGCCAAAGTCATCAACGTTAGTGATTCTCAAATTAGTGTTGAACTGTTTGTTAATATTTAATTAGGAATGATCCAAAGGTCTAGATCCTTTCTTAATGCTTCTTCTAATTGAATTAATTCCCATGAAAAACGTAATTCGTGGATACTAAAAGTAATCAAGGATCTAAATTCCTTCTTACGATTCTCAATTTAACTTTTTTAGTCTTTTATCTCCAACGATCCTTTGTCATGTCTATTTTGGTCGACCGAGATGGCTACATGGGCAATCTCAACTTCTCAAGTACTTCTATTAATAAGTTAAAAAAGATGGCCATAAAGTGAAAAGGGAAGAGATTATTTCCAGCTTGACTATTTTGGATTGTTTCCAGCTTTTTGCCCAAGTGACTAGAGAATATACCAGTACCTCTTACTTGTTCCTGTGAAGCTATCTTAGATAAATTAATACCAAAAATAATGGGAAATTGGCCTCTATACCCATAACCCCACCCCCACTTTAACCTTATACCCATTTACTCTCCCATTTAGCAACCAATACCCATGGAAGTCCGTTATAGGTCCGTTATAACTCCGTTAAGGGAATAAGGGAGTTATAACTCCCTTAAGGGAGTTATAACGGACCCATAACGGACCTTAAGGGAGTTATAACGGACCTATAACGGACCCATAACGGACCTTAAGAGAGTTATAACTCCCTTATTCTCTTAAGGGAGTTATAACGGTCCTATAACGGACCTTTATGGGTATGTGTTGCTAAATGGGAGAGTAAATGGGTATGAGGTTAAAGTTGGGGTGGGTTATGGGTATACAAGCCAATTTCCCCAAAAATAATACCATCTCTCTCTTTACCTCCAACAAAACCTACAAACCTTCAATTACTTAAGGTTGGGTTTTGGTATGAAACTGACTTAAAGTAAAAAAAGGATGAAAAATGATTGTCAACCATTTGATGCATATTAGAATGAGATGCATCGGATAAATCTACCTATCAAACGTCATTCGTAAGTGGCCTTGAGATTAAAAGTGATAAAAAATTCATATCCACTTCTCACATGATCTTTCGCCTATTTAATCGATTAAAAGCTAGTATATGTTTGGATGGACAATTAAGCTTAGGTTATTGAAACGTTAGTTGGCGTATGAATATTAATTATTATACCCAATACCTCAAGATACTTTTTTTGATCATTTTACATACTCATAAGCTAATTTTTGTCAAACATAATTTATTCATAAGTTTATCAACTATTAGCTAGCTTATTCGTCAACAACTAGCTTATCAATATTAGTTACCGACTAGCTTATCGAAGACAGCCTTAACCAACTTAATCTTCCAAAACATAGCAAAGGAGGAAAAATAAAAAGTAAACAGCCCGCCCTGTCTAGAAATCACGTTTTAAATTAAGAAACATTTATCGTCCATAAACTTAAATATTGAAAAATAAATAAAAAATACACTTAAGACCACACGTATGATGGGAAAAAACGTCACGTGGCAGAAGAAGCGAGTATACGAAATTAAGAATGATGATTTGATACGCTTTGACTCGCTCGAAAATTGGCATAAGACCAAAAACCTATCCAGCTCGTCCAATAAGCCGCTCGCAAAAACGAGGTTTGATCCTAGTTTCATTCAGCTGTTTGTGCCGGAGATATGCAATCGCCATCGCCGTCGCAATCGAAGGTGGAGGTAATAAAGCAGGCAATAAAACAGCTAATGGAAGAAGAGATGGATGACTCTGGAGATGACAACCACCATCACTCCCTCCTCTCCAAATTGATGTCTCAGGTATCTCTCCAATTCATCATCTCCTTAAAAAATCATCTACAAAACTAATATTTAATTTCAACACCTAATGAATCCATAGTTGTGAGCTTGTATCTTTTCTTCCCAATGTATTTTGGAATTGAAATACGTTTTCATTCTACTTAAAAGCTCTTTTGAGGGAGTAATCTACATATATTCTCTATAACATCAGAGTCAAATACTTTTCAAATCGACTATTCTTCTGATCTTTTGAAAGTAATATTATATATATATTATGGGATTTCTTATATATATACTGGCATTCAAGTGATTTTAGATCATTTTCTCTCGGTTGTTTTAAAATGTTTCAATTTTTATTCTAGTGATATTAGATCATTTTCTCTTGTTACATTTAAGATTTTCACAATCTCACTAGCCAGCTCCAAATATCATGGTTTCTTATATACCACATTCTAGTGATTTTAGATCATTTCTGTGGAGTTCAAAATTTCTGAAGAGTAATCTAAAATAGTCATATCTGATCATTTCTCTTGTTACATTTATAGATTTTCACAGTATTGTCTCACCAGCAACTCCTAAGAGCATCTCCAACCACTTTGTTAAAGTTGAAAAAAATGGGTTTTTGTTCTTTTAACTTCTCCAACAGTGCCATCCTGTTCTATAGAATAGAGAAAACTTGAAAAAAATTCAAGTATAGGGAATTCTCTGTGAGAGAGAAATGAATATATTTATATAATCCTACCAATGAGAATGAAGTTTTATCATTTTATATGTAGTTTTTTAAGTGTATCTGGGATGATAGATGGTTGAATATTATAATAATATAATGTGTTAGAATAAAATCTATTGAAGTTGAGTTTTATATCGTTTGGTTCTCTATGTTAAAAAATACTGGAGAAATTGTTGGAGATGCTCTAATATCATATCATGTGGTTTCTTATATGCTCGCATTCTAGTGATTTTAGATCATTAATCCTAGGGTTTACAACATTTGAAGAGTAATCTAATAGGATGCAAATATATTCTCGCATTCTAGTGATATTTAATCATACTTAATTATCTGTCTTGTTACATTTACAGATTTTCACAATATTTTCTCACCAGCAGCTCGAACTCGTTTTTTCTTTTCTTCCCATATCAACAGTTGGAGAAGTTGGAGGCTGAGCCAGAAGCCTATGCAGACTCCAAATTGGGAAATCCCACGGTGACAATGAGGCAACCACAGCGAACAGCAATGTGTCAAGATCGGAAGAAGAGAGGAGGAAGAAAGGATAGCGAAAGAGCTTAACATGTAAAGAGGCAGAATTTTATAACACACTGCCTTCTTTCGGTCATGATAGTCGTCACCATTGTTTGGCAGGTATCCGAGGTCTCTATGATAATGAAACTCAAAGATAGAGTAAGCCACCCATTTCGATCCGTCAGTGGCTTGTTTAAGGGGATAATAAAACCCCCTAAAGCAAATGGTAATGAAGAAGAATCACATTCCCCTATTACATCTATTACAAGTGACCTCATCGAGTCCTCACCAGTGCATGATCTCAGAATTCCAGAGCTCCCTAAAATCGACTTGGGTTTTCAAGATGAAGAGTGATTCTCACAATAATTTTCACCGAGAATCAAAAGAAATTTGTTACTCTCCAAGGCAAAGGGTAGCTCAAGGCTATTGTTGCTTGTTTTCTTTCAAATGTTTCAATGTTGTAGATAATGTGTTTTTTATTTGATATTGCTATTAAGATGAATTAGAATCTATGGTTTTTTATGATATTGCTATTCCCCTCACTTGGGGTGGAATAAGGATGGCGTTTAGTTACAGGATCGAGTTATTTCTCGCATCCAATGTTTTGCGTCTTTGTGAAAAGATGAATTGTATTCTACCAAATTGTATTGCATAAGAAAAAGGGCTCCCACTTACATACGCTAAAAGTCCCTAAATAATATAGGCTACAATAGTTGGATAAGGATACAACTATTGGAAATGGTTACACAAAGCAAAGAGCATATGTTCTAAGGTATAACAGATTCATCAATTGTGTTGTATTTTAAATGCCAACAATGAAGGGAATATGAAATATGGAGAAGACAAAACTAGACAAATGATGCTAATCTTTGAGCTCCAATATCATATGACTATGTGAGAAGCATTTAAAAAGGGAGGGAAAAGTACTTTCTGTTTGTTATTCAATTGATATTCAGTATGAATAGATCAGATAGTATTTATACCACAACCAATACCACCTAACCGACTTATGGCAACCAACCACAAACTGCCACATGGCACTTGCTCTAACTTCACTAACACATTGATGTTCCTGGATATGAAAAATACAAACCAAGGACTTGTGAAATTTACTAAACAGATGAAATATGCAAGTGTAGAGGGTAGAGTAGTGTTTAGGCGACTAACGCAATGAATTATACGAATTTCGAAAGAGATCATACAGAGATACCAAGGGACCTATAAACTTCAGGATATTCAACAAATAGCTTCATTGGTAGTATATCACCTATCATGAAAGCGAATTAATATAAAATATATCATTCAGAAAGAACTGATTTCACTTTTCTCAGGTTTAACTTATATGGAATGCTTTTGCAACTAATCTATCTACTAAATTTCAACAAGTTCGGCACCAGAAAAAAAACAGGATTCATTAGATGGAGCCAAAATTTGTTAATCTAAAGTAAGGTAACCACGTGAAAAGCAGCTCATGTTACTTATATCAATCTCTAACAAATCGATTTAATATCTTCAAGCCAAATTTCAATCCGGCAATTCGACAAGACTAGTTGATAATATCATTAAATAGTTGCAACATTATCGCACAAAAACGCATTAGCAGAAACTCGATTGACCTAATTTTATATAACAAAACTCACATTAACACATCAAAGCTCATGATCCAAGTGCAAAACCACATCGAATCTCCTAAACAGAATTACAGAGTAAATCACAAAGGTCTAGACATGGAAATCAACTTCAGTAACGATAAAATGCGACATATCATGAACAGAAACTGCGGTTTGCTCGACTTTTAAACTAATCCTTTCTACTATCAACAAAATCATATTATCGTAGTAAAATTTGCGTATATACAAAGTACATGAATGAATCGATTACCTGAATGAAGTTACGAGCATGTTTTTCGCCGATAAACCGGAATTACCGGAAACAAATCCGAGCATGCCTCCGGCGGTAATTTGGAGCTCACACGGAAAAGGCATCAATGGCGGATTCACTAGAATGCTTCTCCAAGGCCTCTGTATCTTCCGACCTTCAAATGTCAACAACAATTCAACAAATCATGTTATTGTGGTAAAATTTGCATCGATACAAATTACATCAATGATCGATTACCTGACTGAAGTTACGAGCAAATTTTTCGCGATTAACCGGAGATTACCGGAAACAAATCCGAGCATGCCTCCGGCGGTAATTTGGAGCTCAGACGGAAAAGGCATCAATGGCGGATTCACTAGAATGCTTCTCCAAGGCCTCTGTATCTTCCGACCTTCAAATGTCAACAACAATTCAACAAATCATGTTATTGTGGTAAATTTTGCATCGATACAAATTACATCAATGAATCGATTACCTGACTGAAGTTACGAGCAAATTTTTCGCCGATTAACCGGAGATTACCGGAAACAAACGAGAATGTTCGCCGATTAACCGGAGATTAACCGGTAATTTGGAGCACAGTTGGAAAGGCAGCAATGGCAGATTCACTAGAATGTTCTCCGAGTCCTCTGTAAAACTGACCGTATATTTTGAGAAGACGAAGCGAGTGGTATTGGAAGAATATTTCAGATACACCCCCTGGATTTAACAATGTATGTTAATTTAAGCCCTCGTTTTCTGTTCATATACAATTTCAAAAGGAATTTGTCATTTTCTCCTCATATATATATATATTATATTATATAGGGGTGGGTTCAATGTGAACCACTTTTTGGTTGTGAACGTGAGGACAACCGAGAGCGCGACACGTGCGATGACTAGCGCCACGTCAGATCACGGCGGATGATAGGCGCGATTCATGGCAGGACATTGAATTAAAAGGGGGGGACCACACTCATAGACGCCAGTGTCGCGCTCTCGGCTGTCTCACGTTCACAACAAAAGTGGTTCATATTTGAACTTTCCTCTATGTATATATATAGTGTATATATATATAGTGTAGGGAAAGTATCCGTTGCAAACCACCTAGATTGTGCAAACTATACAACCCCCATCACAACCGTCCATTTTTAAATCTCTTTATTTATTTAATTTATTTAATTCAATATTACCCAGGGGTGATTTAGTCCATTTACATTTTCCTATTTAATTTATATTTTTTTATGCCATGATTGTTATGAAAGGCCCTTGATTTTAGCTATAAGATAGGACCATGATGATACGGTTTGTTATTATCTTTTTCCCTGGGTGTTAGTGTCATAAGGCACCGAGTTACATGTTTTTTTTTGTCAACAGTTACTTCTCAACAATTTTCATCTTATTAGAAGAAGATATCTATGCTTATGAATCATGAATTCTTTCTGAGTATCATTAAACCATGAATATGATAATATAAAACAAGAAAAGAAAAAAGAAAACTTGATGATTCCAATCTGGAAATGATTCAATCCACTTATGTAGGACTAGTAATGATTCAAACCCAAGAGGATGAATCATCTATATGAATCATTAAATTGTAGAGTATGAGTAATGAAAATTAATAAATGGAATTAGTTTATGTTGTGTGTGTCACACATGAATCATCCAAAAATACTAAGATTAATAGTTGTTGAATCATCAATATGGATCCAAAAAAACTGTGATTGTTGCTCTCCCCCTTCGTTATCCTACTCGTCTTCTTCAACCCCTTCTGCTCCACGATGATTAAGACTCGGAGTTTCTTTATCAGTCTCTGCATGAATCATCACGGGGTTGTTGAAGGTGTTCTTAAACTTGTTGAATGACATCTTCAAACTGATTCGATAACTTATCCGGCGAACTATGAATCACGAAACCGAAACCTTAAGTTGGTAAGGGATCGATTGGTTACAAATAATGAATTACAATAATCATTATAACTCGTTTTGTAATCGTGGAAGAAATGTATATGTTGGGCGATCATGGTGGATATCGTTGATCGGAAGCTCTACAACGGCGATAATTCTGGGATATGATTCCCGTCTATTTTGGGATAGAGTTTTTCTTTGATTCAACTACTTTGTTGATTCCAAAATTGCCCCTACACGTTCATTTCCATTTTCTATTTGTGTTTATTTGTTTCAATAATTACAAAATTGCCATTAAATTCTTCTTAGCCATTGATCTAAAAAATGGACGGTTGTGATGGGGGTTGTATAGTTTGCACGATCTAGGTGGTTTGCAACGGATACAACCCCATATAGTGTATACCTAGAAAATAAATGTTTTGGCTTTTAGATAATTTAATTATTGCTTTTTCAAATTTATTTTTATTTTTATTTAAAAAATAAATCAAAGTAAATATTGGGGTTACAAGATGTTAAAAACATTATATTGGACCCAATATATTTAGGGGGTGTTTGGTTCATTTCAGGGAATGGGAATGAAAATGAAAATGGGAATGCAGGAGAATGGGAATAGGAATGAGGATTGCATTGATGCTGTTTGGTTAACCTAATATAATCATTGAAAAATTGTTTCATTTTGAAAAAATATGTTTTTCCAACTTGAAAATACAAAAGATGTTTCATTTAACATCCATAGATGGAACAATGCATGGAAAAAAGAACCAAATAGAAATAAAAGTTTCATTCCCCCCAATTTGGTCAGGAATGAAAATTAATGGATCTGCAGGAATGATTCCATTATATAGTATCAAACCAAACAGCAGTTTTCATTATCATTCCCATTCCTGACCCCTCAATACCCCCAACCAAACGCCCCCTTAGTTGAAAAATGATCAAGTTGAAATAAGAATATAAAGTGCATGACAATATTCGTTATGATTATGGCTTTTTATTAGTTTTGTTTGATAATTATCTCTGAATTGGAATATATAATTCAAAATAAATAGAAATTAATTGTTTTTCTTAAACCGTATAATAGGATATGTCATGGCAGATAAAAAGGATGGGTAAGCGTCGGTTTTCAAATCCAATTATGCGTAACTAATCATTGGAGGACCATAAATGGTCTAGAATCATCACATGGGAACCTTCATGGCTACAAGGGTTTGACAACATTTACATTTGAACTAGATGAAAATAAGATTTTTATTACATTACCAAAACGCTACAACCCAAGTGGTTATAACAAATAAAATGATAAATTTGTGATAAAGAGTTTTGATGGAGGCATTATATCAATTTCCTCTGTGAACTAACAAGTCCTACAAGATGCTAATCAATTATACAACCCTAAAACTAACTCAAAGCAATAAGATATAAAATATAGTCTTTGTTATAGTCTAACTCTTTATTTTTATTTTAATTTTAATTTTATTTTTTTTGCACAAGAATCTCTTTGTGCCATTAACAACCATCCAAGATAATACTCCTAAAGGTAAGATGGAGCTGGTCTTAAAAGTGGCAATCGGTAGCTAATTTGTTATTTTGTTTCACCTTGATCTTGATCTTGATGTTCTCTTTGATTATTTTTTAATAATTATTAAACTTGATCATCATCACTATGCCATCTATAAGTTTTAAAAACGGTTATTTTCATATAATTATGTTTATTTTATATTCGATAAAAGTTGATTCCTTCGATTGCTTTTTTAACGGCTCTTTCGATCGTCTTTTTTTAACGGCTCTTTCAATCGTTAATTTAGGCATTTTGGTATATTTTACGAATATGGACCATTGTGGACTATTAGACTACTCAATTTCCCTAGGCTCTTTCTTTGGTAGTTGTCAGTTGTGGGCCAAAAAGTTCCCATTGTATCCTTCATTTGTAGACAAAAAGCTTATTCCTTTATGAGCACATTGACATCATATATTGTCTCCTATAAATGGATTTAATAATTCAATCTTTGATAATTTAACTTTTAACATTGTGATGACTATACTTTGCATCCTTGTATTCTAATTGTTTATAAAATTGAGCTTCATTCTCTTAAGGCTATATTTGGCAAACATATTCTTAGGTAACCCGTTTGGATTAACATAAACTAGTTTATTGAAACACTACTTTAAGTAGCGTTTGAAAGCATTTTATGATTTTTTCCAATTATACCTCTAACTAGATTATGTATATATAATAATCAATTTTATATTCTTTCAATCAATATATTATATTATTTAATTTATTTACTATCTTGTTAGTATTAATTATTAATTAGCATATTATACTATTATACTATTATAAAATTATTTTTAGTACACTATTAGAGATTTGTCTTAACTATATTATAAAATATTTGTAATTGATTATTTTTCAAGACGTTCTTTTAGTCATTTTATACACTCATAAGTTAGTTTTTGTCAAACATAATTTGTTTATCAGCTACCAGGTAGTTTATTAGTTATCAGCTAACTTATCAGTTAATTTGCCAAGCATAGCCTAAATGCATTCAAATGTATGTGTATAACATTATTTCTAAATTATTTAAATTATAATAAGCTTTGTAACACACGAGAAGTATAATTATCATGAGTACCATAAGAAAGAGTCTCCATCCTTAGATGCATATTATCATAAAAGATGCACCAAGATGAGATAGATGTGCATCCACTAGATCAATTATCAATCAGGTGCAATTCATGGGATGAATTTGAAATTAAAAATAATTAATGATGCAAATCATTTCTTAGCATTCGTACCTTAACTTTTCCTTTTGCGCGACGATTGGTGTTAGAACACAATGCTATTTTTTAAAAATTGTTTCTTTTTTAGTTTTTAAAAGAAAAATATTTGGCAACCATATGCGGAAAAATCGTTATATCAACAAATGACAACAATATTTTGGAATTTCATTAAGACTTTAGATACGGACAAAATCTTATCAACATATATTAATGTTTATTTATCTTTCATTTTCCTTTATGTTTATATGATATTTTCTATGATATCTAGCAGGTATTTGGAGTTGTGTTTTAAAACTGCTATTACAACCTATTACATTTACATATGTAGATAAGATGTTTGATTGGCTTTCCAATCTTCCTTAGGATTTCTTGGCAACATAAAACGAGTTTTCAATAAAATATTTTTATATGGAGTGTTTGGTATTGCTTGTTAAACTTTTATTTGTTTATAATGGAGTCAACCACAAATAAGGAGTTTTAGATGTTTGGATGAAAGACTTATAACGGAATCAACCGGGCAAATAGGGAGTTTTTTAAAGTGTCAAAACCAATTAACTTTTACAATAAAAAATAAGCAAATAAACATAACTTGTTTTAAGACCATCCACGTTAAGCTTGCAAATAAGTACATTGCACCTAAATATTCATTGCAAAAGTTAATATTTAGGAACTTGGACCAATCTATCCATCCATACGTAACAGGGTGAAAGGGCATTAATGTTGACATGAAACTCATCTTAACCAAGTCTTGCAAAACTTGAACTCTTGTAAATCAGTAAGTGAGGTACCATTTTCATAGTTTTCTTCATTTTCTTTATTTAATTAAACAAAAAACTAATATTTATTAATATAAAAACTACTTAAAAGATGAATGACTTGCATTATGTAAGATTTATACAAATCTGTTTAGATATATTAAAAAATAAGTTTGCATTACATTAACTTAAATAAAAGCAATCTCAAACACCACGACCTCGTAAACCGTGCACCAAAAAAAAATAACATTTATCCATGATTGGTTCAACCATACCTTGAGTTAAAATACCAACCATAGTTAGATATCCAGGTTAAAAAGCTAACCATGGTTAGGTTATTTTAATACCAATTTTGAGTTAGGGTTTAAGATTGATGGGGGAAGAGTAGATTTAAAGACACGCGAAATGGTGGATGAATAATTTGGGGATTTTTTGAGATTTGGGTGAGAAAAGAGGGACCAAAACTCAAAATATTCAATTCCAAAGACGACGATCGAATCGATTGATAATTTCAAATTAAACAAAGCTTCCGCCTTTTGGTATGTTTTTCCAACTCTTTTTTACAATTTGTATTACGATTAGAGATCCTAGGGTTTTTTTGTTATACTTTTTTTTCGATGATTTGATTTAGTGAAAATTTCGAGTTCATATTGATGTTAAAATTTGTGCATTTTTAGATCAATAATCACCATAGTTTCATCTGGATTTGAGTTTGATGTGATTTGAATATTATATAATATCATTTTGGTGTATATTTTTATTTTTGTGTCAGTTTTGCTCTTAATAGTATGCTGTTATTTGATCATTTGGTAAAAGGCTATGGATTTGAGATTTGGAGCTGTGTTTTGGAGCTCATTTAGCTCAAACTGTGAAGTGAAGTTTTTTCAGTCTCAAATTTTGAGCCATGCAGCTGCAGTTCCAATTTTCAAACACCTGTTTGTTACTATCTGATATGGATGATATGCTAAGCTTTTGGAACTATAAATGTTTTGATGGGATTTGAACTTAGTTTTTTGGATTTCACATTTGTTATTATTGGGAGGTTAGTACTAGAATGTGGTTCAGAGATGGCTTTGATGTTAATGGCTTATTGGCTTATTTGAACTCCCATGTTTAGTGGTTCAATATGGCCTTGAGGTATCTGGAACATTTGGCCAGGGATTCATGGGGTGAATTTGGTCTTTTCTTAGAAGCATGAGAGGTGAAAAGTTAGAAATTATGGCTCAAGTAGAAGTAAAACTTATGTGTTTAAGAGAGAGCAAGGAGGATGCTTTCATAGACGTTCATAATTAGCATTACATTTACGTATATAACTACAGTGCATAGTATAGTAGTGTAAGCATAAGCATGTACCTGTTAAATCCCCCACCGCCCAAAAAGCAGCGTTTTAAAATCTGAAAGTAGCTCGATTTTGGTGCCCATGTATCTTTACGGCAAAGGTGACTTATGGTATGAAAATAGCTTTGCTGTTTATGACCTGATGTTAGAACTGAGCATGCTTGGAAGATGAAAGCAGATTGGAATTAGTACTGATAAAAGGATCATGGGCTAATTGCTCTAAATAGGTTGTGATCTTTAATGGTAGATACAAACTCTGCAGATCTTTATGAAGGGAAAGAGAGAGATTTGATGGTTGTAGGATCTTAATACATGGGACAATAAACTTCCGTTCATTGCCAATGTTTTTCGTCTACATGGTCTATTAATGATTGATGTGTAAATTAACGTGCACAAAGAACTGAGAACTGAGAAGTGCCCAAAATGAATATTACAGCTGGTAACAAAGTGAGATCCGACATTTATTACTTGCATGGCAGTTATTATACAGATTGTGTCATTATGTTAGAATGCATGATAAGGTAACTAATTATAGGGATCTATATTTCCCAAGTTCAACAAGTAATCGGGACAATAATTGTTAGATATGAAAAGAACTGCCTAATGCTAATCTATTTCCCAATTTCAACAAGTAATTTTGTAATAAATCCCGTTATGGTTATCAAGATTGTTCTGATTTAATCGCATATTCTCAGCCACTTAATTGTTTCTTAATATTGATGTTATGAGTCAGTTGCTCTAGTTGTTCTCCAAACTCTAGATTTTGAGCTCTGTAAATCTTGTTCCAAATTAACCTTTAAACTGTCTATTATTGAACTAGGGTTAAACACTATTGCTTTTGCGGTCAAAACTGGGAGCTTGATGAAGTGCTAGCTCGAGCAAGAACATAGCCTAATCTTTGTGTTACCTCGAAGTTTTTAATGTAAGTAACATTTCAAAGAAAGTGGTGAAGTAGATTAAAACGATAAAGTGAAGGATGGATTGCAATAGGGATGAAGCTACTAGGGCAAAAGTAATTGCTGAAACTAAGTTTTCCGCAAAAGATATAATGGGGGCAAAGAAATTTGCATTGAAGGCCCAAAGTTTGTATCCTGGCCTTGATGGTATTTCCCAACTGTTGGCAATTCTAGATGTTTATGTGGCTGCCGAAAACAAATAAACGGAGAATTGGATTATTACGAAATCCTCGGTGTGAACCCATTAGCAGACGATGATACCGTTAGGAAACATTACCGGAAAATGGTGTTATCTCTTCATCCAGACAAAAACAAGTCTATAGGGGCCGATGGGGCATTTAAGTATGTTTCGGAAGCTTGGAATTTTCTATCTGATAAAGATAAAAGAACAACATATGACCATCAGAGGAAAGCTAGAGTTTTTATGCAGAAGGTTCGGACCTCAAACGGTGCTTCTGGAGCACCACCAACGTCATCTGGGAAGAACGGTTTTTGCAATTTCACAAAGAGTGCAATCACTCGAACAAAGAGTACAACTCAAAAAACAAAGGGTACAACTGCTCATACAAAGGGTACAAGTACAACTGCTCAAACAAAGGGTACAAGTACAACTTCTCAAACAAAGGGTACAAGTACAACGGCTCAAACAAAGGGTACAACTTCTCAAACAAAGGGTACAACTCTTCAAACAAAGGGTACAACTTCTCAAACAAAGAGTACAACTGTTCAAACGAAGGGTACAACTAATTCTCCCGAGGATAATACGAATACTGCCAACAAAAAGAAAGGTGCTACGGCTGTTCCGCCATCGGCTAATAAAGAGACGGGTCCCACTCCGACGGCCTCTGTTCTTCCACCGTCTAATAAACAGATAATGCCGAAAACGTTTTGGACCATATGCAAAAGATGCAAATTGCAGTATGAATTCATGAGAAAGTATTTGAACCGAAATCTATTGTGCCCAACTTGCCATGGACCGTTTCTGGCGATCGAGGTTCCGCCACCACATACCAACGGTTCTTTAGAAGTTTCTGGAAGGGGTCAAGGAGCTAGCGAAAACGGGTCAACCCGACGTCTAATATCACAACCTCCAAGTGGGCCTCGTTCTTAAAAACCGCTAGTCCGGCAGCCGTTTCACAAGCGGCAGGGATGGTCCAAGAGGCATGCGAGAAAGTCAAAACGGATGGAGAAGAAGTTCAGCCGGCCACTAAAAGACGAAAGAAGATCTCGAAAAAAGAAGCGAGCTCGTCGTCTAAGCAATTGAATTCTGTGAAAATGAAGCTGGGTGTCGACGGGTTTGCGGAAAATAAGGAAACGAGAGCCGTTGGATGTCCGATTCCGTTTGGACAAGTCGATATAAAGAAAGATATCTCCAATGCCGTTATCAAGGATCAGCTCATTAAGAAGGCAACGATGGAGATCAGAAAGAAACTACACGAATGGAGCTCTGAAAAAGGAAACGGAAAAGAAAACGTCGATGGTTTGGTGAATGGAGACTCGGAAGATCACCGAACTGAACCGGTACCCGATCCGGATTTTCACGATTTCGATCGCGATCGAAGCGAAACGTGTTTCGAAGAAGGCGAGGTATGGGCAGTGTACGACGATCATGACGGAATGCCACGATTCTATGCCGTGATCCAAAAGGTAATCTCGATCGACCCTTTTAAAATGAAGGTATGCTGGCTTAATTCGACACCCAACAGCAAAAACCCAAATCCTTCTTCCGGGTTCTCGAAAGCATTCGGGGAGTTCAAATCCGGAAAACACGAAACCGTTTCCGTCCCTAATTACTTCTCACACAAAGCCAGTTTCACAAAACTGGCAAACGGGAATTTTCGTGTTTTCCCTCGGAAAAAAGACGTGTGTGCTCTATTTAGGAACAATCAACAACACAAGTACGAGATCGTGGAAGTGGATGAATACGATGAAGAAACCGGTGGGATGACGGTAACTCCGCTGATCAGAGTTGCCGGTTTTAAGGCGGTATTTCACAGGCATATAAACCCGAAGGAAACAAGGGTAGTTTCGGAAAACAAAACGGTTCGTTTTTCGCATAAAATACCGTCGTATTTGCTTACTGGTCAAGAATCTGCAAATGCTCCAAAGGGTTGTTTTGAACTTGATCCTGCAGCCATTCCTGGTGAGTTTCTTCAAGTTACTGAAAAAGTGAAGGAAGATGATGATGATGGTGATGTTGAATGGTGGAGAAAGAGTTTGTTTCCAAGTAGTGATGGTGTTTTTATCCCATTTGGGGTGCAAATTTCCTGAACTTGGTTTTTTTTTTTTTTTGGGTGGATGGTTGGAATTTGGATGGAAAAATAGTGTTGAAATTTGGCCAACAAATGGTGCTCTCCCTTTTTGTTAGTTGGTTGCTGCCATATTTTGAGTTTGTTTTTCAAACTGTTGTTGTACTTGTAGAATGTTACTGGAAAATGCGGAGGGAATTTTGGTACTGATATCAATATTTATTGTTATAGTATAACAGAAGTAAGGTTCTGTTTGTTAGCGCTTAAAAAAGTTTTATGGGGATCGGAAGCTTATTTGGTCAGCTATAATGACTGTTTGGCTGTGGCTTAATGATATAGAAAATATGGCTTATTTGGTAAGTTTTTATAGTAGGGGTTTTATGAAGAAAAAAAAACCAAGCTTTTTTCAAACTTACTTGTCTCAGTTAAAAAACGCACTTTTTCTGTCTATGAAAAACCCAAGTTAAACAACCCCTGAGTGGTTGTTTATTTACCTCTTAAAAGTTCTATTAAGACCCGGCATCTGAATTGCTAGCAGGGGAATCTTGTTTGACGAAAAAAAATGTCTCTTGATGGTTGTAAAACCATCCCGATGATTTTGTATCTTAGGCCCCATTAAGCATTTAGTGCATTGATTTCTTTTTGAACAATTACCAAATAATCATATTTCAGTTTATTATATTATATGTCTATAATAGTCTCTTAATCTTTTTGTATCAAACCATTTAGCAACCATCAAACACCACCTAAATGTCCATTGCACGTTTGTGACATCTGAACCTTTGAGCTTTTGGTACATATAATGAAATATTGACATTAGAAATCCTATATTTGAATTTGTTAGAGGATATTTGATTGGAACGGTTTTGAAGAATTCGAATCTTGTTGAAAGATTATTTGGGAATGCTTATATGCTTATAAGCTAAAAACACGTTTATCTGCTTTTTTAAGAAGTTAAAATGAAATGTCTTCCTTAAAAGTGTTTATCTGGCTTTTAGAGAAGCCATAAACATTTCCTCCAAATACAAGTTTTTTTTTTTTTTTTTTATAACTTTTCCACAATGAAATAATTAGATAAGTTTTCTTCATAAGCGATCCCACCCCTTAAAATTGGTAGGATTTGCACTTTGATCGGTTGGAAACTTGGAATGTCAACGAAAACAACTTATTTGGGACCCATAATAAAATTATTTTGACCTAGAAAGAGAAGAATGAAAAATAAAAGAAAAATACTAGAAAGGATTTCTAATGTCAAAAAGGGAGGTTAATTATGCAAACCTACCCATAATAGAAGGGTTTCTTCTTGCCACAACTTAATATTTGAAACAGAGAAACGTAATAGCAATTACTTTTAACCAGTGTGGACTTCTTTTATGACTTCATACGTCACTTGCTCCAATTGTGTTTCGCCACGTCATCAGATGACGTGCTTCTGACCAATCAAAAAGCATTTCTTCTGTTCTGTTTACCTCCAAATACAATAAATACAAATAATCTCTTTTCTATATATAAATACATCTTTGTGATCGATCTTCTTCTTTCAATCACCGAATTCGGAATTAGGAAATTCTCGAAGAATTTGGTTCTCCAATCCAATTATCTCCTCAAAATCATGGTAATTAATGTTGTTTGTTGTTCTAGATAGATTTCAATTTTTCATCATGATTTGATTTCATCGTGTTAATTAGGAATATGATATTGTGATAATGTGATCATCGGAACGAGTGATTTTTGTATTTTGCTATCTATTGAGCATTTTTCTGTTTGATAATCGTTTGTTTTTAACGGATTATATATATATATATATATATATATATATATATGGCTGTTGAATTTTGTATTATTAGTTATGGAGAACAGAAGAACTCAATGTATGAAAGTTTATATCATTAGCTTTGAGTTTATCTCATGGATATTGCTTTTCTTTTTCCTACTCGAAAATCGTACATTATAAGCAATCAAATTGTTCAATGAATTAAACAAGCTTATTGTGAGTGATTATGAAGAATTAGGGTTAACTCACTTTGATATATATAAATGCATCCTAAATATTCCTAATCTACGTCGTTCCTATTCGATCTTATTGTGATTTTTCTATACTAAAAAGCTACGATTTGACCTAATCCGTAAGCCGTAAGGTAATCAATTAAAATCCGGTCTGATGTTATGAACTAATCCAGTAAAATGACGATTGATGATATGATTATTTAAAGTTGATGTTGTATAGTAATTGCACCTGAATTATAGCTAGCTTGTGTTCAATGTATCGAAAAGCTATGTTAGCTTGGCTTTCGATATATTAAGGTTAGTTGATTACTTTAGCATACTTATCTTGCGGAATGTTCCGACGAGAAGCATGTCAATTTAAGAAAACATGAGGAGCAATCTCAGCCACTCATCTCACGGTTACAGTGGAGTGATCATGGAGGATTGATGCGCTTCATGGGAGGGTAGAGATTATTAAAGGGGGGACGGTCAAAGCCGCATTTGTTGACCGAGACGAGTGGTTGAGATTGCTCCTTGCGTTTTCTTAAAAAGTTGTATTTTTCGTATGAAGCTCCCTCTACTTATCTTAACTGTATTTGTGTGTGTGTGTATATATATATATATATATATATAGACGACATCAAGGCGTGTTGCAGATAGGAAGGTGGAGAAGTTCGATAAGAACATCGTTAGGCGTGGTTCAGTCCCTGAAACCTTTGCAAAAAAGGGAAAGAGCTATCCTGTTGGTCCTCTTATGCTTGGCTTTTTCGTCTTTGTTGTCATCGGATCATGTAAGATACTTAACTCTGATATTTCTCTTGTGGTAGATTCTGTTTCTCCTTACTGTCCATGAAAATGCAGGAACTTATGTCAATGTAATGTGAACAACACCTTTTGGCATGAAATCTCTATTGGCAAAATGTTTTAACAAACAAACACAAAAATACCACAAAAATCTCTATTAAAAAGAATTTTAAAAATATTTGACTTGCAACAGAAAGCTACTCTTCATTCCAACATTATAATATTAAAATATTCCATACATGAAAATTAAATAAATTAGCTTATTTGAAAAATATGGTACATGTTTGGATAACCATAAATTAGCTTATGACTTATTGAGACGAGTTGTAGTAGCTTTTCAAGAGCTTTTTGTAGTCATTTCCTTTTAATATTAATTATACCCAAGATAACCTTTTTGGTCATTTTACATACTCATAGACTAGTTTTGTCAAACATAATTTATTCATAAAATTTATAGCTTATCAGCTACGTTTATGTTGCAAACACAACCTTAATTTCAATGCATACGGTATACCAGTAGAAAGAATAAATGTTATTTCTTCTTTAAGTTTGGAGATTTCCATCCCATCTGACTTCTTTTTCTATTTTAACATAGATTATAGCATAGTGAAGCAAAAATATATATAATCTCTTAAATTTCTATTTTAGTATAATTGTTAGAGATTTTTTGTTGTTGTGAAAATTGTTCTTTTGGTATACATTGCTTTGTTTAAACCTTTCGGTTTTCAAAAGCTTGCGTTTTTCCGTTTTGCCTTTTCTGGGAAAAATGATGGTGATTATGCAAAAGTAACACTAATTAAGAATCTTTAAATTCTTAATTTTATTTGGTGATTTATAGTGGGGATAAGGCCTAAGCAATCATAACTGTTGCACTTGAAATTAATGCATATGGTTCTGATTTTGTTAATACCGTTTGCTTGTTTTCAGCTCTGTTTCAGATAATCAGGACAGCTACAAGTGGGGGCATGGCTTAATTGCAGCATCTGGTTAACACCATCTTGCTGAATGGTCCTAAAACTGTAAAACCTGATCTTACCACTTAATCAAATCAGCAGCATTATGACCAACTGAATGTAAAATCTGTTGTTTTTTAGTTTCTACAATAATGGCTAAAATGACGATGTAAACCTTACTCCTTATGGCTTGTAGTCGGGTTTTCACTATCTCTAAAGCATTTCATCTTCATCACTCCAGAATTGTGTTATGGGATTTCTGATGGATTGCTTTTCAAGATATAACGAAGCAAGTTAAGCAAGGTTGTCTTATAAAATTTATAATCCAATTGAAACATTGGGTTTGCAATTATTTCTAAGGCTATCAGTAGCGCAGCGTCGCTGCCCACTGAGCCCTTAAGCCCACTCTACCACATCAGCTTTACCATAAACCTACTATAAGCCCCCACAAGCCGAGCCAGCCAAACCACCGAACCCCTGTGGCGCTACGCAGGGCCTGAATGCTAAAAAAAAGCTGCGTTTGTATGGGGACACAAAATATATTAATCTGTCGTGTGCAGATTGATTGTTAATGATTATGTAGGTGTTATCATAAGTATATATTACAAATTAGAGAAAGGGTTCAACAAGAAACTATATCAACCATTCATCCGACAACAAAGACGGCTCAGACAGGTCCCCCTTTATTAAGCCTACCCTCCATAATCGTCAATCTCCGTGATCACGTCCACCGTAAACCGCAAGATGAGTGCTAATTTGCTCCTCAATTCTCTTAAATTGACGTGTTTATCGTTTAACTTCCTTATTAATTAAACCGAAATAAACCTACCCATTCATATAAACCTTTATTTAACACACATTCTCTACTTTTACGACACAAAAGACCATTGTAAACCCAAAAAGAGCTATATCTACAGTTTAATATTCATGCTTGTATATTAAACAAGTAGTAGACGTTTGTTTTAGATCTTTGATCTATTCAATCAATTGGATTCATAACTTACAAGAATGCTTATGAACCTCTGCTATAAAGGTCGTTGGTTAAAGCTAATACTCTCAGATTAACAAAATAGTACGCTTAAAAACTTAACATACTTTCAATGAACATTCCTTTAAAATTATAAACGTTCAGAGGGAAAGGATTGAGAATTAGATTAATATGATGAGAAGAATACACACATAATCGGTTTTTGTTTATTGTCTTATTTGGATACGGAATAAGTGAATTTTAGATTTTAATGCAAACCGGAAGTCAAGAAAAAAACTTGTCAAAAAAAGCCAAAAATTTGTCAAACAACGAGTAAAAGACATTTCTATTCAAGTTAAGTCGCACGAAACACTGTTCCCATGCACCAGATCAAGAAAGTCACGAGACTTTTCCAGCAACCGAAGTCACTCAGAAACTTGCGTCAAGCACTATTTCCCAAACGTCAAAAATCTGATTTTTGGAAAATCGTACACATATTTACCTTTTAACGGTTTAATATATGTGTAACTACACAACGCCAAATCCTCCTTAGCTCGTTTAATCTCTTAAACAACTCCGGAAGATAATTAGAGCTTTATATAAAACTAAAGAAGATTTTGTCACCCTTCCATAATGAGACAAGCAAGATTTCAATATGCTTTTATGAAGACTATATATACAACACAAATAACTTACCAACCCAATTACTCCACTGCAGTTTGCAATAATAAATTATTCTAGACAAATAGAACATAAATACAAACAAGTTTAATGAAAAAAAAAGAACATCTTACCAGATACTAAATCCATCAGAATTGCTTGTTATTTCAGAGTTGAATATCTCTTTTTTGCAATTCTTCCCCAAGCATATCATGGTTTATTTATAACAAAATGCTAAGCACCATGATTCAAAAAGTCAGCTTAATAAGAAAAGACTCCAACTGAAAACAAAATGCTGTGGCTTAAACTATCAAGCCACAACAGCCAGACACGGGTTAAACCCAACCCCGGCAACCACCCACGGTGGCTTGCCGCCATGCGGGATCGCACAACCGGCGACCTTCACCCACTCTTTTTTCAAGATATCGTAAGTAACCAATTGGTTCATTATCCGGGATCGAAGAGATAACATATCAAACCCCTGTTACCCAAACACGACATCCTAACGTGCTTTCCGTAAAACTCTAAGCACCATATATTTGGCATTCTGTCAACCTCCTTCCACAAGAGAGTCATCTTCTGAAGCTCCCATATGCAGACGCCGGTGGCGGCGTTCTTGTCACCAGCCCCACCAGCATCACCCTGCCGCCGCTTGCCGCCAGCGTGTGGTCACGCAGCCGGAGCGGCGCAGGCACGTTAAACTGCTTCCAAACCCCGGTCTCGATGTCGTACGACACGAGCCCGTCCGGGTTCGACCTCGAGAAATACACCGACCCGTCTACGTGACGGGCTGTGACCTAAAGTTCAACGACAGCGGCATCTTAACACAAGCCGGCATGCTTCCTGGGCATGTCCAGCTGTTTTTTATAGAGTCATAAACTTCATACTCGCCATCGGAACCTACCCACATAATCCGGATACCCACCACTAACGATTTCTCGTTCAAACTCATCCCTACGGCTACTCTCGACCAGACCCTAGCCGGTCTACCCGGCAACTCTTTGAAAGAACTGGCTAGCGGATTACACACGTATAAGCTCCTACGGTCAATGTCAAGAGAACAGACTAGACCACCAGCTGCAGCCACCGGCAGGATGACGATTTTGTGGGATGGCTGGTAGGGCCAGGTAGTGCCATTTTCTCGAGCCAGGGTCATACATGGCTCCAGTGTTGGTATAGAACCAAGGTTGGCTTTGTGGGAGTTGGGCACATTGGAGTAAGAAACTACTAGAAATCAGCAAGGAATTCCATTTTTGGCAAACCGAACGAAACCGGAAGAACGTGGAAATAGGAAGTCGTGCGATGATGGCTTCGTATAGGTCTTCTGGGAACTCTCGCCAGATCGCTTCCATATCCGCATTTGAACTAGAGTTTTCGTCTAACTTTTTTGGAAGTTGCTCCTTTCGAGCTCGTTTTGATGTTAATGTCTTGAATTCATCCCTTTCGTTACTAGGCTGTAACAATCATCTTCTGGAGGGTCGTCTTCAAGGTTCAGGAAACAGCATCTGCAAAGAAAAATAACTGGTGATGAAAAAGCAGTCTCCCCGGCCTTAAGGGTGCGTTATGTGGTTCACCCAATAGATTATGCCCTTGGGAGCAACAAATTAGTTTTTGACTAAATGGAGAAACATAATATAGGAGAAACATAAAGTTACTAACCCTATTGCAGCACAAGAATTTGTGGACTCCAATATAGATCTAACCCTAGTAGGACCAACTTAAGGTTGTGTTTTGGTACATGGAACAAGACATTAAAACTTGTAAGGTGCGGCGTTGGACTAGGACAGGACCTGAGTGAGACAAATACATTTTTTTCTATCTCACCAAAAAGGTGGAACAGGAATAGAAAGGAGTTTTTAGATTACTTAACTACCATGTCAAATTAAAACCTTAAAACCTTCAACAATTATTTCACCCGCCTAGCTCACTGTAACTCATCCAGTTCTGTCCGAGAAAAAGAAATGGTAATATAGAAATCACAAGAAGAAATGGTAAAATGAGATGAAGGATCACATTACTTGGGTGCAATGAGACTGATTTTTGAGATTATGTAAAACCCAGACTTCAAAAAAAACACAGGTTCTTTGGGGGTGTACAATCCATACCCTTACAGTCTGTAGTAGTCTACATTTGGCTAGAGAAAATATAGTATGATGTAGATCAAGTTACTCTGAAGACTTTCGTCTGCTTAAAAAGCATTCAATGTCTAAATAAGAGATTATCTGAATACAAAACGTAAGTCAATCAACATTTAAAATAATACAGGCCTATGTTTCAGAAATTACAAGGTAAAACATTCATTAAAAAGTTTGCTACCTAGCAAGCTCTGCTCGATATAAAAGGTGATATTTCTTGCTTAAATAACAGCATTACACTTCAATAGAAGCATTATATCCCAAAGACCCAAAACAACACAGGGTAAGCTAAAAATGAAACTGATGACTAAAATTTGCAAATTCTTCCTCAGTTGGTTAAAAGAATAAATTGGCAATTTCCTCATTTTTCACTTATATCCACATAAACTTTCATTTCCATCATAGAGCAGAAAGAAGTTTAAATCATTTAGCTCTATAAAGCCCCACGTTTGGAGGGAAAAGAAATGGGAATCGGTATATTAAGGAATGATTATGTTGGGGAATGGAAGGCCATTCCCCAATTTACTAGGGTATGGTGATTACCCACTTTTAAGTAATAATTCATTGCATTATATTGACAAGTCACCATTATTCAATTTTATTCCCGTTCCTTGCCCCTATACCCCAAACCAAACACCCCCTATTCTAAAAACATGTAAAAACATTGTGGCTTGCACTAAAAGAACTTACAAAATTCTCTAATCCAATGCCATCTCTTTAGATATCTTTTCATTCTACAAATACGCTTCACTATGTTAATTTGGTTCCTTACCTCCCTCTTTAACACACCTATTAGACTTGTATTTTTGTAAAAAGTTAGGGGTTGTTTGGTTGTTTTTCATCAAGTCCTGTATGAATAAAACCGGCTGTGCGTGGATAAATCAGTCTTTATAGATTGGGGAAATTCTTGTTTGGGAGGTCATGTTCATAGATGAAAGGAGCATGTTTTTTAGTTGGGAGGGGCAGGTTTAGGAAAAACCTAGCTTTCTGCATAAAGCTCCCCCAGAAGCTTATGAATAAGTCACTTTATCATCAACACCACTACCAAACAAACAGTCATGTATAGCTGACTGAATAACAGTAAGTCCCATTTAAGCTCATTAAGCTGCTAACAAACATGCCCTTAGTGGATAAGTCGGTTATGAAATAGTATAAATACATGGTACAGTACAAATATAGAGCAACAACAACAATAGTAACAGAAGTGGCCATGTAACTTACCTGTATGCAGTGTGCAATACACCAAATAATTTAACATATTAGAGGGCCATTTATAAGTAGATGATGCGAAATTGAAGTATAACAAAAAGAATCACAAGCACCCAACTCCCTTGTCTTTTTCATCAGGTACGTTCTTTTCCTCTTCTTCCTAGTGACTGGTTCTCTGTAACAGCTCTCCTTTCTACAGCATTTGAGGTTTCTACAACAAATTTTATTCTACACAGCCTTAATCAAACAAAAGTGATATTATTTTGTATTTAACCAGTATCTTGTATGATTTACCTCCCCATGATGGTCGTGGGATTAGTAGGGAGGAAACCTTTTCCATGACCAATATCATGCATACAGCACACCTATGAAAAAAGTTGTCTGCCACTCATAACCCTAAGGCACCATAGTGCTTCCCAGTGGGAGTCTAGGCAGGCTCATGTAGGTGATTTTAAACTTCCTTGATGTTAGATTCTCATGAGTCTCAAATAACAATCATTACTATTGCCAAGAACTTTAAAAACTTCAAATCCTCATTACCAATTACTTGAGGAATGATAAAGGATACCTACAAACAGCCTTCAGTTTGTAGATATGACATAAGCGGAATACAAAGCTCTGGGGACTCTGCATGTATCACTCTTCAGCCCACTGGTTGTTCAAAATGCCCATCATTTTATTAATATATGGGCTAAATGAATATGAACACTTGCTTCCGCCAAGCTTAATATTATATATTTAGTCAAATCATTCGCAAACAGCAAACCTCCTAACTCAAAAACAATACAACCCTACCAATTGAGATATTTATGGAAATGATGAGGATTCATTTATTATAATCTAGATATTATGGAAGATTATCACATTCAGATTAGGAAACAATCAATATATTTATTAGACTAGTGGTTGAGATTGGGTTTGTATGAATTAAAGAAGTTTGCAAATTTCAGCAGTATGTATAACACAAATATGTGTGTGGGTGTGTGTAAGTAAACCAAATGAACCTAATAAAATCCACTCAAAGTAGCATCTAGGAGAGGTAAGTTCTAAGAAGACCTGATATCAACCACTAGGGTCGAGAGGTGGTTTCCATGAGGATCCCGACTAGTATATATACATGTATATATTTCCGATACTCAAACATACACTCCCTCCTCAATACCCATGTCCCCTCTTTCTCCCTCTCCTCTGCAATAGCAATATATTAACATGCGGTTGGATTAACAAGCCCTCAAGCCATATTCGTTAATGCTGCTGATGAAAAGGCAAAGCACAACTTACGGCTTCCTGCTGTCTCAACTAAAAGGCTGCATGAAACCTAGTACCCATGATGAACACGATTTGCATCCCCAATCAGATGGCTTCCTACTCTCTCAACTAAAAGGCTGCGTGAAACCTACACCCACAATGAACCCTATTTTACATCCTCAATTAGATGCTTCCTTCCCTTTATCGAACCTTAATGTCTCATCACTCTCATGTACAAGGTAAGACATTTGTAAACATATAGAGTATAAGCAACCTTGTATACAAAAGGAATCAAGTTGGCTCATAAAATGTCCCATGTCTTCTTTAGTTAATTCACATGAAAATTTGACAAAATCTAACCCTATAGGGGAAAAAGCCAGGGCAAAAGATTCAGCACAAAGAGACAAAGGATCTAGCTATCGACCATTTAACATGAAAGTTCCATCATCCTTCCATGCATATCGCTCATTTCTATTATCTCTATATATAGAATAATGCAGTACGTATAAATACTCACCATTACAGGCAACTACATCCAAAAATCCATCAAAACAAGTAAAACTACATCTTCCATTAAATAAACAAATTCTAACTCGAAACAATCAACGACACTAAACGATAACGAATAACGCAAATCGCTACCAATACACTTATATACGGACAGAATAGATATCATCCAGCGCAAAATCAGCAAATCATTATCAAAATGACTTCATTTACATAACCACAAAACTAGGTTATCGAAGTTCCAAAACATTATTCTGATCCAATACATGCTTGAATATAACTATATTTACACTAAACAAACCAAAACTAGGTTATCGAAGTTCCAATCGTTATTCTAATCCAACACGATAACTCACAACTACGCTTAAATCTAACAATATTACACTAAACAAAAGCATTGCAACACGATTCACAGTCAATCACAGCATCATAATCATAAACAGTGAAGATTTCAAAAAAAAAACAGAATCAAAACAACCGATCTACATAATTCGTAAATTAAGGCATGGAAATACGAACCTGTGATCTCGAAACTGGTGCGAATGCGAGAATGGGTCGGAGGTTGAAGATGAATGAAATCCGGCGGGCGAACAGTCGGAATCGGAGAGCCGTAGAGGTCTAAGAGCTCTTGAACTTGACCTATGAGCTGCTTCCACATGGCAAGCTCTTCGATCACCGCCTTCTTCTTCTTCTTCCTCCTCCTCCTCCTTCCTCCGCCGCCATGGTGGTAGACTGGTAGTAGTAGTAGTAGTATCCCCCCCACCCACCGCCGCCCCTCTTTTTCCGTCTAAAAGCAAACTCTCTCTCTCTCTCCCCTTCTTCTCTCTGTGAGTTAGTGGATGGATGAATCAGACTTTATTTGTATATATATTTTTTAATTAATTGTTTTAACTGTGATATTTATGTTAGACCATCCGGGAGGGCGTCAAGCCCATCAGTACCGACCGGTACCTCCGGCAACACCGCCAAGGGTAACCGGCATGAGAAAAAACGGCACTTCCCGTGCCGG
The DNA here is from genome assembly GCA_030169165.1 of Centaurea solstitialis. NCBI lineage: Eukaryota > Viridiplantae > Streptophyta > Magnoliopsida > Asterales > Asteraceae > Centaurea > Centaurea solstitialis. Next base: position 107,366,710 of record CM058041.1, on the reverse strand, counting down.
TCTTGTAGACTACCCCACCCCATTCTCTCTTCTCTTCTCTATCTCTCTCTCTCTCTCTCTCTCTCTCTTCTCTCTCTCTCTCTCTCTCTCTCTCTTCTCTCTCTCTCTCTCTCTCTCTCCTCTCTCTCCCTTCTCTCTTCCTCTCTCTCCTCTCTCTCTCTCTCTCTCTCTCTCTCTCTCTCCTCCTTTTTCTTTTAATTAATTATTTAGATTGGTATGGGTGTTGATGAATTGGTAAGGATTTGTAAGGTGTTAGTAAAATAGTGAGAAATTGATGTGGCAGCTGGTACCGTTGTCAAGCGGCAAGACCATTGTGAATGATTTTAAAGCAGATTACATGTGTCCTATGTCCAAAATTAAGACTATTTTTTGGCAAAGCGATTGATAAGATAGTTGATTACTTATAAGTTGTCTAGTAGCTAATAATTTAGCTTATGAATAAATTATGAGGGTGTTTGTTTGTGTGTTTCAAAATAGCTTATCTCCTTATTGTGTTCCAAGAATCAAAAAGGAGTTTAAGGTGTTTGGGATTGTTTTTCAAGAATCTCCTTGTAGATAAGCTATATAGGAGTTTTTGAGAAGTCACAATGGAGTCACTTCTCAAGAATGCGTTTGCAGAACAACTACTCAAGAGGCATCGACGCACATCTTCATCTCCGATTTTGGGCATCGTCGGCTCCGATTTCTCCTCGGAAGGACATCATCTGCTCCGATTTGGACGTTGATTTGTAAGATTTCACTGATTTGAGCGTCATTTTTGGGTTTTTTATTGTAAGGTTTCACCGTTTTGGGCATGATTTTGGGTTTGATAAGTAATAAGTTAATCCAAACGTTATTTTAGCAACTTCTTATCCAGACCACATAAGTTGATAACCACTTCTATCAAAAAGTGTTTATGAGCTCATACAAGCACTTGTGTTTGACAAAAACTAGCTAAGTATGTAAGATGATCAAAAAGAATATCTTGGGGTATAATATGTAAAATGATTAAAAAAAAGGATTTAAATGGGCAAGAGTTAGGAGAGGTGCGCCAGCAGCGAGCAGAAGCAAGGTTATTAGATACCTCAGGAAAGCCCGACCAGAACCACACGTGCAAGTTTCCCTGCCTATGGCTAGTCCGTAATTTGTAGTAATTTATGTATATTTTAGTTTACGATGTAACTATTAAAGTTAATTAACAAGAACATAATCAATGCTTGTTGTGTAAAGTTAATTGGTTTATTTTACAGGGTAAACTTCTATAAGCCTATAATTGGTAACATTAACATATATGCTTTTATCTAATATGATTCCCTTTTTATATTTTTTTATTTAGGTTCTTTTACGCCATGTTCTCGAGTTTTTTTTAGGGAGGAAAGGGAGAGAAAGGGAAGGAAAGTAGGAGAGAAAGAAAAAAAGAGTTGTGTTCTTGAGTTTTTTTAAGGAGAGAAAGGAAGAGAAAATGAGGGGAAATAAGGTGAATTTTCCTTCCAAAACTTTCCTTCAAAATGTGGGAGGAAAAGGAAGGAAAGGAAAGGAGAAGATAAAAAATAAATTAAAAAAATTAAAAAGATTTATAAATTTACACATATACCCACAACTTACATTCTCCTGCAAAATAAATAAGGGTATATCCGTAAAAGTAGCATCTTTTCTTTACTTTCTCTCCTACTCAAGAACATGAAAATTTATTTTTTTCTATTTTTTTCCCTTCTTTCCCTCTAATCTCAAGAACACAAATAAAATTATTTTTTTCTCTTCTTTTCCATTCTTTTCTTTTCTTCCTCCTTCATTTCCTTTCTTTTATTTCCTTACAAAACTCAAGAACACAGCGTTAATGAGAGTAATTTTTGTATAAATTAACTTTATTTTAAATATAGTTCTCTTCCATTTCAAAATATTATTGAGCCAGAACTATTGGGCTCAAATGGAGATTCTTTTCAAAATGAGCAGGTGTCGAAGTCCAACTTTAGGCCCAAAAATATGTGAGATTATACTAGATATAACTACTATCACAAAAAATAAGATCAATTATTTATATTTATTTTGAGAGATCAACTTGGGTTAAAATCAAAACGAAATGAATCCCTAAATTATTTATACAAGTTTGTTTAAACCCTAAAAATAAATATTATAAAAGTTTGTTTCTTAATATATAAACACAAAGTTAATTTTATTGTAATGTAATATACTCTTAGTACTAGCAGTATTTAGATTACATTTACTGTTTTCTCAACTGCAATATATCGTAACTTTTGAATGATCAAATCTGTTTGTTAAATACATATGGGGTTACTTGTCACTTTAGGACCACAAGCTTGTCAAACACATGTGAAGTCTATATCACAAACCTAACTTTGTAAGCTTGTAAAACTTCATATCTATGAATCACCAAAAGCTTTGACATCATCTATAGAGGTCATGATGATGGAATACTAGGATCTTTGCATTTCTAACGTTGTACGTTTCAAGTTTGACATCATCCTAAATGGACAAGATATCGTATTGCACCTTTTATGGTCCATACACTATTATAATAAGGCAATAGCCTATGTTCGCACGTCTTCTAAAACGTGATGTTGTCATATTCACACACACACAACACACACACACACATATAGTATTAGGTTCAAATGAGAAGTGCTAAAAAATGAGAAGTAGATAATTGATCTCCACCATTCATCCGGTCAATAAAGACGGCTTTGACCGGGTCCCCTCCTTTAATAACCTCTACCCTCCAATGAATCGCGTCAATCACCCCTTGATCGCGTCCACCGTAACCGGTCAAAGCCACATTTATTGACCGGATGAGCGGTGGAGATCACTTATCTACTTCTCACTTTTTTAGCACTTCTCATTTGACCATTCTCTCTCTCTCTCTCTCTCTCTCTCTCTCTCTCTCTCTATATATATATATATATATAAAGAGAGAGAGAGAAAGAGAGAAGAAAAGAGAGAGTACAAAATCACATGTGATTTTACACTATTGGGAAAAATCAAAACAAGAACGTTAATAATTTAAGGAAACAATGAAAACTTAAAGTTTTTCTTGTTCTTTGTTAAATAGTTAGTCCATTTTTTTTGTAAACCCTTTTAAACTTGTGAATTTTGTGAACCAAAACTGACCAATCATAAAAGGTTTAGACATTTTTTTAATAACGATAAAGGTTAGTCATTTTGTAACCGCCACAACTTTAATCTTGACCACCGATCTTTAATTTATACGGTTGTGATGTAGTTCACAAGTTCACACCAAAATAATGGTTCATAAATGAAAATCCCTCTCTCTCTATGTGTGTGTGTGTGGTCAGGTTGAAGGAAAAACTTAAAAAAACGACACTGAGGAACACGTTGTAATCCTCCATTTGGACGATATGCACTTGTACATAAACGTAATTTGTAATATGCACGAGCGCTGCACATAATGCACTTGTGTTTACAAACCAAAAAACAACTTAAACTATTGTTATTCACAAATGCATACAGTTCTGATGGAGGCCTACGAGGGTGTTATTTGGTTTTCCCTTGAACCTCCATCTCTCTCGGTGTTCAAATGAAACCTCATATTTTGTTGTGAAACGCAAGAACAAAGGAGATCGCAACATGTATCATATTCAATATGAATAACCAAGGTACGCGTTCATGTCAGCTTATTCATGATAGATATTATACCGTTAATATAAACAAATATATTCATATCAAATGCTGTATTGTAATCTTTGCGCTTTGCAAACAGTGGTTCAAAACTTCAAATTTGGTGTGATGGGTTTTTATTTGCCTTTGCTTGTGGTTTTAGGTTTTTGGTTTTGTATTGTGACTTTGGTGTTTTGGTTTTCAATGAATGGCTATTAAATAATAATAATAATAATATATTATTATTATTAATTATTTTGAAAATTATATTGTTCATTTTGAATATGTAAAAGGAGATTCTAAATTGTAACCAAGTGTTACCTACTAGAGGTGGTAATTTTATACGAAACTAAATCAGTCACACGTATATTAACGAGATCCAGTCGAATTAGTTTTAAAGGTATAGACATTGGTAGCATCTACAATATATACAAATTTGGTGGATATATGGTTGGAAATAACATACTATGTTACCAACTTATATAACTTTTTATTAGCTTTTGTATTTTTTATGTATATTATTGTAACTTTTAATTTTTCTATACATTAGAATATTTACGAGTTTAATACATTTACCCATGCAATTGAAAACTCTTAATCATTATATGTTTTTTTTTCTTTACAAAAACTCGAATTTTGAACAAAATTACAAGTTTTTATATGTGTAACTTAAATTTCGTACAATGCTAACATCAACATCTATCAACTAACAATTAGTATCAATGATAATTAAGTCAATATGCATTGTATAAGATTTTATATATCAATTATAATTGGCTAAAGAAAACTTGGTCAAAATTTATCAGAAAAATAATATCAATACTTTATGTCAAAATTAATTGAAATTTAACTTTGATATCCGCCATAGAATTTAATCAAACAATTTTAAATCGATTGTACAAATGTTTGAATTAAATATTATTATGTGATAAAATGTTTGAAATTAAATAGTAATAAAGAATATATTCTATATAAAAAATATGGCATGTTTGTAATTTTTTAAAGCATCAAATCAAGCAAGCAACACCCTTTAGACCATTAGTACCCGAGCATCTTTCGTATTTGTGCTACATTAGTATCATATCAGTTTTTCCATAAAGCCACCATACGGAGCCCTATTTATTAGTACTCGAACATACCAAACCAAATAACCAATACATATATTTTTGTAATAAAGATAGAGAGAGTAAAGTGTGAAGAGAGATAAAGAGAAAGGATTAGAGAGAGAGAGAGAGCTCATCGGTGTGGCTACACCGCTCACACAACCGCTCACCCAACCCACTACCATCCCACCTCCACCATACCGGATCCCGTTGATGCCGCCAGCCCGCCGGCGCGATGCCACTGCAACCCCACACACCGGTACGCATGGCCTTATAAAAAACAAAATAATAATAAAAGTATTGTTATATAAGTTTTGATTTATAGAAATATAAACGGTACAACCTGAATTTTAGGATAATTTGTTTTTCCTCGTTAAAATTTTTACGTTAATTTATCTTAGTCTAGCCCAAATCCACTCCTTACGAAATAACATTTTTCAGGTTGTATTTGACAAAATAAGCTAGTTTATAAGCGAATACATGTTCGGATAGATCACAAGCTAGCTTATTGAAACGCTACTTGGAATTTCGTTTCACGAGCTTTTTGAAGCGTTTTCTAATTATACTCTTATTAATGTTAATTATAATACTCTAATATATCTCTTTTGGTCATTTTACATACTTAAACTAGTTTCTATTTAACATAATTTATTCATAAGCTAGCTTATCAGCTACCATATAGCTTAAACTACTTCATTAAACACAACTTAAGTATGTATGGTATTTATTTTATGATACCAATTCAGACAATTTCAGGATTACTATACTACTATATACCTCAAAACTAGTATTAAATATATAACCACCTCACTTCCTCTTCAGAAGCATTTACATTGTGAAATTAACTAACCATTTTTATCTATTTATTTTGTTTATACATGTGACTTTACTATGTTATATATACTTTACTCTGTTTAAAAATATCATAGATCATTAAAGTATAACCAATCTAACTCGTGATTTACTTCTAACATGCTTGTGTATAGAAACTCGAGCTCGAACTTATATTTTTAAAAGACACCTGACATAATAATACGGTATAATATTACAACTACATAACTAAACCAATGATAATTTATATAAATATAAAGAGATATTGGGTTAAAACTTAAACTAATGGAAAGTATGTTGATCATTAGTTCATTAAGTGGTCCCAAATCAACCTTAATCCACACGGCCATAAAACAGTTGAACGTTGAATTGGTTGAAATACATCAATTAATTAATCTTAATCCACATCATTAATATTAATTAATTACAACCAACGTGGGTAATAGCCGACAAAATATGGCTACATATCTCCCATCCCATTTGTGAATAACCAGGTTTAAGCAATTAAGTAATCCCTCTTTTCAATAATCAATCTTTTCCCATATTAAATAACCTTTTGGCTCTGTTAGGCAAAAATAAGCTAGATTATAAGCTAGTCTATCTAAACTTGTACGATAAGATAGTTTATTGAAACGTTAGTTGGAGTAGCGTTTTAGAAGTTTTTTGTAGTTTTTTTCAATTATACTCTTATTAATATTAATTGTTACACCTCAATATACATTTTTTTGACCATTTTACATACTCATAAGCTAGTTTTGCCAAACATAATTTATTCATGAGCTAGCTTTTTAGCTACTAGCTAGCTTTACTAGTCAACAACTAGCTTATCAGGCATCAACTAGTTTATCAGCTACTAGCTAGCTTATTAGCTAGTTTGTCAAATACAACATTTATCATAAGGCCATTCGCAGCCCAAGCTATACGGGACTGGCACGCCATCGGTATCGGTGCGGTCGGTATCGGTGCGGTACCCCCGGTAACACCCCTGAGGGTGACCGGCACGGTAGCCGGTACAGCACCCCAATGCCGGTTGTGAAGACTACCCACCCCACCCCACCCCACCCTCTCTCTCTCTCTCTCTCTCTCTCTCTCTCTCTCTCTCCTTTCTCTCTATCTCTCTCTTCTTGCTCTCTCTTCTTTTCCTTTTTTTCTTTTTTCTATTAACTAAAATGTAAATAGCAAGAAGCTGGTACCACTGAGGATGAATTGGTATGGATTGGTAAGGTGTTGGTAAGATAGTGGAAAGCTGATGTGGCGCTGATGTGACAGCTGGTACCATTGGTACCAACCGCGAGTCCGCGACCATTGAGGATGGCCTAATTAATTAAGAAAAAGTTTAGAAAAACCAACAAACTATTCAAATTACGTATATCCACGAGTGCATACAATGTTAAGAGGGTGTTATTCGGTTTTCCGGTTTTTTGAGGTTTTCCTTTTAACCTAAATCCTAAAACAATAATCTAATTTTGTTTAATAAAATGATTTAAACGATCTTACTAATTTAAACAACTTTAGATGCATTATATTTTTATTTCAGCATTTACTGATTTACATGCTAAAAATAAACTATACTATAAATGATCGAAGTTAGTGCTTCTATTAGTGTATGGTCCTCTCGTGCTTCTTTTTATGTTTTTCTCTTTAGGATTATATTTTTATTCATTACTCCTGGTTTTTTATTTAATCTAAGTTTTTATTCTTTTAATTTAATTTAATATTATTTTTGAATAAACAAAATTCTCTACATGTGTAATAAAAAAATAAAAATCGAATAGTCTTATAGAATTTAAAATAACATTTTAGCTAATACAATTAGAAACTATGATAAGCTATGAATATTTTTTGAAAAGTTGGCTCATCAACCAAAGATGTTGATAGAACCAACACATTCATTTCATCTATGATAAAATATTTTCCAAGTAAAAACATTTACAACATATATACAAATGATTAATTAACATAAAAATATATATCTTTACAATACTTTTACTGATACAACTACATAGAAACTCACTCTTGATGGATCAAGAAATATCGTTTCAACATAAAAAACTAGAGCCGATATGTAATATCGGATTGTAAATTGTAACCAAGTGTTGCTTACTAGAGGTGGTAATTTTGTGCGAAACTAAATCAGTCAACATGTGTATTAACGAGGTCCATTCGAATTGGTAAAGGTGTAGTCGTTGGTAGTATCATACAATATATACAAATTTGGAGGGTATACGGTTGGAAATAACATACTACGTTATCAACTTAAATAACCTTTTATTGGTTTTTGTATCTTTTATGTATATTTATAATATTGTAATTTTTAGTTTTTTAAACATTTGAATACTTTCAAGTTTTATCTATTAATCATTGCAACTAAAAACTCTTAATCATCACATATTTTTTTTTTCAAAAACTCGAAATTTGAACAAATTTATAAGTTTTCATATATTTTTTTGAAGGAAATTTGAACAAAATTATAAGTTTTCATATATGTAAACTTGAGTTTGATACAATACTAACATAAACATGTATCAACCAACAAATAGTACCAATAATAGCAATTAAGTTGATGTACATTGTATAGGATTTTATGTATCAATTATAATTAGTTAAAAAAACTCTCATCAAAATTTCATCAATGTTAATGTATTTCGTGCCAAAATTAATTGAAATTTAACAATGTTATCCGTATTAGAGTTCAATAAGATGCTTTTATATGGATTGTACAATTGTTTCATTAAAGGATTACTATATGGTAAAATGTTTGAAATCAGAAATAGTAATAAAGAATATATTATATATTAAAAGGATGACATGTTTAAATTTTTTAAAACATCAAATCAAGCTTTTCACTAAAAAGCGATACCTTTTATAAAATAGTGAGGCTCTATGTAGCATCGGTGTGGGATCCGATAGGCTGCCTCAGCAAGCTGCGGTATGTACCGAGCGGGCTCGGCGCGGTGTAGGGGGGACGCCTTCTGCAAGCCAAGCAAAGTGTTTCCTCTCTCCCTCTCCCTTGCTCCTTCTTTCTCTCTATCTCTCTCTTCTCTCCTTCTCTCTTTCTTCATTTTTTATTATAATATATATGTATTGGGTATTCGGTTTGGTGGGTTATAGTAATAAACATAGTGTGTCGTGGGGGCTTATAGTTGATCTATAGTAAAGTTGATGTAGTGTTACTAAAGGCCTAAAAAAATATAATATACATATAATTTTTTATTTGAGGGGGGCAGTGAATGGTATCCCTGTCTACTTGGGTTCGATTCGGAGGGGGAACAGGAGGCGACACCCCAGTTCATGGGTCGACCTTCGGGCCGGGCATGGGCGAGGCTATGGGCCTGTAACGGTTTTCATGGTCGAGAGGATTAGTCGGGTGCCCGAATGGATCCCGGATACCTCTTCGACTTCAGTCGGGGCGTGTGCGTGTGTTTAACTGCCGTCCAAAAAAATTTTGATTTGATATAAAAATATTAAGTATTAACGGTACAAGCTGAATTTTATTAAATTTACCCTTTTCGTCCAAATTTACCCATTAATTTTAATAGTCTAAGCCCAAATGGCCCAAATCCTCTCTTATGAAATAACACTTTTATTGTATAAACCAATTCAAACGATTTCAAGATTCACCTCTAATTATACGAAATAAAACTTTAGGTCCTCACATTTTGTATAAACCATATATGTTAATTAAATCAAATATGTAAATATCATAAATAAAATTTTAAAAATATTCATGTAACGTATTAGAAGACAGAAATTGGCAGCTAATCATAATTAGTGGGTAACTGTCAACTGTTTGCAAGTTGTTGGTTAAATAATATTGGCGTGCGAATCTTTGAATCTTATGTTTAATTAATACTCCAACCATTATTTTACTTTCTACAAAGATTGTTTTTATAATTAAAAAGTAAAAACAGAAAAGCTAAAATTAAAGTCAAGATTCACTTATGAAAAATATAATGCCAATTCATATTTTTAGACTTTATAAAAGATTGACACGAAAGGTTAAATCGACACGAAATAAACAATGTTGGTTAACATATTTTGACCCCTTTAAGTAAAAGGTTGACCTTACACGACACAAAAATTAAACGAGTAAGATAATAATCAAAATAATCCGACTATCTCGTTTATATATATATATATATATATATATACACACACAGAGGAAAGTTCAAATGTGAACCACTTTTTGATTGTGAACGTAAGGACAACCGAGAGCGCGACACGTGGCGGCTTTGAGTGTGGTCCCCCTCTTTAAATCAATGCCCTCCCATGAATCGCGCCTAGTCATCCGCCGTGGACTTGACGTGGCGCCTAGTCATCCGCCACGTATCACGCTCTCGATTGTCCTCACGTTCACAATCAAAAAGTGGTTCACATTTGAACCCACCCCTATACACACATGTATAACTTTTTTTATACTAATTTACGATTTACCTTTTAGGTAGTTAGGGTAGATAAATTGGCAGCCTAAGTACAATGAAACGTCTAAGGTTGTGTTTGGTAAAAATAAACTATCTTATAAGCTACTACATGTTTAGATGAACCATAAACTAGCTTGTAAGCTAGTTTACTGAAACACTAGTTGGAGTAGTGTTTCAAAAGTTTTTTTATAGTTTTTTTTTCCAGTTATAATCTTATTAATACTAATTATTATATCTCAAGATACATTTTTTGGTCATTTTACATACTAATATGCTAGTTTTTGCCAAACATAATTTATTCATAAGCTAGTTTACCAGCTAGTAGCTAGCTTATTAGTTAACAGATAGCTTATCATCTATCAGCCAGTTTATCAGCTAGTTTGCCAAACACAGTCTAAGGCTATGTTCGACAAAAATAAATTAGTTTATACGCTAGCTGATAAGCTAGTCCATGTTTGAATGGACCATAAGCTAGCTTATTGAAACATTATTTGAAGTGGTGTTTTAAAGTTTTTCCAATTATACTCTTATTAATATTAACTATTATATCTCAAGATACCATACCCGTTTTCATCATTTTACATACCCATAAGCTTTTTTTTTTGCCAAACATAATATGTTCATAAGCTAGCTTATCGGCTATTTTGTCAAACATAGCCTAAAATTGTGTTTGAAAAGCTAGCTGATAATAGGGGTGAGCATCAGACGGTTCGAGGCCCAAAACTCAAAAACTCGGTTGGCTTCGGTGGAATTTGGAGGCCCTGATATCCGATATTCGGGGAATCAAGGTTTTCGCGTTTCGGGGTTTTTGGGGTATCCAATTTTCAATAGAACTATAAAAAGATTTATTTACTATTTAGGGTCGTGTTCTTTTTTTTTTATTTAAGTCTAAGAATGGTAGGTTGTAAAAAGTTAAAATATAATCTTTAGGTGTTTTAAAGTTACAAAAGTTTAAAGGTAAAGAGTGCATTAGGTAAATATTAATTTTTTTTTAAAGAAATCGGGTTTTCGGGTTTCGAGTGAAGGATTATTGCAACCGACCTGACCCCAATTAACCTTTGGGCATTTCGGTTTTCGGGGTCGGGTTATTTTTGGCTTTTTTCGGGTCGATCGGGGATTTTGGGATCGGCTTTTTTGCTCACTCCTAGCTGATAAACTAGTTGTTGATTAATAGTAAGCTAACAATTTGGTCTCTCTCTCTCTCTCTCTCTCTCTCTCACACACACACACACACACACACAGTCGGGTTCAAACGAGAACAATGTCAATTTAAAATAACGCGTAAACCGACAAAATCGTGTATTGTAGAAAAAGTCACCTGGCGACTTTGACCGTGACTTAAGTCGTGAGCCAAGTCATGTAAATCATATATGATGTTGTACATAAATCATATATGATTTTCTTAGTTCATATGTTCCTTTAAATACTTATAAATTATTGTTCTCATATGGTCCTATCTTCACACACACACACACACAAATATATATATATATAGGCCACGGTTATTATACAACCCTTTAAAAGGTTAAAACCCGTACAAACTTCATCTAAATCAATTATTTAGCTCATTTATATAGATTCTTATCGGTTCTCTAGATGTACTTACATGATTTCATCGAATTTCAACAACAAATGTCACTGCACATAATGATTTATGCGATGAATTGCATGAAAATGATACTTCCATTAAACATTCATGAACCAATGTGCATCCCATGTTATAATAGGCATTTAATGAAAATACCATGCATTATAGGTTAGATTATTGCATGAAATTACTAATCATAGATTAATCGAGTAATCAATCATAGTGAACGGATTAAAATAAATGGTTTAGGTGAAGGTTGTACGGGTTGTAACCTTTTACTGGGTTGTATAATAACTTTCCTTTTACAAGCATTTACACCTAGTATTTTTCTTCTCATACGTTAAAATATATTTTTTATATTATCCTCTCATTAATTAATCCTATACTTACATAAAATAATGCAAATAGTATGGCTTTTACTATAATAATTATAAAAAATAATTTAACTTACAAGAGCATCTCCTACAACTTTATTAAAATAGAATAAAGAAATCGGTTTTTTTACAACATATAACATATGTATACATCTCGACACGAAGTCGACGAGGTATTCAGGATCTATACGGGGAACCGCCTAATCATCGGCGACCATGGACCGACTCGAAAGCCGACTCATGGGCAAAATATCGCCACGTGCTCACCCCATTATTCGGACCCGGATAGGCAGAGATGTCATCTACTATCCTTCTCAAAAATGTTACCGACCACTAGGCTACTAATGCTTTGATTATTTGCTCCAAAAACTTTGTATCTTATTCTCTAAAATAGAGAATAATGGAGAAAACTCCTAATATAAGGAATTATTTAAAACTCCAAGGACAAAGGAAATAAATGACTTTCTTGTTCATTCCATTGAATTTGAATGTAATTAATTTTAAAGGTTTTAACTTTTATTTCTCTATTTTTTGAAAAAATAATAGAGAATATATTGTAGCCGCTATAAGCTGGTTTATTTTTACCAAAAGCTATCAAATAATACATGCTTATAAGCTAGTTTTTATCAAATATAATGTGTTCATCAACTAACATATCAATCAACAACTGATTTATAAATCTTCATCTGATTTGTCAAACAATCAAGTAACGTATTAATCAACAACCGATTTGTAAATCTTACACCAAAAGGAGAGGCATGAAGACTTCAAATCCCATAAATACCATATTTCTCTCCACTAATTAATAGTCACGGGACATGAAAAAAAGATACGATATGAAATTTTCACACTATTACCGCATAAAATGCATTCCAAATATTGGATCGGGAGTATAAGGTTGAATATAAGGGATTTGAAGCTTTTGGTGAAGCAAATCGGTCGGTTTCGTACTTGGGGATGCATCCTTTTGGTTGTTTGTGGGATTACAATCTGACAATTATGGAAATGGCGTGATGATATTCTCTTCGCTAAAGTGAATGACATCCTAAAAAAGAGGTTGGTGGATCCTTTCTCATTTGTTCAAAGCCTCTCAAAATTGTGGATTAGGAATCCGAACACTAAGTTGCTTGTTAGTTGGGATAATTGGTTTTCTTCGTCCCTATAGAGTATAGACGCTAGGCTCGAGGCCTGATGTTGAGCCTTTTGCTCCTTTTCTCCTTTTGTATTGTCTCTTTTCCTAACTTCTCACTATTTGTCTTTAATAAAACTTCCTTGGGTTGCTAGGGAAGGGTGACGATCGAACCAAAGCTCTCATAGGGGTGACAATCATGTCATGTTTTGGTTGGCGGGTCAAAAACCTCAACTCGTGACACGACCCGTTTAGCTAATTGTGTCAAAATCTTCAACCCTTACTCGTGTCGGGTCGTGTCGTGGGTTGGCTACAAAAATTATAAACACAAAGTTTAAAAATACAACTAAGTTACCAAAGTTTAAAAATACTACGCAGAAGGCAGTAGTATAATACCAGCGAGGCAGCGACTGAAATCGCCGACTATACTGAAATCGGCAATGGAAATCCGTAGATTGAAGGCCAGCGACGGAGACTGGAAGGCCAACGACGGCAGCTTGCGACGGGGACGATAGATTGGAAGCGGCCATGGAAACGGTGTTGCGAGTGTACGTATTGTTGAGAGTCGAGACAAGAGCGATGGAAAGCAGGGATGTCTGAATTGTTAGACGCTTAAAGTTATTTGGTTTTGGCTTTTAGGCGCTCAAAGTGAAAAACTAAAATTGATTTTTTTTTTAAAATTATTATACAAAAAATAATTAATGAAAATATAAACAGATTGGCATGTCAAAACCTTCAACCCAAACCCTTTTATTTTCGTGTCGTGTCGATTGACAGATCGTGTCGAAAATTACCGTTCGTGAGCTCTCCTCCTAATTTCCTTTCTTTTAACATTAAAAAAAAAAGATAAAAAAAAAAAAAAAACTCAACCATATAAAAGCACACCTTGTTGGTTTGATTCGCACCAAGATTAAAAAAAAAAAAGGCCATGTGGGCGATAACAAACTACGCCTGTCCACACATACATATTGTGTTCCATCAAATCCCAGCCGTTGATCATTTACCAATTTAACCCAAATAAATAATTAAAACGAGTAAATATAATAAATTTAATTATTTAAAAAAAAATATAAAAAAACCCGTAAAAGGTCCCGTCACCGTCTTTGCCTAGGGAGAGTACATTGACAACTACTCTGGAGACCTCTGTCCCTGTTAACCTGGCTATACCTTTCAACTAAATTTCCATTTTGGCCCCTTAACTATGTAATATTCAACTTTTTGCCACATACCTCCAATTTGGGTTTATTTTATGCACTTTTTTAAGTGTTTATGGTTAATATTATTGCTTATTCTTTTGGTGCCTTTGGTCTTAAAAAGGAGGTATTTGATTAGGCCATTTATCGATTAATTACGGAATAGGTGTTTATCAACAAAAGTTAATAGAATTATTTACTGTATCATAACGTGAGGGCAGCCAAGCGTGCACTAGTGTTATTTAAAATGAATATCACCGAAATGATAATACCTGAATATTCAAAGTGAAGGTGCCACGTGGTCCGATTTTAATGGTACTAATGTTCACAACCAAAATTGAGTTTACATTTGAACTTTCACCTATTTATATATCCATTTTTTTTTCAAATTAAGGGTTTTGCAACAACATCATGAATTAGAGGGACTCAAAGTGTTAATACCAAGATTCTAGAAGAAGTGTCTAATTGGTGCAAAATTAAAAAACAATTTTTTTTAAATTTGCAATATTAGAGGAAAAGCATCAAGATTCAAGAGTTAAATATGGTACATAATGACTTCCTAAACAACTTACTTAGGCCATCCTTAACCGTACCCCTCATACCTTTCATTTTTGTTGCCACATCAGCGCCACATCAGCTTTACCAACACCTTACCAACACCATACCAATCCATCCTTAACCATACCAATACCATACCCCTCTAAATTAATTGAAAAAAGAAAATAGAAAAAGAAGAGAGAGAGAGTGAATGAAGAGAGAGATAGAGAGAGATGGGGGTAGGGGGTGGGGTATGCAACATTTTTTCAACCGGCATTGGGGTACCGATCGGTACCACTACCGGCACCATACCCTTCATCCACAACGGTGTTCACACCGGTATGGGGGTGGTACCGATGTGGTACCGACCCGGCTAAGGATGGCCTTAAGAGTACATCGTCAAGGGAGAAGGGAGTCGGAGTCCCATTCAACGGGGTAATGGTGATGTGGTAGCGAGGTGAACGGGGAACACCACCCTCACCCCTTGGGGTCAACATATTCAACCCTGCAGGGTTGGCCACCCCGCAGGGGAATCCCTTTTTCATGTCTCTCCATCTCTTCTGTGTCTATTACTCTATTTCTCATTATTATTATTTTTTAAATGGTTAGTGGGGTGTAAGGATGAAATAGTAAGTATTGCATGAGTTTCGTAAGGATAAAATGGTGGAAGAGAGATAGAGTAAAAAACTGATATGACAAGAGATGAAGGTATGTAATCTTGAATATTTACTAGTTTATACAAATAGACGAAAGTTCGACTACAAACTTACTTTTTTCATTACAAATGTGGTGACGATTAATTCATTGAAAAAGAGTATCAAAATTGTGTTAATATCAATTACATTAAATCCTTCACATAAATCAAATAAATTACTACCAAAAAAGAACTTGTCACAATTCACAAATTATATAGTTTATTATTAATATGTATACCTTAAAACAATGTTGGTGGAATGACGGTAATAAAGGTCTCGTATAAACAAAACTTTAACTCTATTCATGAGACATGAATTTTTGGGTAAACTATAAAATAAAACACAGGTTTATATATTTATAAAAAGTTACTCAAATAATAAATACGATTAATTTCAATGTTTTATTCTAACATTATTTATAAAGAATAATGTACAAGTACATGTGCATTAAATACATACACGATGGATAACAAAAAAGTTTAAATGTACAAAAGATAATCCAACATGCAAAACTCAGATTAGTAAGCTCTTATGATAATGTATATGGGTACTACATGTATTTTAAATAAGAGTTTATTAGTTTTCAAAGTCAGTTATAAAAATCTGTTATATCTTAATAAATTTGTCATTAGATAAAATCAGTTGAATTTTGAATGAAACTTTAAACTATGAAAAACTTCTTTTATAGTTGTTTATACATACATTAACCTGTTAGACCGACAAATCAGGAGACACATACTTTTTCGAAATATGAGTGATTTCAAAACAAGAAAAAAACTGAAATGTAGCAAGTTTCTTACTCTAAACTTATCTTGTTAATAACTTAGTAAGATGACAAGCTTTAAAATAAACTTACAAAAAATGAAGTCATAAAAGACAAAGCAAATTACAAATTTCGTTAACATGGTTTGATAAAATAAACGATCGACTTCTTCAAAGAAATAATTACAAGGCTCCACCACTCTACTTTGTACTTTAACGTAAATTGGCTCCATCTTATATTCTTGTTATTGACTCTCTTATTTACTTTTCATAAGTAAATGATATTTTGGCGAGGCGGACCTAGAATTTTTTTTGATCGGTGGCACCATTTCACTATAAGAAATATATATCAAAAATTTTCACAAAATTGTTATTGGCCTAGTGGTTGGTTTATTACTTTTCAAATGGAAGGTCTCAAGTTCGAGTATTGTTATTGAATTTTTTAATAAAAACAATAAATCCGAAGTTAAAATCTAAAAAAAATGATGCTAGCAAGGCTTGAACCCAATACCTCGTGTATAAAAAGCAAGAAACCAACCAACTCTAGCAGGAAAAATTATGCTTTAATTGCAGTTTTAAAATATATATGGTGGCACACAACAAATCGATACGGTGGCACCTTCTACGACCCTATACTTTTTACACTGCGACGAACGAATGCAACGGTGGCACGTGCCACTGTAGGCACAACCATAGGTCTGCCCCTCCTTTTCATTCAATTCGATATAATTTCAATTATAATGATATACATTAAGAGAGAATCCCCATTACAAGCTTTTTTTTTCACTATGAACTATTAACAAAAGAGAGTGTAACATGTGCCTCTCGTTATTCGTAGTGAATTACAAACGTGAACATTTGTGATGGTTTAGATCACACAACCCTACGTCAACTTCTCACACGGTTCTCCCAGACACTGTAACGGTTAACGGTTCTCATGTTAACTCAACTTCTCACACGACCCTACGTATCTCTTCCAAAACCTTCTTTTATTAAGTACGTTTAGTACCATTTCGATATGTATATATATATAAAGAGAGAGAGAGGAGAGAGAGAGGAGAGGAAGGATCGTGTGAGAATAAGATGCCGTTTGTTTTACTTCATTTCTGATTAATAAGAGGTGGTTCTGAAATCTGTATCAATAAGACTCTGTGTTTTTGTAACGTTTGAATTGGTTCAGTTGTTTTTTTAAAATCAAGTGGATTTGGTCTCGATTTGGATTGAGATCGATTTGAAGGCGTATGAACTGAAGGTTGTGTCTTGAGAAAAACGAGATGCACTATGAACTTGAGCGGCGATTAAGATGAAGGGGTTGTTTGGTAGTTGCTGAATGGTTTGATGCTGAATGGTTGAGAGGTCAGAATGGTTGAGAGGCTCTGTATGATGTAGTGTAAAATGAAATATGATTGTTTGGTAACTGTTCTGTATAAAAACTCTGAATGACAACAAATTACCATTTTAACCCTCACTAAAATATTCATATATTGGTTTTTATTTATCATTTATCCAATAAACCTTTTTCTTTTACTCAAGTGAAAATCAAGATCCAGAAACAACATCAAGTTGTTGTGGGTAGTTCTTTCATCAACAAAAAATCCATCAAATTGAAACAAAATTCTTCATAAACATATTAGTGGGATAATAACAACAAAAGGAAGCAGAAGTTTCCACAGATCTGAGAAGTTAATTAATCTCTTTTCCATCAATGTCTCAAACTCAGATTTCACCCAAAGAACATGGAAAAGAAAAGAAAACGAAAAAACCAATGTCTCAAACTCAGATTTCACCCATGGGTTTCACACTCGATTTCACCCAAAGATTTGGAAAGTCGAGGAAGGCAGCAATAGTGGAGATTGTCATGGAACTCTTGGGATCAGATGAGGTGAATGGCGTGGAGAAGCAGAAATCGATGGTCGGAGAAATCGTGGGTGGAGATGGATGTGAAGCTCTTGGATGCTATCGATCTAGCTGGTCGGAGAAACAAAAATCAAGCGTTACCTGAGTGGTCGCCGGAGAGAACGTCGGGGGAGATGGCTGGAGACGACAACAACTGTGGGTGGTGGAGATGGATGTGATGCCCTTGGAAGCTATGGGAGAAAGATAAAGATCTGGTAAAAATAATAGAAGGGCATATGTGGAAAGAGATAACCTCTGAACCTTATGCCTTAACCCTATATGCAAAATGGTACAGAGCCATTTGTCACGGTTCAGAGGCGCCATTTTTTTTGCCAAACACATAATGCCTCTGCGCGATTAAGAGGTTACCTCTGAATGGTTACATTAAGAGGCAAACAAACAGCCCCGAAGAGAAAGAAACATTATTTTAATATAACATAATTAATTGTTTAAAAGTTTTTAAGAACATCTCAAACAACTTTTTTGAAATAGAGAAAATAGAGTTTTCTATTTTCTAAATTGTTCTAATAGCTCCTCCATAAATTTATTAAAGTTAAATAAATTTTTTAGACAGTTCGAGTTTTAAATCTATAAATTAGAAAAATTATTAAAAAACTACCAAAGATGTTCTAATAAGTTTATGTGAATAATAATTATAATATATATTTTAATTATATAAATAATGATAGATACTTTAAAATACAAAAACTATCCGAGATGAAATATAAAAGTCTTAAAACTTTTGACATTTCATTTTCTATTATAAAGAAATTAGAGTATCTTCAACAATATTACTAAAATAGAAAAAAACTGTTTTTTTTTGTTAAATTGCTTCAGCAACTTTGCTATCTCAATTGCTAAAATAAAACAATATAGAAAAATCTCTAAATTTAGAGAATTTGCTAAAACTTCTAAATGATGAAAATAAATATTATTTTAACGTCTTTCACTAATGCCATAATTATTTGTTAATTTAAAAAAAAAGTTATTGATTCTAAATGTATTGTATATAATAATAATAATATAACTAATGATAAATTCTCAAAAATAGAAAAACTGTTGGAGATGCAAAGGAAAAGTTTAGAAATTTTGGGTTTTCATTTTGGAAAAATTATAAAAATACTGTTGGAGATGCTCTTACAACAAAACTATTAAAGGGGCGTTTGGTACATTTCAAGGAATGAGAATGAAAAATGAGAATGCAGGAGTGGAAATAGGAATGAACATTGCATTGATGCTGTTTGGTTAACCCGATATAATCAATGAAAAATTGATTCATTTTAGAAAAATATGTTTTTTCAACTTGAAAATACAAAAGATGTTTAATTTGATATCTATAGATGGAACAATGCATGGAAAAAAAAACCAAGTAGAAATAAAAAATTTCATTCTACCCAATTTGGTCAGAAATGGAAATTAACGGATATGCATGAATGATTCCATTAGACCACCACATCCGTAGACTCCCTTGCCAATATTGCCAATCGCCACATCAGCTTGTCACTATCTTACTCAAACCAACTCAATCTTTACCAATTCATCCAATTCATACCAATCTAAATAATTAATAAAAAAAGAAAAAAGAAAAGAAGAGAGAGAGAGAGTGTGGGGTTGGGTGGGGTGAGGTGCGTCTAAGGCGTCGCAAGCACACACCGATTCACCCCCTTGCCGATCGGCCTCGTGGTGTTACCGATGGTACCGATCGACAAAACCCCCTTACCGAGACCCTTGCCGTTCGCTACAGATGGTCTTATATAATATCAAACCAAATTGCAATTTTCATAACCATTCATATTCCTCAATTCCCCCTACCAAACGCCCTTTAAAATTTGAAACTGTTTAAAATATCAAAAACTCTATTTTCTCCCTTTTAGGAAGTAAAAAAAATGAGGACTATTACTGTTCCCAATACCTTTTTCAGGGGTCAAAACTGAAAAGTTCCCTTTTATTTATTAAATTAAGCCTTTTCTCTCTCTCCCTCACAACAAATTCACACACACCTAGTAAATCTCTCTTCTCTCTCTCTCTCCCACACACACACACACTACTTGTAAAAAAAAAGCTCTCAGTATCATATTCTCTCTTTCTCTTTCTCTTTCTCTCTCCATTATTATAGTCTCTTTCTACTTTCTCTGCATTTCTTCATTCGGTAAGCCCCAAAAATCTTCCCATTTTCCTCCATTTTCTGGGATGTTGCAGGCTCTATCTTCGATCGGTAAGCTCATAATCATATAATTCTATATATTATATATATACATATATTCCCTAAAACCAGCAATCTTACCTTTTTGCTTTATTTCCATAAATGTTTGCAAGATGTGGAGTCCGAGGTAGATTCGAAGATGAATAATAATAATAATAATAGATAAATCTTTTAATTCTTTCTGATTTTGCTTTTCTGAATCTATTCACTTCAAACTCTGCCTATTTTCCGATTGTGGAAACCCTAGTGAGTTTTCTGGTTTTGAAAAAGGGAAAAAAATAGATTCAAATACTTTGTATATATTATATATATAAATAAATGATTATTGTTGCCGGTTTTGGTGAAGCAAGTGCTTATTTTCGAAGCACCACATCTTTTTTGATCTGAAAAAAACCATCCAAAATAGTCTCTATTTATATTTATATATTTACTATATATTATATATAACATATATGATTATTATTGTTATCGGAAAGTGAATGAATGAAATTGGCTAGATGTGTACTTTTAATACTTAGGAAAAGTAAAAATAAATTTTTTATTTTTTTACTTTCTGGCTCTACTTGGAAAATGACATTTCCACGTCATGTGGGGAACAATTTTTCGCCTTTTTAATTGGGGACAATCATTATTTTTGGCACAACTTTATTTTATTTCTTTCAATTTGATGATTATTAGGCTGGGAGAAAATGAGTGATTTTTTTTTTTTTTGGTTGGGTTTAAGATTCTAGTGATGAGATTTTTGGGTTAATGCAACAAAGAGTGATTTTTGACCATTAGAATGCCAATGCAAGAAAACTAGTCAATTGGTACCTTGCAAAAATAAAAAAAAAAAATTATGGGGTAAAAGTGGGTTTTCGAGCCGGGTTATGCTCGGCGAGTAATCACGAATGGCCTTTAGTCTTCGTAGGTAAACCTCCAATGGCCAACTTGAAAATGGGAAGATGAGATTTCCACTATATCCTCAGAGCACTAGCAATGTACCTGGCAATTTTGTCGGTCGTTCTTGCAAGTTTTGTCTAATTTTTTTCCTTTAGAAAGTTACGACTGTGAATTAATGTCTAACCACAAAATGCTAACACCTAGACTGAAACCATGGTAGATGGGATATTCCAGTACATCCTTCTAGGCCTTTTGCCAGTACGACACCACCCTTGTGTAGTTGTTCTTGCAAGTTATAATGTTCGTTTTGGAATTTTCCTAGAGCGATGAGTTGTGACAGTTGTCTGTAAAGAAAAGCAATGTAAACCGAGTCGAAAAGTAATCAACAGTATCATGTTTACCCTCTTTGGAGTTGGAAGGTTATTTTATAGCTAAATTCCAAGCATAAGGATCCAAGTTGCTGTGGGCTCTCTGAAACTAAATGAACATTCATTGATCACTGCTGTTGGGTCCTATTCACCTGTGTACTTTACATTGGCTGTCTGTTTGGAAAAGAAGAAGGGACTTTTCCTTCCATCTATTTCAATTATTGGAGTTAAAAGACATGAAATAAAAGAATGAAGAAATGCTGTTAATTAACTAGTATAGTTTGGTGGAAATCTGATCTGTGAATAGAAGTGTTCTTTCTTTCCTCTATTATGTTTTATTTTTCCCTCAAAGCCACTTAGGCAGTTGCGCTAATTAGGCAGTGCTAGATGAAAGGGGTAAATAGAAGGACACACGAATAGAATAACGGAATACGGTAAGTTCATAATTTTTCTAGAATCTACATACATCCTTCTATATAAGTTCTAGAATTAGTACAAATATTTATCAAGGTTCTACAAGTTACAAGAGATCCTCGAAAAGTATCGAGAATGCTAGATTAATCTTTGCAACGTTGTGTGGAAATATCAAAATTCATTTTCAGACTCTATTAACCATAGACTCTGTTTGATTTTAGTTTTTTAATGAGACATGTTCATTATTTAGATCTTTCTGAACCCAGTGAGTGGGATCTGTACAGCCCAAGAAGATTAGCTTACTTATTAGCTCTATAAGGTTTTGTACTTTAAAGCCATTGTTGTTTCTGCCCTTTATATTATTAAACTAGTATAACTTCTTTATACCATAGAGAAATTGGGTCCCTCATACTTTAAATCCATGGAAAAAAGCCATTTGGAATTTATTGATTAAATTCCCATTTGCATCTTCTTGTAAGATTTAAACTTCCAGCACTTATTTCAGATGTAAATATTTGCTTGTTTTGTTGCAGATCTAAATCTCACTTGCATTCCATGTAAAAGGACCAAGTGAAAATACCAAAAGGAGGTTATTTTCCAAACATGGAGTGGAATACAAAATGGGACTGGGAAAACCATGAACTATTCAGCTCAAAAGTTATGACTAGTCCGAAAAAGCTACAATCAGCCAACTGGGGGACTGGAGAGGGAGAAGAAGACATCGATGGGTCTTTTAATCTATCTGGTGTTGTTGGTGGTAGTGGTGGATCTGCCTCTGATGTTGGAAACAATTCATCGGCAAAAAGCTCGATATCGGCTTCGACTGAATCTTCGTTCAAGGAAGGAATGAAAGTGTCCAACTTCTCGTTTGAGGGTTTCAACACCTCCAGCAGGAAGAAAGAGTTTGCTGGAGGGGAGCTGAATGGAACTTCTCCATTACTGGAGGCCTCTGTCAGCTCTGGTGAACCCTTCATTGGTCTAAAACTTGGTAAACGGACATACTTCGAGAATAGTTTAGCAAAAAGCAACTCTAAAACCTCGTCTTTTTCGGATATTCCGATATCGTCTGTATCTACTGGGAAGAAAGTTAAGTCATCTTGCCAAAGTACGCCTATTCAACGTTGTCAAGTTGAAGGATGCAACCTTGATCTTTCGTCTGCCAAGGAATACCATCGGAAACATAGAGTCTGTGAAAGTCATTCCAAATGTCCAAAAGTTGTTGTGGGTGGTCTTGAACGTCGGTTTTGCCAACAGTGTAGCAGGTGGGGAAATTGGCCAAACTGGTCTCCTAGCCATTTTTCTCCCTATTTTGCGCTAATGTCACAACATCCGTAATTACGGACTTGGGTCAAAAATGTAATTTTTGAGATTTTTCTAATTTCACTAATTTTTTTACTGATTCTGCAGTTACGGACCTAAGTCCATGATTTTTTTTCCAAAGAGATATCTACCATATTCATTCTTTTAAAGTTTCTTCTTGTTAGGTCCTTAATTACGGATCTAAACATTAATGAAGTAGTGACATTAGTGCAAAAAAGGGAGAAAATGGCTAGGAGACCAATTTGGTTGAGTAAAATGGCTAGTTTGGCTATGGATTTGCATTTACATCTTAGATATTAGCTTTGGTCCATTTTGTAAGAGGTTTTCATCTGATAAATGTTTTTAAATGGTTGGCATAGGTTTCACAGTTTGTCAGAGTTTGACGAGAAGAAGCGGAGCTGTCGCAGGCGGCTTTCTGACCACAATGCACGACGCCGGAAGCCACAGCAGGAGACGATCCATTTTAACTCAACAAACTTGTCTTCTTCATTTTATGGTACATAATTTCATGTTCACTCATCCATGACTTTGACGTAGCTTAGCATGTTTATATTCTCATATACTATGTTTAGCATGTTTATATTCTCATATATTACGATCACTCAAGAAGCATTTGCTTCTGCAGACCAATCTGCAAATTCAGCAACCGGTATGCAACCTATAATACTAATAGTATATAGAAAGAAACTAAATCCTATACATAGATACATAAATCAAATGCCACACATATATGTTTCTTTAAGCTTAATGTGACATTATTTATGGGGGTCTTTGGTTGGTTTTCCATTAAGGGGTTGTTTGGTTGGTTTTTCATTAAGTCCTGTATAGATATAGTTCTGTGTGTATTAATTTGTCTGTATAAACCAAGATGACTTTTGTTGAGGAGAGTTTCTTCATAGAGGAAAAAACATGTTTTCTTAATTAGGAGTGACAGCTTCTGCAAAAAGCCCCTCCCTAAAAGCTACTGAATAAGCCACTTCCTATTCTATTAAGCCACTACCTAACAGTCATGTATATCTGACAAAATAAGTTGTGAATCTCATTAAGCTGCTAACAAACATGCCCTAAGTCATGTACGGATAGAGCTGTTTGTGTGGATTAATCTGTTTAGGAAGGTTTTTGTTTGGGATGTTTTTTTCATACATACAAGGAGCGTGCTTTTTAATTGCAAGGGGCAGGTTTGGAAACACTTGGTTTTCTGCATACAGCTCCCCCTAAAGGCTTACTGAATATAGCATTCCCGATACCATTAAGCCACTATCAAACAGTCATGTAATGCAAGTCTCATTAAGCTGCTTGCTAACAAACGGGCCCTAAGTCATGTATGGATAAAGTTGTGTGTGAATTAATCTGTTTGTATAGATTAGGAAGGTTTTTGTTTGGGATGTCTTTTTCATACATATACGGAGCGTGCTTTTTAAATGGTAGGGGCAGGTTTGAAACAAGACTTTGTCTTTTTTCATACATTTTATTTGTGGTAAAGTTGATCTGCTTATCCTAACATGGTTTTCAAGAATCCTCTGCCTATTATTCACTTATAGACTTTTATGTTTGCAGGTGGGAGACAACAGTTGAGTTTTGTGTTAAACAATGCCCCTCTGGTTCAAACAAGACCTGCTGCAAGTTCTACATGGGAAAACTCATCAAATTCCGCATACTCTATAGCGAAAGTGAAAGCCGACAAATCTGGAGTCCTTGATGGCCTACCTCATTCGCTAGGTATGCAGTTGCCAAATTCTCTCAACATGCCTACCATTGCTTTCAATAGGTCAGCGCCATCCAAGGGCACCAGAGCCGAGATTCTTGATCAAGGTTCGTTTTCTTGCTTACTCTCTATAGCTGTTCGCTAATTATCTCGTCACCAAAGAGTTGTGATGGATTCTAGTCTTCATTTTGATATTTGACCTATAAGTTTGTGAAGAGGCAGAAAAATCGAGATAAATATTAGTAATGAAAGCGGACCAAAATGTGAACGTCATAAACCATGATGACCAAAATGTGATTTTATTAACCACAAGGGTCATTGCGTAGTGGTCGAGGCCCAGGGGGATGTGTTGGAATATCTCATCTGCCCAGGCTTCAATTTCAAGTGTCCACAACAATTGTGGCCACTAAGTTTATCAGGGCTGATGTCTTACAACTATAATTTGCCGGGATTAGTCTGGGCACGGGACGCCCTTCCAAAAAAAAGTGATTTTATGTTTAACCCAATTATTATGGTTATTTGTTTCAACATAAATCTTTACCTATCTTCTAATCTTAGGGTGTTATGAGTTTTTGGTTGCTTTATCGCTAAAAAGCGACACATTTTACCTTTTGCTTTTGTGTTGTTGCTCAGCAAATATGAAAGTTTTTGTTGCTAACCTACTTTTATCAAGTTTATACATTCAATAAGGGGTTATTTACTAAACGCTTACAGGGTAACTGCTTACCAATATCATTTCCCTTATTGATTAAGCTTTACAAGAACAGAGAAGCTTACCCGGTAAAAAACAAGGTAAGGACTGAGAGCCTTACCTATTTAGTGTTTAAAAGGCCTCTACCGGTAAAGCGTGTACTAGGTTTAAGATGCTTACCAACAATCTATTTTAATGGCTGAGAATGTTATAAAGTAAATGAGGGTGATATCTCTTGCCAGTAAGCACTTAACCAGTCAGAATTTGGCAAACAACCCTAAGTTATTTTTTTGACATACCAAAAGACAAATATATGGAAATAGATGGTGTTACGTTGGTGTATTTCTCCAAACTAAGTTCTGTAACATGAACGCTAATTATGTATTTTTACACATTATAACCATGAAAATATAATAACTTCCGGTCACTATCGTGAGAGTTATGAGTTATCTAGACTTAGGGGCTGTTTAGTTGGTTTTCCGTTAAGTCCTATTCATAAATGGAACTTGTTTTTTTAATTGAGAATGACGTGTTGGTTGCATTATCCATACGTGCAAAAATACGACGAACGATATCCGTTTCTATGCAAACAATATGCTATTTTTTCTGCGTTGAACTTTTTTTTTCTTTTCCCGGAAGGGTGTCCCAGGCTATGTCTAAACTAATCCCGACAAATTGTGACCGTAAGAAATCAGGCGTGATAAACTCTGTGGCCACAATTGTTGCATACGCCTGGATTTAAACCATGGGCACATGGCAAATTGTGATTGTGATAAACTCAGTGGCCGCAACTATTGCATGCGCCTGGATTTAAACCATTGGCCAAATGGCAAATTGTGGCTCTAAGAAATCAGCCCTAATAAACTCAGCGGGCAACAATGGTTGCATACGCCTGGAATTGAACCATTGGTCAAATGGCAAATTGTGACCGTAAGAAATTAGCCCTGATAAACTCAGCGGCCGACAATTGTTGCATACGCCTGGAATTGAACCATGGGAAGATGACAATGCCCTGATAAACTCAGTGGGCCACAATTGTTGCATATGCCTAGAATTGAACCATGGGCAGATGGCAAATTGTGACCATGTTGAGCTTGTTTCCGTTTCTTGATTCTTTCAGTTTAGATTCGGGATGTTTACAGATTTCATTAACGCAGGTTTCAAGGAGTCGTTGCCTCCTAATGTAGACGCACTCGATCTTCGTCGTGCTCTCTCTCTTCTGTCAAACAATTCCTGGGGTCATGTATACGAGCCCGATTTAATCGCGCTTGACCACCCCCATCCGGTGCACCACCCCGATAACCCTAGCGGCATGCTTCAGCAGCACGGGATACACCCACTGCCAATTCCGTCATCAGACTACAGCTGGCAGACTGACCCACACTCCATCGACCCCCATTCTCACGCCAAGACCAGTAGCAATCCCGCCAACACGCAGTTCCAAGAATTCCAGCTTTTCAATCGTTTCTACTCCAACCCGATGGACGAAATCTAGAAGCTTCCGGAAATTTTAAGGTAAGCACCTTCTCACATTATGTGAAGATGCTTTTAGGTGTAAAGACCTAGTGTTGATTCATAAGGCTTGCCCTCAATAACTTTAGGCCTTGGTTCGTTATTGTTAGGTCTAGTTGTGAAAACACATGGTAGATACTCACTTTTCACATATGTTCTGGTTGAGGATATGGTGTATTTATTCTACACTTCTAGAACCTGTAACTGCTTCTACTTATTATCCGTCATCAGACCACGGCCTAATCAATGCTAATATTTTCCGGTCTATTGATGCATTTTTTCTATCGTGACATATACTTTATTGGCTGGTACTTGGAGCATCTCGACAACGGTAATTCCTACAAGCCATTGTAAGAATCTTACATTGGAGATGCTTTTAGTGCATCCATTCCCTTGAATGTATCACTACTTTTGCAACTTAAAAATTAATGGTTTCAGTAAAAGTGGATCCATTGTCTTTTTCTTTGCAAATCTTAAATGGTTGGTTTAGACCAAAACAACAGGAAGACCTTTTACCAAACTGCTTACCATTCATTTTTGAAATAGAACTCTCACCTCTCATCTTGTCATCTTTACCCCTTTCGGTCATTTTACACAAATAAGCAAATATTTGTCCAACACTAAAAAACAACTTATCAACTTATCACTTTTTGGTACAAGAATAAGCTAATCCATACACTATGAAACCCCTTTTCCAAACACTATGAAACTCCTTTTTCCGCACCACATAAATTGATAAACCAAAAGTAAATTAATGAACAAACCGCATGTATAATGCAGAGACTAAAAAGAGTGAATGTGAACAGCCTACAGAGAAGCTAAGCTATGCTGAATATTAAACTAGTGCAGTGTATACATCTGGAAATTGTGAGGGCATAATGGACATATGGTCACATGTACATCATAAATGCATACTCCAAGTAAGGTAGCTGGGTGCCCAAAATTGATGGCTTATTAAAGATGATGATAGTTACCACCATTGTTGTCACATTCAATATATGGTGGTCCTAAAACACCTTCATATCAGGACATGTTATGAGTTAGACCCATCAACACCCTTGTCTTGATCCAAAAAGCCAATTCATAAAATTTGATTGCAAAAGCGATAAATGTTCCAATACATAGACTATGATTACATTCTACATTCCCAGCCACAATATTACTAATCAGATTAGGTTTCGAGATTTAGTGTTTGGTTCATAAGAACACAAATTAGCTCCGATATATAGAATATTATATTCCAAGTCATGATATACGACTAATTAGCTGATGTTTCAAGATTTTATGTTCGTTCATTAGAACCGTATAAGCCTGACACGTATAAGGCTCCGTTTGGTTTGCACGAATGAAATGAATTTGGGGGATTTGGGTTTCAAATCTATTCAATGTTGTGTTTGCAGGATTGCCTGGATTTGAATCTTAGAACTCC
This sequence comes from Centaurea solstitialis, assembly GCA_030169165.1. NCBI lineage: Eukaryota > Viridiplantae > Streptophyta > Magnoliopsida > Asterales > Asteraceae > Centaurea > Centaurea solstitialis. The sequence goes on along the minus strand of CM058041.1, from coordinate 107,338,045 downwards.
TTCGAAATCCTAAGAAGGTGGTTAGGATTTCGACGGATTTCGTAAGATTTGTATATAACAATGTTTTATAAGAGGGTTAAAAAATATTGTTTTTTAATAACAAATTATATAAAATGTAATTAATTATTTTTATAATTTTTTAATAAATAATAGAAATTCAAAATCATTCCAAATCCTACAACCTAACACACAAAAGGGTTCCAAATCCTCTCAAACCCAAATCCTTTCATCTCCAGGTCCCTACATGAAATCTAATCCATCCTAAATCCTAATCCCGTATTTCCTTTGCAAGATCGTCCAGATTTAAAATCTAATATCATAAGATTTCGTTGAAATCTTGTATTTTGAAATCCCAAGGGAGTGGCTAGAATTTCAAGAGATTTTGTAGAATTGTCTATAATCATGTTTTCAAATACGTTAAAAACGTTTATTTTTTTAATAATCACTTAAATAAAAGATAATTTGATTATATTTGTAATTTTATATGACTTGTAAATAATGGAATTTTAATCCATTAGAGCATCTCCAACAGCATTGCTAAAAAAATTTCTAAAATAGAAAAAACAAGCTAAAATCTCTAAAAACATTTTCAATCATCTCCAACAGTTTTGCTATTTTAGAGAATCAATCATTATTTTTATTATTAAAATATTCAATATATTTAGTATTTCAATAAAAAAAATTAACCAACTTTTAAACTATTGGTGGAATGGATTAAAAAGTAGTTTCTCTCTCTTCATATAGAGATTTGAGAGAAATCTCTAAATTTAGAGAAAACTCAAACTTTTTCTATTTTAGCAATCCATTTAGCAATGCTGTTGGAGCATTTTAGAAGAAAAAACACTATTTTTTATATTTTAGCAATGCTGTTGGAGATGCTCTTACAAATCTTACAAGCCAAACACACAAGGTATTCCAGATCGTTCGAAAGCCAAATCCTTACATGAAATTCAATTTATTCCATTCCTACAAATCAATCGAGCCATAAATTTAATTCGGAAAAAGGTCAGTAGGCTATGCTAGCTAAACAACATGCTAAACTTCACCCAACAAAATGCTTCATATGAATGGTTCCGATAGGAGCCATGCAACAAGCTCATCTCTTTAGGTGTGGAAAGTTCTAAACCTAACCAAAACCAAATTGAATATACCATTGCGTTTAGACAAGGATATATTATTGTTCCACATTCTTTTTATGAATATCGTCCATTTTTTTTATTGATATCCAATAAATTTAGATCAACCCGGTTCGATCCAATTATTTGTTCGATGTCGGCTTTTTGCGTTTGCTAGTAATCAATTATTGGACCGGATAAACACCTTTCATCATTAGATATTATTCAATCAATCCAATATTTTGATCATTTTCAAATACATTCAAATGCAAACGATGCACTTGTTACACATTTTACAAACCAATCTCAACCATCCTAGCAGGCCAAAAGCCAAAGGCCCTTTTGATGTTCTTTTTTTCTTTTTCTTTTTGTAACCCACAAGTTCAAGAGCCCTTATCAGAAGACTTTAACTCAAATTCCAGTTATGCCACATAAATTGTCCGTTTATTAAATGTGCTTATGGGATGTCACTTGCATTAATGGATAGACATGGCAAGCACCAAGAAACTTACCGGGTAAGAAACAAACAAAGACCAATAATCATACGTAGTACGCGCATACAGGGTAAAATACGCTTACCAACAATCCATTTTAATGGTTGTTGTTTGTTAGCGGCTTAATGAGCTTAACGGGACTTTTAGCTTATTCAGTCAGCTATACTTTGGCAGTGACTTATCGATATAGAAACGTGACTTATTCAGTAAGCTTCTACGGGAGCTTTATGCAAAAAGCCATGGTTTTCCAAACATATCCCTCCAAATTAGAAACATGTTCCTTCCATCTAGGAAAGAAACCCTCTCGATCAAAACTTTTCTCAATCTACACAAACATATTAATCCACAAAAGACTTAATGGAAAACCAACAAAGAGCCCGCAAGAATGTTCTAGGCTAAGATAGTAAAGGTAGTGACTATTGCTAGTAAGCTTTTGGTAAACGACCTCTAACTAAATAGCTCATTACTAGAAAAAAACTTGAAAGAACTCCACCCTCCATCCTATTGTTGATGTTTATAACTAAAGTAATGCTTTAATTGATAAATAAAATCATAAGCAAAAGATGTGCATATAAGGAATGTTCAGTTTCAACAGATAATGCATGGTCCCTCCCTAAAAAACATGTTTAAAGGAAACTTTGATCATGAAGAATGATACTACCGAAAAGCTTAAAGATGTGGCTTATTCAGTATGTTGTACTTTGGCAATGACTTATGTATCTATGAAGAATGATACTACCAAAAGCTTCCCCAAGTTTAAATGGTTATGATTCATCCAAAATAATACTCCTGTTTAAGTGATCCTAGGGTTCATTTGTGCACAAGGTTTCATATACACAAGCTAAGATTCGTCCTCATGTTCACAACCAAAATTGAGTTCACATTTAAACCCGACCCTATTATTGAAGGTGGTTTCAAATGTGAACCACTTTTTGGTTGTGAACGTGAGGACAACCGAGAACGCGACTCGTGGCGGATGACTAGGCGCCAGTCAGATCCACGCGGATGACTAGGCGCGATTCATGGGAGGGCATTGAATTAAAGAGGGGAACCACACTCAAAGCGCCACGTGTCGCGTTCTCGGGTCCTCACGTTCACAACCAAAAGGTGGTTCACATTTGAACTTTATCTCAATATGAATGAAGCAAACCCATCTACGTGGACAGTATAACAGTTCCACCCATCGTTTCTCACGTTCACAACCAAAATTTCACAGTTTGAAACTTATAGTTTTATATATAAGAACGCAAACCTCTATAGTACAGGGAATACTTGTTTCAAAATCTTTAATATTGCTAAAACCAAAGATTTGTACTGGGTCTAATCTTAATAGTTTTCATTAAACCAACCTTGAATCACTAAGAGGAATTTTTAGCAAATAATAAGTCTGACCTCTTAATATTCTGCACAAACCCCATTTATAACTGGGCCAAATTTAGCCCCCCCTTACACCCTATATAAAAAACCCCAAAAACCCCAGTATGTCCTACCCAAGTACACATACCTCACCTCCACCTAGAGAGTGGAGTGGCTGTTTCCATGAAAACCCCTGGCTGGTGCATAGTGTGGAAAAAGGAAGATAAAGATAAATTTGTAAAAAAAAACATGCGAAAAACATTTGAAAAAAAAAAAGTTGAAAACAATAACCACAGTGCTACATTTCACCTATCCCAGACCCCAACCTAATTAAGATATAAAATAGACTTAAGGTCTTACCAACACAATCCTAATTGTTCATTATTGGAACCACATGCAAGTCATGGAAGAAAGGTACAATAACCCCCTACAACACTTACCCAATCAGACGAATCACCAGACCATGTAGAGGGGGGAGGGGACATGCGTCTGAATAGAAGAAATCCGTAAAGACCACAATCTGAACTTTATACGCTACAATTTGACAACACGAATCACAAAGCAGAGAAAAACTCGATAACCGCAGCAACAGGAAGAAGACCACGACGACATGACTGACTTTCATACCCATACTGAGCAACAGCTGACCAACCAACAACTTGGGACCGTCTCAAACATGTCCTAGAACTCACTGGAACAGTAGATAGATACGGGTTAATAGGGGTAGAAGGATGACCGTGTACTTCAGTAGGACTTTAAGCGAAATTATAAAAATCACAAAAGGGTAAATGAGTAAATGAACTAGCAGGAATCTTCTATTTACATTCATAGTGGCAAAGGGTGCATCAAAACATAACAGCTTCAAGCAAATGAATAATTGGATTGAACATTTGATGAAACAAACCTGATCGTTCTCTTCTTCTGAAGGGGAATTTTGGGATTCCAACGGTTTGTCTGCACCACAGTTTGGTCTGTTGCATTTCGTTCTGAAGGGATAGTTTATGTTGTTACATTTATCGCACTTCCAGCTCCCCTCGGGCATATCTGTTTCTGAAACAAAATAGGTACATGTACAAATTATGGGACTTGAACATTAGTAATTAACGCTCAGTGCTTAGACCATCTCCAACAGCTTCTCCAAAAAGGAGAAAATGAGGATTTTGGGAATTTTTTTGCTCCAACAGATTCTTCGAAAGGAGAGAGAGTGTAAATTTCTCTAAATTTGGAGATATCTCCAAAAATGATTGCCGTGAGAGAGATGGTTTTTTATTATATTCCACCAATAAGAATGATGAGGAGAAAATATTTTATTAGATATATGTAATATTTTAATAATATAAGTAATGTTGTAATCTCCAAAATGGAGAATCTGTTGGAATTGAATGCAATTTTCTTTAGAGATTTTGGACTTCAGTTCTTCATTTAAAAAACTTTTTGAGAATCTTTTTCGAGATGCTCTTATGTCTAACAAATACATGTATGTAGTACTTACTGGCACTCTTGCCGGACTTTCCAGCCTGCATATTAACGCCATTAAAATTAATTACAGCTGTCGATGCATAAAAATGCGGGTATGCAGTATGTATACTTCAATAAAGTTGAGCAAAGAGAGCGGTTCAAACCTGAGATACTGGCTTAGGAGTATTGCACTTCCTCATGTTACAAACTGTTCTAAAAGAGAAATTAACATTTCCACACTTTGGGCATTTCCAGTCGTTTTCGCGTGTTCCATCTGAAATTTGAGGTAAAACAATGATAAATATACCATATCTCAATCTCATCGTCATCTGCTTCAAAGCATACAAAAATTGGATATAAGTACCTTTCTTTTGGGGAGTTTCTTCTGGGAAAAATCCAGGCCGTGGTCCCTATTCAGTTTCAAGAACCATACAATGAATCAACTCAACAGATTACAGATACTTTAACCTTAGCATCTAAAAAAGAATGGCACTGGTTGACAAGGGAGGACAAATGAACTATCAACTTTGCATTCATAACAATGATCTAAAATCGTGCAAATTTAAACATACCATGGCTGCCTGGCCCATGGGCAATGCCAAACCATATCGGTCCATCAGCTGAGGTACACCATACATACCACCTATACAAAAGATGTAAAGCCATAAATAATAAATGTCGTAGAAATGCCTCACCAATACAACACTTAACTGCATGATGGATGGAAACAATAAAGTAGAAATTCAATGCCAATCATCATAGAATGAAATATTAAAAAAAAACTGCTTGTCTTTTATTTATTTCTGTCAATGCTACTATATAACACTTTCAGAAGTCAAGCAATACATGAAAATGTTATAAACTGATTTAATTGAACAAGTTAAATACGAACAGACTGATAAGACCACTGTGGATGCTTCAATTTGACAAGAACATTCAATAGGCCAGAGCTCTCCTAAGAAAACTCTTACTAATTTTCTGGATACTCCTATTCTCCCGCCACATCCTTATTTATATTATCAATTTATTTACAATTACCCAATTAGGCATGGGATCATGCGAGAAGAGCCATTTTTAGTGAGAAGTACTCTTAAATAAAAAATTGCGGCTATAGAATACCCTCCCATGAATTGCGGCTTAGAAGGGAATTATCTGGTAAATCTTATCTGGGTACATCTCATCCTAATGTTCGTCCATTTCTCATCAACGGTTGATAACCACTTATCACCATATTTGGCACTTCCCACCCCGAACCCAACCCTACCCAATTACCCCCTCAGAATATCATTATATATAGCATAACATTGGGCTTGGGCCTTTAGATCGATGCAAGACAGAAAGTAACAAAAAAGGCACATACCATTTCCTATCATAGGTCCACCAGAGTAAGGGGGTGTGCCAGAGATGTGCAGAGGTCGATAGGGGTTCCCTCCGGATAGGCGGTTGCCATAGTTGTAATGATACGCAGAACCCCCAGGTAATGGAACATCATAAGGAGGCATAGATGTTCCATTAAATAGAGATGAACCATAAGGAGGTACACCCATATACATTGATGAGGGCGCACCGGAACCTGCATAAGGAGAAGATGAAGAGTAGCCCTGTGGAGTCGGCATTGACCTTGGAGCAGATTTCTGTAATGTAAACATTTGGTTGGAAGATTATAATAAATAGAGATGAGCATAACTGCATAACATGAAATCCATATCAACAAATTGGAACATCAAGACTATATAAAATTTAAACACAATTATATTTATCAAAGGGGTAAATTATAATATTTGTTAGGAAACAACTATTTGTCATCAGTAATACTACCAATATGGTTTGATGATGCAACCAGTTTTTTTCTCTCAAAAGTAAATAATTGACACGGAATTTGAAGCTCGGGTTCTCAAAAATCTAATGACAACACTATGTTAGAGCTCATAACCAAAGAGATATAATTGATGGCGACAACCATATCAATAGAAATAGCTAGCTTACAACAAGAGATTGAAAGACACAGTAATTGATGCCAAAAGGAAAGTCTATAATATATAGAAAAAAACACTAAACAGATCATGCAAGTACAACTTACTGAATTATGATCAGCTGGTCTAGGTTGGGTACAGTTGCGCATGTTGCAAGTTGTCCTAAACGAAAAATTGACATTACCACAGCTAGGACAGGTCCAGTCATCTTCTCTACGACCACCTGAAATCATAAGCATAACACCTCAGGTAAATACCAACTTTATAACTTTATACCCACTATTACGACATCCAAAGAAAAGTCAACAGAATATGGAGGTAGAAGTTCCAAAATAAATCTCATTTCTACAATATACACATGTAAAAATATGACTGAGAAGTAAGTTTAATCTCTCACAAAGTAGAACATCTGGTGCCTTAGAAGTCCATAAGAGAAGAAATTTCTCTGATATAAGGATTCAATGGCTTGGATTGCCCAAATTCCATATTAATTGAAGCAAATTAGTCCAAAGTACGACCCAAATGACCTCTAATTGTGCTGTCCAGCCTCTAATTACATTCTTCTAAACACCTCCAAGTTTATATAGCATTAACATGCATAAACTGTAACAAACAATCAGAATCCAACGGACTCCAACCGCGAAACTAAATACCTTCTACATCTAGACCTCCTCTCCAAATTACACAAGAAAACCAAGTGACAGTTTCTAGCACATATATTTACACAATTTTGCAAAAACTACACCTATCATTCATGAAATACATGCAAAATATATTACGAAACTGAGCATACCATCGGTCCTGGCACGCTTGACAGCAGAGGAGTTTCGGTTATCGATCTAAAAACACAAACAATACGAATTAGCGTTAGAAAAACACACTAATAAGTACTTGAGAAACAGAAACCCTAATTTCAAGCTAGATCAACGAAAAAAGTGATATAGATCAAACAAAACAACGATTCGACTGCATAAACATGAACAACGATAATACAATTCAACTCGAAGGATCACAAACATGCTTATTAACACTTAGCAACGTAATTGCACAAAAATTTACAGAAAAACGAACACTAATGCTTCATATCGGATGAGAAAAGTGATGAGATATCAAACAGAACAACGATTGGAGTGCATAAAATCGATCAATTCATGAAAATGATTGGAAATCAGAAGATTTGATCGCGATTATACCTGAGACATAGCGATGGCGGTGGAAGAAATTCGTTGGATTGACCGTGAAAACGCAGGGGATCCGGAGAGAAGCGAGATGATGTCTGTGATAAACCACGGAAGGAGTACGTCTACTTCACGATCTGGTGGTGAAATATTTTTTGCATTTGAAGGCCCATTTGAAAGAAGCCCATATCCAATCGTAGAATCCAAAAGAGGCCCATTTATGAAATTTGAACCTTTAGATGGAACAGACAGAAACGGGGTGGAACCCATGTGGAACATGTTTGTTTCGTCAAAATAGGTGGGACTGTTACATTCTGTTCTCGAGTTTTTTTTAGCGAAGGAAATGAGAGGATTTGGAAGGAAAGCTAGAAATTTGTGTTCTCGAGTTTCATTTAAGAAAGGGAAGGAAAGGGAGGGGTTTGGAAGGGGGGGGGGGGGGGGGGGGGGTGTTAGTCTTATTTTGGCTTAAAACTCATCTCATTTTTGGGATGATTTGGAAGGAAAGGAAAGGGAACCCCTCCGCTTCACTTTCTTTCCCTTATTAAACTCGAGAAGAGGGTGTAAGTGGAACAAGCCTTTTATCAGCTTGTTCCTTCCTTCCTTATCAGCTTCCACCTTCATCTCTTTCTTTCTTTCTGACCAGATCCACCTTCGGACTCCAGTAGCCTACTTCCACCCTTCATCTCTCTCTTTCTCTCTGACCAGGTCCACCTCCAATGGCCTACTTTCACATTCATCTCTCTCTTTCTCTTTGACCAGATCCACCTCCGGTGACCTACTTCCACCTTCGACGACTTGCCACCACTTGACCTGTGGTGGTGGTGGTGGTTGTGGGCCCGTAATGTAGGGTAAATTGGTCATTTAACCAATCTTATTCTGTCCCATTTAGTTTAGTTATCTTACCAAACCCTGAACAATTGTTCTGTTATGTTCTGTTTTGTCCTGTCCAATTTTGTTCCAATACGAAACACACCCTTAAAGTTTAAACAAATCAAATATTAGGCTATCTTCGGTAAACTAACTAATAAGCTAGTTGATTACTGATAAATTAGCCGGTAACTGATAAAATGGTTGTTGACTGATAAGTTAAACTTGTAGTTGATAAGTTAGATGAGAAACACATTATGTTTGATAAAAACTAAATTATGGATATATAAATGGCTAAAAAGACATCTTGAATAGATAACAAATAGAAAATACTTTATAATTTTATTAAGACAAATCTTTAATAATATAATTAGAATATATTTCTAATAATGTAACATGTTAAGTAATGCAAACAAGATAGTATAAAAATTAAATAGTATGTATTATATCACATGTATACCATAAATTTAAAATTTAATAAAACAAAGTTTAGGAAAAAAAAACTACATTAATTAATGATTTAAATTATTGTTACATATAATGAAAATAAAAATAAAATTCATCAACTTCACATACCTTAAGTAATTAGTAATTTAAAAAAATGCAATTAAGAATTAGATTAAATATTCTTTATTAAAATATGTAACATATTTTAATTATCAATGGAAAAAAATGTCACAAAAAACTCCTCAAACGCTCTATAAGTTGCGTTTCAACTTTCAATAAGCAAGTTTATACATAAGCTTATGGTCATCCAAATATGTACCACAAACATATTTGACAAACACATCCTAATCTTTAACTTTAAAGACATATGGTAAAGATTTGAATATAACTACGATTTAATTTTGACAAAATATAAAAGTCGGTTTCACTGGTATATTATATTTACTAACAATTTTACACTAAGTTTTAGTTTCCAAAATAATATAAATATTTTATTATTTTAAATTATTGATTAAGTTAAAATTGATATCAAAAAATAAATAATAAAATTTAACCTAAAAAAAGACTTAATTGTAACCTTTTTTAAAAATATATCACATAAATTGGCAAGGCATTCTACATTTCCTACATACAACTTCAATTAGGCAATTGCTTTTCTTAATGATATGTGTGAAGCAAATAATCTTAGTTATCATAGGAACCAAGTTGCCAATAAACCATCACATCTTCTCATATGCATTATTGTATTTTTATTAAACAAAATATTCATGTTTAAACATGCATTTATATATAAAAGAGACCTTAAAGAGATAAATTTTATATTGCGAATAAAAGCAACTATAATATCAATTTCAATGCACATCAAGGGGTATAAACGTTATTGGTATGCATAAGCAAAATCTTGACACATATAAACTCAGGACTATTAATTTAGGAACATCTCACCTAAAATCTAGACACCAAAACCACTTATAGAGAATACAACAACAAAGAGTAATACATAAACGATAAGCGATGTTTCATGCTTGACTGCATATGAGTCAGATCTTGCCGGAGAACGACGTTGTTCCTCCTGTTGTCGGAGAACTGGTGGTTGAACCATTATTCTTGAAGATTGCAGCGTCTGGTGAATTTGGTGGTAAGTTCAAGAGTTCTGTAAAATATAAGGGAACAAAAAAATTGTCAATCATACTTAATTTTGCCTTGATATAAATGTATCTCACAATATGTTACGTTAAGGATTTTTTAATATAATAAAGAATATCAAATCAGTTTACTTATATCTCAATAATCCGAAAGAGCCGTTTTTTGAACCTCCAGAGTAATGTATCAAAAAAAAGATATGCAATAAACAAGAGACATTTTTTTAAACTGTCATAATTGTATAAAAAAAATAACACCACCTAAGAAATTGGAATAATTAATCTAACGAAATATTGGAACAATCCTAATAGATTAGAAAATTTGTTTGAAAATAGAGCTCTTTGAATTGAAAGCAATATTCCCAAGTTGTTGAATTAACGACTCTATCAGCAAGTAGAATTAGTAACTTTTACATGAATTTTCAAGTGGATGAGACTAGTCAAGTGGTCTCGATTGGAGATGCGATTGCATGTGTTTATGGGTTGAACGAGATTCAAGACGGGGAAATGACTGAAATTGAATGGTGTGAAAGTAGTAGCCTTAAATATTGAGAATGAGAATGCAGAGATTATTTATTAAAGAAGATTTTGTCAAGCGCACACTCGTTATACTACATGTCCTTGAGGTAAGGGATATGCTATGGCAAAAGGTCCACACCTTGATAAGAGGGGCCCTAAACGAGGTGTCGAAGTGAAAGCCACAAGGATTTTTCAGAAAAAAAAAACCAGAGCTTTTGGAAATTTTTGTTTCAATGGAACTTTTAATGTGAAGAAAAGTATGAGAAAAAAAAAGTAAATTCTCAAAATTTGAAAAACATAAAAACAATTGGCTTTTAGATCAAATTTCCAACTAAAAAAACTACAATGAGTCGATTGGACACCAAAAATTTAATCTCCAACAACAAATTAAAAATATATTTTAATAGTAATAAATATTATGTATTATTATACTATTTTATTAACAATGAAATAAATATAATATGAATACTTCCCATGATTAATAAATATTATTACTTAATCCTTAATATAATTGATTTAATAATGTATTTTTATATTGAAAGAGTTTTTCAATTGATAAATGGTACATTAAATAGCCAACATTATATTTGTTATATTGTTAGTGATGAACTTTTTATATTAAATATATTTGTTATATGTATATTTAAAATTCATTGGTCCAACTTGTTATAAAATTATTTCTAGTTTTTTGTTTTTTAGATGAATTTAAATGTGCTTTATAAAATAAACATATTATAAAATTATGTGTTTTCAAATCTAAAATGTTATATATCAATATCTATAATTATAGAAAGTTAATATATTCTAATAATATTCAAAATATAAAGACGAAAAAATAACTTGGAAATATAAAATAAACTCTGATGATAAAGGGAACCCACATACGGTGCGCATGGTCTTACATGTAAGACTATGCGTAACGGTGATGTGGGGATTCGTCGAGCTGGGCAAGCGGCTGAGCAGCATCAGCGAGATCCAGTACGGTAGGAGCAGGCTGGGAACAGGTTTTTGAAGAAGTGTCATCTCTCTCTCTTTGTATCTCTCTCTACACTCTTCTCTCTCTCTCTCTCTCTCCTTTTTTTATTAAAAAATATATGTATTAGGTATTTGGTTTGGTAAGTTTGGGTACTAACAGAAATGCTTATAGTGGATTTATGGTAAAGCTGATATAGCGCAGACGTAACAAAAAACTCAAAGGGCTCAGATACTAATAGCCTAACGAGACTATTTTATATCATTTATATTTCTTAAAACTTTTTTCGTACTAAAGGAAATTAAATGGTCAGAGTCCATTACAACCTCCAACTACCACCAACCTTCACATTCCAATCAATTCCTATCCTCCAATGCTTCTAATAATAAATAAATTATTATGTTCGGTCGATATCAAGTCATCTGATGTTACAGATGAGGAAATGTTTAGAGATGCCGAATAAAGCAATATGGTAGTAGTCATCTATAAATATCATATCTTATAAAAAAAAGGGAGGTAAATGCACCATTTAATGGGGTTACTAAATGTACCATTTTAATATGGGTGAGAATGTATTGATAATTGATGTAATGCATTGAGAATGTAAAAAATGTTTTTTGATGTAGATATGTGTGAGATGAGCAATTCACTTTTTAGATGTAGATAGCAAAATCAATTGGTCTATTTAGCCTTCCCCATTTAATTTGCTATACGCACATCAATATCAAAACCATTTTTTACATTCATAATCATTCACATCTTTATAAATTGATGCATATAGCAACCCTTATAAAAACAATATATAAATTATGAATTTTTTATAAATAAAAAATTGACACACTTTATTCCCTTTGTGCATGGTTCATAACTTCATGTAACCCGTAATTCATCCATGATTCATTGTGCTTTTTTCAGCTTTGTTTTTGTTAGGGCGCATTTTCATTAGTTGTTATATTTTTTTCGAAAATAAATATTATAAAAAAATCTCTAAAAGGTTATACTCAATTCTAAAAATTACTCTATTTTAACAATTTTAATATTATATATATTATTAAAATATTTAATAAAATACTATTTCTTTAAACACTGTGAAAATATCAAAATAATTATTTATATATCTATTTAAAGATCTTTAAATTTAAAGATTTTTTGAATATTTTGACCTATTGATGTTGAAGATTTTAACATTAATTTTAATTTCTATAATTTCTGTTTTTTTTTTCCTTTTCATTTTAATATATTCGATAGCATAGTAATTAAAGCAATAAAAATGCTAAAATCTGAATTTTCTCTATTTTAACATAGATGTTAGAAAAGCTCTTAAATTCTCCAAAAAACAATTCGATCTAAAACTCTGTTCAAACTTTTCATATTATTAATGTTGAATCAGATTCGCAATAAGAATATGATTGTATGATTATCGAATTATATATCATTTCATAATTCGAATTCTGATTGTAGTTCAAAAAAAGATCTAGTTGTATTATAATTATACGGCCAATTACTGAATCAATTAAGATGTTCAGATCAAAATCGAAGCTAAAACAAATCATGTTTAACTCATTTGGTCTTCCTAAGGACGATAACATCCACGAGTTGTGAATGGAATCCTAGATTCCCAGTCTACTTGAGTTCAATCCCATGCGAAGTCAATTTAAGAGCACGAAGAATATCCGGTCCTTAGACCGGTTCAGTCCTAGATTGGGCCTCCCCCAGCCTGTTAAAGACTGTGGTTGGGCGCCAGTTCTAGCGTAAACTGGGCCGGGACAATGGCAGATCAGTGGGTTGCCCATGATGCCCGATACCGTCAGGGAGGTGGCGTGTGTGCATTTTCGTGATAGTCGTTCGTTGATTCAATGCCGCTATGCCTTAAAAAAATTCCAAAGCTAAAAAAAGTAGAGAGACGAAGAGAAATAATTACTTGGACAATCGCTGATGCTAGCATCAGCGATCTTACAAGCAGACGGAAGCTGAATAAGCCGGCTCTCCTGAATGTTCATCTTCTGGAGCGCCGGATTGCTTCCGTTATGTATCTGCTGAATCAAAAAACACAAACACGCCGGATTGCTCTTCTTCATATCGCTCACCGAATCGCAGCACTTCTGCTGCGGCGTCGCCTCCTTCCCCGACGCAAACGGCACGCACATCATCACCTCCGGCAGCTTCGTCGCGCACTGCTCCGCCAGCGACGACTCCGCACCGCCACATAGCACGATGCAAGCGGCGGCGACCACAACAACGAGCGCGATCGAACCGTAACTTCTACTGATCGCCATTCAATTCCGAGAAGAAACAAAGAAAACACCGGTTATTGATGAATTTTGTAGAAGAGTAATTGAATTTGGAGGATTTATAGGTGAAATTGGGAGAGAATTAGGGTTGGGGAGGATTAATGTGAGGCGGTTGGGTGTGAACATGGAGTTAATGTGTGATGAAAAGAATGGCGATGGCAGCTGCGTGCAGGGGGAATTGAATGCGATTTCATCAAGTAATTTCACACCACCCTACAAAGTCTTGACCCAAATATAGTGTGAATTGTAATTTTGGTCCCCAAGGTTTAGGCTATCTTTGGCAAACGTAGCTTATAAGCTAGCTGGTAGCTGATAAGCTAGCGGATAGCTGATAAGCTAGCTGTTGATTGATAAGCTTGCTAGTAGCTGATAAGCTAGCTGTTGAACAAATTATGTTTGCAAAAACTAGCTTATGAGTATGTAAAATGACCAAAAAAGGTATATTTGAATTTAATAATTAATATTAATAAGGGTATAATTGGAAAAAGCTACAATAAGCTCTTCATAAGCTACTCAAAGTAGCGTTTCAAAAAACTAGCTTATAAGCTAGCTTCCTGGTACATGTTTGGATGGACTAGCTTATAAGCTAGCTTATCAGCTAGCTTATGCTTGCCAAACAAAGCCTTAGTGGAATCTTTGAAATTATAGAGTAAATTATATATTTGTTCAGTGCAATCTAATGTAAATCATATGGATTAAATATAGTGTAAACCATACTCTCATGTTGACCACCAGGGGACCTATACTGTAATATAGTGTAAACTATAAGGACCAACGGTGCAATATAGTGTAAATAATAGGGATCAATGATGTAATATAGTGTAAACCACATGGAGCTTTTCCATAATTATTTTAAAAATAGGGACCAATAGTTCAATGTAGTGTAAACAACGGGGACCAAATATGTAACTTACTCTTGAAATTATGATCGTGTTTTACAAACTAGTTGATAAGTTGGATGTTGATGGATAAGCTAGCTTGTTAATAAATTATTTTTAGCAAAAGCTAGCTTATGAATATATAAAATGCATAAAGTGTCTCTTTGAGGTATAAAAATAATGGTTCATGCAAACATGTAATTAGCTTACAAGCAAACTTATTTTTACCAAATATAACTTTAAACTTTAATAAGTTTAGAACTCACGTTCTTATTATTTTCATTTTACGTTGAGAGTGGTCCTCGACATGGGCATACCTATTTTAGGGTGGGAAAATTACCAACAACGCCGATCAAGGAAACTCCAAAATGATGGAACAGGTAGCAGGGAACACCACCCCCACCCCTACGAAATTCAATTTTGAGACCCCGTTGTGGTGGCCATCCTAACAAGCTAGTCCCTTCTCTCTCTCTCTCTCTCTCTCTCTCTCTCTCTCTCTCTCTCTCTCTCTCTCTCTCTCTCTCTCTCTCTCTCTCTCCTCCCTCCCTCTCTCTCTCTCTCATCATTCTCTCTCTTTTTGTGTGTATGTGTATGTCTCTCTCTCTCATCTTCTTTTTTATTTTTTTTAAATGGTTATTGGGCAGATGAGCAAAATGATGAGTATTGCAAGAGTTTCAAATAGGTAGAATAATGGAAGAGGGGGAGGATAAAAAGCCAATGTGATAAGTGAGATGGAGGGGTGAAAGTATGGGTATTTCCTTCACCCTTAGCATATACAATGGCACATGTCATCATGTGATTCTTCCGTCATAGCGTAAAAATTATAGGGTCGTTTAAATTTAAAAATGTGATTGAATTGTTTAAATTAAAAAAAATTAATTAAATTATATGTGATATAATTATTTTGTTAACTTAATCAAATCGTAAAATAATATCTTGTTTTATTTATTTTGATGCCAGTATATATGTGTGTATGCATGTGTTTTTTTAAAAATTTTGTTTTTCTTTTTTTTACTTTTTTACAAAAAAATAGAAAAAAGACAATAATGATTTTTAATTTAATGGAGTTAATAAAGAAGTTAGACTATGTTTGACAAACTAGTTGATAGTTAGTTGTTGATTAATAAGCTAGTTAGTCAATGACAAGTTAGTTTATGAATAAATTATATTTGACAAAAGTTGGCTTATGAGTATGTAAAATAACAAATAAATAAATTAATAATGGTATAATTAGAAAAAAAGAAATACAAAAAACTCTAAAAAGCTATCTTTATGTAGCTTTTTAAAAAGGTAGCTTATAAATTACTTTTTCTTTATCCAAACATGTATACAAAAAATAAAATAACTTATAAACTAGTTTATGTTTGTCAAACAATACCTTGATAAAAAATGATAATAAGTTAAAACAAAATGAACATCACAATTCACAAATTCCAAATCCAAAATAAGCATAAACTATATACCTTAGTAAAAAAAAGTTATCAAAACATATGAACTAAATTCACACAATTCACTCTAAAATTAATTATATTTTTATTATATATTTTTATTTAAATAATTAATTTGAAATCAGTAGATAAAATTGATTCTAATTTGATATCAAATTTCTTTCTTATTGATTTTTTAGAGTATGAACATTTAAGACCATTAAATTAGTGTCGTTATTCAATACATTTTTTTACATAACTTTCTGAAGTAGGAGTGTTTATATAGGTAAACCTAACCATTAAGAACCTAATAAATGGTTAATCGTATAGCCTCTTTGACAAATTATTTATGCAATTATTGTAGTTAATTGTCACAACTCATAAACAATTAGATATCTAAGACTAATTCATTAATCTTTAAAAAAAATAAAAAAAATGAAGGATTTGATATATTTATAGAACTTTCCAAATTGGCTATATAAAAATATCCATTTTAACTCAAAATTGAAGAAAAATAAGTTAGTGCACAATATAGACATCTAACTTTTAATTTAACTTAAACCTAATATGTTTTTTTTGTAAAAATCTTGGCTTTGACGAAAAAGATAGGTTCGTAAGACCATTCATATTGGTTGTCACTTTTGCCAATGATACCAGCTGTCACATCAGTTTTTCACTATTTTATCATTTTTACCAATTAAACCACAATAGTTTTGACTATTGTCAAAAATATTTTATTTTATATTTTTTTTTAAATACTAAAATACATAATAAAAACAATTAGTTTTAAATTAAACTAATAATAATATTAAATATTTTAATAATTAAAAATTACATTAAAACATTAAAAATAAAAATAAATTCCATTAAAATACTTTAAAATTAATTTTGACGTTCATAATGGAGTTTCACACGTGTTGGGATAAATCGGTGCGAAGGTTGACGTGCGTCTCTCAGTTTTTTACCTTTTTTTGAACAACAACAATTTATTAAAACTAGCAATGCACCAACAATTTATTAAAACACCAAGAAGAACGACAAGAAAGTAAGAAACAGCGGCAACAAAAACAAAAACGGTAGCAAACAAGCACCGCACCAAAAAAACAGCCGAAAGACCTCCGTTTTTACTTGGTTGACGTTTATTACTCGGTCTTCTTCGAAGATAGTTGTTTTAATATCTTCGGTTAAAACCTCTAATTCATCAAAATTATAATGTGAAAAGCTTTCGTCTTCACGAATCATGTTGTGTAAAATTACGCAAGTGTACATAATATCCCTTAATTTCTTATGAGTCCATACCCGTGCCGGTCTTGTAACAACGTGCCATTTTTTCTGAATCACCGCAAAGGCCTGTTCAATGTCTTTCGTAGTCGATTCTTTACGTTTCTTAAACTCGACATGTCTCTCGTCCGTCGTCGAAATAGTATCCGTGTTTGTAGTGTGTATCATTCACAACAAACAAACTATCGGGTGCTTTATCTTCGAATATATCGTTGAAGATCGGTGACTGATTTACAACGCTTATGTCGTTTGTGGCACCCGAAACACCGAATAATGTGTGTCATATCCATAGATCATATGATGCAACTGCCTCTAGAGTTACTGACGATCTAGGATGATCACCTCTATGCTATTGATCCTCTCCATGCGACGAGACAATTTTTCCAATACCAGTGCATACAATCTATGAGATAGAATAGAGATCGAGATGGAGATTGAAACAGATATATATATATAGTCCCCTTAATTTGCAAACTGTGTAATTTGTGCAAACTTTGCAAACTAATATAAACCATTGATTAGATAGATTAATGAACAAGATTAATTGTTGATAATTAGGGGGTTACAACTAACCATTTGAAATTCAATTTCAAATTAATACCCTTACAAAAATAAACTAAACCTATTGCCAAAATGGATTATGATTGGTGGAATCTTGGTTTGCAAAGTTTGCACAAATTACACAGTTTGCAAAATAAAGAGACTATATATATATATGAGTTTAAAAAGAAAATAAAAAAAATAAAAATAAAAAAAGAAACTAGTTGTTGGAAGCGACCGTTGGAGGGGGGTGGGTGGGTCGTCTAAGGGTTTGGCAACGCTATGCCGTTTTGGTCGCTTATCGATGGACCTCTGCGGTGTTGCCGAAGGTACCGATCGGTACCGATGGCGATACCACACCCTTGACGGACCATTGCGGATGGTCTAATCTGCAAGATAGGAGAGAAAGACACGTGAAATTGACCAAACTAGTCAAAATACTCGATCAAATTGATCTACTAGCCAATTGTCTCCTTATTTTACACTTTTGTCACTACTTCCATAATCTATATATCCATAATTACGGACCCGGGCAAAAAGTGTAACTTCTTTTGAGATTTCTTTAAAAAGTAATAATTCATGCATTGATGTAGTAATTACGAACCTAGAGTCCTAGACTCTATAACTACGACCTAAGCTCTTAAAAATGTTTTTATTTTCAATTATTTTTAAAGAGACATATACCGTATACAATTTTTTATGTTTTATTTGTTAAGTCTGTAATTACGGATTTGTACACCACCAAAGTCATGTCATTTATACAAAATAAGGAGATAAATAGTTAGAAGATCAACTTAATCGAATATTTTAAAGTTAGGCCAATTTTCGAAAACACACCTATCTATTCTAGGAAGTAAAAAAAGAAGAAATTAGTAAAATAATTTAATAATGAGTCGACATCATACATTACTATTCCACATAGAAACAGAAAACACTTTTTGAGTCTGCTTTTTATGGGGAGAGATAAGGTTTTCCACATAGAAACAGAAAACACCTTTTGAGTTTGGTTTTCTTGGAAGAGATAAGGTTATCAAGAAGGAAGCTTATCCCTGACCTGGGTGCAGGCCTTTTCCATCTCTCTAAATACAAAATATATTATACTTATCTTTTATTTTTGTCAAGATCAATTAAATTTGGGTTTATATAAGATCAAACTATTTTCGTAAAACTAATAAACCTAATTTTTTACACATGAAACTTTACAGTCAAACATCTATGAAGGTTCATATTTCTATCTTTAGAATGTTTTGCTGTGAAATTTAAATTTAAAACTTAATTTTATCGATTTTACGAAAACATATTGGTCTCGAATAAACCCAATTCAGATTAATTAATTATTAAAGTTATTTAATAAACAACTCCACCAATTGATATTCAAAATGCACACTGACTTGGGATGAGTGCTTTCACATGCTACTTGACTACAACCACATACTACAACACATGAGTAGCACAATCACTAAATAAATATTTTTATTGCTTCAATGTTATTTTATCTTATACTTTGACCACAATTATCTCCTTATCTCTCCAATCCAAAGAGAAAAAATGAAACAAAGTTAATTATTTATTTGTGTCTTGATAGTTGATATGAAAGAAAAGAAAAGGAAACGAGAAAGAAATGTTAGAATTTATAATATCTTTTATTATTTAAAGATTGTAATAGATGGATCAGAATGTAAAAATAAAGAATTAAGAACACCTTAATAACTTTTTATAGGGTATAATCATCAAGTTTTTTATTCATAAATAGTAGTAGATAATGATATTTTAAGTAAACTAAATGATAAAGTTATTCTTAATAATAAAGAGAGAAATTTGTTTTCATCTCATTACTAAAATTAAAAATATAATTGAAAGAGATATATTGATCTTTTAAAATAAAATAAAATAAGAATACTAGTGTTCATTTATAAACATTCTTTTTCACATTTTAAAGAAAAGTTCTATAAGAAAAATTCTTGCTATTTCTTCCGTTTTCTTCTTTTCAAAAAATAATATTAAGTTGTCTGGTTTTCCAGTGCTGTGGTGGATTGGTTATTAATCGGGGGTTCATAACGTCATAACCGAGTTCGAACCTTCCTATGCACATTAGTCGAGTTTTTGACCGGACACCCTTTAAAAAAAATAAGTTGTCTGGATAAACCATTTTAGAATTTAGGGTACCAATTAAGATAATTTGCACAAAAATAACAGAATTTACCTTTTTTCTGTTAAAAAGAAAACCTCAAAACAAAGATCCTGAAAACTACAAAGTACTTTCATCTTTGATGCATTAACTATTGTCCAACTGCCAACCATGTAATTTATAAGATTAAAATATAAAAGATAAAATTTTAAATAAAACAATTGGTGTACATACGTGCATAGAAACAAATTGAAACTGTATTTTACATTTTATACACCTATGAATATAATGTATACATATATATTATAATTGTATTTTAATTTTTATACACCTATGAATATTATAAACTATTTGTATACATATATGTATATTGTCCTTAGAAGTAGATTCATACGAGAAATTTTCAAATTTAAAGAAACAAACAAAAGTTTCATAACCACGTATTATATGAGACCCTATATAATATAAAATCATGTCTGATTTAACAGTGGAACCCATTAAATCAGATATGATTTTTATATCTATGAAACCCACATCATATGTGATTATAAGAGAAATCGTTTGTTCCTTTAAATAGAGGATCTTCTCGTATAAACCTTCCTCATTATCCGTATAACAATAACATAACGTTCTTTAGCTTTCAACTTTTTTACGGTTTTTTTTTTCTTTTTTCAAAACCTAAAGAAGAAAACTAATTTATAGACAAAGTGCGAATCAAATAATTTGTTATGGATGAAATTAGAAGAAAATGATAAATCAAGTGGAGGTTTCTTCAGATTGAAGAAGCTTCTATTAGTTAAGATGATACTTGTAACAAAGCCAACATTCATTATAAATAAGGCCAACTGTCCACACAGTGTGTGAAAACTTCAGCACATGGTAACCTCTTTTCTTTCAATAAGAAAAGCTCAATTCCAAGTGCCAAAAATACCACCACATAAAATCCTTTCTTTTATAAAGTGCTTATACATATTTACATCATCAAGCTTTGATAAATTTCCAGCCAGCCAGCCAGCAACAAGTCATTCAGCCATTCATTCAGTCAGTCCTTGAAGAGAGCAAGTGTTAAAAGATGGGGTGAATTTGTCTGGTTAGTTGCAAGGTCGTTAACACCTCCACCACCATCATCATTATACTTTGCTAATACCACCTGCAACATCACTTACCATTTATTTAATAAAAAAAACACCAATTTATTCGCACTTAGGGGTCGTTTTATCCAAATGCTTACCCGATAAGCTCTTACTGAGGTAAAAATTTACTCACAAAACGGCTTAACAATTAAGCACTTTTTTTGGATAAGGTTCACCTGGGTTGCACAGACTACATCCTGGGTAATTTTTACCGAGAGCTAAAACATGCTCCCCTGGGATTAATACTCAGTGGCCCCTGGTTGCTCACCCCCGGATTCGAACTTGGGTGGGTTTTTCCCTAACACCAAGCCTTAACCGGTAGGCTGCCCCATTGGGGTTGCAATTAAGCACTTCCCGGTAAGACTCTAGGTCCTTGCCAAGGACTTACCGGATAAGTGTTTGGTAAAACGGCCTCGAAAACCAAAGGAGTGTTAGCCTAGTGGTAAGGCTTGGGCACTGCATAGTGGTGAACCCGAGTTCGAATCCTGGGGACGCATTCTGGAGGTACGGGGCTTCGACCCCGGGCTGCATGCTTTAGCAGTCGGGCTTCGGCCCAAAAATTGCCGAGGATTAGTCTGGGCCCAATGTGGTCTGGGATACCTCTTCCAAAAAAACGGCCTCGAAAAGTCATTTGGGTGTTCCAAGAAATACAGCAAGAAGCACTTTTTTTTTTCAAATTTGTGAACCCAAAGACAAAAATCATCTGATAGTTTTGCTATAATTACTGATTCGAATTTAAATGTTTTTTGATCTGGCAATTGCAAGTAGATGATTAGAGTTTAAATACCTGCTGCTTCATTTCTTCTGTTTCTTCGGATAACTTTCTTTCCTGCATACATACATACAAGTATAAATGTTAGATTCATACAAGTAGGTACGAGTGAGGAAGAAACCTTTAACGACCTTGCAGTTAACCGATGAATTAGCCTCACGTATAAAAGTGCAAACTAACCCAACCTCATCAGCCAGCAACACGATGATCGTTTTCAAGGTATGACCATTGATTATATACTTGTATAATTTGTATACAGTTAATTATATGGAACTCAAGAAATTATGGATATGTACTAAATGGTCAAAAAGCTAGTTATTTTTAAGAAAGTGCTGTTAATGGAAGTTTTTCCTAAGCCACTAAACCTGTAGAAGTTGTCTTGGCTTTGGCCCGGACACCCTTCCAAAAGAAAAACCTGTAGAAGTTATCTATTTGGCCTCGACATCATCTCGATCACATTCGAGTAGAAGAAACATTTACTACTTTACTCTCTCAGGACCCCACTTCACGTCAAATTTATACCGGCTAAGTTTAGAATGATCTGGTTTGTATATTATGATCCTCATTTACTTTGCCTACAAATATAAGATATGCATTGGCATCATAGAATTTAACAATGGCGAAAGAAAAAGTCTTTCTCCATTTGGCCATAAAATAGGACCGAATGGATCACTTTATCATAACTTCAGAATCAGAGGTTTAACATCTTTTCCACACTGTACCGCAGGATTACAAGTTCTTGCCGTGATTGTACTAGTTTTTGAGGACTATCTTTGTCATTAGTTTAATTTATCTCATAATTCATGTGATGTTTCAAAAGGGTAGATAATAAACGATTCATTTCTTCTTATTTGCAACTAAACAGTCATAGATCTCTATCAAAGAAGGTTAGCTCACTTGGATAGGTGGGGTGAAAGCCACACTACCTGGGTTCGATTCCCACGGGCAACACTTTCCTGCGATATCTAGACTCTGGATCTGGTCCTTTGGGGCTGGGTTCGGGACCGGTTTGGGTTGGTCCATAAGGCCCGTGAAACCTGCCGGTCAGGTTCAGCCATAGGTTGGGCCCGGACGCAGCGGATTAGTGGGATTGCCTGTAGGGAGGCCCGATACCGCTGGAACGTGTGTGTGCGTTAACTTGCCGTTCAAAAAAAAAACAGCCATAGATCTCTAGAAGAGCACCAATTTCCCTTATATCCGACAATATCTTCCGCATTTGTAACATAACCTCTTAAGATAATGTTTGAGATCCTGTATGTTGCCTATGGTTCCCTTTGAGGGAGTTATGGTAGGACCCTGGCCCAAACGTTTTTCCAATATAGTGTCACCATTTTATTCAAATATCACGTTATAGAAAATGAATCAATTTCATTCCCACCGGACGTGCTATAATTGTACATACCAAAATACTAATGTTCATTTGTCTTGATTAAACAGACAACATAGCTCTTGGGATGAGGTAGGCCCTTGGAAGAATAGTGTGCAAAATTTACTGATATGTTCCAATGCACCTACTTTTTTCTTTTTCTTTTACTTTGTAAACTAGCCTTTTTCGTTTTACCTTTCCGCTATAGGAAACAACCACCCTACCCTCTGGGGAAGAAGACAGGTTTAGTTAAGTGAAATGAACTCGGTTCATTAGGTTTAGCTAAGTGTTGAAAGAAGTCATGGTGTAACTATAAACCCTCAAGTGGTTAGATACAACAACAATCGAAAAAATCTTTTTATCTAAGGTAGATATAAACAATCAATAACATATGTAAACTTTAGTGCTCAAAGTGAAACAATCTCATTTCGTGGATTTGACTACATATGTGCTAGTAATGGACCTCAAGGTTTGCATATAGAAACGAGGTACATATAGTATAGGCATACCCTTTCGTGAAGTGTCGATATGTACTCCATCATCAATTGTGTCTGCATAAAATCAGAATCATTGTCAAATGTCAGACCTAATAGCCAAACCATTCAATCAAATTAAACTGTCGAAAAAAGAAACCTTTTAACATAATTGCAATAAACCACTACTCTACTCGCACATATCAAATACTTAGGATGCCATATTAGACACCGACTACAAGTAAGCTAACTTATCCATTGCATGCCCTGGTAAAAAAATCTCTTTGTAACTCCAAAATATCATGATTCAGGATAAAGAGGGTTTTTATCCTTCCCAAAATCAATAAAAAAGGCTAGCTAATTGTAGTGTTCCGATTTCCAAATGCTCTACCACCCAACCTTTTCTTCTTACAAATATAAAAGCGCCACATGAAGTTTTAAATCGTAGTCGCGCCTGTCGTTTGGAGATCTCGCAGAAGGAATGTAGTGCATTTCAATAAACTCCACTCCTAAGGGACCGTTTGGTTTGTAGGAATGCAATGGATTGGATTTCATGTATCAAGTTGGATGTGGAAGGATTTGAAATACCTTCGTGTGTTTGGTTTATAGGATTTGAATTCCATTATTTATAAGAACTCATTAAATTACCTTGAAATCCTAGCCACTCCCTTGGGATTTCAAATCCAAACATTCCAGCAAAACAGACACGGGATTGCAATGGATTTGAAATCCAAATCCCCCAAAATGCATTCAATTACCGCGAATCCAAATGGACCCTTAGGCCCCATTTGTTTGCAAGAATGGAATGGATTTGGATATCAAATCCATTCCAATCCATTCCAATCCCGTGTTTGGTTTGCAGGATTGTCCGGATTTGAAATCCTAGATTTTCTTTGAAATCCCTCAAACATAGGATTTCGAAATCCCAAGGAGGTGGCTAGAATTTCAAGGATTTGTAAACAATAAGGTTTTAAAAGATGTTAAAAACAGTTGTTTTTAATTAATAAGTCAAATAAAAGGTAATTTAATTAATTTTATATAATTTTCTTAACTAACGGGAATTCAAATCCATTCCAAATCCTACAAACCAAACGCACGTATACCATCTCTTCTTTTGTGTAGCAAAACAAGTTTACAAGATGTATGCAGAACTGACCAAAGAAGCTGAACTCCCGGTGGCAGAAGATCACGCCAGTCGGAAAAATTCATGTATATGGTGGTATCTAGAGATCGATGTAAAATTCAACATCGTGACTTTACTTATTCGACATGACTTTAGTCCACCAAAAGGGTATCATATGACAACAATTTCCCTAGTAAGCGTTAACCGTGGTAAGAGTCTTCACTCTCACTTATCGGCTTGGTTTAAAAAAGCGCGCATTATGCGCGCATAATGCGTGATGCGGTGGATGCGGTAGCTGGAACGCATCAGGCAGACTGATGCGGTCGGGATACAGGATGCGGTCCTGATGCGTCCGATGCGCCCCGATGCGCCCTGATGCGCGATGCGTTCTGATGCATCTCTGATGCATTTTTTGTTTAATTTTCTAGGGTTTTATAGTTGGGTCTTTAAACTCTTCATGGGCTTTAAATTTTAGGGCTTTTAAATTTATGGGTTTTTATTTTATTTTCTTGGGTTTGACCTACTAAAAAGAAAAGAGCCGTTGAGTGTCTATCTACGAGACTACGACTCACACCCACAGCTTCTCATCTCGCCTTCTCCATTCTCCCTTCTCCATTCTCACTGCTGGTTTGATCGACATGTGACTCACACTCACACTCACACTTTTTGAACTACTTTATGTTATAATTGAAGTATTTTGATAGGTAACTATCATTAAGGTATAAATTGATATGTAGATATAATTTATAAGTATTTTTTGAATATTGGGCGCATCGTGTGCATGATGCGAGCGCATCCGCATCACGCATCACGCATCGGCTTTCGAGACCCTTAGCGCATCGGACCGCATCACGCTTTTTAAAACCAAGCTTATCGGGTAAGACTCTCGTTCCTTGCCTTAGTTCTTACCGGGTAAGGTTCTTGGTCCTTGCAATATTCATCCGGTAAGATAATTTGACGTTTAAGCACTAACCACTATAGTTAAAACAAGCTGTGCAAAATGACAGCTGGGTCCTTTCTTTACAAGAACAAGAAACTGAACAACCAATCTACACTAATGTTGTGAAATATGTCAATACGTTCATTTTTATTGTCAAATTGTGTCACCATCCTGAAAAATTCTGGGGTCCGCCTTGTAGTTGTGCTTTAGCACCGATTTCTTCCAAGGTTTGTTTACTAAAATACACCCAGCCAGAGTAGTTACGTCCACAAACAAAGTAAGACCTATACGTATTGATATCTCCCTTGTAGCACATAGTAGGTAAGCCTAGAGACGAGGCTTTGACTTCAATGTGTAGGTTGACCACTAGCAAAGCAACCATTTGCCAACAAATTAATTGACTCCATTAAATGGTGTAGAAGCTAGGAATGGCTAGCATAGAGTTCCTTGGAACAACTACTAGCCACTTTCTACTTCATGTAGGTTTGCTAAAGCTGCAATACTCTTCTATATGCTTGCAAAACCACAGAACTAATTAATCTAATTAATTTAGAGTTGTTTTACGAAAATTGGAAAGAGAATTCCGATGGACTAATCCGCCAGAAATTGTAAATTTGCCGAACTTTTTGGTCGAAATAGGCTTGTTGTTTTGTAGTGCTAATGGTTTGGATTCCGTAAATGAGAATAAGGACAAACACATATTACTTTCAAAGCAGCATCTACTTTTTCACAATGCCTTGCCACTTTCCTCTTTTAGTCTATTCAAACAAAACCTTATTATAGCCTCTTGTATACGAGCATCTATGACTAGTGTTTTATTATACCGAAGGCTGCTAGCTTGGATACTCTTTTTCTAAAATCAAGATTAGTTCCCACTTCCCACCAAATCACAGGTCACTATAAAGACTCATCAATGATTCTAAAAGCTCTTCCTATCATGAGCCCACTGAAATGAGAATTAGAGCCACTTAAGCTAATAGAACCCATAACTGAAACCATCTTAAGCAGATAGAACCTTATAAATCCATGAGTAAATTACAGTCTTCGTCCGTATGGTTTATTAGAAATTGTGATTTTCGTCCCTATGGTTTATAAATTGCGGTTTTCTTCCTTATAATTTGTAATTCCTTACTATGTTTGTCCTTATGATTTACAACTTATTATGGTTTTGGTTCTTGTGGTTTAAAATTCTTTACTATTTTAGTCCCTAGTACTTTAAAGGTGGGAATTATTTCAAGGACAAAAATAACAATAAATTACAAACCACAGGGACTAAAATCGTAATTTACTCTAAATCCATCTATATAATGAACACAAAAATAGCAGCAAAACATGTGAACGTGTAAAAATGAAACGAGAATTACAGACAATACTACATTACCACAATTAAACAATTGAAAACTGAACCATAGAATAAACTAGAGGAAATTAAAGTTTGGATGAATAAGAAGGCAGACAATTACCTTTCTCGATCGTGTATGCATAAGAGCAACACTAATTTCCTCCTCTAACCGTGTCATGTCACTCACAGATGAACCACTCGGTTCTTCAACAAGCCTGTGCAAGATGTGGCATTATCATCAAACTCAATAAATCCTCCATGGACCAATATCCATGATCATATCTTGGAGTGCACTCCTAACAATTGCATTATTTGTTTGACCAAATGTCAAATACATAGAGATATTGTATCTCAAATATTTTGTTTACCTTTCCACTGACTGTAGGAGCTCTTTGAATGTTCGAAAACTACCACACTCATTCTGAAACCCCAGTGGGAGGAAAATTTTAGTGTAATCAGATGAGATATCTATCTTGATTACAAATCTAATTGTTGGTGGTAAATATGTACATCAGTAGTAAACCAATGGTTTACAATAAAAAGTATTTACTTACACAATCTTTGCCATCGCCCTCCTGGACGGCCCTCCCTTCCGCCTGAAGACAGCTTTTCTGATACCTAGATATAATACGCTCCACACTGAACCATAGCTAGTTAGAGAACATCTATATTCAATAATTCCAACTTCTTCAGAAATATCAGAACATTCTCTTTACAAACTTATATAGATGCAAGGGGTACAATATTAACTAAAGTAAGAGTAAATTACAGATTTGATCCCTGTGGTTCAGTGATTTTATGGATTGCATCCTTAGGCTTCACTAATTACAAATTTGGTCCTAGTGGTATGCATTTTCTGTTGGATTTGGTGCCTATGGTATGCGATTTTTGTTGGATTTGGTCCCCGTGGTATGCCTTTTCTGTTGGATTTGGTCCCTATTGTATGCACAGATTTATTGAATGGCCGAAGGATCAAATCCAAAAAAAAAAATGCATACCACAGGGACTAAATCCATAATTAGTGAAGCCTAGGACGAAATCCATAAAATCCACTAAACCACAGGAACCAAATCCACAACTTACTCTTAAAATAAAATTTGCCAAAGCCAAAGCTTGACCCATCAAGTGTAAAGGCCTAGAAAGAAAAGCCCCACCGGCCCACCCTAACACCTTGTTATGAATTGCCTAGGTTTCAATCCCAAGAGCGATTAATTACCAATGTAGGTTTCCTTTTCTAGATCTTCGCAAGGGAATGAATTTGTACATAAAACTTGGAAGAGTCGCCAATCCTTACTAAACTAGAAGTAAAAGCAATGCTTGAACTAGTCAATTCTATAGAAGTGGGTGGATCCTTTAGCCACAACTCTAGTGATTAAGGCTTAACATCTCCACTTCTACTGCTTTCTTCGGGGCTAGTATAGCAAGAGCCTCATCAACGGTCTATGGTACTTAAGACGTTGTTCAAGTTGTGAATAAAGCTCTTAAGATTTGAGACAACTTGTAACATCCCGTTTCCAGTTAGTTAAAGTTTAACCTTTTTGTTAAGTCTTGAGTTAAGTGGTGTCTTTTGTGTAACCTTTTTATAGGGGTTAAAGTGTAAATTTGTAAAGTATAAGGTTAGTGTGTTATATATGTATGAAAGAGGAAGCCTAGACCTCTCATTTGCACTAAACGTAATTGAGAGAGAGTTAGGGAAATTGGTGAGCTCTTGGGA
The DNA here is from genome assembly GCA_030169165.1 of Centaurea solstitialis. NCBI lineage: Eukaryota > Viridiplantae > Streptophyta > Magnoliopsida > Asterales > Asteraceae > Centaurea > Centaurea solstitialis. The sequence goes on along the minus strand of CM058041.1, from coordinate 107,309,115 downwards.
GATAGCAAGGGAGGAAGGTCAATTCGGATTGGCAAGTTCTTGTTGGTTATTGATTGGTGGCTAATCAGAGGTAATCATTGGTTGTTTATGTGTTATATATGTTTAATTGTAAGTCTATCCCAAAATTTAGGGTTTTGGTTGATTGTGGATGAAATTGGTGTTCTTTGGATCACCAATTGAGTGTTATGGATAGTTTAGTGTTAAAATGGTTGTTGTAATCTTGTAGAGCCTGGAAATACGAAACCATGGCTTTTTGAATCGGTCGAATTGGGTTTGGGATGCAAAAGTTATGCCAAAAAGATGAAAACTCGATTTTTGGGTTCGTGCTGAATTTTCAGCACCTAGCGATCGCTAGGTGATGAAGCTAGCGATCGCTAGCCATGGAAAATGAGGGCTAGCGACCACCAGATGATCGTGAACTCGAACAGGAAGTTGGGAAAAATAGCTAGCGATCGCTAGCTATCAGCCTAGCGACCGCTAGCCCCTGTTTTGTGTAGAAAAACTGTTTTGGCTGTAACTTTCGCGTCTTAGCTCCGATTTTGATACCGTAAAGTCCGTTGGGTTCGTAATTGAATTATCTAGCTTTCTAGAGAGTCTAGTTTAGGTCTAGGCTAAGTGTGTTAGTTATGAGCCTTAAGTGTTTCGGTCATGAGCCTTAAGGTGTCGTTATGAATGATATTCATGTGTGCTTTGCTATAATGTGATATATAGGTGATTGTTATACAACCGTGTGGTGAGTTGATCTTAATTACTGTGAAGCGCACCAAGGTGAGTACATTAACCCTTATACGTGGCTTTATGTACAAATTGCATGTAATACGTATGTGGTTATGAGACTAGCATGTTGTGTGATGGCGTATCCATTGTAGTGGTGGTGGCCACCGTGGGTATAGTCCTTGTGTTAAACTGATATCAGTATGTGGTGGTTCTTACCGGCGTGTACCGTAAGGACTTTGGTGATGGCATGTCTAGTTCTCATATGCGTGGTGATTTGCGATATATGGTTTATGTGTATTGTGGTTTGTGCTCACTAAGCTTTCAAGCTTACCCGTCTGTGGATTTCTCTTTTAGTTGCAGGTTCCTCCGGGAAGGCTAAAGGGGAGGGCTCGGCTTGAAGTTCCGATCTTTTGGGAGTCTCAGTTCCGTTTGGTGATTTGAGAAACAGTCGTTTTTAATTATTAAGCAATGGTTTTTATGAGATAGAATACAATTATTTGTGATGAACCTCGTTTTGAGTATTTTGAGTTAAAAGTCTTTTGAATGTTGTTTAAATCTTAAAGGTTATAAAAGCATCTTTTTGGACAAATTTCCGCTGCAAAGGTTACTTTAATTACTTCCGTTAACTATTTCCGTTAAATTTAGAAAATTGGATTTGAATTGTTACAATTGGTATCAGAGCCTTGGTTTAAGGGATTCGAGCATTCACGAGAGGTGGGTGCTTGGACTTAAACCTAAGAGCTTGTGTTTTTAAAGCAAGTAACCTTTAAAAACCTTGATTTTAGTAAATAGGGAGTGTGAACTGAGCCAAGGATCGGAGCATCGAGACGGGGTGAGCACAAGTGTATATATCACATAATTGTTATTGTTAATGTGAATTGCGATTAACATGCTATCGTAGTGACGTATTAGCATGATTGAGTGTGCCTAGCTATAGTGTGTTGTAATTGCTATGTTAAATATTCATTGAAGTTTGATTGTGGTTGACATGCTATCTATTGATTGTGTTAGCATGTTATGAGATTGTGTGTGTGATGGATAAGCTAGCATGAAAATGATGTGTATATGCTAGATGATATGAATATTATGTGAGTTCTATAATGTGATGTAAATACTCGAACTTTGCGGTGATTAGAATGGTGTAGTGTAACTCTTATGCTATGATAGTTAAGGAGTTGCCTTGTATGTGTGTATCACTTTTGTGGTGTAACCGAAATCGGGGATTTGAACCTTTGGTGACAACGTAAAGCCTAGATATGTAGGGTATAATTATGATGATATAAGGGCCCATATCATCACCATTATATTGTACATGTTCGGACTTGGCGAAGTTATAAAGGGTATCTATGGACCGACTAGGTTGGGAAGGGTAAGTAGCATGCTATGATAGGTTGTATAAACCTTAGTTGGGATGATTGCGTGATGGCTTGTGTAAGGGCATGCTATAAATCAAGTGATAGGACGTATGTGTGTGTCCTCGAAAAGGTTGAATAGACCACTCAATAGCATGTTAGGAAGGGTAAGGTGTAGTGAGGGTTGTTGACCCGAACACTTTAGTCAGGACGAGAACGAAGTGGTCATCGTAAAAGCATAATGTTATGTGGGGTAGTATGGGTTATGGACAAGGGTGTCCTAGTTATGTTGGGAAGTGTTATGACTACATAATTGGATTAAATATCTGCAGTCAGTGAATTTAGTGGGCAAATCTGTAAATCGGGGTACCAATGGTGAAGTTAGGACCAAGTTTGTATCGATGAGTGAGAATCTCGTGGAGAACTCTCTGGCATGTCTTTGTTTGGTTGTTACTGAAGAGTTCGAAACACGATTCTCACATGTGAGTTGTTTAGAAACACCGGTACAGATTTGATTTCGACGGAACCATGAGGAATCTTGAGTTACCGATAAGGACTAGAGGGTGGTATAGGCTCACTACAAGATAGTATTGGCCTATATAGACAGTATTCTGGGTTGGCAAGGTTTTGCATGAAGTGTTTTCGCGTGTTATCACCCAAGTGAAGTAAGAGTTGGTATTGGAGATCCACATTTTAGTGGAGGCACTTGGGTCGTAGGTTGAGGTGACTCATGAGCGAGTTCGTATCGTTGGCATAGATGACAGAGCCGGTGAATAAAACCACCGTCTTGTTTGTGGGTAAGGTCGCTCATTTGTTCAGTTATGTGGCGAATGAGCAGTTAAAGACGATCTGATATGTGGGGATACTGGAATCTGAGATAAGGGAATGTGTGGTGATAGTACGGTGAATTGAATTTTATCAGATGCATGAAATTTTGGGATAGAAAGCTTGCATTAGAAGGGCAAGATAGAAGGAAGGAAGTAAACCATTAATTGGTGAATTGTTGGAATGTAGGTGATTGACCATGACTGAGTGAATAGCCTTCTTGTGGAAAGTTAAATCTATGTATTTTATTTGTGTCTAAACAAAATGTGTCGTCATTTCTCATAGAGGTTGTTAAATCTTTTGGAAAAAAAAAAAAAAAAAAAAGGCTATTGTTTAGGAAAATGTGTTTCTAGAAAACCTATGTTAACTCTTGAAGAGATTTTTCTTAGTGATTGCTAAAGTTGTTTCATTTTTTTTTACGATCAAACTATTTTTGTTTTAATTGTAAAAAAAAAAAATGGCGACACTTAGTTACAAAACTTTATAAGTGAAACTAAAAACAAACATGTTGCTATCCTACCAATGAGTGGAAGTGCAAATTAACTCATTTGGTGAAAGGGATCTTGTTTAGCATCTTGCAAGCGATGAAAGTTCTTTTCCGGTCACTTCTTTTGCCTTGGCATCAGTTGGCCGTGCAAGGTGGTGAAATGCCATGTGATGTGTAGGGGTGATTCCTGAAATCATCGTATGTGTGTAATTCATTTTTGTTGGTAATAGGTCATGCATATCTAAGTTGTTTTCATGCTATGGTGCATACCGAAATTTTCAAAATTTCAGATTTACGAAAATAATTTAAATCATTGTGTCATTGTACATGAAGGCTATGAACTCACTAGGTCATGGTGAGGACTGAATGAAGCATAGAGGCAAGTTCATATAATTAAATGTAAGGTATGTCCGTCATGGTCGATTTTAGACCTCGCTGATAAGATGGTGAGCAGCAGTTGATATTTGAAGTCTTAGATCGTTGACTTTAGTAATGTGGTAACAGAGTAATTTATGCTCTTAAGTGGTGTCTAGCGAGTATGGTTGTTAGTAAATGTCTTGTTTGAAGAATAAGACGGATTGTGAAGCCTTGCCTTTGAAAGATGTCTGTAATGCGTCCACATGGTTATCAGTGAAGTTAATGACTGGTGGTTTAGATACTCTTTGGAAGATGGAAATTAGAAGGAAATTTTATTTTTTTTATGGCTATTTGATCAGTTTTATATGCGATAGTGAGAGGTAGTTGAAGGAAGTGAGTATGGGAGTTATGGGGGCTGAGCCTGTTATCCAGGTTGATTTTCATTTGATTCCCGTGTTTCCTACACTGGTGGTTACACCCGTAGGCTTCGAGAGTCAATTGAAGACTGTTGGATTTGGTTGTTGGCACCAAATGAAGTGGTTATGAATTATGGTCCATCTAAATTCAAGAAGGGCAAGATTAGGAGGTAATATCATTCTACCATGTGTGGGGTAATTGGCCTAGATAAGGCAATACCCATTGTGATGTAGTAAGAATGAGCTATTGGGTGGAATTATTGTGTGTTTTGGGTAATCATGAAAAGAGCAAGTGCGGTTAGTGGTGATGAAATAAGTCAACGAGATGGTTAGCATGGATTAGCGCAGTTGTGGTCGTGTTCATTTAGAATGCGATGCTTAGAGAAGAATGGCTTGAACTCTAAGTGGGGGAGAACTGTTGTTGAAAAGGTAAACAATTAATGTTCCATTCCATTAAGATGTATGAAGTAAGTTACTCGAATCATGATTTAGAGATCACAGGGGGTAGTTATCGTGGTTAAGATATAGCGATACCACCTTTATTATTCCGTAAGTCAATGTAATTTGAGCATGCGACAGAGAAAAGTGATGGAGGTTGTTGAGGGTTATAATTGTGGTACCCTTATATATTAGGGATAGCTATTATGGTGGCAGATACGTTGAGTCGAAAGACTCATAGTGTAGTGATGCGAGTACCGTTATTAAGATTGATGGTGATGATTTCGGTGTTGGAGCTGATTAAGAGCTCTAGGGTAGATGCCGTGAAAGAAATGAATTAGAAAAAGAGAGGGTCAAGGGTCAACCGGGCCAGTTTGGGGTGTGACGTTCAACGACTCTTGACTCGTTCAGGTTGTGTTTGGGTGCTAGTGTTGTGTGAGGCAATACAAATACTTCAGGGCGAAGTTCATAAGCCCAAGTTCTCTATACACTCGGGAGTTACCAAAATGTATCGGGACTTGGATATCGATTATTGGTGGTCGAGAGTGAAACGGGTTATGGCCGTTGTAGTAAGAGGAGTGGCAAGGCACGGTGTGTCAGTAATGGTGATTTCTGATCGAATCGTGCGATCTACATTGCGGTTTCTGGGGGAAAATTTATGAGGACATGAGTACTAGACTGCAGTTCAGTACCGTGTTCCATCCTTGGCTAGATGGTCAAAGCGAGAGAACGATTCAAACTCTCGAGGGCATGTTGAGGGAGTGCGTGTTGGATTTTGGCTGTAGTCGGGATACCTATCTACCGTTGGCTGAGTTTTCGTGTAACAATAGTTTCCATGCCTATACCGGTATGGCACCTTATGAGATGTGGTACGGAAGGAGATGTAGAACTCCTTGTTTGGGAAAAGTGGGTCAGCGTGAGTTGGGTAATACTGAAGTAGTTCAAAGGGCGACGGCAGCTGTGAGGTAATTCAAAAGTGGTTACGGATCACTCAGAGTCGTCCGGAAAGCTACGCTGACTAGCGAAGGTCGGAATTAGAGTTCAACGTGGGTGATGTTGTGCTGGTGAAAGTATCATCGTCGAAAGGAGTATTTCGGTTCAGAAAAAGAGGTTAGAGTGGATGTGGAAACCGGACCCTATCCGGAGCTTTTCTTAGCATGAGCGATTTCGGGGACGAAATCTTGTTAAGTGGGGGAGAGTTGTAACATCCCGTTTCCAGTTAGTTAAAGTTTAACCTTTTTGTTAAGTCTTGAGTTAAGTGGTGTCTTTTGTGTAACCTTTTTATAGGGGTTAAAGTGTAAATTTGTAAAGTATAAGGTTAGTGTGTTATATATGTATGAAAGAGGAAGCCTAGACCTCTCATTTGCACTAAACGTAATTGAGAGAGAGTTAGGGAAATTGGTGAGCTCTTGGGAGATAGCAAGGGAGGAAGGTCAATTCGGATTGGCAAGTTCTTGTTGGTTATTGATTGGTGGCTAATCAGAGGTAATCATTGGTTGTTTATGTGTTATATATGTTTAATTGTAAGTCTATCCCAAAATTTAGGGTTTTGGTTGATTGTGGATGAAATTGGTGTTCTTTGGATCACCAATTGAGTGTTATGGATAGTTTAGTGTTAAAATGGTTGTTGTAATCTTGTAGAGCCTGGAAATACGAAACCATGGCTTTTTGAATCGGTCGAATTGGGTTTGGGATGCAAAAGTTATGCCAAAAAGATGAAAACTCGATTTTTGGGTTCGTGCTGAATTTTCAGCACCTAGCGATCGCTAGGTGATGAAGCTAGCGATCGCTAGCCATGGAAAATGAGGGCTAGCGACCACCAGATGATCGTGAACTCGAACAGGAAGTTGGGAAAAATAGCTAGCGATCGCTAGCTATCAGCCTAGCGACCGCTAGCCCCTGTTTTGTGTAGAAAAACTGTTTTGGCTGTAACTTTCGCGTCTTAGCTCCGATTTTGATACCGTAAAGTCCGTTGGGTTCGTAATTGAATTATCTAGCTTTCTAGAGAGTCTAGTTTAGGTCTAGGCTAAGTGTGTTAGTTATGAGCCTTAAGTGTTTCGGTCATGAGCCTTAAGGTGTCGTTATGAATGATATTCATGTGTGCTTTGCTATAATGTGATATATAGGTGATTGTTATACAACCGTGTGGTGAGTTGATCTTAATTACTGTGAAGCGCACCAAGGTGAGTACATTAACCCTTATACGTGGCTTTATGTACAAATTGCATGTAATACGTATGTGGTTATGAGACTAGCATGTTGTGTGATGGCGTATCCATTGTAGTGGTGGTGGCCACCGTGGGTATAGTCCTTGTGTTAAACTGATATCAGTATGTGGTGGTTCTTACCGGCGTGTACCGTAAGGACTTTGGTGATGGCATGTCTAGTTCTCATATGCGTGGTGATTTGCGATATATGGTTTATGTGTATTGTGGTTTGTGCTCACTAAGCTTTCAAGCTTACCCGTCTGTGGATTTCTCTTTTAGTTGCAGGTTCCTCCGGGAAGGCTAAAGGGGAGGGCTCGGCTTGAAGTTCCGATCTTTTGGGAGTCTCAGTTCCGTTTGGTGATTTGAGAAACAGTCGTTTTTAATTATTAAGCAATGGTTTTTATGAGATAGAATACAATTATTTGTGATGAACCTCGTTTTGAGTATTTTGAGTTAAAAGTCTTTTGAATGTTGTTTAAATCTTAAAGGTTATAAAAGCATCTTTTTGGACAAATTTCCGCTGCAAAGGTTACTTTAATTACTTCCGTTAACTATTTCCGTTAAATTTAGAAAATTGGATTTGAATTGTTACACAACTTCCCAAATATACATTCCACAAAAAGACCTTTCATATGAGTATCACATCTAAGTCATCAATAATGATAGCTAACATAGAAACCATAACTTGAGTCAATAAAGATTGTTTCTCGTGACCAAGAGTGTTAAACAAGCTAAGTGATTTTGTTTGCTCAAATCATCTCCTTCCATGCGTACAAAGCTCAATAAGTGGATATTTTAGTTGCCGGCTTGAAAAGATTTGCATCAATTATAGTAGAAAATGAATTCGATTCACATGAGTAGGAACAAAATAGTATTATACAACCATATCCATGAATCCTAGATAAATTTCCTAGTAAAAGAGAAACAAACTTGTACCCTCTTTTTAAAACAACAATGAAAGAAGAATCCTTTTACAGATTTAGGATCAAGTTTTGACTAATGACTAGAGTGAACATGAAAAAGAAGTATGGCGAAAGACACAAAGTGGAAGATCGTAAAGCAATGTGCAGTAAACGAGAACATTATAATGAGGACTTGTTGAGGTGTATCGAAATGAAAGACTTGATTAGGCATAGAATTGATAAGATATGTGGTTGTCGTAAATCCATCACTAATAAAAGTTTTGGAACATAATTAACTAACATGCTTGTGCCACTTCAAGGATGTCACAACTTTTTCGCTCAATGACAATGTTTTTGTTGAGATCATGCATCCAATTTTTTGCACTAATTCACACCATGGCCAACTTTTGATAGACCATTCATCGGTGAAGAGCTAAAAGTTAAAGGGGTAAAAGGTTTTTCTAATCTTTCATTGTGAACGTAAGGACCACTAGTATCGAGTCACGTGGCAATATCAGTTTGAATATCCATGCTTTATTCAAACTAAATATAAACTTAGGTGCCGATTTAGATTGCATGATATTCAATAAAGCTTTATTCAGTCTGCATGATATTCAGTTTGAATATCCAGTCTAAATAAAAGCTTTTATTCAGTCTGCATGATATTCAATAAAGCTTAGGTGCCGATTTAGATTGCCACGTGGCGCGATTTGTTAGTCCTCACGTTCACAATGAAAGATGAACTCACATAAACTTTCCTCTACACACAAATATATATATATATATATATACATAGAGAGAGGGAAGTTCATTTAGAAACCAAAAAAAAGTAAAAACCGTACAAACCGATGATTTTGTGGCTTAAATCAACGAAAACTCTTATGTGCTTATGTTGTCTTGTGTAACATCACCATCACCTTGTTTTAGATTGATCAACCCTGACATCACTGTAAGGTAATCCATTTCCATGCTCAAAATCCAGAATCAAAAGCCTCAAATGCAACAATTTCACCAATCAGATGTCTAATTTTCTCAACCACACACAAGAGCAAGCACAAATAACGATTGAGACGACATAAACTCGTTAACCATTGAGTTGTAGTTCGTTCCAAAATGAGAAGAAACTTCAACAGGGTCGGAGAAATAGTGAGTTTATGCGTAGAATTAAATGTGATTTCATAGTAAGAGAAAATTCAAAGCCAAGAAAAAAACTTATGGAACAGAGAAAAAAAGATGCTCGTGAGGCAAAAAAGATCACAAAGGAAGACTAGAGTTTGAACTTTACCCTACCATGAAAAAGGTCATAATATTCTTGAGATTGAATGGAGTTCAAAACCAAAGATTTAAACGAACCGGTTTGACATCGTAGTCCCCATAATTTGCAACAAAATCTTACAAACAAAAAAAAAAACAAATATCCTACACTTATTAACAAGGAAACTCAAATATATCAATACCAACATGTAATTTACTAAAAGAAACTATATACAATATACCTACTCTCGAAATTCATACGGCCATCCCTAACTATACAAAATGTATTAAACAAAGCATGGTTCATTCCCTAACGCCTTATAGAACATTTCCAATATGGCAAGTATACGGCTTATCAAAATAATATTGCTACTTATGCTAATATGATTGCCATATACATATATTCCATTTAATCTCCTTGATCTTTGTAATTGTTTGGTTACTTGTTTGGTTAGTGGTGTCACTTCAAGAGCCACATTACAATTTTTCTGTCTCACATGGAGGAATTGTCAAAATATTTTGCACTCAATCCTTTGTGAACCTAATAGACTGATAGCAATTAGCTAACATTATATGCTTCATTTAACGGGTAGGAAAAGTATAAAGTAGACATGTGAACAAGTATAGGATCCAATTTATAAGTTATCTCAATATCACATTGAATTTAAGACAAATAAATGTTAATAATTTATTTATATTTGATGTACAAATTTAGCTAACAATGAAGCATCAACTCCAATGATATAACTTGTGGTATCATTTTGATATTCATGGATGCTTTTAAGAGTGCAACAATTTCAAATTTGAATATTGACATACACCATAGTGCACATATTTCAGTATGTCCATTACTTAATCATCTATGACACATTACTATATAATTGCTTCAAAATCTCAAATGGTCATGGTTGCTTTTCATCTCACTTATACATGGTAGCTAATGTGCTTTACTATATTGGCAACGAAAACACATTTTATCTTCTAAGGACATTTACCTATAGTAATCCTCTTAACAAGGTCTTGCTTACAACCATACATTTCGTAGAACACTAGTTATGCACTTATGCAATAATCACGGATAGATTCTATCATCTTTCTATCCATACAAGTTCCTACTTTTCAAATTTTGATAGACCTTAACATTGTTATGAACAAATAGTATGGGATTACCTTAAGGGGTGAGTCAAATACTCTCAGTAAGCTTTTCTTTATTCCAAACATGCAAAAGACATATTCTAGTTCAATAGCATAAGTTGCATAACAATCATCTCATGTGCATGGCTTCATGACATCTTTTGCATTTAAACTACGTAGTGTAATAATATGTTTTTCCTTATATAGATATAATGATAATAGTAATAATAAAATCAACTATGTAGCCCTAAAACCAATGGTCAACGCCCATGCATGGGCCTAATGGATGATTGAGAGTTTGAGACATCCAAGTCAATAATCCTTTGATTTATTAGAAACATATGTGACATCAGAGAATAAACACTCCACTAAAATCTATTGATCTTTGTTTTCCCAATTCACTCCCTAGGTAACTTTATTCCAAGTCTTCCAGGAGCACCACAAGTAGAGTAATCAATTTAAGTAACATATACGGGTAGCAATGCTTACACACAACGCCCTTGGTTGTTGCCAAAAAAAAGGTTCATATTTATACTATACACATGCTCATATATGTAATAATTAAAATTCAAGACTGAGGGAGGTCACAGAGGTCTTTCTAGCTAAGTTCGTAAGTAACTAATCAAAACTACTACTCCAAAATAGTCCAACTCCATCATTGCATATGGCTATATGCATGCATTGTTGAAAAAGATCATACTCATTTGTTTTTCTTTCTTCACATGAAACTTGTTTAAAATAGTTGGCATACATAAAAACAATGCAGTATCAAGGATTAATGTTGCTTCATAGTAAGTAAAGTATTATATCCATTTTCCCCTACTACAACATTAGTTGTGCAATTAAGAATGTCTATGGAAGATTAAGGTTCAATAAATGTGAGAAATAATGCTACCTAAACTAAAAGAAGGGCCTCTTTGCTATGTTATACTCGCATCATCACATGTTTGATACATCATAACTCATAGGTTATTTTCTATTTGCTTCTAGAGCATGTTAGAAAAAGAGGAATAATGAAGGCTTTTATAAAGAAGCCACATCAAGTTCATGCTTTGGCATGAGAAGATCACCAATATATGTCATGCATCAAGAATAAAAGCAACAAAATTCTTGCATTTTGCATGACTTGATGAGAAGAACAGAGTAATAAATTCACCTATGAAAGAAGCGATTAAAATAACATCCATTTTCCTTCCATTTTATAAGAACCAAAATGCCAAATTAAATTGACATAAGTTTCCTGATATGAGTAATTTTCTAGTATTTCTAATTTTACGGTCTTCAATCATGCTTTAGGGTTGCATGTGGACAAATGTAATTTCAAACTTTCTTTGTAGTTAGCTCCTATAGGAATCTAGAGAACACATTATCCATTCATAGGTGTTTCCATAGTTCATGAAATTGGTTTCGAGTAAATGTTCAATTATCGTACACTTGTCCCATTAACACGATTTCTTATCTTCGATGTGGTTAGAGCTTTGAAGCTGGACTTATAGACGCGTTTAAAAGAAGACGCCTCTTGAAGACTTCATTCACCCAATGACAAACTACTACTAGATGGTTATGGAACAATGGAGCTCTAAAGATACAACCAAGTTGTCAATGAACTTTGTGGCCAATGACGTAGCAGTTATACAAACTCAAGGATTCATTCTTGATTTGAAAGCACTTTGTTATAATGTGAAGAGATACAATTTTGATTGCTTTTGTTGTGACTTTCAGTCTTGCCATTAATCAAGTATTATGTCAAACAAAGTTGGTCAAACGACCAAATATTAGGTCGCCTTTAAAGATACAACTTGCTAAAACACTTTGTCTATCCCAAAGTATTAAGCAATGTCGTGAGAACACTGTTCTAGACATACAACCAAGTCACAAAGAACTTTGTGTATAGCAAGTATACAACCAAGTCACAATAAAGCTTAGTGTAAAGCATGCATACAAGCTCAAGAGTCAAGACCCAGCACAATAACTTCTTAGTGACGTAGTGATACAAAAATCGAAGGAAGATGAAGAGGTACTTTGCTCTACGAGATGAAGCGCCAAAAGCTTTGAGCATTCAGAAGTACCAATTTTAGTTTTGTTGTTATTGATATAATTATAGTGATTCAAGAGATTGTATAACTCATGTTGAAGTTATCGTCTCTTTCTAATAATTTGGATGGTACTTTCTAAAGAGTGTAATCCAAATAAATGTCCATAAAGAGCCTAAGTAAATTATTGAACTACCATTAGCAATTATCGACTTCTACCAAGAACTGCCACCAACATAAATCTCCCTAAAGAAGACAAGCATTTGACTCCTAAATTGAATATGTTACATTACTCAAGTGGAATGCAACTATGAAAGGTATCAAAGTCTTACAATAAAAAATAAAGTTCTACAACAATCATGAGAAGTGTAATTTCATGACTTTGCATTACTATCCACACTTCATGCTTAATGTGGGTAGCATCAAGAGTGTTGTAGATAAGGTGTGTATAGTTAAGGAATGGATCATGCCTGCAACATGGAAAGTTCAAATATGTTAATCACAATAAGAGAACTTTTTGTTTATGCACATCGAGTGTGGTTTTCGCTTTCATATACTAAAAGCTAATACCATAAACGAGTAGTTGTATAAAGTGAAAATTGCATGTACCATACAGCCGAGATATTTATTAGAACAAACTCCAATATGTATTTCTAAAATCTAATTCATACAAGTTCTATCAAATACAAATTATAATAATCATGAAATCTAGTAATTCTTTTCAAACCAAGGATATAATTTTCTTTTCCAACATGCACAACATAATATGTGCACCACGTAAAGAGAGAACAATATAACTCATAAGCAATGTAACTTCTCTCCATTTTCAAATCTCATACGACAAACGATACATCTTTTACCTATATTCCTACACACAATACATGTTAAATAATAAGAGTTTGTTCAAAATGACACTAAACTATTAAATATACAAATTTCTAGTACAAAAACATGCCTCAAAATAGCAAGTTCTATAATGAATATTCAAGAACATGTGTAACTATTGTCCCAATATGGAAAAAACTCAAATAACCAACATAACCTAAAGCTTATTAAAATAAGTATCTCAATGGTTTGACTTAAAAATAGAAGAAATTCCAAAAGCTGTTGGATAAATCGAGACAAACATGTAGCCGCCAACGATCTACTAATTTCAAACAGTCACCACTGAAACGGTGAACCCTAATAATACCGATAACGACTGGATAATCTACATATTCATTAAAAAAACCAATCCTATAACCAAATGAGCATCTCGCTACTATCAATTACGCAGATTCCACGTGAAATCGCTAATTGAAGCCCTATAAATCATCATTTGAATCGTATAGCATACAAATAGCCATATTTACAACAGAAAACGTGAAAAAATCGTATCGAAGAAAACGTACTACTGACCTATTTGTACGGCCGCTGCAGTATTCGTAGAGCCTTCCACGGGCGGAGAAGACGATGACGGCTATATCGACGTCGCAGAGAACGGAGAGCTGGCGTGCCTTCTTATGCAATCCCGATCTACGCTTGGAGAAGGTGACTTGCCTGCTGCTTTTATCTTCGATTCTCTTCATTTCCAGCTTCCTTCGTCCCATCGTATGATTGATTTCTCTATCGATCGATCGGAAGGAAGGAATTCTGTAAACCTAGCTTTTGAAATTCCGGTGAGTTCTTCAGATCTCTCTCTACGCTATCTCAATCAATCCCTATCCCTATCTCTATATCATTATATATATTATATATTATATAGATATATATGTATATGTATGAATGAATAATAGAAAGAGAGGTTTTTGAGGATGAAAGAAGCATGATCTCTATTGCAGTAATTTTGAAAGAATTAGGAAAAAGAAGTATAGTAGATGTACGATGACCGATCGTATCACTGACCGTATCTTCTAGTCTTTAGGAATGGCCGACTTTAACTTTTTGACGGTGGTGTATTTTGCTTTTCTTTTATTTTAATAGTGACTCATCATCGAGTTTAATTTACCTTACGAGATGAAAATGACATGATCTTTTTTTAATGCATATAACTCATGCATATGTTCCGACACAAAGTCGACTAGACTAGGTATCTGGACCATACAAGCACCCGACTAATCCTTGGTGACCATGGACCGTCCCATGGTCACGGTATCATCACATGCTCACCCCATGAATCGAACCTAGGTAGACAGGGGATGTCATCTACTGTCTCTTCCAATAATGTTACCGACCACTAGGCTGCTAAAGCTTTGAGACATGAACCGAGAGTCTTACCTAGGAAGTGAGATTGACAAGTCTTACCCGGTAAGACCATACCAGGTAAATTGTTGCATACAATACGTTTTGAGAGACTAAAATATCGTCTGATATGATAAGTGATGGTGTTCAATCTGATCGATAAGCACTTACAGGTAAGTGTTTTAAGTAAATGGTTGGTTGTTTGGTAAATCTTCATAATGAAATTAGGACATGCTTCAATCTGGGTGACTAAATTGTATACTTCATCATCATATCAGCTGACTAAATTTTATACTTCATCACCAACCTTGAATTCAGGTCTTCCCCGTTTCACCACGACAATTTACTCTATTCTGAAGCAATATTCAAGGATACTTATGGTTTCTAAGTTATATGTTTATAGCGCTATTTCTTTATATTCTTGAGTAACATCGTATGTTCTCAGTAGGCGTCAAGCCCAACACTTTTTTCTTGAAACAACATGTATAATAGGTCATCCTAAAAGCAAGCTTTATCATGATTGAGTGGAGAGGCACATGGTCATGTGTAGTCTTTTGTGGAAACAAATAGCATTGGTGAACTAGTTTTTTAGTGAACATTAATTTTGAAGGGAAACAACGATACCTGCCCATGATCTAGACTTGCTAGTTTAGATTAGTAGTTTATCATTCTTTTGTTTTCCCCCTTGTTTTGTTGTCTAAAACTCCTTACTATTTTGTCCCATATGTAGGTGATTACTTTATGGAAAATTTTGCCTTTTCGCATTTATTCAGATCTAAAATTTACCCCTCTTTATAGGGTGTTATATAGTGAATCCCCCATTCTCAACCCTGACCCCATTAAAGTATCCGCCTTGACCCACCTCACTTAATCCCCGACTGGTTCGCATGGGAAAGGAATCCCCGATGGGTTTGGGAACCTGCTGCTTATTAGTTTAGTAAAAACGAATGTGTTTTCAATTTAAAACTACAATCAATCGCCAATATATTAATTAACAAAAATGAAAATCAAATATATTTGTCATCTAATAATAAATCTATATATACTCAACTTATCACACCATCCTTTGCCTATATGAGTATATAGGTGAAGAATCATGTGAGAAGAAGAGTTAACGTGATAAGTAGATATGAACTATTGGTCTTTTTAAATCTCATGTCTTCCCATAAATTGTATTTTAAAAAGCAACTTATCGCATGCCTCTCACCTTGGTGATTCTCATCCTAACGTTGCATCAAATGATTGATAACCATTTCCCATGCTTTTATATTAACTTAACTTTTCACTGAAACCTAACCATATATATACAAAGTTGTAAATAAGAACTGGATAAGTGATCATGACCCTTTATATGACTAAAATAAAATCAAGTTGCTAAAAAAACATGGTCTTGATTGGTCAAAAGTTGCGGCTTTAAGTGGTCGAAATTTGCACCTATGCTAAAAATATAGGGGTAGTTTCATAACTTTTACAAATAGGGGGGAAATTCACATATGAATTATTTTTAACTTATTCATATATGAATTTGTATAATCCATATATTAACTATTTTTAACTGGTTCATATATGAGTTGTATGTTCATATATGAACATGTGTAATTTTCATATTCGTTATTTTAACCGATTTACATATAAACATTTGCAATTTAGATATGCAGTAATTAACTGATTCACATATGAACCCACATATTTGAACCAATTAAATAGTTCACATTTGAATTAACTGTTCATATATAAACATATAATTCATATATCAATTACAAGTTCATATATCAATCACGAGTTCTATATCATCTTGTTTGTCGTCTACCTGTAAAAGTTAGAAAACTATTATTCTATCACAATTAAAGCCATAAATATCAACAGAATAAAATACTAGAATCATTTCTTAATTTTTAGCATATTTCATATATATATATATATATTGTATGAGAGATGTTCATTTGTAAACCTCAAAATATCTTGTAAACTTTGTGAACCCATCGTGACCTTTGATCAAAAAAATCAAAGGAGGATATGGATTCATTGAAAGTATGGAAATGTGAAATTTATGGTAAGTCAATGATTATGGAAATATGGGAATGTGAAATATGGAAACATTTCTGAAAATATATTGTAAACTTTGTGAACCCATCGTGACCTTTGATCAAAAAAATCAAGGAAGGATATGAATTCATTGAAAGCGTGGAAATGTGAAATTTATGGTAAGTCAATGATTATGGAAATATGGGAATGTGAAATATGGAAACATTTCTGAAAATCAATGATGTGGATTGGTTTATAAGGTTTACAAGATATTTGAGGTTTACAAATGAACCTCCCTCTATATTGTATTATTCTATCATTTCTTAATTTTACATGAAAGCTCTTCTATATATATATTGTATTATTTATAATCATTTCAAAGAAATTAAGAAAACAGTAGAAGAAAACAAAACGATCTATACTTTGATGCATGTTAAGTTTAACAATAATTCAAACAAAATAACATATAGTGATGGCAAAACAAGAATAAATAAATTGTTTCTTCCAAAAAGAGGGTAGAAAGACTAGAAACAAACATAACAAAAAAACGACAAAACACAAATATCAAAGATATTTACTATATTTAGAATGGGGTAAATTCGGTATTTAAATTAAAGAACGACACTAAAATTCTGAACTTTTAATTTTAAGTGATTACGTAATTGAATTATTTTTGTAAATTAAAAAATTATTAATCTTTTTTATTTAAAATGATTAAATCCTTAAGATTTTTTAATAAAATTAATCATTGAATTTTTATAAATTCACTACTATTATTCTTTTTATTTAAATGAATACTTTTATGGTATAAAAGGCACACAAACTCAAGTTTGAAAGATGTTCCAAAAAATAAGAAAGATTTTATAATTTATAATTAATTTTAATTACCATAAATTAATACTTATTAATAAATAATATTTATTTTTAATTAATATTAGTTAAAATATTAATAAGAGGTGTAATTGGAACAAATTCACAAAAAACTCCTCGTAAGCTAAGTTATGCGCATTCAAACGATTACTCAAAAAATAAGAAGCTTAAGCTATCTTATGAGGCACCTTATTGTTGCCAAATAATACCATAGACGTCTCTATACAGATGAAGAGAGTAGTAACCCAACCTAGCTTTACATGGTCTTGGTTTCCCTCTATTTTATTTTTCGTTTTTACAATTTACAAGTATTCGTCACACTTATCCGTGGAAGGTTGTTGTTTGCATTTATGTAGAATTCCCGATAACTTACTAGGAAAAAAACAATTTTAAAATGATGACTTTTAATTCACGAGTAGACGACAAATCAAATACAAATCGTCTAAATATTACATACTATACAAACTAATCTTGACCCTTGATTTTGTGTATTTTGAAATTGTTGGACAATTTTCAAATTGAATAAAAAAAAGGTTAAAAGTAATTTGGGTAGATTTAATCCACATTAGTGATATTCATTTGATAATCTACACTAACATTTAAGATTGATTTATAAGATATGTAACATTTAAACTGTTTGTACTGATATCAACACCAATAGTAGTAAACAATTAGCTTTAACAACATAAATATCTAACCTACATTTTTAGAATCGGATACGAATCATAAATATTGGGCCATGGTGATAATGATAATAATGAAATCTTATCCTAAAAGAATAACTACAAAAACATCACATTGAATGCTGTCTTTTGTCTTCTTCTTTCTGCCAAACCAACAATAAAAAAAATTAAACTTGCCCTTGCATATTTATTCATTTTTTTAACCGCAAATTACACATACATCTAATTAACCTACTTCTAAAATCTACTTCTAAATCTACACCACTGTTTACGATCGAACTCGAATTCACAACCACAAAGAAAAGAGACACCTTAACACCACTCCAAATGTTGCTGGGCTACAAGCGCATTGACTATATTTATTCATTTGATGAATAGTCAAGGTATTCAATAGTTATTAGACTTTATATATACTTTTGACCAAATTGAATTGATGATATTAGAATTTATTTTGAGAAAATAATTAATATAGCCATTTGACAACAACCATTTAACCTCTTACCCTTTCTCTCCCACTTATCACCAAAATACCCATCCGACCGCTCTCCGGCGAGTTTCCGGCCACTCTCCGGCGAGTTTCCGGCCGCTCCGACGAGGTTTCCGGCCGCTCCGGCGAGGTTTCCGGCCGCTCCGGTGAGTTTTCCGGCCGGCGATGATGATGATCCTCCCACCATCCTCCGGTATGCTAGATTCACCCACTCCACTTCATCGTAACCATTGGATCGAGATGAGAAGATGTAGTAAGATCTGGAGGAATTTTTGTTTATATATATATATGCATACGAAGAAGATGAGAAGGCCAGATTAGAAATTTTTTTATCTTTTTGGGTTCTCCTTCAACAGATGGTGTAGTTGCAGCCATGGAATTGTTGGAGTTTTAGATTTCATCAACAAAATTTATTTCTTTTATTCTTACCGCTTCCTCCAAATTCATTATCTTTCGATTTGGGTTAATGGGTTTTATATATCTTTCGTTTTCTTCCATTTTCTATTCAAACTCGCCGGAGCGGCCGGAAAACTCACCGGAGCGGCCGGAAACCTCGCCGGAGAGTGGCCGGATGGGTATTTTGGTGATAAGTGGGAGAGAAAGGGTAAGAGGTTAAATGGTTGTTGTCAAATGACTATATTAATTATTTTCTCATTTATTTTTTGAAAAACCGTGTGATTAAGGATGTGTATACGAGTCAAGCTTTTAACAATTTACTCGAACTCGTTAACTTAATAATTTATGTATTCTAGTCAATGTTGAACATAAAATAGAACACGTTTAATTTATCGAGTCAAACTTTATAACACCAAAGTTTGACTTGGCTCATTCGGGAATTCGATTCAATTTTTTGAGCCCAGTCATTCGAACATACCCTTTTTTGAGCCAAACATGCTGATATATTTATTAATCATACAACAAAAATATGAAACTTATCGAGCTCAAGCCGATGAACAAATTAATTTTTATTTTGAACGGCAAGACAAGACTTTTATAACCAAAAAGACAAGAAGAGAATACGCCAAAGTCGCCAAAACAAAAACACAAACAATAACCAACACAAAACGAACGCGAGCAACTCACTACGAAAACACAAATCAGAAACAACCAACACCATAAAACTGAAAAAACAAAGGCTTACGAGACAAAAACAACCAACATCAGAAAACCGATGAACAAATTAATTGATCGCGAGTTCAAATTTATAAACGAGCTCGAGCTTGATAACCAGAAAAACATTCGAATTCAAGCTCTACCTCACATTTAAAAGGTCAATTGATTTGAGCCAATTTTAATTAATAATCTACTCGATTCGTTTGCAACCTTAAAAAATGACTATATGGGATGACCCCATCTGAAAAAGGTCATCTCTAAGGCTGCTTGCACCGGGGAGTTGGGTTCCCAGCGGGTAGGAGGGAAGGAGAGCCGGCGGGTTGGCGGGTTGGGTGCAAGGTGTTAGAAGCCGGCGGGTTGGCGGCTTTGGAGGGTAAAGGAAGCCGCTGTAGCCGTGTGTGTTGTGTGTGTATTGTGTGAGAGGGTTGAGAGGGTTGGGTGTGTGTTGTAGAGGGTTATGAGAGGGTAAAGAGAGGGTTGACCAAAAGCTGATGTGGCAGCTGATGTGGCATTCAAAAAGTGAGTGGGTTGAGAGGGTTGATTGGGTTGGGTGCGTGTAGCCTAATTTGTTTGGCCCTAGGTTTTTGACCGAATGGCTTAAAAACAAATGCAGTAAAAAAAGAAATTAACTAATTAATTTGTTAAAGGAAAAAAAGAAAAAATCTTGGATTCTAGATTGTATGGCCTTTTATCTACTTTAAAAAAGCCGGTCCAATCAAGCACCCCTCGATTTTTTATTTTTTATTCTTAATTTTTCCTATCTTTGATTTGGAACATAGAGTTTTAAAAAATTAAGGGTGTGTTTGTTTGGAATTTTTTTTAAGTTTCCAAACAAAATTTTCAAGGAAAATAAAATTTTAGAAAACAACTTTTATTTATTCTGTTTTAAAAGTTTTCCAAGAATGAAAATATTATGTTTTCTAATTTCCATTTAAATTACCAAACTAACTTTAGTAGTTTAAAAAAAAATTAAATGCATTTTTTAATTTTCTAAAATAAAAATATAAATTTCTGTCATTCCTATCAAACACATTTTCTAAAATTTCATAAAAAATTAATATGTCGACTCCATTTTTTTAATGTTTTTTAGGAACTGAAAAAGTTGTCTGCAACAAAATGCATAAATGAATAAAAATAAAAAACAAACTGGGCCTAGTTTTGAGGCGGTTAGGATCTATGAAGTTAGGGTCCATTATAAGGCCCATATGATAATTTCCATTAAAAAAATATATTTATATGCTAAATACCTAAGTGAAATGCATTTTAGTACTAGTAATTTAGATATTTTTAACAAATATTCTTATTTTAAAAAATTACTGAAGCATGCCCTTATGGTTGCATATTTTAACCGCATGTGTCATATTTTGCAATTTTTTATGACAAATTGAAACTTGTGTTTTTTTTTTTACAAATTATGTCTTTGAATAAGGTAACAAGTTAGGCCACAATAATGGCATTAGGGTAGGGATCTAGGTTGTTTAAAATGCAAGCACATGAGCAATTTGTATAATCTTATAAAATAGGAACAAAATTCATTAAAAATACTAAACCACTAGATGAAGAATGTAATGTAATTCACTATAATATAATGATATTTATTATGAAGGTCTATCTTGACCTTGATGACGTAACTCCCTAGTTAGAATTAAAAAGTAATTTAAAGAAAGCAACAAGAAAACTTATTTATTGATGAAAATTATTAAAAATATCATCTCTCCATGTTATATAGAGTTTCAGGGATATTTTTATATTAAGTTATGTTTTACACGCTAACTCATAAATTACTTATTTGTATGTTGTTGTAAGTTGTAATCATCACGAAAATAAATTCAAACATAACATAAATAACACCTAAACGACACTAGCTAAGCAATCATGTACGAAATACATCACCATTGTCTACCACTGATAAACACCCCATATAACTGAGAATTTAAAGCAAAACTATGTATAGTTGGAATAACTTACAAAAATCACTCTCGATTTCAAACTCAAACCTTCTCCTAGCTCTAACTCTCACGAACCGATTTTCATCCTACAATTTGTAATTTATTGCTACAAATGACCAAACAACAAATAATGATAAATTATAAGGGCTTAAACAACAATAAATCAAAATTATAAAAATCAAAGTTGCAACAAATCACAATCCATTTACATAAAAACCGTAATTTCTAAACAAAAGAAACGAAAAATGCAAATTTTAACCACCAAAAGAATATAATTTACTCTATTGAGACTATATAATTACTCAAACAGGCATAGGTCACAAATCATAGGTAACGGAATATTTAAAAGATTACTTAAACGACTAGATAACGGTAAAATAACATATGATTTTATACTAATGGTCAAAAAAAGGTATACGATAGACTTAGGTTATTACGCAAAATCACTTATCATTTTGTATATGATGTTAGTGTAAAATCACATGTAACTCGACACTATTTTATTCTTTTAAACAAGTATCGTTCTCGTTTAATCCAAGTTTTATAAAATAACCATAAATGCTATTTACCAACTTCAATAAAATGTCATTTTCATGAGTTGGGTTATTTTGAAAAAAAGATTAAAAATAATTAAAAGTAGAGCTTGCTTAAGAGTGAAGCTCTTTCTTTTGGTGAATATAAATACAAGTGTCCCATCTAATAAATGGCATAGCAAGTACATAGCATATGCTTCTTCAAGAACCAAATCATGGCTTAACAATAATAGCATAGTTACTATATTTGGTTCAACAAATTAAGATCTTATTGGAAGCAATTCAGAGATGAAGTTGGGGGTGAATTGATCTGGTTAGTTGCAAGGTCGTTTAGATAATATATATATAACTCAATCCACTGCCTCTGAACCATTCAGTAAGTTAAAGATCTACTTCTACTACTCACTTCTTCCTAATTAACTTCTTTCCAGTTTTAAATATCTGATTTCTATATTAAAACTAGAATCCACAATTAAGATGGCTATAAGAGGCAACTCAGATCTGAGTTTCTATATGGTTGCTTATCTTTCCAAACAAGTAGATCCATTCAGATTGTAATCTTTCCAAAATGTTTTGATGAAAGTTATTGTTGAAATTTCATATTATCTTATCTTACTTAATTATTTCTTGTCATAAATATGTATATAGATGATGCTGATTAGATTCATATTTGTGTTTATTCAGGCAGATGAGGAAGAATATGGTGTCAACAATCTTAACGACCTTGCAATTAACCAGATAAATTAGCCTCCAGATATAGTATACTAAAGTAACAAGCTGGAGATTATTAGTTAAATCTATCTTTTCAGTTTATGACCATGGAGGTGTTTATGTAAGTTTTACTTATTAAGTTATTATGTAAAAATGTTTAACTCAATGTTTATTACAACCAACCCTGTAGGATTGGACATCAGGATCCTTAAGACCTCAACTGCAATCCTAAATTCCTAATTCCTATGAGCAAGATCTGAGAGAGTAAGTACCCTATTTATCTCATCTTTTTGTGTAAATTTAATGTAAAAATGCATATAACTCTATATATTATCTAGGAGGAGTTTAAGGGGAAAATCCCAAAAGAAAAAGAAAACTGAAAAAACACCATGGTTACCAATACCTCCTATATAAATAAATGAAGCTGGTTTTTTGTTTTTAAGCATATGTACATGTTGCAAATACGGTCCAGATGAATGGTTTACCACGGTGTTCTTAAGTTCTTTTATTTATTTCCATTTTTGCGGGTTTTTCAGTGAACCTGACCCTATTTATGTATTCAGCAATGCAGAAAGGTGGAAAAGAAATGTGGCATGAAAGGTACAAGTCCCTTTTAAGTAATTTGCAAGAGCAGTGCTGCCCTGGTACTGTGGAACCATTTTGTATGCAACTTAATATGCTAGCTGAGCTCCAGTTCCCCATCTACAGCTTGGGATATGGAAGACCCCAGTGATAATATGCATTTGTTGTATTTGAGTATAATAGCCTATTATGTTCTAGTGACCAGCTTGAATCTGGAGAACAACAACAATATATTAGGCAATAGAAAATAATTTAGTTGGTCAAGATCAAATGTTGCATTTTGGTGTGGTATGCAGTTTACTTATGTAATGGACAGAAAAATCAAAGTAGAATCATACCTCTTCTTGGAGGTTTGTTTTTCCCATCATCAACTGTGTCTACATCAAAAACAGAATATATCATTTCAGATTAACAACATTGTCTGTTGTTAAAGTTGATCTCAAGATTTTCCAATATACAAATTTACTCACACAAATTTGAACGTGATAAATTGTCACTCTAGGGAAATCGTGCAAAAACATCATGTACTTTTTAAAGATAAACATTATACGATTCCATCAAACATCTTAAAATGAAATATAATACTTGATTATACTTATTGTAATGAAAATGCCGGGTGCCACATGATACGTTCTAGACGTTTAAATGGTTTCATACTATACACTACTAATGATATTAAATAGTCGGTTCACAGCATAGTTGGATGATGAACTATTTGGCAAATGTTTAAATACTTTGATGCTCTTTTCTTGGCTTATGTTTTTCTAAAAGCATCCATCCATATGTGTATTGGTTATATAAACATACCAAAATTTTAGTACTTTTTAACTGTTGAATTTGGATGTTGAATGCTTAAAGAAAAAGCAGACAATGTTAGGGGTTGTTTGGTTAGGCTTTTGTTCCTTATGGATCTGCTTTTTAATTGGAACAGGCAGATATAGGAAGAACTTGGCTTTCTACATAAAGTCTCCTCCCTATAAGCTAACAAACAGTCACCCTTGGGCACTTTTCAACCTTCTCATTAAACAGTACATTAAATTAATGGAAAATCCACTGTGCACTACCAAAGAGGTAAAGTTCCATACAGTTAGTAGAGTCATCTTCACCGTGAATAATGCATAATGTTCGGTCTGATAACTGCATATTCGACGAATATAGCAAATAGGACACGTGTTTGCGTTCTCGGCTATCCTCACTTCACGTTCACAATCAAATTTGAGTTTCATATGAACCTTCCCTTATATATTTAAGTTTTTTTACAAAACACACACACACTTTATACTGCAGAGTTGGTTTCAGGCTTCAGCAGAATAGTAGTTATGGTGAAAATACTAGAAAGGATGTCCACCTTTGGAGCAATTCTAATTGAAGATCAACTAAAAACACCCTTCTAAGCTAATCCATGGGTTATTTGGGGCTTAATCTGAATTATTAGATCAACGATACTCATTGAAAGTGATCAAAGGGTCCAAATCCCTTCTTATGCTTCTCGTCTTAACTCTATTCTCACATGATCTTTCGACTATGCATGCATATATATATATATATATATATATGTGTGTGTGTATGTGTGAGTGTGTTGTATGTATATCAGTATATTTATACTATGCAGATTACATGAAAGAAGTGGTTGGTGCATCTGTTTACCTGTTGGTCTACAGAAGCTGTTTACTTGTTCAAAATCTTGGCAATATTCCTGTAGAAAAGATAAATTCAGTAAATCTCATGGAGTCATCATTAATTAATTACATATGGTAATCAGTGATACTGAATGTATATATATGCCAGTACGTAGCAAGATAATGGTCAACTACTTCAAAACAGTTGCAATTGCTTACTAAGGTGTCAGTTTGTTTTTTTAGAGGTCCGAGTTCTAAATTTACGTCTAAAAAATAAGAGGTGGATGGTGCACCTCTTAAAATTTCAGAGGATGGTGGGAGAGGTTTTCAGGTGTTTTCTTAAAAATTAAACAAAGCTCTCAAGTCTGCAAACCTCTTAATTTTCAAACTTAAGATGTTTTAAGAAGCAAAAAAAACAAACGTCCCCTAAATCTTCATCGACTCCTATGATGTTTCTCTCGTGTGTTTTCAAGATGATGTTTCTAATACCTATAAAGAACATGCTCCATGCTGAACCGGGTAATTAAGCACTTACCGACAAGAGATTCACCTTCATTTATCTAATCGTGTATCATTCTTGGCCATGAAAATGATTGTTGGTAAGCATCTTAAACCCAGTAAGTGCTTAACAAGTAAAGACTCTCGGTCCTTATCTTGCCTTGTCTCTTACCGGGAAAGCTTCCTAGTCTTTTCCATGCACAATTAATAAGGTAAATAATATTGGTAAAAGCTTACTAGGTAAGCGTTTAGTAAACGGCCTCTTAATAATAGACACTCTACATGAAACCATTAAGCTACAATATACAAGGGCATTACAATGTCAAAATGAGTTGCAAAAAGCATATGCACTATATAAACACCCTATAAAAACAGTTTTTAAAACATCCCAAAAGGCATACATTGATGCATCTGAACTTGATATATCCACCGACACAATTTCACAGGTAATCATCATCATATATGGATTGCATTGTTCAACAATATCAAATTTGCTTATAACAAATGTTTTTATACAAATAAAATAATAATATAAGAGTGCAAATTTAATGTCTAATCTGGTGAGATTGTCAAAAAAGTTACTAGAAGTTGAAAAAAGAGTATGTGACAATTTTAGTCTACTTGGTTTTTAAAAAAAAATTCATCTTGTATAGATATTATGATTTTCATCCCTATACTTTAGAATTTATTCCTACAAGAGACCAAAACGATTATAAATCACAAGAACTGAAATATGAGTTAATCTATAAGACTATATATAAGACGATATTTACCCAAATAAGTATCGCTACTTGATAAACGATTAAATCATATGTGATTCTATATAAACGGTTACAAAAAAGAGGTACGAGCGACTTTGGCGACCACAAAAAATTGCATAATCACGTATGATTTTATACATGATGTCGGTGTAAAACCACATGTGATTCAACCATTTTTTTTTATTCTTTTAAATAGGGCAAATTACATGAAAAAGCAATTCATTTTTACCTTATTCCTATTTTGGACAACCTTCTTTCAAAACATTCGATTTGGTACCTGAGATGTGAAATCTCAAACATTTAAGTACCTAAATCAATAATTTTTTATTCCTATATTAAAAAACCACATCAAATGGCACGTCAACATAACGTTATTGAGTTAGGTGCAATGTTATTTGCGAAATCAACAATATAACCTGTTGATGGTTGAACCGATTACCCGGGTGTCTAAATGTTTACGAATATCAAACCGAATGTTTTAAAAAAGTAAGTTAAGTAAAATGAATAGGAATAACTGAATAAGAATAAGGAATAAGGTGAAAGTATATTCCTTTTTCTATGAATAATATCTAAGTATAGACCTGATGATTTTTATAAAGTAATAAATGGTATTTACCAAGCCCAATAAAATGTCATTTTCAGTGAGTTGGTGTTATTTTGGAAAGAAGATTAAAAAGAATTAAAAAATAGAGCTTGCTTAAGAGTGAAGCTCTTTCTTTAGGTGAATATAAATACAAGAGTCCCATCTAATAAATGGCATAGCAAAGTAGCATAGCAGTATAGCTTCTTCAAGAACCAAATCATGGCTTAACAATAATAGCATAGTTACTATATTTGGTTCAACAAATTAAGATCTGATTGGAAGCAATTCAGAGATGAAGTTGGGGGTGAATTGATCTGGTTAGTTGCAAGGTCGTTTAGATATATATCACCAATCCACTGCCTCTGAATCATTCAGTAAGTTAAAGATCTACTACTACTACTAACTTCTTCTTAATTGATATCTTTCCAGCTTCAGTTCCCATATCTGATTTCTATATATAAACTAGAATCCACAATTAAGATGAACTATAAGAGGCAACTCAGATCTGATTTCTATATGGTTGCTTATCTTTCCAAAACAAGTAGATCCATTCAGATTGTAATCTTTCCAAAAGAAGTAGATCCATTCAGATTGTAATCTTTCCAAAACAAGTAGATCCATTCAGATTTTAATCTTTCCAAAACAAGTAGAACCATTCAGAATGTAATCTTTCCAAAACAAGTAGATCCATTCAGATTGTAATCTTTCTAAAACAAGTAGATCCATTCAGATTGTAACTTTCCAAAAGAAGTAGATCCATTCAGATTGTAATCTTTAGAATATGTTTGATGAAAGTTATTGTTGAAATTTTCATCTTATCTTCCACTTAACTTCTCTCTCTGCTCATAAATATGGATGATGCTGATTAGATTCATATTTGTGTTTATTCATCCAGATGGGGAAGAAATATGGTCTCAACCATCTTAACGACCTTGCAATTAACCAGATAAATTAGCCTCCAGATGTACTAAAGCAACAAGCTGGAGTTCCTTTGTTAGATCTATCTTTTCAGGTGTTTATGTAAGTTTTACTTATCATGCAAAATGTTTAACTCACTGTTTATTACAACTAAACTAACCCTGTAGGATTGGACATCAGGATCCTCAACTGCAATCCTATGAGCAAGAGTTGAGACTGTAAGTACCCTATTTATCTCATCTTTTGTGTAAAATTTTATTAAAAACCATATATAACTCTATATTTATCTACAGGAGGTTAAGGGGAAAATCCCAAAAGAAAAAGAAAAACTGAAGAAACACCATGGTTACAACTACCATATCGAAACTGGTTTTTGGTTTTTATGCATATTACAAATACCATCTAGATGAACTGTTACGAGGGTGTTCTTAAGTTATTCATTTTTATTTTTTTTTGCGGTTTTCCACTGAATCTGACCCTATTTATCCATACAGCAATGCAGAAAGCTGGAAAAGAAATGTGGCATGAAAGGTACAAAGTCCCTTTTAAGTAATTTGCAAGAGCAGTGCTGCCCTGGGACTGTGGAACCATTTGTGTATGCAAGTTGCCGGAATTTATCTATCGAATATGCTAATAGCTCGAATACCCCATCTACAGCTTGGGATATGGAAGGCCCTAGTGATGTATATGCATTTCTTGTATCCATTAATTGTAATATATTATTCAGCATTAAAAGTGTTAAGCAAATTAGATAAAACTAGAGAGAGAAATTTATTCACCACTCAATTGAGGAATTATTAGAATTGGAATTGAAAAACAAATGAAAGTACCCTACACTATTTATAAGAGCTAGTCAACTATCTAACACCTAGTCAACTAACTAACTAACTACTTAACCCACTTGGAAATAAAGCCACACTAACAAATCTCCACCTTGGCTTTAATTCCAAAAACAAAAAAACTTTAACCCACAAAAACAAATCATCTCTTGATCTTGATGAAAAAACCCAAATCATCAAGTAAACCTTTCAACCAAACTCGGAACTAAGAAGCCTTCTTGACTTCTTGCTTTCATCCATATTGCGCGCCGCTACCAACATATCGGCCTCCTTCAATGTGACCGCTTCTTTGTACGTGAACGGCTCAAAGAACTCCACATCTTCCGCAACTTGCAATGCGTAAGCCACCACATCGTCAAAACCATACCGAACGGGCTTACTAACTTGCCTCCGGGCTTATCAAGCGCAATAGATCTAAATTCAGCCGGGTTTTGCTGATTTTCGGACACAATTGGGTCGTTTTGACTCATATTTATGGGCTGTCCAATCGGGTTCTCGCCTTCGTCGGGACCATTCAACTCAAACTCCACTTGTTCGGACACATTTTCCTCTTGAACACTCGGAGTAGATGAACCCTTTACGCCTCGTAACATGCTTTCCTCATCAAATACAACGTCACGACTAAGAATTACCTTTCTTTTACCAAGACTCCAAATTCGGTAACCCTTTACATCGTCTCCATAACCCATAAACAACCCCTTCTTTGATTTCGGCTCCAACTTTCCTTCGTTAACATGATAATACGAAGGACAACCAAACACCCTTAACCCCGTGTAATCCGCCGGCTTTCCGGACCACACCTCGAACGGGGTTTTACAATCAATAGCCGTAGCCGGGGATCTATTCACCAAATAGCAAACCGTGTTCAACGCCTCGGCCCAAAAACTTCTCGACAAACCCGCATTGGAAAGAACGCATCTAACTCTTTCCAACAACGTCCTATTCATTCTTTCGGTCACTCCATTTTGTTGTGGAGTGTGTCTAACCGTTCGATGCCTTGCAATTCCTTCGTCTTTACAAAAACGGTCAAATTCACCCGAACAAAATTCCAACCCGTTATCCGTTCGTAACCGCTTTATTTTCTTCCCGACTTGATTCTCGATGAGAACCTTCCAATCTTTAAACTTCCCAAACGCCTCACTCTTATGTTTCAAGATGAACACCCATGTCATCCTAGAGTAGTCGTCAATAATCGAGAGAAAATATCGGCCACCACCAAGCGAAGGAACTTGCGAAGGACCCCAACAATCCGCATGAAGGTAATCAAGAGTCGACTTGGTCGTGTGGACCGCCTTTGAAAAACTCACACGCCGTTGTTTTCCAAAAATACAATGCTCACAAAAGGCTAAATCCGCAACTTTATGACCTCCAAGAAGCCCTTTCTTGCTAAGGATTACCATGCCTTTCTCACTAACGTGCCCCAATCTCATGTGCCATAAACGCGTCAAATCCGACTCGTTTTCCACCAAACTATGGGCCGGAGCGGCGGACCCAACAATCGTACTACCTTCAAGAAAGTACAAGGTGCCTTTCATGACCCCTTTCATGACAACTAACGCACCTTTCGTGACCCGAATGACTCCACCTCCACCGGAATACTTAAATCCCTTTTTGTCGAGCACACCCAAAGAGATTAAGTTTTTCTTCATCTCGGGAACGTGACGAACATCGGTTAGAGTTCTCACTATGCCATCGTGCATTTTGATGCTAACCGAACCAATACCAACGACATCGCACGGCATGTCATTTCCCATCGAGACGCTTCCGGTTGCAACCTTCTCATAGGAGCTAAACCACTCCTTATGTGGCGTCATGTGAAACGCACCACCGGTGTCAAGAATCCAATCAACCGAGTAATTTATCCGATTACCCACCGAGAGCACCAAATCATCCTCCAAACTCGAGTTATCATTTGCGACCACCGTTAGCACCAAATCGTCCTCCGAACCCGAATCATCATTCACAACGGCCGCGGATCCCTTTGCTCTCAATTTCGGACACTCGTTTTTCCAATGACCCGGTTCTTTACAATAGTGACAACCTTCACGTTGCCATCCACCCGGACCTCTCGTCTTCGATCTTGATCGGCCTTTACTCTTCCAATTCCCCTTTTCTTTCTCTCTACCTCGGTCTCTATCTCCGTTAACCACCGACAAGCCCACGGATTGGATTTCGGAACCACTTCCCGAAGCTTTATGTCGCAACTCTCGTGAGTGCAAACTTGAACGAACCTCCTCCATAGTGATCGTGTCTCTACCAACGACGAACGAGTTTACAAAATTCTCGTATGAGGGAGGCAACGAAACCAACAAGATGAGTGCGGCATCCTCATCATCAATCTTTACCTCAACATTCTTTAAATCCATAAGAATGGAGTTCAACTCATCAAGATGCTCTTTCAAGAGCATTCCCTCCTTCATACGCAACGAAAACAAACGTTGTTTTAACAACAACTTGTTCGTTAGAGACTTAGTCATGTAAAGACTCTCGAGTTTCAACCATAGAGACGCCGCGGACTCCTCATCCGCAACTTCGTAGATAACTTCATCCGCCAAAGACAACAAGATTGTAGAGTGCGCCTTCTCATCTTGTTTCGCAAACTCCGACTCGGTCATCTCATCCGGTCTTTCACCGGATAACGGAGTCCAAATGCCTTGTTGCTTGAGGAGAGCCCGCATCTTAATCCTCCATAGACTAAAGTTATTCTTCCCGGTGAACTTATCAATCATAATCGTGTGTGAAGACATGGTTCTTGAAAACCTTGACAAAAACTTCAAGAAACCTCAACAAACTTCAAGAACCTTCAAATGAAACCTCCAAGATCCTTCAAATCTTCAAGAAACCAACAAAAATCTTCAAGAACACCAAAATGACTTCAAGATTGAAATCAAAACACCAATTGATTGCTGATTGAGCCAAATTACACCAATGGCTTCTCAATTTTGAGAAACTCCACCTTGAACGGAAGACCACTAGACTTGATTGATTTCTTGGAAGTTCGACCACAACACCTCCAAATTACAAAACTCGGAATCTGAGTTGATATCCAAAATCGACTTAAGAAATCCAAAAAAGCAGAATCGCCAAATTGCCAAATGCGATTCCAAGAAGTCGAAAATTCAGAATCCCGAAGCGACCAAATCAGAAGCCAAGAAGTCGATTAGAAAGTTATCGATTCCAAAAATTCCACAACAGATGAAGTCGAAATCAATCAGACAGATAAATGCCACTCAGAAAGCAAAATCAAATATCTAATTGGATGACACAATCCAAATCGATAATTGGTCAAAATCAAAATCAAATTGCGATACAGAATTGAGATCGTTCGCGTGACATCAAAAACGAAACCCAAATTGACGAGGAAACCAATTGCAAACGAACTCAGAAATTCAAATCGATCGTTTGATCGAACTCAATTCCAGAAAATTGGCCCCTAGAATCTGAAATCGACAATCAGATTCAAAATTGATAATCGATTCCAGAATTGAAATCGAACAAAATTGAGATCGATTCCGACTAACTGAACAAAATCCAAAATCGACTTCAAGAAAACAAAATTGAAATCGACACAATCAGAATTTGAAATTGGCGACTAAGAAAAACGAAATTGAAGTCGTATTAGAAATCAATTTCGATTTTGATTTCAGAAATTGATTAACTCACAGAATACGACTCAAGATACTGAAATCGATTGAGGAAATTCAACATTGATAATCGAACCAAAAGCAAATACGACTCAGAAGCCAAAGATTGAAAATCGATAATCAAACTTTTTTTGGACAGAAACAAAAACGACTGATGAATTCAAGAACAGTTCAAGAAATCAAAAACAAATTGAAGCGAATGGATGAACTAAGCTCTGATACCAATTTGTTAAGCAAATTAGATAAAACTAGAGAGAGAAATTTATTCACCACTCAATTGAGGAATTATTAGAATTGGAATTGAAAAACAAATGAAAGTACCCTACACTATTTATAAGAGCTAGTCAACTATCTAACACCTAGTCAACTAACTAACTAACTACTTAACCCACTTGGAAATAAAGCCACACTAACAAAAAGGATGATATATTGTTTAGGCAAGTTGAGTATAATAGTCTAGTTGTAATTCTGGAGCAGGTTCTAGTGACCCAACTATTGGAAATCATGGAGAACATATCTAAATAAATACATCTATAAGATCAACAATATATAGAAAAAAATATTTAGTTATGAATATCAAAATGTTGCATTTTGGTGTGATATGCAGTATATGAACTTATATATTGGACAGAAAAATCAGAAATAGAATCATACCTCTTCTTGGAGGGTTGGTATTTTCTCCATCACCAACTGTCTCTGCATCAAAAACATAATTATAGTCAATTTTTCGAGACTTAACAACAACATTCTGTCCTCGTTGTTCAAGGATGAACCGTTCATACTATTTCCCCTTGATTTACTCACCATAAGAAGGTATTATACTGGTGAGTAAATTTGTTACTTATATGGGAAAATCGTAGGAAAAAACATACATGATATTTGCTCAAAGATGAACCCGTCCATACGATTTTCCGATCAACTCATCTTAAATATGAAATATAAACTACTTGTCTAACCACAGCATGATATCTTTATATGTGATGAAAATGTGAGGCACCACATATACATTCCAGCATTTTTAATGTCTAATGATGTTAAATAGTTGTTTGTTTCAACTTTCCTACCAAATTAAGAGTTAGATTCAGACATGAATATTTGAACATAAGTCCATCACATTCACATTGAATACTTCTTCAGCATGATTTCACACGCTTATGTTTGGGCACCTTCAATAATCTAGGCAATGTGTCAAACCATTTAGGTGATTTAAGGTTTAAAAGTCGATACCACACATGCGTAGAGAGTTTGAGGTGCTATGGACTGTCTGTTGAATGCTTAAAGAAAAAGACAGGACAAAATAGTTAGGGGTGGGTTGGTTGGTTTTCTAACAAGTGCTACATGGATAAAGCTGTTTGTGTGGATTAATCTGTCTGTATAAATTGGGGGAAGGTTCTTGTTTGGAAAGGCCATTCCATGGATGTAAAGAACATCTTTTTTCAAGTGGGAGGTAGATTTGGAAGAAAAAAGAACTTCGCTTCCTGCATCAAACTCACCCCTAAAGCGTACCAAATAAGCCGCTTTATGTATCATTAAGTCACCATCAAACATACATGTATAGTTGATCGAATTAGTTGCGAGTCCTATTAGGCTCATTAAGTTGCTAACAAATATGCCCTTAGGCAATTTCCACCTCGCAATAACGACTATATTTCACCTAGGTATTTGCCACCACAATTAAAATTTCTTTAGTTCCCATATCTCAGGACGGCGATTGAAAAGGTTGCAAAGGACTATTAAGTAACCCGCACCAATAGCACATTTGGTTCCATCTCTCCTTACACTCACGCTTATTCGACATAACTAACCTAATAGCTACCTTGTAGAATTTGCCCTTCTGTTTTAGCATGATACATATTCTGATAGTCAGTAGTACGTAGCCAGGTCAAACATTATGTATCTCGCTTTCCATTATCGGCTTGACCTTGTTCTGATGTATATACTTATATATGTATATATAGAGGTGCATTCTTTTGTAAACCTTGTAAACCAATCTTAATCGTTCATCTAATCTAACAAATATTGGATTTCATAACCATGTCAATTATTCCAAATATAAAACGTTTATTACAATTAATGAACTCTAATCATCATCCATAAATATTCAAATCATAATAAATAAACATTTATCATTTCCATAAATATTGGTTTACAAGGTTTACAACCTTTATAAGGTTTACAAAAAGAATGACCCCCTCTCTCTCTCTCTTATATATTATATATATAGTTGGTTTCCGGTAAGAATAGTAGTTGTGGTGAGAAATAAATTGAAGATCAACTAAAAACACCCTTCTAAACTAATTCATTGAACCATTAGATCAACACTCATTGGAAATGAGCAAGAGTCCAAATCCCTTCTGAAGCTTCTCATCTAAACTCCTATTCTCACACAATCATCCGTCTAGCATACATGTGTGTCTATATATATAATATCGTGTGTGTGTGTATGTATATGTATATACTGTCCAGATTACATGAGCAGTGGTTGGTGCATCTGTTTACCTGTCGTTTGTCTTAGAAGCTGTTTACTTGTTCAGCTAGTTGCAACCTGTAGAAAATAAATTCAGTAATCTCATGGATTCATGATTCATTAATTCATATGATAATCATTGATACTGAATGCAGCTAGTTCTTCATGCATGCTTACTAATTCTTCATCGCTCCTCTGATGGTTCTCTCTTCTTTCAAGACAACGTTCTAATACCCATTCAGAACATGCTCATGCGAACTGTAATGTTAAGAGATCATTAAACGATTACTAAAATATAACAATTTAGTGCAAATGCAAAGCTCATCAGTGTTAATCTGTGATAAACAGGTAACGGGAATCTTGTCATCGAAGCTGACTAGTTAAGAGTATATTCGTCTCTAGGAGGACAAGAGTATTTTTGGTTATTTGCACAAATGAGCCATTTAGAGAGAATAAGGTGGACTATAGTTACAAATTAAGAAAACAATACTACCTCTCTATATAACAAATCATGAACTGCTTATGTTTTTCATAGTACTTATTAAGTTGGTAATTCTTCCTGTGAGTCATTTCTCTATTTGTCTCCCCCATTAAGTTCATGTCTAAAAGCTGCTTAATTGGAACATAACTTAGTAAGTACAAATCTACATGCAACCATTAAGCTACAAGTGACATCTATGGACAAGGACATTGTAATGTCAAAAAAAGTTGCAAAAGCATTATTAGATATAATGGAAGATCCATGGCATCTTATATGAGCCATTACTTCACTCGTGGCTTGTGTTAGTTTCTTTGCTACTCATAGAGATTATGCAACTTGTTTTAACAAATTGCTTTGGATATCCAAAAGCATGTAATCTAGCACATACTAATCTCTTTATCTATTAAGTGAATTAGTTAGGGTCATAATATAGTTGCTATTGTTCCCATAATATGATTCATACACACAAGTATGTATTTATGCATGCATGCAGGTATATATGTATGTACACATATTGTTCACAAAGAGAGAGATAATGCACTAGTGATGATGATAGAAAGATGGATGGTAGGATGTGAATGCTAAGGAGGATGTGGGATGAGCAGTCATGGATGGACATGTCGTCTTACACTTTATCCAATCATAAAGAGCTCGATCATCAACTAGTAGATTGAAACCTGCGGCTTGTTATCCCCGCCCTAGTGCCCGCACGTGGAGCCCATCCGAGCCATGGTGCAGGGAACTTGCAACAAACGTTTGTGAGGAAATGACCGATCATAGGAACACTTGGAGACGGAGGATTAGGATAACATACTAAATGCAGAGACTTGAACAAGGTTGTTCAACACTTAGGACACTTAGGACGGCTAAAAATCCTGAAGATGAAGATAGGAGGCTTAGTGAAGTTGTAATTTTTATTGTACATCAATGGGGTAACTATAGGGGTATAAATGAAATGATTAGAGCAAGTGATTGAGACATGAGTTATATGAGAAATAAAGGTGACTAAGAACCAATTGGCTTCGTTGGCTAATGATTGTCGATGATCATGGCAATCCATCTAATTCGTAGACCTCATAAAGAAGAGAGGAGAGTGTACTAGGTCTTGCACATGGTATCCATCAATCATCTATCTGGAGAAGTCCTATGATAGCTTGTCACCGGACATAATTTGGAGCGACTTGGAGAAGGAAGGGTGTACCATCTTTTCTTGGAGACATGACTACACCAAAGAACGTTGTTGAACACTTAAAGCCGTTTCTATTTGTGGTAATCCTAGATGAGATTTTGCAAAATGTCCATAGGAGTATCCCTTGGAATACTAATTGCAATGACATTGTGTTCGTTATAGAGTCAAATGTGGGAATGGCGACCAACGACATTGGAAGCACAGGGTTCTGAATTAGCATTTCGAAGATCGAATACCTATAATGCAATTTTAGTATGAGAATGTCTGACGAGGAGTAGTGAAAATTGGTATGTTAAAGTATGGCAAACAATAGGAATGCCAAGGGATTTTCTTGAGAACCTCGGATTATGAGTAGGGATTAAGTAGATCATAAGGGAATAGGGGTGTAAATGAGCCGAATCGACTCGAGTAGTAGGTTATTCGAGCTCGGCTTGAAAAAGTATTACAAGGCTCGAGCTTGGTTGACTTTTTCAAAGTCGGGTTCGAGCTCGAGCTCAATACTCGTTTATGAGCTCAAATTAGAGATCGATTAACTAGAGCGGGTTAAAATGTGTGAGAAAAGATTATATTTCAACATGAATACAATGTACATATTTATATACAAATAAATTTGTAACGGATCCAAGAAAAGATTTCTATCTAATAAAGAGAGAATCAACAACTATGACAATGATCCTTAAGAATCAACTTATGAGCTTATGCTGATTATATGGAATCTCTAGCTTGATTTCTACACTCTCCCTCAAGCTAGGCCAATATATGTTCTCCAAGTAAGGTACTTAGTTGACTGACATTGGGCCGAAACAAAGTTTTAGTCAGAATGCCAGTCGCTTATCGCTTGGATGGAACATGCGTTGGTGAGATTGTCGTTTTTTCGACCTTCTCATAGATGAAGTGTCTATCAATATCAACATGCTCGATACGATCATGTTGAACTGAATTTTTGGCCATTGCGATTGTGGACCGGTTGTTCATGTGATCCTCCTGATAGAGTTTGAGGTTTCAGCCTTAAGTTCTTTTAGTAATCTTTGTAACCATAATCCTTCACAAATGCCTAAGGCTAAAGCTCGAAGCTCTCGAACTCTTGGGAGATTGATATGTCTTGACATCTCCTTGCAACTTCCATTCCTATAAAATATTTTAAAAATCACAAGTCTTTAATTTTGAACTCTTCAGATGGTAGCCTCTTAAGTCTCCTCATGTCTTCTTCTTGATGGTTCTGTAAGAACTATGTAGTCAATATATAGTTTGACGAACAATGTATGATCTCTATTCAGGAGGGCATTTTTGACATCAAGTTGGAATAACGGCCAATCTTGATTAATTGTCCGGGACCATAAAACATGAATTGTGTTAAGCTTGGCTACATGAGCAAAAGTTTTCCAATAATCAATCCCATAAGATTGACTAAACCCCTTAGCCACTAGACGAGCTTTGTATCTGTATACGCTCCCATTTGCTTTTTGTTCAACTGAGAAAATCCATTTGCAACCCACGATCTTCTTCTAAATGGTGTCAGTTTAGTCAACACCAGGTGCCATTCCTTTTAAGAGCATTTTATTCTTCTAAGGTTGCTTCACACCATTTTTGAATCCTTAGAGCCTCATGCACCTAGTGGGTAATGTGATTTTGTCTAGCGAGTTACGTACACTCGAAATTTTGGAGAAAAGTTTTTGTAAGAGATGTAGTTGTGAAAAGAATGGTGGGTGCATGATCTTACCCCTTTTATTTGCGCAATGGGAACACAAAAGACCTACGTAGGTTCACAAGTAGAACTTGAAATGAATGAAAAAAGTCATCTTGTATGTTTTCTTATTCAGCTTGGTCCTAGGAAGTTTCTTGACTTTGCTGATTTGCTACATGCATGTCTGGATTTTTTTTCATCTTCTATAAACTTTGACAACCTGAGTTGGTGAGTCCAAGTCTACGAGATATGTGCAGTCCCAATTATGAATCCACATGTTATTCTCCCCCTGAATTACAGAATTAGGGTAGAACGAAATATGCTCCAAAAAGGTAACATATGTGTATTTTAGTACTTACAAGTGGTAGGAGAGACACACTTGTAGCCCTTTTGATTCGTAAGATATCCAAGGAGGATATGTGGAGGGTAGATATGCATGAAAGTAGTGCAATCAAACAACTTGAAAGAAAGTTGTGGCATAAGATGAAACGTCAGAAGACTGAAATGTTTGCATGAGTGGAAGTTAGGGAGTCGATAAGGCATGCAATTGATTAGGTATGTGGCGATGAAAATGGCTTCACCCCAAAAGCTCCTAGGAACATTTCCTTGGAAAAATAGAGGCCGAGCAACCTCAAAAATGTTTGGCCATTTGACAAACTTCACATCGAAATAACTTAGACTTTTATTGATAATGAGACGTAAAAAAACATTTTGGGATGACCTAGACGAAAGTTCCATATCATGATTTCAGACTTAAAACTACAAGTCAATGAATTCTAATGGTTGTCCAAGTGAGTTGGAGTGTTGAGACCAGACCGTAAAGACCTCCATACACATCAACATTGTGAATCATCCTCCCCAAGTTCAAGTCCTAAAATATACAAGAATAGGAAGTTTAGTTGCTGATGAGTGTAATGCACTCGAATTTTGTGGGTTTGCATCAAACTCCTCTCCGACCTTGAATACAATTGAACTAGCCAAAGAATTACGGGGAACTCTTGTCCTATTTTTGGTCGATAGTAAGGAAACACATAACTTCCTTTACAGACAACTAGCATTGGCTTTGGGACTAGAAATTACACTAACAAACCCCTTTTCCATTAGTTTTGCAATGGTAATTGGATTAGATAGAGATTAGTCGCGATGTTCAAATACAATTCGGTACCTTCACTTGCAATTAGATAGCTTTGTCCACGATCTGGGTCCTTGGACAATCTTCTTGGCATAACATGGTTAAGAACCTTGGGTGTTGTGTTTCTAATTGACAAAACCCGACAAATGTCATTATGGAAAGATGGAACCCTTATTCAATTGCAAGGAGTCTTCTTTTCACCTTGCAATCAACATTCACCTAAGATACGGCTAGAAGGACACCCCCCGCCTTTCATTAGTGGATGTAAATGATACAACAAGCCTTACCAACAAATCCATTTGGTATCGACTTTCCCCCACTCCCTTCATTGATCTAGTTTCCTCAAGGGTTACCTATGTCTAAGATCTCGGGTATTCCTGATTGCCCAATCCCCAAAAATATCAAGGTTGTCTAGCTCTTGATTTAACAAGGGACTATTTGGGGATTTGTAGAGGATCATGGAGAAATGCTAGCATGAAAGAAGCTACTTAGGAGGATGCAACTGCCATTCAAACTTGGTTCCCTGATTTCAGGCTTGAGGACAAACTTGTTTTTTAAGATGACGACATTGATTGTGAACATGCCACTAGCCTAAGCCTAAGCCTAAGCTAAATGTCTAGATGAAAAGAACAACGGACACGGGTGTGTGATATTATAAATACTAATCGGTTAGCAATATAGAGGGCAAGAAAGATTTATATTTCTCAGTAGAGTATTCGTCTGTGAAAGCTTAGGCAAGAGGAAAAGTCGTTCATTAGCTTCCTTTTGATTTTGTCATTTCAATCCTCTAAATCCATCAATCAGACGGTTTAATCCTTGTTTTAGTTTGTTATATTAATTATCCTATTCTCGTTTCAATCAAACTTATTATTTCGTTTCACGTTGTGAAACATAACTTAAACTTCAATCTAACGTGATTCTTTTGTTTCGCAATGCGAACCTTTGTTGGCTGTGTGTGTTTATTGTTTCGTTTTGCATCCATTGTTTATAGTTCATTTATCGTGGTAGATAATTTTTTTCTATAATGTTCAAGATTTGTGAATGTAGGAACATTTAATCTTTTTACAAGAGAGATGGGATTTCATAAAACCACCTATTTAAGGAGATAATGGTTGTGTTGTCAAATCCCAGGTTTCCTCTTATAACTTCCAATTTCACACAAAGCACACCCTTAAATTAGAAAAATATAACAAAAATGCCAACATTTCTTGTTACCTTTCAATAAAAGAGGGGTGGTTAGGATTGGATCTCAAGGGTTCTCAAAATTTTGTAGGTCCTCATATTATTGTTCTCATATATATATATATATATATAAATATATAATAGAGAGAGAGAGAGAGAGAGAGTGTGTGTGTGTGTGTGTACGCGCGCGCACACACACATCTTATATCAAAGCCATTGAGATAGGATCATATGGTGATCAAACTCTTAGCGAATTTGACATGATTAGCCTCTTTCTTTCCTCTCTCTCTCTCTCTTCTATATTTATATATAATATATATAGAAAGAAGTGCTAAAAAATACGAAGTAAAGAAGTGATCTCCACCACTCATCCGGTCAATAAAGGTGGCTTTGACCGGTTACGATGGATGTCATCACGAGAGATTGACGCGATTCATGGGAGGGTAGAAATTATTAGAGGAGGGACCCGGTCATATATATATATATACATATATATATATAAGGATCATGTGAGAACGATATCTATTTAAAAGAACAAGAAAACCAACAAAACTAATATTTTTGCATCAATGACGAAAAAAACCACATGCGCTACTTCGCCTGCGACTTGCAAAGTCGCATGAATCATATATGATTTTGTTAGTTTTCGTGTTCTTTAAATAGATATTGTTCTTGTTTGAACCCACCCCCATATAGATATACACACACACATATATATATAATATATTTAACCCCAAGACGATACCTCTCCTCCACTCTAAGAGAGGTTGTTTCTGTAAACTCCTTGTAGTTTCCATAAAAGCTTTAGAAAATTTTAACATAGCCAAAACCATGTCAAACGTCTTTAAAATTTTAAGTCTTCGGTAAATAACTGAACAAATGATATATGCCAACTAATTATGAGTCGAATTCCCCTCCCAAGAGAAATCCTTTGCCCTCTAGATAAAGGTACAAAATTTTGTCACAATCATGTAGCATAAGTTTCAAGATTCCTTTTGTCCTCATTTTGCCAACCCTTCATCATTGTCATAGGTATGTTTACCTCTCCACCTCGTAGTAAGTGTCCAAATTTAATCTTCATATGCAAAATTGTCTTTAGGTTGAAACCCTATACACAAATATAGTATCCTCTATTAGATATGTTCATTATCGTTCCTTAAGATAACGACCAACACCCCATCTCTTATACCCTCTTGTAATGCCTCTAAGTCATCATTGGGGGTCCATGAATCCCAACAACACCTGAACCCTTAGGATCACTTGACACACCATCTCTACTTCCCAATACACCTTATGCCTCAACACAATTGAGATCAAGACCTAATTATCTTCTTCCCCTTCCTTTCTTATCACTTACCCTTTTCCTTTTTATTTCCTCCACCTCATGTCCCCGTTGCCCCTTCTCCTTCCTCACAAGCCCTTAACATGTTTTGTTAATTTAACTCTTATGTTGTGGTAATGTTTAATTTATTGATGTTGAAAATGCCATTTTCCACGACGTTACACACATGACCTCATGTCGTGTAGCGACTTGGAGCTCCTAGTAGCTTTTAATGATTACACCCATTTGGCACCTAGGATTTGTGGTACATCTTTTTGCGACTAAACCATGTGAAGCTCTCAATCTAGACATATGGCTCGATAGCAATTACAAAGGCACAACCTCAAAATCGGTTTGCATCGCATTGCTTTAACTGTATTTTTAAAACTACGTAAAAGAGCAATCGCATGAAAAGAATCTCATACAAGGATTTGCCACAAAGATTCTTTGGAGATGTTTGAAAAAAAACTTGAACTGAATTTCATATGACAGCACAAACTTGTCAAATTTAGAGGTATGCAATTTTATTTAAATAATCAAGGAAAATTAGTAGTGTGCTTTGTAAAAAAATCTATTATAGCTACAAAAATTTAAGAAAACATCAAAAACTGAAATGGTTGCGAGAGATTTGAATTTCATTAAAGGATATGGAGGCATTTGGTTCGGAAGGATTTGGAATCTTTGGTATCGAAATGGAATTTAATTTCATTCCGTATAGATAAATATAAAAAATATATAATTAATTAAATTATCTTTTTTTTTATTAATTGTATTACATAACAAGTTCTTTAACCATATTATAAGAAACTATTACATACAAATCTTGGGAACCCCTTGAAATATCAACCATTTTGTGGGATTTCAAAATCTGTTTATCGGATTTCAATGAAATCGTGGGGTTTCAAACCCAAGCAATCCTCCAAACCAAGCATAGGATCGGAATGGAATACGATTCCAAATCCTATATAACCCTGTCAACCAAAGAGGACATGAGTTCTCTTTTCACACTCATAAATTTTGTATAGAATGAGAGAAAAACCATGGAGCTAATAATAAACATGATTTATATCCCAACATCAGTCTTGATGTCAGCTAACAAGAGAGATTAATCTACTGTCAAAGTAAAACTACCTTCTAATCAAAGCCCATAATAATCATTAATCTATAAACAAAATATTCTCAAGGATGTTTCTCAAAAATCCCTGAGGAACAAATGCCTCAAAAACCAATGAACCAAAATAACTAAGTTCTACAATAATAAACATTAAAAAAAATGGTGTAATTACAGTCTGAAAATAATGGAAACAAACAGAAAAGTCAAAAACAAAGCTAAAATATAGTAGCATGGCAGCCATGGCTTTAAAACTTGAAAAAGTCAAA
The DNA here is from genome assembly GCA_030169165.1 of Centaurea solstitialis. Classification (NCBI taxonomy): domain Eukaryota; kingdom Viridiplantae; phylum Streptophyta; class Magnoliopsida; order Asterales; family Asteraceae; genus Centaurea; species Centaurea solstitialis. Next base: position 107,266,122 of record CM058041.1, on the reverse strand, counting down.
CATAGAAAAAAAAGTCAAATCAGCATGTCAGCTACTCAGCTACATAAATTTCACCAGAAATGAAAGCATTTTTGCTTCCCAAACTCCTGATGCCACCAAGAACAGCTGATTGAAACTCACTAGAAGGATACATCTGAGTAATTAAGCCTATCTAATTATACAGCAAATCTGGATAAACATACAACACATAAAAGTGACTTAATGCCCTAGAAATATCCATCTATTGCATAGATAGATACCGTACAGTTTATACAGATCAGTAAACACGCATATATAGAGAAAATATACAGCAGATAGAAACAAATATCTTGAATATAAAATCAAAAATCAAAAATCAAATTCAATAACATATAAAATGATGATTTGCACCTGTTCGTACAGTTGTGTAGAGATAATAAACAGCTAGCAGATATGAACAAATATCTTAAAGAGAAGATTAAAAATCAAATTCAGTATATAATATACATACATACATACATACATACATACATATATATATATATAATGATGTTTATGGACCTGAATTCGTACAGCCGTTCGAAGAGCTCGCAGATGAAGGAAAACTGCCGTACGTTCTTAAGCAATTCAGCTCTCAGATTCAAAAACCGCCATTAAACCTGCAATTCTACCTTCGATCTGCTTCATTTCTAGGTTAATTCGCCTGATTCCTTCTCTATAATGGAGAATATTCTAGATCTATAAAATCAAATAGGATCTCTTTCAATGAAAGAAGGAAGCATAATTAACCTATTGTGATCTATGATGATGTATGATTGATTTGATTGCATTTTGCAGTGAAAATGAAAAAGTAGTGATGACGATGATCATACTTATCTATCCAGCAGCAGCACAGCTCCTGCTTCCATAGTACCTACACACACACATTGCTTCTTTCAAACGCATACACTTGTTGTACCCGTAATCGTTCATCTTTTTTAGTATTTTTTCTTTTGAATAAGTTATGTTTTTATATTTTTCTAAAATAGAATAAAAAGGTTAAAAATCTCTAATTTTTTTTTTTTCATCCAACTCCAACAGCTATTCTATTGTAGCAAAACAAAAGTTGTTCCTATTGGTTATTGGTTGAAGCATTAAAATAATTATTTTTTCTCTTAAATATTTAACTTCAAATAATTCTATTGGTTGGAAAATTAAAATAACCATTTCCCTAAGCATTTAGAGATATGCTAAAATAGAAAAAAAAAAAAAAAACTACATTTTAGCATATTTGTTGCTCCATAGATATGCTATCCCATATGCTAAAATAGAGAAAAGTGGGAAAAAGTCACCAATCTCTAAATTTATTAGTCCTCATGTTTTATTAAAAACTATCAATTTTGTCTTTCAGGTTGTGTTTGGCAAAAATAAGTTAGCTTATAAGCTTATTATTTAGTTCATCCAAATATATACTATAAACTAGCTTTTTGAAACGCTATTTTGAGTAGGTTTTTCTAATTATACTCTTATTAATATTAATTATAAATTTTGAATATATGTTTTTTGATCATTTTACATACTCATAAGCTAGTTCTTGTCAAACATAATTTATTCATAAGCTAGCTTATCGATCAACAGCTACCTTATTAGCTACCCAGCTAGCTTATCAGCTAGTTTGCCAAACATAGCCTAAATTTTCCGATTTTGTTATTATATTTTAGAGTAATTACACTTTTGGTCCCTGTGATTGACACTCAGTAGGAACTTTTCGTCCGTCTTTTGAACTAATTATAATTTTAGTAGGTGTGGTTACCGTTTTGTTTCACTTCTACTCCCTTGGATAAAATTACATGCGTTAACTCGAGGAATGATAGTTGATACCGGGTGGCAACCATAGAGACCAAACGTGAAACAAATTGACAACCACAATGACCAAAAATGAAACAAAAATAGCAACCATAGTAAGCAAAACTGTAATTAGTTTTAAAAAATACAAGAATTACTAGTGGGTGGAAACTAGATGGACTCAAAATGTAGTTTACTCTATGTTTTGTAATTATTTTCCCATGAGATTAAGTGATACTTTCAAGTATGAAGGAATAAAATGTAAATAAATTCTAAAGCACGAGGGCTAAGAAAACAATCAAATTTATACCATGTAAAGAAAATGATGATAACTAGTTATTAAGAGCCCGGACTTTGCGCCAAATTATAAACTGTAAAAGATTTTATCATACGTAGTTTAATGAAATTACTTCATTATTTTTTTATTAAAATTATAATAGTTTATAATTAATTATAAAAACAAAATGCCGTAATAAAATAAATAATAAAATAGTAAAAGTAACAAAATATAAATTATGTAATTTTAGAATTAAAAAAATATAAATATGGTATAATATAAAAACCAAATATGTAATTTAATTGTAACGCCCCGTTTTCTTATACCAAAGTTTTACCAATGCTTGATTAAGTATCTAACTTGTTTAGTTGAAATTGTAGAGTGGAGGGACTAGAGTGTCATTCTGAGAAGTCAAGGGTTTGAGTAGAGGCCTATGTAAAAAGGAAAACCCTCATTCCCTTGTCAGTTTCTAGGGATACGTACGTATTGAGAGAGGAGGCGATTTGGGAGATTGAGCCAGGGATCAATTGAAGATTTGTGGAGCAATTGTGGTGAAATTCCCAACCAAGGTATGAAATCCATGTCTTTTGTTAGTCCCTTGGATGCAAAGAACAAGTAGGATTAAGGGTTAGGGTTTGGGATGTGAGTCTATGATCTTAAGATCATCAATTGCATGTAATTGGAAGGATTTGAGTCAAATTAATCGCATGTAAGTACTAGGGATCGACCCTAGTTGTTGTAGAAAGTCATTGTGTTGATAATTTGGTAAAGTTGAGGCCTTGGCATAAGATTTCGAGGCTGGTCGCGATTTTTGGCCGAATTTGGAAATCCCGCGACCTAGCCCCGCGACCTGAGGTCGCGGGGTCAAGTCGCGCAAGTCTCTGGTCATTTTTGAATTTTTGGTTTTTGGCTTCTCAAAGTTTTGGCTATGGGATCATGTTAGGGATGTTTAGAAAGGATGAGGCCTAGAGTTTCGGGTCAAATGGACTAGTCTAGCTATGTCTAAGGTTAGCTTTTCGGTATGGATATCACGAGGTCATGTTAAGCATTATTTTGACATGTAAATGTACTTAATTGTTTAGGTAACTTGTATTGAACATCGTGCTAGTTCGTGTAAGCAATTGAACGGCTGAAAGGTGAGTACTCTATCTATATTGATGTGATTGTACCTATGTGATAGACTTGCATGTGTGATTGTATGCGATGTGGATTATGCTTTTGCCTAGTTGGTTCATGTTACCGCTAGGAAAGTTAGTTCCTTCGGGAACAAGGGATTATGTTATGGATTATGCGGCCTGGTACCAGTGTCAATGGATTAAGTTACATGCCATGTGATTGCAATGTGATTCGGTTATGTATGTATTGTCATGTTAGTATAGATATGTGCTCACTAAGCGAAAGCTTACCCGTTGTTATTTCCCCTTTTAGTGCCAGGTACTTCTTCGGGAAGCAAGGGCAAGGCTCACGTGTGATGATCTCGGTTGATGGTGGTTCAGTCAGCCAGTAGTCATGGGTTATGAAGTTTTAAAAGAGACAATGTTTTATTTCAGTTGGTGAACTTGTTTAGATTTGGAAGTATTTGATAACTATTTTGGCATGATTTGAATATGCCTTGTTTGGTTATTCTTGTTGAACAAAGGCTTTCAGCTATTGTTTTTTTTATTTGAATTTAAAACTTTTGACTAAGCTTCCGCTCAATTAAGATTCTTTTCTACTACTTTAACATTCGGTTTAGAGCTGTTACATTAATCTTTTTTTTTTTTAATTAGTTAACCAACTTAATTTAACAAAGTTGGAGGGAGATATAAAAATGAAAAAAAAACCATAAAAATGAAAAAAAAATTAGTTTTTAAAGATCAATGACTAAAACATTTTAAATACTAAACTATAGGGACCAAAGTTGTATTATTATTCTATATCTTTACTATTCATTTCACTTTGGAAACATGTAGATAATATATGTGTGTTGGAGGGTTATATTTTACTAAAGTCGTACTTTACTCCATATGTTTACTATTCATTTCATTTTATAGGGACCAAAGTTGTACTTACTTCATATGTTTACTATTTGTTTCACAAATTTTATTTTATAGGCACTAAAGTTGTACTTTATTTCATATCTAACCATTTATTTCACAAATTTTATTTTATAGGGATCAATCTTGTACTTTGTTCTATATATTTACTATTCACTTCATTTCAAGAATTGATATAAGGGGATAATTATTCTATATCTTTACTATTCATTTCACTTTGGAAATTGATATATGATTAAACTACAGGGACCAAAGTTGTATTTTATTCCATATCTTAACTATTCATTTTACTTTGGAAATTGATATAAGGGGATAATTTATAAATCACGAGAAAAAAAATTGTAAGAGTGAGTTATTGGTCCCTGTAGTTTGTTATCAATTCTAACTTTTGTCTGTGTAGTTTAAAAGTTATCATTATCGTCCCTATTTTGAACCTTTATGTATCAATAATAAATAATTGTAAGCTATAAGGATCAAAACAACAATAAACTTTAAATCATAAGAACAAAAATAACAAAAAAAATGCAAACTGTATGAATGAAAAATATAATTTCTAAACCACATAAATGAAAATCATAATTTTTACAAACCACAAGAACTAAAGATGTAATTATTAAAAAACAAGCAAGTAGAACTAATGATAAAATTTAAGTATTTCAATAACATTTTATGTGATATTAATTTCAAACTTACTTTGAATAGTTTATGTAATTGTGCTTTTCAAATACCTATTTTTTTCTTCAAGATTTTTATTTTTGGATTCATGTATTTACCAAACATATTTAACATTTAAGAACGTTTTAAAATAAAATAAAATAAAATTTAGTGTATTTTGGACAACATTTTAAAAACACTACTATAACTATACGTCAATAGTAAGTTGATAATATAAAAAAGTTATTTAAGAATGTGCCAAAAAAATAACACTTGACGTAACAAAATCATTGGAAAAGGTAATTCCTAAAATATCATTATAAATCATGAATTCGTGAGCTTAATTTTTCAATTTTATGTATAAAATAAGAAATATAATATATGTCAAAAGAGAAAAGATATAATATGTTGCTAAAGGAAAGTTTAAATGTGGACTCACTTTTAGTTTTGGTTATCAATATGAGGACGAATCTCAGCCACTCATGCGATCAATAAAGGTGGTTTTGATCGGGTCCTCTTCTTTAATAATCTTCACCTTCTTATAAATCGCGTCAATCCTTCATGCTCGCGTCCACCGTAACTGAAGATGTATAGCTAAAATTCGTCCTCACATTCATAATCAAAATTGAGTTCGTATTTAAACCTAACCCTATATTGTTAATGGTTAATGTGTATGTGTATGTATATGTATAAATTTACAATAAAAAAATTTGCTGATGATTCTAATAATCTTATTTTTCTAGATAAACAGTTAAGAATATCTTATATGGATAATTGTCGATTTATATACATAATAAATACATTCTAATTGGCAAAGATTTTGCACTGTATTATATTTTAGCGTAAACTATAAATTTGGTCCCTATGATTCATTGTTTGTAACACTCTTGGATCATATGGTATTGAAATTACAAAATGGTTATCATAGAATGTAAAAGCTATCGAATTTGGTCCGTAACTTTAGCAATGGTTAAGTATCCCGTTAGATAAAGGTTTGTTTGGTCTCTGTGTAGTTTTTGTCATTTTTCTTTCAAAAGTAATATCTAACTAGTATATTATCTAATATTGATTAATTTTTAATATTATGCTTATTATATTCAATATAAAATAAAACACACACATAAAATGAACCTATGAAGAACAATATCATCAACGACGAGTCAATTTCATTGTCTAAAATCATTCTACTCCTCCAATCATTTATTGGCATATTCTATTGCAACCATCACATCAATGTCTCTTCCTACGACCACCCCTTGCAAAATTGAAACTCCTAACAAACAGATAACGACCACCCTCCCCCTCTACGTGTTATTCTAGTGATCTCCACCAAACCCCCAGCTGAACTTGCAATTTCATGGGATTTTCAAGCTCTGTGCATCCATGTTTCAACATAACTGCTTTCCTTTTCTTTGTAAATAAATCTCCCCCACTTTTGTTCTTTCTACACTACCCTTCCTCGACGTTACGGACTTGTCTTATCCGACAAACACATCGACCAACCATTCGTGCCAATGAGAGCATTTCCTCCTTAACCGAAATACATTTGTCCTCTCACCCCCTATAAGGAGCTCACAAATTTACTTTCTGTCAATGTGGGACAGGTTGTTACAAACTCTATTTAAATTCCAACGTTGTCGTCAAACCTATCCATAATCTTTCTCATTGCCATCAACTATGTGGGTTTTGTCAAATATGGTATAAATATCTCCCATCAATGACTCATCATACCATATGAGTTATGCCTCTACCATCTCGATGATACAAGGATCGACTCTGATATCATTTGTAACACCCAAAAAGCAAAAGCAACAAGCTGGCCCAATAAATTTGAATTCAACCTAAAACCCTGGTGAAAGTTATCGATAGCCCATAACTCTAGGCATATAAGGTGCTTACAAAGTATATTCTTTATCCATATGGGACGAGTTGTTACATGAATTTTCATAAGGATAATGATCTCGATTTTATCCTAGTTTTAGTTTAGATTTAGATTTGATTTTAAGCTTTGACTGTGGATTTTGAGAGATGACCGAAGCTTGTTGGGAAATATAGCTTGAGGTTTGTCGAAAAAGATGATTAGATGTTCACTAAAAATGGTAACCGTAAGTAAGGGCATATACCTTTCCAAGAAAAAAAGGTTTAAGACAAGTGGCGTGAATGTAATGAATCCGTTTATAATTAACGAGACAATCTTAAATTGTGCTAATTAATGATAATTGTTAATGATCTTTAGAGTTAGGGATCAAATTCGATCATTCTTTTAGACCATAATTACCATTTTGTAAAAGTGTTGCAAAATACAAACCACATGGAAGAATTTTATAGTTTACTCTACACGTAATTTAGTACTAAATCTTTGTCAAAATCTATCATCAATATTTCTTAAAAAAAAAATTGGAAGTATAATATGCTTATCCGTTGCAATATATGAAATTTGAGAGTTTTCAAATAAATTGTAGACTTTAAATGTACTATCTAGAACTTTACAAAACTCAAAGGAGAAAAATCTTAATGTTTTGTCATAAAATGACAAAATTATAAATTTCAATCACCTTCCTTATTTATGATAAACCTATTTATTTATTTAGAATTTGTTTTATAATGTAAGACAACTTCATCTTTTAGATCTATTTTTTTAACATGGAACAACATCATCTATCCACATTTTTATTGTTTTTTAATCATGATTTAAAAAATTAACTAGCTTTTATTGTTAAAAACACACACACAATTTTTACAAATCTTTATTCAACACCATATAAATATAAATTGCTAAACACTTTTACAAAAAAATATAAATTATTTTTAAATAAGCAATTTTAAATACACCTCTCTCCCAATACACAACATTTGTATTTTCATTGGTAAGTTACTAATAAATTTTACATTTTATTTTATAAATCATATTATGTTATAAATATATAATAAATAAGTAACCGGGCTGTAATGTGTCGTGGTCTTATGAGCCGGTTTCAGTATTTTCCCGCATAAACATGTATTTGGATGCATTTTACATTTCAGTTGATTTACGCTTATCTGACTGACACATGTCATTTTATTATAAAAATAAGATAATCTCACTAATTTGATATTCTTAAAAAAACAAAATAATCATCGAGTTATAAAAAAATTACTATTAATTAAATTATAATTTGAGCTGTTAAAGTTAATATTTGCATAATAAAAATAAAATATGATGAAGATAATTATTGAGTTTTAACAAAGTTATTTTATTTTGACATTGCTCAAGTTAATATTTGTATTGCATATAAACTCATAAAAGTATAAAGTTGAAATCGATTGATAGAAATAAAGTTATAAAACTGCACGAAACGATATTGTTTTTTGAAGTTTTCAATAGCTTAAGATGTTTTGCACTGCACCGTGCGCTTACATATCTACTTTAATTACATAAAAATATCGAGTATATACAAACTATTCAAGTAAAGAAACCGAGCCTATTTAAACCCATTGTTAACCAAATCGATCCCAAGAATAGTTCATGAGTTTTCCATACTATTTAAACTAGAGTTGTTCATGAAGGGTACGACCCACTCGGTCCGTTAGAAAAACTGGTTTGGACAATCATTCTCGAAAAATGAATGGGCTTGGGCTGGATTGTAAAAATTGATGGACGGGCTTAGGCAATGAAAAAAAGAATTCGGGCAAGCCCGCCCGACCCCGTTATATTATTATAGTTGATTAAATTTTACGTATAATCAATAATTAATGATTTTTATAAAGATGGTTTAGAAGTGGCTTTGGGTTGGATTTTCGCTACTGAATACCAACTGTCACTTTGAAAGTAGATAAATTATTCGAGAGAAAATGTTCATGATCCATGTATTATTATGAAACTACGTAGATGATACCTTCCACGTCTTATTTTATGTTAAAAAGAACTTACGTCATTAATATAGTTAGAGTCATCTTATTTTGCAAACTCATTAATTTATGCAAATTTTGGAAACTCATATAAACCATTGATTAGAAGGATCAATGAAGAAGATTAATTGTAAAATCCAAAATTATAACCACCAACTCCTATAATTAAGCATCACAAAGATAAAATAAATAAAATTACCAAAAATAAACAAGAAAATGGATTATGATTGATGAAAAACATGGTTTCCAAAGTTTGCACAAATTAATTTATGTTAGTTTTGTTCTTTAAAGTTTCCTTAGGCCCGTTAGATGAAAAAAAAAATACATGTTAGCCGGTCAGGCCCGGCCCAAACATATCTCCTATAAACTGAAAACTTGGAAGTTGCAACTTAAGATGCAATACGACGTCGCACCGCACAATAATAACAGGGGGGTATTATCGTCTTTTGCACCTGCCGATAAAGTATCATCAGATTTCAGGGCCAAACTGGCGCTCAAAATCACCCGTAACCAAAATTCTTCCAAAATCTCTCCATTATCATAAACTTACAGCTTATTCAATCAGATTTTATTACAGATTGTTATCAGTCAGAAAAGAGGAAGAATTCACACAAAAATGGCGTGCAGGATAGTATTCCGAACTCTGATGCTCACCGAGCCATGGCGAGCTGCTTCCCCTAATCGCACTTCCTTCGCCATTAATCAGAGATCTACAACATCATCGAGTTCGAATTCGAGATGTGGATTCAGAATCGATACAAAAGTTAGAGATATTAGATCGGAAAAAAGAAGAATACATCATCATCGGTTTAATTGCTCTCATGATGAAAACCTAGCGTCGTCATCGTCTACTGATGAGAGTGACCAGGAGCCTCCGCAGGAAGCCGTTCTCAAGGCGATTTCAGGTACTATAACATGTATCTATCTCGAATTAGAGTTTTTGTGTTTTTGATTTGAGTTTGATAGTTAGGTTTTAATTGAAATGAGTGATTATTAACTGATTATGGAGATAGAGTTTGCAGAATGAAGCGAAGGATTAGATTCTGGTAGGTTTGAGTTAGGTGTTAATTGGAATGAATAATGATTGATTGATAATGGAGATAGAGTGTGCAAAATGAAGGATTGTAATTGTGATTTGGAAATGTGAAGGATTAAATTGGCTTGAAGGATTTTGATATTGTGTGGTTATGAATTGTGAGTAATGGATTAACTGAATGACAGATTTGATGTTGTATTCTTAAGCGGTTAAACTGACTAATTATACTTTGTAATCCACTTACTACTGTTTTCGGATGCTGATGAAGTGAAGATGATGGATGAAATGACTGTTTTCAAATTATGTTGTTGCAATGTTGCTTATTGAGTACTTGTATATTGATATGTGTGGTTATGACTTATGACTTATGAGTAATGGATTTGTCAGATTTGATGATGCATTCTTAAACAGTTAAGCTGACCAATTATACTTTGCAATCCACTTACTGCTGTTTTCAAATGCTGAGGAAGTGAAGATGATGGATGGAATCACTGTTTTCAAATTATGTTGTTGCAATGTTGCTTACTGAGTAATTGTTAGTTGAAGGATATTGATATGTGTGGTTATGACTTATGAGTAATGGATTAATTGATTTGATATTGCATTCTTAAGCAGTTAAGCTGACTAATTATACTCTGTTATCCACTTACCACTGTTTCGGAAGAATAGATGATGGATGAACTCATTGTTTCCAAATTATGTTGTTTCAGTGTTGCTTATTGTTAGTTGATAGAGATGTATATTGTCTGAGTCTCTGAGATACTACATCCTTTTGAAACAATAGAGTTCATGTACTAAATTTTTCGTAACTGTAAGGATTTACACAACTGTGACAAGTAAATTTGAAGAGATTGTTATACAAGAACATAAGTGAACTACGTTATTTAGCAAAAAAAAAGGGCTACTAAGAACCTCCCCCTTAGGAGCCACATGTGAGGACGCGTTTAAGAGCTAACCCGACAGCCGAGGTTGCAGAGGGGTTCAAGTCCGTTTTCCCACATGATTCGAACTTGAACCTTTTGTGTTTTGAGCAAAGTTGCTCCATCTTTTTTGCCAACAGAGCTACATGCCTGAGGGTATGATAGTTCTAGAATGGTGGAGGAATAACCAATGGTGGTGGTGTAATATTGAAAAAATAAGTTCTAATCGTATGACTTGAATCTAATGATTCGAATATAGTAGCAATTCAAGAGGGTAGGTCTCTCCCATAGCTTAAGCGAGAACATGCAATAAGCAATAACCACCTGCTCCATCCGCCCAACTCTCCTTATACCACCCCCCCCCCCCTCTCTTCTTTTTCTCATGTAGCAAAAACAGATACAATTTCTCTTGTTTACCCTCACACTATTACCAACCACTATTCTAATACTGCTACTTAAAATATGCCTTGCCCCTCCTTGCGTATGTTATATGTTTATCAGGTAGTTGGTGAGTTGTAAAGTTGCTAAGACTAACTATTTGAGTTTGATTCAGAAGTTTCAAAGACCGAAGGTAGAGTTGGACAAACCACAAACATGGTTCTTGGAGGTACGGTTACTGATGATTCAACCGATGAGTGGCTCTCTCTTGATCAGAAGGTAAATGCTACTTTTCTCTTATTTTCAACTACAATGAGTTGTTTATCCAAAACTAGTTAGGGTATACTAAAATTAAATGCATTAGAAACTAATAGAGGTGAAAGTGAAACCATCAATGCTGTAGACAATTATTAACATCTTTCGGGAATTTTCTAATAACGCCAAGTCGCCAATCATATGTGATTAGACTCTACCTACACCAGAGCAGTACTATTCTAAATTTATAATCCTCAACTTTGGCATAAATTTGTCAGAAAATGGTGTTTCTTGATTGTTAAGAAGACGATATATTTGTAACAAATTGTCCTACATGGATAGAAAAGTAAATTATCAGCTCAAAGTTGTGGGCTACCAACAACTTTCACCATGATTTTAAGTTGATTTGGAGGATATTACGCAAGCCCTGTTGTGCTACAAATTTGCCCCATAGTTTTGGTCAGATTCTTTTCTCAACTTTACAAATGCTTTTTGCTACTCAGATTATTAACATGTTAATTTGGCTCCGATCACATAATATTTTTCACTATTTATTTGTGAATAACCATACATGCCCTAGTAAAATTCATGGAAAACAACTGGTGAAAAGTTAAGTGTTAGAAATAGAAAACCATATAAACTCTTTCAAACACAGGAGTTAAACACCCAAATCTAAATGTACCTTTGGAAGGGAGGTGGTAATATTTTAACCTCACAACATTGCTTCATGATACAGCTTGAATAGTGGTTTAGCTAAAAAATTTCCTATCTCTATGTGAAACGTCTTTAGTTATCGAGTTAAATAATTATAATGTATTCTTATAACAGGTAAACACCTACCCAACGGTAAGAGGGTTTACAGCAATTGGAACCGGAGGTGATGATTTTGTCCAAGCTATGGTAGTTGCTGTCGAATCGGTCATTCAGCACCCAATTCCACAGGTACATTCTTCTTAAAACTGCATCCTTCAACTACATATTAGCTTCTTGTTGCTATTAATTTTGTAACTGATTGTCATCGTAAAAGATAACACAGTGATGCTTCATATAAATGAGAAGAGCAACTTAATATGTAGATGCTCTTTTGTATTTTGATCAAGTAGAACTAGTGGACTTCGGCATTATCTGCAGGAAGCATAGCAGATAAACTTGTTTTTTTTTAACATTTCTTTTTTCAAGTGATTATAACCGACAAATATATTGCGGATGAACCTATAATATGAATGTATATAGATTCTGCACTTGGCCCATGAGAGGTGTATAATGAGTGAAGGTCTCAAATGCAAGGAGAGGAGAACCTATGTTTTAGGCAGGGGAAGACCCACTATGGCTAATATGTAAACTTTTATACGGTGTCACGGGCCACTGCTTCGTTCCTCCATCGTAGTGTAAACTTTTTTATGGGGGTTTGGTTTGCAAAATGGAATTTGATGGAATTGGAATAGTTCAAAGGAATTTGAGTTTAAAGGAATTGTAATGGAATTTGACCATGCATTTGGTTAGTAGAAATTCAATTCCTTCACTTGAGCCAAGGAATGATGAATTCCTTATATTGTGGAATTCAAAGGATTCCATCAAGTTCATTCTGCAAACCAATCATCACTAGTGAATTTGGTCAAAGGAATTTGTCATTCCCATTCCATCAAGTTCTTTTGAATTCCACAAACCAAACAGTCCCTTAGGGTGCGTTTGGTAGGAGAACTGGGTGGAACAGAACAGAACAAGTCTGTTCCATGTTTGGCAACCTCCAAAATGAGACTAACTAGAACAAAGTAGCACAAAAGGTGGACAAACTTGTTCTCCAAAAAACCATGGAACTAAATAGAACAAGCCATTATGGACCAAAATACCCCTCCTTTCTTTCTCAATACCCATCTTCATCTTCCTGTCTTCCCCATCTGCTGGAATGGCCACTCTCAAGACCGGTGAACTTTCTCTCTTGACGCCGGTGACTCGACATACACCCTCCACACCGGCGACCTGTCCCTCGACGCCGCAGACCTTCTCTCTACACCCTCCACACCGGCGACCTGTCCCTCGACGCCGGCGACCTTCTCTCTACACCCTCAACACCGGCGACTTCTCTCTCCACGCCGGAGACCCTCTATATCGACGCCGGAGACCCTCTATCGATGCCGGCAACCCTCTCAGTTGACGCCGGCGACCCTCGTGTAATCGTCTCTCTGTCTCTCTCTCTCTCTCTCTCTCTCTCTCTCTCTCTCTCGCAACTCTTCTTTCTCTCGACTCAACCCTCGTTGTGTAATCAATTTCTTGTTTTATTGAACCCTAGATTTGTGGTAATCGATTTTGAACCCTAGAATTTGTGTTGCTGATTTGTGGTAATCGATTTTAAACCTTAGATCTATGGTGGTTGTGGACTGGTGGTAATGGTTATGGACCTGTGGTGGCGGTGGTGGTTTGTGGACCGGTGGTAATGGTGGTGGTTGTGGACTGGTGGTAATGGTGGTTGTGGGCGGGTGGTGGTGGTGGTGGTGATTGTGGACTGGTGGTAGTGGTTGTGGTTGTGGACTGGTGGTAATGGTGGTTGTGGACGGGTGGTGGTGGTGGTGGTTGTGGACTGGTGGTGGTTGTGGACTGGTAGTAATGGTGGTGGTTGTGGACTGGTAGTAATGGTGGTTGTGGACGGGTGGTGGTGGTGGTGATTGTGGACGGGTGGTGGTGGTGGTGATTGTGGACCGGTGGTGGTGGTGGTGGTTGTGGACTCGTAATGTAGGGGTAAATTGGTCATTTAACCGGTCTTGTTCTGTCCCTCCTAGTTTAGTTATATCCTACCAAACGCTGAACAACTGTTCTGTTCTGTCCTGTCCCGTTCTGTTCTGTCCTGTTCAATCCTGTCACGATACCAAACGCACCCTTAGGGTCGTGTGAAAGGTGTCACCGTATTATTTTATTAGGTGCAACCTTATATTCGTTGAAACTACGATAATAACACAAATTTCTCTTGGTAGAGTTGAATGAACCAAACAAATAAATTAATTGTGTTTTATTAGGGTCATGAAAGGTGTCACTTTTTTATTAGGTGTCACTATATAATTTCTATTGTATTAAACAAACAAATAACTGAAACACAGTTAAATATTCCGTGGTTCAACCACTTGTCTACATTGATGGTTGGTTTTTAAGATATTATATTTTATTATTATTATACTTTCTGAATTCTTGAATAGTATATGGCATGAAGAATCATCAATCATCTAATCCCGATGAATTTAGTGCTAATTCGAAATTTGGTCTTCTGCTCTCAAAATCTTCCCCAACCTCATACTGTGGTATTCACAAAAATATTGATAAAAGGCGATTGCATTGGATGGTTGATGCGTGAGATAGTAAAAAGACACAAATGCCCTTCACATGAATTTCGGTACTTTAGTATACCTTCTTTACTTCTTAGGCCTAGGCTTTTCGATTTACTGTTTACTTTTTTGATATGTTCACATCTTTTAGAAAGTGAGCTTAATTGAACCTCATACCATGATATATACAAGAATATTGATAAAAGGTGATTGCATAGGATGATTGTAGCATGAGATAGTAAAAAGACACAAATGCCCTTCACATGAGTTTTCAGTACTTTAGTATTACCTTCAAAGGCCTAGGTTTTTCTATTTACTGCTTACCCTTTTGATATATTCACATCTTTTATAAATAAACTTAATTGGTTTTAAAATCTTTTGTAACTTGATGCATGTTTGCCTGATTTGGGAAACCCAATTTGTATTTTGGACTTCATCCAACTTGGTTATGATTCATAATAGGGCCAGGTGAAGCAGAAGATGTCATCCGGTGGGAAGTATGTCTCGGTGAACATTGGACCCGTTCAAGTTGTTTCTAGCGAGCAGGTCCTCTCTCTCTCTCTCTCTCTCTCTCTCACACACACACACACACACACTCCGCATTGAACTTCAAACTTCAATAACA
The DNA here is from genome assembly GCA_030169165.1 of Centaurea solstitialis. Classification (NCBI taxonomy): domain Eukaryota; kingdom Viridiplantae; phylum Streptophyta; class Magnoliopsida; order Asterales; family Asteraceae; genus Centaurea; species Centaurea solstitialis. The sequence continues at coordinate 107,250,957 of CM058041.1, read as the reverse complement.
AAATTTATAACGAACAATATAAATTGAAACTGATGGATGATTAGTATCAGTGGTGCTGGGAGGGTATTTCATCTTGATGACTACTCGGCTGTTTAGCCAGCCATACAAGAGTGTTTCTTTATGGCTTAATCATTAAGCTATTAGAGTAAGCCATAATCACTCACTTGTCTTTGCTAATCCACCTTAAATAATACCAGAAAATCAGAAATTCCCCAGAAATAATCCAACCCTCTCTTAGACCCATCAGTCTCCTTTCCTCAGACAAATTTATCAGGACAAGCAACTTAATCCATGTAGGACTTGGGGCATGTTTGTTAGTAGCTTAATGAAATTCACATCTTATCCGGCCAACTATAAATGACCATTTGGTAGTGGTTTAATAATATAGAAAATGGCTTATTCAATAGGCTTTTGGGGGGAACTTTATGTAGAAAGCCACGTTTTTCTTAAAAGCCGCAACACCCAATTAAAAGACATGTTCATTCCATCTATGGAAAAACTCTTCCAAACAAAAACCTTCTCCGTCTATATAGACAGATTAATCCACACATAATAGAGCTTTATTTATTCAGGATTTACTGGAAAACCAACCAAATAGCCCCGTCTAAAGTTTCATTTTTTTTCAGGTTCAAGCTGTATATAATGCCATGAGGAGAGATGATCGGATGAAATACTTTCTGTAGCGCATTTTTCTTCATTTTATGTATGTATGGAACACTTCCATAAACTAAGTCTTCTTCCTTCAAGGATATTAGTTAATGGTTGCATTTGTAGGTTTGAATGAATACATAGTAGGGTAAGAAAGGGGCTATTTAGCTAAATGACCTCGTGACAAGTGTTTCTTATATCCATGACTTTCTAACAGCTTTCTAGGGATTCTTATGTTAAGCGGTGACATTCTCACACGTGTACTAAGATCGTTTAGCCAAAGGACTCGGGGGTTATTTAGCTAGAGCCTAGATGACCTTATCACTGGGTTTTACTAAATCTATATGAGCATCTTCAATAGGTATGTTAAAATAGATTTTTTTTTGAAGATTAAGGAGTTCTTTTTTTTTGCTTGGGCAACCATGCTAATCGATGGGCTAAAATGCAGAAAAGAAGAGAAATAACGTGGAAATCTCCAAACGTAGAGAAATCTCTAAAAAAGAGAGCTAGTATTTTAATTATTTTCCACCGAGTATAAGTGGCTTCGTGTTGGTTTGGGTTGGGCTGTTTTGGATTGGGTTAGCCGGGTTGGTTAGTTTTTTGAGCACCCTTGCCACCTTGTTTGCAAGTGTTTTCTTTGTTCCAAATTCTAATTAGATTCATGTTGGTTGTTTGAAATTTGTTTACATGTGACATTGCGAGCAGGGTCCCGTGCAACCAACCATTATCATAATACTTCATGAAACAATAAACGTTTGATTTAATTTCAGTTTAGAAAAAAACACACACATACATCACAAACATCTACCCTAAATATGTGCAATTTCTATAAATATATAAAATAATAATCTTAAAAAAAAACTAAAAAGAAATATTGGTCACTATCTTTGTAACCAAAAATACTAGGTCATCATAATGATACAAAAGGTGGCAAAGATGCCAGTAACCACCATGGTTCCACCGTGTTGGCAACCCTAGCAAAACCTTGAACCGTCGCCTGTCGCATTCGTCGCATACATCGCACTCGGTATCTCGAAATGCCACAACCTCCCGACACTCTTCTTCAAATTCTTCCGACACAAAAACTCCTCGGCGTATTCCTTCTCCACTTTCCGATTAACATCGTGCAAAAACACATGCGTCACTCCCGGCTTCTTCCGCTTCCTCGCCATCACGGCGGCAGAGTAGATCGCCCCCATTCTTCCCGGCGCCTCCTTGTAATACCCCCTTGGTGCATCGATCATGATCATATCCCACTCTGTATCGTAAACCTCATCAGGTAGATCCGTAATTGCTAACTTGCATCGCGTATTACCTCGAATAAAAGCCCTAGCCGGCGTACATTCCGGCTCGGTGTGATACAACTTCAGAAGCTCGTCGGCCTCGGCGAGTTTCGTCCGGTAATTGACGGTAACGGCGTTTAGATCCGGAGCGGTTTTAAGGACGCTAAGCACCCACTTTGCGTCCTCTTCAAGGAACAATGTTTTGCCGTTCGGATTAAACGCGGCCCACATTAGCGAGTCGTGCCCTAATCCGAACACGAGGAAATTGCAGGGTGAAATCGAGAGGAGGACGTTGAAGGAGACCGAGATCTCGGCGAGAGACTGCTGAGGGACGGCTAAGGCGGTGGCATAGTGGAGGATGGCTTCGAGTTGTAATGGCGTGGTGGTGGTGGAATAGAATTCGTCGGAGATGGATTCGCTGCAGAAGAGGCCGGTGTTTCCGGCGCCGATGAGGGAGGAGATGATGAGGCAGAAGCCGATGACAGCGACAACGGTGAATAAGGTGAAGAGTCGCCGGTCAGGGAGCGGGGGGAGGTTGTTCATCATCTTGGAATTTGCCGGTGGAAAAGGAAAGAGGTAAGGTCGAAAATGGTGGTTTTCGTTGGTTGCATTGAACGAAATCTGTTATGCATTCACCAATCACTCACCAAAATACTCCGTAAAATTTGTCCCTAAGGTTTGCAATTTTTTGCTCTTTTCATTCTCATAATTTACAATTTATTGTTGATTCAGTCATTTTGGTTTACATTTTTTTAATATTTTGGTCCCTTGTATTTAAAGGTAGTCGAAAGATAAGAATTGAAATAAATTACAAATAATGAGGACGAAAACGGCAATTTCTAATTCTATACTTGATATTTTTGGAGTTCCCTTAAAATTTTGTGATATAGTTTCCACATAAGAGAATTTCTAAATCTTTAGTTGATATCTTTGGAATAAGTTACAACTTTTTGTCCATCTGGTTTGTTAAAATCATGAGTTTTGTCCATCTCATTTTGAAACTGTTGTTTTCATCCAAGATTTGTAATATAACTTTTTAAGAAAACGCGAGGAGCAATCTCAATCATTCATCTCGGTTAATAAAGACGGCTTTGACCGGTCCCTCCCTTTAATAATCTCTACCCTCCCATGAATTACGTCAATCCTCTGTGATCACCTCTACCGTAACCGCTAGATGAGTGGCTGAGATTGCTCCTCACTTTTCTTAAATTGACATGTTTCTCGTTTGAACCTTTTCCTACGTATCTAATTTTCATCTCTAATGCTACCTCTTACTTTAAGGTATGAGTGATAAAAACAATAAAGAAATTATACACTATGTAGACGAAAACACCAATAAATTGTTAAGTTTCAAGCTGAGAAAATAATAAATTATAGATCATGTAAATGAAAATTATGATTTAAAAACTAAAAGAAAAGAAACAAATTTCAACAAACTACAAGGGCTAGAAGTGTGATTAACTATTGTTTTTCTTCATGAAATAGAATATAAGCAATATCGTATGGAAAAAATATCGGATGGTTCAATGGATACATGTGTCATTATTTGATTCACATTTATTATAGTTTGTTTTTCTTGAAGAATAAAGATATTATTTAAAAAAATCAGAAGAGCATATTTAAAACAATTAAAATGTCGATTACAAAAGAAGAAAAAAGAAGATTCAGAAAATAACATAAAAGAAGTCAAATACCCGGATTGACCTTGTCAAACTTCAACCAAAGTTTGAAAAAAGAACAAATTCGATAAACGTTGATTCATCATATAAACATGTTCAGTGTTTTATCGACCAATGATTTTATCAAAAAATCTATCTAAACATTATTGTTTTTGAAATTTTAATGTTCTTTTGTAATTTTATTTCTATTGTCTAAAACTTTTAAACCAAACAATATAACACATAGATGATTACCTTATAAATTTTGGCCTTTAGTTTTAATTCTATAACGACTCTTCATATTAGCCATCCCATTGTTATGCAAGTTGTTATCCTACTTCTAAATCATGAGGTTTATATATTTGAAATTGCTTTACTAGATGTGCTCATCAATGTTGACTTCCATCACTTGTCAATATGTTTTACGTTGATATTGTTTCATACGACGTATCTGGTATTCATACAACTGATACATTGCACCAAGCTTTTGTTCATATGCACCAGCAACTCTACAACAAACCTAGTCTCCTTTTGAAATAACATATACCAACAGGTACTTGGTTGGATCCATTAGGAAATCTCATTCAAAATTACAACAAATAGAAATTAATTTCATGTAGATTCATAGTATAGTTGTATGTCAATTGTATCGGACTTTGATTACTAAATAAAAAATACTAGTACCATTACCATCTAACTATAAATTTGAAGCTTGAAGTTTGAAATTACATAATAATATTGAAAACAAAAGTTCGCCAAATAACTCTAGGCATAAAGTTTCTTTAATAAAAACTTGTAACTATATTATAAAAGATCGATGTAGTATGTTGAGATTAGTTAGAATTAGGAGTTGTTTATCAAATATTTATTGGATAAGTTTTAATTGTATTAATTCACACATACAATTTTATCCATACTAAGGTTGTGTTTGATAAAAATAAGCTAGTTGATAAGCTAACTTATAAGTTAGCTTATTAAAACGCTAGTCGGAGTAGTGTTTCAGAAACTTTTTATAGTTTTTTTCAATTATACCTTTGATAATAACTATTATATCCTAATATACTTTTTTGATCATTTTACATAAATCATAAATTAGTTTTTACCAAATATAAATTATTTATAAGTAGTTTATCGGCAATCATTAGACCATCCACAGCCGAAGCGTCAAAGCCATCGACAAAGGCTTGTTGTCGATCGGCAAGCCGACAACACCATCGTGGTTGATTGGCATGGAGAGAAATCGACATGCCCTTGCCGACTTGTTAAACTACCCACCCCACCCCACCATCTCTCTCCTTTCTCTCTATCTATCTCTTCTTTCTCTCTCTCTCTTCTTTTCTTTTTTTATTAATTATTTAAATTGGTATGAGTGTGGATGAATTGGTAAAAATTAGTAAAGTTTTAATAAGATAGTGGAAAACTGATATGACGCTAATGTGCCGATTGATAAGATTGGCAAGGACGTCTACGGCTGTGGAAGGTCTTAACTAGTTAATAACAACTATCTTATCGGCAACCGTTAACAAGTTTATTACTCGACAACTAGCTTATCGATTATCAGCTACTTTATCAAACACCGCCGCACACAGAAACCACGAAAAAAGAACAAGCTTATTGCCGATCAGCAAGGGCTTATCGGCAACTATCCACAGTCGAAGCGTCAAAGCCATCAGCAAGGGCTTGTTGCCGATCACTGCTGTGGTTGATTGGCATGGAGAAAAATCAGCATGCCCTTGCCGACTTGTTAGACTACCCACCCTACCCTACCCCACCCCACCCTCTCTCTCTCTTTTCTCTCTATCTATCTCTTGTTTCTCTCTCTTCTTTTCTTTTTTTATTAATTATTTAAATCGGTATGAGTGTGGATGAATTGATAAAGATTGATAAAGTTTTGATAACATAGTGGAAAATAGATGCGACACTGATATAACGATTGGTAAGATTGGCAAAGGAGTTTACGGATGTGGATGGTCGAATCGAAACTAGAAACCCCGAAAAAGAACAAGCGGGTGAGAAACACAAAGAAGCAAAGTAAACCGTTTCCGTCCATAAACAAAACAAATCTCCAAATTCACAAAACTCCAAACCCACACACCATTTTTACACGCTTCTACGTGTTCAATTCCACCACCACTTCCATTTATCCCCAAATCTAAAAAAAACCCTATATCACCAATTCCACATCTTTACCCAAATATCATCTCAATTTCCCCCAAATTTCTCCATCTTCAGATCTCAATTCCCCCAAATTCCCCCAATTTCACAACATGGGTCCGATCGTAATAACCCAAATCGCAACGGGTCTCAGCGTATTGGCCGGAGCTGCTTTGCTAAAATCGGTTATGGATCAGAACCCGATGATGGGTCCCGGGTCGGGCGAACCGAGGTGTTCTCGCTGCAACGGAACGGGTCGGGTCACGTGTATGTGTAACCGGTGGTCCGATGGTGACAGTGGGTGTCGGACCTGTGCGGGTTCGGGTCGGATGATGTGTAGTAGCTGTGGAGGGTCGGGTACGGGTCGGCCGCTTCCGGTTCGGATCTCGGTTCGGCCTCCGAATCAGCCGTATTGATGATTGATTGACCCGGTAAATATTTATCGGGTTTGTGGGGGGTAAAAGTGTAATATTTTGAGTAAGGTAAAATTGTTAGTTTGTTTTTTGAATGATGGAAAAAAAAAATTATAGATGTAAAATATACTCTTTTTCTATTCATTCGATTACTCTCTAATTACGTATATAAAAAATCATGTATTATAAGATGAGTTTGTTAATTGGTTGAGATGTTTATGGTTACATTTTGAGGATTCTATCAATCTATAGATATAGATATAGATATAGATATATACATATGAAATAGTAAAGTACCCTTTTATGGATGATTTATGGGCTATAGATTCTGTTTTTGTGAATAATTTGTGGTTTTAATTTATGGATAAGTAAATATTGGGTTTAATTGAGATATTGGATTAGAGGTGTAATGTGTTGAATGAACTTTAGCTTCTTGCTTATAGGTTTTATATGTGTTTTAAGATGTGAATTTGGCAATTTTGATGGATTTTTTTGATGATTTTTAGAATAAGAACTTTGTACATAACTTGTTAATTTGTGCAATTGAGCTGCAAAAATTCATAATTGTGTTTTAATTGTTAGTTGAACAATTGGAATTTGGAACATATTTTCCTATTGATGAAGTGTATTTGATTGCATTGCACCTACTTATGTTTGACTTAATAGCATTGCATGTGTATGGACATCTTTATGTGATTCTAGGTAAGGAGGATAAGGGGAGAACCCAAAAAAAAAATGAAAATTTTGTTTATTTGGATAGTATGCACATGTGCATGTAAGTAATTGAATTTGTTTTTTGATTTTATGCATGTGTACATGTTATGCACATGTGCATACCGGACAAATTGCTAATAAGTGCACATGTGCATACGGACAAATTGCTTACGAGTGCACATGTGCATACCGTCTAGATGAACAGTTACTAGGGTGTTCCTCAGTTTTTCATTTTCTCTTTTGCGGTTTTTCCCTTCCGACCTGCTAGATAATTGTCCTGAATATAGTCTTCATGCTTTTTTGAATGATTTCCTTAACTATGAGCTTCATAAGAGCTTTGCTGAATTACTATGAAGTTGATAAGGCTAAAGATGGAAGATTTTTCCTTTCTTCTCTAAGATCATAGGTTTGAGCCTCACCTCTTCTCTTGACCTTAAAAATAACATAGAAATTGAAGAAGTGATATCATGAATGCATAGGAAAAGTTGCAATAAGAAGTTAAGAACTAAGCATGTACGTAGCCATATGCAGACAAAATGACGTCTTCGTGGTTGAGAGTAATGTACCGTACCATGTATTCTTCGTTTTATCTACCTTTGGACTCATGGTTTTAAAACGCATCTGAAAGAGCAAGTATCCATTTCCATTAAGACAATCTTTATTCCCCTTCCCAAGCAGTGTGGGATTCATGTTAAGGCTTCGGTACATGGAAAAGGGTGTTAATGGCATGAGAACGAGTAGAAAGAACTATGTAATAGGTTAAATGGATCATGTACATCTGTAAACTATACTATGCATACAAACCAATTTCAACTGTTCATCTAGTCTAACAAATACTTGGATCTATAATATTAGTTTATGAGAGGGGAAAAGGAAGATGGCTCCTTTTATGGAAGAGAGGGACAACAGCTAGTCTTTGACATTTGAATGTGAGAGTTCCAATTTCTTGTTGGCATAAAAATGACTTCTTAAGCCTATAATGATTTCTAATTGTGCAGGGAGTATGGTCACTTCTAGGGGTATTACTAACATTTCACCTACCTTTATTAGTTTCCTTGTTCATGGATGGTCCTATGACCATATGTTCTACAACCATAACCTGCCCAATTCTTGAGCTTAGTGAAAAGGCCTAATTTATTAAGCCATAAATTAACTTTTTGAAATGTTACTTCAGATAGTTTATTGGGGTTCTTTTTCCCTTTATGCTTCTTATGGTTTACAAAAATTCTCTTTATGTTTTTAGGCCATTTTACATTTTCATTCAAATAATCAACTAGTTTTATCAAAACATTACTACTTTATTAGCCAACAACTAGCGTTTGAGTTGGTTGTGTTCTATATATTAAGTACATAAAAGGGCATTTGCCATGTTTGTGTACATCCACACACATATATCCGTTGAGAATTTGACTTAGCATGAAAAGCATGAGAAGTGGTTATCACGAGCACCAACTACTCCTCCATGACCACGAATGACTTTTTTTTTTTTTTGATAAGGTTCACCTGGGTTTGCCCAGACTACATCCTTGGTAATTTTTACCGAGAGCTAAAGCATGCTCCCCTGGGATTAATACTCAGTGGTCCCTGGTTGCTCACCCCCGGATTCGAACTTGGGTGGGTTTTTCCCCAACACCAAGCCTTAACCGGTAGGCTGCCCCATTGGTGTGAATATATATCGCGCTTGTGTGGTTTATAAAGAACATTTCGGACCTTTCATGTTATGCATGTCCAATTGATAAGCACTAATTTTAAACAATTTTTTAGTGTCAAGCTTCCCTAAAATTATTGGTGTTTAGATTGAAAATCCTCTTCTTTAATTGGAGTTGGTGCTTTGTTTTGTTTTATGTAGCCGTTTAAGATGCAAAGAAGGAAAATATTAGCTTTTAATTTGGTTTGCATCATATTTCGGTGTTGGCAGGAGCAGTAACAACAACAAAAAAAAAAAAAAAAAAAAAGGAAAAAAAAGTTAAATTTTGTGTGTGTAGTGAGTGTGAGCCCAATTTCAGCCCAAAGTGTAAGTAAATAGAAGGAAAAAGAAGAGAAGCCCAATTTCAGCCCAAAGTGCCACACACACTGTCGTTCGATGGCATCATGGACCGCGCAAGTTTTCCGGCGGGTTTGGCCGTAGCGCAAGCCGCGTGCGGCATAAAATCAGAGTCCACAATTTCTGTCAGGCGGTTTTCTTCAATTGTTTTCCTGAATGCCTTAAAGACGACTAGGAAATATTAGTCAAGTCAACGCCATACTGTTGCCTTTAAATAAATAAAAAATGTTGGTTGATTACAAAATTATAGCTCTTGCTTACATCAAAATTTAATTAAAAAGTTGATTATTAGCGACCTTGACAGGTCTCATATTGCCACACAAAATCACACATGAGGAGGGGATTAAAGTTTTGAGCCTAGTATAAGCCATATGGTGGTGCAAATTTTATAGATGTAACTAACTAACTAAGTGCAACATTTATAGGGTTTATTTGTAATGTTATACCATGACGTATAACATTATTTGCGATGGTAACAAGTGGGAAATGCACAATTTCCGCGGCGTCTGGGCGGGCGGAATGGATGAGCGAAAGGTGTCATGCCATGGAGTGGGTAATATTGGCTAGATTGGACAATTTTTTTCTAAATACAAGTTGGAACCTCCCTTATCTCAGAAGGGTTGTTTGGAAAGTAATCTGGAACTTTCACATGTTTCAACATGGTATCAGAGCAGATAGTACAGCTCTCGACACTTCTAGGGGTAATTTGTATACATCTAGCTCCTTGAGTCATCTAGCCTTTGTTACTCGGAGCGTGTTTAGAGTTTCACATAGACTTTGACTATTTCTTCTCAATGTATGTTGGAACCTCCATTTTAGTGTTTTGGTGGTAAATAAGTCAAAGCAACAACTCAATGACTTAAACATGTAATTGGTTGGTTGAATTGGCATCTAGGCCTTGAAAAATTCCCGTTTTGGCCATGTTACATGGCTGATTTCGGCATGGGGTTTTGGTGGTTCATGTTCATCTTGTAAATTACTTGTCGCGAAGAACATTTTGGGATTGTGGGCTCCACACATGTCTTTATTCTCGTAGACATGAGTAGTTTAATAATTTATCAATTTTGTGTTATATTTTTTTTATTTTTTGTTCCATTTATTTTGATAGGATTAAATAAATGTATCGCCGTCTACCTCAGTTATATTATGTCAAGTGTTCTAAATGGAAAAACCAAAAAACAACTTCAACTATTTTAATTTGTAATATGCACACATGCATACATGCATGTGCATAAAAATCGAAAAACAACGTTAATTATCTGTACTCACATGTGTGTACCATCTAGATAAATGATTACCGGTGTGTTCGTTACTTTTTTTATAGGTTTTTCGCTAAACCTCCCTTAATAATGTTATATATGATATAGAGATTTGCAGTTATAAATCATGCCTTAAAAATACGTGATCTTATCATGACTCTACACACACCATTTAAAAATATTGGTTATGATCTTCACCTTGATGCTCTGCACATAATCCAATCTTAACCATGAATGATGAAATGTCATTTTAAACCAAAAGCATCTTGAAATTCAATTTATGTGTCCAAGTTTTTATTAAACTTGATAAAGTATAAAAAGATATGTAATGGCAAAAACTAAAATTTAATCATAGTTATCCATGAATTTTTAATGGCAAAACTAAAATTTGATTAGATTCAATATAATTAATGTTGGAGGTTTTGGAGGCAAAAGTGACAATATAGTTAATGGTAAGAGGCCTACCAAAAGTGGTAATAACTAGAAATGTGGTGTTAAACAAAACTTAGAAAAATGGCAACCAATAATGTTTGTGGTTTGATGAGCATCATCAAACACCATGTGCTTACTATCATACCTTTGCAATTTTACTTTCTTAAAAATAATATCCTATATATTTTCTCTTATTATTTGAATGATATTGGTAGAGTCTAATTTTTATCTTGTGTCTAATTTTTTATTGGTAGAGTCGGAAAAAAGTTAAATCAATGTAAATGGTAGATTTTTCCAAATTTTGCAGTAATAAAATTATTTTACAAGTTTCACGTTTTTTCAATTCTATTATTATTATATGGATAAATACATAGACAAATAAGATATTTAAAGGGTTTTTTATAATTTCGTTTGAATAGATAAAGGAAAGTTAGAATCTTTAAAAAGCAAGATGTTCAATTTCAATAGATTCTCTATTTTTGGAAGCTTTTAGCATTAATTAAATTATTAAAGACTATATAATTTTAGAGAAATTGACTCAAATAACCATCTTAACCAAACAAATTTGTCTCTTAGTCACTTATTTTTCGGATTGGCCCAAATGTTACTACATCCGCAATATTCAATTGAGAACCTAGCTAAAAAATAGTCTGATCAGATCGGATCGATTTTCCTTTAAACAAAAAGAAATTCTTTTTTACGACTCGGATTTGCAATTGAGGACCTAGATAAAAAAACATTTAAAAGAAAAATGATAGTCTTTGGAAAAATTAAAGATTATGATGCTCTAAATAAAGGATTGAGTAAGTTATGAATTTGGTCCCTTAACTACTTATGTAATTTTCTTAACGGATTTATGGATGTTTGTTAGAATGAATGGTAATCCATATATAAAAAATGAAGTTAAGGAATCAAATTCACAATAATTAACATACCTTAAGACTAAATCCTTAATTTACTCAAAATGGTTTTATTTTATATGTTTTCACATGGAGACATGATTAGAGGATTGAAAAAGCATAGGTCAAAACAAGAGGAGGAAAAAGGTCAACCTACCAATGGCTTGACTAGATCTTGTCTACTTTTTTGGATATTCCCAACATCATTATTAATCTAATTCCATTCCAATTTCATTTTTGTTCCACTAATTATTCTTTGTAATCAAAATATTATGATTAGTGCATAGTAATGTTAAATAATCTAAAAATGTTATTTTACTTAGAGCATCTTCAACAGGATCTCTATAATTTCTCTATAGAGAACTAAAAGTCAATATCTCTAAATAAAACCACATTTCACTCCAACAGATTCTCTATTTTAGAGATTTCAATATCAATTATATTGTTAAAATATTCACTATTTTTATGATCCCAAGAAATGTTTTAATTTTTTTATGTAAAAATAATATCAATTGAATTCTCATTGGTGGATTGAATAAAAAATGAATTCTCTCTCCTCTAAACCAAGATATAGAGATTTCTCTATATTTGGAGTTTTTCCCTTGAATCTCTATTTTAGAGAATGAAATGGGAATGCTGTTGGAGCACTTTAGAGGACAAAATGTGGTTTTTCTCTAAAATAGAGATATTGTTGGAGATGCTCTTATAGTTTAGAGATACTGAGAATTTTTGTCCTTATAATATAGTAAGTATTGTTGTTTTGATTTATCCGATTTACGAATTTTACTGCTTTACTCCTTTATACTTGGAAAAAGGAAGATCGAGAAAAAAACCAATAAATTATAAATTATATGGATAATTGTAAATTTTAAAATACAAGGATGAAATAGAAACTATTGACAAACCACAAGGACAAAAATCTTAATTTGCTCTACTTTTTAATAAAGCCATAAAAAAAATATCATGAAAACAATAAAGAAAATAAGGTTGACTTATTGGGATAATTAAAATTCAAAGCCAAAAGAATGGTATTGGTCATTTGTTGGTGAGGTTAGATATGAGGGAAACTAAATACACCCATTGACTTGCTATATACATCCAAAAAGTGAATTGTGTCATACACACATACGTCAACATCAAATACCACTTTTTCAATTCCCAATACATTCATTTCAATTCCCGATGCATTCACATCCTTTGCAAATTGATACATATATTAACCCCGTTAAATATTGGCCCCACATAGAATGTTGGTTCTATGTTATTATTACTCAAATTTTATATTTACTTTCATTTAAATAAAGATAATTTTTATTTTTATTATAATTTAAATTTGGTAAATTAATAGTAAACTCTTAATATCTCTTAATAAACAAAGTTTGTGCAAATGTTTTCTAACCCACAGTCTTTTAAAGATTCACATAAAAACTTGATAAGTTAATTGGTTTAGAATATTTGTAATAAGTCAAATCCTTAAAGAAATTGTGATTAATATTGTATTTATCAGATTTCAAATCCCTTTATTTTTGTATAATTTATGATTCATAATTGATTTTATCAATATTTTACATAAAAATATTTCTATAAAGGTATAAAATAATTGCGTATTTGAGATTTCATACACGGAAAAAGCCATGCTTGAACCACAAGAGATGCGGTGTAGTGGTTGAAGTTTATGGGGATGTAGTAGAATATCTCATATGTTCAGGGTACAATTATAGGCGTCAACAACAATTGTGATCATTGAGTTTATCTGGACTGACATAACACAACCACAATTTGTCAGGATTAGTTTGTCATTTCCATAACGCTATCGATGCCTGAAGAAATTACAAATTTTGAAGTTTCTATATGCCAAAAATATATATTTATAGAATTATGAACATGAGCTTAATCAAGCATCAAGTAAAATCTAACAAATCCATTAAGCTTAAGCTCGCCATCGAGTTCCATGACCAGTCTAAGTCCACGATCTCACTGTATATTTGAAGTGTTCTTAATTATTATAGTTATATCAGATAAATAAATGTTTTATAACCAACAATTCTAAGGCTATGCGTACCGCATGCCCAGGCTCAGCGGCCTCGAGCCTGCTGGGCTGTGCGGGCTGCGGTACGCAACCATGGAGCTCGGCGGGCTGGGAGCCTAAACGGGTTGGCCACACCGCTGTTTTTGTGTGTTGTGTGTGAGAGGGTTGGGGTACTAATTAGAGAGGGTTCCAGAGGGTTATTGAGATGGTTGGAAAAAAGCTGATGTGAATCTGATGTAGCAATCGGGTTGAAAGGGTTTGGAGAGTTGAGGTACTGATAGCCTAATAAGACTCATTGAAACATGTACTTTTAGGAAGGTACTGGGTAAATACCCGATCCATATTTATTTTGTTATAATTTTCTTTAGATAATATTAATTTATTGAAATAAAAGATATTGAAAGGGAGGTTGCTTGTTAAACTAGGCATTGTTTTAGGGTCTCTTTTGGGTACTGGAAACAACCATGTTGGTGATTAAGGCAGCTAGATATTTGTCATTATGTTGCTTGATCTTCCATTAATTAATCATCACTTTGAACATAATTTTGTTTACCATTTTCCATCCACCTTCCTATTTGTTTCTATTCCAATATTTTTCTTATTAATATTTGAAATATTATAATGATAAAAATGTATAAAAATTGATCTTAAAAAACAAATAAAAGACGTAAACTACTTAATCAATTGTCGACTACCGATCATATTTACTATTGTAATTATCGTAAGCCCAATTAAATCTACTATTATCCATTTCGAGTTGTGTTAAACACTCATTTGAAAACTAATATTCTTTGCTTTTAGATATAGTTCAAACTATAGACATATTTCATTTTAAACAAATGGCTTAAATCTTTGTTTCATTTTATCATGTCTTTTGTAATCGTTATTACTCATTATTCTTTTAGATTAACTGAATCTATAACCATAAACAACTTTAAATTATTTTACTTGTTCTTATCGTAGGCTATAATTTCCAAGTCAATTCTAGTTATACATCATCAGATCGTGTTAAGGGTTAGCACACTCTACCTTGTGTGCCATATGTGCCTTGTTTGCATTTTGCACATGTCATATAATCATCAATATTAGTTTTGTATGTTCTCCTATCACAACTTCTTTATTGTCGTCTACATTTATTGAACCTTGCAATAAATCCTAATTCAAGAATGTCAAGTTGCTTTTTTTAATTGTTGCTTTAATTCCAATGTCAATTTCTTCAAAGCAACCATTTCCGGTCTCTATTCACAATTTTTTTCTGATATCAAATGGTACACCATGCAAGCTTTGGGTTATGATGTTATGTATATTTACTCCTCATAGAAAACGTATTTTACCATATGATCGTTATTTATAGCAATTTCAAGAATTTTTCTTATTCAACTATTAATGTTATTCCATCTTTTGATTTTCTGAGAGCATTTTTCGCTAGGTCTCATAACCTTTTTTATTTGAGTTGATTTTCCATTAGCCCCCTCCTAGTGTCATGGTGAATGTCATCACAATGTGGAGTTGTATGGACACTCTTTTTTTTTTTAATTCATCATTTCTACTTAAAACACCTTTCTTTTTAAAAGTTATGTTGTTTTAAATGTCCTTAAATAATTTTTAAAGTTCTTTTATCAGCTTAGTGGACATTTAGTACCAATTTGTAAAGGATGTGAAACTAACAAGTTTTCTTTTCTTGCGTGATTTTTTTATTAAATCAAATAAACAAATACCCAAGTAAAATTAGCAAAAAGAGTAGGAATTCCCTCTATATTGTTTATACAATTAAAAATAGCAACCTCCGACATAACCATAAAAAATAATATGATAATTATTGACAGTATAATTCAGTTGGCAAATAAATTAGATGACTATGTTCAAATACAAAACAACTATTAATGTCCTATATCCACTTTTCCTCAAATACTTTAAAATAGTCAACTTCTCCACAAAACAAATCTTCTATTTGAAGAGACCACTTTCTGATGACCTTCGCTTTTGGTCCCTAAACGACATATACCTTTGGCCTCTGAAAAACTGATAACAGATGTCAAAATGATCTCTTGAAGTAACATAGTTATCTGAAAAAGAAGTTGAGTATTGTTTATGCCAAAAACTGCACAAATTACGTCGTAAGATTATTTGTGAGGCTAAACCGTCGAGAGAAAGGAACATTTTCGATAAAACGTACGTTAAAACGAAGAAAACGAAGTAAAAAGAGACAAAAGATTTGATGACGCAGGAAAAACCTCAAGACGAGGAAAAAACCTGCGGTCGACTTAGGATCAAGTCGACATTCCACTATGTATCACCAACTAGGGGTGACGTCCGAGGATTACAGTTGTGTGTCGTACGATACAGCAAAATACAAGAAGTACTCAAATGTAAATTACAAGCGATGATATGTAAAATGCTAGAGAGAGTTGTATAATTCTTGTAGCTGAGTCGATGTATCTCCCCCTTCTTCGGTTGAGGAGAGTCTCTATTTATAGTGCTCATTGTAATTAATTGGTCTTGATGTAACGGTCGTAACGGTCGGCATTGATGACTCTTTAATGATAACGGTCGTAACGGTCGACCCATTAAATGGCATTGATTTCTTGTCTTGAATGTTCATTGATGAGCTTTGATCTAGTCTTCAACGGAAGGACGAGATACTTGGTAACCGACGATTTCCTGTAATCAATGAAGAAACTGTAGACAGAGGTTACCGTTAGTCGAATATCGTACGTCTTTGTATGGATGTCGTACGACTTATGTGTATTATTCGTTCGATGGTATTGTTAAGTTTATCTCAAGACCTTATTTTAATACGGGATTATTATCCCAAAAGATATCTTACGATTATAGTCGGTTGTCGTACGTTGCGTGGATTTTTACCCAAACAAGTATTCTAATTTTTTTCGATAAAAGAGTTATTAGACACTATTTTATACTTTTAAATGGCTAAACATTTATTTTCTTAAACCAAAATTAGTTATTTATTATCATCCAGTGTTGCGGCTGATTGGTTATCGTTCGGGGTGTTCATAGCGTTCTAATCAAGTTCGAGTCTTCTAATGTACATGCCTGGAGACATTTAAGCTGAACCATTCTAACCCCAAAATTAACAGGAATTAGTCGGGTTTTAGTGCGGACACTCTTTCAAAACAAAGTAGTTATTTACTGTAGAGAGTATTTAGGCTTTATTTGGCAAGCATAAGCTAGCTTATAAGCTAGTTCATCCAAACATGTACCAGGAAACTAGCTTATCAGCTAGCTTTTTAAAACGCTACTTTGAGTAGCTTATGAGGAGCTTATTGTAGCTTTTTCCAATTATACCCTTATTAATATTAATTATTAAATTCAAATGTACCCTTTTTGGTCATTTTACATACTCATAAGCTAGTTTTTTGCCAAACATAATTTGTTCAACAGCTAGCTTATCAGCTACTAGCAAGCTTATCAATCAACAGCTAGCTTATCAGCTACCAGCTAGCTTATAAGCTACGCTTACCAAACATAGCCTAAACCTTGGAACAAAGGTGGTTAGACGGTTGTCAGCCGCCGTACCTGGCCGGCTTGCCGCCGTCATGAAACACGTGACTTGTTTGTTATAAAAGAAGGAAGGAAGGAAGCCGCCAAAACTGACCACCTAACAAAATCCAACGTCAGCAGCAAATGGTAGTAGTTGACTTACATTGTACGTACGGTACGCATGCCTTTCCCTCTACTACACTCTACTACTCTCCTCCTAAAACTCTACTATCTTAATCCTACGTGGCACCCGCATGCCATTGCCACAACGTTGCTGATTCAGAACGATTCCATCCACGTGTCATCCCTTCACAGATGCCGTGTTCTGGTTATAGGGAACAAATCAATCTGTTTCCCATCTTCGTAACAATACATGGGACCCACACCATTTATATATATATATATATACATATTTATTTTAATTATATTTGTTTAATTAAAATTTAAGTTATAAACCGTAAGAGCATCTCCAACAGATTTGCTAAAATTTTTCTAAAATAGATAATGAAGTGTCAAAATTTCTAAAACCTTATTTCTCTATCTCCAACAGCTTTTCTATTATAGAGATTCTATCATCACTTTTATTATTAAAATATACCTACATTTATTATTCCAATGAACATTTTAAAAAAATTTAAACAATCAAATTATTCTATTGGTGGAAAATATTAAAATAATAATTCTCTCTCTACTTTTAGAGATTTTAGAGAATTCTCTATATTTAGAGATTTCTCCAAGTTTTTCTATTTTAGAGAATGGGATAGCAATGCTGTTGGAGCATTTTAGCAAACAAAACCTTACTTTTTTCTATTTTAGCAAACCTGTTGGAGATGCTCTAATATATGCATTAAAAACAACGTTTCCCACACAAATCTACCAATATTTTATTCAAAATACGGCCATGTATAAAACGTTGATTTTTAAAAATATTTTAAACTTAATTGATAAGTAATTTATAATTATAATTTTTTTATAACTTATTCAAACTAAAGAAAATAAAGATTATAGATCCATTTTTGTTTTAATTGATTCTATATACTTTCTATAGAATAAAAAAGGTATAAAAGAATGCAAAAACAATATTTGACAACTCTTTGTTTCTGTAGTATCTTATCTTGGGTAAACACAATATAAACGAGCTGTTAAATTGTTGTTGTATTCTTTGACATTTAATCGTTGTTACAGTATCTTACTAGTATTGTGCATTTAAGATCGGCATATTTCACGGTTGGGTTTGTCAATTTGCGGGTAACTTAAAATGGTTATTTGATGTGTAGCGATAGAATGATGACCACTACATGGATTTCATAAGGGATAAAATGATGATATGATGATATAGAAAGAGAGTAAAATACTGACGTGACAAGAGAGATGAAGGGATGGAATGGTGACCACTCCCTTCACCCAGTAGTACCGGTAAAATGGATATCAAGTCATCATATTCTTTAAAACTTATATCTTATCATTTACCTTCTAAATTAAATACTATAATTTCCTTTTATTAACTATATTTCTGTTAACCTCTTAACGGTTCCATTAAGAGGCAATATCTGAATCTTTACGAAGTAAATCTTATTTGGCAAAAACACGGACTGCCTTTTAATGATTCCAAAGCCTTCTAAATAATTTTGTATCATATACCCTCGATTAACCATTAAGATCTTGCTCTTGAGTTCCCTTTCTTGCCGTTAAAAAAAACAATTATCAAACCATCATATTTCATTTTGCATTATATCGCAAGACCTTCTTAATCATCTAGTACCAATCATTCAACGATGATCAAACAACTCCTAAAAGGTTAACATAACAAAAATAAATACAAAATATATAAGCAATTTGTTAGAGAGTAGAAGGCGTGTAAAAGGATTCTAGTTCTTTAGCGTGGTTTGACCAGGATAAAGACAAACCATGGTCAGATAAGAAGCCAAGGGTATTTTTGTAATTAACGCATCCCTTCTTGAACAACTTTATAAGTTTATACTTTCCTTTCTCTTCCCTTCCGACATTTTTCTTTAATTATACTTTATTAAAATAAAAAAGTCAAGTTTAATTTTGGTCCTTTAATTTATATATCGTTTCTAAATTTTAGAAACCGCATTTGAGCTACTAAGTTGGTCAATTTAGGATGGGTATAGTTTCTTTGTTTATCGATGGTTGATATTGTTCGTTAAGTGTAACTTTTTTTTAATGGCAAGTTGCTGCTGAATACACCTCAGTTAGATTAGAAACGCCTTTGCCCGGTTCGAACCCGAGACTTCTACTCCAAGAGGGTGCCCCCTCTACCAATCGAGCTAGCCCCAGTTGGCTCGTTAAGTGTAATTAAAGAGTGAATTATGGACTTAGAGCATCCACAATAGAGGTTTTTTTTTCATGGGGGTTTTATAAGAACCTTCACTATAAGAGAGAGGTTTTGTCCAATCACAGATTCTTGTTGAAATCCTGGTGCTTGAACAAGAACTCAAGTTCTTCTAATAGTTTCCATTTCTGTTATATGATAGTTTACATAAATAAAAATTATATTATAAACAATAATAGGGAGGTTAGTTTTTGTAAAAACCTTCATTGTAAAGTTACCTCCATTGTAAAGTTTTAAAGAGGTTCTTGGTTTTGTTGAGATGACAATGACGTGGTAAGAAAAAATTTGGTAAGTAAGGTTCTTGGAGGTTTCACCACTGTAGATGATCTTATGTTTTTCATTTTGTTTTGGTCATGGTTCTTTTGATTAACTTTTGTATTAACTCGGTAAAATCAAATATTATTTTGTTTTTTTCTTTTACAAAAAAGTAAAACAATATTTTTAAACACACACATATATATATATATATATATATATAATGGTATAAAATAAATAACAATTTGGTTTATTAAGTTAAAAAATTAATTATATCCCATAAAATTTAATTAATTTTAATAAAATAATTCGTGTTCACTTACTCTAAATAAAATAAGAGATGATCTTATTATTTTATTTGTTTAAATTAAAATTTTAGTTACATAAAACAATAAAATTATATCATTTCTACTATTAAATAAAATAATAAAATTTAATATATTTAATATAATTAATGATTTAAACAATTTAAATAATCAAATATAAAATACATATTATCTATTTGATTATATAATACACACATACTTTAATGACAATAAATTATATAACAATATTTTGTTTTATGTTTTGATTATGTGAATATTGTATAATATTAATTATATTAAATACACTTATTTTCATTATTTATTTAAGTGATAGCATATAATATGGTTTTATTGTTTTAAAATAACTAAAATTTTAATTTAAATAATTTAATTAAAATATTTTTTATTGTTTTATTTAGATAGAATAAAATTAGATATAATTTTATGATTTAACTTGTTTAAATTAAGAAAATGTATATAGTATATCAATTTTTAAATTTAGAAAAAACAAATTCTAAAATAATATCTTATTAAAATAAATATACAATAAGGATTATAGTAAAAAAAATTATTAAAATACAAAGACCAATATAAATTTTATATTATAAATATTACATAATTAATTATATATTAAAGTATTCATTTCATTGTACCAAACATTTAGATTCTAACAATTTCGTTAGTAGAATATATAAAAGTCTTTTTCTCTTTCATATGTAATCGTTTTTCGAGAAATTTTCAAATTTAAAGATTTTTATCATCTTTTTCTATTTTGGAGAAGGTTTTGAGGAATCTTTTGGAGCAAAAAATATCGGACAATTTTTAAATTTAAAGAAGAAGTTGGAGATTTTTTTATGCTCCCTTTAGAAACAAAATGATAGTATCAAATTGAAAAGTAACAAAAGATCGAATAGTATTTTACAAAAACCACACATCAAACAACGACATGATGTCAAATAAGATTTTTGAGTCATAGCTCACCACTACTATTCGCATAACATGTATTTCTAAAATGTTGTTCTATTATAAAAACATATTGTTCTTATTTTTCATATCCTATCGTTAGTCAAATTGCTAATCAAATGCCGACCTTCTAGTTGGTATGGAATAATAATCATGTGTTACATATAATACTTGTGTACAGTAATAATCCTTTACAATTCCTAGCCGAAGGTAGCTACTATAGATTTCTACAAAACATTTTTATAATCATTGATTTTTCATATATTTTATATTTCCATGACCATTGATTTTTCATATATTTTATATTAAATATAGAAACATTTCATATAATTTTATATGATTTTATAGGGTTGCATCAGTTTCATACTAGTTATGAGTTGTAAGGATTATGACTTTACATGTGTATATAATAGGGGTGAGCGTTTGGACCGAAAAAACCGAACCAAACCGGAAACCGGCCGAAACCGAACCGAACCAACACCGTATATAATTTTCGGTACGATTTTCGGTTTTCTAAATTCACTCTTATCGGTTTCGGTTTTTTACTGGACCGAAGCGATAACTCAAAAGACAACCAAAGTTTTTAATTTTCAAAACTCACTAATCAAATTCCTAACAAAATGAGACTCGCCCGATGGAGATTGAACTTCATTAAAGGACCGATTTATGGTTGCACTTTTTGTGAACATACTGTAATTGGGTTTACATGTTTTATCGTTACACTTTGTTTGTTTTATCACTTTATGTGTGGATTTACATATTTTATCTTCTATTTGGGTGTCCAATTTGAGCTATATTTGATGGAGTTGATAGTTTTGAGTTTTGTGTAATTTGGTCCTAATTAAAAAAATGGCTTTCAATTCGGTCCTAATTCGGTTATAGGACCGAAAAAACCGGACCGAAACCGAAACCAAACCAAAACTGTATATACATATTTGGTTCGGTTTTCAGACCACGCTCACCCTTGTGTATATACAGAAGAAGATTATTTTAAGAATTATCTAATTTATTAGATCTAAAAAACCAATGCACTTTATGGTACTTTATATCATTTATCTACATTTGTGATAAAAATTTAATATAGTGGTAAAGATATATTTGTTTTACAATATATTTATTCCATATTTATTTGGTTCACAATGTAAACTTCTTTTAACATGTTTACAAAACAAAAAGTATACCTAAAAACGTTTCACATTATGAATATAACACATCTAAAACAAACACACTAATGTGTGAAAAAAAATTTCCCTAAAACCATATAATGTAAAATAGACACTAACGTTAACGTTATCACAATACATAGCGTTTTCATTTGACTATACATATGTCATATGCATATCTGCTTGCTGATTTTCTAAAATACCCTTATCAATATCCATATGTTGGGGTTCGTATCTATTACAAATCGCATTCTAACAAACGATAAAAACCATTATATTAAGAAATAATACTCGTTGCAAAAGGTTGATTTTGGCAACCCCAACCAGCCCACAACGGATTGCGAATGCCCGTTGTGAAGGGGCATTCCTGACTCACTCGGCGGTTGTGATTATGGGAGCGCCCATGCGTGAGCCGATGCTCGAATCTGGACCATTTGTTATTTGTTGCAAATTTATCTTCCATCCATTACTAATATATGGATAATTATTATTATTCATTAATTGAAATAAAAATATATATGAAAACCCATAAATATTCATTAATTTTGACAATGACTTAATTAAGAAATGAAATAAGTATAATTTATTAGAATTATACATTCTCTCTATATATAAAGAATGTTTATTTTATAAACTATCTCATTCTAATAAACTACACAAATCAATCTTAGTAATCAATCGATTTCTTACTTTATTTTTTTTCCCTTTCAAAAGTTATTATAAAAACAATAAGCATTATTAATTTCCATATATGTATTATTCTTTTTGAAAAGTAAAATATATTTGTGAAAAAATTCTCATAACGCAAGAAGTTTCGGCATGACCATCACATTCCAGCCGAAGAAATTCCCATATTGTAATCTAATCTAATCATAATTAATAAATTATTATATTTATTTATAAATACAACCTACTATTTCCTATTATAAACATCTAATTACAACTTTATGATTTATCATAATCACAGATATTTTATAAAATAAAACAGCTATATTATATATATAGTCCTTTCTATTCTTTCTTTCTTACAAGAATATAACGGACCTATACATATAAATTGCTGTCTCTATACATCTGTCCCACATTTCACCAGCATTCCATACCATTTGCGTTTCTAGAGAGAGAAACTGTAGAGAGAGAAAGAGAGAGAAATGAAAACTCGAAGAGGAATCTGTTATCCGGTAGTGATGAACACCATGTGCTACGAGAAGAGAAGGAGAGATAGTAGCAGCAATCTCGCCGGAGCTCAGACGATAATTAGCCGGAAAAGGCTCAAATCGCCGGTGGAAACCGCTTCCGGTGACTGTGATTTCTTCGATACGCTTCCGGACGACATCGTTTTATCGATCCTTGCGAAGCTCGGATCCACCGCTTCTAATCCGGCCGATTTCATCAGCGTTTTATCAACGTAAGGATCTGCAATTCGAAAGAACAAAATTCATGTTTCAATTTGTGAAATCGATTCTGTTACTAATTTCTGTTACGAAAATCGTGTTTGTGATGAACAGATGTAAGAGATTTAACGGATTAGGTCAAAATTCACTTGTGTTATCTAAAGCTTCTCCTAATTGCTTCGCCGTGAAAGCTGAAAACTGGTCGGAATCGTGTCACCGGTTTCTGAAACGGTGTTCGGATTCCGGCAATGCTGAAGCTTCGTACACACTCGGAATGGTGAGTTTGATTGTTTGAAATTCTTCTCTATTAGAAAAACGGAAATTTCGATCTCATATTTCAATTTCGTTAAATACGGAAATCTAAATTTCTCTAAAGAAACTTCAATTTCAATTTTGTTTCACTTATCTAATTAGATGTTTTGGAGTTAGAATCTATTTTTTATAGAGGTTTTGGAATTTTATTTTATATTTTGGAGAAATTTTTGAAGAATTGTTTGAGTTTTTTCATCCGATTCGGTTCTACTGTTTAAATTTCTCGATTTTACGTAAATGAGAAGCTGTTGGAGTTGAATTTATTTTTTTATGAATTCTAGAAATTGTTGAAGAGTTCTCATAGCCGTTTCTGGAATTTTTTTGTCAGATTCGGTTCTACTGTTTGCAAAATCGAGGAGGCGGAGCAGCTCAATGGCGAAGGCGCGATTCGATCTCACGCTCCGGCTTTGTACTCGCTTGCAGTGATCCAATTCAACGGCAGCGGCGGCCTGAAGAACGACAAGGACCTCCGAGCTGGCGTCGCGTTATGCGCACGCGCCGCCTTCCTCGGCCACGTGGACGCGCTCCGCGAGCTCGGACACTGCCTACAGGATGGTTACGGAATCCGCAAAAACATCGCCGAAGGCCGGCGGCTGCTGATCCAAGCCAATGCCCGCGAGCTTGCCGCCGTGCTGTCCACCACTCCGGCGACGTTGTTTTCCGGCAAGCGGTTCTGACGTGGAACCCCTCCCTCACCTCGCCGCCGGCGGCCACGGCTGTAATTTACTCAGCGATTTCGGATGTAACATTCCGGCCCCACGCCTCATCCGGCGAACCGGTTCCTTGCGGACTGGTTCGCCGGAAAGCCGCCGTGTCCGAGCTCGGCTGTGCTCGCACGGCGGTGCGGGAGGCCGGAGACGAGGCGGCATGAGTTCCGGCGGTGTTCGGTTGTGGAGAGGTGAATTACTGTTCGCGAGCGTGCCAGGCGCTCGACTGGAAGTTGCGGCATAAGGCGGTTTGTAGACAACCTTTCGGCAATGGCGGATTTAACGGCAATGGCGGATTATTAACGGTAATGGCGGATTTTTAACGGCAATGGCGGATTTATTAACGGAAATGTTAATGAGAATGATGTTATGGTGGTTGAGAGATGATGAAAAAAGGATCGGAAAATGGGAAGTATAAATATGTATTGTATACCGGAATTTTGACTGTAACGTTTTTTTCTGAAAAGTATAAAGAAAGCAAAACGGCTGCCGGAATTTGGTTATTCCGGCCAGTTATCGGCCGTCGGAAAGTTCAGGTTATAAATGATTTTGGACAGCTTCAGTTTGAGTTTTTCTTTTTTTCCAAATTAATTAGTCTTTTACAAAAATAAATTTGAGAATAGAATGTTACAGTTTTAAAAGGAAAGGGTAAAATTGTTATTTTTCTAGAATGACAAGTTAAAGTACAATACATACATTTCACGGTATCGGACCTCTTTACGAGTAATCCCACATTCCCACTAATCCGCCGCGACACCTAATCTATGACTGAACTGGTACCGAAATGGTGCCGAACCCGTCCCCGAAGGGTAAAATTGTTATTAATAAATTAAAAAGAATACTGTAAAAGTATTTTTATATGAGTATTTTATTTAAACGATAGTGGACAAGTTAGTTCATTTTTGCCAAACAGTAATTCAAATAATTGGATTTGAGTTAAATAAAAGTGTTCTTCTTTTGTTTGTTTGAGAGATGATGTAGATAAAAATGTAAAGAGTAAATAAAAATATCGATGTATATGAGGAAAAAGTATAGGAGTTATTTGACGGTCGGTGAATGATTAAGTGGTTAGGAGCTACTATGATATAATGTAAAAATGAAATATGATTGTTTGGTAATTATTGATAATGAAATTAGGGTGCGGTTAAGGGAGGTTACATGATACTATTTAGAGGCTTTTAGAAATCAAGAGGCAGATTTTTTTTTTTTGTCAAATAAAGTTTATCTCTTAATGATTTAGTTGTTGTTTCTTAATCGAACTATTAAGAGGTAAATAAATCCCTATTACTTTCAAATTAAAATTGGTATTATTTTAAAGATAAATTAAACAAACACCTATATGTTACTATCCTTTTTTCACACACCTATAGCTATTTACATCTTCAATTGATTGGATCCTGATTTTAATATAACTATTTCTTTCTAAGGAATAAGATTTGAAATGGAAAATTTCAAAAAACTTATTTTCTTTCAAGAAGTGGATTCTAAATTAAGAAAATATGAAATAAAAGCTTCTTATAAAATTTGTGAAAAGTTTATGCATATAGTTATACTCTTGTTTTATTTGTTTGAGAAAACTAAATTAAATAAGACATCCTTTTTAAGACTCTTTGATTTGTACGAGATTTACTAAATTGATTTTGTCCGAGATTTCTCAAGATACTGAACTTCTAAAAACTTAAAGTCATTATTATAAAATCAAAAGCATGATATGTTTTGGTGTTTAAATCATTAGAAAAGTAAAGGCAATGTATATACATATTTTACTTTCTTTTATGGATATCCGTAAACATATGTATTAATTCAATTACAGAGTTTGGTTTGATGAGAAATTGAGCTTACTTAAGAATAAGATCCGTGAATGCACATTAGAATAAGATGTACTAAAATTATTCTTTTCTTACATCGTTTAATTCCTAAGAGCCTAATCAAAGTTCTAGTCTATATTTTAATTTACACTATATCATTTAAATTAGTTTAATTAAAGTTATTAAACTAAAATGTTATAGTTTAATAACTTTGATTAATTGTATTGAATCTCACCAAAAAAGACTATTTTTAAATATGAACAATCATATAATTGGACTAGAACTTGAAATCGTTCGGTTTATTTGATTTTATTGGAATATAATAATCTTTGCTTTAAATGAATGTAATCCACTATGAGAATAATATTAAGATGGAGAATAGATATATTGAAATGACCATAACAATAGACATCTATTGGTGGGTAAGATTGCACTTTTTTTTTTTCTTTTTCTTTTTATCATTATTTCCTTTTTCTTTTTCCTTTTGAAAATAAAGAAAATTTGAAATTAGAATGCACAACCTAAATCTAATATGCATATGTGATGATGGTCTAATTCCAACCCATTTACAGCCACATATAAGATTGTGTTGAGATAATTCTATATGGGATAAAGATTTCATTTTATAAATTTGCTAATTTACAGAATTTATTTTGCCAATTTAATGAAAATCCACAAATAATATGTTAGAAATTTATAAAGATTGCAATACGTTAATAATTTAAAATATTCTTGTAAAGATGTCATGTATAATATATTGTTTATGTAAAGTACCGTCTTCTTTAATAAACTCAACCTTTTCTTCACACGTTAAAATGTGGGTCCAAAAAGCATGTCGGAAACTAGGTTGCTTCTCAAATGAGGTGTATGCTTACTTTTCTTTGTCCCATAAACATCGCCAGTGGATTCACGATAAGGATATTAGCAATACCATCTTGTATTAATTACGCTGTCATTACTTTTCCTTTCACATCTTCTTATTTCGGTACAACTATGACTCAATTACACGTCTTTAATGCACTCATAATTTGCAAGATCTAGATTAGATTTCGATTTTGGTTTAATAAGAATCTTTCATTTGTTACCTTTAACTGTGTTCTTTTTCATTTGGTATTGACCACGAAAAGGAAAGTGACGATTTTTCAAAAATCTTATAGTGACTTTACACCAAGAATCATATAATTTCCACTAATCCATGTCAGAGTTTAATTGGGCATTCAATGTAGGTCGTACATACCAACGAATGTCTAATCCAACGGTGGTAGGTAACATCCTTGCGCTTGCCTTGAAAGATAGGTTGGCGCGGGTTCGAGCCCTGCTCGGTACAAAAAAGGCCAAAGGCCTTATAGACATCTTCTGCGGTATCCAGCTCTTGACCGGTCTTCGGATCGGTTCAGGGGGCGAGTCCATGGGTTGGCCTTCGGGTCGGCTCATGGGCGCGGGGGATTAGTCGGTGCCCATATGGATCCGGATACCCCCGGAACGTGTGTGTGAGTTAAAATGCTGTTAAAAAAATGTAGGTCGTACATGTTCTAAATAATGCATCAACATTCTAAAAACGATGTTTATCTTTCGGTTGTTTGTAATTTAATTATTACAAGTCATGTGTTTGATAAATTACAAAGCAAAGCACAAGAATGCAAAGCCATATACCATATTAGATACAAATGTCGTATCTTGCTAAATGAGTTCTACAACAAATAAATTAAACATAATGTATAAGGATAAATTGATTCTTTTGCATTGTGCATCCATTTTAAATGAAGATGACCTCTATTCGTTGTGATTTTAGTGGTTATTGTTATTATATGGTTGTCATTATAGAGCATAATACTTTTGTTTCAAATGATAAAAAAATACTTTTAAAATCTTATTCCAGATGATCAATATTTGTAACTAGTGTACTTGGTTGGAACATAAATAGTCGAAATGTTGGTGAGGGTCATGTAACGCTCAAGTGGGTCTTAAAATTTTGTCAAATGGAAAAGTCGACATGTCTTGACCGAGGAAATGTTAGTTGTGCCCATTTGGATATAAAAATACATATTTACAAATGGAATCGATTTTTTGCACAAAACACAAAACTACGTTTTAGGTGTAAATCCAATACGTTTTTAGACAAATTTCACAATTTTGAAGCTTCTTTTTGTTGATTTTGAGAGATTTTTCTAATTTTTTTTGAATTGATTTCAATGTACCTTTTCAGTTTTTTGCTTGATATCTTTTGTATTTTAAATATCCTAAAACATCCTTCAATGTTTAGTGTATGCACCTATCGTGCCCCAAAAAAGAACTTATATGCTTGCAAAACTTGGTTGAACAAATGCATGAAACCCCCGGGTCCTCATATGTCTATCCGCTATGACGTTACTTAACAGTAGCTCTCAACATCTGTTACAACCAAAGACAAAAACTAGTTTGCTACAGGAACAACATTGGTAATTTACTCTAAAACCAAATATAAAGGCTATAGATATTTAATAAATGGTTTGTTTTTCAAATTGGACAAAATATTAGGTTTGTTTTGTGTCGGGGCCCTTTCAAGAGTCAAAGATTCGGATTTCCTAGAAGGCACTAGGAAACTAGAATTTCTACCTTCAACTTGTCCCTTTTCTACACCTAGGATTGTGACTTCCTAACTTATGACTTTACTCAATCTTAATAGTGATTCCAACAAGCCATTTTTGGCAACTATTTGTGAATTCCTATCCATTAGTTTACTTTTACACATATAATATTACATATTTTTGTATATTTAATTATTGAAATTGATTTCATAACAACACTTGATGTCTTTGCAATTATGACCATATAATTGGCTTTCTTACCATCAAAAATACTTTATTTTGTTTAATTTTTAATATTAAACTATGGGTTGTTTATTAAACAATTATAGGAAAAACGTATATCCACAAAGTATTACCCATGGGTGTGTATTAGACGGGTCAAGCGGATTTGGGAGGGGAACCAAAAAACCGATCAGATTTTAGATACATAAATCAAGACCCAAACTTAAGGTTTTAGAATTCTGGTTGATTTCAATCGGATTCGGGTATTATTATAATGCACGTGTGTGTGTATACATATAAATTTAATCGCCTTTGATAATAATATCATTCTATTGATGAAATCGATACTAAATTAAAAACAAAAACATTTCGATCAGCTAGAATTTAGGATTTTTAAACGATAATTACGTAAATAAATACTTATATAATATTATATAGAGGAAAGTTCAAATGTGAACCACTTTTTGGTTGTGAACGTGAGGACAACCGAGAGCGCGACACGTGGCGGCTTTGAGTGTGGTCCCCCTCTTTAATTCAATGCCCTCCCATGAATCGCGCCTAGTCATCCGCCGTGGACTTGACGTGGCGTCTAGTCATCCGCCACGTGTCGCGCTCTCGGTTGTCCTCACGTTCACAACCAAAAAGTGGTTCACA
Source organism: Centaurea solstitialis (assembly GCA_030169165.1). Lineage (NCBI taxonomy): Eukaryota > Viridiplantae > Streptophyta > Magnoliopsida > Asterales > Asteraceae > Centaurea > Centaurea solstitialis. The sequence continues at coordinate 107,221,217 of CM058041.1, read as the reverse complement.
TTTGAACCCACCCCATATTATATATATATATATATATGTATATTTTCTCTGGTTTTCGGACGGATAGGGTGAGCAAAGATCAAACCCAACCCGAACCCAAATATCTACACAAAAGTCGGGTTTCGGATTATTCAGATTTTAAAGATTCCTATCCACCTTTACTTCGGTAAGATTTTCGGCCATACAAAATGATTGTTGGTAAAAGTCTTATTTCTCACTTAAAATTCTTAGCCTTTGCTATATCTCTTATCAAATAATATTCTATGTATTTTTATTTTTTCATGCTCACGTTGAACGGTGAGTAACGGCTCCTAAAACAAAAACCATACCTTCAAAAACATTGGGACAAAAATTGCAATTTTTAACAAAGTACAGGGACGAGAACCGTAATTATTCTAACTATTAATCTGTAAAACAGAAATAAAAGCCCATGGGCTTAATCCATATATAAACTTGGCCCAAATAAGATATTAAGAACCATAGCTAATAGACTTCACTATTTAAGCAATCACAAAAGCTCTCATATGAACAAATTGGCTCCAAAAATCTCGTAGTTCGTTCTTCTTATCTATCATTCATCGATTTCGATCAAGCGATCAGGTAATGAATGTATACTTTGATTCATCTATATGATTCGTAGGAAGCTCCATTTTCATTCATTTACTGCTTATTTTTCTATGATTTTTCATGCTTTTTGTTGAGATCTATTGTTACATTCGTATAATTTCAAGCGGTTATCGTTGAATTTTTGATTGTTTGTTTCATTGAATTCATATGCTATTGGAGTTGTTGTGTTTGATTAGGTTATCGTAGTTTTTGAAGAATTTGAAATGAAGAACCTAGGGTTTTAAGCTTAGATTCGACGCCTGTTTTGCGTTTTTTGGTTGATTTATAGTTTATTATGGATTAGGAGATCGATTGGAATTATGCATCATTTAGGTTATAGCTTATTTTTAGTTTGAATTGATGAAATCAATGTCGCATGCAATGATAGCAAGTTCCGGTTTAAGTGATAGATTAACGGCTCGTGCGTTGTTGTCAAATTCGTAGTTCGTGTAAGTTTATGCATTTTTGATTTGGTTATTACTCATTGAACAACATTTTCAAGGTTTTTGTAAGGTATTACGTTCAATCGTAAGTCGTAAAACTATCATTCGCATAAGGTTTTGATGCTTTCATCGTTAGTTTATCGGTTACATGAATAATTTTTTGTTGTAGATATTGACTATTGAGCCTGGTGAACTAATTCGTAGAATCTATGATATATATATATATATATATATATAGAGAGAGAGAGAGAGAGAGAGAGAGGGGTTCAAATGAGAAACATATAGATTTAACGGAACGTGAGAAGCAATCTCAGTCACTCATCGGTCAATAAAGGCGGCTTTGACCGGTCCCCCCCCCCCCCCCCCCCCCCCCCCCCCCTAATAAGCTCTACCCCCTCATGAATCGCGTCAATCCTCCGTGATCACGTCCACCGTAACCGAAGATGAGTGGCTGAGATTGCTCCTCACGTTTTCTTAAATTGATATGCTTCTCACATGAACCTTCCTCTCTCTCTCTCTCTCTCTCTATATATATATATATATATATATATATATATAGAACTTGTTTGTGTATTTTTTGTGTTTTATCTGATCATGTATTGCAGGCTTTATATTGAATTGATTTGTGCAAAGGTTGATTCATGTGTTTTGTTCTGTTTGTATGTATAGGAGCTTAAGATAATGGCATTTATCTTTGAGTTTGCACAAAACTTAATTCTAAGGTCAATGGAGGATCCAGTTGAAAGAGATCGCAAATTCAGAGACCACATTTATGATCTAAAGGAACGTTGTGAGAAGGCAAAAGAAATGTGGAGTTATCCAATTCGTCCTTATGGATTCTGGACGTTTGACCGCCACAATGCTCAGATTTTCTGGGATGCTCAGATTAGCCATGTCCGAGGTCGTAGGGATCCCTATGACGATCTCTTGCGAGAGCACGAAGTTGGCTCAAACTCCAAGTAAATTGTGAGTTCCTGTTTTGAAACTTCATATATGAGTTTACGGGGTTGTTATGAACCTAGCTTGAAAAATGTTTCTTGGCCATGATGACTCAAATATCCTACTTGATCATGCATTTGATTTTAACTTGTATGCAATGCTTTAATGGATCAAAAAAGTTATAACTATAACCACAAGGGTGGTGGCGTACTGACAAAAGGCTTAGGGGGGATGTGGTGGAATATCCCATCTAACCCGGGTTCTTGTCCAGGTGTTGGCATTCTGTGGCCATCTAATCCGGGTTCATGTCTAGATGAACCTTTTCTGAAAAAGAAGAAGTTATAACTATGATGATAACGTCTCCATATTGCCAAACAAAAAACAAGAACTCGTATGCTTTGATGACGGGTTATGATTCCAATATCGCACTATATGGAGTTGAAGGTTTGAAATATGAAAAAGATTTTCTCATGATGATGGGTTACAATGTCTACAGGATATTTTTCAGGTGGTTTTTACCCTTTTTAGCAGGTCAAATTCTAGTAACCTTTTTCAAATATAGTCTGAAAATCTTTTAGGTCTTGTGATTATTTCAAATTGTACCACCCCTCTCATACATGCTCAAAAGCTCCGGTTGAAAGGGTAACTACTAACTACTATAGGGCTTAGGCTAAACTTGAAACTGAATACATTTTAATGTCAAACTCGTATCGAGTGTAACGTTTAAACTCACAAGTGTAGGCATTATCAATTATTTAACAATCTGAGTTTAGTGTTCTGAAATTATCATCGACTTAAAAGGAAAGTTGGTGCCGAAATTTGTCCCATTGTGGGGGTGTAAAACTGTTTTTGATAGCCTATACAAATGCATTATCCTGGAAACTTATTCATTTTTGTGTTTTACCCTGCAGGAAAGAAGGTTGGCGTAAGCAGCAAGTGATGGCCTCCTGGTCAACTTCGACCGCAGACGATACTAATAAATTAGCGGTTAGATCTTTTAGCCCTTGAATCGTTGTTATGCTACTGTTCAATAGAGGCTTCTATTTTCCAAATAAAAATTCAATTTGAGAATTATGCGATTTTTTCTCTCTCTAACCTAGCTACCATAATACAACATAAAAGAATACCCGAGTTAGAGGTTAGGAGTTAGGATTAGGGGCGGAGCGAAGAAAATAACGAACGATGATACTTTGATAGAGCAGAAGAAATAAGTATAAAAATATTTTATTGATTAAACATTCCTCTTAATAAATCAAAGTATCAGATTATGGTTTTGCTTTAGCATCCACTTAATCACTGATAGAGTGATTATGGTTTTAGGAAGTACCAAGTCTTTAGGATTAATCAAAATCTTTTTGATTTAAGTTTTACTATCAATAAAGAGCTAAAGCCAAAATTTTTTGAAAAATGCTTTAAATTTGTAAAGAATGGATTAAGAGTGTCTGTTACCAGTTATTGAGTTTATGTGACTACAAACTTATCGGTCAACTATACATGACGTTGTAGTAGCTTAATGCTATAGAAATAGAAAGTGATATATTCGGTAGCTTGAAAGGAGGGCTTTATGTAAAAGCCAAGTTTTTTTTTGTCCATCCAATTAAAAACACGCACTTTCATTGTGAAAGAATTTACTTTCAAACAAAGATTTCCCAATTGACTTAAAAAAAACTACCAAGAATAGCCCTAACTTAGGGGGAGAAGGTATGGAGAGGTTGGGCCTTCTAAAAAAACTTAACTTATATGGGCTCAATAATTTTTTTTTCTCTTGAACATTCATGTAAGCCCAACATAACCTTTAGGGCAGTACGGCTTGCCATGGACATGTTAATTATAATTTTCAATTAAAAGTTATATAAAAATAAGTATTCTATTATCTTGGATTTGATACTAATAATGACATAGTAGAATAGAAGTATGCCTATGCAAAATCTTAAATAAATAAATTATATGAAAAATGGGTATTTTCAGATCTAGATATAATAATCCAATTTTATATAGTTTTATTAGCTCTTGTAAATCTTGATCCCAAATTATGTGTCAAGAGTCCTAGAAGTTATGGTCTTCTTCATTAATAATCGAAGCACCAAGAACAAGTAGTTAGGTGTTTTTAGAAGTCCTTTAATTCTTTTTCGCGACTAGCTAGTTCTGTATATATTAAGCCGTTTGTAAACATTATTAGTTTGAATTAATAGATTAAGATAAATTATTGTTTGGTTTCTATTTAAATAAATAGTATGAATATAAAAATTATCATTTTAATCTTATATATATATCTAAATGATGAATGAAAAATAATTGTTCAATAAATCTTCTGGATGACAAAAAAATAAAATTTTTATTATTGTTTGATTACAAATTTTACTTTGTATTTCATTAGTAAATATTTTTATTTATTATTTAGGAGGCATACCATTAAAAAATTGTAGATATAGGTATAACTTCGAATTAAAAAAATCTTTAATTTAATGAACTAAGAAAGGGTGAACGGGCTTAATTACCATGTTAAGCCCATTTTCTAAGAGTCAAATAATTTAATATATAATTTAATAAATTAAGCTTGTTAATCTGAAATCAAAATACTCCCTAGCGTCGTCCTACACGAGCTATAATAGTATAATATAGAGTACTTAATAAATTTGTGTTTAATAGAAGCTATCAAGTTTTATCAATGAAACCAAACAACTTGATATGAGTCAAAAAGTAATCGTAGTATTAACATTTTTATAAGACGTCTTTCAAAAGTATCCAATTAACTTTCTTTTTCTTTTTCATAAAATTCATTTATATAAGACGTCTTTCAAAAGTAAGTTGATTTATATTATATTTACAATTTAACAAAACTTGCTAGTTCAATTAATTTCATCACAACAATTTATCGTCACACTATTATATATACTTCAAATAATTGTTGACTCAAATAACAAGGTCGTTTTGACGTTGTTGCAATGAAGTTACTAAATAATGTAACCCACTTTGACATATCGAGTTTGATAACATTTCTTTTACTCACTTCCAAATTTTGTTCACTCCTTAGTCCTTAGTGATTATATCAAAAGTGTATATATAACATTGAGAACATAAAAATCTTCTTACATGATGGTTTTTGAGCTCGTTCTAAAGATGGAAATTAAAATTACTTTTAAAAATAGAATCTAAATGATCAATCCATTAAAAAGAGCACATGATGATAAACATATCAACAAAATAATGACACATGTTATCCATATATATGTCATACATATCCACAATTATATCATAAACTTTTGCATTTCATGAACTAATGCATTGCATCATACTCTCCATCATCCTTACTCCAATTTGCCATTAATTATCATCAAAAATGACTTGGATCATGCATACTAATAAAGCTACAAGTAAATGGAGATTGCACTTTAGATAGTGACAACATTTTGCTCCATCCATATGATAAATAAATAAATAATATCAAGCAATCAATCTAGACCTAATCTTTCTTTACATCATTTCTGTGTGCATAGATGTGTGATCAAACAAAAAGCCAAAACTTTAGGTCTAAACTCCAAAAAAATCTTTGTCAAAAGGGGTTTATAGCATTTGATACATTTAATATTCAAAAGATCTCATTAGAAAGTTTTTAGTATTAACAAAGTTTTTTGGGGAAAAATATGTGTAGTTTATATGTTTATTCGAATATGAATGCTTTGATGTACATTGCTTATAAAAAAAGATTATTCTTCTCTAGTACATGATTTTATCCCATGATCTCAAATATATTTTGTCTTAATTATCTTTCTTCAGATGTATATATAATTAAAACACATAAATAGTCTCTAGAAAGAGTCAAGACAAAAAAGATTAGAGTTTACGTTTACCATAAATTCTGTTATTTCTCGCTCAATGTTAGTTGATAATGACGGACTAGTCAGTATAATCAAGAAAAGCGAGATGTTATTTTCTGTTGTGCAAAACCATTAATCTTTTTATTTAGACGATTAAGAAAACGACATTTTGAAAAGACTTAACACTTAACACTTAACTTTTGGTTAAATGATAAGTAATCCATAACAATCAACTATCAAATTACATAATACATGATTAAAATGTAGGTAGATACAATGTAACCATATGATTAACACATTAATCATCCAAGTACTTAGAACCAATTCTTGTTATTTAAATTAACCCATGCATGCATACATACAACTTCTAATTATTGAGATATATATACATACACATATATATGCACCATATATATAGAAAGAGATGATATCGAACAACCTACGTACATTCGTACGAGCCACGAGTGGCATGCAACTTATTTACGTATTTAAAGGAAAATCTGTAAGTTCCTTAACAATAGTACGTAGAATTATATAACATTTTCATGAGTACGCGTTACGTACCTTCTGATCTATCGTACAATTGCACGACAAGTGAGTGGGGTCTTGAGCTCGAGAGAGAGCTTTAGGCACTCCGAAAGGTCTACCTGCTTACCCGAGGTCGTAGGGACCCACTTGTACTGTTGGAGAAGTCGGGCTAGCCACAGCTGAACCGTGGCTAGCCCTAGTGACTTCCCTGGGCAAACCCTACGACCCGAACCGAACGGTGCGAGCCTCAGGTCCGAACCCATGACTGGAACATCCTCTTCCATGAACCGTTCGGGCCTGAACTTCCATGGGTTCTTCCATATGGTCGGGTCGTGCGTGATGGCCCACATGTTGACCATGGCCGTGGTCCCAGCCGGGACCAAGAACTTACCTACGTGGACATCGTGAGTCGCGAGTCGGGCCCACGAAAGTAGTGGGCCCGGCGGGTGCACCCGGAGGACTTCTTTGACTATGGCTTGGAGATAAATAAGATTCGGGATATCTGAGTCTTGAACTTGTCGATGCTTTCCTACGTGCTCATCGATCTCTTCTTGAGCCTTTGTTTGAATGTCTTGGTGTAAAACCATTCTTGCCATGATCCATTCGAGAAGGATCGCAACTGTATCTGTTCCTCGAAAGATCATCTCCTATATGTATATACATATATAGTTAAATACAAATTAACGTAAGTTCAATTAGTTAACGAAATTATGTAAAAGCGTTATGTTAGGGTTGGTTTCCGTTAGAAATGCATGTATAAGGGTACATTCACCACTTCTCCCCAAAGTGTTTTTCTCATGTACATGATCTCAAGTTATATTATATAGAGAGAGAGAGCACGAGAATGTCTATAATCAATGTGATTTTAAGCTAAAAGTCGCTTGTGATTCAAGTTTGCTAACACAGGCGTGCATACACACACACTTGGCCCAGTAAAACAAGAGCATTATTGAATCTAACTTAGATGCGATATTTAGTCCAACATCACATATGATATAGACATTCTTGATGTCTTTTCTACTAAACTCGTTCTCATTCGATATATATATATATATATATACATATGTTATGTATGGATTTTAATATATTTGTTGTGGTTACTTCTAACCAAAGTTGAGTCAAAAGTTCTTCAATTCCATCCACAAGTCTTTTCATTTCTCAACTCTACCAACCTTAACATACTTTTGACCAAAATAGCCACAAGTTTTCAATTGTTTTTTTCCTTTTTAGTTTTTACCACGACATTTGACCAAATATTTTAATATATGGTTCATAGCCAACCTTAATTAACACTCTGTTGGCAAAAGTCAAGCCAAAATATCTAGGCCTGCATCTCTAGAATATCTTCATCATAAAAAAGTATGAATAATTAACCTATATATTTCCAATTAATTTCTGATCGATTATGTTTAGGAAGATTAAATTTTCTATAGCGAGCTTGATTACAAACCTTTTTGGACAAATTAACTGGTAGTCATGTGAAAAAAACACCCCTTTTATAGTTTGTTTTTTTTTTCTATTAGTTGAATCAACCAAAAATATTTCTCTTTTGATGATACAAAAAATTCAAGAAAGAGATTATAACGATCTTTAGCATTAAGTGCTATATTTTGTTTTTTCTTAAGATTTTGAAGAACAAACACATAGCATTGTACCCCACCCCTTTTTTCTTATTATTTTTTCTTGATTTAATATATATTTTGATTATAGATTTATTTCTGTATTTGTCTTTCTCCAATAATAAATCTTAATGTTTGTAATACTTGTGAGTTTAGATTTAATAGTAACTTTAAAATAAAGGAAGTATATATAGACTTGGAATTATATGAGACCGAATTATTTTAATGAGATGCATGAAACCACATTTTTACACTTAAAACTTCGCAACAAAAACATTGTGAAGGTTTTTGATTTTTTTACCTTCATAATATTTTGTTGTAAAGTTTCATTTATAAAATGGTCTCATGCGTCTCATGAAAAAAGTTAGTTTTATCTTAACTCAACCTAGTATATATAAGTTTAGATTTATGAAATATGAAGCTCATCACTCAACTTAATGTGTGTGTGTATATATATATGATGGGGTAGTGGTTAACTCTATAAGGCATATGTAATCTTTGCATGTTATTAAAAAAGTCACGGTAGTTGCTTCATGTTATGCATATGAGAGAGAGAAATATTAGGGGGTATAGAGAGATAGAGAGGGAGGAGGGATCTAGAGAGAGAATGAATGAAAAAATCTTTATATATATATATGTGTGTGTATATACACATAATATTTCATTCTTTCTATATATCTAAATACACACACATATATATATATATATAAATAATATTTCACTGTTTCTATATCCTAATTAATACATAATATATATATATATATAGAATATGTACATATATTTGTGTGTTAGAGAGAGAGAAAAGGAAAGAAATTTATAGTTTTATTTTTATACATCACAGATACATGTATGTACTATGTGTATGTGTTATACATAAGAAATATATATATATATATATAGAGAGAGAGAGAGAGATGTGTGTGTATATATATATATAGAGAGAGAGAGAGACTTACCCATAGAACAGCCACCATATCAGCATCACTGAGTTGATCCTCTGTAGGCAAAGACAACAATAGACTAAGAAAGTCATTTCTGGCATTATCAATATTACCTCCACCTTCTCTTCTTCTTTCCTCAACAATTTGACCTACAACACCTTTGACCTTCAAAGTCAACCTATGACACCTTCTCTTCACCCCACTAAAATCCAAAACCCTAATTGGAAAATAGTCCCCCATTGAAACTCACCTATCAACTCATACCCTTCTTTCACCATAAACCCTAATTTCTCTTCCCTCTCAAACCCTAATCCACCCCCAAACACACTCTCCATCACATTCCTCAAAGAACCCCTTTGCAATATCCCCCTTAACCCCACAATCCTTTTCTCGCCCGCCATCTCCTTCGACACCTTTTCCGTCATTTCATCACACACGCGTTGTCTGACACCCTCGAGGCTTGAAACCCTCTTTGGACTGAACATCTGGTTCATAGCAATCCTCCTCAAATGCCTCCAATACTTCCCCGATGGCGCAAACCCAATGGCTCGCTCGAACATCAGTAACCTCGCGGACTCCTTCACCGGGCGGTCAGAGAACGCACTACCACACAGGATTTCCTTGGCAGTCTCTGGGTGGCTGGTGATGACCACCCGAGTCGACCCAAGGCTAAACGCCATGAGACGAGTTGCGCCCATCGAACTGGCCAGAGCGGCCAGTTTTCGATGTGCGTGAGAACCAAGTACCGGTAAGATCCCTAGGAAAGGCCAGCCGACCGGACCAGGGATCTTACCAGGGTTTAGTTCAGGGTTTCGCCATGCAAACCCACCTGGGACTAACCATAATTTAACAAACAAAGGTAGGAGAGATAAAAGAGAAGTGAAAAAGAGAAGTGGGAGAGAGAGATTGTAGAAGGATACTAGAAAGCATGGTATTAGAAGAAAGAAGTTTGCCCTCATCTTCATTTGTTGAGAATTATGCAATTATTTAACCAAAGCTTAATGTATAGTAGATGTGTGTAAGGTAGTGAGAGGGGATTGCATGTGTGGTGGTTTGTATATATAGTACATGGAAAGTGATTGGCTCATGATTGGGTTTCTTAACCCAACCATGGTTAATTAGTCATGGGTATTAATTTGAGTTAATTTTCTAGTCTTTGGGGTTTCTCATTTTTCTTAAATTTCCTTTTCATTTAATTTATTAAGTATTAGCATTTTTTTCTTTCGTTTATTTGAATTAGGTTTATGATGACTAGTGTATAGGATTGGGTGGTTTTTGATAGTGAGCTATGGTTTTTTCGATGAATAAAATATTTTTTGATTTATAAAACATTACGGTTAATTAACAAGTTAAATCTTTTAACATATTTTCAATCGATAATATATAAGGTTATATGAGAAATGAATAAACAATATTTTGATGTAAAATACTTGCAAGAATTAAGAAAATAAAAACCCTAAAAGGGTATTATATTAATCAAAATTAGGACTGATATAATTTGGAATAACTATTAAACTCTTTCCGTTGAGCCTATGTATATATTCTTCTTCAGATAGAAGAGCAGGAAGAGCTACATAGGTGGATCCCTAACTCATGGAATCCATATCCTTTCTTAAACTATTATTTTAATTTTACTTTTTTCTGCACGATCCTTCATCTATACTATAATATATATATGTATGTTATGTATATGGGCATACGATTATATATGAAAATTTGAGTTAATTAATAGTAATTAAGAAGTGGATCCGAACCATTGATCACTTTCAATCTCATGCTTCTCATAAATTGCACTTTAGAAAGGAATTATCCGGTGCATCTCAGGTACATCTTATGACGGTTCGTCTCATTTTAATGTGCACTCGTTTTTCATCCAACGATGAATAACCGCTTCTCATGTTAATCTTCTTACCGAAACCCAACTATATATATGTATATAGAACACCCTTATAACCATCATATGTGTGGTATGTATACGTGCATACAAGTAATCAAAGATGTTTCATGTTTTTTAAGCACATGTGCAAACCGGACAAATTACTCATAGATACTGTATAATGGTTACTAGGTTGTTTCTCAGTTCTTCACTACTTTTTTGTAGTTTTCCTTTGAATCTGCATATGTGCGTGCACGCTGCGCGCACGCGCACACACACACACACACTTATTGGTGTGTGTGTGTTTATATATATATATAGAAATAATAGAGAGAGAGGGGAGATCAAGGAGATTAAAATAAGAAAATGCGAGAATGGACAAAAGTCACATTTGATTTTACATAAAAATCACATTCGATTATAGAACATGGTCAAAATAGTGTGAGTTTGTCTAAAGATTGCACAATCACATGTTTTTACACATAAGTTTAGTGTAAATCAAATATGATTTGATGGTTTTCATGTCATCTCATTTGGCCAATGTTTTTTATATTTACCGATTTTATATATATTGATACATAATAGAAGTAGGCTTGTAGCTCTTGAGAGCGCAAATTACTGCCACTAATCCAACATCTACGTACTTATGACTATTAATTATGTTGCGAGTCTAAATCTATAAAAATGTTTTCTTTAAAACCATCTAAAAAAAGCTGTTTTAGAGCATCCACAGTGGTGAAACCTCTAAAAATCAATGGACAATGGAGGTTCTTACAAAAACCCTCACTTCTGTTTTTTTATTTATAATATAATTTTATTTATGTAAGTTATTATATAACAGAAAAGGAAAGTACTATAAGAACCTGGGTTCTTGTTCAAGCACTTGGGTTCCAATAAACCCAATAAGAACCTGTAACTAGGAAAGAATCTCTGTCTCACATGGAGGTTCTTGTAAAAATCCCCCAAGAAGAACCTTAATAAGAACCTCTATTGTGGATGCTCTTAGTTCCATGGAACATTGTATATATAATAAATATAGTTTTATTTTTTCGGAGAACATTATCATTTGCATATATAGTTAGTTAGTTACACAAACAAAGGTCCCCAACATATGCATGCCATGCAATTTTACAAATACTTTTTATTACTTAAAATTACTAATATGCCCCCAATAATGAAAATGTATCAAGCGTTGATGCCTTCTCAAATTTGCATATCTAGGAGTCCTAATTCATTGAAACTTATCTTATTTTTCTTATTTCAGTTTTTTCCATTCTTTTTGCATTTTATCAATGTCTTGTTCAACCAAAATGGTAAAAAAATCAAAAACCGAAAAGAATAATTTTATATTTATATGATTACCTAATTAATCCGTTTAAGAAAAAACTCCAAAACAATATTGGTTCAAATGAGTTATTCATTTCGAAATTCTCCTTTCAACAATGTTTTTAAAAACCGGTTGAACTGGGAACCAGTGAAAGGACCCGGTCAAATGTGACCGGTTTTATGGCGTTTTAAGAACTGGATTGAACTCGACGGTTTAGTGGTTGAACCAGTGATATGCATAAAACTTTATATATTATTATTATTTTATTGTTTTTGGATTAATGTAAACTATTGTAATGTGTATTTTTAATGTTTTTTAAGTTGTAGATGTCAAATTGGTGGTTTATATATATAATGTAGAAAAATGAAAAATACATAAAAATGTTTGGATAGTGGTTGAACCGGTCGAACCAGAAACCGGTCATCACACCGGTTCAACAAAAAACTCGGCTTTCAAAACATTTCCTTTCAGATTTAATGTCCAAACAAAAGTACAAAACCTTCTAGATTTAATGAAATTAACAAATAGTTTAAATGTTCAATTATATATCACATTAAAACAATTGAATATGAACGGATTATAGGTTTTATGTCGTCGACTTGCAGATATATAAAGAATTAAGAGAAAGTTGGTTATGTCGACTTGCAAAATTAAAGAATTAAAAGTAAGGGAAGAAAGTCGGCACTGTTCTTAAATTAATGAAATGTGAGATTTTCTTCAATAAAAAAAATCCCTATAATTGGTTTAAAAGACATCATTATTCATTTAGAAAAAAATATATTTAATATATTTTTTTTCGGTTTGTGGGTTTATTTTTCTTGTGAAGAAAAATAGAAATGTAATTAGTTAGAGTATCTCTAATGGTTTTTAAAAATAAGAGAGTTAAGATTTTTGTTTTTTGTTTTTCTTTTCCGGCAGTTTTTTTGTATTATAAGATTGAATTATTATTGTTGAATCGGTTTTGAAATTATAAGATTGAGTCATTAGAGAATTTTGTAAAACTTGATGTGTAGAAAGATAAATTAGTTTTATTCACCTCAACAAATAAGATCGAATTATTATGGTTGGGAAAACAAATTTCATTTCTTAAAAAAACTTTTGTAGAAAATGGTGTTGAATTTTCTATAAAATTTTTAGAAAGCGTTTTGGTTGAAATGGTGGAGTTTTCATTTTTTCATTTTACAAAATTAGAAAATGTTTTTAGAAAATTTTGGAAAACTATCAAAATCAGTTTTCTAATTTTCATAAAACTTTTTTTTTGGAAGGGTGTCCAAGCCTATGGCCGATTAATCTCCAGTAAGATTAGGGCAAAAGCATGCCCATTTGTAAATATCCACAGGTTACGCATGGAAGGATTCAAACCCGAATTATGCGTTATGAACCCCCAAGTCTAATTTCCTCTACCACAACATTTACATACTAATTTTCTCAATTATTATTATGTCTTTATCGAGTATAGATTGTTTGTCTGTATTTACCAAGTAAGGTCAGTGAAACACGATTGCTCAGTGATCTTGAATGTCAAATATATAAATCATAAGTATGTATAATTATTAATATTAACTATTAGCTTAACATTGTTTTTTTTTTTTTAAATTTAAAAGTACATTAATTTAGGTCAAGTTTCAAAAGATAAATAATGAAAAGGCGAATCATTTCCTTACCATAGAAGCTATGTTTATTTAATAATGAATATATAAATAAACCATCAAAAGTGTAGATGCTTTTACAAATTGGATTCTATGTAAAATAACATTTTGGCAATAATTACATCAATCTTACATCATGAAAGATAGAAATTATGCAATTAAAGTGTTTTTTTAAAGGTTAGTTTGGGCTTTACCAAAATACATCATTGACAATTTTTATCGAGAGCTAAAATATGATCCCCTCAGATTAATACTCAGTGGCCATCAATTGCACACACATGAATTTGAACTTGGGTAGAAGCTACCACTCTTTAGAAACTACCACTACACAACACCTTGATGGTTTTATTAAAGTGTTTCTTAGAGCAATGCTAAAAAAATTTTATACTATGGACATCTTTTAATTAAAAAAATTAAATATAATTTTTTTATATAGATAACTATAAGAAATTAAAGGAAAAACAATTCAAATGATTTCACCATTTAACTAAGAAAATGACACTACCAGTATTCAAAGTTGTGTCTAGAATGGAAGAAAAATCTGCAAACCAACTCTACGAAAGAAATTTTCTTCAAAGTGTAGTTTCAAAATATATACAGCAAAACTTTTCATACCCTAAATTTTTATACACTACAACAGATGACGATTACTTTAACACAAACCACATAAAATACTGTTAACAGTCTATTTTGAAATACTTCTTTCTCAAATACCAAAAAACTGAGATGATATTTTAAACAATCAAAAGTAAAGCAAAAACTCCTTGTGGAATGTCATGTTCATTATGTTAATTGGGAACAATAAAGCATGATTAAAGTTATGGACCACCTCCTTGCACCCTAATTGTACGGTTCAGCCCCAACCCAAAAACAGTTGTGTTGGTTACATTTTTTATATTTAATTGCAATTTTATGATAAAATTAAATAAATAATCCTATGAAAAACAAAAATCACAAAAGTTAGAAGCATAAATATCATATGTATCATGTATCATGTATGTATGTAAAGCCCACAATCCATCAACAAGAAGTTAACAAACTCAAGCCTGCATAGCAGATCCAATAGCCAAACAAGATCAAGTTTTATTATTCAAACAAATAATAGAGTTCACAGAAACCCATATTATATCAAGTTCTATTAACCCAATACCCTCACTTTGAGTTTCCACTTCTATCAAATATTCACTCTTACCAAAGGGTCATTGATCCAGTATAACCCATCTTTTCAAGAGGTCAATAATTCAAACTTTATTGATAGAGCCTAGCTTCCTAAAAAGTAAGAATTTGACCTAGGAGGTCAGTATTCAACTCTCATCAAAGATGAAGAGGGTGCTAGATGATCTGGTTAGTGGTACAAACCCAACATCTAGAGGTCAATAGTTCAAATCTCATCAAAAGCGGTAAGTAAGCATGATGGTCTAATGAGAACCAGTTATTGATAAACCCGAACTTTCCAAGAGTTCAAACCACACCAAAAGTAAGGAGCATGTGTTATGGTCCATGGCATGTTACCATAGACCCTATATGTGTGATGGTCCAATGAAACTTGAACGTTATTCTCTGGTGAAGCCCAACTTCCCAAAAGGTTAGGGTTGAACCCTGTGGGGTCTGTGAGTGATGCTCTAACAAAACCCAACTTCGATCAAGGGTTCAAACTTCATCAAAGTTCAGAAGCATGTGTGATGGTCTCATGGTTCCCATGATATTGGAAGAGCCTAGCTTCGAGGAGCTCAGGGTCCTACCATTATCAAACGTGAGTGTATATGATGGTTCAATGGGACCCAGATTACTGGCAGAGCCCAACTTCAGTCAAGAATTCAAACCTCATCAAAGATGAAAAGTTTGTATAATGGTCCACTATGATTCGCATTAGGTCAAAGGGTTTAAACCTCATTAAAAGGAAAAAATGTGTACTATTATATAAATTTTATGTATACATCAAAAAAGAAAAATGCAGCCTTTTTCCTCCCAAACAAAACCTAAATCCGGTCTCATAACAACATTCATCATAATACCCCATTTCATAATGTATTGACTCCTAAAGTTTCTCAAGTATCAAGAACCTTAAAAATCTAAAAGAAAACATCTACTTTAGAATGCATTAAATGCTTTCAATTGCAATGAAGATAAGCAAGTGCTTTTATAGAAGAAAACTCCAATATCACAAGCATCAAAAGAAGAAGAATCAACATGCCTATCTCATTCATAAACATTTAAACCTATTATTGGTGCTTAAACTAACAAAAGTGACTATAAAACTTTAAAAAAATCATAAAAAAGAAAACAACCAATCACTCTACCAATAAGAAGATTAATAAAATATAACAAATTCCAAAAAACCACCAAGAAAAGCACATTCCAACATGATGTATAGGCATACGCACACAGGCAATATCCAGCATGCCCTAACATACACACTTGGGTACGGATTTTTTTAAATTTTTTAAAAGGAAAATCGGCCATTTTTACCAAAATGTCCCTACCTCCGCAAGTACAACTCCTCAATTTGCAAGCACATGGTCCACAAGTACAAAAAGAAAGTAGTTACCGAACATGGTCTGCAAGTACAGAGCCCAAATCCATAATTTTTGCCCACATCCGCAGGTAATGGTAAAAGCTCGATTCAAGCTCAAGTTAAATGAGCCCGAACAAAGCTCGAGCTTCATTTTAGGCTCATATAATAAACATGCTTAGGCTCGAGACTATATAATTAAGCTCAAGTAGGCTTGCAAGCCTACATGAACCTCAATTGTGTGTGTATATATATAGGCATATGTGTGTGTGTTGAATAATAAATACTGTAAATAATAAAAAATATTACAGGTAATGAGTCGAGCTTGAGCCGAGCTTAGGCTCCTTTAGACTTGTCTGGAAAACGAGTTGAGCCTGAGCCTATTAATCCTTGACGAGCAGAGCTCGAGCTTGATACATATGGCTCAAAACGAGTGGAGCCTAGCTCAAGCTATTGAACTTAAACAAGCCAAGCTTGAGCTTAATCGGGCTCGAGCTCGAGCTCAATTCGTCTCGTTTACACCTCTAGTCTGCAAGTTGCAGACATGTTTAAATTATTTCATAGATTTGACCCTTGCACTTGCAAAACATGTTCTAAAACTTCTCTTTTTTTCAACTTTTTAACACCTCCGCAAATTGAGGAGTTGCTACTCATGGAGGTAGTGACATTTCGGTACACAAAAGTTACGGATTTGGCCCCTGTACTTGCAAACCATGTTCCAAAACTTCTTTTTTTTATACTTTTTGACACCTCCACAAAGCCAGTAACATTTTGGTAAAACCCGGTGGAGAATGACTATTTTGGTCAATTTCCCTTTTTGAAATCTTAGCATCACTATCCACCTAGGGGGTAAGGGTGAGGGTGGGGGAGTGAGAAAATACCTATTAGAAGAAAAGCTTAGCTTTCCAATCATGCAAAAAATCCATTCCACTGCCAACATATGCCAGAGTCCTATGTTGCTCTTACTCAAGAAAGCACCCAACATAAATTCAAGCCTATGAGATTGACCACTAAAGAAAAAACCATATATGAATCAAACAACATAGCATGATCTAACACATACAAAAAGGAAAATCAAGATAAAGTGAAAGCAAAATCTAGCCTTAGACGCGTGGTCCTCCCGCATCCGCATAATAATAACAATAATAATCTCTCCCACTTTCGTTACCCACGAATTTTAAAACCTTTAATTATGAAAACCCTGCTTTGCATTAAAGAAAAGAGCAAAAGAAAACACCCACTACCACTCCAAACAAATGCATCAGCACCCTAACACCCTATTAGTGAACCACTTAATGGCTCCATTAAAGTAAAACATAATCATATATATATATATATATATATAGAGAGAGAGAGAGAGAGGAGAGAGAGAGAGAGAGAGGATTCAGAAGAAAAAACCCCAAAAAATAAAAACCCAAGGAACACCCTGGTAACCATTCATCTGGACAGTATGTACATGTACATACAAGTATTCTGTAAGCAATTTGTCCGGTATGCGCGTGTGCATAAAAAAACAAAAAGACAACCGCAATTACTTGTATGCACATGTGTATACCGTCCAGATTAACGGTTACCAAGGTATTCCTCCTTTTTTTTGGGAGGGTTTTCCTAGAATCTCTCTCTCTCTCTCTCTCTCTCTCTCTCTATATATATATATATATATATTATCATGATAAAGCTCACACAGACCTAAATCTACCAATAACATTAGAAATAGATGGATCAACCCTAAAGGAAATCTATAAAGTAAGTAATCTTTGCTGCAAAATAATAGATAAATGGACGAATAAAAGATCGATAAAGTTTTAAATTATTATATAGTACAATGCTTCTGGGAGCATCCCTGAGAAGAGAACCGAAAGAAGTGGAATTATGTGTCCCAAAACTTTATATCCTTTAAATTAAAGAAAGACAAAAATTAAATCAAAGTAACCACTTCCAGACCAACACATAAAATGCTAGAAATAATATTTTGAATGAATATTGTTTACTCACCAGTGATGGTTTCTTTCCAGCAATGGCAATGTGTGGCCCAGGAATCTGCCAGATTAGCAACCACTTCTTACTAAAAAGAGAAAGTTAACTGTAGGGACCGCAGCTCATAACTTTAGCCACCAAACTGCCATCCAGTAAGATACCTTATTAATCAGACATTTTAACGAATTACTTGTTAGGATCTCAATCGTGCTGTTTCAGTGCCCATATAAGTTTTCGCTGTCTTAATGGTCATAAGAGGAAAAGAATCTTACTTACCCACTTGCTACCAGCAAAGTTATTAAGCACTATCACAAGATTAAAGATCTACAAGTACGAAATACTTCAAAATACCCTTCCGTTGATGATGCTAAAGGGCTGTTTGGTTGGCTTTCCATTAAGCTGTCTGTATGGATCAATCTATTTGAATAGATTGAGATGTTCTTTAATAAATGAAGGAACTTGTTTTTTAACTGGGAGTGACAGGCACGAAAAAACTTGGCTTTCTGCATAAAACTCCCCCCTAAAAGCGTACTGAATAAGCCATTTTCTATATCATTAAGCCACTACAAACAGTCATATATGGCAGACCGAATAAGTTGTGAGTCTTATTAGGCTTATTAAGCTGCTAACAAATAAGCCCCAAGTCCTATATGAGGAAAACTGTCTGTGGATTATCTGTCTGTATAGATTGGGAGGTTTTCGTTTGAGAGAGTTTTTTCATACATGGAATGATCGTGTTTTTTAATTGGACAGATAGCTTTTAAAAAAGAAATTGACTTTCTGCATAAAACTCCCCCTAGGAGCTCAGTAAATAAGCCAATTTCTATATCATTAAGCCACTACCAGACAGTCATGTATAGCTGACTAAATAAGCTGCGATCCCATTAAGCTCATTAAGCTGCTAGCATAAATAACCTAAGTTAACCAGGTCCTTAACCCATGCATATCTGAAATAACCATAGCTGCCTAATCAGTAGTTTCCGATCAAAAGTGTCCAGAAAGGGGAAGCTTGTAAGACTTCAATTCATTGATGTTGGCAAGAAGGCTAACAAAATGAGTAAAAACTAAACAAATAAAAGAGCTAAAAATAGGCTATCTTCTTTAGTCAGGTTGGTGCAGACATGAGATTATGTAACAAAAAAGCCGTAGACAATTAGGGGTTGTTTGGCAGTTGTTAAATGGCTTGATGCAGAATAATTAAATGGTCAGAATGATTAAGAGGCTCTTATGCTATAGTGCAAAATAAAATATGGTTGTTTGGTAACTGTTCAGGATGAAATTAAGGCATTGAATGGTTAAGGGAGACCCAAGATACAAAAATCATTCAGGGGGGTTTACAAACATTAAGAGGCAAACTTTTTTCTTGCCAAACAAGATTCACCTCTCAGCGATTCAAAAGTTACTTCTTAATGGAGCTATTAAGAGGTAAGCAAACATCCCCTTAGGCCATGTTAGTTCAACATGTATCATGTAACCAGAAAGTGGTAACTGCCTAACTGGTAAGGAAATGAGGCCATGTTAGTTCAACATGTACGTGATTTGCATAGACATACAATTGGTAACTAATTATGTACTATGTTTCAGTCATCATCAAAATCATGTCATGTTGTATAATTCTAGCTCAATACGGGTATTAGGCTATGCTGTTATAGCGGTCAAAATGCAAAATCGTGGCCAGGGCTGCGATTTGAAATAATAGTTATCGCGATAGTATAGTGGTTTATATAGGAATTAGAATCATAGATATGAATACATGATTCAACATATTTTATGTATTAAATAAAAAGCATATAAGAATAAAGGTGTTCAAGTCCAAATAAAAATAACCGAACAAGGAGAATATTATTTATATCAAGAGATCAAAGTAATGAGGTCCAACCCCAAAAAAGTTAAGAATAATGGTGTCCAAGTTCAAAACAATAAGAATAATGGTGTCTAATGGTGTCCAAGTTCAAAACAATAAGGGGGTTTTTGGTTTACATGATGGAATTGGAATCCATCGATGGAATTTGACTTTGAAGGAAATGGAATGGAATTTGACCACGCGTGTAATGCTAAGAGAAAATGGTTTATGTAGTAATTTTATAGGATGTCACTATACCAGTGTTACTATTTACCGAGTATAATGCTTAATCTAAAAGAAACTATATACACAGTATATGTTGCAAAAATGGAAATATAAGAGCATCTCCAACAGATTCTCTACAATAGAAAAAATGGGGTGTTTGTTCTCTATTTTGCGCTAACAGATTTCTTATATGCTTCTCTAAATATAATGAGAACTAGAGAAAACTTCAGGTTTAAAGCATCTCCAATAGGTTCTCCATAATATCTAAAATAGAGAATGAAAAGTTAGAAATCTCTAAAAAGAATTAACATTCAACTCTAACAAATTATCTATTTTAGAGATTTCAACATAAATTATAATTTTATTTTATTATTTAATTTTATAATCCCAATGCACTTTTTAGAATAATCTTTATATAAAATAATAATGGATCTCATTGGTGGAATTGCATAAAGTAATCATTTCTCTCTCTCCCCATACCAAGTTTTAAGGAATTCTCTAAACTTGGAGTTTTCTTTTTCATGTTTTCTCAATTTTAGAGAGCATTATAGAGAAATTGTTGTAGCAATATAAAAACAAAACCTTCATTTTCTCTATTTTAAATAATTTGTTGGAGATGCTCTTTGAGAATTCTCTAACACTTGATGTGTGGAGGGAGAAATTTATTTTTTTATTCATTCCCACCAAATCACCAATAATATCGAATCATTATTATTTTATATAACTTTTTTTAAAGTGTGTTGGGATGATAAACTTATGGAATATTAAAGATCACATCATTTCGCCAACACGTACCTATGATTGACTATTAGAGTTGGTGGCACGGTAGTTAGCTTTAGTTAGGCTGTGTGTTATGTTAATCAACATGCAGTATTCAGTAATGCAAATATTAGAAAAATTGACATGTACAACACACACACATATATATATAGCAGAACTGTATCAAAAGATTTCTTCATGCGAAAAAGAATCTTTCAAGTCTTACATGCATTACATGATAAACGGAAAAGGGGGAAATTAAATATCAAATGAAGTACCAAGTTGTATTATTAAAATTCAAAAAGCAAAATGCGCTTATGAAGATTTATAGTCAAAAATTTCGCAGCAAACCAGATGCATATTGCAAATTTACAATTACTGGTAGTGCACATTAGGATGAATGATTTCTGTAATTGAAATAATGCACTCATAAGCTCACATGAGGCGCTTAGTTGGTAGACGTCTAAATGATGTATATGTAGTGAACATTTGCATCCTCTTATAACAAAATGAGCTTAACTTACTAATGAGCAAACAAATTTCCTCATCTCGGTGGAGGCGGAGGTGCATTAGACTTGGCCATTCCTACCCATGCAACAAGCCCAGCAGCAAGAATTATCCAACCAAATATATCATACTTTAGATCACTGCTCTTGTTCGCTTTCTACAACACAGAATAGTCAAAATGTTAGGGAAAGCTTTAACATGCATAAATCCCATAAGGCTTTCACTGCATAACGCACGTGTTTGGTACACTGAACAGAACAGAAAAAAATAGGGATCATTGTTACACGCTTGACAGAACTTTTATGAGGAACAGACATGAATAGGAAGGAACAAAGTGGAACAGGCGTATTCCACCCCCACCCCATGGAACAAACTGGAATGGACTTATCACTTATGTTCTACCTCAAAACCAAACCTAAGTCTTTTCTAAAACATCAAATATGCCTTCCGCTTTACATTTTATTCATTGTTTAGATTTTGTTTATTGTATTTATGCTCTTTAAACTTTCACTTCACTGTATTCAAAATATTATTTATATAAGGTTTCTACATTTTAACTAATTTATGTAATTTGTTAGATATAAATAGTAAAAAATAATATAGAAAAGGTATAACTAAATTGAAAACTACATAAACTTTTTATTTAGGTGTCACTTTAATCGTCTTGATGAAAACTTTCTAATGATATAATTTATTATAAAAATACTTATTTCATTATAAGTTAATAAATTTCATAATTAATCAAAATAGACAAAATATATAAACAAATCATTAGGGGTAAATTGGTCATTGTATACGTGTTGTCCTGTCAAGTTTTGTCTTAACAAGCATTAAACAGTTGTTCGGTCCTATTCAGTTCTATATCCTGTCTAGATACCAAACGCATCCAAAATAGCCTACCAAAAAGAAAATCAAGATCTTAAATCAAGCAAATGACTGTCCTCTATATATACAAATCTATTGCTGAACAAAAAAAACACATAAATAAAAACATAATAACCTTAGCACTTGAAGAGGCACCAGGTCCTCCCCCCAATGCTTGTTGACCTTGACCAAGTCCTCCATGTTTGTGGATCTCCTTGTGCAACTCAGGTGCCTGCAAGATTGAATTTTAATGTAAAAGATTCAGCAAAATGTGTTAAATAAATTTAAATTACATGATGATTAGTATGGGATCCATTGCCAATTTATGAATTCTTCCCCACAATTTCTAAACACAAAATCTAACCTATGTATAGTACAAGTTGATGGAGTTGAAGAGGAGGGAATCAAAAATTCTGGTCTTTTGTCAAGGGCTAGACCCTGGTTCAGAAATCCATAAAAACCGAGAGAGATGCACAAAGCACAAGTCATCAATCATCACAACATGATTGTTGTGGCAAAGAATATAGCTTTGTAAAAGCGACCAGTTTTGGCTATCCGAAACATAAGTTACATACACATGGATATAAAATAATTATGTTGCAGCCTTGGTATACAAATTAATTACGTGTGCATATGTGCAATACACACATACATAACTGCATAATTCCTTGCACCCAAGTCATGCCAGAAATCAACTTTTTGAAGAAGAGATGTATCGATGTATTATTGCTACTCAAATACATAACGTATAATACTAAGTTACTAACATATAACAGAATTAGCAACACACCTAACTAAGAGCAACTGATAAGAAACTACAAAGAGAAACAAGTTAACAAATTTAGTTTAATACCTTAGCGCAGGATGCCAAAGATTGGAGATAATGTTCATTCCCTGGACACTGAGACAATACATTCCATCGAACACTCAGAATCATATCTAAAAAGTATGCTGGAAGAATATTGAATTTCTGAAAACTGTAATATGCAGGCAAAGAAATAATACCTCTTCTACAGCCTTTTGGAAACATTGAAATGCCTGCTCAAACTGAATCTGAGCCTCATCATAGTCTGGGGTTAGAAACGCCTTAGCAGTGTGGGCATTCCCTAAGCACCACAGAGCCTCATGTTTTGCAGGATTGATAGCCAATGCCTCATCCAGTTTTGACACAGCATCTAGATTTTGTTTATTCATTGAACCAAATATAGAAGTTGTTAGCAAATTGTTTTAATGTAAAATAAAGATTAAAAAACAGAATAAATACTCCTAACAGAAACAGCATCATTTAAGTCCTATATGGATAAAGTTGTATGTGTAGATTAATTTGTCTGTATATACTGTGACAGTTTTTGTTTAAGAAGATTTTTTAGATGGAAGGAACATGTTTCATTCGAAATAGCAGGTTTAGAAAAAACTTGACGTTCGGCATAAAGCTCCCCTAGAAGCTTACCAAATAAGCCACTTCCTATATCATTAAACCACTACCAAACAGTCATGTAGAGCTGACCGCATAAGTTGGAGTCCCCTTAAGCTCATTAAGACAAACAGTCCCTTATTAAGCATTAGAAGCTACAACAGTACCTTGAAGCATCTTCCTTGATTCATTGATATCTCCAAATTGGGATAATTCCAGCAAAGCTCCACCCCATCTTGTTAAATTCTGTAACGACATAATATGTCATTTCTCGTCTCTAAGATGCGAACGTTTGAATTCTTTGACGAAGAGAAAAGGACGATAATCATCACTTATGGTCATTCTTTAACGCCAGCTAATAACGGAAATCAATTGCAAAAAGTAATTCACGAATTCATTTATAACTGCTACAGCCTCCATTTCTTGCATTACAAATGAAATCATGTATCACTAGATCCTTAGCCAATTCTACCAGATAATTTAGCACTGGATTAATTGATTAGAGGCTCATGATCTTCAAACATGCTCGCTCGCATGAATGCTGAAGCAATATATTAGGAACCCCACGACGTTATATATAGAAACATACTCATATATGCAAGCAATAAAATAAGTGTTGATCTCTAATCAAGTAGATACAAATGGAAATTCGGTTGATTTTCACAGAATTAGTAACAGTATGAAAATATCTTCTAGCTACTCCACTTGCTATAAAGTAGAAAACTACACTGACTTTTTCGTTTAATTTCATCAATTGAAAAACAATCATTAAAATAAAACCACCAGAGTAAGACGTTCACTTAGTACAACATCAATTTCAAAATGAGAACAATCATCATCAAATATGCAGATACAGATTCACATGAAGTATATAAGCAAAATACATTTCACTGGACGAAATCAATCAATGTCAGTCTCAATAAGAACATATAACATCGATTCGTAACCAACTAATACATATAGATATATATATATAACATAGAAAATTCACATCTGCGTCAGTAATCAGTAACATATGGAAACATTCTTCTAGTTACCCTGCTATAAACTAGGAAACCTATTAGCAACATTTTCAATTTATACTTCATCAATTCAAAAACAATCATCGAAATAGAATCACCAGAGCTAAGATCGTTCACTTTGACACATAAACATACATCTAAATACAAAATTGAGAACGAATTATCAGCAAATTATGCAATTAACAGATTCGAATGAAGTATATAAGCGAAGATCATTTCACTACGAACGAAATCGATCAATGTCAATGTGAGTAAGTAAATCTAACATCGATTCGTAACCAATAGATACATATAGATATAGATAGTAGATATATAGATAGAAGAGAAATTTACATCTGCTCAGTTGGGATTCTTGAGGTATTCAGCTTCGGCGTTCATGCGAGCATGCTCGAAGATCATAAAGCCTCTCTAGATCAATTTGAGCAGCGTCCATTGTTGATGATGAAATCTGGTAGAATTTGGTTTCAGATATCCGCTAGGGTTTATGACGACGAAGAAAGGAAGATGAAAAGGGGGGAGGAGTTTGTATTGAAAATTTGCATCAATTGCATACTTTTATGTTATTTAATTAAAAAAAAAAATAATTTTTGGGTATATAATGGTGAATTAAAGATTATTTTAAAAAATCTGATAAAGTAGCTTATCACGTAAAATGACAAAAAAAGACATGTTTACAATTTAGTAGTGTAAAACTTATCAATGGTATATTTGAAATAAAACAATAATAAGTGCTTGATAAGTTAAAACCGTTTGGTAGCTTTTCAAAACATCATTCCTAAAACAATGTACCTAGCTTATAAGTCATGCCAAATCGTCTGATCTGTTTTTACAGAATTCCACGGTCTTGAAGGATCTTTTAAGTTTTTGGTTAATTTCGAGAGTTTTTTAGTATTTTGATTGATTTTAAAGGACATTTTTGTTATTTTGGTTGATTTCATCGGTTTTTTTTTTTTGATCGATTTGAATGGAAATTTTTTCCCCTTATATTGTTTTTCAAGAATTTTTCATTCTAATATGTCACTCAATAATTTTTACCCCTTTTGTATTAACATCAAAAACATAAAGTTGAGCAGTGAAGACCTTTTAACCCAAAAAGTTTGTGATGTCAATTAATAAAGTGGAATGTCGTGTTTAATAACTGGATGAGCATATTTGGAAATATTTGGCTTTTGCATAAAGCTTACAAATACTCACCTTGTATCATTGAGTGATAACCAAACAATCATATATAGCCGCCAAATAAGTTGCAAGTCTCATTAAGCTCATTAAGCTACTAACAAACATGCCCTTAACGGAAAACCAACCAAACAGCCTAGGTTAGAGTACGTAAACTAACATGAGATTCATGCCTAAAATAGCATAATAATTTTCGCTTACGGAAAGGTTGGAAAGCTTAACAAAATCCTTTTGTTTTGAATTGCAACTAATTATCTGAAAACATGAACTCGTTAAACGTTAAACTAACCAGCAACGTAAACATGGGGATAATGTCTAAACCTCCTGCGGATGATATTGTGTCAAGGGTGGACTCAAATTCCACTGGCAGGCTTGAGATTTGTCACAATAAATGGACTGCTTACCAACAAAGACATTACCCCCACTACCTTATCGTAGAACATTCTCGGCCATCAAAATTAATTGTTGGCAACGTTTTTCAACCCGGTAAGCGCTTACTAGGTAAAAGTCATTTCCATCACTTACTAGGTAAGAATCTCGGTCCTTGTTATGGCTTTTACCGGGTAAGATTCTCGGTGGTTTCCATGCCGAATTAGCAAAGATTGTAAGATAAATGATATCAGTAAGTGGTTTCTAGCAATCACACTTGCATTTCCTCCTACACAATATTACATGTTCCACCAAACTTCTTATAACCAAAAATTCAGACATCATTCTTTGCATCAAGTAATGGAACCAAATTACACGTTTTCCACTTTTCGTCGTTCATGGGCTGACGTCATATGACATTTCCGCTAACAATTCAGAACGAACGCAAATGTAGCGGAGAAACAAGCGACAAATCAGAGAGCTGCTGATTGAAGAAAAGATCGGATTCTTTGCAATAGCTCGGCTTTTACTGAATCAGGAACAGCAGCTGCATAATATACATAAAAAAAGAGGGTGTTAATTATCTGATTCAGATCCTTCAATGACCAAAAAAAAACGTTTAAATTTGATTCCTCGTGATCTAACCAGTTGAAGGGGTGACGAGAAAGGGAAAGCCTACGAGAACGTGGGTTGACCAGATAAGGGTGGACATGACAGCTTTAGGCATTTCAGAGGACATGGCCTCTGATAGAACATTAGGACCCATTTTTCAGCATTTTAGCCAACATCTTAAGTTGGCAAAATGCATGGTAAATAACTGCTTTTTATGACATGTGGGCCCAGCGTCGACGTTTAGCCAATGAGGAATGCTTTAATGAAATCTATGGTTTATATTTAAGAAATATTTTAAAAGTTGGTCACTTCCTTAAGACACTACTTTTCAGTGATATATGTTGGGTACATTTGGTTTGGTTTAATCGTCTAACCATTTTTGCCCAAGGGTGTCCTACTTTTCAACCCAAAATTTTTAAAAAGATTTTCCCGATGACGCTAAGGCTCATTATGGAGAAATGTATAAAAGAAGATGGGACTCTTTGGTTGGAGTAAAACCAATGGCAAATGGTGATTGAAACGCAGAGTTGGTTTCCGGTAAGAATAGCAGTTATCATGAGAAGAGTAAGAAGGGATCTCCACCCTAGGATCAATCCTAATTGAAGATCAATTGAAAATACCCTTCTAGGATAATTCATGGGTTATTTGTAATGACTTAATCTGAACCATTAGATCAACACTAATTAAAAGTGATCAAGGGTCCAATGGCCACATTAATTAGTAGAGTGGCAAAGAAACTATTTCAACAAGAGCAACGAATATTAAAGGAAAGTGAGGTACGAGTATTAACGAACCTCTGCCTTTGGGGGTAATGAGATGAACAAGGTCATCAACGGTTACATTATTCCTTCCCTTCTTCCTTGTAAATGATCTGTCAAAGCACGTATTTATCTACGTTAAAGCTAGCATGCAATACAAACCAACCAAGTGAACCAGCAATGTGTTTCGGATTTCGTTAGTAGAATACAAATATATAAGATTCCAGATTTGGACCTTTGATCACTTTTAATCTCACCCGCACTCCATGAATTTTGCTTCTCATGGGAATCGATTTGGTGCATCTAGTTAGTGTTGATCTTCAATTAGGATTGATCCAAGGATGGAGATCCCTTCTTACCCTACTCACCGGTAAGTTATTGTGAGAAGGGTAAGAAGAGATCTCTGGTCTCCACCCTTGGATCAATCCTAATTGAAGAGAAACACTAGATCGACACTAAGGAGATACACAAGATCAGTTTCCTTCTAAAACGCAATTCATGTGTGGGATTGAGATGAAGAGTCATCAAGGATTCAAATCCCTTGTTACACTTCTAACCTTAACTCCTTTTCTCACACGATCCTCCATCTATATGTATATCTTTCAATTCAACAAAAAAAATGCAACTATTTAAAAAGAAACATGGCCTGGTTTGGCAATTGCAAACTGAACAAAGATCCTATGGTTTCATCAATATACCGAGGAAGGATCATGCGAGAAGTTAAACATTTTGTAAGAAGGCGAGAAGTCTCAATTGTATATGATTAGTTGATTACACTCATGTGTGTGTGTTTAATCATATATGTTTATTCGTCTATATATCGTCCATACAACATCTATTTAATCATATATGATTAAGCTTGTGTATCATATATGATACTACTGAGACTTCTCGCCTTCTCACAAAATGTTTAGCTTCTCATTACATACATATATAGGGGCATGTTCAAATGAAAACTCAAATCTAATTGTAAACGTGAGGACAACCGAAAGCGCGACACGTGTCCTATTCGGTCTGAATAACACAGGATTAGAATTATTCAAACCGAATAGTATACGTTCAGAATGATGTATTATTCACCTTGAATAATGTATAATATTCAATCTGAATAATCATGTATTATTCAGACCGAATATGCCATGTGGTGCGTTCTCATTCTCGTTCTCAGTTGTCCTCACGTTCACAGTTAGAGTTGAGTTTCATCTTTATATACATAGAACTTGCAAAGGGACTTCATTTATATGTTTTCATTTGAACTTTCATCTATACACACACACACACACACATATACATATATATATATACACACATATATAGAGATAGAGAGGACCTGCAAAGGGACTTCATTTCATCTTTCCAACCACACTCAGTAAGTCTTTCCCTCAAAAGCTCCTTCAATCGTTCTTTCTCTCCACTCTCAATCAACTACAACAATTCAATTGAATCCCCAAATTAACGAACTAAAACCAATCAAATCTGAAAAAAAAACCCCAATTTCAACAAAATTGTGCCCTAATTAACAGTAAATCCAACAAAAATCGTACTTTGATGTTGATAATTTCTTGTAGAGTTGGCTCTCGATCTTCATCTTCATCTTCTGCATCTGGAGTAGGCGGCCGTTTGATCGAAGCCCTCCTAGATTTCATACAAAATGAGCAACAAGCCCAGCAGCAAGAATTTCCTCATCTCGGTGGAGGCGGAGGTGCATTGGACTTGGCCATTCCTACCCATGCAACAAGCCCAGCAGCAAGAATTATCCAACCAAATATATCATACTTTAGATCACTGCTCTTGTTCGCTTTCTACAACACAAAATAGTCAAAATGTTAGGGAAAGCTTTAACATGCATAAATCCCATAAGGCTTTCACTGCATAACGCACGTGTTTGGTACACTGAACAGAACAGAAAAAAATAGGGATCATTGTTACACGCATGACAGAACTTTTATGAGGAACAGACATGAATAGGAAGGAACAAAGTGCAACAGGTGTGTTCCACCCCCACCCCATGGAACAAACTGGAATGGACTTATCACTTATGTTCTACCTCAAAACCAAACCTAAGTCTTTTCTAAAACATCAAATATGCCTTTAAACTTTCACTTCACTGTATTCAAAATATTATTTATATAAGGTTTCTACATTTTAACTAATTTATGTAATTTGTTAGATATAAATAGTAAAAAATAATATAGAAAAGGTATAACTAAATTGAAAACTACATAAACTTTTTATTTAGGTGTCACTTTAATCGTCTTGATGAAAACTTTCTAATGATATAAATTATCATAAAAATACTTATTTCATTATAAGTTAATAAAATTCATAATTAATCAAAATAGACAAAATATATAAACAACTCATTAGGGGTAAATTGGTCATTGTATACGTGTTGTCCTGTCTAGTTTTGTCTTAACAAGCATTGAACAGTTGTCCAGTCCTATTCTGTTCTATATCCTGTCTAGATACCAAACGCATCCAAAAAAGCCTACCAAAAAGGAAATCAAGGTAAGATGACTGGTTTCAAGCATAATATTAAATAAGCACAAGCAAATGACTGTCCTCTATATATACAAATCTATTGCTGAACAAAAAAAATACATAAATAAAAACATAATAACCTTGGCACTTGAAGAGGCACCAGGTCCTCCCCCCAATGCTTGTTGACCTTGACCAAGTCCTCCATGTTTGTGGATCTCCTTGTGCAACTCAGGTGCCTGCAAGATTGAATTTTAATGTAAAAGATTCAGCAAAATGTGTTAAATAAACTTAAATTACATGATGATTAGTATGGAATCCATTGCCAATTTCTGGATTCTTCCCCACAATTTCTAAACACAAAATCTAACCTACACCTAATGTATAGTACAAGTTGATGGAGTTGAAGAGGAAGGAATCAAAAATTCTGGTCTTTTGTCAAGAGCTAGACCCTGGTTCAGAAATCCATAAAAAACCCAGAGAGATGCACAAAGCACAAGCCATCAATCATCACAACATGATTGTTGTGGCAAAGAATATAGCTTTGTAAAAGCGACCAGTATTGGCCATCCAGAACATAAGTTGCATAAACATGGATATAAAATAATTATGTTGCAGCCTTGATATACAAATTAATTACGTGTGCTGTGTGCATATGTGCAATACACACATACATAACTGTATAATTCCTTGCACCGAAGTCATGCCAGAAATCAACTTTTTGAAGAAGAGATGTATCAATGTATTATTGCTACTCACATACATAACGTATAATACTTAGTTACTAGCATATAACAGAATTAGCAAGACACCCAACTAAGAGCAACTGATAAGAAACTACAAACAGAAACGAGTTAACAAATTTAGTTTAATACCTTAGCACAGGATGCCAAAGATTGGAGATAATGTTCATTCCCTGGAGACTGAGACAATACATTTCATCAACACTCAGAATCATATCTAAAAAGTATGCTGGGAGAATATTGAATTTCTGAAAACTGTAATAAGCAAGCAAAGAAATAATACCTCTTCTACAGCCTTTTGGAAACATTGAAATGCCTGCTCAAACTGAATCTGAGCCTCATCATGGTCTGGGGTTAGAAACGCCTTAGCAGTGTGGGCATTCCCTAAGCACCACAGAGCCTCATGTTTTGCAGGATTGATAGCCAATGCCTCATCCAGTTTTGACACAGCATCTAGATTTGTTTATTCATTGAACCAAATATAGAAGTTGTCAGCAAATAGTTTTAATGTAAAATAAAGATTAAAAAACAGAATAAATACTCCTAACAGAAACAGCATCATTTAAGTCCTATATGGATAAAGTTGTATGTGTGGATTAATTTGTCTGTATATACTGTGACAGTTTTTGTTTAAGAAGATTTTTTAGATGGAAGGAACGTATTTCATTCTGAAGAGCAGGTTTAGGAAAAACTTGACGTTCGGCATAAAGCTCCCCCTAGAAGCTTAATAAATAAGCCACTTCCTATATCACTAAACCACTACCAAACAGTCATGTAGAGCTGACCGCATAAGGTGCGAGTCCCATTAAGCTCATTAAGCTACAAACAGTCCCTTATTAAGCATTAGAAGCTACAACAGTACCTTGAAGCATCTTCCTTGATTCATTGATATCTCCAAATTGGGATAATTCCAGCAAAGCTCCACCCCATCTTGTTAAATTCTGTAACGACATAATACGTCATTTCTCGTCTCTAAAATGCGAAGGTTTGAATTATTTGAAGAAGAGAAAACAGCGTTAAATTATCACTTATGGTCATTCTTTGACGACAACTAATAATGGAAAGCAATTGCTAAAGTCTAAAGAGTGATTCACGAATTCATTTATAGATGCTACGGTTTCCATTTCTTTGCATTACAAATAAAATTATGTATCACTAGATCCTTAGCCAATTCTACCAGATTAAGTTCTAGTCACAATGGACGCCGTTCAAATTGATTTAGAGAGGCTCTTGATCTTCAAACATGCTCGCTCGCATGAATGCTTAAGCATAATATATTAGGAACCCAACCGACGCTACATATAGAAACATACTCATATATGCAAGCAATAAAAATAAAATGCATCTTGATCTCTGAGATCAAAGGTAGTGCTATACAAATGGAAATTCGTTATGAATTTTTCCAATAGAAATTAGTAACAGTATTGAAATATCCTTCTAGCTACGCCACTTGCTATAAAGTATAAGAAAACTATCAGTAGCATTTTCGTTTTAAATTTCATCAATTCAAAAACAATCATTAAAATAAAACCACCAGAGCTAAACATACATCTAATTTCAAAACTGAGAACAGATCATCATCAAATTATGCAGATACAGATTCACATGAAGTATATAAGCAAAAATTCATTTCACTGCGGACGAAATCAATCAATGTCAGTACTCAGTAAGAACATATAACATCGATTCGTAACCAATAATACATATACATAGAAATTCACATCTGCATCAGTAATTAGTAACAGTATTAGCAACATTTTCGATTTATACTTCATCAATTCAAAAGCAATCATTGAAACAAAACCACCAGAGCTATGATCGTTCACTTTGACACATAAACATACATCTAATTTCAAAATTGAGAACGAATTATCATCAAATTATGCAATTAACAGATTCGCATATAAGCAAATATCGATCAATATCAATGTCAGTAAGTAAATCTAACATCGATTCGTAACCAATAGATACATATATATATATAGATAGATACATAGATAGAGAGAGAGATTTACATCTGCGTCAGTTGGATTCTTGAGGTATTCAGCTTCGGCGTTCATGCGAGCATGCTCGAAGATCATGAGCCTCTCTAGATCAATTTGAGCAGCGTCCATTGTTGACGAAGAATCTGGTAGAATTGGTTTCTGCTCCGCTAGGGTTTATGACGACGATAGAAAGGAAGATGAAAAATGGGGAGGAGTTTGTATTGAAAATTTTGCATCAATTCCAAATTTTTTTTGTTATTTAATTGAAAAAAATAAAATTTTGGGTATTATGGTCTATTAGGCTAGCTAGGTCATAACGAATAAATAAGATTTATTTGTCCAAAAAATAAGTTGATTATGCAGTTTATGACGGTAAAATGACAAAAGCCGTAGTGTAAAACTTATCCGGGTATATTTAGAATAAAATAATAATAATATAAGTACCAAAACGCTAATGGTAGCTTTTCAAAACATTATTCCTAAAACAATGTGCCTAGCTTATAAGTCATGCCAAAAACGTATGATTTGTTTTTAGCATAATTCTACGGTCTTGAAGGATTTTTAAGTTTTTGGTTGATTTTGAGGAGGTTTTTGGTTTTTGATTGATTTTAAAGGACATTGTTGTTATTTTGGTTGATTTCAAAAGATTTTTTTTCGTTTTTTTGTCGATTTCAATGGTTTTTTCCTAGTTTATTGTATTTTCTAACATCATTCTTAAAACACCCCCTCAAAGTTTAGTGGTGCACCTTTTATACCCAAAAAAGTTCCGCATCCAAAAATAAAGTTGAGCAGGCGAAGGGGACTTGGCTTTGCAACTCAAAGTTTTTGTTTGTGATGGTTTCTTTATAGATGGAATGGTCGTGTTTAATAACTGGATGAGCAGATTTGGAAATATTTGGCTTTTTGCATAAAGCTTAGTGAATAGGTCACCTTCGGTATCATTAAGTGATAACCAAACAATCATATATAGCCAGCCAAATAAGTTGCAAGTCCCATTAAACTCATTAAGCAGCTAACAAACATGCCCTTAGCAGAAAACCAACCAAACAACTAGGTTAGAGTACGTAAACTAACATGAGATTCATGCTCTAAAATAGCATATATTTTTTGTTTATGGAAAGGTTGGAAAGCTTAACAAAATCCTTTTGTTTTTAATTGCAACTAATTGTCTGAAAACATGAACTCGTTAATCGTTAAACGTTAAACTGACTAGCAACGTAAACATGGGGATAATGTCTAGCCTCCTGCGGATGATATTGTGTCAAGGGTGGACTCAAATTCCACTGGCAGGCTTGAGATTTGTCACAATAAATGGCTGCTTACCAACAAAGACATTACCCCCACCTACCTTATCGTATAACATTCTCGGCCATCAAAATTAATTGTTGGCAAGCGTTTTTCAACCCGGTAAGCGCTTACTAGGTAAAAGTCATTTCCATCACTTGCTAGGTAAGAATCTCGGTCCTTGTTATGGCTTTTACCGGGTAAGATTCTCGGTGGTTTCCATGCCGAATTAGCAAAGATTGTAAGATAAATGATATCAGTAAGTGGTTTCTAGCAATCACACTTGCATTTCCTCCTACACAATATTACATGTTCCACCAAACTTCTTATAACCAAAAATTCAGACATCATTCTTTGCATCAAGTAATGGAACCAAATTACACGTTTTCCACTTTTCGTCGTTCATGGGATGACGTCATATGACATTTCCGCTAACAATTCAGAACGAACGCAAATGTAGCGGAGAAACAAGCGACAAATCAGAGAGCTGCTGATTGAAGAAAAGATCGGATTCTTTGCAATAGCTCGGCTTTTACTGAATCAGGAACAGCAGCTGCATAATATACATAAAAAAAGAGGGTGTTAATTATCTGATTCAGATCCTTTAATGACCCAAAAAAAACGTTTAAATTTGATTCCTCGTGATCTAACCAGTTGAAGGGGTGACGAGAAAGGGAAAGCCTACGAGAACGTGGGTTGACCAGATAAGGGTGGACATGACAGCTTTAGGCATTTCAGAGGACATGGCCTCTGATAGAACATTAGGACCCATTTTTCAGCATTTTAGCCAACATCTTAAGTTGGCAAAATGCATGGTAAATAACTGCTTTTTATGACATGTGGGCCCAGCGTCGACGTTTAGCCAATGAGGAATGCTTTAATGAAATCTATGGTTTATATTTAAGAAATATTTTAAAAGTTGGTCACTTCCTTAAGACACTACTTTTCAGTGATATATGTTGGGTACATTTGGTTTGGTTTAATCGTCTAACCATTTTTGCCCAAGGGTGTCCTACTTTTCAACCCAAAATTTTTAAAAAGATTTTCCCGATGACGCTAAGGCTCATTATGGAGAAATGTATAAAAGAAGATGGGACTCTTTGGTTGGAGTAAAACCAATGGCAAATGGTGATTGAAACGCAGAGTTGGTTTCCGGTAAGAATAGCAGTTATCATGAGAAGAGTAAGAAGGGATCTCCACCCTAGGATCAATCCTAATTGAAGATCAATTGAAAATACCCTTCTAGGATAATTCATGGGTTATTTGTAATGACTTAATCTGAACCATTAGATCAACACTAATTAAAAGTGATCAAGGGTCCAATGGCCAATTAATTAGTAGAGTGGCAAAGAAACTATTTCAACAAGAGCAACGAATATTAAAGGAAAGTGAGGTACGAGTATTAACGAACCTCTGCCTTTGGGGGTAATGAGATGAACAAGGTCATCAACGGTTACATTATTCCTTCCCTTCTTCCTTGTAAATGATCTGTCAAAGCACGTATTTATCTACGTTAAAGCTAGCATGCAATACAAACCAACCAAGTGAACCAGCAATGTGTTTCGGATTTCGTTAGTAGAATACAAATATATAAGATTCCAGATTTGGACCTTTGATCACTTTTAATCTCACCCGCACTCCATGAATTTTGCTTCTCATGGGAATCGATTTGGTGCATCTAGTTAGTGTTGATCTTCAATTAGGATTGATCCAAGGATGGAGATCCCTTCTTACCCTACTCACCGGTAAGTTATTGTGAGAAGGGTAAGAAGAGATCTCTGGTCTCCACCCTTGGATCAATCCTAATTGAAGAGAAACACTAGATCGACACTAAGGAGATACACAAGATCAGTTTCCTTCTAAAACGCAATTCATGTGTGGGATTGAGATGAAGAGTCATCAAGGATTCAAATCCCTTGTTACACTTCTAACCTTAACTCCTTTTCTCACACGATCCTCCATCTATATGTATATCTTTCAATTCAACAAAAAAAATGCAACTATTTAAAAAGAAACATGGCCTGGTTTGGCAATTGCAAACTGAACAAAGATCCTATGGTTTCATCAATATACCGAGGAAGGATCATGCGAGAAGTTAAACATTTTGTAAGAAGGCGAGAAGTCTCAATTGTATATGATTAGTTGATTACACTCATGTGTGTGTGTTTAATCATATATGTTTATTCGTCTATATATCGTCCATACAACATCTATTTAATCATATATGATTAAGCTTGTGTATCATATATGATACTACTGAGACTTCTCGCCTTCTCACAAAATGTTTAGCTTCTCATTACATACATATATAGGGGCATGTTCAAATGAAAACTCAAATCTAATTGTAAACGTGAGGACAACCGAAAGCGCGACACGTGTCCTATTCGGTCTGAATAACACAGGATTAGAATTATTCAAACCGAATAGTATACGTTCAGAATGATGTATTATTCACCTTGAATAATGTATAATATTCAATCTGAATAATCATGTATTATTCAGACCGAATATGCCATGTGGTGCGTTCTCATTCTCGTTCTCAGTTGTCCTCACGTTCACAGTTAGAGTTGAGTTTCATCTTTATATACATAGAACTTGCAAAGGGACTTCATTTATATGTTTTCATTTGAACTTTCATCTATACACACACACACACACACATATACATATATATATATACACACATATATAGAGATAGAGAGGACCTGCAAAGGGACTTCATTTCATCTTTCCAACCACACTCAGTAAGTCTTTCCCTCAAAAGCTCCTTCAATCGTTCTTTCTCTCCACTCTCAATCAACTACAACAATTCAATTGAATCCCCAAATTAACGAACTAAAACCAATCAAATCTGAAAAAAAAACCCCAATTTCAACAAAATTGTGCCCTAATTAACAGTAAATCCAACAAAAATCGTACTTTGATGTTGATAATTTCTTGTAGAGTTGGCTCTCGATCTTCATCTTCATCTTCTGCATCTGGAGTAGGCGGCCGTTTGATCGAAGCCCTCCTAGATTTCATACAAAATGAGCAACAAGCCCAGCAGCAAGAATTTCCTCATCTCGGTGGAGGCGGAGGTGCATTGGACTTGGCCATTCCTACCCATGCAACAAGCCCAGCAGCAAGAATTATCCAACCAAATATATCATACTTTAGATCACTGCTCTTGTTCGCTTTCTACAACACAAAATAGTCAAAATGTTAGGGAAAGCTTTAACATGCATAAATCCCATAAGGCTTTCACTGCATAACGCACGTGTTTGGTACACTGAACAGAACAGAAAAAAATAGGGATCATTGTTACACGCATGACAGAACTTTTATGAGGAACAGACATGAATAGGAAGGAACAAAGTGCAACAGGTGTGTTCCACCCCCACCCCATGGAACAAACTGGAATGGACTTATCACTTATGTTCTACCTCAAAACCAAACCTAAGTCTTTTCTAAAACATCAAATATGCCTTTAAACTTTCACTTCACTGTATTCAAAATATTATTTATATAAGGTTTCTACATTTTAACTAATTTATGTAATTTGTTAGATATAAATAGTAAAAAATAATATAGAAAAGGTATAACTAAATTGAAAACTACATAAACTTTTTATTTAGGTGTCACTTTAATCGTCTTGATGAAAACTTTCTAATGATATAAATTATCATAAAAATACTTATTTCATTATAAGTTAATAAAATTCATAATTAATCAAAATAGACAAAATATATAAACAACTCATTAGGGGTAAATTGGTCATTGTATACGTGTTGTCCTGTCTAGTTTTGTCTTAACAAGCATTGAACAGTTGTCCAGTCCTATTCTGTTCTATATCCTGTCTAGATACCAAACGCATCCAAAAAAGCCTACCAAAAAGGAAATCAAGGTAAGATGACTGGTTTCAAGCATAATATTAAATAAGCACAAGCAAATGACTGTCCTCTATATATACAAATCTATTGCTGAACAAAAAAAATACATAAATAAAAACATAATAACCTTGGCACTTGAAGAGGCACCAGGTCCTCCCCCCAATGCTTGTTGACCTTGACCAAGTCCTCCATGTTTGTGGATCTCCTTGTGCAACTCAGGTGCCTGCAAGATTGAATTTTAATGTAAAAGATTCAGCAAAATGTGTTAAATAAACTTAAATTACATGATGATTAGTATGGAATCCATTGCCAATTTCTGGATTCTTCCCCACAATTTCTAAACACAAAATCTAACCTACACCTAATGTATAGTACAAGTTGATGGAGTTGAAGAGGAAGGAATCAAAAATTCTGGTCTTTTGTCAAGAGCTAGACCCTGGTTCAGAAATCCATAAAAAACCCAGAGAGATGCACAAAGCACAAGCCATCAATCATCACAACATGATTGTTGTGGCAAAGAATATAGCTTTGTAAAAGCGACCAGTATTGGCCATCCAGAACATAAGTTGCATAAACATGGATATAAAATAATTATGTTGCAGCCTTGATATACAAATTAATTACGTGTGCTGTGTGCATATGTGCAATACACACATACATAACTGTATAATTCCTTGCACCGAAGTCATGCCAGAAATCAACTTTTTGAAGAAGAGATGTATCAATGTATTATTGCTACTCACATACATAACGTATAATACTTAGTTACTAGCATATAACAGAATTAGCAAGACACCCAACTAAGAGCAACTGATAAGAAACTACAAACAGAAACGAGTTAACAAATTTAGTTTAATACCTTAGCACAGGATGCCAAAGATTGGAGATAATGTTCATTCCCTGGAGACTGAGACAATACATTTCATCAACACTCAGAATCATATCTAAAAAGTATGCTGGGAGAATATTGAATTTCTGAAAACTGTAATAAGCAAGCAAAGAAATAATACCTCTTCTACAGCCTTTTGGAAACATTGAAATGCCTGCTCAAACTGAATCTGAGCCTCATCATGGTCTGGGGTTAGAAACGCCTTAGCAGTGTGGGCATTCCCTAAGCACCACAGAGCCTCATGTTTTGCAGGATTGATAGCCAATGCCTCATCCAGTTTTGACACAGCATCTAGATTTGTTTATTCATTGAACCAAATATAGAAGTTGTCAGCAAATAGTTTTAATGTAAAATAAAGATTAAAAAACAGAATAAATACTCCTAACAGAAACAGCATCATTTAAGTCCTATATGGATAAAGTTGTATGTGTGGATTAATTTGTCTGTATATACTGTGACAGTTTTTGTTTAAGAAGATTTTTTAGATGGAAGGAACGTATTTCATTCTGAAGAGCAGGTTTAGGAAAAACTTGACGTTCGGCATAAAGCTCCCCCTAGAAGCTTAATAAATAAGCCACTTCCTATATCACTAAACCACTACCAAACAGTCATGTAGAGCTGACCGCATAAGGTGCGAGTCCCATTAAGCTCATTAAGCTACAAACAGTCCCTTATTAAGCATTAGAAGCTACAACAGTACCTTGAAGCATCTTCCTTGATTCATTGATATCTCCAAATTGGGATAATTCCAGCAAAGCTCCACCCCATCTTGTTAAATTCTGTAACGACATAATACGTCATTTCTCGTCTCTAAAATGCGAAGGTTTGAATTATTTGAAGAAGAGAAAACAGCGTTAAATTATCACTTATGGTCATTCTTTGACGACAACTAATAATGGAAAGCAATTGCTAAAGTCTAAAGAGTGATTCACGAATTCATTTATAGATGCTACGGTTTCCATTTCTTTGCATTACAAATAAAATTATGTATCACTAGATCCTTAGCCAATTCTACCAGATTAAGTTCTAGTCACAATGGACGCCGTTCAAATTGATTTAGAGAGGCTCTTGATCTTCAAACATGCTCGCTCGCATGAATGCCGAAGCAGAATATATTAGGAACCCCACCGAAGCTATATATAGAAACATACTCATATATGCAAGCAATAAAAATAAGGTGCATCTTAATCTCTGAGATCAAAGGTAGGATTTCGATAGGAATTAGTAACAGTATGAAAATATTCTTCTAGTTACACCACTTGCTATAAAGTAGAAAACTAGCACTGACATTTTCGTTCTATATTTCATCAATTGAAAAACAATCATTAAAATAAAACCACCAGAGCTAAGATCGT
The DNA here is from genome assembly GCA_030169165.1 of Centaurea solstitialis. Lineage (NCBI taxonomy): Eukaryota > Viridiplantae > Streptophyta > Magnoliopsida > Asterales > Asteraceae > Centaurea > Centaurea solstitialis. The sequence goes on along the minus strand of CM058041.1, from coordinate 107,180,830 downwards.
TCCCTTTGACACATAAACATCCATCTAATTTCAAAATTGAGAACTAATCATCATCAAACTATTCAGATACAGATTCACATGAAGTATATAAGCAAAAATCATTTCACTGCGGTGTGGCTAGTTAAGGCTGTGGCTAGTATATAACCACAAGGCTGTGGTGTACTGGTTAAGGCTTGTGGGGGAAGTGGCTAGTTAACCCTTCTACCCCAGGTTCGAATCCAGACGCTTCCAGATTGTGGCCACTGGGGATTAACTCAGGGCAGCATGCTTTAGCTGTCTGAACCTTGCCGGGATTAGTCGGGGCAAAGCCTCGGATACCCTTCCAAAAAAAAAAAAAAAAAAATCATTTCACTGCGGACAAAATCAATCAATGTCAGTACTCAATAAGAACATATAACATCGATTCATAACCAATAATACATATAGATATATACATAGACATAGAAATTTACATCTGCGTCAGTAATCAGTAACAATATGGAAATATTCTTCTAGTTGCTATAAACTAGGAACCTATTAGCAACATTTTCCATTTATACTTCATCAATTCAAAAGCAATCATCAAAATAGAATCACCAGAGCTAAGATCGTTCACTTTGACCATAAACATACATCTAATTTCAAAATTGAGAACGAATTATCATCAAATTATGCAATTAAGAGATTCGAATGAAGTATGTAAGCATAGATCGTTTCAATACAGACGAAATCGATCAATGTCAATGTGAGTAAGTAAATCTAACATCGATTTGTAACCAATAAATACATATAGATATAGATATAGATATAGATATAGAGAGAAATTTACATCAGCATCATTTGGATTCTTGAGGTATTCAGCTTCGGCGTTCATGCGAGCATGCTCGAAGATCATGAGCCTCTCTAGATCGATTTGAGCAGCGTCCATTGTTGATGATGGAATCTGGTAGAATTTGGTTTCAGATATCCGCTAGGGTTTATGACGACGATAGAAAGGAAGATGAAAAGGGGGGAGGAGTTTGTATTGAAAATTTTGCATCAATTACGTATTTTTATGTTTTTCAATAAAAAAAAAATATCAATTTTTTTATTATATTACATGCTTAATAACAGTTATGATAAAATGAGATCATCCGCAATGGGGCTTGGCAACGCAGCGGCATAGGGCTGTTGCCGATCGGCAAGCCCGGCAACACCGACGGCGTCCTTCGACATGGAGTAAAATGCCATGTCGACTCATACAACGACCCATAGAAAGCTGAAGTGGCAACTCATACCATTGGCAAAACCATCTACCACTGTGGATGGTCTAATAATTTTATAGGGTGTTTGGGATTGTTTATTTAAAAAACACTTATGTTTATCTCTTTATTTGTTTATTAATGGTTGAAAAAAGTTAACAACTGTTAACTTCTTTAAAAAATTCATCATCGGCTAGTTGGCACATGATATGTATTTTATCAAGCACTCAAAATTGTTGATTGGTTGTTTCAATCCGTAGTAAACAAATAAGAAGTTTTAATAAGCAATCTCAAATACCCCTTAGCTTTGAGTTTTTGTAGCATTGAAAAATGGTGGTAAGGTATTAAGATTATCATTTAAGTATTTGATATAAATATAGTTGCGAATTTAGGATTTTTGTTGAGGTACATCGTCTTAAAAATGAAGTAAAAATTTGTAATATCACTTGGTTTGTTTTTAACAGAATTCCACAGTTTTGAACGATCTTTTAAGTTTTGGGTTGATTTCAAGGAATTTTTTAGTTTTTGATTGATTTCAAAGGACTTTTTTGGTTCTTTTGGTTGATTTCTAGAGATTTTTTTATTGATTTCAGTTGACTTTTTTCCCAATTAATGTTTTAATTGTATTTTCGAACATGTGCAAGGACCGATTGTCCGGTTCCACCCCTAGTGGTTTTTGTTTGTGATGGTTTTTTTTATAGGCGAAATGGTTTTGTTTTTATAATCTGCAGAAAGCTTACTTTTAAAAACTTACTAAATAAACCATTTTCTATATCATTAAGTCATAACTAAACAGTCATATACAGCTTACCAAATAAGTTATGAGTTCCATTAAGCTTGTTAAGTTGCTAACAAGCATGCACTTAATGGAAAGCCAAAGAATTGCGACTAATTATCTGAAAACATGATCTCGTTAAAGGTTAAGCTGACTAGCAACATAACCATGGGGATAATGTCTAGTCTTCTACGAACGATATTGTGTCGGGGGTCGACTCAAATTCAACTCGCAGGTTCATAATTTGTCACAGTAAAGAGTCGTTTACCAAATGCTTACCAACAAGGACATTACCTCCCACTTATCATATTTTATAACATTCTCGGCCATCAAAATTGATTGTTGGCAAGCGTTTTCAACACGGTAAACACTTATCGGGTAAGAGTCATTTCCATCACTACTGGGTAAGACTCTCGGTCCTTGTTAAGGCTCTTTACCGGGTAAGATATCTCGGTGGTTTCTATGTTGAACACTTGAATTGGCAAGGATTGTAAGACAAATGATGCCAATAAGCACTTACCCGAATAAGTGTTTAGTAAAAGACCCCTAAATTTCTAGCAATCACACTTGCATTTCCTCCTGCACAATATTACATGTTCTACCAAACTTCTTATAACCAAAAATTCAGACATCATTCTTTGCATCAAGTAATGGAACCAAATTACAGTTTTCCGCTTTTCGTCGTTCATGGGATCATCGTCATATGACATTTTCGTTAACAATTCAGATCGAACGCAAATGTAGCAAAGAAACAAGGGCAAGACCCTGACAACGGTGACGACATCCATAGAGAAATCAGAGCGCGGCTGATTGAAGAAAAGATCGGATTCTTTGCAATAGCTCGGCTTTTACTGAATCAGGAACAGCAGCTGCATAATATACATACGGAAAGAGGGTGTTAATTATCTGATTCAAATCCTTCAATAACCAAAAGAAAAAAAAACGTTTAGGTGTTGTCTGTTTTTTAGGAGGTCTGAAGTCTGATTTCACATCTTAAAAATAAGAGTTGGATGGTGCACCTCTTAAAATTTCAGAGGACAATAAGAGGTTTTTAGACCTTTTTCTTTTAAATAAAACAAACAGTCTTAAGTCTGCAAACCTCTTAATTTTCAGACTTAAGTGGTTTTAAGATGTATTTTTTAAAACAAACATCCCCTTGATGTTAATTCCTCTGTGATCTAACCAGTTAAGAGGGTGATGAGAAAGGGTGGGCCTAGGAGAATGCGGGTTGATCAGATGAGGATAGACATGACATATTTAGGCATTTCGGAGGACATGACCTCTGAATAAGACCCATTTTTCAGCATTTTTGCTAACAACCTCTTGAGTCGGCTAAAATGCTGAAAAATTTGTTGTGTGTCACCTTATATATTTTGAAAATACATTGAGAACACAAATTTCCCCTGGTGGAGTTCGTTTGGAAGGCTTTTCGTCAATCCAAGAACAAAATTCGAATCCCTGTTAATGTCATATTTCTTAGTTTTTAGCTTTTAACTTCAGATTTATTATGTTTCTGAAAATAATTTACAATAGAAGACTTGGACGAACCAACAGACCAATGATGATTTTGTGAAAAATATACATATAAAGTTGTTTCTTATAATCAAATGGCACCACCACTTGAAAAAATTTATAGGTTCGTCTCAGCCCAGAATCCTACTTTAAACCCAGATCTTTTTTGACAAGATGTTCCAGATTATGCTAAGGCTCATGAAGGACAAACATATAGAAGAAAAAGGGACTCTTTCTTTGGAGTAAAACTGTAAAACTAATGGGTGAAAGCCGAAGGGTGATTGCAACATATGGTCCAACGGCCACATAAATAAATTCAGAAGTAGAGTGGCGAAAAATATATTTACAAACCATATATACGATAACAAGAGTAACTAAAATTAAAATGAAAGTACAAAGTACAAGTATTAACGCACCTCTGCCTTTTGGGGTAATGAGATGAACAAGGTCATCAACGGTTACATTATTCCTTCCTTTCTTCCTTGTAAATGATCTGTCAAAGCGAGTATTTATCAATAAGATATGGCAGAATAAGACGAAGGGCCTGTTTCTTAACAGCTTAATGAGCTTAATGAGACTCGCAACTTATTCGGTCAGCTATACATGACTGTTTGGTAGTGGCTTAATGATATAAAAAGTGGCTTATTCAGTAAGCTTTTAGAGGAGAGCTTTATGCAGGAAATCAATTATGAAAAAACCCCTTTCAATTAGAATACAAGCTTCTTCCATTATGAAAAAACCTCCCAACCAAAAAACTTTTCAATCTATACAGACAAATTAATCCATACAGAACTTAATGGGAAACCAACCAAATAACCGCGAAGATAGCATGCAATACAGACCAACCAAGTGAACCAGCTATGTGTTTTTGTTACCAGAATGCAAATAAATAAGATCTTATTATTGTTTGTTGGATCCCATGTCGGCTAGACTTGGACCATTTCTCCTTATGTTAGAACCTCTCTTCTCTCCTCAAGCGCTCGTTCGGAGAGTAATCCAACGTTGTTCCGCATTGTGGTGAAATCTTTCTTTCTTAAAGATGATATGATGCTTATTGTAAAATTTTCAATTCAACAAAAAATGCAACTATTTAGAAAGAAATATGAACTGGTTTGGCAATTGCAGACTGAACAAAGAACCTAAGGTTTCATCAATATACGTACATATATGTAGAGAGGAAGAGAGAGAGAGAGAGAGAGAGAGGAAGCATCATGCGAGAATTAAACATTTTGTAAGAAGGCGAAAAGTCTCAATCCTATATGATTAGTTGATCACACTCATGTGTGTGTTTAATCATATATGTTTATTCGTCTATATATTTACAACATCTATTTAATCATATATGATTAAGCTTATGTATCATGCATGTAAATATATGATACTGAGACCTCGCCTTCTTGGAAAATGTTTAGCTTCTACATATATATATATACACACACACAGAGGAAAGTTCAAACGGAAACTCAATTCTCATTGCGAACATGAGGACAGCCGAGAGCGCGCCATGTGGCATATTCGGTCCGAATAATCCAAGACTATTCGGACCGAATATTAGGCATCATTCAAGGTGAATAATACAGTATTCATACCGAATAATATTTAATGTTGTATAATTCAGTCTAAATATTGTATTATTCACCTTGAATAATGTAAAATATTCGGTCTGAATAATCATGTATTATTCAAACTAAATATGAGCCAAATAGGACACGTGAGGCGCTTTCGGTTGTCTTGAGGTTCGCAATCAAATTTAAGTTTCCATTTGAACCTCACCGTACAAACTACACACATATGTATACATACACACACATATACATACATATATATATATATAATACATATAGAGAGAGAGAGAGAGGACCTGCAAAGGGACTTCATTTCATCTTTCCAACCACACTCAGTAAGTCTTTCCCTCAAAAGCTCCTTCAATCGTTCTTTCTCTCCACTCTCAATCAACTACAACAATTCAATTGAATCCCCAAATTAACGAACTAAAACCAATCAAATCTGAAAAAAAAACCCCCAATTTCAACAAAATTGTGCCCTAATTAACACTAAATCCAACAAAAATCGTACTTTAATGTTAATAATTTCTTGTAGAGTTGGCTCTCGATCTTCATCTTCATCTTCTGCATCTGGCGTAGGCGGCCGTTTGATCGAAGCCCTCCTAGATTTCATACAAAAGGTTGATTAAAATTCAATTTTTTTTATTCGATTGAAACATAGAAAACCTAATCTGATTTCAATTAGACTTACATTCTTAATTTGAAGATGAAGCTGAAAGGATTTGGATTAAATTAGAAGCTAGAATCGATAGCCAGAAGTGTTAAAAAGGTGAAAAATTCAATGGACAGTTTTCGATTAAGCATCCATGGCTTCCTTTTTCTTCTTTTTGTTAGCCATGGCGGATTATTTTGTTTGTATAAAGAATTTTCTTTTTCTTTTTTGAAAAACTACTATCTAATTTTATTTTATTGTTTGGAAGGGTGTTCGGGTGAAAGCACTACTAATCTTGGACAATTTTGTGGGCTAAACATCGATCCACTTAATACTCCAAGGCATGTATATGAAAAGGTTTGAAGTCGGTTAGAACACTGTAAATCCTCGAGCGATAACCAATCTACTATAGATTTGGAAGACGGGTCCTATCTAATTTCATTTATTTAAAATTTAAGTAATTCATTTAATATTAGTTATAAATTTTATGGTTTGTTTAGTTTGTAAGAATAAAATGTAAAGGATATAAATGACTTAGATTGGAGGAATTTGAATTTAAGGAATTGAGGGGCTTTGAAATACTTTCTCGTGATTGATTTATAGGATTTAAAATGAATTTGAATTTTATTATTCGTAAAAAGTAAATAAATTGCATTTTATTTAGGTTGTGTTTGGTAAACTAATAAGCTAGTTGGTAACTAATAAGTTGAATGTTGACTAAGGTTATGTTTGACAAACTAGCTAATACTGATAAAGTAGCTTACGAATAAGTTACATTTGGTAAAAACTAGTTGATAAGGTAGTTTATGACTATAAAATGACAAACAAAAAAGAACATGTTTAAAAGTTGGTAGTGTAAAAAAGTAACAAGGGTATATTTGGAATAAAAATATAATAAGTCTCATAAGTAACTAAAACGCTAGTGAAAGTAGCTTTTTAAAAAAGCTAACTTATAAGCTAGTTTATGGTCCATCAAAACATGTACTTGACTTATAAGGTAACTTATGAACTACCTAATTTTTCCAAACGATGTCTAATAAGCTAGCTAGTAACCGATAAGCTAGCTTAAGAATAAACTATGTTTGACAAAAACTAGCTTATGAGTAGGTAAAATGACCAATAAATGTATCTTGAGAGATAATAATTAATATTAATAAGGATATAGTTGTGAAAAGCTACAAAAAGCTCTTAAAACGCTACTCCAACTACTTTTTCAATAAGTTGACTTATAAAATAGCTTTTGGTTCATCCAAACATATACTAGCTTATATGCTAACTTATTGTTGCCAAACATAGCCTTGATCAATTGTTAAAAACAAATATTTTTGACATATTTTAAAATATTATATAAATCCCACGAAATCCCTTCAAATCCAAACCATTCCCTTTTGAAATCGTATGTTTGAGAGATTTTAAATATAGACAATCCCGCACACCATATGTGTATAAATCAATCTTTATTAACAAATGAAATATTAAATATAACAACTACTTCAAAAAATATATTAGATAACAATGAGTTATTAGAGAGTTTCAATTTCATGTTCCACCAATTAAATGAAGATACATCAGATTTTTATATATTTTAAGTTTTATTTATTTAAAGTTCGAATTTTCTATATCGATGTATATTCATGTGATTGGTGGACAAGAAAATGATGTGATCAATTTTAATCCAATTCACACGTGCCATTTTGTCTAAAACGAAAATGGTGAGCCACTAGAAGCTTGATCTTCTCTAAGATGTCGATCAATCCGAGCACGAGCAAATATCTTTGGTCCTTGAGATCCCTTGGGTACGTTTGGCGATCTAACACTGCTTGGTGATAGTTGTACGCCTGTAAAACCCCTGATTTTGAACCCTCCATCAACACTTTGGTCCAACCGACGACGAGAGCCAGTGGTTGGCCTCGTCAGCATCACACTCTCGTGCAAAACCACCACTTGACTTTGTGTTATCTTCTTTTCCTACATCGACAAATCGGTAATTTTAACTCATTCTCTTTTTGTATATTCCATTTCATTTGATTTAAACTCCTACCTGTGGACCCCACATACACAAATTCTTATGATAGGGAGGTAGGGACCGACCCATGAACCAAAAACATAAATCAACATACTATGAGAATACGTGGAACCTCGTTAAATATGACTATTTAAAAGACCTTTTGAAGAGAGAATAAAGGTTTCATCATATATTGAGAAATAGACCACCTTTATCAGATATAGGACTCCAAGAATATGGAATAAACCGAATTTTAGTTTAAAAGTATCATGTTTTAATGTCGGTTTCAGAGAATTTAATAGCAAATGCCATCCATACCCTTTGACGCCGTTGTTTCTCTTCTTCTTTTTCAACTCTCGACATATTGTATTCATCCATCAACGCCAGTAATGGTACCTATCCACCCGAGCACCAATTGTAACACGAAAAAACAAGTTATTGACTTGCAAAAAGTCAAATCTCTTCGTATATTCTATAAGCATCTCGTTCTTACATCATCGTATAAAAACACCTTATTTCTTTCTTCTTCCCAACTCTTCGTCTTCACTATCAACGACTCCACCAAAGCTAAAAAAAATTCATTATACACGTGTTTAGTTTTTTATAAGCATTCAAAAATGAAAAGGGAGAAAAAAAGTGTCATTACCGAAAATTTTTACTTTTCAAGGTCAAACTTAATACAACTTTTATATAACACCTCTCATACAAATATAATTAATGATGTCTTTACACTTAAACAAATCAAATTATTTTATATGAACCTGGTATTTTGTTGACCATGGCACGGGCCCGTTCAGCCCGTTTTAGATTCTTGTGAGCACCTCTACTTACTGTATACCTATTCTCGTCCTGTAGACCAAAGAAAACGAATATGTAAATATCCAAACTATAATGACCCTAAATAATTCAAGAACTAACCATCGTGTATTCTTCTAGCCATCGTTCCTCGTCTCGTGCCAAGGCCCATTTTTCAACCTTTTCCATGATCGTTTTTCGGCTCAAAGCTTCTTCTTCGGCTCTCATTATCTGCTCATCCATGCTCTTTAAGAGATCGGCATAGTCCATCTCCCCTATGGTACAATAGTTCATATTGTTATTTTAAATATATAATATTTATATATGATAAAACATATACACTACTAAGGGAGGGGCCACATGCCCGGTCAAAGGTCAAGGAATTGTGAATTACTATTTGATTTAAAAAAAAAAAACACTCTCTCACCCATCGTTTTTGTTTGTTGTAATTCTCAACAATTTTGGTGTTTCTTTTTGTTAATGGTTTTGACATTTAAGTATGACATTTCTTTTGAAACGCTTGTTAATTTTATCAGACTGTGTTATTTGTTGCCTTTACTAAGGATTTTTGAATAACAATGAAATTAAATAACCCAAAAACTAAATGACCCAAAATCATTTTAGCTCTAATCTCATAGATGGGTTATTCAACTTTGGGTTTTTTTACTCCCCTAGGTGTGCCATCAATCAACTGACTTCTTAGATCCATCACTGCTTGAACCCCCGACCTCCGAGAAGGTTGGGTTCTACCCATATCTCAGGTATTTTTGGGCAAATGACTCTTTAGTCAGTCATATCTTTTATTCTTTTTAACGAACAAAGTATAATACATTGTTGAAAATCGAACCATGGCTTATCAAGTCAACAATATGATCGGTCTTTGATAGCGAAAGGACCTCCATATGCGACCGCCTACAAATCTCCTCGAGCTCCTTCTGTTTCTTTACAAGAAGTTCTTTCATTTTGCTTGCTTTTAATTGATCCAATCTTTCAACCTCCGCCTCCGCCTAAAACATTTTGACCAAAAAAAAAATCGTTCACTGGATTGATACACTTGATTACATTAACATCATATAGCTTAATACAAACCTGCTCGATCATGGTGATAGTCAAACTTCCAGGAAAGGAAATATTAGTCGAACCCAAGATGTGCGAAAACAATTGGCGATCGACATAAGGTGTGTCCATTAGATCCCACAAGTTTTTCAAAGAATTCCCAAGATTGTGAAGCTACAAACACATTAAATAGATTTAGAAAACCATAAGTTTATACTTTGACCTTTGAGGTCCACTCTTCTATTTTTCAAATTCAAAATTCTTGCGAGATTTTAAATATTCATGTCACACAAACCTCCCATGAGCATCTACAACGGACTTGTTATAATTTTTCTAAAATAAAGAATAAAAAGTCAAAATATCTAAAAACTCTTTTCTTCGAACACCACCAACCTTTTTATTTTAGAAAACTCATTATTACTTATATTGTTAAAATATATATTATATTTAATATTTTAATAAACTTTTTACAAACTTTTAAACAATCAGTTATGTTATAAAAGGAAGATATTAAAATAAAGTTTTTGTCTCCTCATTTAGAGAATTATCTATAGAGAGATTTCTTCATACTTTCTATTTTAAAGAATAGAATAGCAATGTAAAGCATTTTAGAAAATAAAATCCAGTATTTTTAGCAAAGTATCATAGATGCTCTAAATCATAGAACTTGATACCTAAATAATATTGTTTTGAGAATTTTCTTGAAAAGTGTAAATAACCTAAATCAAATTGAATTGAAAATCAATCAATTTGACCACAAAAGTTAAAATGTACCTTTTCAATCCGTGATTGCTTTTCAGCTTCGAGGGTTTTGACGGTGTCATTAAGCTTAGCTAAAATGCGATCGCTCATGTTCTTGGAGAGACCCGATAATTCGTTTAAGCTCGGGTGGACCTTAGTTATAATCATCGATGAATCCATTCCTAACATAGCCGATAAGTTTTGGATCGCGGTTATGTAGTTTTTCACCTTTTCAAGCCTGTCACTCTTTTAATTCATCACAAAATCAGACAAGAAACAAGATTGTAATAATACTGGCACAATAAAAAACTTAGCCGCCAAAAGGTTGTTGCAATATGTTTGCTGACACGATGACAATTAAACCCGATCTGTTAAGACAACGGGATCGGAAGTTGGACAACCATTATCGAAAAAATAGTCGGGCCCATTAACGGTCGGTTAAGATTAATGGATGGACGTGAACAAATACAAAAGAAATCAACGTGTGTATATTGAATAGAAAATGATGTTTTTTGAATGATTTTACTTAGTTTGTGTTCTTTTGGTGTGAGTAAGCCTTTATAAAGCCCGACCTGTTTAAAACAGAGACATACCCACTATTGTGCATACAATGGCACGGGCCATCACTTCATTCTTTGTCATAATGCAAAAGATTTATGGTCGGGGCCAAAATTGTATTTTACGTGATTTCTTTATCAAAGGACCAAAACAAATATAAGAAAAAGAATAAAGTACATAATGTATTTATTAATGAGATATTTAAGGAATTAGTGACCATGGACCATAGCAAAATGTAAATAATAGGGACGTTAATTGTAGTTATTAAATCTAGGGACCACTTTCAAATGTAAACACATGGATCAAAATTATAGTTTACTCAAAATATTTTAAAAAAAAATAGCAGATGGACCAAATTGTTATAATTAAAAGTATCACTTGCATAAATTAATTGATAGTGTTAGAAGGATAAACTATATATGTTATTACATGGATGTCCTGTTAAGATTCTTTTGGGAAACCTAACTCGTTAATTTAGGTAAAATATGATAATCCAAAGTTTCTTTTATTTTATGTTTAACTTAAAGTTATTTTTAAATGAAATAACCATAATGTTTTAAGGTAAAATATGGAATAATCCTCAAAGTTTATTTGTTTATGGTTTAAACCTTAAAGTTATTCTAAAAACATTATGGCTATTCAATTTAAAAATAAACTTTGAGGTTTAAACCGTAAAACAAACGAAACTTTGAGGATTAAAACATCATTTAATGAAATTATGGTTATTCTAATTAAAAATAACTTCCATGTTAAATCGTAAACAAAAAACTTTGAGGATTAAACCTCATTTAAATGAACTATGTTATTCTATTTAAAAAAAACTTTGCGGGTTAAACCATAAACAAATAAAACTTGAGATTATTCCATGTTTACCCGTTAATTTATGTAAACCACATGAACAAGTTTGCATTTAACTCTAAAATATATTCATAGTTTCACTTTTTTATGCTGAAATAAGGTCACCATTTTAGAGAGATAAAAACTATGTTTGCCTCTTTATATAATGCCAGTAATGTAAATGGCAACTCATCAAACTCACAGAATAAGTTATGATTTATATATTAGACTCGTTTGACGAAAAAATATGTCGAGTTTTGATCATATCTACCCAACTCTGCAAAAACGGTGTGAATTAGACAATTTTGACTGAATTTTGTGTACCTTGTCGGCTTGAAGTCCTTGAAGTTTCGTCTGATATTCTTCGAGTTTCTTCAACGAAAGATCGTTTTCATTTACTACGACTTTAGGTAACGAACCGTCGTATTCAGACTGGCCTGCAATTTCCGCTGAAATTTTTTGAATTTGGGATTGTACTGCTTGAAACTGCTTCATTCTCTCAGCTTTCCTCGTTTGCATTTTTCGTAGAGCCGGAGCAATCGCCTCCAGTTGCTCTTTTAGCGTTCCCGCCATTTTCTCCGGCTGCATTAATTAACTAATCAGGGTTGATTCTATGCTTGGTTTTCAAACATCATTGTTCGGTAATTTTTCATTAAGTTTTGTATGAACTAAACTATCTCTATGGAATAATAGCATTTACAACGATGCTTGTTGCCAACTTTTTTGAAAAACTTATTGGCCATATTGAAAAATGAAAAAGTCACTAAAAAACAAATAACAAAAACTACTTTTTGCTTGTACCGTAGAACACTTCCAACGGTTTATATTTAAATCTCTAAAATCGAGAAAAAACATATCAAAATCTCTGCACACAAAAAATTTAATCTAATTTCAAGAGCTTTTTTCATTTTGGAGATTTCAACATTTATATTACTAAAATATGCAAAATACTATAGGAATAACAAAAGGAGTTCTTACAGAATTCTTCTTGATTTGATAAAGAATCTAATGTGTCTGATATTTTTTTTCTATTTTGGAAACGTTTTGGAAAAAAAAACTACTAAATTCCCAAAAAATTATTTTTCTTATTTTAGATATGCTTTTATAAGCCACGTTTTTCATATGGATCACAACTTTTTTTAAAGAAAAAAAAAAACAAGTGAAAAATCTTCACCATATGGATGTCATAAGTTAAAATGTACTTTGTTTGTTCTACGGAATAGATTGTTTAAGTTATTTAAATGACCATTTTACCCTTCCAGGAAGCGAACGATCATCGAGTGACAAGATCAAATGAGTAAATTGTGCTTCAGAATCTGCCAACTCTTGATGCAAACGTGCCCTCGACATATTCGCATCATCAACTTTCCTTCGATAAATCTGAAGACATTCGTGCTCCAAATCAACCAAAACTTTTTCTCTTTCGAACTCATCTTCTCCAACTTCATCCCAAATCATCTATCATATAAACTAGTTTTCACTATAGACATATACAAATTAAGCATAAACTAGCCAAGTTTAATACGAGTTGTGTGACTATAGCAGTTTACAAATTAAGCCATGGTTTTAGGAAAAATGATGTAGTACCCAAAAAAATTGGATACATATGACCACTGTTTTAGCCTATGGCTAAGGTTTCTCATGTAATAAGGTGCTAGATTTTAAATGTGGCAATAAGGGTATCAAAATCACGAAAAGACGAGTACATTTTGATTGAAGAAAAAACAGTGGCTAAAGGCCTACAACCACAACTTTTAATTGTGACCTATGTGATTTTTTGTACAAGTGTTATATATGATCAAATCACACTTCTAACAAATACAAAAATCTACATAATCAACAGAAAATCATACTCACCTGTAATTCTTGTAACAAGTAGCCACAAGACGTCTCTAGCATAGCTGCGGTTCGAGTGGCCATGGGTGACTGAAGAGAACCCATATGAGAGCTTTTTGTGATGGTAATGGAGTTGTTGCAAGATTAAATGATGAAGTTGAAGTGGGTTTTTGCTTAGAATAGAAGGTTGTATATAGTAGCTACAAGTTGGTGAGAGTATATGAACCTTTGGGTTCAAGAATTCCTCATATCCTTTTGCTACTTTTCTTCTAACTCATAGGGTCTAAAGATTTCTTTTAATCATGATATATGTTTTTTGATAAACATGTATATTTTAAATGGAACGAAAAATTTTAAAAAGTTGACATGAACTAGACAAAAATAGTTTAAAAGATATGATAATTTTGGTTTGGTGGTGTTTGAGGTACATAGTCATACTTTCTTTGATAGACACATTGCAACACTAGTTTTGCATACATATTAATGAAACACTTTTGAGCTTTTTGGTTAAAGAGTCCTTTTTATCTTCAAATCAATTAAATGTATCACTAAGCAAATTACCTTTTTAGTCCCTGTGGTTTGTTAAAAGTGGTAATTTATGTCGTTGGGATTTCAATATTACGATTTTCATTTATATAGTTTACAATGTTGTTTTTACTAATGTTTTGATCAATGTGGTTAACAAAATTAATTGATATTTTAGTCTTTCATACTTATACTCAAAGGTAGAAGTCAACCTTCGAGATAAAAATAACAATAAGTTTGCAAATATAGGAACAATAATTATAAATCCAAAACCAAAAGGATAAAAAATGCAATTTTCAAACAAACAACAAAACACGAATTAGTTAGAATATGTTCATATTATTATTATTTTTTTGAACGACATTTAACTCACACACACGTTTCGGGGGTATCCGGATCCATACGAGCACCGACTAATCCCTGCGTCCATGAACTGACCTGAAGGCCAACCCATGTTCATATTATTAATAGAATTTTGGTTCACACGACCTATTGCAGCAAAGGCAAAAACCATAATTTCAAAACTACATTTGCAAAAAGTTGCCGATATGGTCCCTTCCTCCAAAGCTCATTAATAAATTTCGTTAAATGAAGTGTATTTTTTGTCATTTTTTATTTTTGTTTTCCTTTAACCAAATAAAAATCAAACTTTATGGTTTTGGTCCTTGTGGTTTTTGATTAAATAAAAGACATGAAATCAATAAAATAACAAAAATATCTCTTATTTAACATAGTCATTCATTTGAAAGCTATATAAAATGAGCATTGCTATTTGATTCCTGTACATGTCAAAATTTGGTCAACCCTACATTGAAAATGTAAACAACGGATTGAGGAAGAAAAAAAATGAAAAAATTGTTTTAAACCTATACTTGATAATTAAAAAAAAAAAGTAAAGATAATAGAGGGAGCAACCAAACTTGATCTTTTAACAAACTACAATAACCATTTTGTAATTTTGAAAACATAAATATAAAATTTGTTATTTTTGACAAACTACAAGGGGCAAATTTGTAGTTTGTTATTTAGAAAGAAAAAAAAAGCGTTTTCCCTTTTGGAATTTATTTGTCGTGTGGCTTGATTGTAAAGAAAGGCTACAATCACATGCCACTTTCTTTTTCCCCTCTTTTTAATATTTTATGTATAGATTTTAACTTTGTATAACAAGAGTTTAAATAACAAGGATGTGGCGTATTGCTTAAGCTCTGTAGGAAAAGTGGCTAGTTAACCCTTTTATTCAGGTTTGAGTTCAGACGCTTTTAGATTGTGGCCACTGGGGATTAGCTCAGGGCAACATGCTTTAGCTGTCAGTAAACCTTGCCGGGATTAGTCGGAGGAAAGCCTCGAATTAAAAAAAAAAGCAATTAAAAAAACATTATTTAGATACTATAGTTTTGTATATGTATTTATATGTGAAATAATACATAAAAATTGGTAAGTTTATAAAAAATATGGAGTATCTAAAAGATTATGTATTAGTTTTTGTTTTAATTAGGGGTGTTATGGAAGGGATTGGTATGCTATTTTCTTGATTTTGACCTTCCAACTTCTTACCATACTATAAACATTGGATATAAATTATTAATATTTTCTTTAAAATATATTTTCATTTTAAAATAGTTAAAGTAAACTAGAAATCTTGTTTCTATGGTTTGTTAAATATAACACTTTTCGTCTTTACAATTGCAGAACTAGAAGATAATCATCATGGTTTGCAAAAACGTTAGATTTGATTCCTCTCTAACAACTGTCAAATATTTTTTTTAACTGAGTGGAATTCTGTTCTTTTATCGATTATTTTGCCATATAGCCGATAAAAGTTTGTAGGGACCAAAATCATAAAATTGATTTTGATTGGGTAAAAGACAAAGACAAATCGATAAAAAGGATGAAAACTTAAAAATGAGTCATTTAATAGGATTTTTTAATGGCTATTAAAGAGAGAAAGAGATCAAGTATAAACGTTATTCTAACAAACCGCAGTTGTAGAGACTAAATTTGCAGTTTGCTCAAAAAGTTGTTTTTGTTAATGTATGAGACGATGAACTCAGATGGTCACACCATCAAATCAATAATCAATGAGAAAAAAACATTAAACAAACTTGCATAAAAATGCAATGTTTATATATATCTATATATAATAAAAGAGTAACTGGTTTGATACGTGTCGTGCTCTGGTGAGCCGAATTGCTACGTGTCGCGTTCTGGTGAGCCGGTTTCGATTATGAAAACAATAAATAATATAATGTAAAAGATAAATACCACTTTCAAAAATCTCTACATAATTAAATCAAACGGTTTAAAAAATCATCTACATAATTAAATCCAACATTTTAATCCAAACTATAGATAAATATGAAAACAATAAATAAAATAATGTAAAAGATAAATACCACTTTCAAAAATACATAACTAAATCAAACGGTTTAAAAAATCCTCTACATATATTTGTGTAATATTTAATATAATCAATACACGTATTATTATTTTTCATTGGTGATATAAAGAATTAAAAATATTCTCTCTATTTTCAAAGTACAATTTTCTAAGAGTTTTCCAAAGTTGAAAAATTTTACTTTTTCTATTTTCTTAATTCTTAAGAAAATTCCATATAACTTGTGGGAACAAAAAAATATACTCAAACTCTTTAAAAAATTTCATTTTTTGATCCAAACTATAGATAAATATGAAAACAATAAATAAAATAATGTAAAAAATAAATACCACTTTCAAAAATCCTCTACATAATTAAACCAAACGGTTTTAATTCAAAAATACACACCTCAATCTCAATCTCTCAATCTCAATCTATAAATACCCCTTTCAATCTCTCAATCTCAATTAATTGCTGCAAGCCTGCAACTCTCCTAATTAAGCCACTACCAATTACATATACACACACAAAGGTAATTAATCAAACGCTCTTTAATTTTTATTTTTTCCTACACATGATAATATGATTATGATGATTCTATTCATGTTTATAGTCCAAGTTGGAGTTGTTGATTTCTCGTATGTGACTTTGTATTTATGGTCATTGATTACACTTTTTGTGTTATTTTGTATTACAAACGCTCTTCAATTTTTATTTTTTCCTACACATGATGATATGATTATGATGATTCTATTCATGTTTATAGTCCTATTTGGAGTTGTTGATTTCTCGTATGTGACTTTGTATTTATGCTCATTGATTACACTTTTTGTGTTATTTTGTATAACAAAAATAGTTCTAATTTTTTATTTTTTTAATCTTTTGATTTTTTACCATATTACAGAACAATGGATGAAAAGAATATCACTCTTATAGACAACATTGATATACAAAAGATGATTTTACTGTCAATGTAAGAATCATTCGTTTATTCTTTTAAACAATATTAATTCGATTACATTGTGGAATAAACAAATTTCGAAGGTTTATACTAATAGTATTAAATTTTAATTAGATTATAGTAAATGGTTTAAATTAACCAAATAATATTTGTAATATTAGTTTTTTGATATGATTTAATTTTTTTCAGAATTACCCCGTGTATTATACGGGATCAAATCTATATATATATATTTGTTATTTTATATGTGGAATATTAAGAAGAAACCTTAACAAAACAACAATGTATAAAGAGTGCATTTTCACCTATGTTATTTTATGTACGAAATAATACGTGACAATTGGTTTGTAAAATTATACGAATTATTGGGTTTATAAAAGAAATATATTTATGAAACCTCAAAAGTATATCTTTTTTTGAAGGATTTTTATTTCATATACGTCATTTACAAATTACAAAACGAATTATAGAGGAATCATTAAAATAAAGACTAAAAACAAAGGAAGACGAATATACAAACCAAATTTATATCATAAATAGAAATCCCAAAACAAAAACAAAGCTAAAAAAAGTCACAACTTTGTTATCCAATTGCTTCCCATCAGAAAACCAAATCTTTGTGCTATCAATTACAGGTCCACACAACACCCGGTGGTCACTGGTTCGAGTCTCGTTAAAGCTAACGAAACTAACAGGAATCGATTCCCAACTGTTGAATTCTGCCTTAAATGTCACAGAATGCCTCTCTCTCGATCCAATACCAATACTCCTCATCGTAAAGTTCCATATCGTGTTTCCGACCTGCAGAAACACTGTGAAATCTCCAACACACGAGTCATTGGCATCGCCCATAATAAAATCGATAGTAACCTGCCCATGTCTTAAAAAGAATATGTTTTTCAAGATTCCTGACGGGTTACCGGAAACGAGCTCGACTGCTGCACGTCCTCGTGGCACCGCAAAATGCTTCGAGTCGATATATTTTACGGTACCTAAAATGGTCCAATCTTGCAATGCAGATTCAACTGAATTTGAAGGGTTAGTGTTGTAATAAGCCTCAAGTATGATACCTTGAGAGGAGTTTTGGAGAAAGGTTGGTCCAATTTCAAACCCACTATTTACAAAGCCATTATCTGAAAAATTAAAATTTTGATTACTTGTTAGAGTACTATAATAGATTCTCTAAAAAAACAGTTACATTTAATTTGAGCAACTTTTGCATTTTAGAAAGTATAAATGTATAAGGTCATCCTTAGCGGTGAGGGGTATGGTACCGGTAGTGGAGGGGATCGGTACCCCATTACCGACGGAAGGAAAAGCACCCCCCCCCCCACCCCCTACCCCCCCTCTCTCTCTATCTCTCTCTTCTTTCTCTCTCTACCTTTTTTAATTTTCTTTTTTTTAATCAATTAATTAGAGGGGTATGGTATTGGATGGTTAAGGATGGATTGGTATGGTGTTGGTAAGGTGTTGGTAAAGCTGCTGTAGTGCTGATGTGGCAACAAAAATGAGAGGTATGAGGGGTACGGCTAAGGATGGCCTAATATTACTTGTTATGATATTACCTTATCCTTACATTTGTCAGGAAAAGAAATTTGTCTTACTTATATATTAAATGTTTGGATTTCTAAAACAAAGTAGTGTTTCAGCATATTGGTAAAATGCTCCCTTTTACCTTTTTTTATTGCTTGCTTATTTTTTTCTATTGCTTATCTTACTATTTTAATATATTTATATGTTATGCTTATTTTTTTACTTATTTTACTGATAAATACAAATATATTTATATATTATATATTTTCTTTTTTTTTTCTTTAATCTTACTAATAAATATAATATATTTATATGTTAACTATTAATAATTTAACAATATTCTTTATTTAAAAGGCTTTATTATTAATACGACTAATATACTTTTGGACCCGACGATTCATGAAGATCGTTATGAAACTCTCATATTTGAAAACCGACAAAGTTTTATTTATAGGTCGATTTGATATTAATTATATCGTTTTAATCAGTTTACTGCTCAGACGAACTTATAAGCTATATAACTTATATATATATATATCTAGAGTCTCCTTATTTTGAAAACCATGAAATCTGTGAAAACTTTGGAAACTTGTTATTGTCCATTGATTAAATAATTGTATGGCTGAGATTAGAAGCTTAAAAATAGGGGTTCAAATTTTGAATTTCAACCATAACCTTCTCCTTAACCTAGGATTTCAAAATTTGAATTTCAAACGCAATCTCAGCCATACAATTATTTAATCAACGGACAATAACGAGTTTCGAAAGTTTCCACAGATTTCATGGTTTCCAAAATAAGGAGACTCTATATATCTATATATATATATTTGGAATCAACAGTTTACGTAGATAATAACACCACTTTCAGATTTGGAAAAGGATGTTTTCTTAGTTTAGATGGATAATTATCATCAAATACGTCTCTTATATATGTTTATATTGACATTTGAGATTATTATACAAAGTTATACTCAATAAATAGTTGGATGAGTTTATGCTACTCTTAGTTTGTTTTGATGTAAAGTACATAAGTAATATTATATAATAACCTTTTAAATTACTTTATTAAACAAAAAGTTTAGAAGTACTAGACCCGCCGCAATGCACGAGCTATCCCACTCGTTTTATATATAATAAAATATTACTTATCCATCATAAAAATTTAGAATCAAGTTTTCTCACCTGTAAAAATACAAATAAATTTGTTTTTCTATTATAATAAATTCGTAGGAACCCTACAAAATTCGAAAAATTCACACTTTCTCTAATTCATCTCCTAAGACTCCAACACTTATGATATAATTTTTATAATAAAAGTATAAATTTTTTTAAAAATTTAATTAAAAAAATACATTTAATTTTAACATCTACTTTATTTTAGCAATTTTAAAATCAAGTATATTAATAAAATATTTAATTTATTTGACATAGATTATTTTTCTTTCTTACAAATTTAATTTTAATATTTCTTATTGAGGGAAAAGAATTACAATATTTATTTTTCTTTTTAGAGCTTTCTTCAAAATTGAAGATCTCCACATTATCTCTTTTCTTTTCTCATAAGTTTGGAGCAAGAAAAAAATGTTAAATTTTTAGAATTTTCTATTTTAGCATAGATGCTATTATATTTCTAAATTTAGAGAACTTTTAAATAATCTGATGGATCAAAAAGATTCCAAAAATATTCATTATCTTTATTTTGAAAAATCTATTTGCAATGCTTTTAGATGTTTAATATATCTATCATGAAATATAAAGGAAAATATACTTAGATAAAAAACCCGAGATTTATAGGCTATGATATAGGTGTGTTAACCGGTCACTGGCACATTGTCTGGGATTTGAATTCATAATCGATTAACTCATTTATTATTTCAAGCTCGATACTGTTTATATTTTTATTGTATGATTTATGTACATATGAATATATTCATCTCAATAAAGTATATGCTCATATGACTCAGTTTGACTCAATTCTAAAATTCAATCGAGCTTTCGAACTGAGCTCTAGCGTATATAGCTCGTTAACTGCTTGAATCGTAACCCTACCATGATCTAACGACACAATCAGATAATGACATACCTGAATACGTCCTCGGATTCTCAATCTCGGTTACCAGAAAAGTGTCGACGATAGGCCAACAAGTTATATTACTAGGACTATTATTCGGAACGCTTTGAATCTCAAAACTCATAAGACCCCGTTGGTTTTCTTCTCGCCCTAACGAAAAAACCGTAAGTTTGCCAAGGCTCGTTTCCTATTGAATCTTTGAAAGAGAACACATTCGATCTATCGGGACCCGAGACATAGACGACCGTGGAGTTGTTGGCACAGTTTTTGCCGCTTGAAGCAAGCGTGAAGGTAAGGACATAATCGTAATTTCCGGTTGATTTGAAAGTTTGGTTGATCGTACCGTTTGGGCCCAATTGCAGGGCGTGACCGTTTTCGGGTAGCGAAATATTTTCACCTGATGTTACGTGCCAGACTGCGCCGTTAAACGACCAACCGGGGATAACGTTCGTTTTGGCATTGAGGAGCGCAAATTGGGAGGTAGCGTTTGTCGTGAGATTTGTTGGTGGAGATTCGAAACTCGGGTTTTGAAGTATAACTGCTTAATTGAATTTTTTTTTCGATTTAATAAAGCAAAAAGTTAGATCTCAAGAGCAAATAAGGTAGAAACAAGGCTGTTTTAACCAACAATGCATATATTTGAGCAAAGAAATGATTATCCAGAAACCCTAACTAGTCTCACATGGAACTCGTTCTCCTAGAAATTGCATGTGAGGAGACATTTTATGGCTGACTCAACAGCTTAGGCAGGGGTATACGTATGAAGACCCGAGTGGTTCCTGTGCCTGTGGGACCCCTACTTAACCGATTTTCATAAGTAGATTTTTTTGTGAATAAAAGATGTACCCCTTTGAGGAGTGCTACGAGATATTAGAAAGTATAAATAACTCCAACAAAAAAATCTCTTGAAGTCATCCAAAAGATATCCCCCCTCCACTCAAAATTAACCGAAAGAAGCTCACCCCGAATCAACAAAAAGTCTTTTAACAGACCATTAAATTCAACCAACCAAAACTTTGAAAAATCTTTTGAAAAACGGTTGAATTCAGATAAAAACACATCGGACGACTTTCAAACATTTGATTCACCTTAAAGGTGCAAACCACTCGATAGAAATCTTGGGTCCGCCATAGGCTAGGGCTTACAGTGAGGTCCAAGATCATTTTTTCACAATGATAAGAACTTAAATTAACACATTCTGTATTTGAACAAGTCCGAGAACACCAACATTGCATATATTATTTAAACAACATGATAACATACCTTTAGAAGACACCAATGACACCAGAAAGAGGAATTTAACGATGCTAACGGCAAGAACCATAACTCGTAATGGTTATTGAAGAACAAGTTATCAGAAAACGCAAGAGTGTTAATCATAAACAAGGGAGGGAAACGATTGGTATATATGAAAAAAGTCAACTACGTGGTCAACTTGTGCCATGTTAAATTTCACAGTAATTAATTAAAAAATATAAAAAAGATATCATCACGTTAGAAAATGTTCATTCTATGGGTGTGGATTGTATGTATACCATTGACTTGAGAAAGCGTAGATCCAAAACATTTGAATGTTTCAATTCGTATAATTATATGTATATTTACTTAAACTACTAATGTGTATATATATATATATATATGGGTCGTATCCGTTACAAACCGGATAGTTTGTACAAACTATACAAACCAATCTCCACCACATATGTGAGGACAACCGAGAGCGCGACATGTGGCGGATGACTAGGCGCCACGTCAAGTCCACGGCGGATGACTAGGCGCGATTCATGGGAGGGCATTG
This sequence comes from Centaurea solstitialis, assembly GCA_030169165.1. NCBI lineage: Eukaryota > Viridiplantae > Streptophyta > Magnoliopsida > Asterales > Asteraceae > Centaurea > Centaurea solstitialis. The sequence goes on along the minus strand of CM058041.1, from coordinate 107,158,016 downwards.
AATTAAAGAGGGGGACCACACTCAAAGCCGCCACGTGTCGCGCTCTCGGTTGTCCTCACGTTCACAACCAAAAAGTGGTTCACATTTGAACTTTCCTCTATATATATATATATGACTTAGGCTATGCGTACCGCATGCCCAGGCTCAGCGGGCTCGAGCCCGCCGGGTTCAGCGGGCTGAGCGGGCTGCGGTATGCAACCATGGAGCTCGGCGGGCTGGGAGCCTAAACGGGTTGGTCACACCGTTGTTTTTGTGTGTGAGAATGTTGGAAGGGTTGGAGTACTAATTAGAGAGAGTTTTAGAGGGTTAATGGAAGGGTTGGAAAAAAGCTGATGTGGAGGGTTGGGGTACTGATAGCGTTATGAAAATGAAAATAATGTGATTTCCGATGAAAAAAAAATGTGAAATTTATTTTACATAAAATAGTTGGTTTAACATTTTTTGCAAAAAGACCCCATAGATATCAATATTGATGTAAAAAAACATTATGAAATTCTTGTTGTTTTTTATAATTTATTTAATTCGTTATAGAATGATTTAGAAAAATAAATATGTAAAAAAACATTATGAAATTCTTTTAGTCATTTTTCTAATTTTATCCACACATTACTATATCTGTAAAATTTAGGCTCGTTTTTTTGCAGCATAGCTAAAAAAACATAGAATTGAATCTGGCGATTTCATTCTATAAAAAAAAGAATTTCTTTTACAGACTTAGGTGTGCAAAAATGGGACCCATATATAATTTCTTTTATGTACGAATCTGATGTGTGAAAAACGGACCCATAATTTGCAGACCTGATGACATTTTGTTAAAGTGAGAGAGAAAATGACTAATAGAGTCAATTTCCCAAAGAATAGCATGACCTGGAACATGTCTTGTAACGGTTGATTATGAGTTGGCTTTATAAAAATTGATGATCTTTAAAAACATAGACATATATACTAATTATATGCTAACTTAAAATTAAGAAAATCATTATTTATTAAACAATACATTATGCTTAATAAATAACTTTTTTAATACATAAAATGGCTCATAAAATTATTTACATTTCATGTATCCAAAGTTTGGTTGTAACCTTTCATGAATAATGCATAAACATTCCCTTCGTTATTCATACTGATGTGGACACGTATCATGTCTTAGCCGTCCTAACATGCACAATGAAAAATGATTTTTTATTTAAACCCGTCCTTCATATATATACATAAAAAGTCAACCACCAAAAGTAGATTCAACTTTCCACATTTAGACCATCCGTTGTGGTCATCCCGATGGGCCGAGGTGAGCTTCAGGTTCCTCGGGTTCCTTTGGGAACACCACCACACCAATATCGGGTTCAATGAAACGGGGATAGCCAAGCTGATCGGCAAAGGCCACCCACCTCCCCTCCCTCCCTCCCTCACTCACTCTCTCTCTCTCTCTCTCTCTCTCTCTCTCTCCCCTCTTTCTCTCTCTTTTTTCTTTCTTTTCTTTATTAATTATTTAATAACATAAAAAGTGTGAGTAAAATTGAGTTGAGTATAGCACACGTATCGGGTAATTTTGGGTAAGGCCATCCTTAGCCGTACCCCTCATACCTCTTATTTTTGCTGCCACATCAGCACTACATCAGCTTTACCAACACCTTACCAACACCATACCCATCCTTAACCATACCAATACCATACCCCTCTAATTAATTGATTAAAAAAAAGAAAATTAAAAGAGAAAGAAGAGAGAGATAGAGAGAGAGGGGGGTGGGGGGTGCTTTTTCTTGGATCGGCATTGGGGTACCGATCGGTACCACTACCGGTACCATACCCCTCATCCACAACGGTGTTACCACCGGTATGGGGTGGTACCGGCTCGGTACCGACCTTGGCTAAGGATGGCCTAAGAAGTGAGAAAATGATGTGACAATGATATGGCATTCGATAGCTTCGAGTAATTTGGGTTGTTTAAAACTGGTCTTACAGATCAATCGATCACAATAAAATCTAAACAAAACCACACAAATCCAATATACCCCACTTAAACATAAACGTAAAAGTACACATAAACTTGACATCCATCTCAACCCGGTATAAACTATACAAAAATTCCTACAAAAAAGTTAAGCCACAACAATACGAACGTCAAAAGTTGTTTCCCAACTAGACCGTAACTCAATAAGCCACAACTTTCAAACTCCACAACCGCGGGATGATTCACCAACCGTGCACCACCAGTGGCCGTAGGCGGCAAAACCATTCCCACCACCACTTTCTGCCATTTCAGCCGCCCGGACACTCCGGCTTTATACATTTACATCAACGCAAATTCAATTATTACCACCAATCGGGTACTTGCAATCTACGGTTTCTATTTACCGCAAGTCGTTCAGCCGGAACTTTACTCCTAACCTGTCTCCATACCATATTAACCGCATCGTCTTTTTTCAGAGGGTACTGAAATTCAAAATGATGCGCGATTTTTTTCAGCCGTTTCCACATCTTAAGCCACGTCTTCTCAGGTATTTTCTGGAGTTGTTCGACCATGTAACCGGGAACCAGTGCTTCTTGAACGGAAAAGAAAAGGGAGAATTTGGTGTAGTCGAGTTCGGACTCAAATGGGAGCTCGATATGGTCGCTCACGATCACGGGGACACAGTGGCTCACGATAGCGTCAAACAGACGGTTAGACGAAGGCGTGTCTCCAGCTGGATGTAAACAGAATTTCGATGACCGCATACCCTGCGTAGACTGATTATGCCAAGGTTCAGTTTCGGTTCCAATCCAAGAGACTAAGGCGTCGTTTGTTTTTTAAGAGGTCAGAAGTCAGAAGTCTGATTTCAAATCTAAAAAATAAGAAGTGGATGGTGCACCTCTTAAAATTTCAGAGGACAGTCATAAGTTTTTTGACCTTTTCTTAAAAACAAAACAGTCTCAAGTCTGCTAACCTCTTAATTTTAAGACTTAAGAGGTTTTGAGAGGTATGTGTCGGATATGGCTGTGAAAAGTTAACCCCCCTACCCCTCCCAAACTTACTGTCGACGGTGAAAATGGTACACAATTTTAGGAATGTATAATTACTATTTCAATACAAGTAAATGAAAAATACAAGTAAATGACAATTTTGCCCTTAGGGCCCGTTTGTTAGCAGCTTAATGAACTGAATACAACTTACTCGGTCAGCTATACATGAAAGTCGTCTGATGTGTTTTTAGGAGGGAGTTTTGTGCAAAAAAGTCAACATTTTCAAACCTGTCCCTCCCAATTAAAAAGTGCGCTCCTGCTATCTATGAAAAAACCCTCCAGCCAAAACAGACAAATTAATCCACATAGACAACTATATCCATACAGGAGTAAGAGAAAACGAACCAAACAACTCCTTAATATTATCCTCCATCTCATAACCAAGGGTACAATAGGAAGGAAGACGAATACTTAATGAAATAGATTAAGATTGCAACATTTCTAGGAAAGTTGCACATAAAATTACCCATTTACCCATTATTGTGATTACAACCAACTTAATGAAATTGACTTGGATCCACCAGAATCAACTGACAAATAGTTGAACACATTACTAGAGTTGAATGCTTTAATTGGGAGTATTTTGGAACAAACAGCAACTGAATTCTGAGAAAGAGAAGTAATAGGGTCTAGTTAAAAGAACAAAATTTATCATTTTCATGCTCTTAAGTTTGGCAGTTGCTGAACGGTTTAGTGCATAATGATTAAGTGGTCAGAATGATTAAGAGGCTCTTATGATATAGTGCAAAATGAACTGTGGTTGTTTGGTAATTGTTGAGAATGAAATTAGGATACTGAATGGTTAAGGGGTTTAGAACCACTAAGAGGCAAGACTTTTTTTTGCCAAAAAAGATTCACCTCTTAACGGTTCAGAGGTTGCCTCTTAATGGAACTATTAAGAGGTAAACAAACAAACCAATGCCAAAACAACTTTAGACTTACAGCATTTATGCCTTCTCCTGTAGCATAGCCTTCTTCAAAGTGGACATCGTCGTGACCTTTTAGTAGTTTCTGCAACTTGGCACGAACTTTGCCTTCCTGCACGACATATTATGACCTCATTAACTTACTTGGTGGTTTCTGAAAAACATAATCTCCATACTCTATCCATCCATGAAAAAATTGCAACAATTTTTGACCTTGCAAGTAGTTAAAGGTTTTGCTTGACTATTTATCTAACAAGGTTAGGTTCCGGTGAGAAGTTGAGGTTAACATGAGAGCGTGAGAAGTGATTATCAACCGTTGGATGCACATTAGGATGAGATGCAATGGATCAATTCTCTTTTAAAGCACAATTCGTGGGAGGGCATGAGGTCAAAAGAGATCAAGGGTTCAGATCCACTTCTCACGCTTCTCACTGTTAACTCAACTTCTCACATGATCCTTCGCCTTATCTGATATCCGATATATCCCCTATAAAAAAGAATCTTGGCCACAACCAATTCTACCAAATAGATGATTCAACCTTGAAAACTGGTCAAAAAAGAGAATGTTGCAACTTTTTTGTTGATGGATAGAATGCCATGTAACATTTCATTCATGTTGGTTGTGACATACAGCTTTTCTCACTGTTCTTCCTCGAAAGAAAAGAAGCTTGGTACGCAACTTGAAAGGGTTTGGATGGTGATCATCCTTGAAAGACTGCACAACATGCTTATAAGGAGCAACCACATCTTTGCGTAGATTTGACATGGTTTTTGGGTAACGCCCAAAATCAGCAACGATGAGAATAGATGCATTCACCTCTTCCCGAAGAAATCTGAAAGCATTTGGATGGTGCATAGGAATCACATGATCTCTTCCAGAAGTTCGTTGCCAATAGCTAGATTTCCTCAAGAATTTAAGTATGTCAACCTGTAATCATACTCATTAGCGGAAGTCGTTTGTCTATAGAAGTATACCTCCTAATCATTAATTAATTGCATACTGGAATTTAACTAGCAGAAGGTAGTTGAACAGGGTAATTACGTTACGTAATTAAGATACATCTAAACAAAACTGAGAGATATGTAAACTTTTTTAATGTATCTGGCTTTACCAGTTTATTTATAACATACACGGCTTGTTGGTTTTCAAGCAATACACATAAGAGTGCATAACAAACCATCCATACCAAATTTACTTAAGAAGGGACCACAACTATATTTCCAGCGTCACAATTCAGTTGGCATTTTGTATATTAAATAAATTAAATTCATCTAGTTGAAAAAATATGAAACAAGTATTTTTAAGTATAGAATATTTACATATAGCAAATACTCACGCGCACTCCCCACCTTTGGTGAGACTAGGTTCTATCCGTAACCAGGATACCACTAGGCCAATGATCTTTTTAATATAAACAAGTGTTTGTTAAGTGAATAGGTCCTAAGAATATTGAAAGACTTCTAAAAGTAATTCAACTTAGTAGCGGTGGATCTGCATCATAGAGTGTGGTCATAAGACAGACCGTCGTTAACTTTTTGATTCATAGTTAAGATACAACCAAATGATCATGTATAGCTAGCCGAATAAGTTGTGAGTCATATTAAGCTCATTAAGCTGCTAACAAGCAGGCCCTAACTAAGTTAATTAATGCTACCTTAAGGCAAACAGGTTGGACATCACTTTTTCTCACCAAGTCAAAATTTTGATCCCTATAAAGCCCCTCATTCTCCTAAAAAAATCATTCATTGCCTCATCCAACTTGCAAACATCTTCCATTGAGGTTTGAAGCTTAAGCTCCTACTTAAAGCACAACAACAATGGCATGCTTTGTTTATTAATCAAGAAAACATAGCATCTCCAAAGCCTTATAGTCTATAGTCAAATGGATAAACATCAATACTAGCAAACAAGGTGGTTCAATAAGTCTGCCTAGAGTTTAGGTGTTCTGTATTAACTAAAGAACTTGCAATTGGTTCACATGCGTTCAAGGGGAATCACCCTCTTGTTTCGTTCTTTTATCCTTTTCACACTTTTTGCTTCTAGCTATTGGGTGTTTATTTCTGGCTTTTCACACCCAATAGCTAGAAGCAAAAAGTGTCAGATTCATCAACAACAAATGAACCAACAGGAACTACAAAATCAAATTGATGAGGTTTCAACATCTTACACACAATTGAAGGATCCATTAGCAACTATCACCTCCTTCCAGAAAAGAGCTAAATTGCATTGCAAATGCAAGTGGATTCAATTGCAAAACACTAAGGCATCGTTTGGTAAATATAAGGTAGCTTATAAGTCACGTACATGTTTGGATGGACCATAAGCTAGCTTATAAGTTATAAGTTAGCTTATAAGCAAGCTTTTTAAAAACCTACTCTCACTAGCGTTTTGGTGACTTACGGGACTTATTATTTTTTTTATTCCACATATACTCTTGCTACTTTTTACACTACCAACTTTTAAACATGTCTTTTTTTGTCATTTTACAGTCATAAGCTACCTTATCAGCTAGCTTTTGCCAAATGCTACTTATTCATCAGCTACCTTATCAGTCATGAGCTACCTTATCATTAATAAGTTAACTTATCATTCATAAGCTAGCTTATCAACTAGTTTGACAAACATAGCCTAACATCGTTCTGTTTGCACCACTTTCTACAAATATCAACAAAATGAGCAATTTCTCCTAAAAATTTGAAGATATTGAGATAGAAAAGTATTCATACTGCAACGACATCGAGATCACCATTATCTACACAATTTTATAACACAATCAACAATCAGAATGCGTAGTGGTTTCGATGAAACCTCAAACGATTCTCACCTGCAACTGACGATCGATTTCATTATCCGGATCCGTCATGTTCGTCCCGTACTTATTAAAACTCAACGACGAAAAAAACGGCACGAAGAACACATCCGCCACCTCCGGATCCGAAACCCTAACCGCCTCCCTACCACCACTCTCATCATCATCAATCGTACCATTAACCTCATACAAAAGCGACGCCATCATCCAATACTCCACGCTATGCTGCTGGTGCAGCCCTGCGTATTTCGGCCACACCGGCAGATTCCGAGCATTCACAGCTTCTTCTCCGGCGAGTTCACTCTTCATCATACCGACATTAAACCTCTTCGGCAGATCGTACATGTACACTCTAACCGGAGATACGGATCGACAAGGTAACAATTTGCTATCATTTTTAGGTAAGGAGAAGAACGATAACTGAGATTTGAGATCAACCGTACCTAATCGTCCAGATCTTACGCCTCCGATGGTGATCGAGTAGGTGATGAAGGCGGTTATGAGGAAGATGAGGAGTGATCCGATTGCTTTACCTACCATTTTTTTGGCCGAATTTTGAAGAGTTTCTTCTTCGAGTGTAGATGATATGCATGTTAAACACTAGACGATCGAATTGCCGATATAGCTAATGGAGGAAATTAGGTCGAAAAAGCTTGGTGTTCATGGAGCTTTCATGGCGGAAGGGATTTCTCGAAGCATGAAATGTGTGTGAGCTTTCAGACCGACATTCGCACCGTATGTGTGATTGTGAGCTGATAGGATCAAAACAATCTGAAAGTCGGTTCTTTAAGAGTAAATTACACTTTGGTCCTTCTAATTTAGTGTTTTCAATACATTTGGTCCCTTTAGTTAACAATCTTTAAAAAGAATCCGCCGAATGCATTAGGCTATGTTTGGTAAACGGGATTTTGGCCATAATGCCCTTAGAGCATCTCCAAGAGCATTGCTATAATTCTTCTAAAATAGAGGAAAAAAGCTCAAAATCTCTAAAATCATTTTTTTTTATCTCCAACAGCTTTTCTATTTTAGAGAATCTATCATCACTTATATTATTAAAATATACATTATATTTATTATCCCAATAAACTTTTTAAAAACTTTTAAATAACTAATTATACCATTGGTGGATTAGATTAAAATAATATTTCTCTCTCTTCATATAGAGATTTTAGAGAAATCTCTATATTTAGAGAAACCTTCAAGTTTTTCTATTTTAGCAATTGGTTTAGCAATGCTGTTGGAGCACTTTAGAAGAAAAAAACTCAATTTTTTCTATTATAGCAATGCTGTTGGAGATGCTCTTAGGGGCACCCCCCATTTATTTTTTTGCCCCTTTTCTCTCTCACTTTGCAGCATATACCCCCGTCGCGCATCTATAGGTGCGTTATAACGCACCTGCAGCTAAAAGACAAAAATAGATGCGCATCTATAGCGCATCTATAACGCACCTTCACACATGTATATAGATGTGCATCTATAGCGCATCTTCGCACCGTTATGGGTGCGTTATAACGCACTTTTGGCCTCCGCCGTTAAAGATGCGCCATAACGCACCTTTTTGTTGACTTTTACTCGTCAAAGGCTCTTTTTTTTTTGTCTTTTAGCTATAGGTGCGTTATGACGCACCTATAGATGCGCGACGGGGGTATATGCTGCAAAGTGAGAGAGAGAAGGGGCAAAAAAATAAATGGGGGGTGCCCCTAAGGGCATTATGGCCAAAATCCCCGACTGATAAGCTAGCTGGTAGCTGATAAGCTAGCTTAGTCACGTTTGGTAAAAACTAGCTTATGAGTATGTAAAATGACCAAAAATGACATCTTTAATAAATAATCAATTACAGGTATTTTATAATATAATTAAAACAAAATTTTAATAATATAATTAAAATAAATTTCCAATAATACAATATGTTAGATAATACAAACAATAAAAAAATTATATAATATAATATATTGAAATAATATAGAATGGATTAGTATTATTATTACTATATACACTATAAATTTTGAATTTGTTAAAACAAACTTTAGAAAAAAATCTATATTAACTTATAATTAAAATAAATCTCAAATAATACAATATGTTAGATAATACAAACAATAAAAAAATTATATAATATAATATATTGAAATAATATAGAATGGATTAGTATTATTATTACTATATACACTATAAATTTTGAATTTGTTAAAACAAACTTTAGAAAAAAATCTATATTAACTTATAATTTAAATTACTATTTAATATGATAAAATTAAAAATAAAAATAAAATTAATCTTTCACATATCTTAAATAATTAATAATTTTAAAAGAATATAAATAAAAATTATATATAAATATTTTTATATTAAAATATTTAACATGTTTTAACTTTATAACATTTTAAAAACTATTAATTTTTTTTTATATTTAAAAATATTAAATAATATCTAATATAATTAGTACCATTTGAAAATAAATAATGTATAATTTTAATTATTAAAAGTTAATATTTATTAGTAATAAATAGTTATTATTTTTTAATGATTATTATTTATTAATAATTAATATATAATTTTAATTAATAATAGTTAATATTAATAAAGGGTATAATTGGAAAAAGTCACAAAAAGCTCTTCATAAAAGTAGCTTATGAAAAAACTAGCTTATATGCCAGCTTATAAGCTACTTTTGGTCTTACCAAACATGTACACAAAAAATAAGCCAGCTTATTTTTACCAAACAATGCCTTAATCAGATAAAAGTGAAAAAAAAAACTAAATTACCACCGAATGTATTAGTCAGATAAGTTATTAATAAATTATATATCAAGTTTTTCAATAAGAAAAACATTTTCTACAAACTTGCAAGTATTTTAATATTATATCTTCAAAATCGTAACTATATAAACATGTATAACATTTTTAATGAACGACCAAATTAATTATTTTAAAGTGTATATAAACGACCAAATTAATTATTTTAAAGTATTTCAAGAAAATACAGTTCAAAAAACCTCCAAAAAGATTTTATATACTTTAAAATTTGATGTTTGAAAAAAAAATTGGTCGACCATACCGTGCCAACCCGACTCAATATTGATGTTTGGCATCTCAACTCAATTACCCTATTTTGATAATTAGTTTTATTGAAGGGCCTCTTTCTTAGCAACTTAATGAGCTTTATAAGACTCAAACCTTATTCAATTAGTTATACATTACTCTTTGGTTGTGACTTAACAGTACAGAAAATGGCTTATTCAATAAGTTTTTAAGAAGAACTTTGTACAAAAAACCTTGTTCTTCCAAACTATCACTCACAACTAAAAAACACAATCTATTTCTAATAAAAAGCTATTCGATCTTAATAAAGACAGATTAATTCAAACAAACAACTTTATTTAATCCGGGCCTAATGAAAACCAACCAAATAGCACCCAAAGTGTAGGCCCAATTAGAAGCCCATTTTATTAAAAAGCCCTAAGCCTTTTTATTTTAAGCCGTATATAAACCCAACAAACACACAATCTCCCTTCTTCTCTTCCGCCGGAAACCCTAAACCAGACTCATCGTCGCCGGAAAACGCAGTAAAGATGGTATTTTTCCGGCAACTTTCTCTCTTCATTTCACGCTAATTTCGTAATCTGAAAGTTTAAATTTCTTCTGTGATCAATTTTTGCAGGTGAAGTACTCGAAAGAGCCCGATAATCCTACCAAATGTAAGTATTCGTAACTCGATTACTGTTCGTTTGATTTAAAATCCATAGATTTGTGCTTTTAATCTGTTGTTATTTGCATCTATGATTGAAATTACTGTTTGATGTTATACACTTTGAGGTCTAATTTTGTTGAAGAGTAATATGCACACCAACTGTTCGACGATTTGAATTTAGTGTATAATTGATGATTAATCCTAATTTTTTGTGTTATGTTGCAATTCACAAGTAAAGAAAACATAAAAATTGGTTGTAAGCAGTAAGCACCAGGTTTAGCATCTCAAAAGGTGATGTACTAATGTAGTTGTTCAATAGTGGAAAAGGAACTATCTTTTAAGGGGTATGTGAAATGCTGAAATGTGTAGTAAATGATGTTAAGAACTATATTAGTCTGAAAGGCTTGCAAAATCCCAAAGTTAAGATTCCATAGATGATTAATTTTATGTTGAGAATTGTAGTTTTTTTGTTAATTGTATGCAAAGCATATGCTTATGGCATATCAACAGTTAATACCGGAATATTTAATTTTAGCCAAAAGGAAAAGATTTTCATTGCCCTCTCAATTGTTTGTGCATGATTTGTTGAAATTTTCTTAATTGCTTGACTTGAGGCAGGCTTCTGTATGTTGGGATAATTTGCTTTAAGAACCTATGTTATTCTTGTAAACACACAAAGATCATAAATTTGACTACTTTAGAAGGAAATTATTTTGTCTGATTCTATATAGGCAATGCATCACATTTTGTGTGATCATTTTGATGTTTTTTTTTTCTGACATGTTTGTTGCTATATGGATTGCAGCTTGCAAGGCTAGGGGTGCTGATCTCAGAGTTCACTTCAAGGTATTTTAATCAGTTTTTCTGAAGCATTTGTTCTTTTTTTTTTCCTTTTCAAAGGTCAATGTGGCTGCTATTGCATATAAATGTATGTATGGCAATGTGTGAATTGTGATGCTAATGCTGAAGATTTTTAACTTTTATGATATATGATGTGTTTCTATTTGTTTTCTTGTAAACGATCTATAAAGTACCATGCTTGAATACCAAACAGTGTCGCATAGCATACGTGACCAAGTATAACTTTCATGGAAATTCTACTGAATTTTTTCATGGTGTTATTCTTACGAGCCTTGTGTTGACGATAATGGAATAATGCATGGGAAATGTTAATTAAATACTATTAAAATGCCGGAAGTTAATGTTTTCTCGTATGTAACGACTAACCCATGCTTATAAGCAACAGATTACGAGCTTTAGGGGCTGTTTGTTGGAGTTCTCTTGAGTCCTCTATGGATAAAGTTATCAGTATGGATTAATCTGTCTTAATAGATTGAGAATATTTTTGTGCGGTAGGGTATTCTTATTATAAATGGAATGAATGCATATGTTAGTTGGGAGTGGGCAGGTCTGGGAATTTTTTTGTATTTCTGCTCAAAGTCCCCCCTAGAAGCTTACCGAATAAGCCACTTTCTCTATCATTAAGCTACTACGAAACAATCATTTATAGCTGACCAAATAAGCTTTGAGTCTTGTTAAGCTCATTAAGTTGCAAACAAACAAGCCCTCAATCTAATGTCAACTACACCATGTAATCATAATACTGGTCTCTCTCCAGCTGGAGTAATGTTATTCCTCAATTTTTCAGAATACTAGAGAAACCGCACACGCCATCAGGAAATTGCCTTTAAACAAGGCAAAAAGGTACTTGGAGGACGTCCTTGCTCATAAGCAAGCCATACCCTTCACTCGTTTTTGTAGGGGTGTTGGGCGTACTGCTCAAGCCAAAAACCGACATTCCAATGGTCAAGGTCGATGGCCTGCCAAGTCAGCAAAGTACATTTTGGATTTACTCAAGAATGCCGAAAGCAATGCTGAGGTATGTTAGCATACCCAAATACTAACGGCCCATTTGGTTATAGGAATGGAATGGATTGGATTTCATCTAAGGATTTGGATTTGGAATCCTTTTGTATTTGCTTTGTATGATTTGGAAAGTGGAATGGATTTGAATTCCATTATTTATAAGAAAAACATTTAAAATTTTTAAAAAATTATAAAAAATAAACAAATTATCTTTTATTTAACTGATTATTGTATACAAATTCTACAAACCAAATAAGGGATTGGAATGGATTTGAAAAATCCTCTCAAATTTGTTCCATTCCTGCAAACCAAACAGGCCCCAAATGCTTTTTTGTACGCCTTTATTTGTTTTGATATATTTGCTTGGCTGAATAATAACTTTGTAGGTGAAAGGATTGGATGTGGATGCACTTTTCATTTCTCACATACAAGTGAACCAGGCTCAGAAACAAAGACGTAGAACATACCGTGCCCATGGAAGAATCAACCGTAAGATTGAATCATTATTGTTGTATTATATATATATATATATATTTATATTCTTATGATAATAAAAATTGATTTTAACAATCTTTTGTTTTTGCATTTGTAGCCTATATGTCATCTCCCTGCCATATTGAGTTGACTTTGTCTGAAAAGGAGGAGCCTGTGAAAAAGGAGGTAACCTTTAGTTGCTAGAAAACCATCTTATGCTATACACTTTCACTAGATCTCAATGAAGCCATAGATTTTAACTTAGAAGTAGATTTATGAAATTGTTTGGATCCCTTTGCTAGCTAATTATCTTTTTCTCAGAATAAATATTCACAACAAAAAAGAAGTTTAATTTATTATGCTTTCTAGTTAATTAAATGACAATTTTACCCTTGAATCGAAGAAGCAACAAATTTCTTTCTCATATTTAAGGGTAATTATTATAATTTTTAAATAATTAAATGACAATTTTACCCTTAATTTCTTCCCATGCTCTATCTTCGGGTGTGATATGTGTGTTTGGTTTGTTGGAAAACACACTTATTTTTGGACAAACTAAAATAGAAATGTTTTGGGCAGTACACAATATGATAATTTTGTACATTGGTATTAATGGTGACAATGTTTACTTTGATATCTGGCAAAACAAGAAATCTGTATTTCGACGCTTAGGAAAAGTTGCAATTTTCACATGAAAAGGTATATCGAGGAAACGTTGTTTTTGCTAATTTGCAGTTTGTTTATTTTGTAGGCTGAATCTAGGTTGGCAACTAGTGGCAAGTAGAAGAATCCATACTTTTGGATATCAGTTTTGGATTGATTTTATGCTTCATTTTTGAAGACAAATTTTGTTCTATATATTTATGGTTTTGTACCTTGATATTGGGTTTACTTTAATCATGAAGAGAGTTATGGTTTTATGCTGGCTAATGGCATTGGTTTGAATTTTAACCATTTATAGCCATGATGACTTTAGTGTTGTTGTAGATCATAAATGGTGCTTGGTTAGGGGGATATAGAGGGGTGAAGAATGAAAATGAAAAATTGTGTTTGATTTAATATAATTTAATAACTAATTTAGTTGGGTTAATCAAATAAAATAATAAAAGCAGTCAAAAGACTATTATACCCCTTTTTTTATTTAAAAAAGCTAACATCATTGAAAACCCATAGCTTTCTTCTTCATCATCAACCCCTCTTGCTCCTATTCTTCATCATCAACAACTTTGCTTTAAAATTACAAATAATAATATGTGATTAATCATAAAGAATTGATATAATTTTTTTTTTCAAAGTAAGATTAAAGCTATGGGTTTTCAATGATGTTAGCTTTTTTTATATAAAAATAGAGATTAAATTTAAAAAGAAGGGTATAATAGTCATTTAACTGCTTTTATTATTTTATTTGATTTGGAAATGATTAAAAATACATAAAAATAGTGATTTGGGTAAATACGATATTTTGATAGTTTAAGAAGGATATATATGATATTTGTAGATTAGGTTAGGTAAATATGATATTTTGAGTTTTAACAAGGATATACATAAAATTAAATTAACCCTTTTAAGTTGTTGGATGGGTAAAAAAGGTCAAAAAGGTTTTGTAGGCTCTCTGGTTTATGAAATTTAAAAGACTTTGATAAAATTAAAAACATATATTTCTTCAATTAGATTCATCAATGATGTTTGGTTTGTCGATTTATTGGATTTTACCTATACCGCTTTTGAAGAATTTGATCTTTTTGATTGCTATTAATAAAAAAATTTGGTCCAATTTCATTAAATTTTAATTCTATCAGATTCTATTATGTGAACCAACGGCTCTGTAGGGTTTTAATTTGATATGTGTAGTTTAGTTATTTACTAATGTTATCTGATCTCTTTATTTTCGTTCCACTTATTTTGGTAGGACAAAAGAGTAATGATTTTTGTCCCACTCTTTCTGATTATACTACTGTTTAATACGGACCACAAGTTCTTATAGTCTTCTTTCACGTAGCAAACGTACCTTTTGTCGTATACTGATACTTATTAGTGAGACATTGATGCTTCCAAGTTCCAACTGCTTTGTAATCTCTTAACTTGCTTGAGTTTTCATTCTCGTTTAACATATTAAATACAAAAAATCACTGTGTTTTTATCAAGGTTCCAAATAGCGTGAGGCGTGGCGTGACGGCAAACCCAAGCCTCAAGCCTTGGAAGCCACGGCGAGGTTATGGCGTTTTCCAAGGCGTGATTTGTGGCGGCAAAGCTCTATATCATATACAATATTATATACATAAACATATGTTTTTCTATATTACTCAATGAATAAATGGTAATAAACAGTTTATAGTAAGTTATATATCAAAATCTAACAAATAAGACACTGAAAAGGATAAGTTAAATCAAAATATCATGTTACAAAAACCGCACATTACGTCATGACGTGCCTCAAACGTAGCGTGGCGTGAGACACAAGCCTTAAGCCACGGCACGCCATGGCGGCTGTTGTGGCGAGCTTTTTCGAACATTGGTTTTTATTCTTGATTTTGGTCTAAAAATATAATACGGTTTTACGGATTATTTTAAAATAAACTTGTGTATCATTCTAAAAATATTTATAGGGTTGAATTATTAAACCAAACAAGCACCCTCTAATATATATGGAAGCTAAAATAATTTAAATGTTCATTTTACACCATAATTATATGAGAAGCATTTCTCCAAACAAAATCATCGAAAAATAATAACTCTATATCGAATCATGAATAAATTAATACTGGTGTAATTTAATTTTATAAGCTCGTAACAGCATATGCTTAAATATAACTTAATACTAATTATTAAAATTAAGACAAAAATAAACAGTTTGAAATACTTTTAATATATCATTTGGTTGTTTTAATTAAATTGGAAAGTAATTAAATATAGTGCATAAATTTAGTAATAATAAATATTTCATTTACCGAATCCCTATAATAACTAGAGCCTATATTGATTATAAAATTCTATAATTAAATAAAAACCGTTATGACGGTTTTTATCCTCATCATAATAGCGATTAATTGTTTTTTGATTCTTATGATACAATTTTATTTATCCATTAAATCTGAATTTCTGATAGTAACTATTTATTAATAAAGGAAATTGGAATATTAATTGTTGTATAAAGTATTTAACACCAAGAAATTTTAAGATTTTATTATAATATATATGGATAAAATTTCATTGCATAAAAAACAAACTTAACTTTATTAGATTTGATAGAAATTATTACATTACATATATAGAAAACAAATCAAATTTCATTGCCTTTTACTACGTTATATTCACAAATAAATTTCAAAAACTATGAGTTAATTTTATTGAAAGATGCTCCCAAAGATTTTATAACAACCAAATCCATTTTATTTTTGGTTTAAATTACATTTAGTTCAATTTAGAAAAATAAACCGATTAATTTTTTTTTTTTTGAGAAGGTTTATCTGGCCTTTACCCAGACTACATCCTTGCCTCCTTGGAAATGTTTACTGAGAGCTAAGACATGATCCCTTGGGATTAATACTCAGTGGCCACCAATTGCGCACACATGGATTTGAACCCGGGTGGGAACCAAATAATTTATTCATTTGCTAAAAGAACTAATATTTTTCAACTCATACACAACGACTTACTTTGTTACATACGGGAAAAGTTCAGTTGAAAATTGTATTTCATCGTAAACCAGAAAACCATCAAGAGCACGTCACGTTTTCTGTAAGTTCATCCAATTGTGCACGCATGGATTTGAACCCGAGTGAGAACCAATTAATTTATTCATTTGCTAAAAGAACTAATATTTTTCAACTCATACAACGACTTACTTTGTTACATACAGGTGAAGTTCAGTTGAAAATTGTATTTCATCGTAGACCAGAAAACCATCAAGAGCACGCTACATTTTCTGTAAGTTCATTATAAATATTGTAAGAAATTCATATTCATATAGTTATTTGTATCAATATTTTTTTTATTTTGGTTATATTAATATTATTTATTGAATAAAATCAATAAAACTAAAAGTTCGTGCTACAATTATTTCAAAAAAATGAAGATTCTTTTCCATATTTCAACTAAAAATTTCTTGCTACAATTAATTAAAATCCGAAGTGAAATAATATGCATGCAATAAAATAAATAAACCGATTACATTTTCCATATTTCAAGCACTTCCCATAATAACAAAAGCTCCATATTTCTCTATATAATACCACCTTTCAACCACCTTCTAATCATCATCAACACAAACAAAACCCACCTTCTTTTAATCATCAAGATGAACATCAATGGTAGAAAGCAAAACCTTTTGATGTTTCCATGGTTAGGCCATGGACACATTTCCCCTTTCCTAGAACTCTCCAAAAAACTAAGTAACACAAACCTTTTCAACATCCATCTTTGTTCAACTCCCGCTAACCTTGAATCGATCAAAAAGACGTTAGGAGACGACTCGGAGATCCGACTAATCGAACTCCACCTTCCGCCATTGCCCGAGTTGCCACCCCACCTTCACACCACCAATGGCCTCCCACTTCACCTTATGCCAACTCTCAAGAAATCTTTTGATATGTCAACTCCATCTTTTTCGAAAATCTTGAATACCCTTAAGCCGGATTTGCTCGTTTACGACCTTATCCAGCCCTGGGCGGCGGCCGAAGCCGCCGCGCAGGGAATCCCTTCGGTGGTGTTTATCACCACTAGCACCACCATGGCTGCCACCATGTTTCATCTCTACTTACACTCCTCCACGGGCGTTGAGTTTCCATTCTCTTCCATTTACTTTCGTAGCTACGAGTACGTCCACATTTCGGAAATTCTTGAAAGCTCGGCGAATGGTCGAAAAGATAAAGATCGCGTCATGGAGTGTGTTGACCGTTCTTCAAGTATCGTGCTTGTTAAGTCGTTTAAAGAGATCGAAGGTAAGTATGGGGATTACCTCTCTGTTCTAACTGGTAAAAGGATTGTACCAGTGGGTCCACTTGTGGTGGACCCGAATCTTGATACCAGTCAGAACAGTATCATCCAGTGGCTTGATGCAAAAGCTACTGGATCCACTGTTTTTGTTTCTTTTGGGAGTGAGTATTTTCTTTCGGGTGCGGATATCGAGGAAATCGCATATGGGTTGGAGACGAGTAAGGTTAATTTCATTTGGGTATTGAGGTTTCCAAAAGGGGAAAGAAAAACTAGTGTTGAGGAGGCCTTGCCATTAGGGTTTCTTGAAAGGGTAAAAAAGAGGGGTTTGGTGGTTGAAGGGTGGGCCCCACAAACAAAGATTTTAGGGCACAAAAGTGTGGGAGGGTTTGTGAGCCATTGTGGTTGGAGTTCTGTGATGGAAGCTATGAAATTTGGTGTTCCAATTATTGCAATGCCAATGCACCTTGACCAGCCGGTCAATGCGCGGCTGGTGGCAGAGGTCGGGATCGGGGTGGAGGTGGTTAGGGAGGCGGATGGGCGGTTGAGGCGGGAGAAGGTGGCGGCAGTGGTGAGGCGGGTGGTGGTGAGTAAGTTAGGGGAAATTGTGAGGAAAAAAGCCAAGAAAATGAGTGTTGATTTGAAAGCCAAAGGAGAAGATGAGATTGATGGGGTGGCGGCAGAGCTATTGCAACTATGCGGTTGCGGTGTTGAAAAAACGAAAAGCGGAGCTTTAGCAATTGATGGGATGGTGGAATTATTGCAACTAAATGGCGGTGGTGGCATTGGTGGCGGTGTTGAGAAAATGAAAAGTGGATCGTTTTCAATTGATGGGTTGGTGGAGTTATCGCAATTCTATGGTGGCGGCAGCGGCAGTAGCAGCGACAACAGTGGTGGTGGTGTTGCTTTTTGTGCGGTGGAAGGTGAAGTCTGAAAAAGTTATATTTCGAAATTAAAAGATACCGAAGAGTGACAGAAATGCCCTTCAGAGTATTAACTTAGGTTTGGTTTATTTTTTGAAAATACTTTTAATATGATTTTCAAAAATATAAACCCAAGGTTTAGTTTTTTGTTTTGTTTTTATGTTTAAAGAGGAAAAGGCCACCCTCTTTTTGTGTTGGCCTCCCTAATTATCGAATATGAATAAATAACTGTCATTCTCTTATTTTTCCTTTTCTAGCATTCAAAACATAATACGATATGAAACTTTAACATTCTACAAAATAAATAAAACGAAAAACGAAATAGCGTATGTTGTAAAGGATGTTAGATTTTGATCTTAAGTTGACAAATTATAAATTATCGGTTTGTGAATGATTCGGTTTTTACCTTTTTTCCGCTTTTAAACTTTGTTCATTTAAAGTCTTTATTGTTTAAACTTCGTTTCTATTCCTTATACTCGAAAATAATGATTATACTTGATGTTTAAGGAGAAAAATAGAAGTACATTACCAACGATAGGTGAAAACCAAAAGTTCAAAACATAAGGATGAAATTTGTAATTCTAATAAACCACGAGAACGAAAAACAGAATCTACTCTTGATCTATATGTAGATAAAAATATATAGAATAATTAAAATCGATGTTGCCATATTGGTGCACAATAACTATTTCTTTCAAAAAAAAGTAAGGAATTGCTTAGCTTACTCGGGCGATTTACTTACCAATTCAAATCATCTTTATCGTAGTTAGCACTTCCATGTAAATTGTTGCATACATAGTACTACATACCATGTTTATTCAGTTTTTTGGCCCACTTCAAACAAACACAAGCTGAATCTTGTTACAAAATAGTTTTGTTACAAAATAGTTTTCTAAGAAAATCTCGTTAAAAAAGTCGATTATTTTGTGGCAGGTCAACTCCAATATATTTTTTTAGGAATCCGAAAAATGACATTAGGGTGAAGGAAATACCCATCCCTTCCATCGCACCAGTGCCATATCGTCCTTTTTCTTTTTACCCCTTCCATCTTTCCATCCCAGAATAACTCATAATTTTACCCCTCCATCCCATTAACCATTTAAAAAATGGAAAAATAAAAAGAGAAAAACGGAAGAAAGGGAGAATTTTTTGCCCAAAGGATGAACAAGCGTGTGAGGTTGGAAATTTGCAAACCGGAAGCAAGAGGGGTGGCGTTCCATGACGACGAAATGCCAAAAAATCACGCTACGGTTTTCCCGCTCAACAGATCACCGATTCCATTCACCCTTGTTAATCTCGATTCGGGTCAAAAGAAAATCTATATATATATTAAAAGAAGGTTTTTGCTGATGTCATCAAATTGAAATTGAGTGATTTGATTGGTCAATTAAACAAATCCTATTAAATGATGATGTCATAATCTATTTCCATTTTTTTTCCAAAATTTACATACCTAAAATTTCTCATTAATTTATTAGTTTCCCTTTTATAATTTACATTTTGTATCTTTATAATTATTTGATTAAATTACTTATTACCCCTTAGTTTTTCAATTTTCACTTTACATTCTTATCGTATTAAGGTAAATAATGTATATGAATTAAAACCATTTAAGTTTTTTGTTTTTCTTTTTTATAAATTACACCTTTATAATCGTCTCGATGATACCTTCAAAATGAGTATAATATTGAATATTTTTTTAATTTATTTATATTAGTAAATATTAAGAATAGATATAAATTAAGTTGTTTACATTTTATTACAATTCTATGGTTGATATTCTTGAAATTTAAAGATTCCTATTTTTAATCTAAATTTTTTTATAGATTATTTATAAATAATAAAAGTTTATTTTATTTAAAAAGCTATTGTTGATGTTCTTGAAATTTAAAGATTTCATCCTTTTAATCTTACTAATTCTATAGATCATTTATAAATAATAATTTTTTTTAAAACCTTACAAATCAAAAACACTATATAATTTATTTCAGAATCCCTCCCGTTTTAGAATCATTCACGAAATCCAAATCTTTTAACAAAAGAATTTAAGATATTTTAACAACTATTAGATGACTAAAATATTTAATAATAAAGTAAGAGCAATTTTTTTTTCATTTAAATCATTGATTAATTAGAATTATTTTAATAAATAATAATTATCTACTTACTCAATTTCAAAGAAAGCTTTGAATAAAAAAAATGAAAGAAAAGTAATTTAAATGTTATATATATAATTTTCTAAATGGTTATGATTAAACTAAATCATTAATGTTTATTTTATCAATTAACCAAGTCATATTTATATTGCTAATTGGATATTACGTTTGGTTTGTGGTGAATTATTTGTGAACTTTATACTGCAAATGTTAATTCTTATTAGAAACTAAAACAATATGTTTAAATCGTCCGTGTATTACACGGGCCATTAACTAGTTACAAATTAAAAACAAGTGAAACAAAATAAATTCTAAAAAGAAAAGTCAGCTTCAAATATGTATTTACCATAAGTCTACAACATCCAGTAAATGTCCCAAAGTGTTACAATTATAAACTACTCTACTAGATCTCAGATTTTTTTTTGCCTTTTTCTTTCTTTTTTTTGTTCTTATAAATCTCCATTTCTTAAATTACACAACCAATAAATTCATAATTTCCACATAAATGTCACATAATAAACAGTTGCTCAAATTTCACAACCCCAACCTTTTCGGTCTCAAATACGTCGACGACCCCTGCTTCATCCCCGGCATCGCCACCACCTGCTGCCGCTTCGCCCCCTTCACCCGCTCCCTCTCTTTCTCCCTCACCTCCATCTCCGCCTGCCGCCGCCTCAACTCCTCCATCTCCTCCTCCATCGCCGATTTCTCCTCCTTCTGCCGCTTCCGATGCTCCAGCATCGACGTGTCCGAATCCTTGACGGAGAAAAACATCGGCCCCATCTCCGCCAGCCACTGCGGCTCCACCGCCGTCCCGCACTGCATGTACTCCTTCGTCGTCAAAATCAACTCGTGATACACCACGTAATCCGGCGAATACCCGAGCCCGTACAATGCACTACTCGGATGCAAATGGCACGGCATCCCGTTTCGGCAATTAACGTACTCCCCGACACCCTTTAATCTCGCCGCATTATGAAAATAAGCCGAACAAATCGCTTTTCTGACGACATCCCAGTCGGGTCCACACGACGTTAACGGGATTTTCAACGTTTTTAATATATCCAAAAGTTGCGATCGAACCTCCCGAGCCTTCCGGAGCCCTTTGACTTGAAGAAAATGATCGTTACACCAGTCTCCACGGTACTGGTTCGCTTTCCATTGCTGGTAGACGTTGAGTAGCGTTAAGTGATCAGATTCAGGCACGAAGAATTTCTCGCGGGCAGCGTCGCTTTCTTCTGCCCGATCTTTCGGTCGGAAGAAAACAGAGGGTACCGAGAGCATGGAAACGACGGTCAGCACTTCATTCAGACATTCCAATTGTTCTCCCATTAAGAGCATCTTCGCTAAAGGAGGATCGAGTGGGAACTCAACCATTTTCCATCCGAGATCCGTTAAGCCCCCAACGTTATTTAACGCCCCCAAAACCCAGAGCTGGTACATCGAGTTAAGTATATTATCTTGTGGGGGCGGATCCATGAAATCGAAATCCAAAAGATTCTCGATTTTAAGCGATTTCAGCAGCAAAACGACATTTCCGAGATTAGTCCGTTGAATTTCCGGGACAGGTTGCGGGAGCATTTCGTTTTGGTACGCGCTTTCCGTATAAAGCCGATAACACGTTCCCGGCCCGGTCCTACCGGCCCTCCCCGCCCGCTGATCAGCGGCTGCCCGGCTGACCGGAAACACCTGAAGAGCGTCCATACCCATCCGTGGATTATACACCTTCATT
Source organism: Centaurea solstitialis (assembly GCA_030169165.1). Classification (NCBI taxonomy): domain Eukaryota; kingdom Viridiplantae; phylum Streptophyta; class Magnoliopsida; order Asterales; family Asteraceae; genus Centaurea; species Centaurea solstitialis. The sequence continues at coordinate 107,135,506 of CM058041.1, read as the reverse complement.
TTCCCGTACCCGGTATCGATAACGTAAAAGATTCCGTCCACAGTTAAAGATGTTTCCGCAATGTTTGTGGCCACGATGCATTTCCGGGCCCCATCTTCGGGTTTCTCGAAGATTTTCGCTTGTAAGTCGGCGGGAAGTTGGGAGTAGATCGGGAGGATCAAGAGGTTCGAGACGGTTTGCCGAGTGGAAGTGACGAGCTGTTCCATACGTTCTGATAGCGCGTAACAGGTTGCCTCGATCTCATCTTGGCCGGTCATGAAGATGAGGATGTCACCGGGGGCGCTCGTGATGTGGATCGTCATCGCTTGCTTCACGGCAGCTTCGACGTAATCTTCGCACGGGCTTTTGCTATACAGGGTCTGAACGGGAAACGTTCTCCCGGGAATGTGGAAGATAGGAACACTGCAAAAAGTAACACGGGTATTTTAGTGATTTACCTATCTTATCCCATCACACAAGTTGTCCTATCCCGTTACACATACCAAATGCTAGATCGGAACCAGGTACCTGCCTTTGGAACTGGAACCGCTCCAAAATTGCCGATTCCGGAACCCACTGTGGTTGGTTCCAGACTTCCGGTTCCGGTTTCTAAAATACAGAACTGATCGAGACCGGTTCCGGTTCTCATTTTTTGGAACCGTTAATTGTGGGGTACCCAGAATCGGATTTAACAAAAGTTATTTTATTTAATAAACTAAATTTGAAATTATTTTATATGCTCATTGAAATTATTTTTTCAATAAAAAATATTGTTAGATTATTGATTTACTTCTTGCTCGATTTCCTCCCCATCTAATATTTAGTTTTTAGTTTTTATTGGATTAGTCTGCATCGTTTGTAGTATTATTTCATTTTTTAAATTGGGACTTCTAATAGACTACTTAAGAGACTAAAAGTTAATTTTTTATTAGTACGAAATAATATGCTTCCGCTATACATGACTACTTAAGAATGAAAGAAAATTCACCTGCCAAAAAAGTTCGAAAACTTCTGTGCGTTTAGGGTAGCAGAAGTGACAATAAGCTTGAAGTCTCGACGCCTGGCAACTACTTTCTTAAGAATCCCGAATAGTACATCCGTGTTCAATGACCTTTCATGGGCTTCGTCCATCACAACGACCCTACAACAATGCATGCAAATTTAGCAACTCCATAATAATATATTATAAATACGACAACTATAGACATAGAGGGAGATTTAAGGGAAAACCTACAAAAAGAAAAATAGAAACCGAGGCACACCCTTGTAGCCATAAATTAAGTTGTTTTTGGTTTTTATGCACCTTTGAATATTACAAATTACGTCTATGCACAAGTGAATAAGATTCAGATGGAGGGCTACGAGGGTGTTCCTCGGTTTTCCGTTTTTTTAAGGTTTTCCCTTGAACCATATCCTATAGATTATATTGTTATTAAATGCTCACCGGTATTTGTCAAGATCTGCATCTTTCAACGTCTCACGTAGAAGCACACCATCAGTCATGTACTGCGAATGGAAGAACAAAAACAACGTTTTAATATCTTAATTAACGAGCTAAATGATATGATCTCGTGAGAGTAAAACTTAAAATTCAAAATGCCACCAAAAAATATCAAAGTCGGATTTTACCTTTATAACGGTCTTGGGCCCAGTAACGTCCTCGAAACGAATAGCATACCCGACCAAATTGCCGAGCTCGGTTTCCATCTCTTCACTGACTCTTTTGGCGACACTCATTGCTGCAACACGTCTGGGTTGAGTACAACCAACTATGCCGTTTGTCGTATAGCCGTCTTCATGTAAATACTGCCAGTGAAATTACCAAAAAGTATGTATCAAAATAAGATGCAGCTTTACAGTCTGTAGATACATATGCAGCCGATAACAAGCAGTATTGTAAATTAGCGATCGAAAGGGTACCTGGGTCAATTGTGTAGTCTTTCCGGAACCAGTTTCACCTACAACCACCACCACTTGGTTCTCTCGTACCACCTATTCCAGAGTGAATCAATTTAGTCTACTACCAGTGTTACAAGATCGGAAGAAACTATAGCAACACCATGGAGCTAAAAAAACATTTACTATGAAATTTAAGATCTAGTTATTTCATAGAGGTATTAAATAACGTATGAATGATATTTATTAATTCAAAAAGTGTTTGTGATTCAATGAAGTTTAAATTTTTATTACATCAAAACTCATTGTATCTTGCTAATTTATCTATCAAAGCACTGAATTAATTAAAATAAATAAACTCATTGTACACAATACTTGCGAAAATAAATGTTGTATGCTGGCATGATTCATTCTAGCATTCATCGTATGTTACCTATAATCTAGTGTAAAATTCGTTATTTCTTGAAATCAATACGTTTGTTGTACTTTATTCAAAAACAGCGTATCTTGATGAGAAATTGAAACCATTAATTGTTTTCAAGTAGATTGAAATTTTTGAAAGAACAACAAACAATAGAACAATATTTCAATATATTTGTAAAAATAGAAGCATATGAAAATCATACCTGCAACAGTTCATCTCGCACAGAAAATATTGGCAGGTATTGCCGTTGCTGAGATAACGATTTCGACTTGGCAAAATCGCTCACCGCTTGATCACCACCCTTCTTCAGGTGCTGCGCAAACTTCGCATCTTCTTTGAAATCAACTTCACCGTCTTCACCAACTACCGCCGTATCAGCATCAATCTGATACGTAACAACACCAAAAACGTTACACAATATATAGAGTATTAACAAAACTGGCATGAGATCATGTGAGAACCGTCATTTTTGGTGAAAACTGCAAGAAGTGCTTTTAAACCGTTGATCACTTTTAGTCAAATGGTGAATCTTACTTCGGTCAACCACTTCTTACGCTTCTCACCAAATTTGGCACTTCTCGCCGGAACCATCCCCAACAAAACTTGAATTAAACACACTGTTGCCAATGGCGATAAATAGCGCAAAATAACGATAGCGACATGTCCTGCTATTTGGTATATAGCGATAGCGATGGCATTTTCATAATCATTTTTTATTTTTTATTTTTTTTACTTTGATAAATACTAGGATTTTACCTATTGTATTTTGTTCTCTAATATATATAATAGTTTAAGACTTAAGACACTTAGTATTATGTTTCTCTAATATATATATAACAATAGTTAAGTTAATATAAAAATATAATTTATCTTTTAGAAGGCCATCGCTAAATATTAAATAGTGGTCGCTATTTATCGCTATTCGCTACGTAGCATAGCAATAACCTATCGCTATTTATCGCTATTTGCTACTGACAACTATGATTAAACAACAATTATAAATAAATAAAACACGCTATCAACCTGTTCTGCCGTCTTCTCAACACCAAGAATATTACCAAGCTTTGAACCAGCAAGTTCCCAAAACCGCTGACGTGATTTATTCATACTTTGTTTTTCATGAACTTCACGAACAAGGTTGGAGCCTTTTCTTGAAATAATAGCCATATCTGATGTCGGATCCTTTAAAGGCATTACCGGTTCCGCTTGCTTAGTAAAGACAATCCTCCCATCCAAGAACGGAGGCTTTGTATCTGAAACAAATAGCAAATTTTCAGCAAGTTGCTTAACGAACTTAAAATACTGAATTAGAAAGTAAGCATTGAATCTTTTAAAAAAATCGGGATATAGATGTCGTAATTCATACCGTGAACGAGAAGGATAACCCTCCGTTCATCCTCATCTTCAAATTCTGTCTGCACCTCTGTACCTCTGACAGCTCCAGATCTCAGAAGCTGCCGATCCTCCCATTGAGCATTGTCGGCAGTAAGTTGCGATAGCTTTTTGCTCTGAGCAAGTGTCATTGGGGTTCCATCCTTACGAACCTATGATCCACACATGGCACCAAGTTAGACAAGCACGGGGCTGTTTGGCAGTTGCTGAATGGTTTAGTGCTGGATGATTAAGTGGTCAGAATGATTAAGAGACTCTTATGACACTGTGCAAAATGAAATATGGTGGTTTGGTAATTGTTGAGCATGAAATCAGGACTCTGAATGGTTAAGAGACATCCAGGATACTAAGGGGCCATTTGTTTTTTAAAAGTTACCTCTTAAAACTTCTTAAGTCAGAAAATTTAGAGGTCCGCAGACTTAAGACTGTTTGTTTTTTTTAAGGGAAGACCTGAAATCCTCCTACCGTCCGAAATTTTAAGAGGTGCATCATCCACCTCTTACTTTCTAGACGTAAATTTAGACTTCAGACTTCAGACCTCTTAAAAACAAACGACCCCTTAATCATTCAGAGGGTTTTGGAACCATTAAAAGGCAGTCCATTTTTTTTGCCAGACAGGATTCACCTCTTAACGATTCAGAGATTGCCTCTTAATGGAACTGTTAAGAGGTAAACAAACACCACCTTATATTTAGTTATGTTAGAACAGAAGGCAATCAAAACTAAGGTACAAATCCAAATAACAATTCCTCAACAAACTCAGAACGGTCTGCGATGGTCTGCAGTACGGTTAGAATCATGATGACAATTTAGCACATCCATTAAACCTTCATGCAAAGGAAGTGTCGTACTACAAAAGTAGCACACAGTACACGTACCAGTCGTTTCGCAAGCTCTGCTTCTTTCTTCTGAACAGCAGCCTCATCGCCAAGGTAAAATGATGAGCTATCAGCATCAAACAGAGTATTGCCTTCTTCACTGTCATACCTATGATAACAAACCAGGTTAATTTTGAAAATAGAAAGCACCATGTACGTTAAAATAATAAGTAATGATTAAATCGCATTAATATTAGAAAGTAAGAACCATACACCAAAAGGTTCAAAACTAGCAGCAAGCATACAACGATACACTACTTCAATAGGCTTAACTCATCTTTATGACTCCTAATAGTAATTTATGTGATGAGATCAGAACTTCACATAACAGCTGCAATGCATTACAACACATATCCATCTATGCTAATGATATTCAATCACAGTATTGTGTTACGCACCCACTGTTGTCAATAGCAATAAATAGCGCAAATAGCGTAGCGACATCAGCTATAGGTATGCGATAGCGATGCATTCTAATTTTTTACTTGATAAATGCTAGGTTTACTTTTATTTGTTCTCTAATACATTATGTTAGATTAGTATATGTATAATAACTATTTAGAGCTATCGCTAAATATAAAGCGTCGTATATCGTATGCTACTAGCATAGCAGTAAGCTATCACTATTTATCGCTATTCGCTACTGACAACTACGACCGCACCAAAGTAAACACATTACACATTAGCTTCATGTGCAAACACATGCTCACAATTTCACAAAAGAAAAGGAAGATCAATTTATGTAGAGCCTTATCAACACCAAAGGAACATGAGCACACAAAGAGGGGATGAAATAATGTCATTTGTCAAATAAAAATAATGATAAATCTCATTGTCGAAGCTGTTAAAAAAGAGACCCTGGATCAATAATGTCGGATCAGATGAACTTACCATGCACGATCAGAGTTGTACTCCATCTCTAACCGCATACTCTCAGTTATCTCAGTACTCTGAAACTTTTCCTTTTCAAAATCTTCGTTCTGTGTACACCACAAAATTTAGAAAAAAGGTCAAACAAAGAGAGCACATTTGTTCCATACACAAAAGATAAAAGGTAGTGGAAAAAAAAGAAACAAAAGGAAGTTTGATTTTACCTCAGAGGGTAGTGGATTTTCTGCAGAGCGTGGTTGTTGAGACCTTCCACCAGATCTTGAATATGAAGATCTAACAGACCCAGATGCCCTTATCGGAACTGGCGAAGGGCGACACTATCCCACGGAGAAGCGTTATGCCCTGTTGGTGATCCAATAGTAAGTAGTCAGTACAAGCAACCAAGAGTAGAAAGCATAATATCAGAACCATGCGACTAAAAGCAAAATCCAACAGAATTTACCAACATACCGTATTGAGGGGTATTGCCTCCCAGCCAAGGGGAGACTAATCGTGCATCGGGAGAAGCACCAAGCAACATTGGTGATGGGGAAGGCTGATGATGCCTGCTACTAGAACGACCATCACGACGTGGTGTATCTTCCCATTCCCATCTTCCATCGTCCCAATCAGACCTGCCTACAATAGCCAGACGCATGTTCTTAGTTTGTTATAGCGATCAGATTCTGCTCGGACATACAATAGGCATTATCATTAGGGCTGTAAGCGAATCAAACGTTCAATGAATCGTTAGGCGGGAAGTTCGCTTATGTCCATTTATTTAATTAATAAACGAACATGAACGGTTTTGTTCATTCACTTATGTTCGTTTACGTTTTTTAGTTGTTATTACATTAACACATGAAATCATCAATTAAACTGAATTTTTAGAATTCCTTTTTCATCCCTCCCAAATTTAACCGGCCTTTCATTTTGTTATATGTTTATTTTTTTAGGAACCCAAAAGGCAGTCGAATCTTAATGGCCATTGTTTTGTTTTCTTCATTTTGTGTATTGTTGTTTGTTTATGTTTGTTTAACATCTTAATGAACAAACATAAACGAACACGAACAAACACATTCTTAGCGGATCAACATGAACAAAAAATTACCATTCTTTTACCGTTTGGTTCGTTCGTTTGTCCAGTTAATTTAAGTTAAGTAAAATGAACAAACACAAACGAGCCCCCATTCGTGTTTGTTCGGTTCGGTTACATCCCTAATTATGATAAGAACGAGAATATAAAGCTTTTTAAGTTAAAAGAATTGCATTTTCCGCCTATGAGTTAACAATAATGTTTCTGATACATGTACATGTCCTGGCATATTATAGAAATCATTCTCAAGTAATTTACAAAGCACGTACCAGGCGTCCTCCTTGAGCTTTCATATTTGCTTCTCTTATTCCCATACTCTCTGTACTCTTTTCCATGACGAGGTGATTCTGAATACTCCCGCTCATCCCTGTCAGTGCTATATCTCCTTGACCCCCTACTTTCACTTCTCGACTGATCTCTGTAATCACTTCTACGCATGCCATGTTCTGTTGAATCGTGCCTAGAACTTCGATGCTGGCTACTACGGTAACTTCTCGATGAAGGGGTAACATCCTAAAACATGGAAGTATGAAATCAATATCAAGTATGGGTAACCTAATGCAACATTTTACAAAAGAAATAACTTAAATCGGTGAACCAAGATACTGCAAATAAATTGTTTAAATCTTCAGGATTAATAAAAGGCATGTTGCATTAACTAGAAAAAAGGGAATTGATTGCAACCAGATGTTTATCTTGTAAGATAAAGACAGAATTGCATTACCCACTGTTTCTTTTGAATATTAAACACTGTAACGTTAATAATGCACAAAACATATGTTTTGTGCATGCACATCACCTTGAAACTTGTGAGTAAATGAATGGTGATGAATGCAAGAAACACCAACCAGCAACTCGCATTCTATGTGGAACCAATAGTTTTGTATGCAGGGGAGTAAACAAATGAATGCACACATATAGATGATCTACAGTTAACAAGAGGAAGATTAAGATATTCAGGAACAGAAAAGGAAAGATGTGCTGTCTATTGGCAAGCAGTTGAATGCCTTAAAAAACATTCAAGAAGAGTAAGTTCAGAATTTAGATCGTTGCTACTTCTTCATATACATATTCAAAGAATAAACTAATACAAGACCTTTGTCCAAACTAAGACAACCTTTATAGACGAACATGAATAGTTGGTAATCCGTTTGTAGTTATACTTAAAGCAAGTAAGCAACAGTTGAACAAACAAACAACTCATTTACCTAACCAAAAAACAAAATTTTTAACTACAACCAATCTAGAGATGTAGCTGTAACACGAAAACTAACTAATGTTCTTAGACGGAACTTACATGTTCAGACCTAGAGTTAACATGTTGAGTATAGTGGCCAAAAAATCATCATTATCAAAAAGAAAAGGCAAATGAAACAAATTAAGTTATAGTTTCATATTTTAAAACAAAGATGGTAACCACAATCATGAAATGGGAGTATGTTTTAGATTTTACTCATTATCTTCCTCATATTAGCCGTGTATTCATCGATGTACTATCCATTTGAGTAGTCCTCCTCACCATCTGAGTCATGGGCGGAACTATGTGAGGGCAATAGGGGGCCATGGCCCCCCTGTTTTTTCATGTAATTAATATGTATTCATTTGGAGAAGAATGGAAGTATTTTTAGTTTTTTCCACTTAGGTACCTCCTTCTTTACCCATGGTTTTATTTGTTGAATAAAGGATGTGGTTAGTCTCTTGTGAAAAATGAGATTTGAGATAGTATATATTGTGGGTAAAACTTAGAAATTGAAATAAACAATGATTTAGTGAAAAAAGTTGAAAAGGAACTCTAGATGTTAAGGAAATTAATGTTGTTGATCTTAATATATATGAACGAGATCCTCGTTTATGTCTTCAAGTTTACACTATAACAAAAGTGAAAGCATCTAAAAGTGTTATAATAGCTTTATAAGACGCCTTTGGCTTCGTAACAAAATTTTAGAAACTTTTGAAACAAAATGTTGTAGTAGCTAGTTTATGACACTTTTGGGTTAGCTTTGGCCCCCTAGGTAAGATAGCTTGTGTTCCGCCACTGATCTGAGTTGTCCACATTGTATAACATCTTGCTTAATATTTTGAATCAGCAGTATGTGCCACCAACTGGACGTAGTACACAGAGGCATATATGGAAGAAAAGAAAATAGAAATTGAGTTAATGTATCCTTTTGGTTTGATGTGATATTTAGGGCTTCTTTTCTTTCATAAATTCAGCGCTATCATGTAACTTTCACCCCCGTTGCCATATGGAATTAATAAGATGGGAAAAAAAAAGGTACTCCTTTAGTAATGGGTTAGTGCATTCATAAGTAACAAACTAACCAAGCATGTCTTTCCTATTTCATTGATTCCATTCCAGCATCAAATCTAGTCAACCAAAAACGGACTGCATCTTAGGGTTCTTATGTTCCGCAAGGAAGTTGTATCATCTAAAATTACACTGGGATTCATAACAAAGTTCCTTCAACACAAGAATGGAATTGGATTGCAAGGTTAAAAACTTAAAATATTAAGCAGCAATTTTGATCATGGCCACTATAATATGCACTCTGTTTATATGTTTTAACTAGTTAGCTGGCGTAGAACAGCAAAACATACCTCAGAATTATAATCTGAACCATGCCTAGCAGATGTGCCACCAACTCGTTCTTCTTCAGTGATTTGACTTTCTGCAACATTAAGAAACATTACAATTAGATAAGATTATATAAATAACTTTATCTTTATTCTTAGTAGCACAAGATTCTTCTGCAGACTGCACTACTTTTGAATGATCACTTAATGAGTTAAAGTAACCAGTTCTTTGCAAAAATCTAGCCCCCATCCCCCACTCTTGGCCTAGATTTTTCTTGTTTGCTATTTTGGTCCCTCTCGTTTAACCCCCGGGCTATCTACATTTTGCAGCCACTAGTAACCAATATACAAATTGGTAAAGAGATCGAGAAACAATGGACATAAAGAAAGTCGAGAGCAGTCTCAAACAGACATCAAGAAAAATCCAAATAGAATAATTACCCAAATCAGATGTCTTGCTCCCGCTAGAATCACGGTATCGTCTGCTTGAAAAATTGCGTCCACTGCTGGATACACCGCTTCCAGCTTCATCTAGACCTGTGAGCACCGATGTAGATTTTTCCACATCTTCGTCTTGATATGCCATCATAGAAGAAGCTTTTTCTCTAGGAACTTTAAACGATCCTTCAACATGGGATGCTCCCCGTTTTTCAATTGCAAGAACATCTAACCCTGAATTCATAGATAAATTTTGTATTTCAAAAGATAAGGTAAAGAGTGACTCCTCAGAATGCAGTAATGTTAACCAGCAAAAACTCAAGCAAGAAATGAGCTATGGTAGATGCAGGTACAAAAAAATAAAAGAAGAAGAGTATCATTTCAATAAATACTTTGAAGCAAGATGATCAATACCGATAGCATTTCTTATGGTCAATTATAAAGTGTTAACAAGTGACTGAATCCAATACAAATCACATTCCCACATGCAACCATAGGACAATGAAGTGGAGGAGAAATGAAATACAAGTACAAATATGACATGGAACTTGCAAAATATCAGTAAAGAAAAAACCCAAAATAATTACTAGACCTAAAGATCTGGTTGTATCAACAATCAACCGGACTGCAATGGGCAACAAAAGCCTTCATAAATACAAACTTGCATAGACACTTACAAGGTGCAATGCAATTATGCAAACACTCTTCCTTTCCTGATAGACAACTAAACACACTTTCCCTTTCATGTCAAATGAACTAATTTCAACTTTCAATATTGATGCAAAATACTAAAACATCCCAATAAAAAGTTCATAGATACACATTAAATCTGTTAATAGGTTCTACAAAAGAGATAGTTGTTAGCTTTAAGTCAGCAAGAGTCACTAAAACCCTTAGCAGTTTTCATTGAAGATATACGGTTCTTATCTCAGGGCAGAACAACGCAACATAAACCATTTCGGCTTTAAACCTTCCCACAGGATACCAACTCCCAAGCCACTTATCGCAGACACAAAATCAGATAGACACGGCCATATTAATCAAAAAAAAATCCAAATAAGTTCCACTGTATCAATTTACTGACCTAGTAATGATTTCCTCTCAGGCGCTCTGAAGACAACCCTATCTTTCCCAGGCAACTGCAATCCACCACCACCGGTTGCATCAGGCTCCAGCATTTCCTTTGTCTTGTCTATATCAATTGGATTCTGTAGTAACAAATTCAAAATCAAACAAGTTTATAACCAATAAAAAGATGAATCATTGTCCTTTAGTTACAAAAATCCCCTAGTTCACATTCTATACTAACCTCCATGATTTTGCTTTGATGAAGAAGCTACAACACAGCACCAATCAGCAGCAAATAACCTACCTATAATCAATCAAAATCAACACAGATTAATAAGCAGTACTAAAATCCATAATTCTAATAAACTATACCCTAATCTAATGTTAATGTACTAAAATTACTTCACAACTTGCTCTGAATATGCAAACTCGATGAGTTAAACAATCTATCCGGAATTTAAAACCCTAAAAAACAAACTCCAATCGTATCGCCTGGTTTAACGATTCTAATTATCAGTAAATCGTTAATTGATACTTCAAACATGCAAAAGATATACCTGAAATCGTTGATTATATCGTTGAAGAACTGTGGATTGGTTGAATCGTTGATTATTAGGGTTAGGGTTAGGGTTTATGAAGTGAGATTGAAAGGCGATTTTGGTGTAGTAAATTAAGGTCACCAGATTTATCGAGAAACGACGATCGTTAACAGCAAAATCCGGCGTTTTCTATCATACCCCTAAAATCTAAAGTCGGTGTTTGCTATCAAAGGTTTTGAGAAATGACAAGAAACCCCCTACACTTCTACGCTTTTACATTATTGTACCTTTTATAAACTTTTTAAGGGGGTGCTTGGTTCGTTTTAGGGAATGGGAATGAAAATAAAAAAATGGAAATGCAGGAGAATGGGAATGAAAATGGGCATTGTATTGATGCTGCTTGGTTAACCCACTATAATCAATGAAAAATTGTTTCGTATTAAAAAAATATTGAGTAAAATACATTTTTGGTCCCTATGGTTTGACAAAAGTCTCACTTTTGGTCCCTACAGTTTAAAAAGTACACTTTAGCCACTACAATATGCTATTTTGTCCAACTTTGGTCCCTCTAACTAACAGCTGTTAAGTGAAACCGTTAGTTAGGGTTGATTTGATATTTTTTTCATTTTCTTCTTGTTTTTACTTTAATAATAACCACAAGGACCAATACTGTAATTTACTCTATTTAATATATATATATATATACACACACACACACACACACACCTCCTTCTTCTTCTTTACCCACCACCATCCACCTACCACCACCACCTCCTTCTTCTTCACCCACATCTTCATTATCATCCACCACTACCAGCACCACCCACCTTCTTCTTCACCCACATCTTCATCATCCACCACCACCCACCTATCACCACCACCACCCACATCCACCTCCTCCACCTGCGCCGACCTCCACCTACACACCTTCAAACTCTTCCACCATCTTTTGCAAAGAACTCAAAAAACAAGAACAACTAGCCAAACCCTAACAAAACCCCCAATTTTAAACAAACAAAAATTCAGTAATTCCCACCTTCCAATTTGATTAAAAAAACTCAAATTTTCAACTTAATACCTGCAAAACTACATTCAAGAAGCAATTATTTCCAAGATTTCTCAATCCAGGAACTGCCTACAATTCCTCCGGCGAAGATTTGCTCTCCGACAACGGCCATGATAACAAATTGCTGAAGCTTCTTCTTCCTCTGTCGTCTCTTAGGGCCAAAATCAAACCAGCAACACTGAGGATGCTACTGGCTAAAGAGATTTGAAACCCAGATGAAGTAACCCAGTGGGCGTTATGGGAAAAGCTTCTCAACCCGTGTCTGAATGAATTAAACAGTGATTGAACATTCACATCGCCGTTGATCTTCATAAGCATCAAATCTGTGTAGGTGGAGGTAGGCCGCAAGTGGTGGTCGGTGGCAGGTGGAGGTGGATATGGGTGGTGATGAAGGTGGGTGGTGGTGGATGATGAAGATGTAGGTGAAGAAGAAGGTGGGTGGTGCTGGTAGTGGTGGATGATAATGAAGATGTGGGTGAAGAAGAAGGAGGTGGTGGTGGTAGTGGGTGGTGGTGGTGGTAGGTGGATGGTGGTGGGTAAAGAAGAAGAAGGAGGTGTGTGTATATAATATATATTAAATACAGTAAATTACAATATTGGTCCTTGTGGTTATTATTAAAGTAAAAACAAGAAGAAAATGAAAAAAATATCAAATCAACCCTAACTAACGGTTTCACTTAACAGCTGTTAGTCAGAGGGACCAAAATTAAACAAAATAGCATATTGTAGTGGCTAATGTGTACTTTTTAAACTGTAGGGACCAAAAGTGAGACTTTTGTCAAACCACAGGGACCAAAAATGTATTTTACTCAAAAATATTTTTCTCTACTTTGAAAATACAAAAGATGTTCCATTTAACATCAAAAGATGGAATGATATGTGGAAAAAGAACCAAGTAGAAATAAAATTTTCATTCCCCCCAATTTGGCCAGGAATGAAAATTAATGGATCTGCAGGAATGATTTCATTATATAATATCAGACCAAGCAACTGTTTTCATTATCATTTCCATTCCTGACCCTGCAATACCTCCAACCAAGCGCCCCCAAGTAAAGTTATTTTTGGTCTTTAACATTTCTCGATTTCAAAAGATATCATCTCTGAACTTTAAAAACTTGGATTTTGACGGTTTTAATCCTTTTTTACGACCATTTACTTTTTTCGTTTAGTCAATTGGATGAAGGGTATTTTTTATCATTTTGATTTTTAAACATTTTTCTCGTTAATAAATTTAATTTATTATTCAATAATCTGATTATCAGTAAATTCTATTTATAATTAAGCTAAATAAAAAGTAACTATGAAACTTGCATTTAAATATAATCCTACTACTAAACCAACTATAAGCTGATAAATAATAACTATGCTTGAAAATCTATTTTAAACTAATTAAAAAATAAAATAATCAAATATTCAAGTAAAAGCTATTTGTCCGGGACTAGTCAAGAGACTCACACGACCTTGTACGCGACCCAAGTTGTAGTCAAACTTCGAGCTTCTTTCGATCTCGCCTTTTTCTTTCCCAAATATCAACGGAGAACTCTCTAATCCTCTATGTATTTGTATAATATTTTTAATTTTTTTTCAAATAAATTTTTCTATTAACTATTGTATATGACATTATTTGAAGAAAAAAATGACCAGTAAACATAAGTGTCCTACAAAAAGCACGTTTGTGTAGCATTTTTCAAAAACATTCTATAAGATTAGCTAATAAGAATTTGTTTATTTTGAAAAATGTTCCAAAAGGCTTGTTACGACGTTAAAAGGCGTTCTATAAATTTATTATAACATTTTTAGATATAACGTTTTTTGAAGATTGTCCTAAGAAATTGCACAAATTTTAAAAATTACTTGAGTCGTTTTAAAAGTACCGATAAAACTTTCCTAAACGGTGTAATTTACAAAATAAAATACACATTGTTAATGTATTATTATTTAAACTTGTCATTAATTATTTAATATGATAAGTGTATAAAATAAAAAATATAGAAAAAACAACAAAAACAAACAAACAAATTATATGAAAAAATGTAAACTACTCTACAATTTACTAAGAAAACAAAGGAAAAAGGAAATGTAGAAGGACCAAAATAGTATTTGAACTAACTAACTTTTATAACTAAAGTTAGTTAGAGGGACCAAAGTTGAAATAAAAAGAAAATCATGATGATCAAATTTGTAATTAGTTTTGAAAAGGAAGCAAACCTAGTAATGAGTACAAAACATAAGGACTAAAAATGTAATTTACTCAACTCTACAATTTACTAAGAAAACAAAGGAAAAAGGAAATGTAGAAGGACCAAAATAGTATTTGAACTAACTAACTTTTATAACTAAAGTTAGTTAGAGGGACCAAAGTTGAAATAAAAAGAAAATCATGATGATCAAATTTGTAATTAGTTTTGAAAAGGAAGCAAACCTAGTAATGAGTACAAAACATAAGGACTAAAAATGTAATTTACTCAATCTATATTATTAAAAAATTGCTGGCTATGGGGTTCGAACCCATGCGCACTTATGTGCAGAAGATCTTAAGTCTTCCCCCTTAACCTCTCGGGCAAACCAGCTTTTTGTTTGTTTTCATCGTTTTTTATCTTTTATATTATATATTTCTATCATTAATTCCCCACCTAATTTCAATTTATAGTTTTCCCCTTCCTATTTGTTTCCATTTTTTATTTTATTGTATAAACTAGGTAATTTTTAAGGGCCATGCGGAGCACGACCATGATGAGTTAATAGGTTGTACGAGAATGATGGTAGAATATTATGATGTGATGGATTATTCAAAGTACGACATCGTAATGTTTTCAAATACGCATGTACACATAGGAAACATGAACGGGTTGACAGGTTGACACGCAAAACCATATACCAATCAGAACATGGTTAATGAAATAAACAGATTGACGGATCAGGAAAATCAACCCAAACTCATTTATCTTCATATGGTTCGTGTGTGTATTTCGTGTTGTGTCAACAATTGTCATCCCATATGTGATTTTACACATTGCCGAAGTTTCTTGCGTTCCCGTAAATAGTTACAGTTCCCGTATGAATAAAAAAAGATGTAGAGGGGTGACATTTATTAAAAAGTTAAAAAAAAATAAATAAATAAATAAAAACAAAGAAAATCCCACAAAAAACTCACAAAAAAATGTGGATGGGTTGGCTTTCATATATAATAAAGAGATAAAGATATTATTGCGAAAATCATTTCAATTTGTGTATTCATTTGTATTATAATCTTACAAATGTACTAATGGAAGCAACAATGTTTTCAGTCTTGGTTTTTAGTTTTATACTAGCTTGATTATCTTAATCTCGACAACTATATATTCTTGTTCCAACTACAATTTATGATTTAAAATGTTTTGACTCAACGAGCCATGAAACCTTTTATATCTATACCATGTTCGTAATTATATTGGGTAATAGATTTTACAAAACTTTATGAAAAATGTTCCAAAGTTATTACGAAATCGTTGGGTTTGTAAAACAGTGACAAACATCTAAATTATGAGGAAAGAAAATACATGTATATATCTTAAATACTTAAGCAACTTTTTTTTTAATCTCAACGTGGTCTACGAATCAAAAGTTATGGCATCTCGATGTTTACTGCAATATATTTACAAAATGTTTTATGAACATTTGGAATATAAAACAAGGTAAAAAGATATCTTTTAACACAAAACATGGAGTGCCGTTATATCAAATAAAAAATAATCAAATCAAATTATAAGAACCATGATTTACACAAAACTATAAGAAAATGTTGATATACTTTTAACACAAAACATGTTCTGCCATTTCTTAGTTCCTTTTATCATTTAAAAGGATACTAACATTATATTTTTTATATTATAAATAAGAGGTTGTTTAGCAGTTGCTAGATGGTTTGGTGCTAGACGATTAAGTGATCGTGATGATAAATAGGTTCTTATGTTATAGTACAAAATGAAATATGGTTGTTTAGTAATTGTTGAGAATTAAATCAGGGTGCTTAATCGTTAAGAAGACACATGATATAAAGCAATTTGAAGAGTTCTAAAACCATTAAGAAGCAAAAAAAAAATGCCAAACAAGATTGACATCTTAATTATGGTGTTGCCTCGTATTGGAATTGTTAAGAGGTAAACAAACAACCCCTAACATATATATCAACCTCGACCCTTCCCATTGAGCACCACCTTTGTTCCACCTTATTCTATCTTTTTTTTCGCAGTTACCATTATGCTCCAATCTAAAATACTCCCTTCATCCTGTTTGCAACCATCGTCGCAGCTAATCCACTTCATTTGCACCATTATCTACCACTCTGCAAGTACAATGATCTCCCATTTGATCCCTGCTTATTCTTCTTTATTACTTCCCATTCCCTCACAGTTTCATGCATATATCAAGCATGTCGTCGTACTAACACATCACAACGCTCCATCCATAAAACTTAGGCCATCCTTAACGGGGCCGGTAGGGGAGCCGGTACCGGCGGTAACACCGACGTGGTGAACCGGTACGGGACCGATAGAGGCCCCAACTGGTACCCCTATGCCGGTCTCTCTCCTACGCCACACCCACCCCCATCCCACCCACCCCACCCCACCTTTCTCTTTATCTCTCTCTTCTTTTCTTTTTTTAACTAAATTAATTAGAATGGTATGGAATTGATACGGGTAATGATGGAATGTTAAGGCGGTGGTAAGGTGGTGGTAAAGCTGATGTGGCGCTGAGGTGGCAGCTGGTATGGGTGGTATGGTTAAGGATGACCTTACATTTCATCATCCATTCATGCCTCTAAATGTGAAAGTAAAAATAAAACAAGGCTAAAGCAACGCATGCTATCTACAACATAAAATGGATCATCAAAGGAATGGATATCAACATCAATATAGAACACATGCAAGTTGATTCATATGCTTTCGTCCACCATTGAGATCTATCTCTTATATTGGTGAGCTCACTGTACATTACACATCCAAAATCACTTCACCAAATGACACCTATCTTGTTTCTTGTCATATCTAATCATTCACAACAAGTCCAAACAAAATATTACCCCATATACTACCACATTGAATGCATTTTTTTTTATGAGAAAGACACGCAATGCTCCCACACACTTCAAGCCAACAAACTAAAACCTTAACGATTAAAAACAAAAACCTCAAATTCTCGATATCCGTAGAAGAAATTCAATTTTCTCAAAGCTTCACTGGGTATTAGAAACTATATGATAATTCACGCAACGATAGCGGTAAAATGGAGACACGGTGACAAACAAAGAAAAGACAAAAAATCGATAACAAATTATTTTTAAGAAAGTTAATTAGAGGGACTATTCTTAAATCAAAATCCAAACTCTAACGACCATTTAATAAATTTATATAAACCACAAAGGACCAAAATTGCAGTTAACTATAAACAAATACACAAATTATAAATTCGTTATTCATTGTAAAATTTCCCAAAACCCTTTTCTCAAAATTCAAATCCATCCCCAAAAACCCTTGGTGGTTCTCAAATTGGAGCCAATTCAAAATCATCAATTTCAATTTCGAATTCAAAACCATTTGATTTCAAATTCATCAATGGCTAACCTCCCAATTCTGCAATTTGAAGACAAGATATTGGAAACTGTGGATCAAAACACAGTGGCAGTGATAATTGGGGAGACTGGTTCAGGGAAGAGCACTCAGCTCTCTCAGATTCTACACAGAAGTGGCTACACCAAGGCCGGGATAATCGCCGTCACCCAGCCCCGCCGTGTCGCCGCAGTCTCCGTTTCTAGGTAATTTTGTTGTCACAAATATATATATATATATATATATATATATATATATAGAGGGATTTTCTTTTGTGAACTTTTTTTTGGTGTGAACTTGTGAACTTTCTCCAAAAAGATGATTATATGATGAAATTGGTTCTTGAAGTTGTTTAATATGATGAAATGGGTCCATGGTTCATTTTCAGTCATATGATACATTTTTTGTTCAAATTGTTTCATATTTCGATGGTTTTACGTGAAATCAAAAAGTTTCATAAAAATATATGAAACATTTTCATAAGAATGAAAAAGTTACGTAAAAAATACCAAAATATGAAACATTTTCATCAAAAAATGAATCATATAATATAATTTCATCATATTAAACAATTTCATGAATCAATTTCATTGATTTAACCTATGAAATCGTCGTTTTGGAGAAAGTTCACAAGTTCACACCAAAAAAAAAGTTCACAAAAGAAAGTCCCTCTCTATATATATATATATATATAGGGGTGGGTTCAAATGTGAACCACTTTTTGGTTGTGAACGTGAGGACAACCGAGAGCGCGACACGTGGCAGATGACTAGGCGCCACGTCAAGTCCACGGCGGATGACTAGGCGCAATTCATGGGAGGGCATTGAATTAAAGAGGGGGACCACACTCAAAGTCGCCACGTGTCGCGCTCTCGGCTGTCCTCACGTTCACAACCAAAAAGTGGTTCACATTTGAACTTTTCTCTATATATACATATAATTATATATTATATGCGTGATTGTGATGAATCTTATTGTCGTTAATGTTAAAATTTCGACTCGTGTGTGATTACATGTTAAAATTTTATATTGATGTGTTGAAACGATTTGAAAATAGGAGTTCTGATGATATCGTAAATCATAATGTTGGTGTAAGATTGCAATGAGGTTAAAGTGTATTTGCAATTGAAAAGTATAGAAGAGTTTTGCAGGCTGCAGCCATGGGGTAATTTGGGATCATATACTGTAAAAGAGAAGAATTGTTTAATGAGTAACTAGTACTGTTAGAACTAAGCCACTGAGGAGTACACACACACACACACACACACACACATATATAGAGAGAGAGTAGAATGTAAGAATGAGCTCAATTACCACCCACCACTATTGATCTGAACCTCCGTCGACCACCACCATTCTTAACCACCAGTTTGAACCACCAACGCGACCACCACCGTTATAAAAGGGATATTTTGGTCGTTTATCATCTATTCATTCCAATTTAGAGGCTACATTCTATCAACCAAATAGGCGAGTTCCAAATCATAATAGATCCATTTCAATTCAACGTGTGGTCAAATTCCATTCCAATTTTTTCAAAGTCAAATCTCTTTGACAAATTCCATTTTTTCAGAAAAAAAGTTATGTGAAGCAAACACACCCTAAGTATGGTTACCATGGAATACCAATCAATAAGGCTTGTTTTTTTTTTTTTGGAAAATGCAAATAAGTCCCATTCAACTTTTGATCCAAGTAAGTAAGATTATCAGCTCGACATCTACTAGCAAGAACCAAGTAAACAAGTGAAAGTAGAATGTAAGAATGAGCTTTGATGGTCGTGAATATAACTTGGTTTTTATTTGTTTCTTCTTAACATGAACAGAAGGGTTGCACAGGAGCTTGGTGTCGGACTGGGTGAAGAAGTTGGTTATGCCATAAGATTTGAGGATAGGACTTCAGAGAGAACCTGTATTAAGTAAACTGACTTATTTCTATAAGTTCAGTGGCCATAATGCCACTATTTTCATTCTTACAGTTACATTAGCTATGGCAAGTTATGCTGATTTTTAATTATGATTTATGAATTCATGTGAGGCCAGGTATCTTACGGATGGAGTACTTCTTCGTGAAAGTCTTTCTGATCCTGAGCTGAAACAGTATTCAGTTATCATATTGGATGAAGCTCATGAAAGGAGTCTAAACACGTAAGCCCTCATGCTCTATACAGTAACTTAACTTGAAATGTGTAGACAATGAGCATTTAGATTTCTGCTCCCTTTTCTTTGTTTTTTCATAGTATTTGATTATCTTGGATTCTTGGTAGAAGTTTTTGTTAAAGATATCCAACCTTTTCTTGTGCCATTTTTTATCATGTCTCTTGCAATTTCTCGTATGACAAGCAATTTGAAGTACCGCCACGTTTTAAAAGATTCACAGACAATCTCACCTAATCTATGAAAGTATTTGTCTCTAGGGATATATTGATGGGGCTGATGAAGCGTTTGATTAGACTCCGTGCCTCCAATTTGAAAGTTTTGATCACTTCGGCTACTCTTGATGGCGAAAAGGTGTCAAAATTTTTCTCTGATTGCCCTATCCTGAATGTTCCTGGGAAATTGTTCCCTGTAGAAATATTATATAGTTCAGAGCAACCAAAAAGTTACATCGAGTCTTCTTTGAGAAAAGCTATTGGTAAGCGCACAACTTCTTTCTCCTCCATTCATAAAACATTGGGATTGTTCTATTTGTTTTGTACTTGCACTTAGCATTTCATAGTTATTGGATAATGTTCTAATCTGCATCATAACATTTACCATTGCTATTCCCCTTTTATTATCTCTTATGCTATATGAAATAACTAATTGCTACTTCTTGGACTTTATGTTAACTCTGTTATAGACATACACGTTAATGAGCCAGAAGGGGACATTTTGATATTTATGACTGGACAGGTAATTTAAATTTCATGCTTTACAGTATTTATTTCTGTTTTGATAGTTCATGTTCTCCATATTGTACTATGCTATCTTTCTTGGAAAATGACAAGGTTCCCTTAGGATGACATAGAGAAGTTGGTATCAAAGTTGGAGGAAAAAATTCGAAACCTTGAGGCAGGATCTTGTATGGATGCCATAGTCCTTCCGCTTCATGGTTCTTTGCCACCTGAAATGCAGGCAAGTTGTTCGTTTTAATGTCCTTGTAGTTCGCTTACAGTAGTATTTCTCTGACCCAACCCAAGTGTCACATTTAGTTCTGATCTCTTCTATTTTTTCTCATATAACCATTCCTGTTATAATTAATGATGCTTTACTGGCCCTATGATTCTGCAGGTGCGAGTGTTTAGTCCTCCACCCCCAAACTGTAGGCGTTTTATTGTGGCTACAAACATTGCTGAAACGTCTTTGACTGTTGATGGTGTTGTGTAAGAGATTCTATTCTTGCCAGAAAGTTTGTTACTTTGTCAACTTTGATATCACTAATTGGTTACCTTGTAGTCTAATCTATGCTAAAATGAAAACTTGGTTTTACATTGCTAATCATAGTTCATATTTTTTATTCGTAAAGGTAGATTTTTAGGTACTACACTTTCCTGGGCAAAAAGTAATACTTGGCTTTGTTTTGATGGCCAATTCACTTTCTTTTATTGGCTATATTATTCGGGGAAGACTCTGCCCATTAAAATTACCCTACCTTCAACGTAACTAAAGCAAATTGTATCTATTTTTGAGATTACAAGTGCGTATTGTTTGTTTATTTAGTACACTGATAGCAATTTATCAAGCTATATAACTGGTCAGTCTTGGACATTTTTGAGTTTGTGCTGGAAAGATCGTATATTTTTTGTTGTAGGCGAGTGGTAGAAATGAGAGGGTGAAAATTACAATAAATATGAATTTAGAAGAAAAGAGGATAATAAAGTTGATTATGTGGACAGTTGTTGCAAGGGCCATGTAATGTGGAGCTTTTAATTTACCTTTTCTCTGTCTGGCATCTAAGTCTTTTTTACATTGCTTTGTGCTTTAAAAAAATGTTACATTAAGTTCCCTCTATCTAACTTTTTTCACAATATTGTCAAGGGTAACTTGTTGATTGTCTATTCATCTCTTTTCCCGTTATTGATGATTAATGTTCTTATATTGAATGGCTATAATAGGTATGTTATTGACTCTGGTTATGTGAAGCAGCGACAATATAATCCATCAAGTGGGATGTATTCCCTTGATGTTGTTCAGATTAGCAGGTAACAATTGATGGTGTTTATTTTATTGAGCATGCTTTCTGACAGTCTAAACATTGAACACACGTTTCTTTCTCATTCATCACATCGTTATTTTTATTTACTTACTTCGATGAAAATTCATTCTTATGTAACTATCCTACATCCCTACTGGTGGTTTACATCATCTTTTGGGAATAGAAGTCCGTTAAAAGGGTAATTTAATTGCAGGGTGCAAGCAAACCAACGAGCAGGACGAGCTGGAAGAACAAGACCTGGGAAATGCTATCGTCTATACCCGTCTGCCGTTTACCATGACAATTTGCTGGAAGCTACAGTCCCTGAGATACAACGGTCTTCTCTAGCTGGCAGTGTTCTTTATTTGAAATCATTGGACCTTCCTGATATTGATATTCTTAAATTTGATTTTCTTGATGCGCCTTCGTGTAAGTCATTTTCTATGTATTAACTGTCTAATGGATTACGTTAGGGTCTTCTACCAGCTAATAGAATGCCGTATCATGGCTTTTCTGCAGCTGAAACTTTACAAGACGCTCTTAAACAGTTGTTTCTGATTGATGCTATTGACGAAAATGGCACCATCACGGCTATTGGAAAAACCATGTCAGGTATTCGATTTACTCGTAATCGAAGTCTCGTTATATCAGCATGCCAAATTTAAGAGCCTCTCCGACTATGCTAAAATGGCAAAAAGGGGATTTTAGCGTTTTGTTGCTCCAACACTGTGCTATCCTCTATGCTAAAAGCCTAAAATAGAGAAAAGAGGAGAGAGATCGTAAATTCTCTAAATTTAGAGAAATCTATAAATGGCGAGAAATGATTATGTTAATACTCCCACCAATAGGGAAAGGAACAGAAAAACCACAACTAAGCTAAAAAATTGATCAGTGGATTATTTAAATCTGTCACACTATATATTTTCATTGCTTTGATAGACTCTAGCTACTTACAATTTACTGTTCTTTCAACAGAGCTTCCTTTAGAACCTTCGCTTGCAAGGACTTTAATTGAGGCAAATGAGTATGGTTGTTTATCACAAGCTTTGACTGTAGCTGCTATGTTATCAGTGGAAGGTACATTGCTTCCGGGACGAAGGTATGCTTCTGAGGATGTTACTTAAATGCATTATTATGGATGGTTGGATTTTTTCCCCCCACTCTGAGCAAATTTGTGATGCAAGTTAGAATTTCAAATGATAGACGTATTGGAAGATGATGCTGCCTGTTGTGACAATGTAAAAAAGATGTACAGATGCATGCAAGTGCCTCCGCTTGCATCATGGTCTGATAGCACCAATTTGCATATTAGAATCAAGAACTTTCTTTTTTATGTCGTTCGTCTTTGTTTCCCATTTTTACAGAACCAGAAATAGATTTCTCTGGCACGTTGGTATGTTACAGAATCAACAATCATGTTCTTAAGTTTTTAATTGTTATTTGAAGTTACCTGTTGACATATATAGCATGATTATGGGTTTAAACGTCTTAAGTTTCTGCTTTGAAATGTATGCTTGTTAATAAGTCCATATCCATTACTGGTAAAGGATTAGATCTGACATCATATGTCTCAACAAGATGCCTTTTTATACCAGACCCGAATGTATGTTTCGTAAATATTCATTTTACTTTTTCTTGATTCACAGCAAGAGCACAGACAAGAGCACAGACAAGAAGAGAAAGCATCCTCCTTCAGAACTTCCTGATGGTTCGGGTTGGGGTGATCACATCCAGTTACTTCAAATCTTTGAGCTATGGGATCAAACTGATTATAGTATTGACTGGTGCAAAGATAACAACCTACAGGTAGCTTTTTTTTCCTTCCGCTTTCTTTTTGAAACAAGGGTTTAATATTGTGTTAAATTAAATATAAGAGTAAATTGCGGTTTTCTTCCCTATGGTTTATTAAAACTTGTGATTTCCATCACTATGGTTCCGAAGTTGTAGCTTTCATCTCTATGGTTTGTAATTTATTGCTATTTTCGTCTTTATGATTTACAACCTATTGTGGTTTTGGTCCTCGTGGCTTAATTTTTTTTACTGGGATGAAAATAGCAATAAGTTACTAATCATAGGAATGAAAATGGAAATCTATAACCACAAGGACGGAAATAGAAATTTATAACAAACCACAGGGACTAAAATGGTAATTTACTCTTATTTTTGTTAAAATGATCAAAACATCAATAAATGGCATTCGATGTGTTGTGTACTTACTGTGTTGTATGTTTACGGTTAATCTATGTAAAGATATTGCATGTTTTAGCCATTGTTTTCTTTTCGAAAGAAACCTCTTATTCACCACTTATGTCTTACCGGATAAGAGGATAGATTTATAATCTTCTGCTTTTTTAAGTGATAAGAACATAAAACCTCTCACTGTCCTCTTATTGGCCAAGAGGTAAACTTATGTCTTTTTAGCTCTTAACATCCACTTATCTCCCAAAAACATAAAAAATTTGGAACCCTTAAAAACAAGAAGTTTACGACTTGTACCATGAGAATGGAACATCTAAGATGTACAAGCCTCCATGGTACAAAACTTAGTACTCTTTAAAAATACCGATACTTTTTATTTTGATTTTGAAAGTATTAAAATGTTAATTTTGATAAGTTTTAAGTAGCGCCTTGTTTTCTATTTGTTGGTAATAGTTTTTTAATGTCGTTAACTTGATTTTTATTTTATTTTTTATTCTTGTAAAAGGGGATGGAAACCCAGATGTTTATCGGCTTACAAAAACAAACAATCTTGTTATTTAAGACTTCAAGACCACCTATATCAGTAAGAAGTGAAAAAAGACTTCAACCTTCTGAACCTCTTAAAAAACAAACACCACCTTAACCTTTTTCAAAAAATCAATAAATGGAACTAGTGTTGTGTGGGATGCATTTCTGGCTCACAAGTTTGGACTTCTTTTGTTGAAATTGTTATATTCAGGTACGGGGGATGCTATTTGTCAAAGATGTCCGGAAACAATTGTCTCAAATTATGCAGAAGATTGCAAAAGGTTAGCAATGGACCAGATTCAAGGTTCCAGAAAAAGCATATTTGCTCTATGTTTAACCTTTTAAATTATAAAATGTCAAGTTTAATCGTCCATCGTCCAAAGACGAGTCTAGCGACTGGCCGGTCACATAGTTTAACGGTAGTGTGTGTTTGAGTATTAAATATCTCAAATGCCTAAAAAGATAAAATAACGGTCCCGTAGTTTCTCATCTTAGTTGTCACATCTGTATTGTCTTTTTGTCTTTAAATGAGACATAACTGATTGAGCACACATATCTTACTTTTCCCTTACCCCTTGTCGTGATTGGAAAACAGGGTCCGTAGATGTAAAAAGAAAAGAAAAACGGAGAGACAGCCAACATGATTATAGGAGTCTAAGAAAGGTTCTGTGTGTCGGCTATGCGAGCCAGCTTGCTGAACGGATGATTCATCATAATGGTTACCGAACTCTTAGCTTCAAATGTCAGCTTGTTCAGGTAAGAAACACGAATATCGTTACATGTATCCCAGGTTATGCAATATTTTACGTGACTTTCGTGGTCAAACAAACTAGCCCTTTCATCCCTTAAAATTGAAACCTTTGAGTTAGTATGTATTTTAAGAAAAAAACGTTTGACTATTTGATGGCTTATGTAAAATATCATGTCAACAGATACAAAAGAAAGGAATGTTTCGTACAAACTAATAGCATTGGTTTGTAGCAACGAACTAATGAAATCGATATATAGGTACAAACCTGAAAACTTCCCAAAAAGAAAAGAAATGCATCATTTTTATGGGATGTCCTGAAAAAAGAGACCATTGTAAAATTTCATGGGAGGACTATGGAGAGAGTATTTTTCTTCGTTATATAAAAACTTGAAGTACGTATTTAGTCATGTACCCAAGTCAATTTTGAATCAATAATAAGTGCTTACTAAGTCACTTTACCTAATCGAACGAACATGACAAGGATTGAGAATCATTACCCTGTAAGAACGAATACAAGGACCAAAAGTCCTACCTGGTAATTGAGAGTGATGTCTCTTACTCATTAAGTGCTTACCAGATAAAAATGTTCCGTAGGATGCGTTTTAACGGACTAAATTTTTACCCGCTAAGTTAAGTGAAAATGTTGAACTCATAATCAATCGACAGAGTGATCAAGTAATTTGGAATCTACGATCTTTTAGTTAGCATAGATGTTATGGGCCTTAGCCATAATTGAAACCTAGATTCTTAACCAAAGTGTCACGCCTTTGAAAGTCTTCTTTTCTTATGTGCACCCGTTTTTCTTATTAGTTTTTGTTTTCTTAGGTGCATCCATCTTCTGTACTGCGAACAGATGAAGAAGGAATGCTTCCAAATTATGTTGTGTACCATGAGCTTATTTCTACCTCACGCCCATATATGCGCAATGTTTGTGAAGTAGAGATGCAATGGGTCACCCCTATACTGCATAAACTTGAGAAGCTAAACGTCAGTAAACTTAGGTACGTATACATATTTCCGAGACATTCACTTGCTTTAGAGCTACATGTATGCATATACATAAACTTGGGTTTGTGTGAGAATACGAGTTATGGTGAGAACGTGATAACAAAACCTTCATCTACCTTTATTAACGTATTTCTGTCACCATCACTGAAACTTTAACAAATTTATGCATGTGAAAATGATTGAAGGTATGTAAAAAGTTCATGAATGTGAGCGAAAGTGAAGATAAACGTGATGATTAAGGTTGATGAAGGTAGTTAAAGTTAGATTAATGTAGTTAAAGCTAATTGAAGGTCCACAAGCTTTTAGCCATTAGATCAAAAAATAATCTCGTCCAACGGTGTAGAAGTATTCTCACAATTCTCACCATAACTCTTATTCTCACGTGAACCCAACCCTGCATACATATATATGTATATAGTGGGAAGTTCAAATAAGAAGGCTAAAATATCATGAGAAGGTATAACGGAAAGGTTCATATGGCCAGGCATTCACCAAATGATAATATTACTTTGCTACATTATACTATTATTAGTTTATAAATATCATATATATATATATACATGTATGTGTGTATATATCATTCTTGCTATATTTGGAGCAGTGGTGGATCCGAGCAGTCCGAGGAGACCACAACAGTTACCTCGGATCTTCCCAAAAAGGCCGGGACGATTGATGACTCCAGCAGTAGAATACAAGCCGCTCGTGAGCGTTTTCTTGCCCGTAAAAAAAATTAATAACGGTTTTACTTGCTGTTAATTACATTATGGTGAGTTTGCTCTTGGATACCCTGGTTGAACTACTATGCAAGTTGTCAACTTTAACCACCAAATGTTTTATAGGTGTAAAGAAAAGATTTGACCACACTTTTTTCATTCCTTAGATGAGCTTTCATTATACAGAGGGTTTTGCTAGATTATGGGTGTCATTTGGCAGTCTACTCTACATGATTAGGTTGAAGGTATGCTAAATTGTTGATTTATGCAACTGTTGTAATAGAAATATATCCAATGAACTATTTTATTTATTTATAGTTTTGTCTAAAAAAGACATTTCTTTTTTGCAAATCTGTGGCTTATAGATGTGGTCAGCCTTTTTCGCAAGTAGGGGGTTCTTCGAAAAGGTCTGTGTACATCTTATCCCTGACCTTACCTCAAGATGATATTTATTGATTATTTTGTATAATTATCATCTATCCCTTTGTGGTTATGCTTTCTCCAATAGATAACACCAAATCTTATACCAAAATGTAAGATTCTTCACACAGTTTACTCAACTTCTCACTAGAATTCAACCCATTATCGTGAATTATATAAATTAAATACTACAGCTAGTTAATAGAACTTTTTTAAAGATTTTTTAGATATATGTTTTGGGGAAGGAAAAAACGGAGTGAAGAAAATTGCAAATGAGAAATGAGCATGAAAATGGGAATGCAGGAGAATGGGAATGAAAATGAGCATTGTATTGTTGCTGCTTGGTTAACCCACTATAATCAATGAAAAATCGTTTCATATTAAAAAAAATATTTTCCTCCACTTCGAAAATACAAAAGATGTTCCATTTAACATCAAAAGATGGAATGACATGTGAAAAAAAGAACTGAGTTGAAAGAAAAATTTCCATTCCCCCCAATTTGGTCAGGAATGGAAATTAATAAATCTGCAGGAATGATTCCATTATATGATATCAAACCAAGCAGCAGTATTCATTGCCATTCCCATTCCTTACCCTGCAATACCCCCAACCAAGCACCCCCAAACTTAAAGCATTTTCAAAGGGTAAGCTATATTTTCTTTCTCTTCTTTCAAATTCTGAGATTTTTTCTTTATCTTAGAGATTTTTTTAAATCTTTAAAATTTCTAAAATACCGAAGCCAATTGATGCTCTAATAGATAGTATATATTCATATTAGTTGTGGTATGAAAACACGCCACAATAAATTATTGATTGCGTTTTAAGTTTTTATAACAAACTTGAAAAGGACATTGATACGAGAATTATTTAGTGTTTTTACAAGTTCTTTAATATGGCTTATGAAATTTAGAAAACACAAACGTATTTATGATTGTATAAACAAAAGGCTCAAAATGTTATACCATCATTTTGACTTATAAAAAAGTATGGATGTATCCGGTGTGATTTTATTGCATACATGAACATCGTGGACATGTCAATATATTGCATGCCTGGGGTGTGAAGGTGTATCGTGTAGGTTAGAGATCTGTTTTCCATGAACAAAAAAGGCTCGTCATGCCGTGGCCTAGGCCGAACTTTGGGGTTGAAAAGAGTCTGATCGAGAATTTCCGACCCAAACTTTTTGAGCTTTTCTTGGCTTAACCAAACTTTTTTGGGTTAAGGTTCTTCTAACAGAGCATAGGCTCAGACTTGCTCTTAAAATTTTCGTCTGATTGGGCTTTGGGTTCACTAGGCTCGAGCTCTTTTAGACTCGGCTTGGATTATTTTTATGCGTCTAGTATAGGTATTAGGTAATATGCATATTTACAAATATAATTTTTTTATATATAAATATACACTATTATAATAATTAAATTTTGAGCATATATGATATATCCGATACAATATTGTCTTTTTGCAACACAAAATTTACCATATAGTAGGTATGCTACATAGGAGTTAAGTTCCGGTGAGACCAAGCCTTTTTGGTGAGACCAACATATTTTACTTGAAACTTCACATCAAAACATTTGTGAAGGTAAAAAAAATTGAACATTCATCGTTAAAACATACTAAAAAACACTATCGAAAAAAAAAAAAATTCCAAAAAAAGGTTAAAAAACGAAACCTTCACAGCAGTTTTTTTTGTGAAGGTTCGCATTATATTTATGTAACCTTCACAGAAATGGAGCTGTGAAGGTTTCGTTTTTTAGCTTGTTTTCGATATTTTTTTGCATCGAAAGTGAATTTTAGGTCTGCGTATTCGAGTTTTATGCACATTCACGGTGTTTTTTTGTGAAGTTTCATATGTTAGGTATTGGTCTCACGCGGTCTCACGATAACAGCTTGGTCTCACCTGATCCTAAGTCTGCTACGAAGGTCCGCCGTAAATCTCACTTTACAAAATCGCTAACGATTTAATCGACAGAAAATTACTACGGAACTTCGTCGTGGCACCATTTATGCAAAAAAAGTTTGGGTGAAGGGTCTAAAAAGCAATATTAGTAAACTAAAAGGACTGAATCTGAAAATAAAAACAACTCTTCTCCTCGAAATTCGGAAGTTAGCCATTTTCATGGAATTTTAGATTCGAAAGAAAAGGTCTCTCTCTCTCTATACACACACTCTACAGTCTACACTCAACTCTCACTTCACTTCTACGATCGCCGGTAAGAATTCGAATCTATGAATCTAATAACTCAATTATATCTATATCTATATCTATATCTCTATATCTATATATATATATAATCACGTAATCGAAGCATGTTTTGGAATCGATATCACTTGATTAATTTTGTACTGTTTGATTTGTAATTTTGTATTTCTTCTACGTATCACGTCGTATTCATCATCATCATCATCATCATCATCATCAATTCATCATCATCATCGCCGTGGTAGATTTGGAGTTTTGATGAATTTGTTTGATTGATTGATTGTGTTTATGGTTAACGGTTGATTGTTTTTGATGAATTTTAGAGAAGATGAAGCTGGCGCCGAGGGAGGTGGAGAAATTGATGTTACATAATGCTGGATATTTAGCTCAGAAGCGTTTAGCTCGTGGATTAAGGCTTAATTACACTGAAGCTGTTGCACTTATTGCAACTCAGGTAGTATATATAACTATATATCATTTGTTTACTTTGATATCTTGTGGAGTGGTGATAATTCTAGGTAGACTAGCCAAAGGAAAGATTTAGGCTGTGTTTGGCAAACTACCTGATAAGCTAGCTGGTAGCTGATAGGCTAGCTTATGAATAAATTATGTTTGACAAAAACTAGTTTATGAGTATGTAGAATGACCAAAAGCGGTATATGGGGATATAATCATTAATATTAATAAGGGTATAATTGAAAAAAGCTACAAAAAGCTCCTGAAACGTTATTCCAACAAGTGTTTCAATAAGCTAGCTTATGGTCCATCCATACATGTACTAGCTTATAAGCTAGCTTATTTTTGCCAAACACAGCCTTAATTCATCTGATTCCAGTGTTAAAGAGTTTTAGTTGTGGCAATTGTATGCTTTTTATCTGCTTCCAAGAAGACATAGTACTTTTTTCAATATTGATATGGATTTCGTTGCAAATTTATCTCTGGTTTTGTTTATTTGTGATGGCCGTTAAAAAACATCTGTACGTAGTTGAGATGTTTTTGGAAAGTTAAAAGTTCAGTTATGATTGTGAAAAGCAACAATTTGACATGTGAAGGACGTTGGAACTATATCTAGAGGGTGTTTGGGCGTGCTTTTTGAACTCCAAAAGTGCTTATTGACTTATGGTGGTGGCAAAAAGAGTTTCGAAAAATGTGTTTTGGGTTAATTTTTGTGGGGGTGAAAGTTAATAAATCAATAAGTTAAAAAGCGGAGTTATGTGAGAGAGAAAAGCCAAAAGCCAAATCAAAAACTCACACTCTACTGACTTTTTCAAAAACTGTTTTTCCCCTTGTATTAAAAATCTATTTTGAAAAGTGCTTTTCAAGTTTCATAACACTAATTTTAACTTATTGGCTTTTTTGAAAAGCCGATAAGTCAATAGTATACCTGTAACTATATCTATTTCTGGAATGGGAAATGTTGCTTTTTGAGGTCAAAGGACAAATATTCAACTTTGAAATTGTATGAGTTGCTTATTTCATCTCTTGAAAATATTTTGATAACAACAACATTAACCCGAATCACATATATTACATATGTGAATATGTTGGATGTTGGTAAAAAGTTTATATAAAGTTTGAATTTGGGTGGTCCACCTGATTTTGGGACAAGGGCTGGCTCATTAGATTTTGATCCAAAATTATAGCCTCTTTCTCTTTTTGGAACTGTGGGTGTAGAACTTTTTGGTGGCCCACCTGATGATTGTTTCTCTGATCTACTGTTAGATTTTGGAGTTTGTACATGATGGTGACAAGAGTGTGGCAGAATTAATGGATCTTGGGAGACAGCTTCTAGGAAGGTACA
Organism: Centaurea solstitialis; assembly: GCA_030169165.1. NCBI lineage: Eukaryota > Viridiplantae > Streptophyta > Magnoliopsida > Asterales > Asteraceae > Centaurea > Centaurea solstitialis. The sequence goes on along the minus strand of CM058041.1, from coordinate 107,103,904 downwards.
TTGTAATAGATTATTCAGACCAAACCATTCTTTATCTATAAGGTGTCATTATAGATGTTCCTAACATTTTGGTTACTATATGCGAAGTCGACTTAAACTTGTTTTTACAAAGAACAATATGTTGAACTGTCCTTGGATTTGATGGAACATATGGTGTGGATGGTTAAACATTTGGTTGCTAACACGAAACCATAAGTTTCAGGGGTTTCCTACAATATTCATTTTGTTAATCTAGTTTTTGAAAATATAAGGGATGGAACCAAAGTTCTTATAATTATTGGTTCTTTGTGATACAGTTAAATTTTATAAAGTTAGCAAATGTCTAGTTGGCTGAGTATACTCAGTAATTGATAAATTACATAAGTGAGTATTTTCATTGTGGATGTTATCTTTACAAACTGATGTCTTACTGAACTTCTGCTATCATTCCTACATATTTTTTACTAGTAATTGATGAATCACATAAGTGGTATTCTCAGTATGGATGTTAAAACTGATATCTTACTGAGTTTCTGCTATCATTCCTATATAATGCTTACTAGTGTTGGAGATTTTTTTGAAGCTTTAATAAGGTTTAATGCAAGACATTCTGACAATTCAGATGGAGCCTTATTCTTCATATTCCTTTTAGTTAATATACTATTGTACATTTGTACTCCTTTTGGTGGATATTACTCATTTACTTGCTCTTTGTAACAACCAATTGGGTTTTTGGATGCAGTCATCAAATCTTACATATTTTTCTTTGTTAACAGGAGACAAGTTCTTCCAACAGTTCCACACCTTTTGGATTCCGTGCAGGTAACTTGTGTTGAATTTGATCTCAAAGCTTCCTCTTTTATACCATAAGCACTAAAGTTGTTCCACTTTACCAACCGAGTTAATTGACTGCATTGTTTTTTTCCTTGATGCTTGGAGCATGTGAAATTTTTTTGTCTTTTCTTGTAACAAATATAGGCTTCTTCACAATGCTCTGTACTTAGTTTTCTCGTTCTTGCTTTTGAGATTGCATGACACTTGAATAATGGAGAAAGCGTAAAATCCCCGAGACAAATATGTGCTCATAAGCTTTTCATAACTTCTCCTTTATGGTAACATCAGACAATTTTTATTCTATAATGATGCCTATAGGAGACTGCTATTTGGATTCTGTAATCATTATGGGGAACACGGAACACCATCTTATTAAATTATGTTCAGGTTGAGGGGACGTTTTCTGACGGTACAAAGCTAATTACTGTACATGATCCAATATCATGTGAAAATGGAAATTTGGATCTAGCTTTACATGGATCTTTTCTTCCAGGTAAGCAATCTGCACTTTCATCTTCAGAGATTCATTTACTTATTTTGCCTGCTAAGATCTCAGATCAATTTGACTTATCTAGGTCTAGTGTTTTGAGAAGGATCATGTGCAAGCTAGGTCTTGCTGGATCCTCTTCTGAATATTACTTGCTTGCTTAAGCCTTTTAATTTTTATACGCCTTTCAACGATATTGGCCATAATAGCAACTAGTATGGGATGATAATTATTATGTCCTTAAAATGTTCCTTAGTTTGAGACTTATGTCACTTACCATAATATACTCCCTTCTCTCTCTGTTATGATCACTAGAAACTTCTTTGAGCACACAAAAATCTGATGGAGTGTTTGTTTCTTCTGCAGTTCCTTCTCTTGAAAAGTTCCCAGTTATGGAGGCTGGTAAGATTCCTGGTGAACTAATCCTTAAACATGGATATATAACGCTCAATTTGGGAAGGGATGCAGTAGTCCTCAAAGTAACCAATGCTGGAGATCGACCGATACAGGTAGTTTCCTTTGTACATTTTTAGGGTGATTATGTGTTTATTATGGTGGTGCATGGGAGATATTTTACTGCTTCAGGATATACTTTAATTAACGCTATCATATAAAGTAAATGTGGCTAACGATCAATAAGTGTATAACATCTTTATAGCCGTCTCAGGAAGTTGGAAGTATGATATTGTTTTCATAAACTAATTCACAGATTTTCTGTTTTCTCTTGAACTTGTATCCATTTATTTATGTAATTTCATATCACAGAATGATGATAATTACAACACTTTCAGGTTGGAAGCCATTATCATTTTATTGAGGTCAATCCATGTTTGATATTTGATCGGAGAAAAGCATATGGCATGAGGTTAAATATACCAGCAGGAACTGCTACCAGGTTTGAGGTCAGACAATGAACCTTATTGTCTTTATATTTTTGGCTGAGTTCTCTAAGTTATTATGATATCTATCTACCCTCCATTTGGGATGTCCTATATCACCTGTAAAGTTTTCTTTGGCAATTTGAACTCAATACTTATTTCCCTAGTATCATTTTCCAAAAAATAGGAGTTATGGTGCATTATAAGAGCAAACATTTTACTTAAATTTGAAAATATTTAATTAAGATTGAACAATAAACAATATCCCACCCTTTTTATCCTGATCTAATGCACATCCTTTAAAGCACTACAAGTATTTTGGACATTCAGTTATTGGTCTTTAGTTATATGAGACAGGAGTATAATGTTATATATAATTTTTTTTTCTTCTTTCTTAGTTTCTTCTATCATATTTGCTGAAGTAAAATTCTTAGTCTGAATTATGCAGTAAAACCATCCTATCTCCTCCTCTTCATGCAGAAACGAAATTAAATCAAGCATTTCTTAAACTTATGCTGCATGTTGTTGTGTCATTTGTTTCATAAAAACCTTTACATACATGTAAAGAAAGGAATAATCATCTGCTTCATGCTAAATGAATAACGAAATGGATATAGATTTAACTTTGAAGAGGTGGTGCTGTACTAACAAGCCTGACAATGATGATCTAAGGAAACATCATTATGTTTCGTTCGTATTAATGCTGCTAATTTTAATTTTAATCGTTTACATTCTCATGTGTAAACAAGGTTTCTTTTTCATGCTTTTTGGACTTAAGTTTTTAGGCAAAATATTGCTATACTTCTCATTGTTTCGTTCTAAAGTTCTTTGATTCTTGCCTATGTTGCCAGCCAGGGGATGCGAAATCTGTCACCCTTGTCAGGATTTGCGGTAAGCAAGTTATCAGAGGAGGTAATGCAATCGCAGACAACCCTGCTGATGATGCCCATCTCAAAGCAGCTATGGATTCTGTACAAGCAAGAAAATTTGGCCATTCAGAAGAAAGCGGTACCAAGTTAAGAAATCAAAATATCATAGTCTGATTTCTTAGATAATTGCATTTGGTAGTCTAATCCAAAACCTAGTGTTTCTATATAAACTAGAGTAAACTACAATTTTGTTCCCTGAGGTTTACAAAAACCAACAAAAATGGTCCCTGAGGTTTGGAGATGGTGGTTGTGATGGCGGTGATTGTTTGGAGGTGGTGGTGTGTGGGTGGTGGTGACGGTGGGTGGTGATGGGTGGTGGATGATGGCGTGTATAACAAAGAGATAGAGTGAGAGATAAAACAAAATTGACCCTACTTCTTTCATTTTAGACAAAAATACCCCTCATTTAACTGAGTTTCTAATGGGGTTAGCGAGGAGGGACTTGATCCTATCCAAAGCAAAACAGGAACGTCAGGGACCTTCAGTGTAGTTTTTGAAGTTCAGGGACCATTTTCGTCGGTTTTCGTAAACCTCAGGGACCAAAATTGTAGTTTACTCAATAAACTATAACGGCCTTTTAACTTGATTTGCAGTAATGGTGTCATTGTAGAAGGATCTCCACTGGCTAATAAAGTTACTCGTGAGGCTTATTCTAATATGTATGGTCCAACCGTTGGAGACAAAATTCGTCTTGGTGATACCGACTTGTTTGCTGAAGTCGAAAGAGATTTTGCTTTTTATGGCGATGAGTGTGTGTTTGGTGGAGGGAAAGTTTTAAGAGACGGAATGGGGCAAGCTTCAGGGTACTCTGCATCTGATTGCCTGGATACGGTTATCACAAATGCTTTGATAATTGATTATACAGGAATTTACAAGGCGGATATAGGTATTAAAGGAGGTTTTATTTCTTCCATTGGGAAAGCAGGAAATCCGGATGTTATGAATGGTGTTTCGGATAACATGATCATTGGGGTGAGTTTTGGAATTTTCCTAGAATCCCATTCACAAGGCTCGCGGCAGCTAAATAAGTTTATTGTTTTTGTTCGTGTCTTTTGGTCAGGTTAGCACGGAGGTCATTGCTGGAGAAAACAGGATAGTGACAGCTGGAGCCATAGATTGTCATGTGCACTTTATATGCCCTCAACTGGCATATGAAGCAATATCTAGTGGTAAAAATATCCACCTGTTTCTATCTATGGATAAGTTCTGATGAAACTTTGTATATTTAACCTGATGCCAGTTAAATAATTCTGATGAAACTAGTCATATATATTATCTCTCTCTCTCTCTCTCTCTCTCTCTCTCTCTCACACACACACACACACACACACCTGTAGAATTTGTGGAATATACAGTTTGTTAGTAGTAGTGTAGTACTTCATGCTAGTGAAGTTTATGCCATAGAATCATTTAAATACCAGAGCTTCTAAACTAGGCCTATATGCGATGTTTGTTTTTTCCCGATTGAGTTCCACCCTTAGCACTAGTGGCACCAGGTCCATGGCAGAAATGGCCCTTATGCTGTTTCTTTTAATTGTTTTTCTGTTCTTCGTAGTTTTGAATTTTGCAAGTTTATTGTCTTGCACTTTTTTGCTGTTTTTATAAATAGATTTTGAAGTTACCTGTAAGAGTTTTGTAGGATGCCCCTCTAAAATTTTCCTATTATTGCAGACATTGAGTCTGTTTGGGGGCTCATGAAACCAGTTCAGTAAAGAGTAGTGCATATAAGCTGATATCACATAGACAAGAGTTTTTATATTAAACTCTAGTGGTATAGCAACCACTCTGATTCGGTTCTCGATTGGCAGAAATTGGAGATATGATTTTAGGCAACACATACTTGCATTAGTCTTATGCTTGTAGATTTCAAATGGACATGTATGTTTTCCAGAACAAGAAAAGATTCCTCTCTTCTAGCAATGAGTTATGACATTCGTATTAGTGATATATGCGTGGCTAAGGGGCTGTTTGATTGGTTTTATTAACTCTTGTATGGATAAAGTTGTCCGTGTGGATTAATCTGTCTGTTTAGATTGGAAAGATTTTTGTTTGTGAGGGTTTTTTCATAGATGGAAGGAACATGTTTTTAATTCGGAGGGGCAGGTTTGGAAACAAGTTCGCTTTCTGCATAAAGCTCCCCCCTAAAAGCTTACTGAATAAACCACTTTCTATATCATTAAGCTACTGCCAAACAGTAATGTATAGCTGACTGAATAAGTTACAAGTCCTATTAAGCTCATTAAAAGCGCTAACAAACAGAGCCTAACAGCTGTTGTTTTCTTGTAATGTTTCACCTCGAAGAAATGTCTTCAGTTTATCTATAAATACCCCAATTCATGGAGTTCTAATCATAAAGACTACAAGTTCCAACTTTTCCTTATTATTTTTACTTCTCACAAAATGGCAAATTAAACCCCCATTAAGGCAAATCTGTTATTTATTTCCTTCAGTCCTGCTTGACTGCTTCTACTTATGTTTTCTTTTCCACTTCATTTCTACCTCAGAATCAAGGTTCAAGGACATCAAGTTTCTAGAAAATATGATTCCCCAACTCTTATTTACTTCTTTTTTCTTGAATGTGATGGTGTGTAGGCATCACTACGATGATAGGAGGTGGGACAGGACCTGCGGAGGGGACACGTGCCACTACTTGTACCCCTGGACCTTCACATATGAAACTTATGCTGCAAGCCACCGATGACCTTCCGATCAACTTTGGATTTACTGGCAAAGTATAGTTCCTTCTTTGTGAATCGATAATGGTTTTCATTATCATTAATTTAAAAATTTAAGCATGCGGTTAACATGCACACTGTTAAAGGCCTTTTTCTTCAGGGAAAGTTGCGCGGAATAGCAACCTACTTTCATCAATTTCCTTATTATAGCATTGTACTTTCAGTTTTTTTCTCATTTCATCAATGTACTTCCAAATTATTTTTCATTAGGGCATATATATTGGGTAAAATTTTCAAAGTACAAATCCCCAATAAAAAAATTATTTAAACGTACATTGCTGTAATAAAAAATAATGCTAAAATAAGGGAATTGATGAAAGCAAGTTGCTATTTCGCGCATTTTGCACTTTTCTTTATGATGTTGTGAAAGGATATTTTCTGTTTTTGCTTTCCAGGGTAATGCAGCTAAACCACAAGGGCTACATGAAATAGTGAGGGCTGGTGCAATGGGTCTGAAGCTCCACGAGGATTGGGGAACCACACCTGCTGCTATAGATAATTGTTTGGCAGTTGCAGAGCAATATGACATCCAGGTCACTTATTTCTCACAACTTTTAAAGAACATATCCATTTTAGTTACTTCAAATGGTCATTTTTTTCACAATTTTTGTTTTATATTGATAGGTTAATATCCATACGGACACCTTGAACGAATCTGGATTTGTTGAACATACAATTGCTGCATTTAAAGGTAGAACAATTCACACATACCACAGGTAAGAATTTCTTCCAGCACTTGGCTACTTTTTTTGGTTAATATGGTTTTAATCAAAGGTTCATATGGTTTGTTTTCCTTCTTACCATTCATTATGCATTCAATAAAAAATAAAAGAGATTAGGTGGATGGTTGATATTATAGCGTATTTACTGATTGTTGTTGTGCTGATACTTTCCTTGCGGTCCTTTTTTTTTTCAGTGAGGGTGCAGGTGGTGGCCATGCTCCGGATATCATTAAAGTGTGTGGTGTTAAAAATGTTCTACCATCATCAACTAATCCGACACGGCCTTACACTAAAAATACAATAGATGAGCATCTTGATATGCTGGTAGGTTTGTTTATAAAAAGAAAAAAAAAAGAGAGAACTTTTTTTTTTGTTATATTATGTATTCTCAAATTATGAGTATTCCACAGATGGTTTGCCATCACCTTGATAAGAACATACCTGAGGATGTAGCTTTTGCTGAGTCACGAATCAGGGCTGAAACAATTGCTGCTGAAGACATTTTGCATGATATGGGAGCAATAAGCATAATATCATCCGATTCCCAGGCTATGGGTCGCATTGGGGAGGTTAGTTTGTACATGTTTATAGTACTTCAATTCTTTATGTTTGAACTATGCATAACAATAAAAATAGTGCACGGGAACTGCAATATTGTAAGCTGGGTATCGACACTGTACGGATGACCAATGATTACTATAAAGGGTAAAAGGGACGTTTGGTTTGATGGAACGGGTTTGAGGGATTTGGATTTCGTGGAAGGATTTCAAACATAGTGTTGCAAATAACGACCACACCACACTCGATCCAACCCGGTTAAACCGAATCAAGACCGAGTAGAAACTTAGTCGAGATTAACCCAAGACCCAAAATAAACTTAAACGAGTTTATATGCGGAAAGAAACGATAAACACGAACTCTCAACGGAAACGATAATAACCACACAATAAATATTGTAACTTGACGAAAATAAAGAGGAAGAGAAACGACACAAGATTTACGTGGAAAACCCAAAACGGGAAAAACCACGGGCGGAGGAGACCACCGAGAAATTCACTATACTTCGATGATTACAACACTTGAGAAATGAGAGACGATGAAGATTATTACAGACTGAAAATGCTAAACTAACTTAGCTATAATTGTTGGGAGAATATATATATATATATGAGGTAATTATATATATATATATATGGTGTGTGTCTGATTTGTTTTGGTGTGAATTTCTTCCATGGAGAGCTCCATATTTATATATGGATTTTAGCTTACTGACCAAGCCAAACGTAGCCTCCAAGAATAATGATGAGCTCATCACAATGACATCATCCACAATGACATCATCCACATGACATCATTAATCCTCTTTTTGTATAAATCCATTATTTGAGTATAATACACTTACAATCTCCACCTTTTTACTCTAAATAATGGATCATCCCAACAACCAGTCAACTTCACGAAACAAAGCTCCAACACAAGTTTTCTCCTCCTCCGCCTGCCTGTCACTGATTACTTCTCACCACGAATTCCGACCAAGTCTGAAAATAAATCAAACTTAGCCGTCGGAAGAACTTTGGTCATCATGTCGGCCGGATTATCGTGAGTAGATATCTTCCTCACCTTGAAGTCTCCCTTAGCGATGACCTCTCTTATGAAATGATAGCGCATATCAATATGCTTGGTGCGCTCGTGGAGCATTTGATCTTTTGTCAAGAAATATAGCACTCTGGTTATCGCAGAATACTGAATCCACAGTAAGCTCATCATCGCTAAGGCTATTGAACAACCCTTTAAGCCATATCGCCTCTTTAAAACCCTCGGTAACGGCCATGTATTCAGCCTCAGTTGTAGATAAAGCAACCGTTGGTTGAAGAACGGCCTTCCAACTGATGGCACATGACCCCATCGTAAATACGTACCCGGATAGAGAGCGGCGGCCATCCATATCTCCACCATAGTCAGAATCAACATAACCCTGAACACTATCTCTTGAAGTCCCAAAACACAAGCAATGGTATCTAGTACCGGATAGGTATCGTAGAACCCACTGAACTGCCTTCCAGTGCTCTTTGCCCGGATTAGCCATATAACGGCTCACCATGCTTATAGCATAGGCAAGGTCCGGTCTTGTACAGATCATTGCATACATCAATGACCCAACCGCACTAGAGTAAGGAACCCGAGACATATCATTCTTTTCTTCATCTGAAACTGGGCATTGTTTTGCAGATAATTTGAAATGAGCAGCAATAGGAGTGTTTACCGCTTTGGCGCCATCCATGTTGAATCTCTTCAACACCTTCTCGATGTAGCTCTTTTGACTGAGTGTCAAAGTACCCGCCTTACGATCTCTTGAAATCTCCATGCCGAGAATCTTTCGAGCTTCTCCCAAATCCTTCATTTCAAACTCCGCATTCAACTGATCCTTGACCTGTTGGATATCTTTCTTGTTCTTTGAAGCTATAAGCATATCATCCACATATAACAATAGGTATACAGACGAACCATCTTCACATTTCTTTATATAGACACAACTGTCATATAAGCAACGTGAGAAATTATGTGACGTCATAAAGGTATCAAACCTTTTATACCATTGCCGTGGCGACTGCTTCAACCCATATAAGGACTTCTTTAACCGACAAACCAGATCTTCTTGACCAACACTCACAAAACCTTGAGGTTGATCCATGTAAATTTCTTCCTCCAGTTCACCATGTAGAAATGCAGTTTTAACGTCTAACTGCTCAAGCTCAAGATCATGCAATGCAACTATGCTCAACAATGCACGTATAGAAGAATGCTTGACAACTGGCGAGAATATATCCGTGAAATCAATACCTGGGATCTGACTGAATCCCTTTGCCACAAGCCGAGCCTTGTATCTGGGAGGCTCTATGTCTGGTATCCCTTCCTTCTTCTTGAAAAGCCACTTGGACTTGACTGCCTTTTTGCCTTTGGGAAGAAGAGCGAGCTCCCACGAACCATTTTTCTGTAGAGACTCCATTTCATCATGCATTGCCACAATCCATTTTTCTGAATCTTTAGAATCAACCGCTTCAGTATACGTAGATGGATCCTCACCTGACTCGATCTCGAGGGCAACACTAAACGCACATGCTACCACCTCAGCTTCAGCGAACCGTACAGGACGGGTTACTTGTCTTCGACCTCGATCCTTGGCGATGCAAGGTTGTGGCTCGGGTGGTGGCGAATTAGAAGCACCATCACCCTCACTACAAGACGGCGAAGACGAAGACGGCTGTGAGACAGTAGGAGGCGTCGTCGAAGGACCAACTGGTAACTCCACCTCCACTCGAGATTCCTCAGAAGAACAAGGAACATCTTCATTCGGCTGATCAGAAACGAAAGGCTTGCACAACATAGAGTCTTCGTCAAAAGTTACATCCCTTCTAACAATGGTCTTTCGGGTCTCTGGACACCATAGCCTGAATCCTTTTACACCGGCTTTGAAACCCAGAAATACACATTTAACGGCTCTTGGATCAAGTTTTCCATTGTCCACTTTGGCATACGCGGGACAACCGAATATCTTCAGATCAGAATAATTTGCAGGTTTGCCCGACCACACTTCAAACGGTGTTTTCTTGTCAAGGGCATATGAGGGAGAGCGGTTAATGATGTAACAAGCAGTTGATGCGGCTTCGGCCCAAAACGATTTTGCCAAACCAGAGTTTGACAACATGCACCGAACTTTTTCCATGATCGTTCGGTTCATGCGTTCCGCAACACCATTTTGTTGGGGAGTGTGAACCACCGTATGATGTCTGGTAATGCCTTGACTGGTGCAAAAGGCATTAAACTCCGCCGAACAGAACTCTAGACCATTATCGGTCCGGAGATATTTGACATGCTTGTCGGTTTGCTTTTCTACCATAGTCTTCCAATCACGGAAGGAAGCAAACACATCATTTTTGTGTTTCAAGAAATAAGCCCACACTTTACGCGAGTAGTCGTCGATAATCGTCAGCATGTAAAGGGCACCACCATGCGACGGTACTCTCGCGGGACCCCATAGGTCAGAATGCACGTACTCGAGAATCGCCTTGGTCGTATGAGTTGAGCTCGAGAATGACACCTTCTTTTGCTTCCCAAATACGCAATGCTCACAGAATGGAAGCTTCTCGATTGCTCGGCTACCCAAAAGCTTTCGTTTGCTCAACTCCATCATACCGGCTTCACCCATGTGCCCGAGTCTCATGTGCCACAACTTCGTGTTATCAACCTTTGAAGGAATCGATGAAGCTACATAAGCATCTCCCATGATGGTAGTGCCTGTCAGAATATACAGATTAGCACCCTGTCGAGTGCCCTTCATGTAGACGCGATTACGCCTGATCACTCGGATTACTCCATTTCCACCGACGAACTTGTAGCCTTTGATATCAAGACTACTGAGTGAAATCAGGTTCCTTCTCAGCTCGGGTACATGCCTCACGTTACCCAAAGTTCGGATAACCCCGTCGAACATCTTGATACGGACATTACCTCGACCCACAACCGTGCATATATGGCCGTTTCCAACCCGGACCGACCCTGAGGATCGTTCATAAGTTGAAAACGAGTCACGGTTTGGGCACATGTGGTAGGTACATCCTGTGTCAAGAATCCACTCGGGTGGTGAAACATTCACCTCGTCAGAAACGACCAGCAATTCGCCCACATCATCTTCAACTACGTCGGCGTGAGAATGGCTAGAAGACGCGGTTTCTTTGCCTTTGTTTTTGTTCTGTAATTTGTAGCATTCATCAATAACGTGACCCTTCTTTTTACAGAAGCTGCAGAATTTTCTCTTGACCTTGGATTTCGACTTCGATCTCCCCGGGCTTTGGAAGTCTCTCTCCGTATGTCTCCCTCTGACACTAAGGCCTTCGGCCGCCTTAGTTACGTTCGCAATCTGCTTCATCTTGTCTTTGGAATCCAAAGCAACGATGACATCGTCTAGCACAAGTGTATCGCGGCTATACATGATCGTGTCACGAAAGTGACTATACGAATCAGGAAGCGATGTTAACAAGAACAAAGCTAAATCATCGTCTTCAATCCGACACGGCCTTAAAACAAAAATACAATAGATGAGCATCTTGATATGCTGGTAGGTTTGTTTATAAAAAGAAAAAAAAAAAGAGAGAACTTTTTTTTTTGTTATATTATGTATTCTCAAATTATGAGTATTCCACAGATGGTTTGCCATCACCTTGATAAGAACTACCTGAGGATGTAGCTTTTGCTGAGTCACGAATCAGGGCTGAAACAATTGCTGCTGAAGACATTTTGCATGATATGGGAGCAATAAGCATAATATCATCCGATTCCCAGGCTATGGGTCGCATTGGGGAGGTTAGTTTGTACATGTTTATAGTACTTCAATTTTTTATGTTTGAACTAATGCATAACAATAAAAATAGTGCACGGGACTGCAATATTGTAAGCTGGGTATCGACACTGTACGGATGACCAATGATTACTATAAAGGGTAAAAGGGACGTTTGGTTTGATGGAAGGGGTTTGAGGGATTTGGATTTCGTGGAAGGATTTCAAACATAGTGTTGCAAATAACGACCACACCACACTCGATCCAACCCGGTTAAACCGAATCAAGACCGAGTAGAAACTTAGTCGAGATTACCAAGACCCAAAATAAACTTAAACGAGTTTATATGCGAAAGAAACGATAAACACGAACTCTCAACGGAAACGATAATAACCAACAATAAATATTGTAACTTGACGAAAATAAAGAGGAAGAGAAACGACACAAGATTTACGTGGAAAACCCAAAACGGGAAAAACCACGGGCGGAGGAGACCACCGAGAAATTCACTATACTTCGATGATTACAACACTTGAGAAATGAGAGACGATGAAGATTATTACAGACTGAAAATGCTAAACTAACTTAGCTATAATTGTTGGGAGAATATATATATATATATGAGGTAATTATATATAATATATATATGGTGTGTGTCTGATTTGTTTTGGTGTGAATTTCTTCCATGGAGAGCTCCATATTTATATATGGATTTTAGCTTACTGACCAAGCCAAACGTAGCCTCCAAGAATAATGATGAGCTCATCACAATGACATCATCCACAATGACATCATCCACATGACATTTATTAATCCTCTTTTTGTATAAATCCATTATTTGAGTATAATACACTTACAATCTTTCCCCCTTTTTACTCTAAATAATGGATCATCCCAACAACCAGTCAACTTCACGAAACAAAGCTCCAACACAAGTTTTCTCCTCCTCCGCCTGCCTGTCACTGATTACTTCTCACCACGAATTCCGACCAAGTCTGAAAATAAATCAAAACTTAGCCGTCGGAAGAACTTTGGTCATCATTGTCGGCCGGATTATCGTGAGTAGATATCTTCCTCACTTGAAGTCTCCCTTAGCGATGACCTCTCTTATGAAATGATAGCGCATATCAATTGCTTGGTGCGCTCGTGGAGCATTTGATCTTTTGTCAAGAATATAGCACTCTGGTTATCGAGAATACTGAATCCACAGTAAGCTCATCATCGCTAAGGCTATTGAACAACCCTTTAAGCCATATCGCCTCTTTAAAACCCTCGGTAACGGCCATGTATTCAGCCTCAGTTGTAGATAAAGCAACCGTTGTTGAAGAACGGCCTTCCAACTGATGGCACATGACCCCATCGTAAATACGTACCCGGATAGAGAGCGGCGGCCATCCATATCTCCACCATAGTCAGAATCAACATAACCCTGAACACTATCTCTTGAAGTCCCAAAACACAAGCAATGGTATCTAGTTACCGGATAGGTATCGTAGAACCCACTGAACTGCCTTCCAGTGCTCTTTGCCCGGATTAGCCATATAACGGCTCACCATGCTTATAGCATAGGCAAGGTCCGGTCTTGTACAGATCATTGCATACATCAATGACCCAACCGCACTAGAGTAAGGAACCCGAGACATATCATTCTTTTCTTCATCAGAAACAGGGCATTGTTTTGCAGATAATTTGAAATGAGCAGCAATAGGAGTGTTTACCGCTTTGGCGCCATCCATGTTGAATCTCTTCAACACCTTCTCGATGTAGCTCTTTTGACTGAGTGTCAAAGTACCCGCCTTACGATCTCTTGAAATCTCCATGCCGAGAATCTTTCGAGCTTCTCCCAAATCCTTCATTTCAAACTCCGCGTTCAACTGATCCTTGACATGTTGGATATCTTTCTTGTTCTTTGAAGCTATAAGCATATCATCCACATAAAGCAATAGATATACAAACGAACCATCTTCACATTTCTTTATATAGACACAACTGTCATATAAACAACGTGAGAAATTATGTGACGTCATAAAGGTATCAAACCTTTTATACCATTGCCGTGGTGACTGCTTCAACCCATATAAAGACTTCTTTAACCGACAAACCAGATCCTCTTGACCAACACTCACAAAACCTTGAGGTTGATCCATGTAAATTTCTTCCTCCAGTTCACCATGTAGAAATGCAGTTTTAACATCTAACTGCTCAAGCTCAAGATCGTGCAATGCAACTATGCTCAACAATGCACGTATAGAAGAATGCTTGACAACTGGCGAGAAATATATCCGTGAAATCGATACCTGGAATCTGACTGAATCCCTTTGCCACAAGCCGAGCCTTGTATCTGGGAGGCTCTATGTCTGGTATCCCTTCCTTCTTCTTGAAAAGCCACTTGGATTTGACTGCCTTTTTGCCTTTGGGAAGAGGAGCGAGCTCCCACGAACCATTTTTCTGTAGAGACTCCATTTCATCATGCATTGCCACAATCCATTTTTATGAATCTTTAGAATCAACCGCTTCAGTATACGTAGATGGATCCTCATCTGACTCGATCTCGAGGGCAACACTAAACGCACATGCTACCACCTCAGCTTCAGCGAACCGTACAGGACGGGTTACCTGTCTTCGACCTCGATCCCTGGCGATGCAAGGTTGTGGCTCGGGTGGTGGCGAATTAGAAGCACCATCACCCTCACTACAAGACGGCGAAGACGAAGACGGCTGTGAGACAGTAGGAGGCGTCGTCGAAGGACCAACCGGTAACTCCACCTCCACTCGAGATTCCTCAGAAGAACAAGGAACATCTTCATTTGGCTGATCAGAAACGAAAGGCTTGCGCAACATAGAATCTTCATCAAAAGTTACATCCCTTCTAACAATGGTCTTTCGGGTCTCTGGACACCATAGCCTGAACCCTTTTACACCGGCTTTGAAACCCAGAAATACACATTTAACGGCTCTTGGATCAAGTTTTCCATTGTCCACTTTGGCATAAGCGGGACAACCGAATATCTTCAAGTCAGAATAATTTGCAGGTTTGCCCGACCACACCTCAAACGGTGTTTTCTTGTCAAGGGCATATGAGGGAGAGCGGTTAATGATGTAACAAGCAGTAGATGCGGCTTCGGCCCAAAACGATTTTGCCAAACCAGAGTTTGATAACATGCACCGAACCTTTTCCATGATCGTTCGGTTCATGCGTTCCGCAAAACCATTTTGTTGGGGAGTGTGTACCACCGTATGGTATCTGGTAATGCCTTGACTGGTGCAAAAAGCATTAAACTCCGCCGAACAGAACTCTAGACCATTATCGGTCCGGAGATATTTGACATGCTTGTCGGTTTGCTTTTCTACCATAGTCTTCCAATCACGGAAGGAAGCAAACACATCATTTTTGTGTTTTAAGAAATAAGCCCATACTTTACGCGAGAAGTCGTCGATAATCGTCAGCATGTATAGTGCACCACCATGCGACGGTACTCTCGCCGGACCCCATAGGTCAGAATGCACGTACTCGAGAATCGCCTTGGTCGTATGAGTTGAGCTCGAGAATGACACCTTCTTTTGCTTCCCAAATACGCAATGCTCACAGAATGGAAGCTTCTCGATTGCTCGGCTACCCAAAAGCTTTCGTTTGCTCAACTCCATCATACCGGCTTCACCCATGTGCCCGAGTCTCATGTGCCACAACTTCGTATTATCGACATTTGAAGGAATCAATGAAGCTACATAAGCATCTCCCATGATGGTAGTGCCCGTCAGAATATACAGATTAGCACCCTGTCGAGTGCCTTTCATGTAGATGCGATTACGTCTGATCACTCGGATTATTCCATTTCCACCGACGAACTTGTAGCCTTTGATATCAAGACTGCTGAGTGAAATCAGGTTCCTTCTCAGCTCGGGTACATGCCTCACGTTACCCAAAGTTCGGATAACCCCGTCGAACATCTTGATACGGACATTACCTCGACCCACAACCGTGCATATATGGCCGTTTCCAACCCGAACCGACCCCGAGGATCGTTCATAAGTTGAAAACCAGTCACGGTTCGGGCACATGTGGTAGGTACATCCCGTGTCAAGAATCCACTCGGGTGGTGAAGCATTCACCTCGTCAGAAACGAACAGCAATTCGCCCACATCATCTTCAACTACGTCGGCGTGAGAATGGCTAGAAGACGCGGTTTCTTTGCCTTTGTTTTTGTTCTGTAATTTGTAGCATTCATCAATAACGTGACCCTTCTTTTTACAGAAGCTGCAAAATTTTCTCTTGACCTTGGGTTTCGACTTCGATCTCCCCGGGCTTTGGAAGTCTCTATCCGTATGTCTCCCTCTGACACTAAGGCCTTCGGCCGCCTTAGTTACGTTAGCAATCTGCTTCATCTTGTCTTTGGAATCCAAAGCAACGATGACATCGTCTAGCACAAGTGTATCGCGGCTATACATGATCGTGTCACGAAAGTGACTATACGAATCAGGAAGCGATGTTAACAAGAACAAAGCTAAATCATCGTCTTCGTATGTCACGTCCATATTCTCTAAATTGCAAACCAATTCTTTGAATGTGGACAAGTGACTAGACAATGAACTACCTTCCGCCATCTTCAAATAAAACAAACGTTGCTTTAAGTGAAGTTTGTTTGGTAGGCTTTTCGTCATCAACAACTGCTCCAGTTTTAGCCAAATTGCCGCCGCCGAAGTTTCCTTCAGCACATCTTGCAACACATCGTGAGATAAGTGTAAACGGATTTGAGATTGCGCCTTCAAATCTTTCTTTATCTTCTCTTCGGGAGATAAAGTCGTCGGCATTTTCTCGACGCCCAAAAGTGCCTCATCGAGTTCTAACTGGATTAGAACATCCCTCATTTGAACTTGCCATAATGGAAAGCGAGTATTTCGATCAAGTTTTGGAATATCGAACTTCATCGATGACATGGTTTTTACCAACGATGAAGAGACCCAATCAAGAATTCGAAAACGTAGTTTATCGAAAAGAACAAAACAAAACCCGAAAAGCTCTGATACCACTTGTTGCAAATAACGACCACACCACACTCGATCCAACCCGGTTAAACCGAATCAAGACCGAGTAGAAACTTAGTCGAGATTAACCCAAGACCCAAAATAAACTTAAACGAGTTTATATGCGGAAAGAAACGATAAACACGAACTCTCAACGGAAACGATAATAACCACACAATAAATATTGTAACTTGACGAAAATAAAGAGGAAGAGAAACGACACAAGATTTACGTGGAAAACCCAAAACGGGAAAAACCACGGGCGGAGGAGACCACCGAGAAATTCACTATACTTCGATGATTACAACACTTGAGAAATGAGAGACGATGAAGATTATTACAGACTGAAAATGCTAAACTAACTTAGCTATAATTGTTGGGAGAATATATATATATATATGAGGTAATTATATATATATATATATGGTGTGTGTCTGATTTGTTTTGGTGTGAATTTCTTCCATGGAGAGCTCCATATTTATATATGGATTTTAGCTTACTGACCAAGCCAAACGTAGCCTCCAAGAATAATGATGAGCTCATCACAATGACATCATCCACAATGACATCATCCACATGACATCATTAATCCTCTTTTTGTATAAATCCATTATTTGAGTATAATACACTTACACATAGGATTTTAAAAAAGGATTTGGAGGATTGTCTAGAATTGGGATCCCTCAAACATAGGATTTTAAAAAAGTGAGCTTCTAAGGGGAGCTTTATGCAGCAAGTCAAGTTTTTTCAAACACGCTCCTTCTATCTATGAAAAAAACGTCCCAAGGCAACAACCCTTCCAGTCCATACAGACAGATTAACCAAACGAGCCCTTAAGGTTGGGAGTGTCTGAGTGGGAGTTTGTAAGATTTGTAGCATCACTGATTTAAATGATTCTCATGCATGTGTTCTACTGCCAACTGTATCAGGTAATCAGCCGAACATGGCAAACAGCTCACAAGATGAAGTTACAGCGAGGCTTAGTTGATGGTTGCACACCAGATAACGACAACCTCCGTATCAAACGCTATATTGCAAAGTACACAATAAATCCAGCAATAGCCAATGGGTTCTCTGACCATGTTGGCTCGGTTGAGGTGCGTAATCAGATGCTACTGTTATCTTTCACTTCACCACCTTTTGTGTTTAATTTCTATTTTCATACATGCAAATCATTGATCTATATGAATTTTTTGTAGGTAGGGAAGTTGGCTGATCTTGTCCTTTGGAAGCCAGCATTCTTTGGGGCAAAGCCAGATATGGTGATTAAAGGAGGTGATATTGCCTGGGCTAACATGGGGGATCCAAATGCAAGCATCCCTACTCCTCAACCGGTAATGCAAACCTTTTGATTTTTTTTTGAATTATAATCTGTGTTTGTGTGTATATCCTGTAGTCAAATTGCATCACTTGCTGTTGAGTTTATTGAATCAATCTTGCTACTTATTCCAGGTTATAATGAGGCCCATGTTTGGTGCATTTGGCAAGGCTGGAAGCACCAACTCCATTGCTTTTGTCAGCAAGGCATGACTATCTCTCTCCATATATCTATATCTAAAGGGAGGTTCTAAGGAAAACCCAAAAAAATTGGAAAACTGAGGAACACTCTAGGGTAACCGTTCATCTAGATGGTATGCACATGTGCATATCTTTCAGATGAACAACTACCAAGGTGTTTCTCAAATTTTCAATCTTTTTGCAGTTTTCCTTTGAACCCAACCCTCTATATCTATATATAAGGGCCGATTCAAATAAGAAGGCTAAATATCCCGCGAAGTTAAGAAGGGAAGGTTCAAACGTGAATCATTGAAAAAAAATCCATTTAAAAAATGCATACGTGAACAAACGTTAATGACAATTCGTATGGGTTCACATATACATCCTCAAATGGATTTTTTCACTAATTCACATATGAACTTTTCTTTCTTACCTCCTCACAATAATTTGCTTTCTTATTTGAACCTCCACTCTCTCTCTCTCTCTCTCTCTGGTAATCGTTCACCTAGACAGTATGCACATGTGCATACAAGTAATTTGTAACATGCACACCTGCAAAACCAGCTTCTGTTACTTGTATACCCGTGTGCATAGTGTCCAGATGAAGGGTTGTCAGCCTCATTTTCTCGTGTATGGGTTGTCTCAAAAACTGTTATCCCATGATACATTCTTGATTCTGAAACATGAGACGATGTATGCCCAACAGGCTGCGATGGACTGTGATATAAAGACCCTTTATGGCCTGCATAAGAAGGTGAAATCTGTGAGCAATGTAAGAAAGCTCACAAAACTCGACATGAAACTGAACGATGCCCTTCCCGACATCAAAGTTGATCCTGAGACATACGCAGTGACCGCAGACGGCGTCCATCTTACATGCCCTGCCGCTACAACCGTTCCGCTTTCCCGAAATTACTTCCTATTTTAACCCATACCCGTAAGGCCGTAACAACTCTTCTCTTTCTTTTCATGTTTACTAAGAGCATCTGCATCTCCAACAACATCTCCAAAATGGAGATTTTTGGGGTTTTTTGGTTCCAACAGATTCTCCAAAACATTCTCCTAAATGAGAAAATATGAAAAAAAGAGGATGAAAATCTCCAAATTTAGAGATTTCTCCAAAAATAATTACCTATGAGAGAGAAATCACTCTTTATGCATTAAAGTGCTAGAACTTAAATATTTAGGAGAGAAATAATATTTTACTAGTTGTATATAATTAATTGTGTAATCTCCAAAATAGAGAATCTCTTGGAGCTTTTGGAGATATTGACATTTTACTTCTCCATTTTGAAGAATCTGTTGGAGATGCTCTAAGGGGCCATTCACCTAAACGCTTACCTAGTAAGCGGTTACCGTAAAAGTGCTCTCGCTTACTTTATGTGGTAACATTCTAGTCCATCAAACTAGGTAAGAGTCATCACCGTTACTTACCACGTAAGACTCTTGGTCCATGTCATCGCTCTTATTGGGTAAGATTCTCGGTCTTTGTCATGTTCATCTGATAAGGTTACCGCTCTTACTGGGTAAGCGTTTGGTAAACGGTCCCTAAAACTTCTCTATTCGAATCTCTCGTTTTCTCCTGAAAAACTTATCACCTTTTTTACTAAACTTTGCTTGCCAGGTTTCTTATGGGTGATGATTTATTTCATGGAGAACATATATAACATTCATGTGAAGTACACCATTTGACCTTTGTTTGCAACCAACAGGTATGCAATAATATTCAAGTATTAGCAAATGTCTTCCCTATTTAAAAACAGGTTGCATTTTTTCATCAAATATTTAGTTTATTGGGAACTTAAACTCCATTTTTCTTAAGTAGCAATAGCTTAAAAGGTCTGAATTAGCCAAAATTCTCTATGGAAAAAGCTTCTTCATCTCTGAATACAGGTAAGGTTGGATTATATCTTATCCTTTTTAGACCCTATTGTGTGTGGGCTTACTGGGTTTTCTTTTGGTTTGATTTTATAAGATTCTTGTCCATTTGGCTTCTTCCGAAGCCGAATATTTTTCGTTTTTTCTAGAACATTTTGTAACATCGCATTTCCTTATTTCCCTCGATCGAGTGAGAGTTGTACAAATTTTGCTAGACTGTTTCCGTGAGACCACAAGATAAATGGGATCCGATGGGATCATACTGTTTTCGTGAGATATGAGAGACGACATAAATAACACTAATTGTTGTTTTCTTTCAATATTATTTTTTTGTATCTTCACAAGACTTTATCTTTTACACATGGGCCCAGAAGTTGACCCAATAGTGGTTCGAGTTCGAGCTTAAAAAAGCTTAATTTATTATGCAATAAAACTCGAGGATTCCATAGTCAAACAGATTCTCGATAAAGATCCCCTTTCCTAATTTAAAAACCCATAAGAAATGGAGTGAGGAGTGACGACCCTAACCTCTCGAATATCTCATGAGGTGTGATTTATAAAAACTAATATAACATTAATTATAATAATATTAAATGATAGGTTATGGCATTATTCATAATCTAAACCAAATCAAACAATGAGTCAATGATTATTTATTGAGTTAATTACATTTTTGGTCCCTGTGGTTTGGTAATTTTAACACTTTGGGTCCATTTGAAATAATTATGGATTTGGTACTCGTGGTTTACATTTTATAACGCTTTGGGTCCATAGCTTCAACGCGTTTGTCTTTGCACCGTTAAAGTACCATGTGCAATGCACATGATGGGCAATTTGTAAACCCACCCTGTGTTTTCCGAAGTCGCCGGTGGTGGGAGGAGGCGGTGATAGGCTGTTGTGGTTTCTCCCTGTGGCATCTCCGCTGTTGTAGGATGGTGACTATAGGTGGAAGTGGCGGCCGTTGGTGAAGACGGTGGCGAGAAGGATGGTTGGTTGTGGAGGTGGCGAGAAGGATGGGTTTACAAAATTGCCCATCATGTGCATTGCACATGGGTACTTTAACGTGCAAAGACAAACGCGTTGAAGCTATGGACCCAAAGCGTTATAAAATGTAAACCACGAGTATCAAATCCATAATTACTTTCAAAATGGACCCAGAGTGTTAAAATTACCAAACCAAAGGACCAAAAATGTAATTAACTCTTATTTATTTTAAAATTTTCAACTAATTTTTTAGATAATTATTAACACATTTTGAAGAAGCATCATTTTTTTAAAAATCCGACTTATGAGCTTTTGAAGTATGACGTCTAATTTATTCCTTTTTACTTATAAACAATTTGTAGCATTACCATCCAATTAGTCTTGTACTTTACAAACAAATATGTCACTTATGTGATTTGTATCACTGTTGTATGTCAAATAAGAGCATCTCTAACTCTTGTCTAAATAGAGAGGAAATAAGGTTTTTCTTTTCCCTTTAATAGATTTTTTGTATGATTACGTAAATAAGACATGGCAATAGAAACTTCAAGTTTTAGATAATCCTTTAAAATTTACTGCGACAATTTAGAAATTAACTTTTTTTTTCCATCAATGACATTGAGTTATTATTTTCTTACATAGTTATTTTCAAATATATATGAAACGATAAAATTATATAATATTTTAGTAATACAATTAATGTTAAAATCTTTAAAATAAATAATTTATAGGAGTTAGAATACAATTTTTATATAATTTTCATTTTGATCTAAAATAATTATTGTTTTCTAATTATATTTTAATCAAAAAGTTAACTCACTTTTTTTCCATGCTACAATAATTGCATAATGATTGTTAACCAAGTCAGGTGACATAAAATCCCCACTTGAAAACCATTTGTTGGAACATCTAGGATCTTTATAATTTAGAAAAAGTTATATTTAGTTTTAACAAAAAAAAAATTTAGATTTTTCTAACAAAAACTATTTTATTGTAATAGTTTTTTTATTTGTCATCCTAATACACTTTAACATATATAAAATAACAATTCTTCAATTTCATTATTAAGAACCTAATAAAATAATTATTTATCTCTTCAAATATCAAATTTTAAAGAGTTTTTAAATTTAGAGTTTTTCCATATTTTCTCTTTTTAAAGAATATAATAAAATACCTATTTGAGATAGAAAAAAAAACCTTCATTTTTTGTGTTAATTTTTTCTCCATTGAAAATACTTTCAAAATCTACAATTCCTTTTATAAAATATTTATTATATTATTTTTAGTTCTTTTATAAATTTAATATCAACTTTGGTCGATCAAACCTTTAATGTTTTAATTAATTTTCCTAAATTATTACATATATTTTAAGCAATTATTTTTAGTAATTATTATTTATTTTAATAGAAATTAAAATAAGATTTGTGAGATAAAGAAAGGTATGCTTGTCACGCCCAAACACCAAACAAAAAATAAGCTTTCTTTATTTTCTTATTTAGATTTAGATTGTTAATATGCAAGTAGCCCTATTTTTAAATTCGCACATGTGTATATATAGACAGAGAGAATAAAAAATTTCTTATACATTATGTAAAGTTAAATAAATTTGTCTTGGTATCAACTTATTTGAAAGTGATGCTTTGATCCAATAATCTTAAATCTTTAAAATTATGATAAAAATTATTGATAACATAATATTTGAAGTATATACAAAATTTATGCATCTATTTTATCAATGTGAAACAAGTTGTCAAAATGTAACAAAAAGGTAAAGAAGTGGTCAAGTTTTTCAGGAATATGATTATTTGACTCTCGATTGTTAAGGATGATAATAATTATTATTATATTCTCTTTGCTATTCTTACCTTAAAGTAGCGATATTTTTCTTATTTGTCGTCATCCATAGAATTACAAAAATAAAATAACCCCTTAGGTACGAAATTATCAAATATCCCCTTTAAAATTAAACAATTACAATGAGTTCAAATACTCATGGATTCATTCTTTATATAATAGCATTTAATGAAATAAGTAAATTGTGTAATCATGTAAATACTTGTGCGATTTTCAATCTCCACATTAATATTCTTATAATATCCGTCTTATTATGCAAAAATACTTTCATCTCATGATAATAGCTTCTACCTTTTGAAGCTTTATAGAATCAACAATAATATTTTTTTTCCATAAATATATATCTATTAGCTATTGTGCTTTATAAACTAATACTCACACTTAATTCTTTGTTGTTAATAACAAAATAAAGAGTACATTGCAATTTTGGTTCAGTTGATTTGTAGTTGTTCTTGTTCCGGTCCTTATAACATCTTCATTTGCAAGAAAACCTCCGCAATGCAAAAATGCTTGGTTTTAATTCTTCCCATAAACAAAAATCAAATTTCATCCGTCAAATTAGTCATTCTACCTCTAAAATATAATATAACAACATGTACTAAAATAGTTTTTATTATCGTATCAATGGTGTGGGCTAGCGGGCTCCTAGCCGGCTGCTGTCGGGCTCTTGGTACACCTTTCGGCGGGCTGGCGGTTAGCGGGCTGGTCGGCATACCCAGGCTGATTCAACTGTTCTCTCCTCTCTCTCACATTCTCTTTTTTTAATTTGTATTGGTATTTGGTTTGGGAGGGTTCAGGTACTAATAGAGAGGGCTCCAGAGGACTTATAAAGGGTTTACGGAAAACCTGATGTAACGCTAATGTGACAGTGGAACTCAGAGGACTCGAGGACTTGAGTATTGATGGCATAAGAACCAAAATTACAATCTATATATATATTAAAAGAAGGATTTTGCTGATGTCATCAAAACGAAATTGAGCAATCTTATTGGTCAATTAAACAAAATCAATCAAATGATGATGTCATAAAGAATTTCTATTTTTTTTAATGCCCTATTAATATGTAAAAATACATAACTAACAAATATGGAAAAAATATTTTCCAAAATTCACCTACCTAAATTTACATTTTGTATCCTTAAAATTATTTGATTAAATTACTTTTTATCCTTTAGTTTTTCATTCTTAAAATTACTTTTTTAAAACACTACATATTTTATTTCTGAATCCCTCCAGTTTTAATATCATTCAGGAAATCCGAACCTTTTTCAATTTCTTATATTTTAACAACTATTAGATGACTAAAATATTTAGTAATAAAGCAAAAGTAATTTTTTTCATTTAAATCGTTGATTAATAAGAATTATTTTTACTAAATAACTACACTCTACTTATTCAATTTCAAATAAAGTTTTGAATAAAAGACTGGAACAAAAGTTTTCCTAGATGGCTATAATTAAAGTAACTCATTAATGTTTCTTTTATTAACTAAGTCTTTTTGCTGATGTCATCAAAACAAAATTGAGCAATCTTATTGGTCAATTAAACAAAATCAATCAAATGATGATGTCATAAAGAATTTCTATTTTTTTAATGCCCTATTAATATGTAAAAATACATAACTAACAAATATGGAAAAAATATTTTCCAAAATTCACCTACCTAAATTTACATTTTGTATCCTTAAAATTATTTGATTAAATTACTTTTTATCCTTTAGTTTTTCATTCTTAAAATTACTTTTTTAAAACACTACATATTTTATTTCTGAATCCCTCCAGTTTTAATATCATTCAGGAAATCCGAACCTTTTTCAATTTCTTATATTTTAACAACTATTAGATGACTAAAATATTTAGTAATAAAGCAAGAGTAATTTTTTTCATTTAAATCGTTGATTAATAAGAATTATTTTTACTAAATAACTATACTCTACTTATTCAATTTCAAATAAAGTTTTGAATAAAAGACTGGAACAAAAGTTTTCCTAGATGGCTATGATTAAACTAACTCATTAATGTTTCTTTTATTAACTAAGTCATATTTATATTGTTAATTGCAGGTGAAATATTTGTTAACTTTATAATGTAGATGCCTAATTTTATTAGAAATTAAAACAATATGTTATAAATTGTCCGTATATTACACGGGCCATTTTAAAGAAAGGTTTTTGCTGATGTCATGATTATGAAAGTGAGTCATTTGATTATTGTCTTTCAATTTACATCCTTATCATTTTAAGATAATAATATATATTAACTAAAATGTATTAAAATTTTTGTTTTTTTTTTTTAATAAATTATACCATTATAATCGTCTGACAATACCTTCAAAATGAGTTTAATATTGAATACTTTTTTAATTTAACTACATTATTAAAATTAGATATAAATTAATTTGTTTAGATTTTATTACAATTCTATTCTTGATATTCTTGAAATTTAAAGATTTTATCTTTTTAACCTAAGTATTTTTATAGATTATTTATAAGTAATTAAAATTTATTTTATTTAAAAACTTCATTGTTGATATTCTTGAAATTTAAAGATTATATCTTTTTAATCTAACTATTTTTATAGATTAGTTATAAGTAATTAATTTTTTATTTAAAATTCTAAATAAAAAACACTACATATTTTATTTTTGAATCCCTCCAGTTATAAAAATAGATATAAATTAATTTCTTTAGATTCTATTACAATTATATTCTTCATATTCTTGAAACTTAAAGATTTCATCTTTTTAACCTAATTATTTTTATATATTATTTATAAGTAATGAAATATTATTTTATTTAAAACTCAATTGCTAATATTCTTGAAATTTAAAGATTCCATCTTTTTAATCTAACTTTTTTTGTAGATTATTTATAAATAATTATGTTTTATTTTATTTAAATTCCTACAAATCAAACACTACACATATTTTATTTCTGAATCCCTCCAGTTTTAAAATCATTCACGAAATTCAAATCTTTTGACAAAAGAATAATAAATTTTTAATTTTTAAAATTTTAACAGCTATTAGATAACTAAAATATCTATTGTAATAAGCAATTATAATGACAATTGTCGTATAACATATAATTTACATAAGTATTTTAATGGTAATGACAATTGTCATGTAAATGTCTATTCTTATTAAAAATTAAAATAACATGTTTCAAATGTCCGTATAATATACGGGTTATTAACTAGTTTACTCTAAATATAAATTACAAAAACCATAATTTTAAAAAAATTAAAGACAAAAATACAACTTTTAACAAACCACAAGGACTAATACCATAATCCACTCTTAATTAATTAAACAAATGAAGTAACTTTTTAAGGAGATCAAAACTCCCTTATTAAAAAAACTCCATCTTCAGAAATCAGAATCAAGACAATTTCCCCTTTTTCCCAAATAGAATCCAAATCCAAAACACATGTTATTAATTATTATTCATCATCTTGTTGACCATTTTCAATTCTTTAAACTCCCCATTACTTCAAACCTCATTCTCTTCCAAATCACCCATCAAAATCCCTCCCAATTTCTTCCCACAAATGGCAAATCAACAATCACAACAACAATCTCCCCAAATCACAACCCAACTCCTCTCAAAATCAAACCAAATCCAACCCCAATTTGAAGAAAATGGAGACCAACAAGAAGAAGAACAAGAAACAAGTGATCATCTCCATAACCGCCTTCAAGGGTTGGATTTCTACTTATTATTGTTGGGATTCCATCAATCTTCCCTTTTAAGATTTGGGGTTTCATGGGTGACC
Source organism: Centaurea solstitialis (assembly GCA_030169165.1). Lineage (NCBI taxonomy): Eukaryota > Viridiplantae > Streptophyta > Magnoliopsida > Asterales > Asteraceae > Centaurea > Centaurea solstitialis. The sequence goes on along the minus strand of CM058041.1, from coordinate 107,076,997 downwards.
TTTTTGATGATTGGGGTTATGCTTCCTTTGGGTGTAATTTTGATGCCCACCAACTGTTTGAGATGTGACCTCTACCAAATCAAGGGGTTTGAGCTTGTTGTTGTGTCTGCACATGCTTCATTGGCTGCTGTTTCCCTGCTTTGCCTTTCTCATAATCTGAGGAAATATGGGATTAGAAAGTTTCTGTTTGTTGATCAGTATAATGGCCATGTTGAAAGGTTTTCAACAGTGTATGTTCAGAAGATTTCTGTAAGTGAAAAACCCATGTGAATATGTGAATTGTGATTGCTTTTTTCTTCTTCAAGATTTCTTGATCTTGAGGAGAATGGTGTTTTTTTGCACTTTTTCCAAAAGGAAAGTGGTTTTGTTGCATATATTGTGTTTTAGAGGAGGTTTAGTGGAAAACCGGTAAAAAATGAATTTTTTTTTCCAAAAGGGAAATGGTTTTGTTGCATATATTGTGTTTTAGAGGGAGGTTTAGTGGAAAACCGGTAAAAAATGAATTTTTTTCCAAAAGGGAAATGGTTTTGTTGCATATATTGTGTTTTAGAGGGAGGTTAAAGGAAAAACCGTAAAAAAAGTTTAATTTTTTTTTTCCAAAAGGGAAATGGTTTTGTTGCATATATTGTGTTTTAGATGGGGGTTTAGGGGAAAACCCGTAAAAATATGAAAAAGTTAGGAACACATTAACGTAACCATTTATCTGTACGGGTATGCACATGTGTATACAAGTAATTGAAGCTGTTTTTTGGTTTTTATACACATGTGTATGCTGGACAAGTTGCTTACAAATTACTTGTATGTAAATGTGCATACTGACCAGATAAATGGTTACTATTTGCTAGGGTGTTACTCAAGTTTTCATTTTTTTGCGGTTTTTCCTTGAAGCTGACCCTACTATTTTATTACATGTTTGGTGGAATAGTTATGATGATAATTAGGGTGAAGATGAGATCTTTTAGGCATAAAGTTTGATTCTTTGCTTATATGTTCTTGAATATATTGTTCTGTTTTATAGTTGGTTTCAAGGCCCCTAATTAAAAGGGATCTACAGCTCATAAGATAAACTTGTTAGAACTTAGAACACCATTAAGTGTGATACATTATATACTTGAAAGTTTTATTATAAGAAGGGTTGGGTTTAGGGAAAACCATAAAAAAATGGAAAACTGAGGAATACCCTCCTACTAACAATTCATTTTTCCGGTGTGCACATGTGCAAAAAAATGCACATGAGAATATTTTCAATTATATGCGCAAATGTGCATGCCCGTACAGATGAAGGGTTATTAGGGTGTTCTTTAGTTTTCCATTTTTCTGTGTGGTTTTCTTATAACCTTAAATAAGCTTGGAGAGCTATGCCAATTCTGACTGATTGTGTATGTTTTGTATGGAACTGATTGAAACAACCTCAAATTTTTTAGCTTTTGAGGTCTGTTTATACTAATTTCAACTTCTAGATTAGCATCAACATTTAGATTTTCATTATGAGCAATACATTTAGGATGAATATGGACGTGTTATTAATCACATTCATGATAAATAACACATCCGTATTCCTAATGAATATGCCACGTGTCTTGCAATGGGCTATCCCAGGTTCTCAAATGAAAGTGAGGTTTCTAACGGAACCTGCCCCTTTTATTATAACCTCAAATACGCTTGAAAGCAATGCCAAATTACTGAATAAAGATATGGTGGTTGTGTAGCATGTGTTTTGTCCTAAAACGGGTTTAAACAACTATAGATACCTCAAAATTGTAACTTTTGAGGTCCATTTTTCCTAATTTTAACCTTTCATGCCACTTATTGGTTTCGGTTGGTTTTTTTCATTTTCTTAATCAAAATCTCTATTCAAAACACATCTTCTTGTAGGGATTATGATTGTTGATTAGTTTTATAAACAACGTTGTTAATGATAATGGCAGGAATCTAAACGATCACTTGTGTTGTGGGTTCTTCCATGCCTCATCTTGAAGATTGCTCGTGAAGTTATCCGCATGATGTACATGCACCACGACTCCTGGTGGCAATCTTGTGGCGTTTTTGTGGCTTTGACCGTTTCATGGATATATGTGGCCGTCATCTTTTTATCGTCGTGTTTAGTGTTCCATTTGGTGTGCAATTTGCAAATCATCCACTTTGATGACTACGGAAACCTCTTGGAACGTGAAACCGATGTTTTGGTTTTTATCGAAGAGCATGCACGTTTACGCCATCATTTGTCGAAGATAAGCCATAGGTTTCGGATTTTCCTTCTCCTTGTGTTCATAGTCGTCACTTCAAGCCAATTCGCGACCCTGTTCCAAATCACGGAGTTCAGGGATAAAGTTACGTTCATCAATGGTGGTGATTTTGCGGTAAGTTTGATGACTTCTTGCTTAACTTATTGTGTTTTGTCTCGAATTGACGTGGGTTCTTAAGATTTCGGGAAGATTTAGGTTTTTACATTGAAAATTCATGATTAAAACTAGAAATTGTTTGGTTTGTGGGATTTTATAGGATTTGGAGTTGAATTCTATTTCAATCGTATGTTTGGTTTGAAGGATTTATTGGATTTGAAATCTCAGGATTTCACTAAAATCCACAAACCTGGGATCTAGAAATCATATCGGGGTAGTTTTGGTATTTCTTGGTATTTTACAAATATGTTAAAAACATTTGTTTTGTAATAATCAATTGATAAAAATGGTAATTTAATTATTTTTATTATTTATTTTTGTAAATTATTTATGAAAATGAAATTCAATTCCATTTCAAATCCTACACAGCAAAGATTCCAAATCCTTCAACTGAATACAAATCCCTTGAAAATGTTCTGTCAAGCCAAACTGGCTTTGAAGGCTTTGTTTGGCAAACATGACTAGTTTATCAGCTAACAACTAACTTATAAAAACTAGCTGATATTCTAGACGACAATGCAAAATGACATGTTGAAAAATTAGTTGAAAAAAATATAAGGGGCATATTTGGGAAAAAACGGAAAAAAGCTCTTTTGAATTAGCGTTTCAAGAAGTTAGTTTATCAACTAACTTATGACGAACCAAATGGGGTTCCCTCAATAAGCTCAAAAAATAAGCCAGCTTATGGTTGCCAAACATGGCCTAAACACATCTATTTGATTTCAAAGGTCGAGAAGGGTACTTATGCATCGTCTTTAATCGTAAAAATTTTCTTCTTTTTGGACAGGTTTCATCGATCGCACAAGTTGTGGGGGTGATTCTTTGTTTAAATGCTGCGGCAAAGATTTCTCACCGAGCACAAGGCGTTGCGGCTTTAGCGAGTAGGTGGCATGCCATTGCTTCGTGTGGCCCGGATGACGAGTCTCAAATGAGATTTTCGAACCGAATTGGAAACTTGGAGGCTGCAAATGACTTGTATAGATCCGTTTCTTCGGCAAGCGATTTGGAGGCGATGAACTACATTCCGCTCCCCACGAGCGCACAACTCACGTCTTATTTGTCTTCGTATCACAGGAGACAAGCATTTCGTAAGCAAATCCTGCCTCGAGATTGAACTTTAGGCATTATTGAGTGAGATTCAGGGGAAAACCCCCGAGAAAATGAAAAACCGAGGAACACCCTGATAACAGTTTATCTGGACGGTAGGTGTGAATACGTGCATGCAAGTAATTGGAGATGTGTTTCTTGGTTTTAATGCACTTGTGCATACGGTACATAATTCTTATAAATTACATGTATACACGTGTGCATACCAATGGTTACTAGGGTGTTCCTCAGTTTTTCATATATACAACAATTTAGATGAAAATTTAACACCAAAGTCATAAAATATGATGTTAGACCTTTCATTTGCAGTTATGTATCTTCAAAATAATCCAGGAGGAATTACTTTATACGGTTGGACGGTTGATCGAAGTCTAATAAACACGATCTTCTTCATCGAGCTCTCACTAGTTCTCTTTGTTCTCGGAAGGACCACCGTGTTCACCACCACGGGCTAACGGGTTTTCGTGATTTTCCTCCAATTCACGGTTATCTTTAAATTTATCAAGATTTCTTGAGATTTCCAGAGTGGTTCTGGTTGCACCAAATCTATGAGAGTTTTGAGGATAAGAAGCCCATCGGGCTTAACGTGGGCCTGTGTCTTTCTTTACGTATGCAAAGGTAACGCGATTTGTTATTTATCGGATCACTATTTTGTACAGTTGGGTTCGTGGTGTTTGAGGTTTGAACGATGAACATGAGATTCTTTATGGTTTACAAGACCGTTATAATGTAAGAAAAATACTGCGATCCCGTTCATATGGGATCTCTGAGCATTTGTAAATAAATTACGTGATGATTTACTTCGTGTGTCTTTGACTGTTTCTCTTCAATATATGTTGGAATGCTGTTTCGGAATCAGAGGTTCTTTGAGAGTAATCTAGTTGGGTTCTATATGTTTTTTTAGTGGTATTTGGGAGAATTGTATTGGCCTGGCCCTTGTTCGAGACACTGGAACATTTTGTGTCCGTCTAACCTCTGTTGTGAGGTTTGTGTTAGAGACTGTTTGGCTGGTTTTTCATTAAAGTCGTGTATGAATAAAGTTGTGTGAATGAGTTAATCTATCTGTATACTTTGGGAAGATTTTTGTTTGTGAGGGTTCTTTTTATAGGTAGAAGAAGTGTGTTTTTTAATTGAGGGACAGGTTTGGAAAAGAACTTTGTTTTTTTGCATAAAACTTTCCCCTAAGCTTACTAAATAAGTCACATTTTTTATATTATTATCTCACTATTAGTCCATCAAACAAAACAATCATGTATAACTGATTGAATAAGCTATGAGTCCTATTAAGCTCATTGAGGCGTTGAGCTGCTAACAAGCATGTCCTTAAGGTCCCATATGGTCTCAACTCTTTCTTCTCAATATATATTGGGATTTTTCAGTTTAAATCATGGAAAAGGAAATGTGGAAGTTTTACTCTTGAATTTCGGTAGGTTAAATGAAAGTTTCTGTAGTGCAGGGGGGTTAAGTGCAAATAGTCAATTGTTTAGGGGGTTCAGTGTAACTAATCGTTGATGTTGACATCTTACTAACCGACCATTTTGGGATCTAGGAAGTACAACACTTTTCCCTTGGTCCACACGAAGTTAAATTTTTATTTTATTTAAATTATATATTAAACTAATGTTTGTGAAAAAACATTTTTTTAAAATCATTAAATATCTATTTTCAAGTTTTTATCATATCAATTTTAATAATTAGTTTTGCATCAATTCAAAATTTAAAAAAGTGGTATTTAGTATCAACAACTGTTTAACACTAATAATTTTAAGTTATTTGCTCTTGTAGTTCTTCATCTCGATCAATGGTATGTATGTATTTGTATATAAAAGTAATTTATTATATAAATAAAAAAAGTGGTAATTGGTATCAACAACAATTTAACACTAATAATTTTGAGATATTTGCTCTTGTAGTTCTTCATCTGGATTGATGGTATGTATGTACTTGTATATAAAAGTAATTTGTTATATAAGGCATGCATATGCATATAGAGGGAGGTTCATACAAGAACAATCCAATTTGTAAGAACAAAGAAACCATGTAAATCACATGTAATTTTGTACAATCCAATTTGCCGACAAGGCGTGTGGGTCGGTGCGAATGGGCGAGCGTAGTACAAAATCACCTGTGATTTACATGGTTCCTTCATTCTTGCAAATTCGTTTTGTTCTTGTTTGAACTTAATTCTATGCATATATGTATACGAAAAAAAAAACTTAATTTGTTTTTATGTACAAATATATAGGGTTTAGATAAAGAACAAAAAGAGTGTTTTTTAATTTTTAGTTTTTACGATCTTTCCTTGAACCTTAATTTATAAGTTAAAATAAATACAAAAATCAAGTTTAATATACCTTTTTTTTAAAGTAAAAAAATCCAAATTAATTAATATTTTTATTAATAATACTTTTATTAAGGATTTTCCAGATCGAGCATCTCCTTCATGAATTTTTAATAACACCCCCTCTTCTTTCTTGTATCGTAATATTACCCCAATAAAATCCAAATTAACACCAAATGATCCTAAAACAAAAAAAAAAAAGTTCCCAACATGTTTATCTTTTAAACTAAATATTAAAAAAAGAAAAGAATAATATCTTTAATCAATGGCAAATAGTAACAACAACAACAAAAATGCATTATGTGAAAAAAAAATTGATACATATAAGAATACTATTGAAAATAATCACCTACCAGCAGCAGCAGGATGGTAACTTAATGGAGAAAGAAGATGGTAAATGACCATTTCTTCTTATATAATCTGCTTTTTCACAAGTTTTTACTGCTTTCTCGTTCAAAATGGCTTCAGCTTTTGCTCTTTTCTCTTCTGCTATCCTTCTTGTTGAAGCAAGTTTGTTTGTATACTTCTCATGTGCTCGAGATTTCAGCCGTTCCGCTTTAGCCTAAAACCGCAGTTTACACGTATTCAGACGTATCAGATTACAAAATCCACAAGATTTCAGACTTCAACATCACCTCTTATTAGATTGATATTATGGAGTCCCGATTCATTTTAAAGCCGCTTTTCTATTCAATGTCTCAATTAACAAAAAATAGCCAAAATTTGTCACATGGCACTTTACCAACTACGAAATATACATTTTATAAAGTAACACTTTAGCAAGTTGTTAAGTGTTGCTTATGAAATGCTCGTGTGGCAAATAGCACTTTAGTCGCATTTCCACGTCAGCATTTTGCAACTAGCACTTTAACAACTTGCGAATTGTAACTTTATGAATATTATATCTATAAAAAGTGGACTTCGCAAGTTGCTAAATATTGCTTACGAAACTTTGTCTATTTCAATCAATTATGTAGAAAAATGACCGTAAAATGAATTGAGGAGCAGTCATAAATTCTCAAAATGTCCTCATCAACTTAATTATTGAAACATGCTCGTCTTAAATCCTATAAAAGAGTCTATATGAATTTAGAGTCATATAAAACCTGATTTTCTGAATCATCCAAAACCGCTATAACAAAAACAAAAACTCGAAAGTTTTACCTCCATTCTTTTCATTTCCATCTCGGCTTTTCTCTTTTCGTGATTCTCCCATGCTTCTATCTTCACCTCTTCGCGCTTGAACCTAACGATCAACGACAACAAAAATACACGATTTTTAACACATTAGATACCAATCTAGAGTGCAAACACATACGCGTGCACACACAATATACACACCAAAGTTTGGCTGCAAACTCATTTTTCAATGCGAATTTGAGGACATCCGAGAGGGCAGCACATGTCATATTCCGTCCGAATAATACAACATCATTAAAGGTGAACATTCATGCATTATTCATGCTGAATAATACTACTGAATGTTGTATTATTCATCTTAAATAATGCATGAACGTTAATCTTTGTTATTCGGACCGAATGTGAACATATATCGTACTCTGGGTTGTTATATATAACGTGTACCGAAAAAAGAATAACCTCGCCATATATTTCGCACGTTCCGCCTCATCCCAAGCCATCGCTCGGGTTTCTAGAGGATCCAACTTAGTAGTAGAATCTTGACGTGGGTTTCTAGCTTCAACCACGTTTTCAGCGTTACTCTCTTCGCTCTCTCGAGCAAACCTCGTGGTGGTCCCACTGACATCAACTTTAGGTGCGACCGTTGTGGGTCCCACACCGGGACCAGGTCGCACCGGAGTCGAGGACCCCGAGGCCGTCGGGCTGCGTGCAGCTGGGGTCGTGGCCCTAACTGGGGTCGCAGACCTCGATGGCTCCTGGCTAGCCATCGGGGTCATCTCAGTCCCCATATCTCTCACGCAAATCGATCTCACACACACCGAATCACCGAAATCCACTTTCTTGGTTTCTATTGGTTGTTCATATAGGACCAAATTCCCATCTCCTTGTTCTTCATCTTCACTACTTGAGTAATCTTTTTTCGGGACCGGTGCGATCAGCCGCCGGTCGTCGGCATTCGAGTCGCGCGGCTCGGTGGTCGAGTGGCTCTTGTCTCCGACTCTGGACAAATTGACCAACCACTTCTGGGCATCGTCCCATTTGGACGGGGTCGGTTTGCCCAGAGCGGTTCGGTGGTGGTGCGAACCGCCACGGTTCGCACCAACTGTTCCTTTCTGGAACTCGAAATTGCCGACGCCATTGCCGCCACCGGGAATCTCAAGAGTTGATGCAAGATTCAAGGTGCCCTTATCTTGTATAGACTTCATATTTGATTCAAAGATCACAAAATATGAACTCAATGCACCTTTTTGATTACTTTCTTTAAATGGAGATATCAAATTGAGCAAATTACTAAAATACCCACAACCCAAATTTGAATCTTTATATGTTATAAGTAAATAAATAACATAGATCTAAGTATAAAGGTATGAGTATAAAGATTGTGGCTTTATCTTTGCAAGAACTCAATGTATATATATAAAGTTTGACAGTTTAAAAAAGTGAAACTTTACATAAAGAAAAGTTAAAAATCAAACTGAATTAGTGAAGTGAAAGTTGAAAGCTTTTATGGGTTTCATGAATCAAACTGTAAAGCTTCAAATTGAATGATAAGAAACATTATATTACTCACATTAGCAGAAAAAGCAGCAAAATGGAGTATGCAAGATAAGGTGTTTTGATAAAATTACTAGCAGAAGAAATGAATTCACATGTGAATGAAAACAAGATTTCTAAATGCAAAATGTTAAACACAAACTAAGAGAGAAAGAGATAGAGATGTGAGTGAGGGTTAAAAAAGGAAAGAAAAGAAAGAAGAGAATAGAACCTTGAGTTTTTGAGATTGCCAATTTATTAATTTAATATTTAATAAAATAGAGAAATAAAGATCTGATTTCATTATAGTGGAAAGGGAAAGAAAACTCCCAAGATTTCTGTTTTTTTTTTTAAAATTCAATTTACCTTCACTTTTTACAATATTATATTATTATAAAGCAAAGCCATGGCAAGAAAATGGTAAAATTCAAATCTTTTCTATTCAAGAACAACAAGAAAGATGAAATCTTGATAGTAAAAGTGTAAAACTTTCAAGATTCATAAAATAAGAGAGTGATAAAAGTCAAAGTTTTACATACAGTAGTGATAGTGGCTCTGTTTTTCATGGATCAAGTGGCTGAGATTAAACTATAGATTTGGTTTGTCATTCTAACGGTAATTTTGAGTAGTACTAGATTAATTTTTTGTGAAGAAAAAAACCATAAATATATATATATATATATATATTTAAAAAATAATCACCTATTATTTTTCTTAATAGATGTTTGATTTGATAAAATACTTTTAAAAGATTTTGATTTTGTAAAATGATTTGGAATTACAGAGATTTGGAGTTACTTTGTAGGATTTGTAATAGAATTGGATCTCATTATTTTTTAATAATTATAAAAAGTTAAGTTACCTTTTCATTGATAAATTATTACAAACATATATTTTTAATATGTTTTAAACATCACTACATATAAATCCACAAAAAAAATCCCGAGACTTTTAAGTTCACAAAATTAAACATGATAATAAAATGAAAATCAATACTAAACATCTCCAAATTCAATCCAATCTTGTAAACTAAACGGAAATTTAATGAATTTTTTGTGGGCCATTATTCCCTTTCGTATTTCTTTTTGAAGAAATGGGTGATTACTTTTGAGAGAAATGTATTTTTATGTTATTTGTAGTTTTTTTTAATAAAATGTTAGTTAAGTTAATAACCCTAAATGCAAAGGATAACAATATGGTGGGGTATGTATGGTATGGGGTTTTCTGAGATATTTCACATGGGGTTGTGACTTGTGAAGGATTTGAGGGAAGTGGGTCCAAATTTAAATGGTATGTCCAAGTGGGGTGGGGTGGGGTGGGGAGTGGGGTGGGGTTTGGGGTGCAGGTAGTCTATATGAGTTATTTTCTTGAAATTGGTAATTATGTAGTTGAAACTTGTTGGTAATAGAGAAGAGGGGGTATCATGGAGGTATTTGAGGGCACTACAAGGATATGTATATATAGGAGAATGGATATTTGTATGGGTGGAAGGTGTTTTTTTGGTTGGTTTTTTTTAGTATGATCTATAGGTATAAAGTTATTTGTGTGGAATAATTTGTTATAAGTTGAAAAGGTATTTTCATATATAGAAGAAAGCATGTTTTTTATTTGGGAGAGGTATGTTTAAAGAAAACAAGGCGTTGTGCATAAAACTTCTTCCCATAAAAAACAATCATGTATAGTTGATTGAATAATTTAGTGAGTCTCATTAAGCTCATTAAGCTACTACAAACAGACCCGAAGTGTTGGATAACAAAAATTGTTCATGAAGAAAAGTTGGAAGTTATAGAAATTGAAGATGATTAGATGGACGTCTAACCGAAACATATTGGACATGATATTGAACAATGGATTACAAGTGGAGCCAGGAGTTGCACTTATTGCGGATAAATTATGAGAAAAAATATCTCACTTTTATTTATTTAAAGATTACAAAATAAATAGATATGAATTTTAGATAAAACAAAGAAATAGCGTGAATTTATCGGTTGTAGAACCCCACCGACTAATGCTGACAACAAGCAAAGGGTTATTACGGCACATGTCGAAGTCAAGAGGGACGAGACAAGGATGGACAAGAAGGTTACGTGAACAAAGGAAGAGGCGGCCGACCCGAATTAATTATGGTATTCCTATATGTATCCTTATTTATGTCAGAATCAAGTCAAATCATGTATTAAAAATCTAAAAGAATAATAAGTCATGATAGTAAATTGTTAATATATGGAAGAAGAAAATTAGTAGGTTGAAGTGCATTTAGCAATATATAAAGAGGTGTATTTAGCTTGTCCCGTATATATATATATATATATATATAGGGGTGGGTTCAAATGTGAACCACTTTTTTGTTGTGAACGTGAGGACAACCAAGAGCGCGACACGTGGCGGATGACTAGGCGCCACGTCAAGTCCACGACGGATGACTAGGCGCGATTCATGGGAGGGCATTGAATTAAAGAGGGGGACCACACTCAAAGTCGCCACGTGTCACGCTCTCGGTTGTCCTCACGTTCACAACCTAAAAGTGGTTCACATTTGAACTTTCCTCTATATATATATATATATATATTTTGGAAGGCATAGGGACATCGAATGACTACCACGAACATACACACACACGCATGCCTCCCGATGGTATCGAAAATTTACGGGCAGTGCACTAATATGTCGTTGTCCCAGCCCAGCTTATGCTGGATTTAGAGGCCAACCACAATATTTGACTGGACTGGAGACATCCATTATATATCCATAATTCCAAATATTTACAAAATTGAACTCAATAAGCATTACTTATTTTTATTTTAATATTTAAACATTGAATAAAACACCATTTTAAATCTATTATTATCTCTTCACACATGTATGTATGGGATCAATACATGTGACATAAAAGGGTCTTTTTTGTCCTTTTCTCAAACAATTTTAATACAAAATTATAAGAAAATTAACAATTGTTCATTACAAAGTTTAAAACTATTGATAGAATAGGTGTCCAAAGCTATTTTATCGTGCCAGCAAATCAGATTCAAATTTTACAAATCAAGATAACTTAATGTTTATTATAATCTATAGTTTTGTAATTTGATGATGTCACTGTTGTTTTTTGTGAATTTTGAATTGTGTTAACAACTTGTTTTAATTGTATTTATTGTAGTATTAAAATTGAGTAATTTTTCAATTTGTTGTTTTAAATAATTATAATTTTTTGTCTAGCTTATGAGTTATTAGTTCATAATTTCACATGGCTATTCAATCATGTCAAACTTATAAGCTAGTTTATCAGCAATTTATGTCCACCATAGCCTAAGAAGAGCATGTTTGGCAACCACATCGTCTAAATATGACTAACTTCTTGAAAAACTATTTCAGTCAACATATTAATAAGTTCCATGAGCTTTTATCACGTTTTTTATAATTATGTCTCTTATATTTACATAAATTATCAAAAACCATTATTATTTAGATAATTTTACATAATCCTCTACATTTTGTCAAAATATGACTACTTTATCATAGTTTTAAGTTAGATTCAAAAATATTGGGTCAATATATGCTTTGGACTTTTTTTTTTTTTTGGCAATCATGGATTTCTAGACCAGCTTACGCGCACGACTAATCCCCCAAGTAATCACAAATGGCTTGTAGTCATCGTAGATGAACCTCCATGGTCGTATGGCTTTGGCAGCGTCTGGATTTGTAGAAATGCTACAAATGGTGGTAGAAGGGGTGCTTTTCACATCTTAGAGCATCTCCAAAAGCTTCCCTAAAATTTCTCCAAAATGAAAAAACAAAAGTCAAAACTCCAAAAAAATATTACATCCATCTCCAAAGAGCTTCCAATTTTAAAGACTTCAACATTGATTATAATATTAAATACTTCACTTATATATTAAAAAATTATTTCTCTCTCTAAATTTTTATTTATAAGGTTTCCTCTTGAATATTGATCATCTCACTTGATAATCATTTGTAGGGTTATCTGATACAGATCGATTTCGAGCTGTATCGGCTATTTTAAAGTATTTATGGAAACCACGAAAAAGACGTCGAAAGAAGCTTGTAAACCAGCATCGAAAACACGGCCGAAGCCGACTGAAGCACCTTCGCGACGCGAGGATGCTTGCTCGCGAGATCAGTCCCGAATCGATAGCCTTTATCGATTTATTCAAATATTTTATTACTTAATTTAGATTAGGATTATTACCATTAATTAGTTTTCTTGTTTATCAAGTTTAGGATTTATCTTGTGCTTAGGTTTCTTTGTAATTCAGATTATCATATTATCAGTTTTAATATAATTTCTCTTTGTGAGTTATTATTGAGAGTTCATCTCTTTTTGTTCTTGGAGTTTTACGCTTGTAATTCTCTTATCCTTTTCGGGTTTGACGCTTGTCGATCCGTTCCGCGTTTTCCGCCCGCGTCAGTTGGTATCAGAGCCAGATCGCTGTCTCTTTTCCTTCCGATGGCTTCGCCACCCCGACGACTCAACAAGGTAGATATTGAGGCAATTGTCGTGGCTGCTTCCACGACCCTCAATACCGCCCTCACCGACCGCAACAACATCATCATCGCCGCCATGAACGCCAACACCGCTACCCTCGCCCATCTCCTCAACGTTTGCCCGAAAAGAGATAAGCACGTCAATCCACCACCTTGTAGCCGACCCATGTCGCACCACCGCCACCATCATTATGAGCCGATCAAAATTCCACCTTTAGAGCCGATCAAAATTCCCGCTATCGACGTTAAATCTATCGTTGATATGGCTCTGCTCCAAATTAAGCAAAGAAGAAGTACTCCCAAGAAGATAGATGTCTTACCGGAAAAAGAAGAACCACCGGAGATAACCGGTGAGGAAATCTTTCCTGCCGTGACGGAACCGCCACGAGATGTTATCGTCATCGCGACCGAGCCGCCGCCAGAACTTATCTCCATCGTGACTAAGCCGCTACGCGAAGTCGTTCCCATCATAGCCGAGCCACCGCAAGAAGTTGTTCCCGTCGCTCATGAGCCATCACAGCCATATCCTCTCAAACTTGAAGTGAACTCGAGGTCGAGTTCTTCTCAAGTGGGGGTGACTGATACAGCTCGGTTTCGAACTGTATTAGGAATTTTACGAGACTTCCCGAAGCCGAAGAAAAAGGATCAAAAGAAAATAGAAAATAAGCATCAGCACGCTTCTCGCGGCGCGAGGATAGTTATTCGCGGCACGAGCAAGCCGACAGATCACCGGATCGGTCCCGAATCGATAGCCTTTATCAACTTATTTAAGTATTTTATTAAATTAGTTTTAATTAGGTTATTATTTATCTATAAGTATTTATTTAGCTTATTGTTTACTTTCCTTTATTAGTTTTTCTTAATCATCAGGTTAAGATTAGTTTTAGGGAAGATTTAGTTTATTTAGTTTCCCTAGTTATCTCTTTTTGTTTAGGATATAAATATGGATTAATGCTTTCAATTGTAATCAGATTATCAGATTATTGAGTTAATAATATTTTCCTCCTTGTGAGTTATTGAGAGTTTTCTCTTGTTTCTTGGCGTTTCACGCTTGTGAACGTCGTTCTATTTTGGATTTGACGCTTGTCGATCCGTTTCGCGTATTTCCGCCTGCGTCAGTTGGTATCAGAGCCAGACTCCCTGTCTCTTTTCCTTCGGATGGCATCACCACAACCATACATCAATCAAGCTAGTATTGAGGCAATCACCATGGCTTTTTCCACGGCCCTCAACACTGCCCGTGCTAACCTCGCCAATCAAACCGACACTCTTGTCAATGAGCGTCTGAGAAGAGACAGGCATCCCGATTATTGTAACCTGGTTTGTTTTCCTAGTTCCAAATTTAAAAAGGAGGAGAAAGAAAAACCCATAAAGCAGAAAAGAAACGCACACGCCATTCATACAAAAGCGGAAATTCCGTTTTTCTATGGAACTTTCGAAGCGGAAGAATTCTTCAATTGGCAAACTGAAGTCGATCGGTTCTTTGAGGTTATAGAGATTTCTAGAGAAAAGCAAGTAAAGTTGGTTGCTTTTCATCTAAAGAGCACCGCTTCCGTTTGGTGGGACAAAGTGGTCAAACAACGACAACGCCAACGGAAAAGACCGGTTCAATCATGGAAGCGAATGAAACAACTCATGGAGGAGCGATTCTTGCCGGAAAAGAAAGGAGAATCACCGGAGATCGCCGACGAGGAAATCGTCCCCGTCGTGACCGAACTGCCATCCGTCGCGTTTGAGCCACCACAAGAAGTCGTCTCCGTTGTAACCGACCCACCTCCCGTCGCGACCGACCCACCACTCGTCGCGATTAATCCGCCTCAAGAATCTATTTTCGTCGCAATGGCACAACCACAAGATGTCGCCATTGCGACCAAGCCGCAACAAGAAATTCTTACCGCGACCGAAGTCTTTGAACCGGATCTCGAACCCATCGCCGAAGAAGCTGAATTTGAAGAAATTCCCGAGCCGCTTCAGTTTTCGCCGCAAGAAGTCAAGGAAGTTGATGCCGGAAAAGATGTTCCGGATAGGGCCAATAAAATTTCTACGAGTAAGGTTTCGCTAGTGTCCTATCCATACGAACTTGATGAGGTATCCCTCATATGGAGGCGATCACGACCTGTAGAAAGTGACCCCTTTCTAAATTTTGAAGATCCACTAGTGAAGTCACGTTTGATCTACAATTTACTGTTCAATCAAGACCTCGAGAAATTAAAAGATCTACACGAGAACTCGAGGTCGAGTTCTTTTCAAGTGGGGGTGTCTGATACAGATCGATTTCGAGCTGTATCGGCTATTTTAAAGTATTTATGGAAACCACGAAAAGACGTCGAAAGAAGCTTGTAAACCAGCATCGAAAACACGGCCGAAGCCGACTGAAGCACCTTCGCGACGCGAGGATGCTTGCTCGCGAGATCAGTCCCGAATCGATAGCCTTTATCGATTTATTCAAATATTTTATTACTTAATTTAGATTAGGATTATTACCATTAATTAGTTTTCTTGTTTATCAAGTTTAGGATTTATCTTGTGCTTAGGTTTCTTTGTAATTCAGATTATCATATTATCAGTTTTAATATAATTTCTCTTTGTGAGTTATTATTGAGAGTTCATCTCTTTTGTTCTTGGAGTTTTACGCTTGTAATTCTCTTATCCTTTTCGGGTTTGACGCTTGTCGATCCGTTCCGCGTTTTCCGCCCGCGTCATTATCTCCAACTTTAAAGAAAAAACTTCATTATATATTCTACTTTCTTTATTTTGGTAATAGTTTTAAGAAAGCGGTTGGAGCAAAATATTAACCAAATCCCCGTATCCTTCATTTTCTCCATTTTAGGAAAACTGTTGAAGATGCTCTTAGTAAATCCCACATCAAAGAAGATTTTGGGCAGGCCTAACGACAGTGTCAGAAGTTTAAGTGGAAGATTATGTAATAAATCGTCCTAGATAGTTAGAAAATGGGATCTATAACCCCTTATAAGCCTCAAGTTGTTAGCTACTAATAACTTCCACCATGGTTTTAAATTAGATCCTAAGTTATTAAAAGAACTAGTAGCTTTAGGCTTGAGGGTGTTACACAACATCTACATCATTAGTCAACAACTAATTTTCTAGCTAACTGCTTTACATTTCAAACACCAATTATAATACTTCTACTACAACATCATATAATGTGTCAACCAACAAATTTCAAATGGTCAAGAAAACCACATCTACATCAAAACAATTTGCATTACAAATTCACATAAAAAACATCAAATTCAAACACCCCTAGATTAAGTGCACCATAACTGCTGTCATCATACCCAGCAACCCACCTGCAATAACCTGCAAATTTATGTAAATAAGTTGTCTGCATTCGCTAAAAATCCATGGTTTCAGGTTTTGATGTTTGACAAAATGTCAAAAATACCCTTCCGTAAATGACATCACCGGTCTTTGTGGGTTTGACAGTAGGAAAAAGGTAACTCTAGGGGTTGTTTGGTTGGTTTTTCATTAAGTCCTGTATGAATAAAGTTGTCTCTGTGGATTAATCTGTCTATATAGATTAGAAAGGTTTTTTTAGGAGGGTCTTCTCATAGATGAGAGGAGTGTGTTTTTAACCGGGAGAGACAAGTTTGGACAAAACTTAGTTTTTTGCATAAAGCTCCCTCCTAAAAGCTTACTGAATAAGCCACTTTCTATATCATTAAGCCACTACCAAACAGTCATGTATAGCTAACCGAATATGCTATAAGTCCTAACTCTCTTAAGTTGAATAACATTTGGAGACTCGAACTGATGTGTTATTTTTGTCACATTAATTAAAGAAAAAAGGGGAATCTAAACAACATGACCATTGGGCAACATAATGTGAACCTAATTAGCAGTCCGATAAGAAAATACGTGAAAACAGACCTGAGGAGGGGTGTGGCCAAGAAGTTCACGTAAAGGTCTGCTCTCAGCCAAGGGATGTTCAGCAGGAAGTTCGTATACGATCTGATTCAGAACCTGAAAATTTGCAACTTTGGACATGAAGAAACGGAATCTTTACCAGAAATTGTAACCATGTTATCGACTAACAACTACATAGAACACTCTAATAAAGAAAATTGATCAAATGTAACACAATTTGGTGACCACTAACATAAATCTCACACACACACACACACACACACACATAGAGAGAGAGAGAGAGATGGAACAAACCTCTGCTTGACGTCCAGCATGCAATCGTACACCAGTTGCATCATACATGACCTGAAACAATTCATTTTTTTTAATAAGAGATGACAAGTTATTCCCCAAAGTAAGCATTTGGACTCGACGTCAACCTTATTTAAGTTTGTTTTTAACCTATTCACCACCTTACATGCATTGTGAAAACCTTAGGGGGCATTTGGTTCGCAAAATGGAAATGGGATGGAATTAGACTCCATCGAAGGAATTGAATGGAATTTGACCACACATTTGGTTGGTAGAAATTCAATCCCTTTTCTTAAGCCAATGAATGATGAATTCCTTAAATTGTGGAATTCAAAGGAATTTGTCATTCTAATTCCATCAACCAAACACCCCTTTAGTATCAAACTAGTTTCATGCAATAACACATGCTTTTGTCGCATAAACATAATGAGAATTTTAAGATAGAGTGCAATCAAAAGTCAGTACGCAAAACTAGGAAAAACACAAGAAGATTATTGAAGAGAACATGTATGTGTTATTGCTTCTTTGTGTATAAAGCTACATTCGGACATGTGCATAGTTGAAATGACGGAACATCATTGATGACACAATATGGCTTTTATGGTGATGATATTTGTAGACTCTAATACATGGAAGTGTCTTAAACAATAGCAGATGATATAAGGAACTTCACAAAATAATGGAAAGGCTAAAGAGAAATATCATACGATACAAGCTAATATCAGTGCAGTTGCAAACGTTGAACCACCAAGGCCATCTTGTAAACCAACAGCAACGGCAAGAGCAGTGACTGTTGCAGAATGGGATGATGGCATACCACCAGATCCGATAAGTTGCTTCAGGTCCCAACGGTGTTCCCTATACCTGCATGTCTAGCCAATGGATATAAGAATCTTAGGATGTATCAATAGCCAATAAATCAAATACATAAATAAATAAAACGAAACCACAATAGAGAGAAGAGATACACAACAAAACAAACAACCAATTGGAACAGTTTAGAGTCTCCAAAATGCATAGATCTTCAATAGTAACAAGCAAAATTTGGCAAAACCATTAGTCCTATTTGGAATCCTAATCCTAAACAGAAATCAGAGCTAATTTACAAACAAATTTCTGATAATCCAGAGTCCATTCTAGTGCAGAATCTAAAGCTGAGTTTTGTAAGTCTGCCATGGCATCACTCTTCTGAAATCACACAAGTTCACAAAATCCAAATTTCGGCAAATTCCACCGGATCGGAACATAAATCAATAACAGCTTTCAGATCATATCAATAAAATCAGTTTAATTCCTTCATTTCAAAGCCTTGCATGCTATAGTCACAATCACTAAATCCTTACATCGAGAATTAAACTAAAAAGAAGTTCATCACATCAATTTGACATCACAATTTCCGAAATTCACAGAGAAACATACAAATCTCCATCAATCAATCAGCTAGACACAAAAACCTAAATAACCGATCAGAAAAAGCAACTATACATACATAAACATTCATAATCACTGATTTTCCGTACAAGCATCGAGAATTAACAAAAAAAAAAGTTCATCACATCAATCTGAGATCAGAATCTCATAATTTCACATAGAAACATACAAATCTCCATCAATCAATCAGCTAGACACAAAAACCTAAACTAACCGATCATAAAAAGCAACCTCATACATACATAAACCGATAAACATCAAAATCCTAAACGTAGAACCAAAAGCTGAGATCACAAATCTCACATAGAAACATACAAATCTCCATCAATCAATCAGCTAGATACAAAAAACCGATCATAAACATCATAATCACTGATTCTCCGTACAAGCATCGTGAATTTAACAAAAACAAGTTCATCACATCAACCTGAGATCACAATTTCCGAAATTCACATAGAAACATACAAATCTCCATCAATCAATCAAATCAGCTAGCTACAAAAACCTAAACTAACCGATCACAAAAATCAACCTCATACATACATACATAAACCGATAAACATCATAATTCCAAAACATAGAACCAAAATTAAGCGTAAATTAACAAAAAAAAGTTTATCACATCAATCTGATATCACAATTTCTAAATTTCACATAGAAACATACAAATCTCCATCAATCAATCAATCAGCTAGATACAAAAAAACTTAAACTAACCGATCATAAACATCATAATCACTGATTTTCCACGCATCGAGAATTTAACAAAAACAAGTTCATCACATCAATCCGAGATCACAATTTCCGAAATTCACATAGAAACATACAAATCTCCATCAATCAATCAGCTAGATACAAAAAACCTAAATTAACCGATCATAAACATCATAATCACTGATTTTCCGTATAAACATCGAGAATTAACCAAAAAAAAAAGTTCATCACATCAACCTGAGATCACAATCTCTGAATTTCACATAGAAACATACAAATCTCCATAAATCAATCAGCTAGATACAAAAACCTAAACTAATCGATCACAAAAATCAACCTCATACATACATAAAACGATAAACATCATAATTCCAAAATTAAGCGTAAAATTAACAAAAAACTGTACCAGGTGGTGAAGACTTTAATCGATTGAGCTAAAGCGAAGGCAACGAGAGCTGAAATGAGCGCATAGTTCATATAAACAGGTCGCGAAGTGTTGTTAGTCGTCGGAACTGAATTGTGTACAGAAGAAGCTAGCCATGACGACGATGAAGTCGCCATTTCAGCGATGGATCTCATGAAGCTTCTAGAAGCTACTAGTAGCTAGATGCAAACAGCAATGAAGAAGATGATGAATTGAGATCAGAGATTGTTGAATTTTTGGAAGTGAAAAATTTGGGGAATTTGGGGAATTTTGGAAACGTAAGAAAAGAGAGAAAACGTATAAAGGTTTATATGATGGTTTAGGGAGGAGGAATGAAATGAAATTTGAATAAATTTAGTTAATTATTTGGAGCCCTAGTTGTAGTTTTTTTAGTTGAATAGGGTCAAATGTCATAGAATTAGAATATGCTATTGTTATGTCTTTTAGATACCTTCACATCAATCATTCATAAGCAAATATAATATAGATACATACATATATATAGGGGAAACGTTCAAACGAGAAACATGTTAATTTAAGAAAATGTAAGGAGCAATCTCAGCCACTCATCTCGCGGTTACGGTAGGTATGATCATGGAGGATTGACGCGATTCATGGGAGGGTAGAGATTATTAAAGGGGGAGGGGGGACCGGTCAAAGCTGCATTTGTTGACCGAGATGAGTGGTTGAGATTGCTCCTCGCGTTTTCTTAAAAAGTTATATTTTTCGTATGAACCTCCCTCTAACTTTTTAAGAAACCGCGAGGAGCAATCTCAACCCCTCATCTCGGTCAACAAATGCAGCTTTGACCGTCCCCCTCCCCCTTTAATAATCTCTATCCTCCCGTGAATCGCGTCAATCCTCTGTGATCACGTCCACCTTAACCGCGAGATGAGTGGCTGAGATTGCTTCTCACTTTTTCTTAAATTGACATGCTTCTCATTTGAACCTTCCCCTATATATATATATGTATATGTATATGTATATATTATACATAGAAGTTTAAATGAGAATTGATCGGATAAAATAATATGTAAGAAGGGTCGAACTATATATAATTTTATACCAAAATCACAGTTGATTCACGTGATTTTGGCGATGACTTGATATCGTAGGACAACTCATTTGCTCAACCCTATGCTAATCATAAGTAAAACAAGTGTAATTTGACCATGGTTTTGTTCTTTTATTTTGACGTTGTTCTCGTTTTGATCTCTACGTATAATTTGTGTATATATATACATAGAGAGAGAGAGAGAGATGAGTTCAAACGAGAACAATATATATTTAAAAGAATAGGAGAACTAACAAAATCACATATGATTATGCATTAGCTTTTAAAAAAAGGCATAAAGGCAACTGTGTAAGTCATGTAAATCATATATGATTTTGTTGGTTTCTCGTATTTTTTTAAATAAATAGTGTTCTCTATTGATCCTCTATATATCAAGATAAATTCAAAAAAATCTAGAAATTTGAGAAAGAGTATTTATGTTTTATGTATGATGAATAATATTTGGTTATCATGGACGATACATGATGTATTTTGGTTTTCAAAAAAATTTAGACGTAAAACCGGATTCAAACTTCAAACCTTTTAAAAAGCAAAAACCGTCTTATTTTATGTATCCAAATTTACAACATATCTTATAATTTTACATGATCGCAATTGTATATGTCAATTGACTTGATAGATGACGCCATCGATGACTATAAATGAAACTTAACACGTTGCAATGTTTACAGTTACCAAAGAGATTTTGATTCGTAACAAACTAGTATAATATATAAAAAAATCGCTTCAATCAAGACAAAAGAGTAATGGTCCATTGAAAAAGAACACAATATACAACTAAAGCCATTTTAGTCATTTATTTGATTTCCTAGGATGAATAAATTTAATGAAATTCCATATTTCAAATGTGACTCAAAGATATTTATGGTTTGTTTAGAAGATTATTCAGTACACATAACAATCTAGGAACTCACGATTTCCAACAACTAAAGTTCAGAATCTTACTTGGGTAACCACTTATCAAGTCAAATTATCTTACCAGATGAATATGACAAGGACCAAGATTCTTAGTTTCTTACCCGTTAAAAATTAAGGCAGCAACCGAGTCTTACCCAGCAAATAAAGATTATGTTACACCAAACAACTAGGATACAGATGTAAAATGCTAGGACCCAGTTGAATCTTGAGAACCTTCGTAATACTCCATAAATAACCGAAACAAAAATGAAAACAAAGATAAAGAAATCAAGGTTCTATTCAAATTTGTCGAATGATTGCATGGAGGAGATAAAAGGATGAAAAATGCTACACCCGAAGGAAGTCAACTCTCACGTGAGCTAGCTAATCTCACATAGTATGTGTTGGGCGCTTTCCTTTCTAATCCTTAAATGGCCGAATGAAAACCCAACACCTTTTATAGTGTACAAATATGTTTTCGACCCATATGCAACTTTTAAGCCCTAATACATATTCAAAAAGCCCAAATACAATTTCTTTATAAAACATTTACATTAGATTAGAGACTAATTTAATATAACATAAAACATATTACATATTACATTTTAAATGACTTGAAAGAAGAAGTTATAGTTTTCTACAACAACAAATACTCTCTTTTAGAAAAGGGAAAAGTCCAACAAGGGGAAAAAACAAAAATTTTGTATGCTATACATTTGGCATGATGTATATATAATAAGGTGGTATTATGGGACTAGGAGGGCCCGATTAGAAGCACCTATATGAAGCGTTTCTAGTACTCGAATTCTAGCTAGAGGTGCTAAAAGACAATAATGTCCATCTAAGTGAATGATCGGAATCCAGAAAACAAGCACAAAGGACCAAATATACGATCGAAAATGTACCATGCTTTACGAGCCTTTGTTGACCCATCATCACCCACCCGCCACCACAAATCGACAACCGCAACTGCATCTTCAGGTTGGCTGGTGGAACCTACACTCTTGAACTTTAAGACGAGTATTGTTTAGTTGGTCGTCAGCTAATTTTATGTAGTTTTAAGAAATTGTACGATAATAGCTTGTAATTATGAATTTTAAAACATTTGCATTAGTGAACACCGAAATTGTCCAAAATTGCCACCTTAGGCTCCCCAATTCATTTTTAGAGTAAATTACAATTTTCATCCATATGGTTTAGAAATTACGGCTTTCGTCCCTATGATTCATAATTCATTGTTATTTTTATACTTGTGATTTACAATTTATTGTTATTTTAGTCCTTATGGTTTACAATTCTTTACCATTTTGGTCCCTTGTACTTAAAGCTAGGAATTAGTCTAGGGACGAAAATAGCAATAAATTGTAAACTATAGGGATGAAAACTAAAAAATCTAAAGCACATAGACAAAAATCGAAATTTATTACAAACCATAAGGACTAAAATTGTAACTTACTCTTCATTTTCTAGCCGCTTTTCTACTCTATTCACCAAAATAGCCAAGATCTATGAATAACATTTTAGCAACTTGCAAATTTTACTTTTTATGAATTTCATATCCATAAAGTTTTCTTTTAGCAAGTTGTTAAAGTGCTACTTGTGAAATGCTGACATGGCAAGTGGCTATTTTACCAAGTAGCACATTAGCAAGTCTAGTAAGTAGTTAATTAACAACTTTAGCAAGTTGTGTAAGTGGCACTTCCACGTCACCATTTCATAAGTAGCACTTTAGCAACTTGAGAAATTACTATTTCACGAATATTATATCCATAAAAAGTGATTTTGCAAGTTCCTAAAGTGCTACTTGCAAAATCTTGACCATTTCGGTCGTTTATATAGAAAAGCGGCTATAAAGTGAATCAAGGAGACAAAAATCGGAATTTCGGACAATTTCCCTTCTAAAAGGCGCTTGATACTTAATAAATTGTTTTTGTCAAATGTTTGATATAAAGTTATAAACCATCATTCTTTAAAAAAGACATAAAACATAAATAGCAAGTGCAACATGGTTAGTCAAATCTTGAATATAGAATAATTTCAGAGAAAATTCAAGTATAATCACATACCAGTCAAAATAAAATATTCCATGAAGCTACCATTTAAATTGCAGACTTCCCTGCAGAATCCATCAACTCTGCTTTTGCAGCTTCCATGATAACATCAAAGTTGGTTTGTATATACCGCCCCCTGCAGAATCCATCAACTCTGCCTTAGCAGCTTAACAAGCTTAATGGGACTCCCAGCTTATTCGGTCGGCTATACATAATACATGACTGTTCGGTAATAGTTTAATGATACAGAAAGTGACTTATTTCATAAGCTTCTATGGGGGGAGCTTTATGCAGAAAGGCAAGTTTTTTTTAGTTGCTTCTCCCAATTGAAAAAACAAGCTTCTTCCATATATAAAAAAGATCTTCCAACCAAAAACCTTCCCATTTTATACAAACTGATTAAACCACACAGACAGCTTTATCCATAGAGAACTTAATAAAAAACCAACCAAACAGATAAAAACCTCAGAAAAATGTCATTTTTGTAACATAAACTCAAGCTTACCAGAAATGAGTTCTAGACCAAGTTGAAGAAGGAAATGCCGGAGTGGCTATACCATGCATTATCCTAGCAATTGCTCGGGGCGTAAATTTAGCATGCGAATTGCTCTGAAGGAAAACCTACAACACCAAATATAATAATCGAAGTCAAATAGAATTCATCGGTTTTAAAAAGAGAGACTGTGACCTCCAAAATGAATTTTTACCTTGATATCTGCTCTCAAGAACCGGCTGCAGATAGAAAAATTTCAATGTCAATAAACAATACACTATGGGGATGTTTGACAGTTGCTGAATGGTTTGGTGCAAGATGATTAAGTGGTCGGAATGATTAAGAGACTCTTATGTATATTTCAATTTGACATGTGATTCTTTGGTAATTGTTCAGAATAAAACTAAGGCGTTGAATGGTTAAGGGAGGCCCAAGATACAAAATCCTTCAAAGGTTTTTAGAACCATTAAGAGGCAAACTTTTTTTGCTAAACAGGATTGACATTCAGATGTTGCCTCTTAATGGAACTATTAAGAAGTAACCAAACAACAAAACTACAAGAGAATAGAACGATGGTTTTGTTTATTTTCGCTTTGCAGACTAACCAATGAAAGATAGGATGAGTTGGTTATCAAGATTTTTTCAGTTCATTGTAATTTAGATGCATGCCAACTAAAGTGTGCAAATTTGTGAACCTGGTTTGGTCCATCTTATTTGGGATATCGCTGTCATCATCTGAATTGAAGTAATCCAATATCTTTTTCTGTAAACATGGTGTGTGTTGGGAACCAGTGCAACCGTTTGTTCTATCACACGTTTTCACTGCAAAGACCGCAGCATTAAACATCACATCTACTTTGCGAACCTGCATTAATAGATAGTTTGCAAGACGTAAATAATATAAAAAGTAACTAATAATGAGATGAAACACCACAAAGATGAGTTGGTTCATGAGAGCTTGAACCAGCTTATCGAGAATCTTGGCAATCCAAATCCTAAGGTGAATGCGAGCCTATGAGGCCCATGTGACTCTTTTAATCTTTTAACCATAGGATCTGGATTGCCAAGATTAAAATTCTAGAACCAAGACATTTCAAAGTTAAGGGAACCAAAAGGGTTTTTTGGTTAGCAGCTTAAAGAGCTTAATGGGACTCATAGTATATTCAGCCAGCTATACATGACTATTTTGTAGTGGCCTAATGATATAAAAAGTGCTTATTCAGTAAGCTTCTAGAAGGAAACTTTATGAAGAAAGCAAAGCTTTTTTTTCCAAAGCTACCCCTCCCATTTAAAGGCCACACTTCTCCATCTATGAAAAACTCACCCAAACGAAAAACTTTCCGTTTTATACACAAATTAATCCACAAAGACAACGCTATCAATACATAACTTAAAGAACTATTCAAACACTTGATAAAAAACAAGTTACCTTGCATCTCTCAACCTCTAATAACCATTTGGCAAGATCTGCTGCTAAGGAACATATATCTTTTGGGAAATTTATGATTGTGTAACAATAAGCTGGATCCTTCAATTCGTACGTAATTTCTCCCTTGAGCTAATAAGAAAGATGGTGACATAAAAGGTGCGTAAACAAGAATTAAAAGGTCATAAATTGGTAAAGATGAACCAAATTAACAAACCTTCAGAATCTGCAGTTGATTAGATACAGCAGAAGTCTGCATTCCAATGCTACAGGCTACAGTCGGTATGTCAAACACATATTGTCCATCCTTTATTTCAGCCCTGAGAATCACATTCCAGTTACTCATTTGTATTATAATGCACGTTTCATTACTGAATTGGCCAAACTCAATTATTTAGAGGCTGTTTGTTTTTTAAAAAGTACCTCTTAAGTCTGAAAATTAAGAGGTTTGCAGACTTAAGACTGTTTGTTTTAATTTTAAGATGTCTAAAAACATCTTATAGTCCTCTAAAAGTTTAATGTGCACTATGCACCTCTTATTTTTTAGATGCGAAATCAGACTTCAGACTTCAAACCTCATAAATAACAAACGACGCCTTACTTTTTCAAGATTGCTGCAACACAATATCCTTAGCAGCAAGCAATGCAGGGGAGGTCTGCATTTAACAACATTATCATGAGTCAAACTATCAAGCATGAACTATAATTTAACTATATTGGCAGTGAAGTAGCAACCCACCATGTGGAAATTTAATACACATGTTACACTTGTTTGGGGTAGTAAACGCAAGTACTGCACTTCGGCTAACTCCAAGCGGGTTAATATAGTCAGGATCACCTGAAACAATCAAAGTACAACAATGGAATACAAAAAAACGGTATCAATTCCATGCAAGTATTATGATTCTAATGCAATGATAATGCTTCGAAAAGGACCTCTTCTTTCATGTCAAATTTCCGAGATGCAGATTCTTTAACTAGTGAGCAAATACTTCCCTGTGAATTTGAGTCCCCGCTGAAAACTTGTGCAAGGAACTTATTCACTGTGTATTGATCTAACCCATCACTGACAAAAGAAAATACAGCAAAGCTTAGATCTTTCCATTACAAAATGAAAAGTTCTTCAATGTGAATTGCAAACAAGTTACCTATACATAAGACTCCGGAGCTTAAAATATGTTGTATCATCAAGAAAGAGATGGCAATAAGATAATCGCCCATCACGCCCAGCACGTCCAATTTCCTATAAAGATCAAACATCTTTAGATATATGATGTAATGATCAACATGGAAACTGCTTGTGGATCGTTAATTCGTTATCCAAACCTGAACATACTCTTCCAAGCTTTCGGGTAAACTGTAGTGAATTACCTGTAAAGGATACAAATAGGAGTTTCAGCCTAATTATGTGATTTCGATTATAGATTTACACTTCAAGATAAATAGATCATGAACACTAAAAAATTGTACTTACAGCTCCAACATCACTTTTATCGAGCCCCATACCAAATGCCACAGTTGCAACGATCTTTAAGGAGAGGGTAAGATATAGAGAGAGAAAAAAGCGTTAAGGATATTGTATCTGGATATAGTTTAATTACATACAAGGAAATTCTCTAGAAACCTTTATAAAACTTGAAATAGTTCTTTACCACTCGTATCTTGTTTGAACAAAACAACTCTTGGGTGCGCCTTCGATCTTTAGAAGGAATCCCACTATGGTAACTCTAATGGAAATTTGTTGGTCATATCATATCAAAATCACGAAAAGAATGTCAGGCACAAGCATGAATGGTTGTCATGTGAAGTGTGAACTGATCTTAGAAAACATGTCAGATACTAACCTTTGACCGGATATTGCTATCACATAAAAACTTGCTAATCATATCTGTTTCAGACTGCAATTAAAAAAATAAATGTAAGATCAGTTAACCAGCCAGAATTGATGTAAATCTATGCTGAACTGAATCTTTTAAACGTAGATTTCGCTTTTAGATGGTTAACAAGCTGCATACAAGAGAATAAAAGGTCATGTACTATACCTGATACTTGCAGTAAATTATAATGCTCTTAACATCCGTGTAAGGTGGAGCCTTGAGCAATGCCATCAGATCTTTCATCCTGAATTGATTAACAAAATAGGATCACACAATGCTCTTGTATTGGGAACGCGTGGAAAATATTAACCACATTTTTACTTGCCTATGCCCACTCAATGATACAGATAACTGCAAGTTGTCCCTGATTTGTGCTGCTTGAACAAGATTCGTGGGAGGAATCTCAAGAGAACACATCACATCATGCATCGTTTTGGTCGTTGCAGTTGCTGTCATTGCAAGAATACACTCTACTCCTAGACTAGAACGAAGTAAGGATGCTCTAAGCCTCATATATGAAGGACGAAAGTTATGTGACCTGTCAATATATGTGAACTTAAACTTTATGCAATATGGCATCGAAACAAATTTTAAAAAACAATAGAGAAGGCCGAACCTTGATGATCTAATAAATAAGCACGTTAATTGACTCACCATTCAGAAATACAGTGGGCTTCATCAATCACAACAAGAGAGATAAGTGAAGTTTCAGAAAATATGGATGTAAATTCTGCATTTAGTAATCTCTCCGGAGAAACAAAAAGAACCTGAAACATAAGTTATGTACGTCTATAAATAACAAGAAAAGTACTTGAAAAGGATTTCAACTTTTAGAAACGTTTGGTTTAATGAAATGGTTTTGAGGGATTTGGACTTCGTGGAAGAATTTGAAATCTTTGGTATGTAGGATTTGGAATGGTATTGAATTCCATTTTTTTATAAGTAATTTATTGGAACAAATTATAAATAACTATAAAAAAAATTGCCGTTTTATTAATTGATTATTATAAAACAAATGTTTTCAACATACTTTAAAACATTATCACACACAAATCCTACATAACCCCGCGAAATACCAACAACCCCAATGGGATTTCTAAATCCCATGTTTGTGGGATTTTAGTCAAATCTTAGGATTTGAAATCCAATCACCTTCAAACCAAGCATGGAATTGTAATGGAATTGAATTCCAATCATGCAATCTAAAAGGGACCTTAAGGTATCAGTAAGTGCACTGAAAATCATTGATCATTGATGAGCTCACCTTCAAAGATCCTTCTTGAACCGCCTAAGTGTTTCCGAACTCTCTTCTAGTGTCTACAACAATAGTGAGCACAAAATAAGACATCTGAATACAAACTAGAAAGCACAAAGTACAAACAAGCTTAGAGATACTACCTGACTGCTACATAACAAACCACCTGGAATCACCGGTGGTAGCTGTTTAAGTTGATCAAACATAAGTGCCACCAACGGACTAATAACAAGCGTCATCCCCTCCAAAACAACAGCAGGCAACTGATAGCAAAGTGACTTTCCAGCTCCGGTTGGCAAAATCACCATACTCGATTCCCAGCAAGCAAAAGCTTGATAGTCTCCAATTGCCCATCCCTAAATGAATCATACCCATGAGTAAGCTTCAACAACTTAACCAAATTCTCTTCACATGGATCACGACGAACATCCAACGCAGCCTTCTCAATCACTTCCAAATCGAGCCTCGTATCACTCCCTTCTTCATTCTCCTCCAAACGCCAACCTTCTTCTTCGCAAAAACTCCGTTCCTCTTCCCCTTCACCGCCACTCTTCAACTTCCTTCTGCTTCTCTTGTAAGACTTCCGACCCGCACTATAAGCATTCGCGTTCTTCTTCCTAACTTTGTACCCAAACTTCTTCCTTCCCCCATGACCATTGATATTCAATCTCACAAAGTTCCCTTCATTTACCAACTTAGGCTTACTCACCCGCTCCGTAGGGAAAACACTGCTCCCAATCAAGTTAGGATGTTTCCTCACAGCTCTCCCTAGATCCCTACCGATAACGTTTCCGCCTAGGGTTTCATTTTCATTTTCTTCACACAACTGGAATCAATAACATTTCCACCTAGGGTTTCACTTTCATTCACACAATTCGAATCAGCCGTGTTCGTCTGTTTCGAATCAGAACCACAACTCTTAACCAAACTCGGATGCTTCTTCGCATCTCTAACATCATCTCGGCGATCACTAACTCCATGATCCGTTCCTTTTCTCGGTCGTTCGAAGTTCAAGCAATCCCTACGGATCTTCGAAAACGATTTCGATAAGCACGAGCTCCTGCCACAAGAGTATCGGTACGACAAACGTTATCGAACGAACTACCACCGGAGGATCGCCGGATCTGAAACGGTAGGTTAACATCGGAACTAGCGATATCGTGGACGGAATAGGTCGTCGAAACAGGTCGGATTCATCGTTTTTAGGCTCAGATTCCGGTGCGGTGGCGGTGGCGGTTTAGTTCTCCTTGTGGATGGTTTAATGCTCAAAATCGGCCGAGAAGTGCTCGAATTAGGTTTCGATTTAGGGTTTTTCCGTTGCTTAGCGGAAACAAGAAGAGTATGTAGCGCCGCCGGTAGTTGAGGTTGCGATTGTGGTGGTGCTGGTGGCGGTGGTGGTTGATATGGTTGACGTGGCGGCGTCGACGAGATGTGAGATCCGCCGGAGTCGGAATCGGAGAAATCCATTGACGGACGGACGGCAACCGGAAGAGAGAATCAATTTGTGGTTAAATATCAAAGGGTTCAATTTTCCCGCCTTTTCTTTAATTGGAGGGAAATGTTATATCTTGTTTCTGCATTAACTTGTTGTACATTGTGCAATTATAAATGTGCACTTTGAAAGGGAAATTATAACTTGTCGGTTGCTTCGGGTTGGGTTGATTGTTTCATCGGATTTGTTGGGTTTTTGAACGCCCTGTGTTTGAAAGGAAAATTAATAGAAATGGTTATTTTTAGTCTTAAACATTTACCTTTGAATAAAAAAAATTCCAAAATTTTTCAAAAAGTTACTAATTTCACCTTGTCGGCTTTTCATTTTCATCACTCACACGCATAGTGTGGTCGCTCTCTACCACATCAAATTCTGGAACTCATCTACAACTTAACCATCAATCGAAATTCAAAAAGTTAAAAATAAAAAGAAAAGGCCCACTATACGTCCCTTGTTTTTTGAAATGGTAAATACCTCATTTATTCGTCCACCACGCAATGGCTAACAGCACAGTGGAGGTGGGTCATTTTTGTAGCCATCGCGTCAAAATCACATGTCCACTTCGAATGCTCTAAATCTCTAATCCCTTATACGAAAACCAAATTTCTAAATTTTAAAACATGATCTTCAACTTATCGTTACAAATGTTTGATGAATTTTGTGAAAATTGAAAATTTTAAGAACTTATTTTGTGAGTTTCTAAATTAAAGAGTCACTTGTTATTAACCTTTTTACAAAGAGGAAGGGCTATTTGGAAAGGAAATAGGAGAATTTGAAAGGAAAAGCAGGAAATAAGAGAATTTGAAAAGAAAACCAGAAAATTGTGTTCTCGAGTTTCATTTAACGAAGGAAATGAAAAGGAGGGATTTGGAAGGGGTTTAAGCTTATTTTACCTTAAAACTTATGAACAGGGCTTCAGAGATTTCTTCGGTTTAAAAAATGATTCCGATCAAAAATATTTTTATTATAGATATTTCTGTATTATAATCGTTCGTGATAATTACCGTGATACCTTGGTTTCATGGGTCTCGTAATAAATTAAATAATTTACTTAAACCAACTAATGTTACAATGAAAAAACATATATGATATAATTAACCGGTTAGATATCGTTAATTTAGTCTGATGAATACTGAAAATTTTGAAGTAAATGTTATCTTTGGCAAAAACAGAAACTAAAAAATTATTTATATTTCCATCTCAATAAAATTACAAAAATAGGCCTAAACAAGAACCACATTCCAAATGTACAACCAAAAGCAGCATCAATCAACTCAAATCAAAAGAAAAAAAAGAGAAAAAAAAAAGAATCACGGGGTTCGTTTTTATACGTATAACACCCGATACAAGAATACCGGCATCTCGCTATCTTCGGTCAGCCTACCGATGTACAATGTACAACTCTCACTGCATCACATCACTGATCAAGGTACAACTCTCACTGCATGGTTTGGCTACTAGAGGGCTAGAGGCATTGTCCCCCTAAAAATCACTATGCTCACCAAGGTACATCTTTCACTGCACGATGTACAACTCACTACAGCATCGGGACAGAGTACAAAGGTTTACCTAAAGATCATTTCACATGATTGTGCAATTGCATTTAGATTCCAGCAATGGAGGTTTCTTACTCTCTCCGTTACTCGAATCCCGAACCCCGACGATCCGGGTTTTCGGTTGCTCGGTTTTGCCCTCGGTTTCGGTGGCGTTCGGGGCTTCGGCGGTGTCGGTTTCCGCTTCTTTTTTCTGCCGGGACTTTTGGGACTTTGATTGCCGTTTGGTTGGGTTTCTTTCGGGTTTATCGAGATCGGTTTTCGGGATGGCGGGAATTAGCGGCCAAGAACCGTCGTCGCCTGAAGGGTTTTCCTTCTCGATGGCTATGGCAGCTGCGTTAAGCGCCAAATTGTGGACGATCGAGCTGCAAAAGAGTATCGTGTCTGTTGCTTCTTCGAGCGTTAAGCTTCTTCCTTTCGTGCCTCCTTCACATCCAACCAAAACGATCGATTCGTCTGCCACAATATAAACTTAGGGTCAACATGAGTAGTTTAGTAATTTAACAGAAGTTTTTGTATTGTCGTGTCTTGCCATGTACTGCATACCAAGCGCATTGCGTTGAATCAAAATATTAAATATAACATTTCGGAAAACTTATTTTCATTAAAAAAACGTACCGATAATGCCGTTTGCGTGATTAGAAGTATCGTAATCTTCACCAGAAACCGCTACATCTTCCTGCAATTCTTCTATGCTGCTCACTGAGCTTATTGAAACAGCACTTTTCGAAGCAGGGAAGATCTGCAAGTTTTATCAAACTCCCCTTCCGAAATCGGATCCAACGGAACTTCTGCAACATCCATGCCATCGACACAAAGATTTCGATCCGGGTCGTTCTCGGACGCACCCGTCTGTAAATCTTCGGCTTTTTGAGAATTAGTTACCAAAGGTTCGCCAGAATCAACCCGGGTCTGTTCCGGGCCCGCGTGAAAGTCACTATTATCAACATTTTCAAAACACGTATCATTCTCTACGTTACTTTCTTGAACATCTCTCGCTAATGAATCAAGTGTGCTTGTTCCAAGGCTCGAGGGATGGAAAGCGTGACTCGAAGTTCCCGATAATGACGATCCGCTCCGTTGGTGCTTTCCGTTACCGTCAAACTTGTAATTTCCTGTTTCGGACTTCGTGCTACTCGATTGCCGTTGAAAACGGACCGGGCCCAAGTCAACGGAAGACGAAGCCGACACGCTCCTCATGCTATTCGCAATACTGTCTCTAACGTATGAAAGATCGTCGTACGAGATGCTGCTTGCCGAAAAGTTCGTGTTTCGGACCACGGCGCCCTTTATGCTACTCGACCGTTTCAGCAGTATCGAGATCCCCGCACCTTCTGAAGACCCCACCTTCGGGTTCGAAAAGTCAACCTTTGACTCGCAATCTTCCGACCGTGATCGAGAAAGAGAAAGAGAACTTTCCGATAGAAAGTTCCAAATCGGTTCTCCGTAGGTACTCTGTTGACCATCCTTGACTAAAGCCAAATCATCGTGTTGACCAGATCGTGCTTTGACTAGACCCATTTGAGGCTCCACGATCGTATTTACCTCCATTTCGGATCCCGAAATTGCCATGCTCGCCACCGGGTCAATGCCGGTCAAAGGCGAATACAACTCTACACAATCTGCACAAAGATTTGCGTTCTTTTCGACTAGTTTCATAGGATAGTAACCGCAACCACATCTCGAACAAATTAACATACCCTTTTGACTATTAATATCCGATATATCATCGAAAACGACCGAAGTTGCAGGATCACGATCCCCGAGATTTCTTGAGTCGTCCCGTGATTCCCACGAGATTCGTTCCCGACACCTTCGTCTTTCTCGATCACGAAAACTTCATCGTCAACGTCACAATCTCGCACGTCTACACGCTCACTGGTTGCATCATCATCCTGGCTCGCTTCGGGATCATGTGCACCACTTATCCCGAGCCCGGAACTTGCATTGCTACTAGTTGTAACCGAGGAATTCCGCGATATCATTGGATGATAAGCGGAAGTCGTGACTCCGGCATGAAAAGTTGAACTAGGGACACTAGAGAGGAGTTGCCTGAACATATTTTGGGGACCCTTTTTTTGATCCTACATAAGAACAACAACAAAAAAGATCAAGAATTAAAGACTTAAAAACACATATAAGGCTAAAGATGCATAATATAAGTTCTTGATTTTGACAATTTTAGGTTATTAATCCGCTATAAATTGATCATTGACAACCTGACATGTTTCTAGATATTATTGTGTACGAAAATGAAATGGATAGCACCGTACCATGTGTCTAAGCGCAAGGTCGAATGATCTCTTCGGAGCCGAACTAGAAGCAATCGGTCTACTCGCCTTTTTAGAAGGTGAGGCTTTATTATGATTATTCTGAAACCCGCCAACTCTTCTCGCATTCGGTCGTTGTGCGCTACCAACAAGAACGGACGAAAGTGATTCCATATCATCCTCAGCCGAAGACCCAACCGACCCTTTACTGTGGGAGCTAAATCTATCTCGCTCGTGACTATGAGACGAGCTGATGCTTCTAGAAGCGGTCGGCGACATCGATTGCCGGCTGTTTCTAGAAGCCGGCGAGGACCCACGTACATACGATGCCGGTCGATCAGCCAAAGAAGTCCGGAGATTCGGTGGGATCTCGGTGGAAAACCCGGGAATGTTGGACTGCCACGCCCGTATTTTGGGCGAAGCCGAATTTCCTCTATTTGTTTTCACGGGCGAGATTCCTCTTGTGTTTGTGGTGCCGTTAGAACCCGTACTTAATCTTCGTGGTGCGGATGTGGAAGCCCGTGGAACGGGTTTTCGAGATGGTGGTGGTGATCTAATCGATGCAGGAGTGGGCCGTAAGCTAGTCGGTGGACTAGCCGTGGGTGCTGAAGATGATTGAGCTCTACCTTCAAACGGGCTATTATGAGATCGAGGAGATGGACTCAAACGATTTGGGCTTGCACTGCCTCTACTACTTCTACGGCTCTTCTCCATCTAAGAATGTATATGTTTGGCACGTTATTTAAAAGAAAGTAGACTACTTCATGAAATAATTTGTAAGAAGGGGCGATTTGGTCAAATTGTGAAATTTTATATACCAAAAATGTGTTGTACATGGAAAAAAGTTTTGTCCAAAACGTCAAAACCACTAATTCTTACAAACTATGGTGTTCTGATTTTGCATTTTCGCTAGCACAATGATCTGTTTGCAACACCAACAAAAGGCCGGCTACAATGGTCCGGTAAGCCTCAATTCCTCTTATTTTGAAGAGCAAAATGCCACAAAGTTTGGTTTAGTTCCTATTTAGTGTAACGAATTTTTTTCTCGATTGGTGTAATGAAGTTTCAAGATTTCCTATTGGGTACCCATTTTAACCAGTAACCTGCCGATATTGTAACATTTGATGTCGTGGATAGCTGTTTATGAAATGATTAGATTGAAGTGGACGATAAGCTTGACATCCACGTCATTAAATGTTACAGGATAGCAGGTTACCGGACAAAATGGGTACAAAATACATAATTTTGAAACTATATTACATTAATTCAAAAATAAATTCGTTGTTACACTAAATAGGAATTAGGCTATGTTTGGCAAACTAGCTTATAAGCTAAGCAGTTAAAATCGCGAGATCTCAGTGATATCTCGGCGATATCTCGGATCTCGGCCCAAAAAAATATCTCGGTTAAAATCTCGGTCCCGATTTTCTCAGCCGATATGACCGATATTTGGCGATATGAGCCAACGATATATTGGTCCGAGATACCGATATATCATGTAACTTCTTTTAGGCTAACTTCTTTTGGGCTTTTGGAAGATTTGGCCAACTTTATAGACTAAATTAAATCAGCCTACCAAAAAGGCAAAACTGGATTGGGCCAACTTAATAGACTAAATTAAATCAGCCTACCAAAAAGGAAAAACTAGATCATTTATGTCAACAACGGTCAAAAATTAAATCAACAAGAGGAGCCGACCAAAGAAATTCTACTTGCTGCTACTGTGTTCGACTTCTACTGCTGCTGCTACTGCCTTAAATTCAACCAAAAGAAATTCAATTTTTTTGTTGCTGCTGTATTAGACTATGTTGCTTGTGTGGGTTTAATTGTTTTGACTTGATCTATATTAGCCATTTAGCCTATTATTTAATACTTGTTATTGATATATATATATATATATAAATTTATGACCATAATTTTTTACCGATATCTCACCGCTATAACCGATATATCATTTCAAGGTTCGGACCGATATTTCCGATACGGACCGCAATAACTGCTTAGCTTATAAGCTAGTTGGTAGCTGATAAGCTAGCTTATGAACAAATTATGTTTGGCAAAAACTAGCTTATGAGTATGTAAAATGACCAAAAAGGGTATATTGGGGTATAATAATTAATATTAATAAGGGTATAATTCGAAAAAGATGCAAAAAGCTTCATAAGAGGCAAGTATATGACTTACTGTTGATGATCTAGAGATTGAAATGGGTTGAGTTTGAGCTCTACCCCTTTGTGCAACATTAACTTGTGGTGCTTCATCGTCCAATGAGGCAAACAAAGGTGTATCGGGAGGAGTTAATAACCTTCAAAGAAATTAGACACGAAAAAATTACTAAGATAAATAAACGATCATGGAATTACTATTACTATCAATCAAATATCTAAAACACCCGTCAATAACGATAACCAAAATCAACGCTATCGGTCTTTCGTAGTGATTACTAATCGTAAAAAAGGTCCATTTGGATTGAAATTTCAGAAAACAAATACCAACCATTCATAATCATTCTTTTCCTCTTCTGCATGAAGAAGGTCGCTGCTTTCTCCTCGAGCAGGAATGTTTATCCCAAGCTTGTAATCTGAGAAATACCGCAACCTGTTTGCTGCAAAAAAATGCATATGATCACAAATGAGCAAGATTGAGAAGGAAAGAAAAATTCCGTTTATCACTGCTTTCCGTTTTCAAAAAGGGCGATGAATATTTAAGCAGATGTTGTTTCTTTTTATATATATAAATAAGCTACCATAGGGGAAGGTTCCATTGGTAACCTAAATTTGATTAGGAACCCGAGAACCGCACAAAGGCCCGGCATATTTTTCAGGAATATGGACTTATTATTCATCATGAATGTGTGATTCATGATTAAAAAAACACGTCTATAACTAGTCAATATTCATCATGAATATGTGATTCAAGATGAAAAACACTTCCTTATTCATCATGAATGTGTTATTCAAAGACGAATACTCATCCAAAAGAGGGACACATGGCATTCTGTGGTTGGTTCTCGGGTTCCTAATCAAATTTGGATTTCTAACAAAAGAGAAACAAAAGCATATGAACAAAAAGCATAAAACATTACGGAAAATATGTTCGAAATCGTCATCATCGGCCTGGAGCAAGAAATTGTCTCTTTCTCTACTTTGCACCTCATTGAACAACGCAAGATCATCGTCTCGCTGTTTTGAAGGCATTCCGCTCTCGAAACTCCGCCCTCTTTTGTGATTATCAGCTCTCGGTTCCCTCCCCGGAGAACATCTCATCGCCGGCGAAGGAGGCATTTCGATACCGAAAAATCTCTTACAAACCACTATCCTCCCATATAACTCCAATTCCACCAAAATTTAACTCCCCAATAAAATTACTAAACAATAAGTTCAACATAATTCCCACCTCCCATGAATGCAATTGAACCTAATATCAAACCATCCACTTTCAATTTCACAATCAATCACACAAAACCCCAAGTTAATCAACTGTTCATAAACCCTAGAAATCCCCAAAACTGATAACTTAACCTGATTTCAAACCATCCACTTTCAATTTCACAATCAATCACACAAAACCCTAAGTTAATCAGCTCTTTATAAACCCTAGCAATCACCAAAACCAAAAACTCCAAACTTCACCTTCAAATGCAATGTGTATTAACCATGAACCAGCTCAAACTCCAATAAAAAACACTTCAATTCACCATCCACTTCATAAACCCTAAATATCGCCCAAATTAGAAGATCACAATAACAAAATCAAACCCCAAATTGAACCCAAATTCGACCAATTCCAAGCTAAAAACCGAATTTCCACCACACAATTCGAACAATTCCAAGCTACAAACAACTTACCCGTACTGAAGTAGTCAAAATTTATCTCCCAAATCGATTAACCAGCCAAATTGGGGGCAAACACGAGCTCAATCGTCGAATGAAGTAGTCGGATCTGGACGCAATTGAGTTGATCAGTGAAGGTGTCGGTGGAATTGAATCAAAAACCTAATTGGGGAAGAAGAAGAACCCTAATTGAAGCATAGTCTGCAAAAATCATGTGAAAAAAGGGGGTTTTGAGTGTGGAAGGAAAAAGGGGGGAATTAGATAAGAAGATAGCAGAAGGTGATCATGAGTGTAAGAAGAATAGCAGGCTTTAATTTCTTTAATTTAGGGTTTTGTGATCATCATCCATGGATGATGATGATGATGATGATGATAAAGGAGAAAAGGTAGTTTGCTTTACTTTTCTTTGTGTATGTAATATGTTGTTGTTCACCATGTTAACTTGTTCATATCTTTCCTTTTAGTTTTAGTTAACATTAACATATGATATAATCATATTTTTATACACACATTTTTTATATGTGTGATTATTATATAAAAATAAGTTGGAACAGTTGTGTGAGGGAGGTTTAAGGGAAAACCACATAAAACGAAATGTCGAGAAACATCTTTATAGCTCTTCGTTTGGACTGTGTGCACTTAGACCATCTCCAATGGGGTCACCAAATCTTACACCAAACACTAAATTTGGTGTAAATATTACTATTCACATCTCCAATGGGGTCACTATTTTCACACTAAATTTAGTGTGATGAATAGTATCACACTATATTTGGTGTAACACTATCTTTTACACTATTTTTAACATTATTTTTTCAATGTAAAAAAGATTTGGTGGAAAAAATAGTGTTACTAGTAACACTAAATCTTACACTATTTCTACACTACTTTTGACATTTGGTGTAAAAAATAGTGTTACCCATTGGAGATGCTCTTATGTATAGCAGTAAAATAAGTTAATTTTCGGTTTTTATGCATAAGATGCAATTGTGCATGTTACAAAGTAGTTGCATGTGCAACCGCATATGGTCCAGATATAGGGCTACGAGATTGTTCATCGGTTTTCTGTTTATTTGAAGTTTTTCTTTGAACCTGACCGGCTGACCCTATACACGTAATGTCTACATGGTATTGTCTCAAATGTATTTTTACGTATTAGTATTGTCTTGTTGTAGAGTTTGGTAGAATGGTATTTCCAAACTACATGTATTATACATATCTGAAGTGTATATACAGGGATAGGGTTAGGTTTATAGCGAGAAGTGTCAAGTTTGATATGAAGCGTGAGAATTTGTTATTAACCATTGGATGAGAAATAGACGAAC
The DNA here is from genome assembly GCA_030169165.1 of Centaurea solstitialis. Lineage (NCBI taxonomy): Eukaryota > Viridiplantae > Streptophyta > Magnoliopsida > Asterales > Asteraceae > Centaurea > Centaurea solstitialis. The sequence goes on along the minus strand of CM058041.1, from coordinate 107,037,679 downwards.
ATGTGGATGAGATGCATCAAAATGCATCAACTCAATTTCATTTACAATTTATGTAGGAGTATTTGACTAAAATGATTAATGGTTTTAAAGATATTTCTTACACTTTTACCAAAATAATATATTACACATGATACTCACAGAGGTATAATCAAATAAGAACATTGTATATTGTGATAATTGTGAAAAAACTTCACCTTAAAATTTAAGATTGTTTACGCGTAGCTTTTTACATTTGAGGTTAATATTTAAGATACTAAGTGCGATTCCAATTGTGTGTGGGTCATTTGTACTAGGTTCACATGGGTGAAAATTTTTAAGTGTACTTTTTGTTTATGAACACTTAAAAAGGTGTTACGTTGTGTAACAAATATGGCCTAGGTCAATCGATATCCTAAAACTTTATTCGTAGATGAAAAAATATGTAGAATAGCATATGATACATTGGTGGACAATACGTGTAATACTATGCAAGAACAATAATTAAACAAGATAATATGCAAAGGGTGAAATCATATGCAGTCCTACGATAAAATCACGTGTAAATTCACACATGATTGGCGCAACTTTGCGTGCAACTTGAGGTCATAGACCATGTCAACTCGTCACACCTACGTTGCTCGTATTTTGTAATTGCATGCAAACCAACATATGGTTCACATGAAAGTTGACATTGTTCTTGTAATCTTATCTTTACTTTGTTCTTGTTTGATTATCCGTCACTCACTCCATCTCCATGTATATATGTACATGTGTATATATATATAGGGTCAAGTTTAAGAAAAAAACTTTAGGAAAAAATGAAAACAAAAGTAACACCTTTATAGCCCTCTATCTGAACCATATGTACTTGTGTATAAATGTAGTTTGTAATATGCACATGTGCTTTACGTACAGGTGCATTAAACCAAAAGACAACTTATATTTACTGGTATGTACAAGTGCATACGATACACATTGAGCGCTACAAGGATGTTCATCCTTTTCCTTCTTTTTTTAGTTTTATCCAGAATCTCCATCCATTTATTTGTATTTGTACATCTAGTTTTATAGTCATGAGATGATTAGTCTCTTATATATAGTAAAATACGTCAAATGATTTCATAGATTACATGCTATGCAAAATATTAAATAGAAAGAGGGACCAAATAAATGAATAAGACGTTTATGAAGTAACGCTTTGTCAATATAATAAAATAACATACACGATACAGATAGGAATCCATAAAAAATATACAAACGCTTTTATTATATTCTTATTTATGTATATACAATTGACAACAATACTTATATAAACAAATACAGGATAAAATATCAATAACCTCATAAACAAAAAAGAGTCAATAGCATCAATAATGGTATTTTCTTTAAAAAACACAAAGTTGACACATTCCATTAAATCAAACAACTGCCAAAGATGGTGAAAGCTTACTTAACCTCCTTTTTATTTCTTTCTATAAGTAGAAGGAACAAAAGCCTATAAATTTATTAATAATTTTTTTTGCAGGAAAAAAATATGCTTGTTAATGTATATTATTAATATTTATATGTTTTTCTTCTTAAAAAGATTTGTTAAGGGGTTTTGATGGTTGTGATAGAATTCTAACCTTATTAATAATTTATGCTATAATAAAGTAAGATAATTAATTAGGTATTTTGTATTACTTACTTTTAGAAATCTATAAATAATAATAAATCTTTATGATAATAAATCTATATGTTATCTTGAAAATATCCATATTAGTCCAATAAACAAGACCATTATAAAAGCATAGGTGGTTAGATGATATTAAATTATTTTGATTAAGAAAAAATAAAATGTCATGGTCAACTTATCAACCGAAATAACAGCATTATTAATCAATTTAAAACGCATGTTAAAATATTCGTTGATAATTAATAGTTGATATAATTGATTATATTTCATGAAACAACAAGATCATGTCATTTCTCAATCATACATTGATTGTAAATAACTATTACTTTGACTAAACAAGTTTATGATAAATTTTACGTTTTTATATTTATGCACATTAGAAACACAAGTTAATGTTGCCTTCTGTGTGTTGACTCAATTAAGCAGATAAATAAACATGGTAACAATATTTTTTGAACGATTGTCATATGTTTTGGCAAATGTCATCTTAACTTCTTTGGACCGTTGATATAACATTATTGTTATATATATATATATGATACCTGAGGAAAGTTCAATTGTGAATCACTTTTTATTTGTGAACGTGAGGACAACCGAGAACGCGACACGTGGCGGTTTTGAGTGTGGTCCCCCTCTTTAATTCAATGCCCTCCCATGAATCGCGTCTAGTCATCCGCCGTGGATCTGACGTGGCGCCTAATCATTCGCCACGTGTCGCGCTCTCGGTTGTCCTCACGTTCACAACCAAAAGGTGGTTCACATTTGAACCCACCCCTATGATACCTTCATTATCTTTATTTTTATTCTAACAAAATTATAAAATATGTTAAATTAGTGTTAATATGTTATTTTTATTACATTTTAATATTTTATCAATCATTTATATGATTGTTTAAGCTATTAGAGTTTCACTAATTTGTACCGAATGAAAAAGGTGAAAGGAAATCGAAAGAAGTGGAAGTAAAGTCAACTATAGATTTAATAAAACTGGGTTAGGTTCAAATGTGAATTCAATTTTGGTTGTGAACATAAGGACGAATCTCAACAACACATCTTTGGTTACGGTGAATGCGATCACGGAGGATTGACGCGATTCATGGGAGGGTAGAAATTATTAAGAGGGGACCAGTTAAAGCCGGTTTTATTGACTGGATGAGTGATTGAAGCCGTCCTTATGTTCACAACTAAAATTGGGTTCACATTTGGACTTTCCTCGAATAAAACTCTAATAATTTGTATTGAAGCTATAATAGCTTGCATGATAATACAGATATTTAGAAGAAAAAAACAAAGAAAAAACTAAAAACATCATATTACTCATAATAACTTAACTGGGTTTTCTAGCTTAATGAGTCTAGAAGCCAAGAGATAAACGAAACAGAAACAATAGTGATTAAAAAACAATGTTTTAAGAACAAAATAATTGTAAGAATTAAACAATAGGTAGGTAATTCATAATTTTGTATTTTAATCTTGGAGTCAATATGAAATCTATATTTTTCTTAAGTTTTAAGTCACGTAGAGCCCACGTGGTGGTAGAGTTCGTGTGGTCAAAAAGTCATTTTTGTAATTTTCACATCATCATTAAAACTCGTTTATAAGAAGGACAAACTTATATACCAGCATTTCAAACTTGACCCATAAATTGATTAGCGTTTATTTTTTCAACAATAATCTATACTCCTTTATAAAAGAACTATTACGGTTACTCTTGAAAATGTAAGATATCTTGAAAATTTTGTACAACTTTTAAAACATGTTGTACACTCCTTCTAAAGCATTCCCCCAATTCTCTCCATAAAATCCGTATCAAATTTCTATTTCAATTTTATAAGTTACATTTATTACCCACATAGTTAGTTACTAAATTTACTTTCAACCCTTTGCTTTTATATTTTTTAGTTTACACCCTTGTCATATAATATAAATAATCGGATATTATGAATTAAAATGCATTAAGATAATGTTTTTTTCTTTACAAATTATACCATCGTAATCGTCTTGTCAATACCTTCGAAACGAGCCCAATATTGAATGTTTTTGGATGCACCATCCTATCGATTCTATTATATAAAAAGAATACTTCATATTTTTTTTCCAACATTTCAAGTTTAGTTTTTCAAAATATCCGCTTATTAAATACTTGTTTCTCATTAGACCCCTAAGAGTCATATATTAAATTTATAACTTACACTCTACACCCTTATAATTAGTTAATTAAATTATTTTCATACTTTTATTTTTTTATCTTTACTTTACACATTTATCATGTTAATATAAATAAGATATACGAACTAAAATGTATTAAAAAAAATTCTTTTTCTTTCCAACCAGTTATACCATTATAATCGTCATGGCAATATTATCAAAATGTGTTTAATATCGAATAGTTTTTTTTATTTAAACGTATCATTAAATATCAAGAATACATATAAATTAGTTTATTTTTTTATATTTTTTTAAATTCTCATTTTCCATTTTACACCATTGTCTATAATTTATGGCTATATCTATACTATTTTATAAAAAGCTTATTCGGTTATTGTTAATCTAAACTATCTATATACTATCATATAAAGAGTTATTAAAGTTAATTTCAAGAATTATTGAAATTTCAAGGATCTTACTTTTACTCGTCAAATATTTGTAACAAATATTTCAAGAATTTTAGAAATATTTTTTTTTAACAATTTATATCATTATAATCGGTTAAGTCAAAATCTTCAAAATGAACTCAAATGTTATGAGTTTGAAGATACACTATCGATCAAAACTTTTTCAATTTTTGACCACTTAACCTTGAATATTATATATTAATTTCAATAGTTTATATACGATTTATTATGATCGGGTAATTGGTACGTACTTCGCACGGCAACGTGCACGGGTAAATTTCTAGTAATAAATAAAAAAAACTTCTTTCCGATGACCAGTAGTAACTGTTTATATGCTTGAAACCTTTAACTGGTTATCTTTGGGTGGATTCAAAGGACCAGACCGATCCGTCATGGTTAAAGACCCAACTCGAATTTAAAAAAAAAAAACAACTGTTTATAACTTACCCCCATTTTCAAATGCCACACTAAAAAACATTGTAAATAAAGTTGTGTGATGTTTGAGGTTAAATACCAAGTTAAAAAACACAAAAAACCTAAACAATTCTCGCAAATTCCTATCTCCCACGTCTGATTCTCAAATTTACTTTATTTAAAGTTTATTAATTGATGTAATTAATTATAATTTATAAAAAAAAATTAAAAGTAAAACTTAACCAATTTTGGGCCAAGACCGAGTACCCCTTAACCTAAATATGTTAACCCCTCAAACTCTCTTAACCATGACCGACACATGACCAGTTAAGCCAACACCGTTTCAACATGTACCCATACCCAATTAGGCCCGGTTTGGGCCGTACCCGATTTTTGGCCACCACGTTGTTTTGACACCTCTAACTAAGGGGACGTTTACTTGATGCTTCTCCGACATGGTCAATTTACCTTACGGGGAGAATATAAAAATGACTAGAATCTTACCCGGTAAGAGCGATAACATGCAATTGTAAGAGAGATAGCATGAACCGAGAGTATTATCCGGTAAGTGGGATCGACAACTCTTACCCAGTAAGGGGTAAATTGCTGTGTACGATACTATTTTGAGAAGCCAAAGTATTGTCCGATATGGTAGTATGGTGCTCAATTTTATCCGGTAAGCACTTACCGAGTAAGTGTTTAAGTAAACAACCCCTATGAATGGGGCCGGATGGTGATGAACCCGGTATCACAACTCACAAGCCTCTTCAAGCCCAATCGGCCCAATCCAAAAACAAGCCCATCTAAACCAATCTAGGCCCAACCGGCCCAACCTATAAATACTCCTTTCCTTTGAGAAAACCACAATCAGAAACCACACGATCCATTTTGGTATCTCCGTCACCGTTACCGTTACCGTTACAGTTACCGTCATCGTCTCCGTCACAATCGCCGTCGCCTGAGACCTAATGTGGCCGTCGCTAAGGCAGCGAGCTCTCCGTTTACCTTCTTCAGAAGCTATTCATCAATGGCGGTTTTCAGATCTCATCAATCGATCCTTCTGTTCGTCTGCAATCAACGCTACAAACAACAACAACAACGGCGGTGGTAGCGTCGTGGAGCTACTGAAGCTAGAAGAGGTCGAGAAGGTTCTGAGAGACGTTCGAGCGGATGATGTGAGAGTTATACCGGTTAAAAAGCAATCGGAGTTCGCGAATTTCGTCGTCGTTGCCACCGGAAAGTCTCAGTGGCATGTTCGCAATATCGCTCAAGCCCTAATTTACAAGGCGAGTTTGTTCTCCTCTTATTTTGTGTGTTTTACTTTTAAAGTTTGATATGCTGTGTTGTTATATGGATGATAGAGGTGATTTTGTTATATCATTACTGGAATACTGGATGCATCATGCATCATTTTAGGCTGTGTTTGGCAAACTAGTTGATAGCTGATAAGCTAGCTGTGACTCATAGGCTGTATTTGGAAAACTAGCTGATAGCTGATAAGCTAGATGCGACTCATAGGCTGTATTTGGAAAACTAGCTGATAGCTGATAAGCTAGCTGTGACTCATAGGCTGTATTTGGAAAACTAGCTGATAGCTGATAAACTAGATGCGACTCATAGGCTGTATTTGGCAAACTAGCTAATAGCTGATAAGCTAGTGTGACTCATAGGCTGTATTTGGTAAACTAGCTAATAGCTTATAAGCTAGCTGTGACTCATAGGCTTTATTTGCCAAACTAGCTGATAGCTAATAAGCTAGCTATGACTCATAGGTTGTATTTGCCAAACTAGCTGATAGTTGATAAGCTGGATGCAACTCAAAGGTTGTGTTTGGCAAACCAGCTGATAGCGGATAAGTTGGATGCAACTCAAAGGTTGTGTTTGGCAAACTAGTAGTTGATATACTATTGATTGATAAGCTAGCTAGTAGCTGATAAGTTGAATGCAAACTCAAATGTTGTGTTTGGCAGACTAGTAACTGATATATCGTTGATTGATAAGCTAGCTAGTAGCTGATAAGCGGTTGATTGATAAGCAACCTAGTAGCTGATAAGTTAGCTTATGAATAAACATAACTATGAATAAATTATGTTTGACAAAAACTAGCTTATGAGTACATAATAGTTAATGTTAATAAGGGTATAACTAGGAAAAACTATAAAAGCTCCTGAAATGCTAATCCAACTATCGTTTCAATAAACTAGCTTATGGTCCATCCAAACATGTACTAGCTTATAACTAGGGTTGCTTAGGCTTTGTTTGGCAAACTAGTTGGTAGCTGATAAACTAGCTTATAAATAGATTATGTTTGGCAAAAACTAGCTTATGAGTATATAAAATGATCAAAAATGATATCCTGGGGTATAATAATTCATATTAATAAGGGTATAGTTGGAAAAAGCTACAAAAAGCTCCTGAAAACACTACTCCAACTAACGTTTTAATAAGCTAGCTTTTGGTCCATCCAAACATGTACTAGCTTATTAGCTTGCTTATTTTCACCAAACACAGCCTTGGAATCATGTAAGGTTTTGAGGTTGTTATGTTTCTGCTTAGCTAGAAACGTGTTAGTATGCGTAATATGTGTAAAGAGTATAGAAGAGGAAGATGATTATGCTGTAATTGACCATCTGCTGATCTCTATCTATTGGAAGTGGGTTATGTCATTGTACCAAATGATCATTTGCAAAGAATGCACAACATGTGTTCAATGTTGTTGCAAATTAAAATTTTCTAAACAACACTAGAAACAAAGAACTCGTTTGTTGGAGAATCTTTAGTTAAGCTGAACAAGGAATTAAAATTTAGAAGGCCAATGGAACAATTCTACTTTTATCAATATGAAGGTTTAGATCATATCTATAAGATAACTACATATGGACATGCAAATCAAACTTAAGTTTCTAACTGATCTGAACCACTTAAGGAGGCTGCAAGAAATTTGCCTACTCTTGCTTTAAAGCTTATTTTGTTAAAATTAGTGAGCGGAACACGGCATATGTGCTGGAAACTGATGTTGATTTCTGGAGCAGGTGAAGCAAAAACAACCAGGAGCAAAGAGAATGTTGCTTCCAAGTGTAGAAGGGCAAGAAGGAGGAAACTGGATTGTCATTGACTCAGGTATACATTCTTTCTTGTATGGGAACAGGTTTTCTTGTGAACGGAACCATACCAAACTGAGTCAGTTTGTTAGCAGCTTAATGAGCTTGATGGGACTAGCTATACATGACTGTTTGGTAGTGGCTTAGGCTGTGTTTGGCAAAAATAAGCTAGCTGATAAGCTAGTACATGTTTGGATGGGACATAAGCTAGCTTACAGAAACGCTAATTAGAGTAGCGTTTCAGGAGCTTTTTGTAGCTTTTTCCAAATATACCCTTATTAATGTTAACCATTATACCCCAAGATACCCTTTTTGGTCATTTTACATACTCATTAACTAGTTTTTGCCAAACATAATTTATTCTTAAGCTAGCTTATCAATCGACAACTAACTAATCAACTATCAACTAGTTTATCAGCTACCAACTAGCTTATCATCTAGTTTGCCAAACATAGCCTTAATGACATCGAAGGTGTCTTATTCAGTAAACTTTTAGGAGGGAGCTTTATGTAGAAAACCAAGTAAAAAAAGCCAAAGTTGTTCAAGGCTCAAGACACACTTAGGCACAATGGGGCCATGGGCCTCAGAAATGCAAGATGTTTCTTATATATATGTATATATGTGTGTCAGTATGGTTAGACACAACTCACTATTTTGGGTTTACAACGTATCAAATGCTTCACAATATGAAAAATGACGGGCGTTTTGGTCTAATTGATTTTATTGGATATAGCTCGATTATGTTTGTTGGTGTTAATTGTTGACAATGCGAGTTTCAAATGACCGTATCTATGTATATAAAAGCTTCCTACCGTGGTTCCTAGCTACAAAATATAACTTATTTGAGTTGGGGTAATTGTGTCTTTTCAGGTACATTGATAGTTCATGCCTTTGATGAGAAAGCTCGGGATTATTACAACATAGAGCAGCTATGGACCTCAAAGGAGTCAAGTAAAGACCAAAGTCAAAGTCAAGTAAGTATCTTTGAGGTTATATATTTAACACAAACTAAGGGGTCATTTGGTCCGTTGGATTATGACGATATCTGAAGGAATTGGAATGATCTATTCCATTGACCAAATTCCATTTAGGCGTTTGGTTTACCAATGTTATGGAATTGAATTTCACACATTTCCACCGTTCATGCATTTGGTAATTCCATCACAATTGTGAAGGAATTCAATTCCATTCCATCGTTTTGAACCACCACCAACCACCATCGTTCTGAACTATGTAGATCACCGTCGACCACGGTAGTTATAAAAGGGGCGTTTTGGTCATTTATCGTTCATTTATTCCAATTCTGAAGCTACTTTCTGCCAACAAAACAAGTAGATTTGAAATCATTTAACAGACTCCATTTCGATTCATGACAACCAAGCGTCCAGTCAAATTCCACTCCAATTTCTCCTTTGACATGCTTCATTACTTTAGAAAACATTCTGTTAATCAAACTCCCTTTAACAAGTATAAAAATCATGAACATTTGTCATGTTTGCCTTTTTTGAAAACATCATTAACCCGAAAAAAAACACAGTAAATCCCACACATAGGTAAAGTATGGAGGTATGATGTATGCATAAGTTAATTGTTTAACCGGACTCTTACGTGGATAATCTTTGTAAATCATCGGTGCCATCTTGTCTTAAATGCCCAATAAATTTCTACGACTTTGTCATAGATATAAGATATGTAATTAAGATATGTTGAGTTGCTACTGTTTAAGGCAGAGGTCAGGTTTGCGTACATCATATATCCCATCCTCCCCACACCCTTGATTTTGAGTGGGATTTACCGAGTCAGTTTGGATTGGTTTACTAGATGAGGTGCTAACGACAAATATGTTTGCCAGGATTTGGATCAAGCTTTTGTGAAGGTACGTCGCAAGAATAATTCCAAGAAACCTGCAAAGGTATGAACCACGTGCTTGCTTGTATCCTCCTCTAGACTGATAAAAATCTTTTGTCCCGAATTCTCGCTCTTGTTTAATGATCAAGTATTTATGTTGTTTAAAGGACTTGTAAATTTACATACATTTCTTTCCTTATAGAGAACATGTTATCCCGTTTTGTGATGAAGGATCAATTATCAAATTCTTACCGAATAAGCACTTATCGACAAGAGATGTCACCTTATTTACCTTATCGTGTAACATTCTTGGCCATAAAAATGAACTGTTGGTAAGCATTTAAATCTGGTAAACGCTTATTAGGTAAAAGTCATTTCCAACATCGGGCGAGACTCTTGGTCTTTGCAACAACTCTTACCGGATAAACTTCTCGGTCCTTTTCATGCTGAGTTAAATAACGTAAACGATATCAGTGAGTGTTTACCAATAAGTGTTCGGCAAACGACCTTTTAAGTTTTAAACAAATTTAACCAATTAAGCAGATTCTTTTAACCTATAAAAGTAGTTAATGTGTTAAAAAATTATGGGAGAAATCCCAAAGAAACTTAAACAATTATTAAATTTTGAGCTACTAAGGTAAATGAAATAAATTTTTAATCAAACAAATAAGTAAATAAGAGTTTTATTTTTATTAATGATTTCAAAGAATACAAAAGTCCTACTTAAAAAGGCTTAAATAGATGCATACATTTGACGAATACATATAGAAGATGTATTCATTTTATTTCTCATTTTGAACTTAAAAAAAAAAAATCGTCCATTGAATAAATTTTCAGCTTTTATCAAGTCATAAACTAAATAGAATATGATCAAAATGCTAAGAATCAATATATACAAATCAAGATTTTATAGAATCATAGCATTAGCTTCAAATGTCCACATAGCATTGCTTCTTGAAAAGCAACTTATCTTCTTTTAAATAATATCAAATAGAATACCTTTTTAAAAAACACTTTTCTCCTCTAGGGAGTAGTCATAACTTATTAAAACCTCATCCAAACACTATCAAATAACTTATTTCCTTTTTCAAAACTAAATAAATCATAAGCACCTTCAAATAAGCAATCTGAAACACCTCCTAATTTCCTTTCCATCCAATGAATTGACATCCAAGCGGGATAAGGGTTTCAAAATGTTGTGCCCAGAATGGTGGGTGTGGGGTTTGTGGTCTTGATGGATGGCATAATCGTCGGTTAGCTTACTCTTCCTCATATCCTTGTGGCTCGTTCTAGCCACTATCGTTGGCTTTTGTATCCTTCATTCCCCTTTCTTTAATTACGGTGCAAGTTTGTTTTATGAGTTCCGGTTGGTTCTTTTTGTTCCATTCAGTCAATGTGGGCTCGGTTTAGCTCAATGTCGTTGGCTCCATAAGTCCAAATTTTGTTGCAAGTCGTCGATGGGAACATGTTTGAGTTTCTTACCTTTGCTTGTCTGCTGGTGGAGTTGTTGTTGTTTGGACATTTTTATTCTATTAACTTCTTGCCCATTGTCAGAAAAATAATAGTCGATGAAAAATATTATATTGTATTTTTCATTTTTCACAATCATTTCGTTACTTGTGTAAGAAATTATTCTAAAGATCGGTTGTAATTGAAAATTTTAACTTTAAAGGCACTTTTACAATATAAGGGACAATTTGGCTGATTTTTCATTAATTCCTATATAGATAAAGTTACATGTATGGATTAAGGTGTCTATGTAGACTACAAATGTTTATGTCAAGAAGCGTTTTTCTATATATAGAAGAGACATGTTTTTTAATTAGGGATAAAATGTTTGGAAAAAAATGGCTTTCTACATAAAACTTTCTTTAAAAGCTTACTAAACCGCTAACAAAAAGAACCTAAACTTGTTATGAGTCTTTTTTTTTTGTCAAAGCTCAGAACGATCTATTAAAATGATATAAAAAGTCATAAGAATATATTTGTTCAAAAAATTAACTTAAAATCAGAAAATTTTGTTAGCTCTTTCTAGACCTCTTCCAAAATTTAGAAGCAAGATGATCAATTTTTAGGGTCAAAATAATGTATTTAGTTGGTTTTAGAAGATCCATTAATTTATTTGTTTGAAAGTATTTTATTCGATATCAAAAATAGGAAAAAGAAACTATTGGATATTTCAAGATTTTCCTATATTTATAAAACTTTATTTTAAACCGACTTTCCTTTTTACAACCTCTAACAAATATTTAGAAATATTTATCTCAAATTCTTTATATGTGTGTAATGTGTTTTATTTTATTTTAGGGATTTGTGTTATGAAAAATGAGTTTCTACTATTAATTATCAGCTATATAGAATTTATGGACTAAAACCTTTATCTTTTATCATCACAAGATGTTTACTAGTTATTAATGTATAAAACTCAAACGCATATGTATAACATTAAATTAAATAGACGGAGGTTCAAACAAGAAACATATCAATTTAGGAGAACGTGAGAAACAATCTCAATCACTCATCCGGTCAACAAAGACGGCTTTGACTGGTCTCCCCCTTTATTAATCTCTACCCTCTCATCAATCCTCCGTGATGACGTTCACCTTAACCACGAGATGATTGGCTGAAATTAACAACTTTAGATGATAAAATCTAGTTGCCTTATAATACAAAATTAAGACAGATAGGTATCCAAATATCAGAATTTTTCTATATAAGGTAAGTATAAGATTAATAAATTATTTAATAGTTTTATACTAGAGTTTTCAACATCGAACTAATATTTAATTATAAAATATTATTTATACGGTATGTATAAATTATTACCGTTCTATCGAAATTCCTTGAAATCACCTTCCAATTCAAAACTTTTCAAGATTTCTTGAAGTTCCAGTTTCTTAAAAATCCTTTTACGAATTTAACTGGGGTCGACAATAATCAAGAATTCTTACAAATTATTTTGTTTACAGGAATCAATGGGTGTTCCAAGAAAAGAGGGAAAGTTCACCAAGAAGACGATGATTTCGAGTAGTAGAAGCCACAGAGAAAAACGAATCCGGAAACCCGATCGCAAACCAAAGACGATGACCCCCGAGTCTCTTCCAAAAGACTTGTTGGTCGATGTCTTGGCCCGGGTTGCATCATCTTCGTTTACCGATCTTTTTAACGCGAAGTTATGGTGAGTTTTATGATCTTGTAAACATTGAGTTGTTTCATTGATCATCATATATTTTGATTCTTGCATTGCAAGCATGCATACCTTTATATAATTTCTATTAAAAATTGAATAAAGATATATTGTGGCATTATTTATGATTTTTGTATATATATAGTTGTAGGGATTATTTGGAAGCAGCTGAAGATGAATACATATTCCAACATGTTTCGATAGAAAAGTTTCCGATAGTTGACTGGGTTCCCCCGCCTGTCGAGACGCTTTTGTTCCTTACTCACTGCTTCCGTAAAGGGAACCCCCAGGCGTTTTTCAGACGAGGAATGGTATGTTTTTTCATTATTGTTTTACATACATACGTACAACTGTGAGATCCATATGAAGTTATGAACATATGAACCAGTTATTTCACTAAATTAATTGTTTTTATTTATTTATTTAATATGCCTATAACCACTTGGGTAGGCTTTTTTACTATTTTTTAAAAAAATCATTAATTATTGAAACGAATGGTTCATATTGGACCTAAGGGTTACCCCTGTCTCAAGATGATCCTAGTATCCTAGTCTATTGTAGGTTTCTAATGAAAATAACTCACCCCCGAGATGTAAGTTTGTGAGGTTCCAACTCAAAACCAATTGGCTATGAGTGGAGTAGCCCAGGACCCTTATAAGCACATTACAAGTTCACTTTGTGTCCGATGTAGGACATTGCTCAACACGAGATCATCTACAAATTTGTTTTCTAATTTTTACCGTCTGATTTTTTTTTGTATACAGATCGAATATTTTAGTCTAATGAGGGTCGAATCGGGACTAGAGTATTTAAAAAAGGCGACCGAGAAAAGCCTTCCAGAAGCAACCTACGCGTTCGGAATGCTTTTACTATCACGAGGAGACAAATCAGGCGTGAATCTCTTGAATTCGAGATCCCGAGATTGGAACATACAAGATTGTAGAGATAAAATCAAATCTGTTTTAAGCCAAATCTGGGTCAACAACAAGATTCCTCCACAACAGAACTTCTTCAACTGCCATCCCGTTGAAATTGGAGGCTTTGACCAACGGGTTTTCGGTTGTGACTCATGTATGTGGTATCGAGAACTTAGGGTCTTTTCTAAGATTGTAAATGGCGCTTAAATAGTTAAATCTTAAATCCCAAGATGCTAGTAGACGAAGATAATTGTAATGTGGATCCAAATGAATGCAAAGTTTTGATTAACAAAATGAGATAGTTGTTTTAATGAAATCTCGCGATGGAAACAAAATCAACAGAACAAACTCACGGGAAACTTGCAACAAGTTTAGGCTTTGACGGAGGCGATGTGGCAAATCAAGTCAATAACTCGAGAGCTGCAAATAGAATCACGAAATCAGGATATCGAACAATAAAAAGAAGAGTAAATTACGATTTTCGATTTTCGATTTTCGTCCCAATGGTTTAGAAATAACAGTTTTCGCCCCTATGGTTTGTAAATCATTGCTACTCTCATCCTTATGATTTACAATGCATTGTTGTTTTGGTCCTTGTGGTTTTACAATTCTTTACTATTTTGGTCCCTTGTACTTAAATATAGTAATTACTCCCTAGGGACCAAAATAGCAACAAAATGCAGACCATAGAGATGAAAATGGCAATTACTAAACCACAGGGACTAAAATCATAATTTACTCTAAAAAGAATGAAAGAGGGACTGATTGGCTAAGTGAAGTAGTCAGCAGTGTACCTGTATCCCCATTCGTTGTCGTACCAAGAGACAAGTTTGACAAAGTTGTCGTTCAAAGCGATTCCAGCCTTTGCATCGAAGATGCTTGACCTGAAACATATTATTATTATTATTAATTATTGTTATTATTAGCAACGCTCGTAAGCGATACGATTATGTTTAAAAGGGTGTTAACTTCACCTGCTGTCACCAACAAAATCTGTGGAAACAAGATCGTCTTCAACGTATCCCAAAATACCCTTCAGCTTGCCTTCTGATTCCTCCCTAATTTCATTTCATTTATCAACAAATACAGGGTCAGGTTCAAATGACAAGTTAACCATTCGTATTTTATCATATATACAAAATATAGGGTTGGATTCAAGTGAGAAGTTGAACATTTTGCGCAAAGGTGAGAAGTTTCAATATCATATATGATTATGGCCTTATAGGCATGATACACAAGCTTTAATCATATATGATTAAACACAACAAAAATATGATATTGAAATTTCTCGCCTTCTTGCAAAATGTTTAACTTCTCCCACAATCCTTCCTCTACAAAAATATTCTAGTGTCTCATGAATACATAATAAGCAGTGTATATAAATTTGTCATTTGATCGTCAAAAACAAACCTAACACGTAACCATACATCAGTCAATCTTTAATCGTATTATCATTTAATTATTTTTCATATACAATTCAAATATGCAAAAGTTCAAAAGCCCGTAGGATCTATTTTGTAGGTTCCATCTATATAATGATGAAGAAGGAATGAAAATTTTATAGACAAATGTAACTTAATATTGTTGTTTCAGCAAACATAAAAAAAATTGTAACAGAACTTACTTAATAGCAGCCTTGATCTGCTCGTAGGTGGCCTTCTTCTCAAGCCTTACGGTTAAGTCGACAACGGAAACATCCACGGTCGGAACACGGAATGCCATTCCGGTCAATTTGCCATTAAGGGCTGGCAACACCTTACCAACAGCCTACATTGATGGAAACAAATTACAACGTTGTACAAATATTCAATTAAATATTTACAACAAATAATTCTTTTACATTATTTAGTTCAATACCATTGTTTTACTCAGCGACCTATTTGGTCAATGAGTAATCTTAGTTTTTAAACTTTAAAGTACTCTATAACTACACATGAGAACTCATATTTGCAGAAGTAAAAGTAACGTGTAGAAATTGATTTTTACCTTAGCAGCTCCGGTACTGCTAGGAATGATGTTGAAGGAAGCAGCTCTTCCACCTCTCCAGTCCTTCATCGATGGACCATCAACGGTCTTTTGGGTGGCTGAAACACCATCAACACAATGTTAAGCACACAGTATCCCTAAGAAGGTGTTTGGAATTGCTAATTTAAAACAACGTATGCTTTTTTATAAAAGTGCTTATCAACTTATGTGGTGTCAAAACGGAGTTCTATTAAAAATGTGGATTAGCTTATAGCAGTACCAAAACGTAATAAGTTGTTTTTTACCATTTGGCAAATAAGCAAACAAGAAGAAAGTAACTTATGGAGGTAGCTAAACTAATAAGCTAATAAGTTTGAAGAAAGTAACTACCAAAAACTCCGTATTACTGGTGCCAAACCAGTATAAGTTTTTCCTTCTTTTTTCCAATCAAGCACTAAAAATCCTTATTACTGGTACCACATCGGAATAACTTAATAAGCAATTCAAATAAGCAATCTCAAACACACTCTAAATAATGTTAATGTATTATAGTAATAAACACCAGTTGAAAGGCATACCAGTCATAGCATGCACTGTTGTCATAAGACCCTCAACAATGCCAAACCTGTCGTTGATGACCTGAGAAATTTACAAAAAGAAACGCATATAACTGAGAAATGGGTTTTTGGTTGTGAATTAAAAATGAAGTCTATATGAAATCTTGAAATTAACCTTGGCCAAGGGAGCAAGGCAGTTGGTTGTGCAGCTAGCATTTGAAACAATGTCAAGGTCATGTGTGTATTTGTGCTCATTGACACCGACCACAAACATGGGAGCATCCTTGCTAGGAGCAGAGATGACGACCTTCTTTGCACCACCCTGAAAATACAAAGACAGTCTCAGTCTATACATTTTCTCATTTAAAGGTGGCAAAATCAAACACATTGAAAATAAAAGTAGCACATTTTAATCCATAAACATTAAAAGTGTTATTTTGCAATGAGCGGATCAGCTTTTAACTAATTGCTCAAATAAAACAAGAAAATCTAGATTCAATCGTTTTTACAAAACCACCCATTTGCCAATTCAGCCTTAAATCACAAGAAATTGAAAGCAGATTTCTTTAACACGTCAGCTAAGAGTTTTATTTAAAAGATCTAAATATTGTCCATTGACAGATTGATACTTTACTTGGGCACTCGGACTAGTGATTATATCTTTACTCATATTAGCTCTAAGCTCCTTACAAGTAACAAAGACAATAGATTACATTGAAGAAAATTAAAGTAGTGAAAAATCCTCTATCCAGAACCAGAAATTTAGCATCTCTGGTTTTAAATTGTGAAAAGCAACGCATAAAATAAACTAAAAATAAGTGAACCGATAAACATTAAAAAAACAGAGATTCAATTAGACCTTCAAATGGGCAGCAGCCTTGTCCTTGTCGGTGAAGACACCGGTGGACTCCACAACAAAGTCAGCCCCAGCTGCACCCCATGGGATATCTTCCGGGTTCCTAAATAGCATGAAAAAACATTGATTACTAATTTCCTTGATTAATCAAATTTAAAATATATGATTTGAATATGATTTATATATTACCTGATGCCGAAAACAGTGACTGGCTTCTCGCCAAAGAGAAGAGTCTTCTCATCCTTGACCTTAAGCTCATGATGCTTCCATTGTCCATGAACAGTGTCATACTTGAACATGTACGTCTGCCAAGTACAACAATAACAGGTAAAAATTTGCAATTATCTCTATTCGAAATGAAATATAGTAATCTATCTACACACATTCTTGCATATATCCAAACCTTCCTCAATCTATACATTTCACATTTGCATCACAAAATGACACAACATACGATTTACACATCTTAAATAGGTACTAACTGGTAGCATTAGCATATGCACATTCAAACGCACGAACAGTATTTAAACAACCATAAGCACCAATTCAACAATAATTAAAATTCCAAACACCAAAACCAGATCAGTAGCAAGATCATGTACTGTTCACCAACTACACTATTTTAAGCATCAAAATCACGCAACATACGGTCTACACATCTTAAATCAGAATCAACTTGTACATTAGCAATGACCAGCGAGCATATATGCACGTAGAAACGCACAAACAGCATTTAAACAATCGTAAGCACCAATTCCATCAATAATTCCAATTCCAAACAACAAAACCAGATCACTTATCCATCAGCAACATCATGAAACTGTTCACCAACTACATTTATTCTAAGCATAAAAACGACGCAACATACGTTTTACACATCTTAAACTGGTATCAACTTGTTCATAAACAGCGACCAGTGAGCATATGCACATCGAAACGCACAAACCGAATTTAAACAACCATACGCACCACTTCGCCACTAATTTCAACTCCAAACACCAAAACCAGATCAGTTATCTATTATTCTATTAACAACATCACAAAACTATTCACCAACTACATTATTCTAAGTAACAGGAACAGATTCAAACAGAATCAAACAGATCCAAACACAGTTCAACAATACTTTTACTTCCAACTCCAAACACCAAAACCAGATCAGTTATCTATTACTCTATTAACACATCATATATTCATTCAACAACTACATTATTCTAAAGTAACTAGCACAGATTCAAACAGATTTCAAACAGATTTCAAGCACAGTACCATGTAATCAGTGGTGATGAAAGGATCGTTAACAGCAACAAGCTCAACATCGTCTCTCTGAAGAGCAACTCTAGCAACCAAACGACCGATTCTTCCAAATCCTATCACATATTCACATCTCAATCAAATCAAACCAAAAAAACACAAAAACAACGAAGTCGTAAACCAGATCAAAGCTAGAAACAAGTACCGTTGATTCCGATCTTAATCTTCTTATCAGATGCTGCAAAATATCAAATATAAACATTCAGATCAAGCATTAGAGAGTAGAATTAAGCAAAAATATAGCGAAAATGAAGGTGAAAATGAGGATTTGTAGGTAGTTTTACCCATGGCGATTCGTTAGGGTTTGAAGGTTTTTGAAGATAGATCGAGAAGTGTGAGTGAGAGAAATGAGGCGTTGTTATTGGGGGTGGTTGTTGTATATAAAGCAAAATGGCGGATTTGTCGAAGTTGGTGTAAATTACGACTTTAGTCCCTATAATTTGTTAAAAGTTATAATTATACCCTTATGATTTAGAAATTGCGATTACCGTCTCTATGATTTGTAATTTACTATTTTCATTCTTGTGATTTATATTTTATTATGGTTTCATCCTTGTAGTTTATAAATGTTTACTATTTTAGTCCTTTATATTTTAAGAGGATGTTTTGGAGTGCTTATTGGTTAAGGCCATCCACTGTGGTGTTTTTGGCCATCGGTTACTCATCGGGTATGTGGAACCCGTCGGGTTCCTTAACCCACACTGCCGTGCCACATCTTCGGGTTGTAAGAGACGGTTTCACCAAGCCGACGCCCCCCACCCCCCACACCACCCCCCACCCCCTCTCTCTCTCTTCTTTCTCTCTATCTCTCTCTTCTTTTTCTTTCTTATTTAATTTTTTTTTGTTTTTTTATGGAGTGGGTTGCAGTGGGTCGATAGTGGATGAATTGGGTAGTTTTGGGTAGTTTTGTGGAAAGCTGATGTGGCGCTGATGTGGCAGTTGAAACCATTGGGGTGCTGTGGGTCGACAGTGGATGGCCTAATAGTTATCTCCTTCTCCAATAACTTTAAAAAATGATTTTCTAAAAAAGTGCTTATTAGTTTTCCTATAAATGAGATAAGCTAATTCAAATATTTCAAAAACAACTTATGACTTCTTAAAAAAAAAAATCATAAACATGTTCAAATGAAGCACTTCTAAGCATCTCCAAAAATTCTCTAAAATAGAAAAGCAAACATCAAATCCTAGAAAAAAAATTACAACCATCTCTAAGGCTATGCGTACCGCATGCCCGGGCTGAGCGGGCTACGATACGCAGCAATGATGCTCGGCGGGCTGGAGGAGATGCGGGTTGGCCACACCGCTTTGGTTGTGTGTGTTGTGTGTATGTCTTTGTGTGTGTTGTGTGAGAGGGTTGAGGGGGTTGGGATACGGGTTGTAGAGGGTTGCAAAGAGTTAAGAGAGGGTCGGAGAAAGCTGATGTGGATATGATGTGGCAGTTAGGTTGGAAGAGTTGAGATACTGATAGCATATGAGATTCCCATTTTGTAGATTTTTAATATTAATTATAATATTAAAATATTTCTCTTATCTATTAAAAACCGTTTCTATCTCTAACTCTTTATTTTTAAAGTTTTCTATTAGTTTTCATACTTAGTAATCAATTTTAGGATTATCTTCATATTTTCCTGTCATGTTTTCTTCATTTTTTGAGGTAGTTAGGGAAAACTTTTGGAGCAAATTTTTTGCCTAAAATCTCATATTCTTCATCTTGGAAAAGCTATTAGATATGTTATAAGGGTGCGTTTGGTATGCAGACGGGATAGGACGGGACAGAACAAAAAGTTTTTGTCCCATGTTTGGCATGACATAGAACAAGATAGGGGTGGAACAAGGTGGGACTAAAATCCATTTTCATGGGACAAAATCACAAAATCAACCATTTTTGTTCCACCAAAATACATGGAACAATCTTGGACAAGAGTTAAGATTACGAATTGACCCTCCCACAACACAGATTTTTGAGACCTACATCATCCAAAATCAATCTTGACTACTCCAAAATCGAACTCCCCAAATCTTTTCGTTCATCTCCATGTCGTCCTCTTCATCATCGTTCATCTCTACATTGTCGTTCAAATCAAAATCATCTTCTGTATCATCGTTCAAGTCGACATAGTCCTATTCGTCACCAATCATCTCAACATATACATTGATTTCTCCTATTCTTTCTGATGTACGACGTGAAGAAGCTTGGATTAGGGTTTAGAAAGAAGAAATCAGAAGCAGAAATAGACGAAAGGTTTAGGGTTCTTAGAAATTGGCTTCAATTTGATTTAATAAATGGGGCGACGATTACATAAGGATTAGCGTGTATATTTTTAATCTTTTATTACTTCTATTATTTTGTTAAACTTTTAAATGGTTTATAATGCATTTAGAAAAACTTTATATTTATAAAATTACAAAGGTATGACTTTTTTGTGATATATTTTAATTTTTATTAGTAAAATCCTTTAGATGTTTAGTTAAATGTATCATTCATTAATATTGTAGAAGAAAAAACGTATTAAGGGTAATTTTGTCATTTTGACAGTTTTGTTCCATTTTGGCTATTGTTGTTTTAATCGTACCAAACGTAGGACAGACTAACTAGTCCCGTCCTATCCCATTTGGTCTGCGTACCAAACGTTACCTAAAAGTACTAATTGTTTTAAGGATAAAGATAACAATAAGTTGCAAAAGAGACAAAAATGAAAATTTCTAAATCATGGTGACGAAAAATGAAATTATATATACTATACAATTGGCAGGCGCTCCGGCCCGCCAACATTACCCCGACCCGCTCCGACCCGACCCGCGACCCGACCCAAACCCATCTTTCTCTCTCACCTTTTATAACCCACACCCGGCGCTGACCCGGCTGTTCGACCCGCGCGTCCTCCAGCGGCTTATTCATATATTGAATTCCAATTTTACATTTTGGCCCCTGAATTTTTCAATATTTTATTTTACGTTTTAGTCATATATGGTGTATCGGCTAAAATATGTTTAAAAAATACGTTTTAGTTTTAACAAATTACACCATTATATTCGTATCGTCGATGCGATCGAAATGAGCCTAAAATTGAATATTTTTTGATGTAGTTAACCATACATATTAAGCCTCTAAACTTAAAACTTATAATATTTATTCACTTTATATCTTTTAGTTTTCAATATTTCATTTTACGTTTTAGTTATATATCGTGTATTGGCTAGAAGACGTTTAAAAAATACGTTTTAATTTTAACAAGTTACGCTGTTATATTCGTATTGTCGATACGATCGAAATAAGCTTAATATTAATATTTTTTGATGTAGTTATTTTATTATATACTATATATACGCCCCTACCGACCTTAATCCTATACCGATTTTTAAGTTTACATATTAGTCTCCTAAACTTATAATATTTATTCACTTTATATCTTTTACTTTTCTATATTTCATTTTTCGTTTACTCATATATCTTAGCCTAATATTGAATATTTTTTTGATGTAGTTATTTTATTATATACTCAACCGACCTTAATCCTATACCTATTTTTAAGTTTACATAGTAGCCTTCTAAACTTATAATATTTATTCACTTTATACCTTGTACTTTTCTATATTTTGTTTTACGTTTTACTCATATATAGTATATTGGTTGGAACATGTTAAAAAAACACGTTCTAATTTTAACAAATTACGTTGTTATAATCGTACACTTGGTACGTTCGAAATGAGCCTAATATTGAATATTCATTGATGTAATTATTTATTATATACTATATAGATTATATGAAGGCAAAACATTGTTTATGAACAGCAACTACCGACATTTGGAGAAATTACATTTTAGCTCCAAAACACTGTTCATGAACATATTTATTCACTTTATACCTTTTAGTTTTCTATATTTCATTTTACGTTTTACTCATATATCGTATATTGGTTGGAACATGTTAAAAAAATACATTTTAATTTTACCAAATTTTACATCATTATAATCGATTTGTAGAAACTACATTTTAACTCTTAAACTTATAATATTTATTCATTTTATACTTTTAGTTTTCTATATTTTATTTTATGTTTTAGTCATATATCGTATATTGATTGGAACATGTAAAAAAAATACGTTTTAATTTTAGCAAATTACGCCATTATAATCGTATCGTCGATAAGATCGAAATGAGCCTAATATAGAATACTTTTTTCATGTATTTATTTTATTGTATATGATATATATATACGTTCCAACCGACCCGAATCCTATACCCACCTTTAAACTTACATATCAGCCCCCTAAACTTATAATATTTATTCACTTTATATCTTTTAGTTTTTTATATTTCATTTACATTTTAATCATATATAGTATATTGACTAAAATATGTTAAAAGTGTTAGTAGCTACTGTTCATGAACCCGGTGCGAAGCCCGGGCTTATCAACTAGTTTATTACAAACCACAGGGCTAATACCGTAATTTAGTCAATTAAATAAAGTAATTGAGAAATATAAAATAATAATAATATTAAGAAGAAAAAAAAAGATTAGGATTTGAAGGGAATTGAACCCGACGTGAATCGAACACGCAACCTTCTGATCTGGAGTCAGACGCGCTACCATTGCGCCACGGATCCTGTTGTTAAAATCTTACAACTTAATATTTATGAACCCAAAAAATAGATTTATTGTTTTTTAAATAATAAAATATTGTTATTTAAAGCTTTTCTTTATGACCACCTAACTCAATCTCCAATAATTTTCAAGGACTCTCTATTAAGTTAGAGATTTGAGATTTGAGATTTTTATAATATTAAAATGTTTTATAAATGTAGAAGGTTTTGATAGTTTGGGATATGTTTTATCTTTGCTTAAAAAGAAAATGTAATATTAGTTTATTTATAAAATGATATGGATACATGAGAAATTAAAAAAAGAAAAAATTGATTTTTTGGGAAAATCTTGGTACCGAATCCAGAATACTGAATTTGTCAACTAATTTGAATGAAAAAACGAACCGAATGCATGGTGTCGATTCGATTCGGGGAAATGGTATTCGAGAGATTCGTCCCTACTTTTATGAGATAACAACTCATGAAAACCCGTCTTTGTTGTGAGAATTAAGGTTTGCATTATGGGCAGACATGCGATTTGGCTCCTTGAACAACTACACGGTCGGTGATGTTTGGTTGTTAAATGTATATAAGCCATATGGGTCAAAAGGTTTTGAAAGCTTGACGGCTCATCTAGATACGTACTCGGATCGGGTTGGAGCTTCAAAAGACATGAAACGTTGGTTTTGATGAGCCTATGGAATTTTATACAAAACATAGAAGAGTCCTTGGAGAATATTCAATCAGACTAATCTCAAGATTAACCTATGTTATAGATATTTCAAAATATGTAAATCCAAACAGATTATCATATATAGTAAATACAATAACCAAAACCTTACCTCTAAATGTTATTAACTAAAAGTTTTTGAAATAGAAAGGTAGAAAAATCTACTCCTACATTTCATACCATTTTAAACCAAACCACAAAAAAACATATAAAATGCACTTTTTTAACAAAGTAATGCTATAGTGGTTGGACTCATAACTCTTTTAGATAAATATTGTGGAAATTTCATACTTGGAGCTCAAATCTAGATGTTTTCAAAGTCTTTGCAGTCATGGAGGTTCACCTATGATGATCTCAAATCGTTTACGGTCATCCAACGGATTAATTGGTGTAAATGAAATCCATGATACATTATCATGCAAGACAAGAGAATATCTAACAAATTCTTCAAGATGAAGAAAACGACGTTTTTGAGCAATTTTTTATTTCTAACATATTATTTAAAACTTAAAATTACATTAAGAATATAATATCCTATTAAGCATATGAAATATTTTAATAGTATAATTAAAATATATTTTTTAAAATAGAAAAGTTGAAGTTAAATGCAACTTTATGCAACTTTATGTAGATATTTTGAATTGCGATAATCCATTTTCAAGAAATGTTCAAAAATTCATTTAAAGCATCTTTAACATACTATCCAAATAAAGAAAATAAAGATCTTGAGTATCTTTAGATGATTTATTTCCTCAATTGATTCTCCAAACCACTCTATTAATTTGAGAAAACAAGATAAAGAATATCAAATAATCTAAATTTGGAGATCTTTGGAGGATGTTATCATGTATGAAAAGTATTTTTACTATATTTTGATAATAAAAAAGAAATTAACTTTTTTTTAAAAGAATTATTATTTTATAATGTATAAAATATTTGAATAATACAATCTCTATAATAACATCCAAAAGAGAGAAACTAATCAAGTTGAATATATATGTATATCTTAAAACGTTCTTATCAAAGTAATTTTTTATAGATAATTTGTTCTAGATGCTTTGAAAACTGATCTAGTGACTGCTTTTATGATTTATAACGAGTTTACAACATATTCTTTAGAAGAATTTATGTATTTATAATTTATTCTTTAAAGTAATCTTTAATTGACATCGTTTTTTTCTTCTTTCAAATTTGTGTTGCCTAAAAACAATAAAATGTTTGATAGTGATTATATATTTAAGATACATTTCATTATAATTAAATATTGAAATAATCGGGATCAATAATAATTTTTCAAAAGTAAGGTATAATTTGATGTCATGAGTAATTTAACAAAAATGGTTGGCTATTGATAAAATATTACAAGAGTCAACAAAAGCAAAATAAATAAAATTTATAGATTGACTACCAATAAAGCTTAGATTAAAGAATTACAAACAACGCCTATATTTATTTGCTGATAACCCACGAAAAATGTCGTCATACAAGGAGAAATTATACCAAAAGTTAGTAAAATAAAATTTGCACATCACAATAAAAGCTAACATTGTTAGATAACAACCGAAATTTATAAAGTTCTACAATTGATTAATTAAAAAAATTATCGCAATTTCTTAAAGTTGGTATGGATGATTGGACATACTTTATTTTTTAAAGTTAAATAATACCTTGATTTTGAAACTTTGGTTGCTATTTAGGGCTGTTTTTGTTGATCGTTCTTATCATTTAACACAAGATTAAGACTAATAACGGTAACTTTATACCATCCACACTTTTTTATTCAAAATGATTTTTTAAACAATTATTTTAGATTGTGCACCAAATCATACAAAATCTCTTTCTCTCAAACCACTTAACCATTCCGCACTTAATGATTATAAAACTGCCAAAGAAACCGATAATGTAATATATCTTAGAGCCGCTTACCAAATTCTTACCAGATAAGCGCTTACGGATAAAAGATTCACCTTTATTTACGTTATCGTGTAACATCATTGGCCATAAAAAGAAATTGCTGGTAAACATCTTAAACATGATAAAAGCTTATCGTGTAAGAGTCATTTCTCATACATACAAAGTAACACCCTTGGTTCTTGCCTTGTGTTTTACCTGATAAACTTCTTGGTATTTGCCATGCATAATCGACATGGTAAATAATATGGATAAATGTTTAGTAAACGGGCTCGTACTGACTTTTTGATATCTTAAAAATACCGCTAAGTCGCTAACTAAGATAAACACTTCAAATGTGATTAACGAAAAGGTAAAGGACCAAAGTGCAATTTTTCTCATTGAAGAAATATAGCCGTTGGGATACGTGTGAAAGTGGGGCCCAAAAACCAAATATTCTGATTTAAATATTCTACCTAATTAAAACAAACCACCAAAATTAAAACTAGTCGTTGGGAGAAGATCTCCCAAAACATCCATAGTATTATCACACACAGTGTTCTTCACCAAAAATATATAAAACCCACCCAAATTTAAAGCTTTTTACAGTTCAAGATATTAGGGTTTACTTTCTCTCTCTTCTTTCTTTCTTTCTCTCTCTAGATTAATGGAAATGGGTGAAGCTTCTCCTTGCCTAATGCGTTCGGTTTCGCAGCCGTTCTTCGCTTCTTGCGAATACAAAGAGGTTAGTTTCAAAGAATATGAGATCAAGAACCCTAATTTTTGATTTGTTATACTAGGGTTTATATGGTTCTCAATTGCAGGGTTTTTTAATTTCATTTAAATCTGAATTGGGTTTTGATTATTTAGGATTTATTCTGCCTAAAAATTGAATATTTCAATAATTTGTATCAGATTTTCTTGAAATCCTTCGGTTTTTTCAAGATTCTGTATGTATACTTTGCCTTTTTTTTCTTTCTAAAATCTGTTTGCAGGGTTTATTTCTGATTTGAATCCCAAATGGTTTTTTATTTATTTAATTTCATTGGTGACATTGGTTTCTTGCTAGTTACTTGAAATTTTATGGGTTCTGGTCAAACTCCAAGTTTGACTTTATTGGAGTCAAATATACTAATTAGATGTTGATCTGTATTAGGGTTTGGATTTGGTTTTCTTGAAATTTAAATAGTCAAAAACTTAACCTTTTTTTTGGTTGTTGATTAGGAGTTGTGTGATAAAAGAGTCAAAATTTGACTTCCAGAAAGTCAAATATACCTATTAGGTGTTGATTAATCTATATGGTTTTTTGCTACAACTTTAATTTGTGGGATCGGTTCCTTTCTAGTTTTCTATAAACATATTGGTTTGACTTTTGGAGAGTCAAATATCTTAATTTGGGTATTGATTTTTGAGCAAATGGTAGATTACTAGCAACCTTAACCGGCCCCACAAGGAATTCGGCCCCAAGGAACCCCACATGCGAGGAGGCATCTCAGAGCTGACTCAACGGTTGAGGCTAGCGAAGGGGTTCGAGTTCAAGTTCAAACCTGCCTTTCGCAGGATTCAAACTTGAACGTGTTGTGTAATTTGAGCAAATTCGCTCCGCCCCTTTGCTTCCCACAGGATTTGAACTTAGATCCTATTGTGTAAATTAAGCAAAGTCCGTTAAGTCCCTCCACCCTTTTGCCTCCCACAGGATTCGAACTTGAACCTGTTGTGTAAACTGCGCAAAGTCGCTATGCTTCTCTGCCAACTGAGCTACATGCTTGAGCACTAGGTGTTGATTATATTTGTTTTGCCTACAACTTCAAGTTTATTTATAGTCTTCTCCAAATTTGTCATTTTATATTGAAATTATCTACCATATAGAACCTAAAGTCCTAAACAAAGATTTATGTCTCACAGGGAGATCCTCTACGAGCCCTAACGACATCGATTTCATTCGGGCGGTTCATGACCGAGCCATTGGATTGGGAAAGATGGTCAACGTTTTCTCACAATCGGACCTTAGAGGATGTTCAAAAGCACTCTAGACCGGGTGTCGTTGCCGAGAAGAAAGCTTTCTTCGAGGCGCATTACAAGAAAATCGCAGCCAAGAAAGCCACAAAATCTCCTAAGAAAGAAAACAAAGCTCCAAACTACTCCCCCAAAACCAACCCCACGAGTCCAATTAAGAACTCGGATCCTAAAAGATCAAATTCTCATCCAGACATCGATGATACGGGAGGAAATCAGTCACCAACGCTTGTTACTAATACAGTTTTATCGTGTACAAATGAACATATGCCGAGTAATAGACACGTGGAGCAGGAAATAGCATCATTTGAAGATGTTCCCTTACCTAGTACTAATCAAGTTTTCCCACAGTTTGGGAATGTTGACGATAACGTGCCAAGTGCCATCGGGGTGGAACAGGAAAAGGGCTCGATCGAAAATGTCTCCTCACCTAGTACTAACAAAGTTCTCTCACAATTTTGCGATCTTGATGACAACGTGCCAAGTGGCAGCCAGGTGTTACAGGAAAAGGGCTCGATCGAAAATGTCTCGTCACCTATTGCTAATGAAGGTTTCTCACAATTTCGCGATTTTGACGATAATGCGTCAAGTGGCAGCCAGGTGGAACAGGAAAAAACATCAATCGAGAACGTTCCCTCACCTAGTACTAATCAAGTTTTCCCACAGTTTGGCATTGTCGATGATAGCATGCCAGGTGGCAGCCAGGTGGAACAGGAAAAGGCTTCGATCGAGAATGTTTCCTCACATAGTACTAACAAAGTTTTCTCACAATTCCGTGATCTTGACAATAACATGCCAAGTGGCAGCCAGGTGGAACAGGAAAACGCTTTGATAAAAAACATTCCCTCACCTACTTCTAACCAAGTCCTCCCACAATCTAGCAATGTTAGCGATAACGTGCCAGGTGGCAGCCACGTGGAACAGGAAAAGGCATCAAACGAAAACGTTTTCGTTTCCTCAAATAAGGTATGCAGCATGTTACATTATGAAATCTATTAAATGTTATGCTGATGATAACTCTATGTTTTGATAACTATAATCTATTGATCTTATATAGGATGCTGCTAGTGGTAATAAGGATAAAGTAGTATCAGGGCAGACAAAAAAACCTGAAATTTCTTCGAGTAAAAATGGAGCACACAAGCTTCGAAGTCCTCGAAAAGCCCTGATTCCTCCGATTTGCCGAAAGAAGGCTGCAACAGATGTAACAGAGAAAAAGAGATCAGCTCCAAAAGCGCTTCATATGTCCATGAATTTCCCCCCTGTTCGAAAAATCATCGGTTTGTGTTCTTCGCCATGGGCCCACAAGAACGGGACCTCAAAAGGTATATGTAAACCAAAAGACCGACTGACGCAGCAAGATCTAACCGGGGTAACACTTCTAACTTTCTTTTCTTGAGTTTTGGTTTTGTTATGATTATATTTGGATTTTTTTATTTATTAATGTGTGGTTAATCATTTGTTTCGACTTGCAGGTGTCGGTTAATGGGGTAAAGAAAAGTTCTAAGGTGCTTTCGAGACCAGAAATCAGAAGGTAATTTGTCTTGAAATTCTAGAAATCTTGTTGGGGAACATCTTATTGAACGTATAAGCTGTGTTTTTATGTCTTATTGAACGTATAAGAGGCAACCTCTGAATTGCTAAGAGGTGAATCTTGCTTGGCAAAAAACAGTCTACCTCTTAATGGTTCTAAAACCCTCTGAATGATTCTATATCATTGGCCTCCCTTAACCATTCAGCACCCTGATTTCATTCTAAACAATTACCAAATAAGAGCCTCTTAATCATTCTGACCACTTAATCATTTTGCAACTGCCAAGCAGCCCCTTAAGAATTTACTATGGTCTTGCAGGTCTAAACCACTGCTTGATTGTTCTGTTAATGGCAGAAGAACAGTTGACATGAAGCCCCTTTCAACAAAGTAAGAATCTGTTTATTTATTATTTGTTAGAGATCAGAAATATTTTAAAGTACTTTAGGTCAATGATTTGTCGATCCTCACTGATCTTTATGGTAGGAAAACTAGATATGCACCGAAGGTGCAAAATATCACTGAGGTTTCATGAGCCTTAAAGAAGAACTAAGGGCCTGTTTGTCAGCGACTTAATGAGCTAAATGGGACTGACAACTTATTGGGTCAGCTATATCAACTGTTTAGCTTATCAAATAAGCTTCTGGCGGGGAGCTTTATGCAAAGCCAAGTTTTTTCCAAACACAGTTAAAAAACATACTCCTCCAATCTATTAAAAAAGCCCTACCAAACAAAAACCTTTCCAATTTATACAAACGGATATTACCACAGAGACAACTTTATCTACAACAAGACTTGATGAAAAACCATCTAAACAACTGCTAATATAACTTCTCTTACAAAGATACAGCTAAAACTCCTTATGAGGCTGAGTGGCTTGTAGGGTTGATGACTCATTTATGCATATCACAAGCTCTCACACTCAAACTACAATTCTTACTGCTCCTTATAGAACAAACAAAACCAAAGAGAAATTGGGTTTCTGTTAAATCAAATTTACATCAATGTTACAAGTCTTTTTAGTATTTTATGCTCTACTGACTCCTACTCATATTGCATCAGCCATTCAGAAGCATCAAGTGGGTGTACAAAGAAACCAAAATCTTCTACTGTGCCTACATCGTTTAGACTCAGAAGTGAAGAAAGAGCAGCGAAACGTAAAGAGGCAAGTCTTGATGTTTTCTTGCTACATATATGATGACTACAATATGCACTATCCTATCATGTTAATGATGTTTTCTTGCTATGTTTTTTTCACTACAGTTCTTCCAGAAGCTAGAAGAAAAGAGCAACACCAAGGAAATGGGAACAATTCAGCTTCAACCAAAATTGAAGGTCTTTAACAATATACTCCCACTGAGTGAAATGTCTAAAATAACCCTCAGTTATTATAAAATAGGAGCAGCTTGTGGAAAAAGCAGAAACAATGAGAAAATAAGTAACTGCAGCTTGAAAAGTTGCCAAAAAAAGTGAACTCCACAACTTGATAAAGGAGTGTATGTATATAGAGTTTTTTATATCTACTAGTTTGAGATTGATGCACCCCTTTATCACAAGTAGGTTTAAATTGATAAAGTAACATAAAAAGAGGTTATCTGAGGGGAGTTCTGAGTTATATATCCACATATATTCTGACTTTGCTCAAGGGATCCATGTTCTTGTACAGGAGAAAGCAAGGAATGACAAGAAAAGGCTGCAATGTGCTCCAGCTGTAGAAGCAAAAGCACCAACTAACAGCATGCAAAAGGTATGCAAATGGGTTACATAAAAAGTAACTGCACCTTTAAAATTTGCCAAAAAATGTGAACTCGGCAACTTTCATGAAACGTAGTACTAGTATATAGAGTTTCTTGTATCTACTACTTTGAGATTGATGCACCCTTTATCACAAGTACTTTTGAATTGATGAAGTAACATAAAAAGAGGTTATATGTGTAATTTCCATATGTATTTCGACTTTCCTCAAGAACCTGTGTTCTTCTTGTATAGGAGAAAGCAAGGAATGACAATAAAGAGATAAGCTGTGATCCAGCTTTAGAAGCAAAACCAAGTACAAGTGAAAAGAAAGTGCCAAGTAATAGCATGCAAAAGGTAAACAAATAGGTTACATCGAAACTAACTGCAGCTTGAAAATTTGCCAAAAAATGTGAACTCCACATTTTTCATGAAACGGAGTAGTATATAGAGCTTCTTTTATCTACTAGTTTGAGATTGATGCACTCTTTATCACAAGTAGATTTGAATTAACTAAGTAACATAAAAAGAGGTTATCTGAGGGGAGTGGTGGGTTATTTCCACATGTATTTCAAATTTCCTCAAGACCCATGTTCTTCTTGTACAGGAG
Source organism: Centaurea solstitialis (assembly GCA_030169165.1). Classification (NCBI taxonomy): domain Eukaryota; kingdom Viridiplantae; phylum Streptophyta; class Magnoliopsida; order Asterales; family Asteraceae; genus Centaurea; species Centaurea solstitialis. Next base: position 107,006,153 of record CM058041.1, on the reverse strand, counting down.
AAAGCAAGGAATGAAAATAAAGAGCTGAGCTGTACTCCAGCTGTAGAGGCAAAGGCAAAACCAAGTACAAATGAAAAGAAAGTGCCAAGTAATAGCATGCAAAAGGTAAACAAATAGGTTACATCGAAACTAACTGCAGCTTGAAAATTTGCCAAAAAATGTGAATTTCCAGCTGTCATGAAACGCAGCAGTATATCGAGTTTCTTTTATCTACTTGTTTGAGATTGATGCACTCTTTATCACAAGTAGTTTTGAATTAATACAAAAGAGGTTATCTGAGGGGAGTGGTGAGTTATTTCCACATATATCTCAACTTTCCTCAAAGATCCGTGTTCTTTTTGTACAGGAGAAAGCCAGGAATGAAGCAAAACCAAGTATAAGTGAAAAGAATGCGCCAAGTGATAGCATGCAAAAGGTAAACAAATAGAATAGTGGTGACTGATTGTCAATGATTGTCAATATTTGTAGATTATCAATGATTGATTATCTATGGTTGTGTGAAAAGAACAAACTGTCTGCACAATACAGACTAAGGTCATTAAAACAATATCAAAATTGCCTTTTAGTGAAGAAGAGTGAGTAATGGAAACAATATCTTTGCAAAATGCACCATGATCCTTCTCATGGCTAACTATGTTTTAGATCGTGCAGGTTTTACCAACACGACCCTGCTCACCAAAGCTTGGAAGGAAGCCAACTCCCAGACTAGTTCTGGATAGATGTTATCCATTACCATCACCATCACCATCACCTTGGAGGTCTTCTTCCAAGCCAAAGAATTTTATAGAAATAAATAAGAAAATACTAAGTAGTTCTATGGCTTCTCTGCCTACTAAGAAAATGTATGATTCAACCTTGATGTCAAAGAAATAATATTTGGGTGTGTTCTGCAAGTGTTGTTTGTTGATTGCTTCTTTCAACATCATTTAAGGGGGTTAGATGTTGTAATGATTTTCTTTTGGCTCTTGTCAAATAATACATGCAAGTTAAAGTATTATTCTATCTTTTAAGAAACAAGTTTCTATCTAATGTGTTGCAAAGGATCAATGTATGTACCCAAACAGAATAGCCTCTTCGTTGTCCATGTAGTGCACCTCCAATTCTTACTGAAGAGTACCCTGCTAGCCGACATCATGTTTTGAATTCTTGAAGCACGCAGTGTGGGATAATAAATAGCATAACTACGAGTTTCATATGATGACGACGAGCAGAAGCTCTCACTGGATCAAGGTAAGGTAAGCAAGATCAGACTATGAATAGGCCTTGATCTATTACAGGATATTCCAATGAGTCAGGAAACTCATAGTCAAATCTTAGTGCATCATATAAGTTTGGAGGAACTTCAGCAATGAACCCTGGATCGTTATCCTCAAGCATTCCTTTGTTTTGCATGTCGAGATTTGTGGAAGGACAATTTTGACCTTGAAGCAAAAAAGCGGTCAATTCCAGATTATCTGTGGAAGTTTGTTGATCATCTTTCAGGCTCCATGTTGAACTGGTTACCGGATCAGGAGGTTGGAAACTTGGATCAGGAGGTTGGAAACTTGGCATAAGGTTCTGGGATGGCAGAGAGTAGGAGCCAAAAGATGACTTGGTTCCACTGCTTGATTTTGCCTGTTTGTCTCTTTCTTTACCGAAAAGCCCGTTTGCGATGGGCTGCAGTGGCTGCAAGTTTAATTGGTTGTGTTGTTGGAGAGGAGGCAGTCCCAGATCGGCAAAGCCATTTTCTACCTGAAACTGTGGGTTTCGTTCTTGTTTAAACTGAATCTCTGTAAAACCTTCGTTCCATGAGTACTGAGTTGGCAACACGGAATTATATGTCGAGTACTGAGTTGATCCAAAAGAGTGGCTCATTCCAACGTTTGAACAGCTGGCTTTGTGACTCTTGGCTGCAAAACCGGTTAATACTTTCTTGGGTTCTATCTTCTGCAATGAAGCAGTACCTTTGAGATCAACTTCATGGATCCTGGAATTGGCATTCTGGAGAAGAAGGTTGCTGGGAGGTCGGTAGCTGTTGACGGCTTCATTTTGTTGCATCTTTAAATGATCCGTACGGTCTCCTCCAGCTGCATCTCTTGGAGAGAAATCTGGGTGCTTCAGCCCACTAGATGATGTTTTTAGATCATCTTTCTGCAACCTTGTTAAGTAGAGGCGATACTTCTGCACTATTTAAAGACAATTATGAGAGAACTGGTTGTCAATCAGTTTATGACCTTAATAACACCCCCTCCAAAACCCAAAAGGAAAAAGAAACAAGAAAATACAGAGTTGACAAGAGTTAAAAGAAATACCTGCAAGTGGCTTGCAACATTCTCTCTCGTTAACCATGGCACATTCATGAGGTCGAGTATTTTCTTAGGACCAACTTCTGCCATAAAATGCAAACAATTTTATATCCTCCAGAAGTTCATATGGTAGACAAAACCATAATATCAAAACCAATTCAGGAAAGGGATACTTTAATGGATACAACTCACTTTCAAAACCAATATGATTCACAGCTTTGACAAATTTCTGATGAAGATCCACAGTCCAAACAACTCTTGCTTTCTTGATTGAAGAATGGTCAGCAAAGTCTTTGTCATCGTACTTATGTTCAGCATCTTTTCTTTTCTTACCTGGTGTCATGTCACCCCCACATAGCAAGTATCCATCATCAGATTGTTCAGATACATTTCTCATCATCAGAATCTCTTCAAGGCCGTCATGACTTTCAGTATCTCTCACCTCATGTATCTTTTTCCTGTAAACATGCTGCCATATGTTTCTTAGTTCCTTCATTCGAATTGGCTTCAGAAGATAATCACAAGCCCCATGTTGGACACCTCTCATAACTCTGCTTGTTTCTCCATCAACAGACATCACTGCATAGAGTTCATATAATGTGATTACAAAATCAGTACTGGGTTTCAACACATATATACAGAATATCTAAATATATATATATATATATATCAGGAAGACAAACTAAAAATTAGCAACAATAAACGAACTTATGACAGGAAGGTCCATCTCTAGCCCAACATGCTCCAGAAGCTTGAAACCATCCATGTCGGGCATGTTGACATCACTAATAACAATGTCAAAGCCATCTTTTCTTTCCCGAAGCAGATCCAGAGCCTCTATAGCTAGTCCACATGTAGTAACTGAAAGAACAACAACAACGATCAAAAATCAACGAAAAAGGAAATTTCATGGAATACAAATATTATAATAGATTACTAAACATATAACTTTAATCTGCTGAATATAGCATGATGATCTATATCAAGTGTTGTCTAAAGCTACCTACAAGCAGAGCTAAGTGAAAAAGTAGCGACAGAAGGCTGCTAAGGCCAATGGAAACTAGAATCAACAACATTCAAGAATTCATATGAATTTATCTTTTCCAAATCAAGCAAGTCATGTCAAGTAGATGCATTTGATATCAGTTAACAACTGTATCTGGTTTTCACTTAACAGAAAATGGACGTTTTTTCATCCTCGATTTTTTTCTCCCTTTTCTCTGGTATAGTGTCAAATGTTCAAAAAATAGAGGATGGACTGCTCAACATTCTATTATTTGAAGAAATTGTGCTGAAAATATACAATTACAAAAATATTATTCAGGTCAAAACATTTCAATCAATAAATCGTAACCTCACCTACGAACAAGGATGGTAAAAACATCATATAATTTATCAAATCTGACACGTCCATATATATATATATTCAAGTTCTCCTTTATACTTGTATCAATTTCAGTTCATATCTCTCTTGATCAGAGACAGTAATGGCTAACAAATACTACCTATATATATACATACACTTGCCAAAAATCACTTTTCTTCTCAGGTTGTTAAATTTTTGCAAGCGAAAGGAAAGGATCCATGCTTTATAGCCTAATTATAAAAAAAGCATGTTGAAAAAGGAAGACTAAAGAGAATGTCAAGAACGAAATATCAAACCCCTTAATCATCCGCATGCCATTGTCTAATCTTTTGGTGATTGATATTCAATTTATTTGAAAAGGTACTTATTGTAAACAACAAACATCATTATGTAACAGACTGGTATCTTTATTATGCCTTTGTTGTCTATTAATTGTTCTTGCAGATATTCAGTAGGTAGGTGCAAAGTTGCTTAACTATATGAACTCAAGATGGACAAATAACCCGTGTCAAATTGAAGAAGAAAAAAAGGTAACACCAAAATCTAAAAAACCAATATCAGTATACCAAGGTTATATCATCCAATGATTGCATCTTACCAACAGAATTAATTCCCAACCTAACAATGCCTTCTACCTGGATCATTAATTTAGGAGGCCCCCCTAATAGACCTTATAGAATGAAATATGCAAACTAACATTACCAGTGGTAATTTGTATTATGGAAAAAGCTTCCTATAAATGTACTATACCCCTTGAATCATTTGCTACACATCACTAGCAGTCTAGCACAGTTCTTCTGTTTTGGTTATTTGCAAGTATTACGTATTATGTAGAATTATCTAATCAGAAACAAAATCAGACCGATGAACAACTGGAACAGTACACCGAGATACCTCGATTAAATAATCCAAAAGAATCTTATCTGAAAACAGATAAATCCATTCATAACTAAATTCTCTAATGACACCAATAATCTCAAATTAAGCTTACTCAATATCCACACAAATTTAACTTTAATGATTGTTAAATCAGTTTATAATCCGTCATATTTGAGCACTAATTATGCTTGACACACAAGGAATCACAAACTACTTGCAACAAAATCCACATAAACAAAGTAATTAACAAACTCTCAAACAAACTAATTACTCTAACGACACCAATAATCTCAAATTAAGCTTCGATAACTGTTAATCAGTTATTAATCCATCATACTTGATCTCTAATCATACTTGATACACAACGAAACACAACTAATTGCAACGAAATCAACATAAAAAACTCACAAACAAACTCTCATCCAATTTTAATTTCTCTAACGACACCTATAATCTCAAATTAAGCTTACTATTCACTCAAATTTAACTTCGATAACTGTTAATCAGCTATTAATTCCGCCATACTTGACCTCTAATCATACTTCATACACAACGAAACACAACTAATTTCATCAAAATCCACATAAACAAAGTAACAAACAAACTCTCATCCAAATTCAAAATTCTCAAATTAAGCTCACTATTCAGCCAAATTTAACTTCCATAACTGTTAATCAGCTATTAATTCCGCCATACTTGACCTCTAATCATACTTCATACACAACGAAACACATCTAATTTCATCAAAATCCACATAAACAAAGTAAAAACAAACTCTCATCCAAATTAAAATTCTCAAATTAAGCTCACTATTCAGCCAAATTTAACTTCGATTAACTGTTAATCAGCTATTAATCCGTCAATTTGAGCTGTAATCATACTCGATACACAACTACTTACAACGAAATCCACATAAACAAACAAACTCTCATCCAAATTAAAACTCTCAAATCAAGCTCACTATTCAGCCAAATTTAACTACGATAACTGTTAATCAGCTATTAATCCGCCATACTTGACCTCTAATCATACTTCATACACAACGAAACACATCTAATTTCATCAAAATCCACATAAACAAAGTAACAAACAAACTCTCATCCAAATTCAAAATTCTCAAATTAAGCTCACTATTCAGCCAAATTTAACTACGATAACCGTTAATCAGCTATTAATCCGCCATACTTGACCTCTAATCATACTTCATACACAACGAAACACATCTAAATTCATCAAAATCCACATAAACAAACAAACAAACTAACAAATTCTCATCCAAATCGAATCAAACGAAATTAAAAAAAAAAAAAACGAAATAGTAACCTTCATAAGAGCACTTTTTCAGCATCTTCTCGAGTATCTTCAACCACGTAGGATCATCATCTACGACCAGAACACGAAGTCCTGCCGGAAAAACATCCGCTCTCGGCGATGAAAATCCGTTTATTCCTCCTTCCGTCATCGGAGAAGAGAGAAATCAGTCGTCAGATTGAACACCGGAAATACTCCGACGAACGAACGAACGAACGGCCGGCCGGCGAATAGAGAAGGTTAGGGCTCCGATCGAGAAGTTTTTCAGAGAGTTCGGAAAACGACTGAAGGTTTTGCAGAGAGTTATAAGAGAGAGAGAGCGGGAAAGAATATTTGGCGCCGGTGATAAGCTAGTCAGTTAAACAACGGTCCCCGGGGGGTAAAAAATGGAGAATATTGCAATTAGGCCCTTGAAGTTTGTGGACTTGTTCTTTTTTGGACCTTTGTATTTTTAAGAAACTACTTTTAAAACCCTCGACTTTGAAGAAAAAGGACGTTTGCTTCTTGAGCGTTGTTCACCGGTTGACATCTGACGTTGAATGTAATCCGATGGATATCCGTTGGATTCGACTCGTATTAATCAAATTGAATCGTATTTGATTCATATGACGTTCGATGGATGATTAATTGTTTTGTTATGTTCTATATGTAATATTGAAGTAATTATTGAATGTTGTTTAGAAAAAATATTAATTTGATGGGTAGTTTGGATGATGATTAAAGGATAATTGAAGCGGTTTGATCGATTTTGGTTTGTTATCCAAAGACTAATCATCGATCCAAATTATATGCTGAAATTTTCTATTTGATCCAATCACAATTTGATCAGTCGATTTTAATTAGATCGGTTGAATTTCTACACACCTTTACACTTCACCTACTGTTGCTTTGGTTTATACTTTTTAGAAGCTTTTGTGGAGGAAAATGAATAAGGTATTTTTTTCCCTACGTAAGATTTTAGTTAAGATTTGAGATAATTATTTAATAATCTAACTAATATGATATATTTTCAAATCTCCATCTTAACTTTCACTAGGGTATTAATCGAATCATATACACCGCACAAGTTATAAGTTATATGATGCCTTTATGATGCATATTTTTTGTATATGATACTGAAGCTTAGTTGTGTTTGTTGTTTTACAAAACCATGATTTAACTATACCATATCAAATACTCTTGTATATGCACACAGATACACAAACATACACCAAGAAATGATATTTAAAAAACAAAGATCTCGAGAAAAAACTTAGAAAATGCTTCTGTCAAATCCTGATCAATTAACCGACAAAATCTTTCAAATTACACCTTATTAAATTCATAAAGTTTGTTAGTACGTAACAGATTAAAATTTTGCCAAATCAAGTCTAGTAGAATTAGAGTGTTATAGAAGTTTACTTTGATATGCAATTGGAATTAATTATTTCATGTGGATTGAAGCACCTACTATGTGGATTCTCACACTTATGAATTTGTTTTCAACATTTAAGTACAAGTATTACAATGCAATATATTATCTATTTTAATCAACACATTTTGGTTTGTTGTTTAGCCTTTAAACCGCACGATACTGCACTTTGAACAGGTTTAAGAAGGAAAATATTGAATATTAATGTCATAAGTATCATTACTAATATCGAATCACTTTTCCGAAAAGCACAAGACAACTAAGGGGTTGTTTACTTGCACCTTGATGATCGAGGTAGCTTATTTGCTCAACCATACATTAGTGTTTCTTTACGGCTTAGTCATCAAGGCATTAAGCCAAAGACGAAGGATTGAGTGAGAAGTGATTATAAACCATTGATCACTTTAACCTTAAACCCGTCCCATGAATTGTGTTTGATAGGATATTGATCTGATGTATCTCATGTCGATGCATCTCATCGTAATGTGCATCAAACGGTTGATAACCACTTATCTTGTTAACTTAGCTGTGTATTGGAACCCAACCCTTAAACCAAAATGGCTATATAGTATAAGTTTGGACCCCTTAATTATCTTCATCAAGCCACCTCAAACAAATTAACACCGTAAACGCCTGAAAATAATCATGTTATTTCTCTTTGCCTCCCTCAAACTATCTCACATCCCTCACACACACATAAATTTATCCAAATTGATAATTTAACTCATACAAAGCTTAATGGGAAAAAAATGCTAAAATCAAACAAGTAAAGAGATTTATCCCATTTTCAACTTATTAAATAAATTAAAAAAAAAAAAACATGAGCATGTTGGATATATTTACATAACAAAATGTGACATTTTACTTAACATGTGGTGTTTAATAGAAATGTTCAATTAATGATTAAACGTATAAAACATGGCCTATAATGAGAAAACCAACTAATTAAGTTTATAGATTAGAATTAGCATAATTAGTTTTTTATAAAAAAATATTTTTTAATGATCAATAAATTGATGGAATGATATTTTTTAAGACACTTATACTTGCATTCACAAGTTTGTAAAGATTCGTTGATAACTATTGAATTAAAAGTCACTTGATATTATTTTATATGATAATTTTATAACGATTATTAATTAAGAAAAAAGTTTAGATTAAATTGTTTATTTAATTTTTATTACATATTTTAGAACCAAAAAAACATATATCTTAAAGTATTATTTAAATATTTGTTGGTGTTATGACTCATAGTTTGTTCGTTTATTCATAAAAGTAAAAAAGTAGGTGCCAATTTTGTTTTTCTTTTAATATATATTTTTCTTTTTGGAAAAATACCAATTAATTAAACTTATCTCGACCAACTTGAATTAAATTTGCATTTTAGAAAAAATATATACAATTCAATAAATACTTAATTTAACTAAATAAAAGTTGATGAAAATGCATAAAAAAATGTAGTGCATACACTTTTTAAACACGTGTCTTTTTTAGCTTTTGTGTGTGTATATTTTACAATTTAATTTAAGTAAATAGATACATTTTAGCATCATATGACACCCAAACAAGTGTCCAATTAAAGCAAAAAAATCCAAGAAGATATGAGATAATTTTGTTTAAAAATACATATAATAAATACAATAAAGTTATATGTAATGGTTAGCTAAAATTATAAATTAATGTAGATATTTTTAAATATTGTTATGCAAATCCAAAAGTTATATATGTAATATAGACACAAATATATATAATCAAATTTATTTTCCTTTAATTATTCTATCGTATTATTTAATTTAATATATTATTTTGTTTTTATTAATTATCTCTTATATTATTAGTGATTTATTTTATTTATATTATGAAATGTTATAATTGATTGATTTTATAAGATTTTCGTTTGGCCATTTATATTTTTAGCTAGTTTTACGAAACACGACTATAATTAACTATCTGGGAATTTATTAAGTATTAAAACAACTAGCTTATCAAATTGTTTTTAGAACATAACCTTAAAAGCTTACCCGTTTTGAACATAACCTTATATTTTCACCCATTTATGTTTAAATGTGGAAAATATATTTAACACAAGTTAAAAATTAGCTAAAACATATTGAACGACTTATAAAATATATTCACATGTCTATAATTTTATAATTTATTTATTTCTCTAAAATGCAATATTACATACTTTAGTAATAGTTTTTCAAACTATATTTAATAAATTAATCATTTATCAAACAAAAATACACACGAATTTTTTTTTTTGGAAGAGGTATCCCAGACCACATTGGGCCCAGACTAAGGCCGAAGCCCAACTGCTAAAGCATGCAGCCCGGGGTCGAAGCCCCCGTACCTCCAGAATGCGTCCCCCAGGGATTGAACTCAGGTTCACCACTATGTAGTACCCAAGCTTTACCACTAAGCTAACGCTCCTTTGGTAGAAATTTTTGACATGGTAATCCAATCCGTTTTTACATAACTTAAAAGCTTACCAGTTTTGAGCTAACACATTGCCAACTCATTGAACCCATCCATGTGCTACATGTAGTAATTGGTCAATGAACCTCGTGTTCATGCTTGATCTTATATCGCCTAAATTTTTATGGCTCATGGGGAGCTCTGATGATCTCACCCATGCCGCAGCCTCACAAGCTTGTCTAGGCTTGTGTTCATCAAATACAGGTATGCTATTGAAATAGTATGCACACATTGTACTACTTAATTCATGCATAAGATCTTGACTCCCTCCTTTTTAGATCTTTCAAATCCATTGATTACCTTAACAAACATAAAGATTCTTTTTCAATTGATACATGATCGTATGCTTGATACTTGATGCATTTTGATGCTACATTGTTGCTTAATTGCATACTATCATTATTTTGTTGGAGAGGCATTACAACATAAACCCGGTACACAATTCTTACCTTAATTTGACTGAAAACTCCTTGAACACAATGAACTATTTTGTTCCTTTCTCAATGGTTATTGTTTGGTTGATATTTCAATAAGTCATGTATATATAAAGCTATATGTGTAGATAATCTATTTGTATACTATTAAAATTCTTGTTTATGAGGGTTCTCCATATATGAAATGAACGTGTCTCTTAACTAGAAATGACATATTTGGGAAGCTTTCGCTTTTTGCATCAAACTCACCCTTACTTGTGAGTCTCGTTAAACCTATAAAACCGTTAATAAACACGTATCAAATACAATTGCTTATTACATTTTAATTATAATTGATTGTTACATAATATTCATAAAAATTACACTAATATGGAACCAAGTCCACCTATAAGTGGGCATGAAAATAAATAATTCAAACTTTTTTTTTCATGTTTGGATGGAGCATGTGGGCCCTACCCTTAAAAGGTGCATCCTTCCATTCCATGTCCTTATTTATACACACGTTATTTTTAAGTTTTAACATATACTTAAATTTCTTTGAATTTGGCCCATGAAGTTTGGTTATTCCCATATTAACCCCTGAACTTCATCTTTCAAGATTTTATAATTTGATTTTTGCATTTGGAGTGTTACAAATATTTATAAGTAAAATCTCTCATTTGTAAAACTTAAGACCCATATATCATTTTGTCGAAACAAAACAAGAATGTCACTTCAATAGCTAAAACTTAAAATTATAGAAGCCATGTGTTATTTTAACTAACAACTGATTGTGAAATTACTAAAAACAAAAATTAATTGATTTTCTAGACAAGAATTGAAATCTTGAATAAATCCAATAAGATCTTGGAAAAAACTCATAGTGATTGATGTTCTATTTATTATTTAATGGTGTAAAGTTTTAAGTTCTGCTTTTTAAGGTTTTGATATCATAATGCTAAAGAATTTACTTGTAATTATTGGCATACTAAACATAACGTTCTTAAATACTTTACAAGAACTATTTTGATTTTAAAAGTCTTCAACGTTGAGATAGAGTGTAAGGTTGCAACAAAGATAAACAAAGTTGTATGCAAAAGAATCAATGATTGTCTATATAGTGATAGGTTCAAATTGATAGGACTGCTATGGCCATTCAGACTACATTCAGGTCTATTTATTAGAGTAGCTTTCAACCTGATGACCGGTGAAGGAAACAAGGATTTTTTTTGTTGACTAGATTGGACCCAAGAGAATTGAACGTCTGAATCAGTTAATGTGCATATCTAGCACCCCCTATGCCACACACATATAAACAATGCATCACATGCCCTCTTTCGATACATCCCTCCCGCAACCTCATGATAGTTTATGTGCAACCATATAAAAAGACGTATTTTGCATCACATATGTTGTTTATCTAGAGTAGTCTATTAAGAAAGATATCAAGATTTTTAATAAACAAAAATTTGTCGCCGTTCCTTCAATGATGTATTTTTACTAATATTTTATTTGAATCTTAAAAATTAAAAAGAAAGGTTTTTGAAATGATGAGTAAATTAATGAGGGTGAGTGGCAATCATGGTTAAAGTTGGGTTTAAAAGTAAGTAGAGTAGGTTTCTAATGCTTCAATAAAGTGAATGTTGAGTCATGTTATCCCACACTAAGTGTAATGGCCATTCACACCTTCAACTTGTATCTTTCTTTAAATTCATATTTAAACACAAACAATCATAAGGTTTATTGAAATTAAACCTAATATTTTATAGAAAAAACATGATATTCAATATGAAATTGAAATTAAAATAAAAACATCATAACCCCTTGGAAAACTCTTATTAAAAATTGATTGTGGAGGTTAATTGATTTTTAAAAGTTCTAAAAAAAATATTGTTAAGGTATGCTATTACTTTATTACACTCCTAATACATACATACAAGGAGGGTTTATTGTAATTACATGAAAATGTTGGTATTCATATCTTTTTCTTATTCAAATACCTGTTATAGAATGGGGTATGGATAAATGATACATCTCAACCTTCCATTCAAGTTAATTAATTTGAGATAAAAAAGATAAAGATGTGGATAACGTAAAAAAATGATTCATATGTGAATCGTTGGTAAACTCGAAATAGCAACTCATTTTTAGATGCATATGAACTCATGTTTATTTATCTACATTTTTAATCAATTATTCACATATGAAATTGTATATGTAAGGGTAAACCCATGTTTCTTTTTACCAATATTTATATATAAATAATATATTTTACATCCTCACGCTTTTTGTTTTATCTTATTTTAATTTCTTACATATGTGCAAGCGCACACACATGTATAATCTATAATGACAAACATTATTTACATTTGTTTGAATTTTTTAAGGTTAATCATTTCAGATATATGATGATCGATCAAGAAACCCCGTAGTACTGAAAATAAGAGGTTGCTTTACCTTTTACTAGATAAGAGGAAGGTAAAATGTAAATGGCACCGAAAATATGAAAGAAAAAAACAAGCAGTTTAAACAATCATATCTCTTACCAAATCAGACATATATAAAATGCCGATAAAAGCTTATTTAAAAAAAATAAGGCCAAGAAGTTTTCTATATTTTTTCTCCAACTTAAAGGGAGGAAATCCTTTTGCTAAACTTTGTGTTACACAAAACTATATTATATATCCAATCACTTTTGCTAATCCACTAATGAGGGAATAATTAACTTTTAGTTAAGCTAGGTTTCAAGCTCTAATAAGTCCAACCAATATAAATACTCATGATTAATGACATTAAATATATGTGTGGCTGATGTTAGTGGCAATCAATTCTGATATATATGTTTTTTAATAAATAGTACGATAACCTTTTCATACCGAATTTATAAATGCCTAAAAGAAATATGAACCTAAATAGATTGGCCAAGCAAGTTTCCTCGTCCTTTCGACACATACTTTAAATCATTTACGGGATCTCCAACACGATTTGACCAACTTAAATCATTAACGAGATTCTCGACATGATTTGACATTAACTATAGCTTAAACTCCTAATACAGTTTCGGATAGGGATTATTTTTACAAGAAAACTGAAATGTTTCTTTACATTAAATTGAATGGCATTTTAGAACATTATTGTTCTTTTAGGGCAACAAGCTTTTATTAAGAAACAATAAAATACAATTTGCCAGACAAAATTTGGCCACTGCATGTTGGAGTAGCAACCAAATCCAAATAAATGAAAAGAGGTTACAGTGGATAAAAGATCATGTAAACTGCAAAGAGATTGGGAAAAACATAATCTGGAACTGCAATTCTACATAGAAAAACGAGAAGCTCATTCGTAAAAAAAAATTTCATTTGAAAACCTGGTACAAATCATCATTCCAACATTTCCAAAGGATAAAATCCTTTATTGATCTTCTCAAAATCGATCGTACACTCGAACTTGTAGGTCAACAAACCATGCATCCACAGATAAAAATTTATATTCAAAAAACCGTGTTATTACGATGACCCTTGATCAAGCAAGATTTGTCTAAATAACTGCTTGTCAAATCTTTTTAAGCAAACTTGAAAATGAAGTGTCATTCATATAGTTTAAAACACTTATTCATACGGTCGTACCCCTATCATATTATGTGATTTTTATAACGAACTAATTAGTATTTTTGTTTAGTATACCCCAAAAATATACATTGCAATGTCAAATTATAAATATATAAATTGAAACAAAAAGTTCATATATTAGTTTGTTTTCAAATGAAATTTCACACTTATAAAAAAAATTATTTATATCGAAAAATAAAATATGATTATTGAAACAAAAAAAATCATTCCAGGTGTAGGCGAGACCACATTTCCACTCCCCTAATGCAATGGCTTTTCTCCAAAAGTTATTTTTTATTATTATGTTAATTTTGTCCTAATGTTAATTCATTAAATAAATAAATATCGGAGAAACTGAATTTAAATTAGAAAAATATTTATTAAACAAGATCTAAACCTTAGATTTGGATAAAAAGTTTTTTTATACCCAATATCTTTAAATTACATCATAAAAGAATTAACAATGTAAATAAGTACATTTAAGCAAACAATATAAGTTTTATGCTTTGCATGTTATATAAGAATTACGTGGTTTTGAATTTTTCAATATATATATATATATGTATATTTGATAATATGTTTGTTTCATATGTGTTCGTTACAGTATGAACCTTGTAATTTGTAACTTTTTGTTTCAAAAACACATAAGAAATGTTTACATTGTCAAACAAATATATGCCAATCAATACATTAAAAATCCAAGTCGTATCTGAAAAAAGTAATATGAAATAACTTCAATTTGTAACACATGATGCATTGATTCTCGATGTTATATAAAAATTTTATGGGTTATCAAATGTAGGCTCTAGAGATACGTGTGTATGCATGTATATAAGAGCAGGTCCAATTTCAAACCGATTTTAAGTTGCGTATCACAATAAAAAAAAGGGTATATAACACTCTCATATATTCACAAATTATTTGTCATGAATATATATTTGTCTATCATAAAACTATTTAATTAATTATAGATTATATATAATGTATTATATATCATGAAGAATTCACTAATATAGTAATATTTATATTCTTTATTCATGATAAATATGAATAATTGTAAACACATATAACATTTTCTTTTGTCCTCTTATTCAAAACTTCAAATTGGTTCAACACCAATATTTTTTCTCTCTTTATATAGTATATAGTAGCAAATAGGAGAAGGGTTTAAGGGGATTAACTTTATAGAGTGGGGCATAGAGAATGGGACTTTGAAAAGACACTTAAATTGGCTTTAAAAGGAAAATGCCCACTAACATAAAGTTCTTTGTGTTTCTTGAAAATAGATTTATTTTACATTAAAAAATTAGGGTGGGGTGAATAATTGGTGACTTGTTAACAAATTGAAAGGATGAACACAATGCAACTTCAATGAAGTGGAATACCCTTTTACTTAATTTATAAAAAGCTAAGAATTTCATCTCTCAACCTTTTTACATGCTTCTCTTTCTGTCCTCATGTGTTTGTTCTCTACCTATCATATATATTATAAACACTAAATTTATATGCACCAAACACAAAAAGACACTTCTTTTTGTTTCATTGTTAATAAACTTGGTTATAGTTGTTGGTATTGTTGGCATATGATAAGAATTTGAGAAAAGATTAATATTCCAATTCAGTTTAAAAAAGTATATGTAGAAAGAGGGAGCTTCAAAGCAAAATCTAAAAAAACAGAAAATTAAAGAACATCCTTGTAGTCCTTCATCTGGACCATGTGCATTTGTGCATGGAAGTAAATTAAGTTATTTATGGTTTTTATACACATATGCATATTACAAGTAGCTTTTATGCAGAAGTGAATACCAACTCTATATACAGGATTAGAGTCTGTTCTAAAATGCTAGCAGTGGATTGTGAATCGAATTTCGTTTTTTTATTCTTATGTATGTTTTATCTTGAAGATGCTGAATAAAGTTAACGTCTAGTTGTCGATAAAAGAATATGCCAAACTTTGTGTTGAAAAGAACCAAAAACCTTGAAGTGTGACTGAATATTTTGTTTCAAACAAATTGTTATAGTTTATATTCATAAAGTAAATCATAATTAAAAGATTAGTCACATTAGCTTGTAAATTGTAATGAAAGGTTGTAGTCTTGTAGAATATATGGTTCAAAAATAAAAAGGCCAAGAAGTGGGCAATTTTACGAAAAAGCCCAGGACTATAATTTAAGCCCATGATATTGATAGATAAATGGGCCTAACCAGCTAAAGCCCATAATCATAATTTAGGCCCATAATCCCATTATCATAAAACAAGCTTTTATTAGAAAATTGGGGTTCAATTATACATGTTTTAACTTTTAATTAATTATACAAATTTAAATTTTGATCCAAATTATACATATTTTATTCTGATTATGATTTTAGTTTTAATTCTTTTAACCGATTTGGAGTTCTCGAACTCTAGAAAAATGTTAAAAGAATGGTTCTATTAAACGAATTTCACATGTTACTTTGTCATCTTAAGGCATTTTCGTCCTTTTGATTTGCAAGGCTTCTAATACAACATGTAGTATGAATTTTTATATATTTTCCTATTTAATACCAATCATGTCGATTTATAGCTTATTAGCTTGGCACATATAACAGGTCTCCGAAAAGATTAGAATAGCCTTCTATAATGCGTTTGATTCGTAGATGACACTGGACGAATGAGAATGAGGTAGGTCAACATTTTAGGCTATGTTTGGCAAGCGTAGCTGATAAGCTAGCTGGTAGCTGATAAGCTAGCGGATAGCTGATAAACTAGCTGATGATTGATAAGCTTGCTAGTTGCTGATAAGCTAGCTGTTGAACAAATTATGTTTGGCAAAAACTAACTTATGAGTATGTAAAATGACCAAAAAGGGTATATTTGAATTTAATAATTAATATTAATAAGGGTATAATTGGAAAAAACTACAATAAGCTTCTCATAAGCTACTCAAAGTAGCGTTTCAAAAAGCTAGCTTATATAAGCTAGCTTCCTGGTACATGTTTGGATGGACTAGCTTATCAGCTAGCTTGTGCTTGCCAAACACAGCCTTAGCGTTTAAAATTGATATGAGTAGTTCAGTGATTTATCAGTTTTGTCTATATGTTTTTTTAAGGGTATCCCGGGCTATGGCCCGAGTAATCCCAACAAAGGCGACCGTAAGACATCAGCCTAGATAAACTCAGTAGCCACAGTTGTTGTAGACACCTGGAATCGAAGTTGGGGCACATGGGATATCCACCACTATAGCCATGGGTCTCAATCTCTACACCACTACCCTAATGGGTAACTTTCTCTATTTTTGTTCAACCTATCGAACTTGTCGTTTCAAAGAACCAATAACTCGCATTACAGGATCATCAAGACACAAAGTAACGTCGTTTCTTTTAATTAATTCATTGCAAAGCAACAACTTTTCGCTA
This sequence comes from Centaurea solstitialis, assembly GCA_030169165.1. Taxonomy (NCBI): domain Eukaryota; kingdom Viridiplantae; phylum Streptophyta; class Magnoliopsida; order Asterales; family Asteraceae; genus Centaurea; species Centaurea solstitialis. The sequence continues at coordinate 106,989,003 of CM058041.1, read as the reverse complement.
TTTCCATCATAATACTCGGGTCCCAAAAAAAAGGTTGACCCGAGTGATGCTTAAGTTACATATAGATCACTATGTACAAACATATAAACCAAACTGATCCAGTAAATCCCATATGAACGTAGGGTAATGCACAATTACGCTAAAACCCGCATAGCAAATGCTCTACCTTTTCAGAACCCGTTTAGATCAGATATTCATATAGCAAGAAATGAGTATCAGGAACAACAAACGGCAAGTTCTCGATGTAAAGATAGAAGCACCTTAGATTCTCTTTCGCTAGCGTGATCAAGTCCACCGAATCGTTTTCACTCGTTAGAACCCATAAGTCTCCTGACCGCACCTTCTTTAAGCTCCCTCGACAAAATGGGCACGACTTAGACCTCGTGTTCCTGTTATCAAGATTTTCTTTAACGAACGACACTTAAACATGTATCACTACAATAAAACCGGCTTTATAAGACGTCAAAGATGTGTAAATGTCATAATAGATAGCTTTATAGAATTTAATTTTACATGACAAAAGAATTGTAAACGTTTTTAGACATCCTAACAAGTTTTTGAAGGGTACTTTTGAATAAAGTGTCTTATTAATAAAAAAAAAAAATAATAGAGAAAGAGTCTTATCAAGACATCTTTTTACAAGACACTTGTTTTTATAAAACCTTTTTTCAAATAAATTTCACTAATAGGAATCTTTATTTCAAAATTACCGTAAAAACTTTTACGGACACCCAAAAACGTTCTATCAACTTATTGTAACACATATACATATTACGCGCATTTAGTACTATAAACTCAGAGGGGTTGTTTACTTTATTTCTATTAAGCTATGTAAGGGTTAAGTTGCTTGTCTGGATAAGTTTGTTTTTTTGAGGGACAGGAGTCCGATGGGTTTGAGGGAGGCAAAAAAAGCGGGTCAGATTATTCTAGGCATTTCTGGTAGTAATTTGTTTGAGGTGGCTTAATGGGAACAAGTAAGAGGTCCCAGCTTATTCCATATAGCCATTTTGACTTAATGGCTTAATGATTAAGCCACAAAGAAACACTCTTGTGTATGCCTGAGTGAATAAGCCGCATAGACCATCAAGCTCATTAAGCTTCAAGTAAACAACCCCTAAGTAATATAAAGCAGACCTATTTGACGTTCTATAAAACCAATTTTTTCAATATGTGTTCAGTGCATGAAAATCTAACCAGTCGCGGAAGCACCCTATGCAAATTGAGTGTCCGCAATTCGGCAACACCATTTTATCACAAGTTTCCATACATATCCCACATTCGTCATCTCTATCGACATCGTCACACGATATCTTCTCGTTATCATCATCATCATCCCGCAATTCACTCAAATAACCCTCGAGTTGTTTAAGCGAAGGGTATATAACCGCTGCAAGAATCATCAAGATTTCCGAATGAGAATGGTTGAATTCATTTCGAAGCAATTAAAAAACTAATAACACGAACAATCACAAAGAGTTATATACAGAAAAAGGACCATAGAATTCTCTGAGGGTTGCTTTTCTTTCTTGAATCGACATCGTTTGAATGCCATCCACGTAAACCTGCAAATTAAAAGATCCGAGCTTTTTTCATTTCGGCAAATGGGTTTTCGTAATCAAGCTGAACAGAGTTAAAAGTCAGAATCTTTTTTCTAAAAAATCAAGATGTGACCTTGTATACAAGTATATGAAGAAGGCCAAGATAACTAGGTAGTGAATCGGTACAACTACAGTCCATCCAGTCGATCAAGTAGAGCAAGAACGGAGCAAAAGCGCTGTACGATAATTTCATTTGCACGGAATCCCCTCCGTCGTCCGGAGGCAGGGTGGCCGCCCTGTGAAATACAGAGTTCAGTACCGACAACTACTGATACAGAAAGAAAAGCCGATTGGGTGTTGTTATATGCACTAATGCGCAACCTATTTATGTCAGAATCATGTCAAATCGTACAATAAAAATGTAAGAAGAAAGTCTTGACGTTGATGTGTTTCACCAGAATATTAGTAGGTAAGGGTGCATTTAGCCTACCCCTTTAAGATTTTAAGTGGGTCTTTGTTTATTAGGAATTGCTTGAAAGCCATTGATTTTTATTGCAAATTTAAATGAGTATGTGTTCGGTACTCAAGCTTGATCGGTGTTCTAAAAGGCTCACCGTGACACCCTACCTTAAGTTTTATGTCTGACGCCACGTTAAGCCTATGGCATGCAATGGTGTAATGCATGATTTTCGTGTACTTTTGTTTCACAAACACATCAAGTGCACATTATAAACCGAGCACATACGAAGCGAACACATTATGAAACGAATATATGTTCATCAATATTCTAAATCCTAGTCTTAGATGCAACAGAAATCATATAAAATAGCACATGATGCACTAGTTCTCAAGGTTACCACAATTTGACAATGGCTTAATGATATAAAAAGTAGCTTATTCAATGGCTTAATCATATAGAAAGTAGCTTAATCAGTGGCTTAATGATATAGAAAGTAGCTTATTCATTCAGCTTTCAGAAAGAGTTCAATGCAGAAAGCTAATTTTTTTGCCTTCCAAAACCGCTCCTCCCAATTAAAAAACATGCTCTAAAAGAACCCTCCAAGCAAAACCCTTCCCAAGATTAATACAGCTTAATTCATTCAGACAACTTTTATATCTAAAACCAAGTCCAATATCATAATCAAAGAAAAAGAACTAAAATAAATGCAGATTTTTAGCAATAAACTTGATTATGTAACAAACATAAGAATGAATTAAGTAGATTATATATATATATATATAGTATATACCTACAAAAACCAAGAAAAAGATAGAAATGTGGAGAGCTTAATTACAGGGAATTGGCATGGCGGATATCAGCTTCAAGAGCTTTAATGGATTCTCTGAAAAGAGAATTATTGGAGTCTGATTGCTTCTGATACATCAATTCTGCAAATACCCTTTTCAATTCCACAAAAGAAATTGATGGAAAGATGATGACAATGAAGCAGGTTTTTTGTGAATTTTAGAGAGAGAAATTGGGGGGGTTTTAGAGAGAGAGGGAGAGAAATTGGGGTTTATTAATTTGTTTGTTTGATTGCTTAAAAGTGTAATGGAAAGAAAGGGATATCTTTGCTTTTTGTGTTTCTTATCTTTTGTCACCTTCTAAGTATTTTTTGTTGTTGTTGTTGTAGGTCATCTTTAATGATGGTTACCACTAGGGTATTTGTGGGTTATTGTATTAAAGGAATGATAATGAAACAAGTTAAATATTTTGTGTGATGGTGATATGAGGTTGGATATATGTAATATCACCATGTTTTTGTGAGACATGTGAGACAATGTTTTATCGTTGAAATTTTACAGTAAAATATTATGAAAGTAGGGGTGGGTTCAAATGTGAACCATTTTTTGGTTGTGAACTTGAGGACAACCGAGAGCGCGACACGTGGCGGATGACTAGGCGCCACGTCAAATCCACGACAGATGACTAGGCGCGATTCATGGGGAGGGCATTGAATTAAAGGGGGGGACCACACTCAAAGCCGACGTGGCGCCTAGTCATCCGCCACGTGTTGCGCTCTCGGCTGTCCTCATGTTCACAACCAAAAAGTGGTTCACATTTGAACTTTCCTCTATGAAAGTAAAATCTTCTTTTGAATTTTCATGGCAAAAACACATTGAATGTTACATTTATAGTTTTTTGTTGTGAAATTTCAAGTGTAAAAATGTGGTTTTCACGGGTCTTGTGAAAATAACTCGGTCTCACGTGATCCAAGTCAAGTAAGATGTTTTGATATCATATATTCTTGTATTTTGTTGTGTGTTAAGAGGATGTTTACTAGGTGTTGATCGATGAGCAGTCAAGTTGTTTACCAATACCGAGATCTCATTGAGCCAGCACGACAACACCAAAATGATGTTTACTCGGGTCGGATCTAGTTATCCTATGTGTGTTCCTTCTTTTTTCCTTCTCTTTCTTTTAACATACAATTGCAAACAAATGCTAAAATTAGTATTTTATTTTATTGGCAAGTTACTTACCAAGAACATTTGGTAAACGTTCTTACCCGGACGATACTTACTTGGGTCAGCACTTATGCGGTAAGAGTTAGTACACCTCCCCTAAGTGTCTATTGTTGTCATTGTTGCATATCTCCCGGGAGTCTTCAACAGATTCTCCAAGTGGATCAATAAAGTCAAAATCTCAACAAAAAAAACTTTCATCTCCAATAGATATTCTATTATGAATATTACACAATTAGTTATATTATTAAAATATTAATACATTTTAAAAATATTATTTCTCTTTCCAGAATATTTAATTTTAAGCAATTACATTTGTAGAATGAATGGAAAAAATATTTTCTTTCTCATAGGTAATTATTTTTTAAGAAATCCTCAAATTTGAAGATTTTCATTCTCTCTTGTATTTTCTCTTCATTTTAGAAAAGGTTTTCGGAAAATATGTTAAAACAAAAAAAAATCTTTATATTAAAAAAATATTGAAGATTTAACTTCTTTTAGTTTATGCATTCGGATTATCCTTATATATTTATTGTTAAAATATTAGTTTATAGCATATATACATATATTTATTCTGAAATTATTTAAAATGTATATTTCAGTATCATTTTTATACACGGCTTGGTAATGTATCATGGAACTAATTTACTTTTTTTCTATTAACATATTGTATTTTACTCTTATTTTAAGAAATGTGTTTATTAAACACAAGATAGCAAATTATGTTAAAACCTTTTATTATCATGTCATGTATATAAAAATGAAATCATAAAAATAGAACATAACAAAAAATAATATTTATATTTTACAAAATTACATAAGTGGGCCCACATCCAATGGAGAATTGGGAGCTTAATATTTGGTTCGTTAAAATGTGTAATAAATATTTATCGGTATTTTAGAATTAAATGAAGTTTAAATTGATTAATTTTGTATTAAACTAATTTAGTTGTTTTACTTATCAAGAGAGAATAGATTATGAAAACCAAACAAAATTAAATGATTTTTTTTATTATAAAGCATGCAACATTCGGCATGTAGCTCAATTGTTTATGGTTGTGTTTGGTAAACTAGCTAATAAGCTAGTTGTTCACTAATAAGCTAGCTAACAATTAATAAGCCAACTTATGAATAAATTATGTATAACAAAAAGTAGCTTCAATTGAGTAAATTATGAATAAATTATGTAAACTGGCCAAAAAGAATACCGTAAGATATAATAATTAATATTAATAACGTTATAATTAAAAAATGTTATAAAAAGCTCCTAAAATGCTACTCCAACTAGTGTTTCAATTAGCTAGCTTACAGTTCATCAAAAAATGTACTAGCTTATAAACTAGCTTATTTTTGCCAAACACAACCTATATATATATAACAATATTAATGTCCGAGTCTGGGAGGAGGGGCATCATCATTCCTGGCCTCATCCCCTAATTTGTGAATTCCAATTTGAGGATTCCCAGGTTAAACCTGGATTCAGGATCACTCCAATTTTTAGAAACGGATTTTGTTGCCACCCCCTACATGTAAGGAATAACTAGAGTTTACAAAATGTGTCAAAACATGTCATCCGATCCGAAAAATACAAACCTAGTGATCAAAAAACATGAATTTTGAAAGGTGTGGAGCATAAAGGGTAGAGAAAGAGCAACAATAACTGGTTCATATGTTATTTAAATCGGGTGATAAAATTCTTATTATATAAATATTAAATTCTTAATTTTACAAAAAACATTCTTAAATTTCATATGACCTTCATTGAGAATTTTCAATTTTGTAATAAAATTGGTTGATAAAATCAACATTTTACCTATTATTTGTTATACATGACATTGATTGAAAATTGAGTTTATCTTTGTATGTAGATTTTTATAGGCAAGTAATCTATTTGACACCTTTTAAAAACTTTAATATATAAATGGTATATTATCCAAAAATAGCAAATAAGTGAACTTATGTATAGCTTAAAATGAATATAATTGGTTGTTAGGTTGGAGGAAGTGCCAAACTTGGGGTTTGAAATGAATGGTCCATTTCTTTGTATATTATTTGTATATTATTTATCTTTTTGCCATAAAAAGATGGGTATGATTGAAGTTAGGTTTAAAGGTAACCATTGGCCAAACACATCAATATGACCCATTGCTTTAATTTTTTGTAAACCATATTTTTTAAAAGAGGACTTAAATTAATAATTCACGCAAAACGTTTTTTAAATCGGTAAAACCAAGTATTCTTAATTTATTTGGGCATGGTCAATCTACAAAAAAAATGATCTTGGTGTAAGATAAATACGAGTTTATTCATGTTTGGTATAATAAAGTTAAGACTGATTTTCATTCCTTTTACATCCAACATGTTGTCAATACATAATGCATGCCACCTATTGTACGTTGTTAATGCAATCAAGAAGTTGGTCTAAAAGTAACCATAATTTATCTATTAGTTGATATTTGAAGACATGTTATACAATTAGTTTGTTTTTAACTAAATATTAGCAGTTTGTTGCATATTGTATATATTTGTTCAAATCTTAACCATTAAGATTTGAAATTAAAACGTCCACATGAAATGAACATAATTAATATAGTAGTTAGGTTACAAGTGGACGATGAATACCAAAATTTGAAAACTAATTCACGTTTTCAAATTGATGGTCAAGAGTCAAAAAAATGTTGTTTTATAGGTAGCCCAACATCTATAACTCATTTCTTCATGAAGCAAAATTTGAATTTGTTGGTATGGCTATGGGATGATTATAGGAAGTCAACTAGCAGTCTAGGAAAGATAAGAAGGCAACTAGCTGCTTAGCCAACGATGATAAAGGTATTGATAAAATTAATTAAATCCAGATTTATTGTTACATTTATTTGAGTTTCATAAACATTTCTTTTTAAAGAAACAATATATCTATTCATATAAAAATGACACAAAAGTATAAAACTCATATCTAAAATTGCTTACGGATAAAAAATCGTTTCTTATTACCTCCAACTTCTATACAATATACACTAAACACATACAAGGAATTGAAGATGTTGTATAGTTTTTGTGCATATATGCATGTTATGCACATTGGACATATTACTTCTATACATACATGTTTATCATACAAAGAAATGGTTATTAAAATGTTTATCAAAATTATTATTTTTTATTATTTTTTCTCACCCTTAGTTGGTAAATATAACTCATAATATAAGAGATATAAGTGTTTTTAAGTGAGTGTTCAACATTTTGTATAAAAATAACTTATATTTGTCTTTATTAGTAAGCATAAAAAAATTAAAATTCACTAAACATACGAATTAAAAAAAAAATTATGTTGGTTTAGAAAAATTCAGAGAAATGACAATAATATTTTATTTCGAGTATGAATCTTTTCCCCGAACTTTATATAAAATATAAATAAATGTGGTGGTGTATAGCACTCGAATATCAAATCAATGACATATTCTTCATTAATTATTTAATCTCAAATTGAATAATTCTTGACCAATTAACTTTTATGCTATTTTATTAGAATACATATAATAATTTCTTGTATATAAATTTATATCAACTATACATTTTTTTAAATAAAATACTTTTTATATGATTTTTTCATTTAATTAATAGTTGTTAGATACTTAGATTTACTTTTTTCCCCCTTCTTTTGGCTATACAAATAATATATAAACATAATTTTATTTGGTTCAAATATAGACCATAATAAGCTCAAATTCTAAAAATGTAATCTGAATTAAATAATCCAGCATCCAAAAAGGCAAATAATTTAATAAGCAAGGAGAACCAATTCTTTGACTTATTGCATAGTAGTTGTTATTCATTTATATGTTTTTAGAAAGAGTTCCTCATATATTTTATCTAAAATAATAATTATTTGCTACTTTGAATTTTTTTAATCTCAATATGTAATATGATACTCTATTTCTAATTACCTACGTTTTATTATAAAATATTTGAGATAAAATTTCAAAAACCTTTTTTTAATGTATCAAATACTATTTATTGATATATGCCTTAATACAATTATTTACGTATGAGGAAATTGACTTAAAACGCCATTCTACACACCTACATCGGTTTTTTAGTCATTTCCTTATGGATTTATTCAAATGTCATTGCACGCGCAATATCCAGGCTCGTAATTTTGCAAATTTAGCTAAAAAACACAATGAAAACGTACTGATCGATTTTCCTTATATTTTTTCCCTTGACCTAGATCGGCAATTGCGGACCCATATATTAATTTTTCAAAAGAAAAATTGATCAAATCATTTTTTTTTGGTATTTTAGCTAGGTCCACAAATTACATGGGTAAATATTACAGATACAGTGACATTTGGATAAATTCGAAAAAAATAACTAAAAGACCAACATTGAAGTATACAATGGCTATTTCAGTCGATTTCTCTTAAGTATCACGTAAGAAGAAGGTGATAACGAGAATTTTAAAAAATAACCTCTGAAATCACTCTCATGTCATGATACGTCTTGGTGACCCTAGTCAAATCGTATGGTTGAGGTCGTTATGACCAATAAACATGATATCGTAATGCCATATCCTCCCCACCTCGACCTTGCTTCATGTATTAAAAATAAATCTCCATCCCCATCTTGTTACCCGCCAAACGATGAATCTCTGCCTTGTTGCATGCGAGGTTTGTAGGGTTATCAGTTATCAACTTTTTATTCAATGTTTAAACGAACTTATAAAACACGATAAATTTCTTCTTCTTCTTATAAGCTCAATTAATTATTAAAAAAAGGTATAAACATTAATTCAAGAAAGTATTAAGGCTAGTCGCACCGGTCGAGCGGTTCACAGCGGGTAGGAGGGAAGGAGAGCCGGCGGGTAGGAGGGGTTGGGTGCGCGACGTCTTGAAGCCGGCGGCTTGGGGCTTCTTTGGCTTCATGAACCCGCTTTACTTTACGTGTGTTGTGTGTGTGTGTTGTGTGTGAGTGGGTTGAGAGGGTTGGGTGTGTGTTGTAGAGGGTTATGGGAGGGTAAAGAGAGGGTTGACCAAAAGCTGATGTGGAAGCCGATGTGGCATTAAAAAAGTGAGTGGGTTGAGAGGGTTGGAAAGCTTGGGTGCGTGTAGCCTAATTACCAACCCACCAAAACCAACAAACACACATATCAGAAATTTGCAATATCTTTTGTGAACCACATTTCTATTGGATATTCATTAATTGCCATCAAGAACCATCCAACTGAGGCCGCCCCATTTCAAGAAAGATGCAACTAAAGACATTTTTTTCCTCCCCAATTTTGTCTTTTTTTTCTTTATAATTAATCTTTTCTTCTTATTTACCATCAACAACAAGAAGAAGAACAGGTCCAACTTCCTCTAACCTTTTAATGCTCCTGAGAAAACAAAGAAAAATTGATTCTTATTTCATACACACATTGGTCCACTATTTCTGGCTCTACTATATATACATACATATATGTATATATATAGTGTTCTAAAGGTTTAATTTTTGGTGATAAAAAGATGGATATGGTGTATTACCCACATGGGAGATGTTCTTATGAGGAATCTTTGAAGGTTCTTGAGGCTGATATACAACATGCCAATGCAATGTAAGTTGTTTTTATTTCAGTTTTTTTTTTTTTGATTTTTGATGTGGGTTTTGATTCTTTTTTTGTGGGTTGTGTTTGTTTTTTTTTATGATCATTAGTCATCTTGCTAGCTATCAAGATGATGGTAGTTAGTTTAAGGGAAATGGGAATCTTTAATGTGATTCTTGATGTTATGTTGTCAAAGGTTGAAGCTTTTTGGGGATTTTGCACATAACCCAACAAAACCCTTTTAGGAATTTGCTCAAATGTGTGAATTCTATGGTTTTCTGAATCAAGTTTCTTATGGTTTTGCACAAAAAGAATGTAACCCAACAAAACCCTTTCAGGGATTTGCTTAAATGTGTGATTTTTATGCTTTTTTCCTTCTTGTTTTGCACATAAATAAGTAACCCAACAAAACCCTCTTAGGAATTTGCTCAAATGTGTGTTTTTATGCTTTTTTCACTCAAGTTTCTTGTGGTTTTGCACATAAACAGAGTAACCCAACAAAACCCCTTTAGGAATTTGCTAAATTGTGTGGTTTTTATGTTTTTTTTCAGTGAAGTTTCTTATGATTTTGCACATAAAGAATGTAACCCAAGAAAACCCTTTTAAAAATTTGATCAAATGTGTGATTTTTATGGTTTTTTCATTATGGTTTTCCACATAAACAAAGTAACCCAACAAAACCCTCTTAGGAAGTTGCTCAAATGTGTTTTCTTTATTCCTTTCTCAATCAGGTTTCTTATGGTTTTGCCCTCTTTTTGGCATCAAGATTGGAATATCTGAAAAAATGGCATCTTTTTTCTGATGATTTTTCTGTGAATTCATCTTGGATTTGCAGGGCAGCTGCAATTCCTAGAGCCAAAGATGGTGCAAGATTTCAGATGAAACTAGTTTACAATGAACTAGCACCACTTGTTATGTTCTTGCTACAATGGATTGATTCCTCTTGCACTTGCCTCTTGCCTAGATACTTGAATCTTGTTCATATTCGTGTCTATAAGGTTTGTTCTTGATCACTTTTGACATCCAAATTCATAATATCGTTACAATATGTTGTGAATTTTAACAACTTATACCCGAAAGAACAACTAATAGGCTCCGTTTATACCCAAAAATTGTTAGGAAAAATCATAATTGTTTTGGTACGTGAACTTCACGAGTTTGTTGCATTCGAGTCTTTGTATATTTTTGTAGTTTGATGAATGTTTACATGAAAGTAAATTTTACCATACGTAAAATCTTTCCTTTCAGGTATATACAGATGGAAGGTCAAAAATTTCTAGGCATGAACGGAAGGCAACGATAAACGACTTTTATGGTTTGTCACAATACCCTGCTATAAAACTAGCCGTTGGTTGAAAAAACTAGTTGTTAGCTAAAAACTAGTTGCTTGCCAAACCCTATCTTGTGGCTGAAAAACTAGCTGTTGGCCGAAAAACTTAGATGGTACTATGGTAGCCCAAAAGCTACTTGTTGGCCCAAAAACCTAGTTCTTGGTGGAACAAATAGCTGTTAGCTGAAAAGCTTGTTGTTGGCTGACGAGTTAGTTGTTCCAAATACTATGATTTCAAATATAGTCAAGAGTAAACTTCACTTTTAGTCCAAAATTCTAGTTGACGGATTTGACAAAAAACTGTTTAAAACGACTAAAACACCCCTCAGTTAATCGAACTTAGAAAAAGATAATGACTATTAGATGGAGGGACCAACAATGTTATGAAATTATAGGGACCAAATATGAGTTTTTCAAAGTATGAGGACGATATCCATTGAAATTAAGTTTACTCTCGAAAGAGTTTAAAAGTATGTATCTTTTATTTGTTTGATGTGTGTAGCCGTCATACTACCATCTCTGAGAAGGCTACATTGTGATTTGGTGGAACTGGATTATCCGACTGGTGGTGGTTCTAAAGGAGTGAGCTCAAGGATGGAGATATCTGACCAAAAGAAAGCGGAAAACGAAATTTGTTTCACAAATCTTGATGTGGAAAGAGATAACGAGTGTGGAATTTGCTTGGAACCTTGTACCAAGATCGTCTTGCCTAATTGTTGCCATGCGATGTGCATCAACTGCTACCGAGACTGGTATGCCATCAATATTTTGAAAAGATAGTGTGTCGTAGTGAAGTCTAAATCAGGCTTCGTTGTAACAACCCATCTCACATTGATAGGAATCAGATATTTGAGTCGGAACTCATAGTTATGGGCTACCAATAACTTTCACAGTGATGGACCTAGGATTTTTATAGAGTGAGGGTGCATGTGTTAAAGTGGACCAAAAGCCTCGCAAAGTAGTTTAGGTGCTTTTAACTGAATTCCACCATTTTAAGGAATTCTTTAAGTTATTTTTGTTGATTTTGAGGGACTTTTTTCGGGGTTTTGGTTGATTTTGATTTTTGAGGGACTTTTTAAATATTTTGGTTGATTTTGAGGGACTTTTTTTGGGTTTTGTTTGATTTCAAGTTTCGAGGTGCTTTTTTAGGTTTTTGGTTCATTTCCATTTTCCAGTGACTTTTTCAGGATTTTGGTTGATTTTGAGGCCTTTTTTTGTAGTTTTTAATATCTTGAAGGACCCTTCAAAGTTTATGGAGTGCAATTTCGTACCCATTTTTTTTACCTATAAAAATAAGTTGAGTGAGTGTACGAAAGATCCGGTTAATGGTAATTTTTAATATCGTGAAGGACCCCTAAAATTCTTTCTACCCGATTAATGGTATTCAAACCGCTTCTTTTGTTGTTGTTTGTTCTCTTAGGAACGCAAGATCCGCATCTTGTCCGTTTTGTCGAGGTAACTTAAAGAGAGTAAAATCACGGGATTTGTGGGTTTTAACGTGCGATGACGAAGTGGTGGATGCCGATCTCGTCGCCGATGAAGATTTGGTGCGATTTTACCTCTACATCAATAATCTACCGAAGGATCATCCGGATGCCGTTTTCTTTATGTACTACGAATATCTAATGTGATGTAAAAGATTAATGTTTGATAATTCGACTTATAAAATGCAAGAGAGACGAGAAAGATACCGAACCTTAAAATGTATATAGAGTTATAAGGGAACTTCGGTATATTGTAACGTAAAAATAACAGATGATTATGTAGCGGCATGTATTTCGACTATGTGGTTGTTCCAATGTTTTCGTTATACTCATTAAGATTGACCAAACAGTAACATAATAAAAAGTAAAACTTTTACCTTATAAATTAAAGCAACAGATACATCTTAAAATGAAAACTAATGGTAAAACATAACATTTTTTTATGATATCCTTCGAAACTTAGCAATCTAGAATCGTCAAATATATTAAATGAATAACATAAAACATTATGATGGAGCTTAAATATAGAACATTAAAGGTGCAAAAACATATGCAACTTGGATCTGTTTCATATCACACGTCATCTTCAACAGATTCTCCATTTTAGAGATCATAACATCGATTATATCATTAAAATATTCAACACATTTCATAAGATATTATTTTGAGGATAAAATAGTCATTTTATTTCTTAATATGAGTTTAAATTAAAAATACAAAACAACTAATGATACTTCGTTGATACTTGCCATGTCATATTTTAGTGATAAAATGACTAATTTACCTTCACATGGAATTAACCGATCGAATTTACTTTCCCTTAGCAACACGAACCAAAACCAAACATTTTTCCATACCTCCAGAGTTTCCCTTGCAATAAAATTTTTGTAAAAACCAAAACTAAGCAAAACCACAAACCACATGGACCAAATTTGCAAATTATACTCTAAGTGAAATGAATATTGTTTTTGGGTGGTTAAAACTTAAAAGGTTGTTTTAAATTTTTTTCATTTGATAGGAGAAAGAAAGAAATACCAAAATTGAGCAAATGGATATTTGTTGGTGTAGATCCAAACTCACCAATTTACCTTCTTCTTCTTCTTCTTATCTGCAATTAGGTAAAAACTTTAATCAGTTCAATGATTTCATTGATGTATTTCTCTTAATTTCCTTAATAACTAGTTCGTTTATGCCTAATTTCTAGTGGATTTTGGTTTTTTTGATGTTTTTTCTGTGAAATTTGATGAATAATTGAAGATAAACACGTTTTATGGTTGTTGCAATCTATGTCTATATCCCCAATTTTGTTCATGAAAAAACTGAAGTTTAAGGCTACGATTTAGTGTGGAAGTGCAATTTTGTAAATAAAACTGAAGTTTAAGGCTGTGTTTGGCAAAAATAAGCTAGCTGATAAGCTAGTCCATCCAAACATGTACCATAAGCTAGCTTTTTGAAACGTTGCTTTGAGTAGCTTTTTAGGAGCTTTTTGTAGTTTTTCCAATTATACCCTTATTAATATTTGATTATTATACCCCAATATACCCTTTTTGGTCATTTTACATACTCATAAGATAGTTTTTGCCAAACATAATTTATTCATAAGCTAGCTTAACGGCTACTAGCTAGCTTATTAGTCAACAGCTAGCTTATCAGCTAATAGCTAGCTTACTACCGGCTAGTGGCAAACTAGCTGATGACTAATAAGCTAGCTAGTAGCTCATAAACTAGCTTATGAATAAATTATGTTTGGCAAAAAAACTAGCTTATGAGTATGTAAAATGATCAAAAAGGGTATCTTAGGGTATAATAGTTAATATTAATAATTAGAAAAAGCTACAAAAAGTTCTTGAAACACTACTCCAACTAGTGTTTCAATAAGCTAGCTTATGGTCCATCCAAACATGTACAGGCTTATAAGCTACCTTATAAACTAGCTTATTTTTGCCAAACATAGAAGGCTATGAGCTAGAGTGAAACTTCAATTATGCTCGTGAAACTGAAGTTTAGAGAGGAAGTGCACTTTTGTTCATAAAACTGAAATTTTAATGTGACAATCTAGAGTGAAAGTGCAATTAGTTTCCATGAAATTGAAGTTTTAAGGTTAGTATCTAGAGGGAAATTGCAGCTGTGTTCATAGTTTAAGTATACAATCTAAATGAAGTGCATTTATGTTCGTAGTTGAAGTATATAATCTACGATGGACGTTGAAATTATGTTCATAGTTTAACTGTTTAAGTACACAATCTAGGAGGAAAGTTCAAATGGAAACTCACTTTTCATTGCGAACGTGAGGACAACCGAGAGCGTGCCACGTGACATATTCAGTCTGAATAATACAACATTATTCAGACTGAATATGATGCATTCACCTTGAATAATACATGATTATTCAGACTAAATATGAGCCGAATAGGACACGTGGCGCACTCTCAGCTGTCCTCACATTCATAATCAAATTTGAGTTTCCATTTGAACCTGACCCTACAACTTAGAGTCAAAGTGCAGTTTTGTTCATAGTTTAAGTATACTATATGTTTGAGTTTCTATTACATTTTCTGTAAACAGGTATGGATATTCTAATGGGGGGTCCATATGCATTTGATAACCGCTCCACAATATATGTAGTCATTACAACCATCTTCTGCATTGAAAAAAAAACTAAATGACTTGTTTAATTGAGATTTAGGCCTTTTACTTTTAGTTTGACTTTGCGACTAGGAAAGTCAAATCAATGTTCAGTTTTCCGAACTACTTCAAACACCCTTTTATCAGTTGAGCAAAAACGTTGCAAGTTTTTATAAAGATTTTAAACTTCTCATGTTTTTACTAGGTAGCAAGCATGAACTACCATACTTACAAAGTGTTCTACCCACCAAATTCTTTGAGGTATGTTTATGGTGAAGTTTAATTCTATTGGTTTCATACTTGCTACTTGCTACTCTTTATGTTCCATAAAAACCGCAATATTTGACTGTAAAGATAGTTTTATGCAAGTGCTTAAACTATCTGTCAAATGTCTCTTGTGTATTCCTATGATGACGACAACAAATTATAATAATTATATTGCCTTGAAAACTTGTTGAAAACTGAAAAAGGAAATGTTGCAACTTTCTCAGACTGCTTATTTTCCCCCTTCACTTCACAGGGATTTAAAGCTAATACTAGGATTTATGCAAGTAAAAGCTCGCCTAAAAAGTTGAGGAAAGCAAGAGAAGTACAGAAACTTGTGAAGCCACAGTTAACTGAAGGTCCACCAGATGAACCCAATGGACTTGCAGATATATCTTCTCCAACTGGTTCTACTAATAACTTGGAGTCACAGGCTTCAATTGCTATTGCTTCAAGAAGTTCTGTTCTGCAGGCGTGCACTGTGACTTCTGGTTTCATAGCAGTCTTTGGCGTAATAATTCGACAGGTTCAATCTTGATTTGCGCTCTTTTTAGCAAGATGAAGCATACAGAACACTTGATCTTCTTTTGCATTGCCCTTTAATTGTATAGAGATGACACCTTATGCATATAAATGAAAACTTCTATATTAAATTTCTACCGACCACTTGCATTTTCATTTCATGGATCCCATTTATTGGTGTTCTAAACAGCGCTTTGCTGTGCGGGGGTTATGCGGTTTGGCCCCAAACTGCACTGCGAACACCCCTAGTTGTAGTTTTTATTTGCTTTATTTTTATGGGGCTCGTGGAAATAGTCGGAAATAGTAAAAATAAATGACACAAGTTCTTGAAAGTCGTGATGACTTTGGAGACTGTAACTGCCCATTACCCAAAGCGGCAGGCCGACAAAGGCTGTGTTTGGGCAAAATAAGCTAGCTATTGAAAAACTAGTACCTGTTTGGATGGACCATAAGCCAGCTTATTGAAAAACTAGTTGGAGTAGCTTTTTGAGAGCTTTTTGTAGCCTTTTCCAATTATACCCTTATTATATTAATTATTATTCCCCAAGATACCCTTTTTGGTCATTTTACATACTCATAAGCTAATTTTTGCCAAACATAGTTTATTCATAAGCTAGCTTATCAGCTACTAGCTAGCTTATTAGTCAACAACTAGCTTATTAGCTAATTTGCCAAACACAACCAAAGTAACCTCCAAATCAACTTAAAACCATGGTGGAAGTTATTGGTAGCCCACAACTTTATGCTTATTAGGAGCTCACAAGTCTAAGATTCTATCCATTAGGGATGAGTTGTTACAGGAACCGTATCAACATCTTGTTGTAATGTGCAGGGTTCTCATTTGGCATCAGCACAAGGATGGCCTATAGCTGATTGCTCTTCTGAAATATCATGTAAAGTTTCCAAACTAACTGCACACTTAAGTTGTGGAAACATGTTACTTACAAGCATATTTGTGTGTACAGTCAATTTTGAGATGTGGCATTTGCAATTAGTTGCGGGTTTAGTCATACTCATATCATCTTCTCGGTTCTTACTACTGAAAACATGGTCCGATTTTGCCGAGTCTAGTGAGGCATCCAATCAACAGGTCCGTTTTCCTGTTTTTCTTAAATCTTTAAACCGTAAACCTTAATTCCGATGGTCTGGATTCACGTGAGACCATCCTTGAATCTTTACCTTCACAGTGTTTTGCTGTGAAGGTTTACTGTTATTTATGTGGTCTCATGGGTCTCACGAGAAAAACTCCCAAGTCTAATTTCGATAGTCGATACCAATCTTCTGTCATAATGACGATTGTCTTTCTATTTGTCGTATAACTATGCAGGTCTTAACGTCATTAGAGCCAGTGGATTATGCATTAGTTGCATTTCTTCCCGGCATTAGTGAGGTTAGATTACCGAAACTTGGATGCTATTTATTTACACCATTTACCTCGTTCAGCATATAGTGGGGCCCATTTTAATTTTGACATAGAGGTTTTTGGTTGTTTTTCCATTACGAGCCTGTTCGTCAGCAGGTTAATGAGTTTAATGGAACTCACAGTTTATTCGGTCAACTATATATGACTATTTGCTAGTGGTTTAGTGATATAGAAAGTGACTTATTCAGTAAGCTTTTTAGGGTAGAGCTTTATGCAAAGAAACAAGTTTTTTTCCGCCAAACCCGCCCCTCCCAATTAAAAAACATGCTCCATCGTTCCTCCCAAACAAAAACTATCTTAGTTTAGTTTAGACAGACAAATTAATCCACGCAAACAACTTTATCAATACAAGATTAATGGAAAACCAACCAAACAACCCCTAAGCTCTATATGGATTAAGCTGTCTGTATAAAGTCATGTATGGTAAGTTGTCTTCACTTCTCTTATCACAATGTAAGAAGAAAACGATAAATTTGTGTTGAGCAATGTCCCACATCGGACACAAAGTGAACTTGTAATATGCTTATAAGGGTCCTGGGCTACTCCACTCAGCCAATTGGTTTTGAGTTGGAACCCCACAAACTTACAATTTGAAACTAAAAATTTTCATAGTTTGTCAATTCATAGGAACTCCTGTTTCGCGGTGCATTGCTTCCACTTTTTGGGGTCAACTTGCAGAGTGCTACGGCAGTCGCCGCCTTATTCGGGATTTTGCATTTGGGTAGTGGTCGCAAGTTTTCCTTTGCAATCTGGTAGGCACTTTCTCCGTTTAAGTTTGAGTTTTATGTGAAAATGGTGTTGATACGTTTAAGTTTGTAATTTGATTTCAAGACTCCACCCGTTTCGTTTGTGTTTGTAGGGCCACATTTGTTGGGCTCGCTTATGGTTACGCGACAATAATGTCCTCTAGCCTTCTCGTGCCCATGGCCTCTCATGCGATTAACAATTTGATAGGAGGTGTTATATGGCGCGTTAAACACCAAAACCATCATCAAAAGAGAGAGGTATATAACCATATATCACTACTTTGCCTTTTGTATGCAATAGATTACATATATTTGGGTTTGTTTTGTAGTAGCTTAATGGGACTCGCAACTTATTTGGTCAGCTATATATGATTGTTTGGTAGTGGTTTAATGATATAAAAAGTGGCTTCTTCAGTAAGATTCTAGGGGAGGTTTATGCAGAAACCCGTAAGAAGGCCATTGATTAAGAAAACCGTTATCAGGATTCAAAAGGTCATTCAACTAAATAACCCATATAGATAAAAAGAGATCGGGGGGGGGGGGGGGGGGGGGGGGGGGATCTTTTCACGTAATGCATATCAAGACACTGAATCCATTTGTACTTGCAGGTTTAATTTTCAGGCTCTACAAAATCGGGCCTTTTGAAGAAGATAATTTTGCACCAAGCTTCGGGATTTCTGAAAAAGCATAAAAAAGGTACGAGCTTTACGTTCTTTTTTCTGGGGGCGAGTGACGATTTTCGTGAATTTGGTACAAAACGAGTGACTAGAATTTAAACCATTGTATTTAGACACTTTTAGCTTTAAACAACAATAGCAAGTGTATCATATTAGGATGGACATTGGAAGATTTTAATGAAAGAACTTTATAAAGTATAGTGTGAATTGAATGTAACTATTAATTCACCAATTTATTAAAATTTATACCTTATGCATGTTTGAGTTGTACCACACTTTCTTTTATCACTTGTACTAGTTGTCTTCTTTAGTAAATTCTGGTTGGCTTGGTGGGGGTGATGGCTATGTTACATCACAACTATGTTCGTTCGATTTAATTGGTGTTTTTCATCACAATCGGCTTTCTAATTAAGATCTTTGTAAAAATCAGGCATGGTACAATTTCTGAAGCATAAGGTACAAGTTATTACTAACATTATTGTCTCATAGCCAAGGTTCTAAAAGTGTCCAGCGTAAAGTGGCTCTGAGGCCAATTCTCAAGCCTTACGAGCAACTTTATGCATAACCCAACCTTCCAAAAGATATAAGATTCAAGCCTCACTAAAGATAAAAATGTTGTGTGCTAGTGGCGAACCCATAATTTTCTTGAGCGGGTCACATTTAAGGTGGATTAAAGATTTGTAAAATCGTGGATAGACCTAAGGAAAAACCAATTATGTCGATTTGGAGAATAAATTACAGTTTCTCCCAATGAGATGGACCTTGATTTTTAAATTAAGTTTTGAGATAAAAAAAAAACATAATTTTTTTTCCAAGGATTGATGTTGAGAAGGAAAATTAATCATGGACAGTATTAATAAATTCAAAGCAAAACTGTATTTGTTAATGTTTTTTAGAAACAACATTGTACGGCTTAAATTAACGATGTGGCAACCCAACCATCCACTTATGTTTAAATTATGTGATAGATTTAGCCATTCAGGTGCACCTTTTAGACGCCTAAAATTTTTCTCTCTTGCAATTATCGAGTGAGCGGGTACACAGAAGTTTGCTCGGCTTCTAATAGGTCTACTCCTGATATGTGCTTTTATTAGTCGTTCAGTTGCCATATAGTATGTAAGAGTTGGATGTTGTGAGAAGTTGAGTTAATAGTGAGAAATGTGAAAGTGGTTATTTGGTTGGATGAGAACTTGATGCACATTAGGATAGGATGTATCGGTATAAGATGCATCCAGATGCATTAGATCAATTTCTTTCTAAAGTGCAATTCGTAGGAGAGTATGAGATTAAAGGTGATTACGCTTCTCACGTTAACTCTACTTCTCACACGATTCTACGCTTAGTATATAAGAGTTAGATTCAAATGTGAACTCAATTTTGGTTGTGAACGTGAGGACCACTAAAACCACTCCACGTGGCGATATTCACTCTGAATAATGCATGATATTCATAGTGATTATTCAGAGTGAATATTGCCACGTGGCGCGATTTTAGTGATCCTCATATTTACAATGAAAGATAGGTTCACACTTGAACTTTCCTATAGTATATAAATATTATATAATTAAAAATGTGAAGAGAACACAAATTTAGAGCTAGATTATATTTAAATGGTCGAAACTTCTATGCAATAACAAAGAGAGAGAATTTAGTGGGTGTGAAACTTTTGTAGTTTGTAGGATCACATAATTTCTATGTAAATAATAAATGTAACAAATTTGGTATAAGTTGGACTTTAATTTACCCCTATCACGGTATGCTCAACAAAAAAGATAACCATAAAAAGTAACGATATTAAGATATGAAATCTAGTTAGTCATAGTCTTTATTAACAACCCTTAAAATAAACTTAGTTGTTATGGGATTTTTTATCTTCTATTTTATCGGTGATTGGAATTCGACATAATTTCAGAAGTATCAAAAATCGAACTGCAACAATTACATAGTGTCGGTTGGGTTCAGGTGAAAAGTGTCAAATATGATGAGAAACATGAGAAATGGTTATTAACCGTTGGATAAGAAATGGACGAACATTAGGATGAGATGCATTGAGATACACCTAGGTTAATTCTCTTCTAAGGCGCAATTCATTGGAGGGTTTGAGATTAAACCCTCATACGATATTTGGCCTTCATGGTACATTAAGACGTATCACATATGTTAATAGATCAACACAAATACTGAAAGTGTACATGCATTTATTTATCAGAACGTATTGATAGATTAAAGAAAATAGTTTCACGATATATTAAGATTGTTGAATGTTTTATTAGCACAAGAGATAGCTCAATTTCGTTAGAAATTAAGGTTCTTCTTAAACATAAGTATCCTGCTAGTTTGTGCACACTTCAATTAATCTCACAAGAATTTGGAAAATAACAAAAAGAAATCCTTAGGTGGTATTTGTTTTTTAAGAGGTGTTAAAGTCTGATTTCACTTTTGATTTTTAAGAGGTGGTGAAGTATGAAATCTGAACCAATACGATTGTTTGTCTTTGTCAACTAACAAACATCTGAATATGAATGCGTTAATTGAAGTGGGCATCGATGATCGAAGGACATAAAGGGGAAAAAACAAAAGAAGAATGTTGACAAATTTACGAGATTGTATACTTGTATAGTTTTAATAAAAGGTTGTAGAGTTTTAATAAAACAAAAAAACAGTTTAAATTATTTTATTGCTGAACAAATAAGACATAAGTGGTAAATAAGAACTGAAAATAAAAAAAACAGACAAAACCTTAGCGTCTCATAAAATAGTTAAGCATGCATAAGCTCATAAAGATATTCATGATTATTTAAAAAACAACCATATTTCTTATTTCTTTATTTTATGGAAGTTTTATTTTTAATGGCATGAAAAAGTTGCACAAGACATATAAAAAGAACATGATCATTGAATATAACATCGATCTAGATTTTTATGACACATTTATGATCGACCAATAAATTTGAGAAAAAGATTAGACAAAAAATGAAATACCAAGATTACCCTTTAGTTATGTTGAACATGCCAAAGAAAACCAACACAACTATACAACATGCAAAAGGACTCTGACATGAGTGGATAACAATGATTTGGCATGATTTGTTCTACCCATTTTCTTTAAAAGGGTGTTCGAGGTAAAACTTGACTAATTCCTGACAATTTTGGAGGTTAAATATGGTCTCACTTAAATGTCCTCAAGCATGTGTACGGAAAGACTCGAACTTGATTAGAACGCTATGAATCCCCCAAACTATAACCAATTCGTCATGGCACTGGAAGACTTTTATTTATTTATTTTTGATAAGGTTCACCTGAGTTTGCCTAGACTACATCCATTGTAATTTTTATCGAGAGCTAATTAAAGCATGCTCCCCTGTGATTAATACTCAGTGACCCTTGGTTGCTCACCTCCGGATTCGAACTTGGATGAGTTTTTCCCCAACACCAAGTATTAACCGGTAGGCTGACCATTGGGGTGGGCACCGGAAGACTTGTTCTACCCATTTTTGCAAGACATTTATTTATGCAACTAATTATTTGTGTGTTTTTTATTAATCTATTAATTAAATAAATTTATATTTATAGATCTGATTTCTAAAATGAATCATCCCTTTTATATTTCATAACACCCAAGGTCCTTGGAGTTAACACAATTTTGAATGGAAAATTTAGTCTTTGAGTAAACTACAGGGACTAGAAGTGTATTCACTTTAAGAATCACCTTTGATTCTCATTTTTTTGTTAAATGTTATTTATTAAAAATATTTGAAGCATGATTAACATGAGATATTTTAAATATTTTTTTTATTGAAAATATGTGAATAACTTTAGACAAAAATACATCTTTGAATGGTTACTAAGAGCATCTTAAAGAGCTTTCCTATAATCTATACTATATATAAAAACAAATAACTCAATATAACAGTTTCTTTTGTTCAACATTTCATTTTACATATTTACTTTGTACCCCCATAGTTAGTTATTAAATCTTATTTTAGTCCTTTACTTTTTCATTTTTTATTTTAAACTCTTATCATATAATCTAAATAATCATATATTATGAACTAAAATTTATACTAAAATTACGTTTTTTTAACAAATTATACCATCATAATCATCTCGTCAATACCTTCGAAATAAGCCCAATATTGAATATTTTTTATTCAATTATATTATATATTCTATTATATAAAGATAATAATTTTATTTCAATTTTCGAGATTGACTATTCAATAAACCATTAGGAGGTTAATTGATTGAACACATGATTAAATTGATGTTTACAATGGTGTATATAAAAATCGGGCAATTGATACATACTTCGCACTGCAACGCGCGCGTGTACGTTTTTAGTTTCTCTAAAATGGAGAATCAAAATTCAAAATCTCTAAAAGAAATGTGCATCCATCTCCAACAGCTTCTCCATTTTGGATAAATCAACATTGATTATAATAATAAAATATTCTATTTACCCATTAAAAAAATATTTTTTTCTTTAAATTATTATTTTCAAGAATTCCTATTGGATCTTTCATATGGTAATCATTAATGGGGTTATCTCCATATTTGGAGAAAAACTCATTTCTCTCTCATACTTTCTCCATTTTGGAGATAGAAATGGAGAATCTGTTGGAGCACAATTTAGGCATAGATCTCCATTTTTCTTCATTTTTCCCATGATAGGGAAGCTGTTGGAGATGCTCTAACTGACAATTTTAACTCTAAAGATGTTGAGGGTTAAGAAATTAAAAAATTAAAGATCATCAATCTTATCTTAAAGACTCTTTATAAAATTAAGCAAATCATAATCTTTTACTTTTAAAATAAGAAAACACATATGTATAATCATATCATTATTATGTTATGTTGCATCAACATTTTATAGAACTAATCATTTTATAGAAAAAGAAGACTTAAATTATGGAATACTTATATCTTGGATTCATATTAAGATGAGATTTCTTAAGATAAGATACATCAGATCAATTTTTTTTAGAAATACAACTCCTGTAAAAGGATCAAATTAAAGTAGATTAAAGGTTCAAATCCACTTACAAGGCTTCTCATTGTTAACTTATTTTTTCACATGATCCTTTTCGATTAAAAAAAATATATATATTATAAGCAACTATGTGGGTTAACAAATAACTATTATAAACATTTATTGTCTAGATTATTTTTGTTAGATAGAAATAAGAGTAAATTTCAAGTTTGGTTCTTGTGATTGTTATCCAAAATCAAGTGTAGTTCATATTTTAAACTATTATCAGCTTTGGTCATTGTAGTTTTCATTCTATTTCATTTTTGATCCTTGTTGAAGATTTGATTACTATGTCAAGTTAAATGGTACCTACAACAGGGGTAAAATTGTCCTAAGTTTTTTCACTTTAATAACTCCTCCTTCCCAATCTTATTTACTTGTGCAAACTATTATTTTTATTCCTAAGGTTTGATGTCTATAATTATAATTGTCCTTAATTTTTAGAAGCTATTTTTTTTGTCCATATTTCCATTTCCATCCCTTTCAAATGACAAATGGAGTTAAAACTTGGATGGTTTACCCACATGTTTGAAAGTCAAAAAATGATGAAAGTAAATTGCATATTTGGTCCATGTGGTATAATTAATTTCACAAATTTATCTATTAAATTTCATTTAGTACTCTTTTTACTTTTTTACTTTTTATTATATTTTAATAATGTATATGTTTTGAATTTAAATATTAAATAAATTTAATTAATAAAAATAGTTGATAACTACTGATTTATTTTAATTTTCATTTTAAGTTAACTGTTCGAGTTTATAGGTACGAGATTATGTAAGAAATGTTGTTTTTTATAAGAAGTATTTTTAAACCGGCGATCACTTTTAGGGGATGTTTGGGATTTGCTTATTAAATCTTCTTATTCGCTTATAATGAAGTCAACCAACAAATAAGAAGTTCTAAGTATTTGGATAAAAGACTTGTAATGAAACCAACCAACAAATAAGAAGATTTTACGAAGGTTAAATCTATTTAACTTTTTCAATCAACAATAAACAAATAAACAGATAAGCATAACTTCTTTTAAATAAGCAATCCTAAACATTCCCTTAATCAAATACCCTCCCATGAATTGTGGCTTAAAAAAAATTGAGTTGGTGCATCTTGGTGCATTTTATCTTGGTATAGTGCATCCTAGTGTTTGTCCATTTTCATCCAATAGTTGACAACCACTTCTCACACTTGATAAGCGATAATTTATACATAATTTAACATCAAATCCCTTACATTTTATCGTATTTTATGATTAAAAAGACCACATTAATCGTGTTTGTATATTTATGCTTATAGGACAAAGATTTGTTGAAAACATGAGAAAATGGACAGCTAGGAGATGTACCTTACAACTACAAGCAACAAAAGCACAAGTAAGTTAGTTGGGTATTTACTACCACTCCTTGAGATGAAAAGGAAAAAAAAAGAAAAAAGAAACGTTATGAGCAGCAGATCACACATCGAAAAAAAGGCAATAGTTAAAATAAGCCACGTTCGAGCAGGTTTTGGTGGATTGTTTTTATTTCTCTAGTAGTGGTACTAAATACCTAACTAAATTAATTTTGCTTTTAACAATTTTCATTTTAACCTATGGCTTATATAGTAGTTGATTTCTTGATAAAATAGTATCTAACTTTTCATTGTAAAAAAATCATCACCATTACAATTGTGTTACTCTTCAATCACAATCATTACAATGAAAAATAAAATACCACCCAACTTGTTGATAATGTGGATAACCTAACTCTTGTTTAATAGACACAAGGGTTTAAGTTTTGATGGGTTTAATTTTGGGTTTAGGGTGAAAGTTAAAAGTAAATAAGTTGGGGGAAGAATAGGTTATTAGAACTTCAACAAAGATCAAAAATAAAATAAAATGGAAACCATAATGACCAAAGTTGATGTTACTTTGAAATAAGGACTCCACTTGATATTGTATGGTATCCATAAGGACCAAAATTGAAATTTACTCTAGAAAATAATGTATATTTATTACACATAATATGAATAAAATAAGTAAAAAAACGCTAAAAAGTACCAACTTATAATTGGGTAAGTTAAAAAAAGATGTACTACTACTTCCTTTGCAGAAACATTAACTATATATGCAAGTATTATGATTCTATTATTATTTGTTACCTTTTATATTTGAGTTATATTTATTTTTTGAATAAAAAAATTACAGATTCCAAAATTCATATTAATACATATATCAATATATATATTAAAAGTAAAACCCACACATCCTTACATGGCATTCTCTCCATCAAGATAAATGAGTTTTCTTTTTTCTCCTTTTTTTGATTTTTTTGATAAAAATCTTCACATTACATAAGTTTAACTTTTCATTCATTAATAGATGTTAATTAATCATTTATTTCATATTTTTATGTTACAACCATTGATTTTCCTTCATTTATTTTCATTCATCATTCATTTTGCCTTATTTAAGCACAAATGTTTTGTATTTCATATATTTGTCATACAAAAACATATACTTCTCATTCTTTTCTTCAAAAACTCTCTCTAGAAAAGAGTGAGATCTATGATCTTGACATTTGTTTGTAGTAAAGATTTTTTTTTGCCATTGTGTTGATTTTATACGATCTTTATGTTGTGTTTTTATTTTTGTAGTAACTAACAAAATAGGAATATGCTCTAGCGATTGCCAAATATGTGGAAGAGTATCAAAGCTTCATCACCATGCTACAGAAATAAAAGTTCTATGTGTAAGTCTTTCGTTCAACTACTTCTTCAATTCAATTGGTTTTTCCTTTTGTTTATTGCATACATTATTTTTTTTCATTTTTTCTTTTTGTCATACAACAATAAGCATCTTATCCTTTTCTTCGATAGAATTCTCTCACAAAAAAAATTAATCTAGGGTAAGAACTTTTGTTTATAGGCAAGTTTTATTTTTTTGCTATTTTGTTGACATCATATGATCTTTATGTCGTATTTTTTTTGTAGTGACACAACAAGAATCAAGAATAAACTCTAAAGATCGTCAAATATGTGGAACAACATCAATGTTTCATCATCATACCACACAAAGAAAAGTTATTCGTGTATCTTTCATTCAACTACTTATTCAACATATTCTTGATTTTATCTATTTCTATAATTTCATGATGTATTATTACCTTAATTCTCATTGCTATATTTTTTTCTTATTTAGGAGCATACCCATGATGCTAAAAAATATATATGTGTATTATTTATTTGAATATTACATTGTTACTTGCAAAGGGGTCGTAAATATTACATTGTTACTTGCAAAGGGGTCGTATATCTTTCATTTGTGAATTTCTTTTTCGTTTCATACAACTTAAGAGTTCCAACCATGGAACTAAGTTACAATCTAATGAAATATATACCATTGTCAACAATGTTACTAGAGACAATTAACTTATACAATGAAGTTGGTAAATCACCTCCACAAAAAAATGATAAAAATGATAATATTTAATAATGCTATGTAAGTGGGTTCAAGTGCCAAATGCATCAATCCAAATTTTAACATAGATTGCAAAACATTTCACTTTTATTTTTATATAATAGTTAAACATTTTATTTTCATTTTTATATGAAACAAGTTTATATGAGCGTATCTCAAATCACATATCCATCAAATATCCATCAAATGGTGAATTGTAGTGATTCTTCATTATCTTACATTATGTGAGTTGAATGTCCATTAAGATGTGGTTTAATTGTTCATTTAAATGGTGATTCATTTTGTGTTAAATAGTTTTTTTTAATTACATAAAAAACGTTTCAAGGAGTAGATGATGAATTAATGTTTAAAAAGTTTGGATTGGTTAAATTAACTTTTAAACTCCATCTTTTCCAAAACAAGTTTTGTTCCACTATTAGTGATGTATCGTATATTTTTTATAACTATGGTTGGAATCAAATCAATCAAATGGTAAATATTGTAGTGCCAAATTAAAAGAAGATTCAAGGAAATGACCAGGCAAAATGAATTTGAACAATTTTTCAAATCTTAAAATAAAGTTGAATTTCATCATCCCTCAATTATTACCAATAAAGTTGAGTTTGATCATCCATCTACGTAATGAATTATTATCTATAAAGTTGGCATTAAACCAAACAAATGTATATTATTATAGTGCAAAAATGAAAGAAAATTAATGTTGAAAACTTGGTTTCTTTAATCTATATATATTAATTGTGAAATTCCGTTTCATTTTAAATCGGATCAATGCCCTTTAAAACAATTGCCGTCACCGTGCAACGCACGGGCCTGACACTAGTTTGGTTAATTACTGAATCATAACATTAACTACACTAAAAGATGCTATATAAATTAAAACTATTAGGTATAAATTATAATTGGGAAAATAGCATACACTAAATATGAATGTTTATGCATCATTCATGATTAATAATATATCATTCAAGGTGAATAATATGATATTTCATTCGTAACCGAACTTTCATATATGTATATATATATATAGACAGGTTCAAATAAAAACTCAAATCTAATTACGAACGTGAAGATATCTGAGAGCGTGACATGTGTTCTATTCTATTCCTATTTAGTCTGAATAATACAGGATTATTCAGACTGAATATTATGCATTATTCAAGGTGAATATATAATATTGCATTCAGTATTATTCAGTTTGAGTAATATTGTATTATCCAGCTTGAATAATGCATAATATTCAGACTGAATATGTCACATGATGTGCTCTCAATTATCTTCACGTTTACGATTAGATTTGAGTTTGGAAATGAACTTTATCTCTCTCTCTATATATATCTATATATATACATATATATGTAAAAATACTTTGTAACTTCGGTTGACATGAATCTTCAAATATAATCTTTCCACCAATTCACATTTAAACCATCCTTTGACAAACATTCTTTTTCTTTCATTTTCATGTCTTCCTATTTCAACCAAATCCTAATCATAACAATAAAAAAAACTAATAGAAACTCCTATATAAAAACCTCTTCTTGGTGGGTATTGCAAGAATCATGTCTAAACCTTATAACTTCCTTTGATAAAAACATGCAACCTTCATTCATCATCTTCTCCATCTCTTTTCTTGGCTTTCTTTCCCTTTCCAAACTCACCTTCACTCTCCTCAAATGGGTCTACACCACTTTCCTCCGAGCACCCAAGACCCTAACCGACTACGGCTCGTGGGCCGTGGTCACGGGTGCCACCGACGGCATCGGCAAGGCCTTCGCCTTCCAACTAGCCGAAAAGGGTCTTAACCTAATCTTGATTAGCCGAACCCTAGCCAAGCTAGAGCGCATTTCCAAAGAGATCGCGTCCGTCCACCCCACCACCAAGATCAAAATTTTCGCGGTGGATTTCTCGGGTGACAACATGGCGGACGGAGTTAGGGAGGTGAAGGAGGTGATTGATGGTGAAGGGTTGGAAGTAGGGGTTTTGGTGAATAATGTAGGGGTGACTTATCCAATTGCTAGGTATTTTCATGAAGTGGAAGAGGAAGTTTGGATGAAGGTGATGAAGGTGAATGTGGAAGGTACAAGTTTGATGACAAAGGGTGTGATTGGAAGGATGGTGGAGAGGAAGAGAGGTGCCATTGTTAATATTGGTTCTGGGGCTGCCATTGTTGTACCTTCACATCCTCTTTATGCCATTTATGGTGCTAGCAAAGCGTAAGTCATTTCTCTTTTTTTGTTTCTTTCTTCACATTAGAATCTATCTCCCTTTCTTGTATGTGTGTATGTGAATATTTAGGATCACTGCGAAAATCGGGGAAAGAAATAAAAAAGTGAAAACACCCTGGTTAACTGCTCATCTGGACAGTATGCACACGTGCATAAAAACCCAAAACCAGATTAATTACTCGTATGTAAATGCGCATACCGTCCGAATGAATGGTTGTCAGACTGTCCTTAGTTACCGTCTAGATTAGGTTGTTCCTCAACTTTTCTTTTTTTGGAGGTTTTTTATCAAACCTCCCTTTGTGTGTGTGTATATGGGGATCAGTTTGTGTGAGATTAGCCTGTTTTCATGAGACCACAAAATATCAGTGAAATTGCATAGTAAAACATTATAAAGGTACAAAAACCATCGAACCTTAACTATTAAACGCTGTGAAGGTATACCTTCGGAGAGTTTTGTTTTGAAGGTTTATTGTTATTTTTGTGGCCTCTCAAAAACATGCTAGTCTCAAATTATCTCAAGTCTATGTGTGTGTATAAATAAAAGAGATCTCAAGTCTTTTCTGGTTAAAAGATCATGGGTTTTGTGGGATTATGTGAAACCACATAGTTACTTTTCAAAAGAGCCTTTTTGGAGAAAATATAGATTCCAATACATCGAGTCCAACTTAACGGACCCTAGACGATGTTGTCAAAGTGTTAGGTCACTAGAGTAGTAGACATTGACTTTAGTATCATGTGATATTTAATATTATATGAAACTCCCATATTTAATCTCCTAAAGGGATTTTTTGGCGATTAAACCAAGAATTTTACATATTCTCACATGTTTGAGTTTTGGACCGCACATGGGAGAGCTACAAAGAAAAAGAAGACAATGAACCAACGATTATTGGCATGATCGATACTAGTTAAGTCTCATGAACAGTTAGTTGTGTGCTCTAGATTCACGATTAAAATGGATTTTGTATTTTACTCTCTTTATAGTTGTCTTATCTTAAAAAAGAGCAATGAACTTTTTTGTAACGAATGAATGCATATTGCAATGGGGCAAGATTTGGAAGATCGTAAGTTTCAGAACAATTTCTTAAGGAGGGAGGGAGGGGCAAAAACGTCAATAAACATGCATCTAAGACAAGGTTTCAACATATACAATCACTCCCACATGACTAGAAGGTGACAAGTTCATGAAAGTAGTTTGTTTGAGAGAGATAGATAGAGAGGAGGGGCAAAAAGGTCAATAAACATGCATCAAGGACAAGTTTCTAACATATTCAATTACTTTCACATGACTTGAAGGTGATGAACTTATGGAAGTAGTTTGTTTGCAAAGATGGGTGGGCGAGGCCAAAGACAATGAGAGATAGAGGGACAAAAGAGTCAATGACCATGCACTAGGGATGTGCTATTAGGCATTAGCAAACTACAATATTAGTTTTCTCTATTTAATCCAAAGTCAATAAAACAAATGCCTTCCATTTACATATAAGAGAATGGTGTTGGAGACTATAGGGACAAAAAAGTCAATTTGATATGTATTAATTAAGGAAGAGCTTGTAACCCTCAATAAAAAATAATAATGTGTAGTTTAAAAGTTAATGTTGCATTGAAGTCTTGGTTAATAAAATTGGTTGGTGTAACCAATAAACTTGTGAACTTCCCATGAAAGATGTGGTTGAGGGTTGGTCTTGAGGTTAGGGGGTACATTGACATTAATGGGTTCAATTGCATCATATGAACATGGACCACATGAGGGTAAAATTGGAATTAACTTGTTATATGTGAAAGAAAGCATCATATAAGTTTTAAATCTTTATTAACGTATTTTAATTTGATAATAGGTATATTGATCAGTTTTCAAGATCTTTATATATGGAGTACAAGTATTTTGGTATAGATGTTCAGTGTCAGGTATTTTCTTTTTCTTTTTTCTTTTTACTATACAATTGTCTTGATAACAAGGTTCAACTCATTCTTGCATAGGATTGTCTATGAGGATTTATCACCCATTTTGTTAGTTATTCTTTTGACCATATGTTATTTCGAGTTGCTTTCTCAGTATTTTATCATATCCTTTGGATGTTTGATTGTAAATACGCTGCTTCTCATGTTTGCCTCAAGAGTTTTATGTATTTCTTTGATTATAAATTGCATTCCTAGGTACCATTATATGTATCTACAAACATGGCATCACAAGTTGCACTCATTGAGAAATCATCTCTATTCATACCAACGGCTAAGGAGTATGTCAAAGCTGCAATAAGACAGATAGGATATGAATCTCGTTGTACGCCATATTGGGCTCACTCGGTTCAATGGTTCTTTGCTTCGTTGGCCCCTGATTTTCTTCTAGATGCATGGCGCCTTTCAATTGGCATTCAACGTAGAAGACATGTTGCATAACTATTATATGATATAAATTGTATTTTAAATGCGTGTGGCTATTTTGAATATTTTGTGTTATACTTTTATAATAGCTCATCTTATATTTTGTGAATTGTTTTCAATTATTTTAAATATCAATTATTAAGTTAATGGGTCAACTACCAAACCCTTCCAAAGCCACAAAATGGAAGTTAGGTCACTTGCAATTTGCAGATTCCATAGAAGCATCTAATTCAGGAAAAGAAAGATGAAAACTGAATTACTATATTTACAAATGCACTTTAAACTCATATTTATTGTTATTCTTTTAAACTTTTAAATCTAAATTATATTTCAAAAGACACAATAACTGTTTATATACAACTTATTTAATATATATATATATATATATATATATATATATATAATAAATGACCATTTTACTAATTATATATAACAAATCAAATACTTGTAATTTGTTATTTCAGTTAATTAAACATAAACTTACATTTAAATATATTTATCATGACTTTCGTAGTTTCGTAAATATATAAAAGAGTACTTTACATTTTTGGATTAGTGTAGATGAATTTATAGATTTGAAGGTATCAGCAAAAATTTTATAAATGTGTAATTTATAAAATAAAATACGTATTTTCAATGTATTTTAAGTTAATATTATTATTATTAATTAAATAATATAATAAGAATATATAAAATGTAAAATAAAATACTAGAAAAAACAAAAATGGAAAAGACAAACCACAAGGACCAAACCTGTACTTAACAGTTTACACTATGATCCGATAAAACATAATAGAAAATGACAAAAAAGGGTTACCAATCTTTTCAACTATAGTCGGTTAGAAGGGCCAAATGTAAAATAAAAAATAGCAATCATAACTATTAAAATTATAATCTATATATATATAAAAGCAAGATGTTGGAAAGATGATGTGGACACCCTATCAATTGAGTATTAGCCTATAAGTTTTTTCTCATTGTTTTGAGATTTTTATATATTAAATAAGTTAAAGACAATTCTACCCCTAAATAAAAATTGTCTCTTTTATTATAATAAGGCTTCTTTGGTAAATTGACATCCAATTTAATTAGCTTTAACTAACAAACTATTTATCTTTTTAAAGACATTCATTTCACTCTCTTCATCTTTCCATTTATTAATTTTAATATTGTAAAAGACTTTTCTACCCTCATATATGGATGTACAATTCACTATCTACAAGGTTATTTTGATAATTTCACATATTTGAATGTAAGATAACTCCAAATAACTTCTTCATCTTCATCATAATTAAATGTTCATTAATTTTCATTAATTCATTGATTAGAGATAATCTTCATGATAAATAGATACATTCTTCTACATCATTGTAGTGGGAAATTTGTTCTACATCAAATTCAACTTCATAAATCGATATTCAACATCGTATCTATCAAATTCTTCGTCTAAGTTGTGATGTTCTCTTATCCTTAGTCCTTTTGGGAATATTATCAATCTCATAAAGTATTTGGTCATGTTCTTGGTTTAGTTTTCAATCTCTTACACGCATTGCACAAAACATATGATTATGTTCATGATTTTTTGTTTTATTTTCAATTTTGACATTACAACATTCGATTCCCTTAATTTCTATTGAAGGTAAGAACTAACTTTGTTTTAAGATTTTGTATTTGGGTTTTCATTTTTATGTTGTAGGTAAAAGTAGACGTTGATTTCGCGGTGACTGAAATGCCCATGAAGTAAACCTCGGCTTATTCTTCTCTCCTTAAATCCTGCAGGTTTTTTTGTACTTCTATTTTGAAATTTAGGGGTTTTTTAATCACGATTTCGTCAGTTTTTATACGTTTAAAGGATTTCTTTTTGCAAGCATTCTTCACCAATTACCGACTCTTGATATGTTCTTTTTAGGTTTTTATAAGCCTTATGTTTTGTTCTATGTTATATCTTATGAATTTATGGAATTTTTCATCAAAATGATTTAACTTGGGTATATCTTATGTTTGAATTGATTTATATGTTTTTTATTGTTTCACTTTGGTAGAATTTATTTTCTATTGGTATTGATGTTTTTCCTCCATAAATTTAGGTAACACCTTTCATGCTTTTGTAAAATTTTGAATTTTGGTGTTGTTGATTATCCCACATCTCTAAGAATATGATGGATTGAAAGTAATACATTTTAGCAACACATAAGGTTTTTCTATTTTCAATCATCAATTGTTGCAAAAGTAATACTTTTATATAAAATACCAAATGAAAAATATATATATTATAAGATTAATTGAGAATTAAATACCAACTAAACTTATTAAAAAGAAATTAAGAATTAAATATTTTAAAAGATTACATTATGGTTTGTTTTTTGATATCTAATCTTGATGATAAATTGATACATTACTGAGCATATGTGATCTTTTTTAAAACCAAGGGTTATGTGACCATGTAAAACATTTTTTTACTTTAGTTTTTGGAGTAATAATTATATTTTATTCAAAAATATCTCTAATAAGTGTAAAACTGTGAATATAGCTAAAAAATATGAAGGTCAATAAACAAATCGATGTATCTATAAATTATAACTTTATAAAAAGAATAGGACTTACACATGATCTGACAATCTAATATTTCAATATTTTGAAATTTTGAATTGTACTTTTGTTTTGATCATCATATATCCATGGAGAGATGATATGTTAGAGAATAGAGTTAAGTATGTAAAAAAAATTGTGCTATTGAAATGTGAAAAAAAAATACATTTCCTAAATATGTTTTTTGACACACCCTTTAATTTAAAGTACATTATATATAAAAATCATTAGTGTGTCTTTGATAAGTAAAAGGTTAATTGACTAAATATGTTTTTAAGCCAACCCTTCTACATAAAAAGAAAATATTTATCCATATAATAAGTAGAAAAATAAAAAAATCACAATAGATGTATGAGGTAGCATCGTAGAAAATGTTATTTAAGTTCAAAATTACCCAAATTTTGTTTTATTAATGATACATCTTAAGCTATTCATAACAAAATTGATTAATATAATCAATATATGCAACTTAACCACTAAATAAATAAAACTTAAAAATAATTTAATATTTGGTTAAGTATTTTAAAATAAAGGATGAAGATGTATTTTAAGATATAGCAACTATATGTTGCTATATCTCAAGTTACATCACGGGAATGACTAACCATACTTAATGCTGATAAAGAAATTGAGGATCAGAACATGATAAAAAATATAGTTTATCATGAAGTCTTTAACACCATCTCTGCAATCAAATCCAACTGAATAAATGTACAAATCTATGAAACTTATTATACATTCTTCCAATTTATATTCACATAATGCATGTCTCGCTTAAATTATTTTGTTCACTCATTATTTTCCAAAAAAAAATCATTTATTATTAGTATTAATCAATATTTTTGTTATCAGATGCAGAACATTGAAGTTAATTATAATGCAAGTTGCACATTCCAATTGTGGTATTCAGTTGGATTATGCAAAGCGGATTTAATGCCATATAGTTTCATTTTGTTACTTAAGTCTTTCAGATCGCTACTTTACACTTTCAATGTTATTCTTATGTTAGTGATCGAATATTATTCCATTTAGTAATAATCTATTAGTTAATCAAATCTAAATCAAGTATATAATCACTCAAACTGTAAGCATGTTAATTATCATTGATCTATTTAGACAATATCTTTCAATTATGCCAAAAAGAACATAATTGATAGAATGATTGATGGTAGAGTATCTATAGTCCAAAATGTATATCATATAATGAATAAAACTTATTAAATATAACCAATAAACAATATTTTATGTTATTTTTTAAACACCGCGCAACGCGCGGTGCGGGCCACTAGTTAGTTTAAAAGGAGGACTAAATTTGATACGAGTGAGAATCATAAGGACCAAAAGATTTACTCTATATAAGAATTAGCAGTTATTGACCTAAATACGCTTTTTTTTTTCTTTTTTTTTTAACTCTTTCAAAGTTATTTGGAATTTACAATATCAATAAAAAATTATGTTTTTTTTATCATTGTAGTTTATTAAAACATTGTGATTTTTCATCCCTATAGTTTTTAACTTATTTGTAACTTATAGTTTATAATTAATTATTATTCCAATCCTTGTGGGTTACAATTTTTTTTTACTGTTTTAATCCCTCTTACTTAAAGATGTGTGAATGAATCTGAGAACAAAAATAACAATAAAGATATAAATCATAGTAATTCTTAAACCACAAGATTGAAAATCATAATTTACTTGAAAATAAAGAAATAATATAAAAGCAAACACAAAGATTTCATGTGCTAAAACTAGGCAAATAACCAACCTGTGTTACATCCCCACCAACTTCACATGTTTTGATATCATCTTCCATGTTATCCATGTTTGTTTGCTTGAAAACTCAACCCTCCTAATAATATTTGCAAAAGATTTTATTGGTCCTAACCTCCAACCATCCCCACCAACCCTACTTAAAAGTTAGAAGTACATCAAAAATAAATTTATAAAAACAATTTTTAAAAATGTAGTTAATATAATTTTTTAATAAAATATTAAAAATTATTATATAAACTTATTCTAACATTATTAGATAATAATTTATATTTAGCCTTACAAACTTAAGTAGCATATATTATGCTATTATTAAGAACATTTCCAACGCCTATGCTATAATTTTTTTATAATACAACATAAAAAATAAAATCTCTAAAAGATTCTACATTCATCTTCAAATAGCCACTCTATTTTAACATTAATTACATAGACATCCCAGTCTACCCGAATTCGATTTCAAGGAGAGTCAATTTGTGGGTATCATAGACTGGGCTCCCCCTTCCAGCCCAGTCAAAGACTGTGGTTGGACCGGGACATCGATGAATTAGTGGATTGTCAGTAGATATTCGATACCGTCAAGGAGGCATACGTATATGTATGTGTTCGTGGTAGCCGTTTGTTGGTTCGATGCTGCTATGCCTTTCAAAAAAATTATAATTAGGCCATCCGCAGCCGTGCAGGTGATACCACCTGCACAGGCTGCCACCTCAGCGCCACATCAGCTTCACCATTATCTTACCACTACCTTACCATTTCATCCACAGCCGTACAGGTCATACACCTGTATTTTTTAATTAATAAAATAAATGTATATATATATGCTCTGTATGTATATATATGTGTGTGTGTTTAGGATTTGTTGGACCTGTGAGTACTCACCGTTGGGTGAGCTTGCAGCCCCCTTGCAGGTCACCATCGGCGGTGTTACCGCCTGCAAGGGGGACGGTGCAGGTGAGATACAGGAGGGCTGCGGATGGCCTTAGGAAAAAGTTCATACATTTATATTTCATTATAATATATAACAAATAGCAGGAAGAATGAACAGTAATTTTTAATAAAATACAGCTTTGGTCCTTGTGGTTTGTTTAGTATTAATAGTTCTCAACAAAATTTTCAAATTTAACCCCTAAACTTATAATAATTATTTATTTTATACCTTTTAGTTTATATATTTAATTTTACGTTTTAGTCATATATCGTATATTGGCTGAAATATGTTATAAAAATACGTTTTAATTTTGAGAACTTACGCCATTATTATCGTATCGTCGATGCGTTCGAAATGAGCCCAATATTGAATGTATTTTAACATGATTATTTTATTATATACTATATATAGTACGATTATGCATTTAAAAATATTACATTTTAGTCCTTAAACTTATAACAATTATTCATTTTATACCTTTTAGTTTTCTATATTTCATTTTACATTTTAGTCATGTATCGTATGTTGGCTGAAATATGTTAAAACAGTACGTTTTAATTTTAACAAATTACGCCATTAACGCAGAAAGAATGAACGGTAGTTTTAGTAAAGTACAACTTTGGTCCTTGTGGTTTGTTTATTATTATGTTTTTCGTCTATGATATTAAAAATTGTTTTTTCATCCCTGTAATTTTTGTTTTCATTTCATTTTCATCACTTTATTTAACTTTGTTGAATTAAGTGGTTTACTTATTTAAAAATTGTTTGATTAAATTACATAGTTTTTACTAATAGTAGATCATCTTTATATTTTTTACTGTTTACTTTATTTATTTATTTTATAAAGATATTTTCTTTTATTGGTTAATTATAAACTATTATAACTTTAATCAAAAAAATAATTAAACTGTTGATAAGTACATAATATTTTTTTTTAAAGATTTAAAATCTCTTAAAATTAGTATTTTCTATTTCTTAATTTATTAAATCTTTTTATTTATTTTATTAACACTTTCATATACAAAAATATGTACAAACTTTATGTTTCATATAAATCCATATTACTACTTATGATAAAATTTATAATAGTTTCTAACCCGGTGTGAAGCTCCGGCTCTTAATAACTAGTTAGTACTATTTCAGTATTTCTTTGATTTTCGTTCGATTTTTCTCGCCCAATTTTATAGGGATTTGGAAAATAATATTGGGCCAAAAATCCAAATAACTCGCCATTTTCTCTCCTCTTATTGCATCATCCGCCATGGAAGAATGCAATGAATAGAAGCAAGATTTCTGATTCATTTTATTTAATAAGTCTCCTCCAACTTCCAACCATTTCCACCAAACCCTACTTAACTCTTTTATCACAAATATTTATAACATATTTATTATATATAACTCTCATCATCTACAAAAACCCATCTTCTAGATCCAATCTTTTTCCCCCAAAAATCCACAAACCAAAAAGAAAGAACAAAAAAAAAATGGTGTCACTCCCTTTCTTGGAAACCCTAAATCACCAGCCTTTATGGCTCAATTTCCTCTTTCTTTTGGGTTCTTTATCATTTCTCAAGGCTTCAACTTCAATCCTCAAATGGGTTTACATCAATTTCTTTAGACCCTCAAAGGATCTCAAGAAATATGGATCATGGGCACTTGTTACAGGCTCAACAGATGGCATTGGTAAAGCTTTCTCTTTTGAATTGGCTAAAAAGGGTCTTAATTTGATCTTGGTGGGTAGAAACCCTAGTAAGTTGGAGGATGTTTCATCTGAGATTAAGTCCAAATTTGGGAAAACCCAAATCAAGAAAGTGGTTTTTGACCTTTCTGGTGATTTATCAGAGGGTGTCAAGAGGATTAGTGAGGCAATTGAAGGGTTGGATGTGGGAATTTTGATTAATAATGCTGGGGTTTCATACCCTTATGCTAGGTTTTTTCATGAGGTTGATGATCAACTTTTGAGTAGTTTGATTAAGGTTAATGTTGAAGGGACTACTAGAGTGACACAAGCTGTTTTGCCTCAAATGGTGAAGAGGAAAAGAGGTGCAATTGTGAACATTGGATCTGGGGCTGCCATTGTTATCCCATCTGATCCTTTGTATGCTGTTTATGCCGCTACTAAAGCGTAAGTTTTTCGATAAAATTTTGGGTTTTATAGCATGTTTTGTTTGCAATTATGGATCTTGATTGGTGGTGATTGATGGTGTTCTTGATTTGTTGGGTGTTATATCGATTAGTTTTCTATTAAAGATTTGGTTTTTATGAATCTTGATTAGTGGTGATTGATGCTTTTCTTGATTTGTTGGGTATATTGATTAGTTTTTGATTAAAAAATTGGTTTTTATAACTGGGTTTGTTTGCAATTATGAATCTTGATTAGTGCTAATTGATGTTTTCTTGATTTGTTGGGTATATTGATTAAAAAGAATTGGTTTTTATAGATGGGTTTGTTTGCAATTATGAATCTTGATTAGTGCTAATTGATGTTTTTGTTGATTTGTTGTGTATATTGACTAGTTTTTGATAAAAAGAAAATTGGTTTTTATAGCTGGATTTGTTTCCCAATTTTGAATCTTGACTAGAGCTAAATAATTGATGATGTTTCTGATTTGTTGGGTATGTCGACTAGTTTTCGATTAAAGATTTGTTTTTTTTTTTTGTAAATCTTGATTAGTGCTAATAGATGTTCTTTATTTGTTGGGTGTATCGATTAGCTTTTTATAAAGATTTTGTTTTTTTATAGCAGGGTTTGTTTGCAATTATGGATCTTGATTAGTGCTAATTGATGGTGTTCTTGATTTGTTGGGTACATCGACTAGTTTTCGATAAACATTTTGTTTTTTATAGGAGGGTTTTTTTTGCAACAATGGATTTTGATTGGTGCTAATTGATGCTTTTCTTGATTTGTTGGGTATATCAACTACTTTTCGATAAATATTTTGTTTTTATAGCAGGAATTATTTGCAATTATGAAGCTTGATTAGTGCTAAAGCCTAAATATTCTTTATTTCTTGGGTATATGGACTAGTTTTCAATAAAGGTTTTGTTTTTTATAGTTGGGTTTGTTTGCAATTATGGATCTTGATTAATGCTAATTGATGATGCTCTTGATTAGTTTCCGATAAAGATTTTGGTTATTATAGCTGTGTTTGTTTGCAACTATGGATCTTGATCAGTGCTAGTTGATGTTGTTCTTAATTTTTTGGGTATATCGACTTAATTTCGATAAAGATTTGGTTTGTTTGCAATTATGGATCTTGATTAGTGCTAATTGATGTGGTTCTTCATTTTTTGGGTATCAACTAGTTTTTCGATAAAGATTTGTTTTTTAGAGCATGGTTTATTTGCAATTATGTATCTTGATTAGTGCTGATTGATTTTGTTGTTTATTTGTGTAGGTATGTTGATCAGTTTTCGCGGTGTCTTTATGTTGAATACAAGAATAGTGGCATTGATGTGCAGTGTCAGGTAAATTGTTGCTTGTTTTTGCTTCATAGAATTTGAATCTTTGAGCTGTTTTTAGAAGTTTATGTGCTTGTTAGCTTCATACAATTTGAATTCTTGAGCTCAATTGTGTTTGATCTAGATTGTGTTAAAATCTTTAATCACACACCCAATAGTAGTTATGGGAAACCAATAAGGGAAATTGTCCAAAATAGCCTTTTGGACTCCCTTATGTTTTATAGCCGCTTTTTTACTCAATTGGCCAAAATAACCAAGATTTTGCAAGTAACACTTTAGCAAGTTGAGTATGTAACATTTTAGCAAGTTGTGTAAGTAACACTTCTATTTCAACATTTCATAAGTAGCACTTTAGCAACTTGCAAGATTGCTACTTCACGATTGTTATATTCATAACAAGTGGATTTTGTAACTTGAGCTGCTAAAGTGCTACTTGCAAAATCTTGGCTATTTCGGTCAATTATGTAGAAAACCGAATAGGGTTTCACATATTTTCCACTCTATCCATAAGAATCTCTTAAACTATTATATGCCCTGGGGCTGGTTGAAATTAGAATGCCAAATATCGTGATTATTCACATGGGTTCACATATGCAGCTTCAAATGATTTTTTTATACAATTCACATGTGAATCTTTCCTTATTCTCTTGATACTTTCTCACTGACATTTATCCATTCTTACATGAACTTCCCAATATATCTTGCATTCTGTTTCCGACATTACATTAAAGATTATTCATATGAGTTCACATATGCATCTTCAAATGTTTTTAAACAATTCACATATGAATCTTCCCTTTAACTTTCACTTCTTACTTTCTGATGATCTTTAACCATATTTATTCCTTGTCATGTTACATGATTCCGTAAATTCCTAACTTTAAATGAACTTTCTTAAAACCGTTTGATAGGTGCCGTTATACGTAGCAACAAAGATGGCATCGATCAAGAGATCTTCGTTCTTTGTACCATCGGCTAGCGGATATGCAAAGGCGGGGTTGAGGTCGTTAGGCCACGAACCTCGTTGCACGCCTTATTGGCCGCATTCTGCCATCTGGGCTTTGCTTAACTTGTTACCCGAGGCTGCCATCGATGCTTGGCGTTTCAACTTCTGCCTCAAGATCCGAAAGAGGGGACAACTTAAAGATTCTAGGAAGGCAGAGTGAAAAAGATGATGAAGAAGAAGAAGATATTTATGAAATTTTAGCAATTTCATTTGTGCATTTTCTAGCATGTAGTATGATGATGATGATGATGTGATTGTATTTTCGGACGTTTTCGATGATCGAGTTATGTTTATTCTTCGACGTATATTAGATTTCGTGTTTTTCTTTTTCCAAGTGTTGTTCATCGATTCGAAATTGCAATTGATAAAGAGGTTGGAGTTTGATATCGGCTAAACCTGGACTTATTTTCTTCGATATAGAAATGCAGATGATTAAGGGACTGTTTGGTTGGTTTTCTATTAAGTTTTGTATGGATAAAGTTGTCTGTGTTAATTGATTTGTCTTGTATAGATTGCGAAAGATTTTTGTTTGAAAGAGTTTTTTTATAGATGCAAGGGGTGTTTTTTTTTTTTTTAATTTAGATAGATGTGTGCAGGGAAAAAAAACTTAGCTTTGTGCATAACTTACTGAATAAGTCACTTTTTGTATCTCATTAAGCCGGTACAAAACACTTGTGTATAATGACCAAATAAGTTGTGAGTCAAATTGATCTCATTAAGTTAATAACAAACAAGCTCTAAGAACGGGAACTTGGAAATACAGGAGGAAGGATATCCTTTACATTGCGTTTAGAGCATCTCCAACAACTATGTTTTACTTTTTTAAGGATTAAATGCTAAAATCTCTTAAAGAATTACACTAAATTTCAACTACAACTTTATTTTAACAATTTTTAACATTAACCATATTATAAAAGTATTCAATATTTTAAATAAAATATTTTCAACATCGGTGTGAAGTATTAAATAATAATTTTTCTCTCTATTAGAGGGTTTTACCATCATCCGTCATTTTTTCTCCATTTTAATATACAATATAACATATTTTGAAACAAAAAATTACTAAATTTCATATTTTCTATATTTTAGTATAGTTGTTGAAGATGATTTCGGTACTGGGATAACATAGTTACATAGGAGTAGGACAATTGTTGAATCATGAATGCTTGATCCGACATTAAATTAAATATATTTTTCTATTGTACCAAAATATGTGGAACAAAAATCAAAAAAAGATTAATAAGCTACTACCAAAAAAATTGTTTACTTACCTCATTTTTCTGAACTAAATCACGTCTCTTTACATTTCTTGATGTCCGATCTAAATCTGCGTACCAAATATATTTTTACCGTTGAGATATTTCGTTTTAGAACCATTAAAAAATTAAAATAAAACTACAAAAAGTTCACGACCGTTGGATCCCTTTCCTTTTTCTAAAAACCACCTCCGTATCCAACCCGAACCCGTCCACTTTCCTAGAATAAACAAAATCCGACCCGTTAAACAACTCCAATAACGGCTTTACACTCCGCAAATCATTAGCCGAGTACTTATCCGACCGTCTAGATACCGCCACGTGTAACACACATATCCCACCACCCTTCAACGTCCGTTGGATCTCTCCAACAAACTTAATCGGGTACAACGCATGGTCAAACACGTTCGAGAACTCAAAGTCAAAAGTCTCATCATCGAACGGCTGAGAATGAAAGTCGCCCCGGACCACAAGCGGCGGGTACGGTACCAAATCCAACCCGACCGAATCCCAAACTCCGATCCGTTTCAAGGCCTCCACCTCCTGCCCGACCCGGGCCCCGACACAGAGCGATTTCGATGAATTTTTTAAAAGATTTTTTTCTTTTAGATCCAAGAAAAATTGGGCGAAGACCTGGATCTTGCGGTCCCAATCTCGAGTGGTCCATATTTTTCGGAGGTCCGGATTGGTGGTTTTGTGGAGTTGGTGGTGGATGTAATTCTCGTAGGACGTGTATCCGGGTCGGATCTTGAGGTCGGACCCGGTGTATTCAGAGATGGGTTTTTTGGGGAAGTGTGTGGATTTTAGAGAGAGAAAGATGAGGGAAGATAGAGAGAGGAGGAGGAGAAGAGAGAGTAGGAAGCATCTAGAAACTACTAATCTTGATTGAGTAATTGGTGGATCTTTCATCTCTTCTCTTCTCTTCTCTCTCTAGAAGTTTTTTTTGATCACTATGTGATTCTTAGTTTTTGTGAAAGGGAATCATTTGACATATTAAGCTCTTCTATCTCTATGTGTATATGTGTATGTGTTTGTAAATATATGGGACTAAAATTGTGTTTTTATGTGTAAAGTTTGAAACTTTATTATCTCTCTCTCTACATGGTTGGAATGTATGGAGGACTTGGTAGTTTGTGAATGACA
The DNA here is from genome assembly GCA_030169165.1 of Centaurea solstitialis. Classification (NCBI taxonomy): domain Eukaryota; kingdom Viridiplantae; phylum Streptophyta; class Magnoliopsida; order Asterales; family Asteraceae; genus Centaurea; species Centaurea solstitialis. The sequence goes on along the minus strand of CM058041.1, from coordinate 106,945,097 downwards.
AGTGTGTGTGTTTTATAGAGAGAAAGAGAAGGGGAGAAAGTTGAGATCACATAACTAACTAGTGGACACATGGCTCATATATACACATTCATACTATATATAGTATGTGTATAAGTAGAGTGAGATCCATGGATTATGGTATATTTGAGAAATGTTTGCATGGTTGCATGGTTGCATGTATATGGGTACAGAGGAAAGTTATTATACAACCCAGTAAAAGGTTACAATCCGTACAACCTTCATCTAAACCATTTATTTTAATCCGTTCACTATGATTGATTATTCGATTCATCTATGATTAGTAATTTCATGCAATAATCTAACCTATAATGCATGGTATTTTCATTAAATGCCTATTATAACATGGGATGCACACTAGTTCATGAATGTTTAATGGAAGTATCACTTTCATGCAATTCATCGCATAAATCATTATGTGCATTGACATTTGTTGTTGAAATTCGATGAAATCATGTAAGTACATCTAGAGAACCGATGAGAATCTATATAAATGGGCTAAATAATTGATTTAGATGAAGGTTGTACGGGTTATAACCTTTTAATTAAGGGGTTGTATAATAACCGTGGCCTATGGGTATATATATATATATATATATACATAATAATATGTGTGCATATACATATACAAGAAAGAAAATGTGGTTTTAATCGAAATGAAACCTTAATTTCTCCGAACACCCTGGAAAAGAAGAGAAGGAATATGTTGAGGAATACAAAGTGTTGGCCTGCTTTAATATATAAATTAAAATATAAAGTTTTTTTTTTTTTGAAAGTGTCTTGCCATTATGTGGAGACTAATTCAGGTAAACTATAGATGTAAGATCATCAATTCTGGTAAAATAAGTAGCCAAAACTCGATGACCTTTATCGGGCAGATGAGATAAACTCAGTGGCCACCACACCCTTTTAGTCTCAACCACTACATCACAACCCTTGTGGTTTTTTTTTTTTTTTTTTTTTTTTTTTTTTTTTTTTTTTTTTTTTTTTTTTTATCTCCATCCAAACTAGTACTCTGATGTCTATTTTTTTTTTATCATGTCCTACCAAATACTGAACAACTGTCATGTCCTAGTTCTGTCCTGTTAGCATACCGAGCGGCGAGCGGCGCGAACACACCCTTATCGAACAAACCACGTTATCTAGAATAGGCTTCAAATACCATAATAAATGTGAGCAAGCAAGCAGGCTGGACTGGACTGGTTTTGGATCCATAAATGGTTTAGTTTGGGCTGGACTAGTCGTTCATCACATGCCTAAGAATTAAGATATTTGAGTTTTATCGTTATAACTAGTTAATAGGGAAAAATAATTAAGTATAAAACCCCTCAAAAAACCATTATAAATAAACCATCTCAAAAAATAATTAATATAAAAAAAATTGGTTAAAATAGGATTTCAAAACCAACAAAATCATATATGATTTTACATTAACTCAAAAAGAAGTCATGCAAGCGACTCTGAATGCAACTTGCAAAGTAGCGTGAATCATATGATTTTGTTTTTTTAGAAGGGTGTTTGGGCCAAAGCCCGACTAATCCCAGATAATTTTGGGGGCTAAACATGGCCCCGCTTAAATGTCCTCAGGCATGTGCACGGGAAGTCTTGAACTCGGTTAAGGCGCTATGAACCCCTCGAACGATAAACAAATCCGCCACAACACTGAAAGACCATATATGATTTTGTTGGTTCTTATATACTTTTAAATAGATATTGTTTTTGTTTAATTATACCTATATATGTACACACACAAATAGGGTCAGGGACAAGCAGGTCCAATAAAAAACTTTCTAGCCCTTCAAATGCAAACCATCCTAATTGTGCAAACTAATGAAACCATCCAAACCTTTGATTTCATTAGTTCATTTAATGAAATTGTTTAATTAGAAGATATTTTTCCATATAATTCTTTTATTGATGAAAATTCATATTTTGTGTTTTATGCACTGATGAAATTGTTTCATCTATTTTCTCATTCTGATAAAAAAATTTCATGTATTTTTTAATTTTAACGAAATTTTTTAAATTTTAACATGAAAACAAAAATATATGAAATATTTCCATCAAAAAAAAATATATGAAACAATTTCATTAAAATAAATAATTTTATGAAATAATGTAATTAATTCAACCAATAAAGTTAACTATTTATATTGTATAAAACAAATTAAAATCATATTGTAGTCTATGAATACATAAAAATCTCCATTTTTTAGCGTATTCGTGGACTTTGGTTAGCCCATAGTTCATGTTACCTACACATATATAAGCAAAGAATACAACGTAGCTAATAAGGGATTGTTTTTTTAAAACATTAGATAAAAGCTAGCTAGGTGGTTAAATTAACTATTATATTAATTAATAATAAAAATATTCATTGTTGGTGTTGCCAACCAATGAAGTTGCTTCTTCAATATCCAAAACAGTGCACATTAATCTTGACTTTTTGTATCAACATATTCATGAAGCATGTGAAATCAAAGCTTTAAGCTTAACCCATCCATCTTTATATAAGTTGAGAATTGATATATTTCATTGTAGGTATTATTGAGAGTGTGTTATGTGTCCTATTTGGTTTATATCTAGTCTGAATAATATAAGGTTATTTAAATTTAATATTATGCATTATTCAAGGTAAATAATACAAAATTCTGATTGGATAATACAACATTCGGTATTATCCGGTCTGAATATCAGGATTCGATTCCCACATGTGACATTTTTGAGATATTCAGACTTTGGATCTGGTCCTTCGGGGCCGGGTTCGGAGCCGGTATGGGAGGATCCAGTCTATGAGATCTACTTCCCTGTTGGTCGGGTTCAGCTATATGTTGGGCCGGATCACAGCGAATTAGTGAGATTGCCCAATTAAAAACCCGATACCGCTGGAATGTTTGTGTTAACTTATCGTTAAAAAAAATATTTAGTCTAAATAATGTGTAATATTTAGTGTTTATGCATTTTAGTTGCATATGTAAAATGTTTAAAATTGTTTGTTCACACACAAAACAACATTACATTTTCGTATATGTTGTTTCATAAATGAAACAACATATAAATATTAATTCTGTAAATTTACTTAGTGTGTATATAATTATACATCTACATAGATCAACAAACTTCATCATTCTTTTTCTAAATCCGTTAATTGTTCTATGTTAAATTGGTAATAATGAGTAACGACTTTTTATAAGTAGAAATAATTAAGGTGATTAATTATTCTTACAATTACAATTATTATTATTTTTTTGACAAATTTAAAACATAACAACTACCATAAAAAAATTAAATACTGTTGTGAGCATCTTTATTGAGAGTAATCCAAACCTATAATTTTGTCTTATAAAACTACATAGTAGTCAAAATGAGATTATCATGGTAAAAAATTAATTTGCACTTTAAATAAATGTATCAAAAGTTTTATAATTTCGATTAATTTAAATTTAAAACTAATTATTGTAAAACCATTTTTTTAACAACAGCTTAATTAGTTGTTAGTAAACATCTTAATTAGATTTAATTAGTTGTTAGTAAACGTCTTAACTAGATTAGATACGCCTCTGCCCAGATTCGAACCTAAGACTTTTACTCCAAGAAGGTAACTCTTCTACGAAGTAAGCCAGCCCCAGATGGCAATTAATGTAAAACCATTAAAGTATAAATAGACTAAAAAATATGGTACATAATTTGTCTTCTAAAAAGATAACAAAAGAAAAAATGGGATGTGTTAGCGTCTACGTCAAGTTCCCTGGAGCATCTTAACTAACAAATAAATGGATTTTTTGGATCATGGATAATTATTTACTTTTAAGCACCAACAAAAAAGTCTTATATCATTTCATACCATTAAATTCAAAGTATTACTTTTACTACCCTTGAGTTTTTGGTCTACGAACGATTTACAGAGAAACATGTGAAATAGTGAAAGGGTTCTCCATATCAGTGGGGAATGCAAGAATTTGGTCACCATAGGCCGATGATTTAGTGAAAACTATAAGGGTTATGATTCATTAACGAATCCTATTATGTACTAGTTTTGATGGGATGGATTTATTTTAGTTTCGAAAGACTTGTTTTGGGTGTTTTAGAAATCGTAGCATTGTGGTAATTGGTTGAATCTTCTTGTACTGCTGGAATTGAAAATAGCATAACCGTGCGGTTTGAAACTTTTGTATTTGATGGTTTCATTGACCAAAAACTACTGCATTATAATGGTTTATAAAAATGTTGAGATCTATAAGTGGGCCGAAATATAATATTAAAAGTGAAGTGACTTCACATTCTGACTTTGTGACTTCTAAATTATGAATTTATATTTCTTTGCTTCTTCATCTATCCCTCAGCCAACCCTTGTTTGTTGCAATAGTATATGATTATTGTCGAGACTAACCACCATCATCAACAACAATTGCTCCATCATTTGTATCTAACTACGCGTTCTTCATTCTGTCCACTGAGTTGAGCAACCTTGATTTTAGATGTTAAGTTCTATCAAACTATATACTAAAGATGCTCTACAATTTTCAAATCTTTAATTATATATTTCACAGTTTAAAGACGTAACAAATCCAAACTACGTATACTAGTCAAACTAAACAACCTTTTATGGTTTGGTTAAACCAGTTTGGTCGTCTCATGCCAAACGACACAATTCGTTTTTTTAAAATTATACTTGTGGAACAAATTGTTAAAAAACGGTGTAAAACATTCAATCCTGATCAAAATGCAATCACCCTAGTCTTTGTTGGTCAAGTTTTTTAACCTGGCGACGTGTTTCTTGATGGTTAGTTCTTTATAATCTCGTGCTAACAATTGAGGATGTGACATACACGTAAAACAAACGGCGGAGCTAGAAGTTTGGCATATGTCAGATTATCATGGTTTAAGAAAAACAACGAAGGGTGTAATTGTAAACTGACAAGAAGTTAAAGGGTTGTGATAGAAAATATTAATTCCAATAATTGTGGAATAAAATAATACAAAAATGGAATATTTTGACTTTTGTCCATGTATTGGTTTGGTTGCTTAAATTACTATTGAAAGACACATGAATACGTTAATCCATTTCTATTTGGTTAGCTTATTTACATATAATACTTGCATTTGAATTAACGGAAAAAAAAATTTATAAAATGATTATTTAGGGAAAACCGTTTTTATTCTTTGTCAAATGAGAAATAAAATTTTGTTATATCAAATTCATTTGTAACATCTTTATTGAACCAATTAAATGATGATAAATAAAATTTTAATATACTTTAATTTATATTATTCGGTTCAATTTCTTTTTGATAACGAGTATTGATCTGATTGATAGATATGAATAATATATAAAATTTTAGATTAAATGAGTTTTATCCTTGATAGAGAGAGTTACAAGTAATAGATAAATTATAAAAGGATTATGTTCTCATCAAAAATAGAATTTATCCTATCTTTTTAAAATTTTTTATCTTTTTAAAAATATAAAAAAATTAGTTACAAAACTTAATAAAATAACACATGTCAAATTGTGTAAAAGAAATTGATTTAAAAAAGGTAATATTGGTTTATCAGTAAACCTATACCTATTAATTTAGAAAGAGTTTTTCTTTGCAAAACATCTAATAGTCACCATCAAGATCAAGATTAGCAAGATAAGTAAGAGTATAGATTTATGGCATGTTTGTTAACAACTTAATGAGTTTAATGATGCTTATACATTATTGTTTGCAATGACTTAATGATATAAAAAATGGCTTATTCAGTAAGCTTTATGTAGAAATAATCATTCTATTTATGAGAAAACCATCACGAACAAGAACCCTTTCAATACATGACTTAACGAAAAATCAACCAAACGACCCTATAATGTGGTAGTGCCACTATACAAGAACAAAGGCAACACACATTAGTGTTCGTCTTACCCTTTCGCTCACAATTTCTACGAGCCTATGTTATTCATTGAAACATGTATCTTACCCTTTCGTGTAGAGAACATGATCACAACCCTTTTATATCCTACTTTCGAGTCAGATATAACATGTTATTCTATGAGATTACAGAAAGAGGGTTTCGGCTTGTTTGGAGCGGTTGTCTATATGGCGCTTTGGTTTGTTCGGCCATTTCGAGATGGGACTATGTCCTGTCCCTTCCCCCCCCCCCCCCCCCCTCTCAACACACACACACACACCCACACCCACCACCACCACCACAAACTGAAAAGGCTATGTTGTGGGATAATGTCGTTACTCAATCTTTTTTGTGGATTACTAATTGAAGTTGTAAGGTCAAGATTAACTGGGTAGGTTGGTTATAAAGCCCATTGGTCGTTTGTTCTATTTTGTAATGTTTTCTTTCTAGCTCCTTGCTAGTTTTATAAAGTGAATGGCGTGAAGAATTATCCAAAAAAAGAAGTTTTTTTTTTTTTTGCCAAAATGTTTGTTGAAACTAATCCAGACTTCAACTTATTTATCTTTGAAGGACATTAATAATAAAAAGAATGATCGTGAAAGTGATGATAACAGTCTTGTCACAAGTGTGTCTTCAAAACATGTGCTTTTAGCAAGTCACGGGTCACCTAAAGAAACCACTTGCTACAATATGAGAAAAATATTTCAAAAGTTATATATGCTCTACAAAAAGATAAAGACCAGGTTCATCATATTAATTTAGGTGAATATAGAAACTATTACTGTATGATATTAGCGATTGATCGAAAGATCTTGGTATCTATTTTTTAGGGTAATGGTATTGGGTAGGCTAAATACACACTGCTTATTAATTTCATCCTCGTACGCATTAAATCAGAACTTGTTTTTTTTACATTTTTAATATATGAGTTGACCCAATTTTGATATAAAAGATGTTGCATATCATTAAGTCAAGCTGTACATTGAAATGTAAAAGATATATATTTTTTATACTTTAACTCGCTTTCCAAAATATCAACAAGTATATTTATATAATATTTACAATTTATTGTTACATGCATACAACTTATTAATATTTCTTTATAAACTAACTATAATAAACTGGTAAAAGCATGAAAATATACTAATACAACAATATTATCCCGGTAACTAATCAACTCACATCAACTTGTAAGCATGTTTAGATATAATGTAAACGTTGAACCATATTAATACGATAAAATAATAATTAATATAATACTCTTTTGCACTTTAAAATTAGGGTGTACAAAAATCGAACGGTATGAAATTTGAATCCCAACCGAGAGAAAGGTGTTTGTGCAAAACTGAATATCTTGAAATCCAAAATTTTGAAAGATGACTTTTTGGGAGATATTTGGGCTCGGATTGGGTTTATTTTTTGTCACCTAATTCATCCAAAAATACATATATTTTTTAAATATTTTTATATGTCTAATTATCTTTTGAAAATTCGTAACTCGAATATATATATCATAATAACTATACATGGTCTAACAGTGTTGTGGTGGAGTGGATAAGGCTTGGAGGGTTCATAGTGCCTAACCCAGGTTCGAATCCCTCCATGCGCAACATGTGGACATTAACAAATGGACATGCTTTAGCCCTGATCTTGCCGGAGAGTAGTCGGGCCATAGGCTCGGACACCATTCCAACCCCCCTCCCCCCAACCCGTAACAATCCAAACCCAAAAAGTAGAGCTTTGTTTCCATGTTTGAAACCTAATCGGGTTTTTGAGTTTGGGTTTGGATTTTGAATTGTTACGAATTTGGATGTAGTTATTTGTCCGAAACCTTATCGGCCTTTTGGTTTACCTACCCAAACTATCCAATATACACCCCTATTTAAAACCACACAAATCCTTAAAAATAAATCAAGAAAGACGAAAACACAATGTAAGGGAAATTAATCATGTTAGCTATTTTTAAAATTCGTTTGATCTCTTAGAAGCAATCTTCCAACCTTACCAAAATAGCCATTGTGATCAAACTCGCAAAAATTAGTTCGCAGTTCTAAAAAACTAAAAATATTTTTAATCTCGACCCTTAAAATTCATATTTTTTGATCCAAGTCTATAAAAAAATTACATTTTCTATCCAAAGCATATGTACTTTGATGGATGTGATGACTATTTTAATAAAGTTATGAAAAAATTAATTAAACGATCAAACATATAATAAAAATAATTAATATAATTAACTTCCCTAAATATAATACATCATATTAATTAAGGGTATTGCTATCTATACTTCTTCTATCCTTTCACCACTCATGCAAATCCATATCCTCCTACTATGGATCCCACCTATACACTCACTTACTCACAGAGTCACGTACACCCTATCTATACCTAATATAAAAAGAGGATTGCTATTTCCATTCCTACGAATGTTAAAAACGGGGTTTTTATACATTAAGAATGTAAAATGTAGACTATAATATTGATATATGTGAGAAATAGACTGTGATATTGATATGTATAAGAAGAGTATGGATAAAATTAAGCTCCTCTATGAAAAGGATGAAGAGGATAGGGATAAAAACTCCTTACTCAAATATACTTATACCCTCTATATAAATACATAAACATATGACCAAAAAAACTTATAAAAAAGCAAAGTACATTATTATATTTACACAAAGGAGAAAAAGGTGATGATCTTGAATCATCTATTGATCAAGAGACACATCATCAATCTTTCTCAGAAGAAACGTATTCAATAAAAACCCCCAATTTTGGATTTTGACCCGTCCATTTATCGCAACCCATTTTCAAGATTTACAACAATAACAACAACACACAAACCCAACCCAACTCAACCTCCCCTCCTCATTTATCTCATCTTCCTTCCCTTTTTTTTTCTTCTTATATTCTAAATTCACTCACTTTCTCTCTCTATCTTTTCTCTCTAAATTCTTCCAATTTCACAATACCCAACAAACAAGAACCATCTGCTAACCCTTTTCTTTAATCATCATCCATCTAACTTCTACCCATATAAAACCAACACCCATAAATCATAAAAAAAAGAAAGAAAGAATTCAATCTAATTGGTTTTGATCGGATAAAGATTCTGTTTTTAATCGGTGGGTTTGGTTCTTGATGATGTTTCTTGGATTTTGAGGGATCTTGCTTTCTTGATTACATGTAATTCTTTTTGTTTCTTGATCTATGATCATCATGAATGTACAATACCCAATTCAAAAAGCATGAGTTTTTTTTTTTGTTTTTTTATGAATTTTTACTTGATGGGTTTTGTTTGTTTTTGTGTTTTTAGTGATGGGTTATGGTTCTTTACTTTGATTATCTAATGATCCATGAGAATATGTTTGTGGTTTTGATCAAGATTCTTTGTTGATTTTGGTTTAATTCTGGCAAGAATCCAACCATTCTGTTGGTGTTTGATGCTTTGATTGAAAGTTTTCTTTTTTAGATATGGTGGAATATCCTTTCTTCAAGCAATAGTAAATAGTAATTTTCTTTATGGGTTTTGTTCATCTTTGGCTAACTTTTCTTGAAATCTTGTTCCACTAATGTATGATCAATGCAAATTGTTTGGCCTTTGAACCATTTGATCAATTTTTATCACAATTTCTGCACTTGGGGTTGTAATGGATGTATATAAAGATTCCAAATTTGATTGTCTTCATGATGATCTTGATGTCTTTTGTAGATTTTGTGACTTGGGTTTGTAACGGATGTTTCAAGATTCCAATTTGGTTATTTTCTGATGATGATCTTGATGTTTTTGTAGATTTTGTGACTTAGGTGTGTAATGGGTGTCTATCAAGATTCCAATTTGATGGTATTTTCATGTTGATCTTGGTGTTTTTGTAGATTTTGTGAGTTGGGTATGTAATGTATGTATTTTCACTTTGATGAATTTTGATAACAATCTTGATATTGTTGTACTTTTTCTGAGTTGGGTATGTTATGAATGTCTATCAAGATTCCAAATTTGATGCATTATGATGATAATCTTGGAATTTTTTCTGTGTAGATTTTCTGAGTTGGGTATGTTATGAATGTATATCAAGATTCCAAATTTGATGCATTATGATGATAATCTTGATGTTTTTGTACATTTTATGAGTTGGTATGTTATGAATGTCTATCAAGATTCCAAATTTGATGCATTATGATAATCTTGATGTTTTTGTAGATTTTCTGAGTTGGGTATGTTATGAATGTATATCAAGATTCCAAATTTGATGCATTATGATGATAATCTTGATTTTTTTGTAGATTTTGTGAGTTGGGTATGTTATAAATGTATATCAAGATGCCAAATTTGATGCATTATGATGATAATCTTGATATTTGGGTACATTTTCTGAGTTGGGTTTGTTGTGAATGCATATCAAGATTCCAATTTCATTATGTTCTAATGAAAATCTTGATGTTTTTGTAGATTTTACCACTTGGGGTTTTGTAACCAACCACTAATTCAAGGTATGTCATTGTTTTTTTTACCAATTTAAGTCAATAAATCAACACTAAAAATGTGGCCTTTTTTAACCAAGAAAATCAAGAAATGGTAATGTGTTTGATTTGTTAACATTATCTTTATGTGGTTTCTAGCAGTTAAATCTTCTCATCTTGATTAAAATTTGGGCACTGCAGACTTGAGCAGTGCCCATGGATGCACCACAAGTGGAACACCAAGTCTTCAATACCACACGGAACAACCGATCCCGACAACGATGGTCGTCACGTCCCCCAGTTCGACCACATCGTCATCGTTTCAAAGGCAAACCCGCCATTGTTTCGGAGATGCAACCCCCGGAGAATTCCCGTTATCGGCAAACCCTTCGATCGTTCTTCATGTTCTAACGGGTTGTAATCTGGACCCTCAAGATCTCGCAAAGTTAGAGGCAAGTGGAATCTTTTTCGATGTTTATTCAATGAATGTAGCTTTAACCCGACATTTTAGAATTGATGATGCGTCTGATTTGTATGTGAAAAATGGTGTGTGTTTGTTTGCAGGCCACATGTTCTTTCTTTAGGCAACCTGCCCATTTCGCCCCTGATCACGAGCTCTGTTTATCGGAGCTTGCGGCCCTCGATATGTGCCAGAAACGGGCGATCTTTAAACCGATGACGTTGGACCAACGTAACGGATTGAAAACACGATGTGGGGGTTCGTGGAAGTTGGTTTTGAGATTCTTGTTGGCCGGAGAAACGTGTTCGAGGAGGGAAAAGTCTCAGGCGATTGCCGGACCGGGGCATAGCATCGCAGTGACCTCGAAAGGGTCGGTTTACACTTTTGGGTCGAATAGTTCGGGGCAACTAGGCCACGGCACGACCGAAGAAGAGTGGCAGCCTCGCGTAATCAGGTTTATATTCGTGATTCTTGAAAAAATGGGTTGAAAGCAAGAATCAAGAAAGGATAAAGAAAATCGTTTTTTACCCGTTTTTGTTTCTTATGACTTTTAATCCGTTTTTACGTTTTCTTGATGTTTCTTTACCGGGTTTTACCTATTCTTGAATCAAGAATTGGTATAAACAGGTTGAAAACAAAGAATCAAGAAATGGGTATTTCTTGATTTAACCCGTTTTTACCCATTCTAAACCCATTCTTGAAACCCGGTTAAAAATAAGAATCAAGAATGGGTAGAAGCAGGTTAAAAACGAGAATCAAGAAATGCGTAAAAACTCGAATCAAGAAATGATTCTTGATTTTTCGAAAGCCGTAAAAACAAGAATCAAGAATGTGTAAAAACCCGTGTTCTTGAAACCTGTTTTTCTCAATTCTTGTTTTTAACCGGTTTTTACCCATTTTTGCTTCTTGTTTTTAAACTGTTTTTACCGGTTCTTGATTATTTTTAAACGGTTTTTACCCATTCTTGATTCTCAAAACTATTGGCGCAGATCTTTGCAAGGTGTACGAATCATACACGCGGCAGCCGGGGCGGGCCGAACAATGCTGATCAGCGATTGTGGGCGGGTTTACGCCTTCGGAAAGGACTCGTTTGGCGAAGCCGAGTACGGCGTTCAAGGAAGCAAACAAGTCAACGCACCTCAATTGGTCGAATCTTTAAAAGACATATTCGTGGTACAAGCCGCAATCGGCAACTTCTTCACGGCCGTTTTATCAAGAGAAGGAAGGGTGTACACGTTCTCGTGGGGAAACGAGAACAAACTCGGCCACCAAACCGACCCGACCGACCTCGAACCCCACCCATTGTTGGGCGCACTCGAGGACATACCTGTGGTACAAATCGCAGCCGGATATTGCTACCTTCTTGCGTTGGCGTGCCAACCTAGCGGCATGTGAGTTTTTCGAGAACTTTTGGTGTGATTTTTTCAAGTTAAGGGGGTGTTTGGGGATGAAAACATCACCAATTTTTGTGTTTTTAGTAGTTGGGTTGGAGATGGTCTAAGGGCATCTCCAACCCAACCACTAAAAAAGAAAATTAAAAACACTAAAAATGGTGGGACCCTTAAACACTAAAAAAATCATCACCAACCTAATACTAAAATCATATTTGATATTATAATTATAATAAACTTAATACAAATTTTAATTTAATGTAGTAAATTATTAATCTATACAAATGTAATTAGAAATGTTGAATAAAATATTTATTTATAATAATAGAAGCCTACTTTATTGGCCTTCTACAGAAAAGCATAAGTTGTTTTAAATAACAATCCCAAACACCCACTAAAAATGTGTCGAAAACAGGTCGGTTTACTCGGTCGGATGCGGGCTCGGAGGGAAGTTAGGGCACGGGACGAAAAACGACGAAAAACAGCCGAGATTGATAGAGCAATTTCGGACTTTGAACTTGCAGCCTATGGTGGTGGCGGCAGGGGCGTGGCATGCCGCCGTGGTGGGGGCGGACGGGCGGGTGTGCACGTGGGGGTGGGGCCGATACGGGTGTTTAGGGCACGGAAACGAAGATTGCGATTCGGTACCGAAAGTGGTTGAATCTTTGAGCAATGTGAAAGCCATTCATGTGGCCACAGGGGATTATACTACTTTTGTGGTTTCTAGTGATGGTGATGTTTATTCTTTCGGGTGTGGAGAATCGTCTAGTCTTGGGCATAATACCGCAGAGGCCGATGCACAGGTTTGTTTATTTTATATGTTTATATATATAGGGTTAGGTTCAAATGAAAACTCATTTTTCATTTCGAAACGCGACAAGATGACATGATATAACTGATGGGTTGGAACTTAGAGTAAATTACGGTTTTCGTCCCTATGGTTTGTAAATAATTGTGATTTTTGTTCCTATGGTTTAGAAATTACGATTTTGATCCCTATGGTTTAGAAATTACGGTTTTGGTCCCTATGGTTTGTAATTTATTGCTATTTGCGTCTGTTATGATTTACTACTTATTGTGGTTTTGGTCCTTGTGGTTTAAATTTTTTTACTACTTTAGTCCCTAGCACTTTAAAGGTAGGACTTATTTCAGGGACTAAAATAGCAATAAGTTACAAACCATAGGGATCAAAATGGAAATTTTTAAACCACGGGGACTAAAATTGTAATTTACCATAGAACTTAAGTTTCTTGTATCAGATCAACAAGATAACATAATACAACTGTGTTAGAATTTAAGTCTCTTTTACCATATCAACAAGATGACATGATATAACTGATGTGTTAGAAACTTATGTTTCTTGCTACATGATACAACAAATGTGTCGGAATTTAAGTTGCTTATGACGTGATACAAATGAAGTGATAGAACTTAAGTTTCTTATTTCAAGGATGAAAATAGTAATAAGTTACAAACCATAGGGATGAAAATGGAAATTTCTAAACCATATGGACTAGAATCGTAATTTACTCTAGAACTTAAGTTTCTTGTATAAGATCAACAAGATGACATGATACAAGAGTTTTATAGGAACTTTTAAGTTTCTTATATCAGATCAACAAGATGACATGATACAACTGATATGGCACGTTTCAGGGAAATCGGCATGCTAATATCTTGAGCCCGAAGATGGTAACCTCATTGAAGCAAGTGAAGGAAAGGGTGGTGCAAATCAGTCTCACGAACTCGATCTATTGGAACGCCCACACGTTTGCGCTCACGGAAAGTGGGAAGTTGTACGCATTTGGAGCGGGGGACAAGGGGCAATTGGGGGTGGAACTCGTGGCTAACCAAACGGAAAGGCCGACACCGGAGCGTGTGGAACTCGATCTCAACTAGCGAAAAAGATTTAATTTTAATGATGATGACTACTAATTAATTGATGGGTTTGTTTGTGTTTTTTATTTTTTATTTTCTAAGTTTGTTGGTGTTGTTCCTTCATGTCTATTTGTGTACATAGAAAAACAAAGAAGGATTTGTGAAGATGTAGTAGGTACTAGGTGGGGTAGGAAATGGTGTTTAGGAAACTATGGTTTTCTAAAGGGGTAAATATTAATTGCATTTGTGTATTTAAGGTTTATTTGATTGAAACAAGTTGATTCTAAATATATGTTTATTTTGATTTTTTTATGGTTTTATGTGTTTTTAAAATAGGTGGCTCGGGCTTTTTCAGGCCTGGGTTTTCCAAGCGCATATTTCATCGGGCTTTAATAGGAAAATTAAAAAAATGTTGTGGCCAGGGTCGTGGAACCAACGACTTGCCAACTTATAAGACAACTCCATACCACTTTGCGGTTTAAAAACTTGACGAAAATGTTAAAATACAACCCATCAAGAGGTTACACCCTTTGTGTCCTTGATCTGAAGTCTTTACATCAAGAAGTGATTATCAACCTTTGGATACATATTAATATGAGATGCACTGAAATAAAATGTACTTAGATGCACCGGATTAATTCTCTTATAAGACGTAATTGAGAAGCCAAGATATTAAAATGGATCAAGTATTTACTCTTAACTTCACTTCTTAAGCATCCTTGGCATATATATATAATTATATATGGTTTTGTAAATTAGTTTAAAAAAATGACAACTCAAATTTGTTATATTGAGAGGGACATTTGCCATGTGGTATTTAATATGAAATTTAAATATGCCACGTCTCCATAACAAACTTGACACTAAATTACGGAAATTTTATACCAAAATTTGGTGTGACTATATTTTACATTTCATGAAAAAAGATAAAATGGTAACCACAAGGCTTGTGACGTAGCGGTAAGACCTGTAGGTAATGTGGATGGTATCCCATTCACCTCAGGTTCGAATCCCCTCGTGCGCATCTTGTGGCCATGCTTAATCTCAGACGGCCGAATTTTCAATTTCTGTTCTATATTGCCAAGGATGTAGTCTAAGCAAAGCCTAGATGAACCTTTCCAAATAAAATAAAATAAAGATAAAATGGGTTACATCCAAAATGTTAGTATTTTGTTGTAAGAGTTGATGTTGCCTATTCGAATTAGATTTATTGTTTGTATCAAATTCTATACCAGTTATATTGGATTCGTTGTAAGATTTTGTGTTACTCGTTATAGATGTGTTTTAAAGAACCAAGAAAAAGCTTACACCTAACAAACGATGATATCTTTCAAACTCTTTGCTACTTCTTTCGCAAATGTCATGTCACTACATAAACGAAATCTAGGATAAATTGATGGATCTACGCTAACCATTGATTATATACAGGATGATCCATTAGACCAAACCCATCTACATGTTAGAAAAGCGGGTTTGAATAACCATTCTTGAAAAACAAAAGGAAGTCCATTCGACACTTTCTTTAATGTCGTAAGACACCCGGATCTTCATTACCTTAACCTAACACCCAAGATCAAATTATCAATCGAGAACCCATAAAGACAGAGGCAAGAACCTATGAAGAACCTATCGAGAAAGGTCGAAAATTCATTCATTGGCTTGGTATGTGTTTATGTGCGTTAAACCATACCCTACCACATTCATTTTTCGTCAAGAACCTATCGATTAATATATAGTTGTATGTGTCAAATCATAGCCTCGATTTTCAGCCAGACAGATTGGATATCCATCAAGACTAATCAAGAACACATCAAGATCGATCGAAAACCCATTGGAACCGATCGACACCAACCGAGACTATTTGAATCGAAACTAATCAACAACTCATCCATTGACTTATTGAGTGTTACAATTATAACATAACTCCATCACTAATATTTCATTGAAAGTGATAGAACACTTGTTACCTTTAAAAAAACTAATAAGTCATTTTCGAAAAGTTGTTTCATTTTAACTTTTACAAAACAACCTATTAACTTTTCAAAACTAAATGACTTTTTTACCGTAATTTTAATAGAGCTCTCATCTCTCATCCCTTCACCTGTATCCATTTTGATCATTTTTCATAAATAAGCAAATCCAAACACTTTTTACAGAACTCTTTTTCCATACCACATACATAGGTTGATAAACACTTTTCTCTCAAATATAAACGGAAACACAAACATCAAACGATCGACGTCTCTACAAAACAATTAGCCACAATAATCCATGAAGAAGAAAAAAAGGGTTTTCTAGCAATGTTCTACATAGGCCAAAACTCATATCAATAATCCGAAGGCGAAATCACGTCATCGATCTTCAAGATCATCTTAACGACTTGCGTAGCGAGCAAGATCTGTTGTTGCTTTCCGATTAAGGTTTCAAATACGTTTTGCTCACGCATGTCGTTTGTGCCGGCATCATTGCAATCTATGCCACAACAAGGATTGTTCTCCTGCCATATCAAACGAAAAGTTTATTTGTTAGCAGCTTAATGGGACTCACAGCTTATTTGGTCAGTTATAAATGAATGTTTGGTAGTGGCTTGATGATTGTTTAGAAAGTGGGTTACTTACCATATAAGATTTAAGTCCATCAAAACGGTATCGTATGAAACAAAATACCCAGTAAGCGCTTACCAGGTAAGAGTCATCACTCTCACTTACCGGGTAAGAGGTAAGATTAGATTATTAGCCTTGCCATGTTTTGTTAACGGCCCCTAACACTCCATCTACGTTGAAGATTCGACCACATAAATCTGTGTTTTCTACGTGTGACCGTTTGATTATCCGCAAAAAAAACTATGAGTTACCGTCATAATTACCTTAATTTGCTGCGCTTTCACCGCAGACAGTGTTTCAATCGGTTGCAGACCGCTATTCTCCGCGAGCGCCATGGGCACGGAATCCAAAGCATCCGCAAAAGCCCTAATGGCATACTGTACAAACAAATAGAAAAAAAGAAAAATCAGTAAATATTTACCCCCGAGTTATATGCAACAAAAAGGCATTTCGATTTATTCTTGCAGCTAGGGACGAACATCGAGGACCGTTTTCCCGAACCGATACCATGTATTTGGTTCGATTTTCAGTCCCAAATAATCCTCAAAATCAGTATTCGGTAAACCAGACTGAAATTTTAAAAACAAATCTCTTTCTAATTTTTTGATTATGCAAATTATCTTCTAATTAAAGTTCACCTTTTCCTAATCAAACTAAATCATTTCAAATTATCTTCGGGGATCGGGATTGGCTTTGAAACACATTTGAAACATTATGGAGGTATTTTGGTTTGCAATTAGTTATTATTATACACATTTGACACATTTTAAAATTTTCGGTCCTAAATGGTTCTACTACCGATTTTCCCATCTCAATACCGAACCAGTACATACGGTTCGGTTTTCAGTACCACTTTTTAGTCACAAATTTTTTTGGTACATGTCCGGTGGTCCCGCTCTCATCCCTACTATATTAAAATGTCGATGGTCAGAATATTCGAAAATTGGAATAGAAACAAAGGTCGTCGGGTTTTACATGATTTCATCGCAAAGTTTGTTTTGAGGATTATTAAAGGGTACCTGTTCAACTCCGGGATATTTATCGGCGGCAGCTTCGACTGCAATCGAACATGAAATTTCCGCTGCACCGCCACCATACACGATAGAATTATTGCGGATGAGATTTCTAGCAACACAGAGTGCATCGTGGATGCTGCGTTTAGTCTCCTCTATCATCATCTTGTTACCTGATTCATTAGAAAATGTTAAATGAATTTTACTCGATATAATCCATTATCTGTTTGGGATAGCTTATTTTGCAAACCCCTCTTAGAATACAAACCGTCAATTTCATTTGTTAACTTAATGAAAATATTTCATGCAATTGTTTATTTTGATGAAAATGTTTCATATAATTTTTTTCTTGATAAAATTGTTTCATATATTTGCGGCTTTTATGTAAAAATGATAATATTTCATCAGAATAAGAAAAAATACATGAAACAATTTCACCAGAATGAAAAGAAAATACATGAAATAATTTCATTTGTACATTAAAAAAAACACCAAAATATGAAACAATTTCATCAAAAAAAGAAATATATAATATAACTTCATCATATTAAACAATTTCATTAACTTACCCCCGCGAATAAATACGGTCACAGCTCTTGAATTTGCACAATGCTCAATATAAAGCATTCGATCTTTTGTGGTACCAAATGCCTTCTCTCGAACCAAACCAGCCTGTTAATAAAAAAGATAAATTATATCATCCTTTGCACAAATCAAGATGGAATGCATAAAAAACTGGTATCAAAATATACCCAATATTGCTCATGAGGCAACAACTCTCTATGGTTTATAAAAATATTTATCTACTGATAAACATTCGAAACCCACAAAATTAGTCCGTGAACTCTTATGCGTCATATGGTTTGCACGAATGGAATGGATTTCGGAGGATTTATTAGATTTCAAATCCATTTCAATCCCATGTTTGATTTGCAAGATTGTCCGGATTTGAAAAAAAAAACATGAATTTAAATTACCTTTCCTAGCTTTTCAGGTGTTAGTTCCTGGAACCTTGGAACGATTCTACCACCTGCACAAAACAAAAATAGCAACAGAAAGTAGGTTTTTTTAAATTTAACAGCCATTGTAACAAAAAATATTACACAAAACTTAGCTATTAAGCTGCCACTAACCAGTTGCTATTGCTATAAGCTCCAGTTCCACGCCACCGACCCATCTGACAGCAGGCAAGTTTCTGTGCATTAATAAGTGATTTGCTTCATCGTCGAAACCCCATTGGCATATAACCAATGTAGCGCCTACATCCTGAAATCAAACGGCCTGTTTGTTAGCAGCTTAACGAGCTTAATGGGACTCACAGCTTATGCGAGTCCCGTTAGGCCACTATCAAACAGTCATACACGGCCTATATATGACTGTTTGATAGTGGCTTAATGATACAGAAAGTGACTTATTCAGTAAGCTTTTAGGGGAGAGCTTTATGCAGAAAGCCAAGTTTCTTCAAACACGTTTATCCCAAATAAAAAGCTCGTTCCTTCCATCTATAAAAAAATACCTCCCAAAGAAAAACCTTTTCAATCTATACAGACAGATTAATCCACACAGGACTTAATGGAAAACCAACCAAACAGCCCCTTTCCAACAACCAAAGTACATATGATATACCTCGATTTTAACATGTATCAACTACCACATAGACCAAAACTAGTCATCTTACCTTGCATCTTTGAACCATCTCGTCGAAGTACTTCTTCTCTTGCTCACGTAAAGTTTGGAACTTCTCAACGGTATCAATGTCAACCTTATGCTTGGTCTTAGGCTTTGGGGCTCAAATGGGCAAGTCAAGATGGCAATCTTTGCATCTTCAATTTGCTTTGGCATCTGAGGATGACTCATATCTTTGTCGACTATGATTCCGTAAATGAGTTCGGTATCCTCCAATTTCCCACCTACTTTCCCTTCCACTTTAATGAGGTCTAAGTTAACATCTTTCCTCTCTAGATCGGCAACGGCCATGACTCCCTTTACAGCAATCTCGGCCAAACTACGCTTGCATCGGTTCACACTGAGCAATAGAATTCGATTAGAATTAAATGAAGTACAAATAGCACAACGTAGGGTGCGTTTGGTTGTGAAAAATTTTCCAGTTTTCCAAGAATTTTTTTAAAAGAAAACGAAAATTTAGATAAACACGTTTGGTTCAGTTAGTTTTCAAAAGTTTTCCGAGAAAATGAAAATTTTCTGTTTTCTAACTTCTATGTAAATTAGAAAACTGATTTTAGTAGTTTTCCAAAATTTTCTAAATGCGTTTTCTAATTTTCTAAAATGGAAAACAAAAACCCCATTGTTGGTCCCTATTTTGAAATAATTATGAAAAAGGTCCCTGTAGTTTACATTATATTGCACTGTTCGTCCCTGTGGTTTACACTATATTGCATTGTTGGTCCCTATGGTTTACACTATATTGCACTGTTGGTCCATGTGGTTTACACTATATTGCACTATCAGTCCATAACCCTATTGGCAAAATAGGGAGCAATAGTGCAATATAGTGTAAACCAAAGGGACCAAATCCACAATTATTTCAAAATAGGGACCAACAGTGCAATAAAGTGTAAACCACAAGGACCAAATATGTAACTTACCCTAAAAAATAAGAAAAATGTCATTGAGAATTAAAAAAATTTAGAGTATGAGCTCTAAAAAACTAATCATTCCAAGAACTATGAAAAAGCATGTTACTAAAGCAAAGAAACATAATAACAAAAACTCACATTTTAGAGGATAAGGTGGTCATGCAGGTTTGAACCAAAGGTTCTATATTTGTAGCATTGAACTCAAACTTATGTGAGATCTGTTCTAAATGATCAACTGCAATCCTTGAAGATATCTCGAATCCCTCTGCAACACGGATGGGATGGATTCCGCGTTCTAACAGCCGCTCCGCCTGTTCTAAAAGTGCACCGGCCATAACAACTACACCGGTTGTTCCATCACCGATCTCATAGTCTTGGCTCCGGGAAAGTTCAACCATAAGTTTTCCAATTTGATTGTCGACATCCATTTGCTCCAAGATCGTTGCACCATCGTTTGCTGAAAATAAAGTTGATTGTCAGGAAAAGCAACAGTTAAATCAAAAAAAGCTTCCAACTTTTAGGCTGTGTTTGGCAAACTAGCTAATAATCTAGCTAGTGGCTAATAGCTGATAAGGTAGCTATTGACTAATAAGCTAGCAGGTAGCTGATAAGCTAGCTTATGAATAAATTATGTTCAGCAAAAACTAGCTTATGAGTATGTAAAATGACCAAAAGAAATATTTTTGGGGTATAATAATTAATATTAATAAGGGGTATAATTGGAAAAAACTACAAAAAAAACTCATGCAACGCTACTCCAACTAGTGTTCAATAAGCTAGCTTATGCCTTATGGTCCATCCAAACATATACCAGCTTATAAGCTAGCTTATTTTTGCCAAACACAACCATCAAATACAACATTTTGAAACACTGAAACCGTGCAATCTTATCTTAAACGATGCATTTTTTTATCCCATTAATATGATTACTCGATTCATCAATGATTATCTATTTCATGCAATAATCTTACATGTAACACGTAGTATTTTCATTAAATGCATACAATTAAATGGAATGCATGTAGATGTGAATAGAATTATCATACAAATATATATATATATATATAGACAAAGAGGAAAGTTCAAATGTGAATCACTTTTTGGTTGTGAACGTAAGGACAGCTGAGAGCGCGACACGTGGCGGACACTGTCCCCCTCTTTAATTCAGTCATCGCGCTCTCGGTTGTCCTCACTTTCACAACCAAAAAGTGGTTCAAATTTGAACCCACCCCTATAGACATATATATATATATAGGGGTGGGTTGAAATGTGAACCACTTTTTGGTTGTGAACGTGAGGACAGCCGAGAGTTTTATGTATACTGCATAAAGCTATCATTCAGATTGAATAAGGCTTTATGCGGTATGCATCAAGCTTAGGCGTGGGCTTATTTTCAGTCTGAATGGTAGCGTTATGCAGTATGCATAAAGCTTAGGCGCATTTTTTCAGATTGCGATTTTAACGGTCCTCACGTTCAGATCCAAAAAGTGGTTCACGTTACAAACCGTATAGTTTGTACAAACTATACAAACCAATCTCCACCGTACATTTATATGATCAATGGTGTGGATTAATTCAGTTCCTAGATTTTATCTCAACTATATTTGAAAATCACCTAAAAGTCAGGAGATAAACAAAATCAATGGATAAGAAAACAAAATCAATAGTTAAGATTAGGTTTGTATAGTTTGTACAATCTACATGGTTTGCAACGGATACTTCCCCTATGTGTAATATATATATATATATATATATATATATATGTAGAGGGAGGTTCATACAAGAACAACCCAATTTGCAAGAACAAAGGAACCAAGGAAATCACATGTGATTTTGTGCTGCGATGGAAAAAGCGTGTGTAGGCCACGCTCCGACAAGGCGAGTGAGTGAGCCGCGAGTGGGCGTCCATGCACAAAGACAAAATCACGTGTGATTTTGTTGGTTCCTTCATTCTTGCAATTTGGTTTTGTTCTTGTTTGAACCTAATTCTATATATGTATACATATATATATATAAACAGAGAGATAGATCAGTGAAGAAAGTACTGATGGTGATATCGGCGTCGGGGCTCTGGAGCATCTTGTCCGTGCCTTTGGGACCGAGAGACGTACGGAGGATACGAGATACCGCAACGCCAGCGGCAATGTTGGATTTGTGAGCATCTAAACCCCTTAACCTGCTCTTACTCTCTTGTTCCCTTAATATTATAACCGGCCGACCATATTCATTCAAGGCCAACGCCATTTTCACTCAGAATTAACCCTCAAAAACATCACTCAGATCGCCACTTTTGAAGAAGAAGAAGAGTATTAAGTCTTCGACCCCGGCTGCTTGCTTTAGTAGTCGGGCTTCAGCCCAAAAATTATCGAGGATTAGTATGGGCAATGGAAGAGTATCTGAATTGGGGATTTTTGCCCTGAAATTATAAACCCTCTTTATAACCCGTATCTCCCATTCGGGTCGGGTCGAAGTTATTTGGGTCACGCTTTTCATGATAGTAATTAGTAAGCATTTTAAAAAGGGTTAAGTTCATATATACCCTTATTAAAATTCAAAATATCATATTTACCTAAGCTAAACTACAAATATCATATATACCCTTTCTAAACCATCAAAATATCGTATTTACCCAAACAACAGTTTTTATAGATTTTTAAATCATATTTAATAATAAATGATCAAATGACTACTATACCCCTAATAAATGTAATCTTCTTTTTAAGTATGTTTTTTTTCTTTAAAATAATAGTTACAACATTACTTTAAAAAAAAAACCAGACATCTCCCCTTCCCTATACATGTAAGATCGTCACCACCCAGTTACTATTCTCCATTCTTATCAAAAAGAAGAAACGTTACTAGCTACAACAACAATTTCAAAACTAAAACCATTTAAATAGAATTGAAGCACATATGGAAACCTAAATCAATTTTAGACGCATATATGGAAACCTAAATAAGCACTTATGGAAACCTAAATCAATTTCACAAGAATATATGGAAACCTAAATCCAATTTCAGAAATTGATTTGAGTAATAAATCTGTTTTGGGAGTCGATTTACAAAGGATGAAGGCGTCGAAATTCAGCAGATGAAGGTGTTGATTTGCAGAAGATGAAGGATGGAGGTATCCATTTTGACTATTATTTTAAAGAAAAATATATAAGGACTAAATTTATAAGGGTATAATAGTCATTTGATCATTTATTATTATTAAATATTATTTGAAATGATTAAACATCTATAAAAAATGTTATTTGGGTAAATATGATATTTTGATAGGTTAAGAAGGGCATATATGATATTTGTAGTTTAGCTTGGGTAAATATGATATTTTGAGTTTTAACAAGGGTATATATGAAATTAACCCTTTAAAAAAACATTTTGAAATTTTATAGAATTTAGAATGTGTTTGAAAAAAATAAGGTGGTTGATAAGCTATATATGTTTGGGATGGGTCTATAAGGCCATCGCTAGTAAAGCCTTCTAAACTTCATTGATGTATCTGTATCACATCAGCTTTTTCATAAACCCCTAACGTATCTATAATGTTTTAGTGTTTTACTTTCTTATTAATTTAATTATAGAAATTAGTCTCTAGAGACAAAAGCGAAGACCATAAGGACAATTCACGTGGACAAAAATCAAAAAATTTAACAAACCACAAAGGCTAAAATTGGAGTAAATTACAATTTTGGTCCATGTGGTTTGTTGTTTTTCTTAGTTTTGGTCCTTATGAAATACTTTATTTCAAGGAAAAAACCCTCATGTATACGAACATGTTTGGTTTTGGTCTTTCTCACTAAAGAATTTGAATTAAATTTGTTGACTCCCTAAGTTTATTGCACAAGAGGGTAAAGTAGTCACTTTATCTCTTAAAAATTGTTAATGGACTTAACCATTCAAAATGAAATAGTTTTCTTAATTTACTGTCATGTTTTAGAGATAAACTGACAATTGTATTTTTACGTGGGAGGGACCAAAACTAATAACTTTTGCATGCTACAAAATTTGCGATAAAAACGGTAAGGACCAAAATCAAGAAAAACAACAAAATATAGGGCCAAAATTAATATTTACTTTTAAAAAAATACTAAAATGCTTGTATTTTATGATTATAGTGATGACATATTGTTGTGTTTAATTCTAGTTGTATATCCAAAAAGTTTAATTTTTTTTGATCAGGTATTTTTTATATAGTTATTAATACTCTTTTACTTAAATGCAATATTTTATTTAAGGGTTAAATACATAATTTAAACAATTTATCTAAATATCAAAGTTAAACGAATAAATGTAAATAAAATCTTAAATCCTACAAAGAATTGTAATTTTTTCAATTCAAAATACAGATAATTACTTAAAACCATTTCTTCACTGTTAATGAGATTTGAGAGAATTTATTAGTAATTTATTAGTGTTGGATTTGTATTAAAAAAAAAAAAAAAAACAGATTCTTTTGGTTTTGTACACTAGTTGCATCATAATGTCTTATAGAAACACAAAGTTTAATGATATTTTATCCTAAGTTACATTAAAATAAGGTGTATAAAAGTGGCATACAATATTTATTTTTGAGTTGCAAGTGAAAAATCTTCATGTAGCAGAAACAAAAATGGCAGAAGATGTAATTCATGTTATAGATATAACTTTTTTTTCATATATATACATCCCTTAGAATCATATAAATGAAACAGAAAGGGGAACATTATTTTACAACGTTATTCATAATAATGAATGGCATCTGAAAAACAACTTCGAAGGACGCATATGAGGTCCATTAGTTGCACTATTTATTACATTTCATACATAAACTGTTTAAAAGAAAAGCCCGGTAGCAACAATAATTCCTACGATACCGCTAACAGTACAGGCCTTGAAGCTTGAAGCGTCACCAGCATCTGGTGCACCACTAGTTAAACTGGCCGAGGGGCCTCCAGCTGCATCAGGTGCTCCTATTGGGGCTGCAAGAGAAGCAGCGGCATCAGCAACGGCTTCTCCTGCCTCTCCAACGGCTGTATCTGCGGCCGAGGCATATGCTACCATGCCGGCAACAAAGATAAGTGCAAGAACAACAAATCGGTTGATGGCCATTTTATTTTGTTTTTATAATCAAATAGAAGAAGATTATTTATTTCTTTATTGATTGCGATGAAGTAAAATGACATACAATGAAGGATTAATATAGGGGGAATTTTAGAAAATGTTGTGATTGCCCATTAATTTCGGTAATTTAATGGCCTTTCATTTGTCATCTTAGACCACACAAATGTTGGATCCATAGTCAACTTTGATGTTAAAATAGATGGTCTTTCGGAATTTATGGTTGTTTTATAGTGTATTTTGATTTTTGACCCATCAATTATCAAGAGTAAATAGAAAAGTGGAAATTTATTTTAAGCCACAGTTATCTTTTCCAGCTATTTCATTAATAAAAATATGAAAACAGTGACATTATAATCAAACGTGTGTTTATCAAAAAATTTATAAGATTGGATGTAACTGTAATTGTGTAAGAATAGTAACTACATAACAAAATTGATGTTTACTTTTACTGTTTTCTAACGACTTCTTATTCCATATGTTATTGAAGATTTATTTCAATGATGTAAAGGAACCAATCTGTTTCACATCGCAATTTGATCATTATAATATTCAATATAGTATTTACATGAGTCTAAAAATATTATTTCAGATTAGTGATTCCTTAGAGATGTCAGACGACGACATTGGACCATTGAATTTATTGAAAAATAATGTTAAATTGGAATAAGGTTATAAAGCTTTTTCAAATTTTTAGGCCGTGCATACTGGGCCCTTGGGTTCGGCGGGTTGGAAGCCGCCGGTTTGGCGAGCTCAGCGGGTTCCAGTATGCCGGCAACGGGTTGGAAGCCGTGCACACACGCTTGTTTGTGTGTGTGTTTGTGTGTGTCTATGTGTGTGTGTGTGTGTGTGTGTGTGTGAGAGAGAGAGAGAGAGAGGGTTTCGAGGGTTGGGTACTAATCAGAAGAAAAGCAGATGTGGCAGCTGATGTGGCAGTAGGGTTGGGAGAGCTGGGAGAGTTGCGCGTTTCGTAGGATTATCTAACTCACCAAAACTTTCCTATTTTGTTTAACACGACTAATACTTTTAATCCTTCATGTGATAATTTAAATGTGACTTCTTAACAAATGAATTGGGTCATTTGTATTTTGGACCTTTGACTTATTTTTTGCTCCAAAGATCTTTCTAACATCTTTAGTTATGGTATCAATAAAACAACTGAGTTTTTATATTCTTTAAAGATCTTAATTTTAAATATACAACCTTTACAAAATTAAATATATATTAATGTTAAGGCTTACTTCATGAAAGTACATCCAACTTGTCACGAAAAGTTATTGTATGTATTGTAATTCCATTTTTACCAACTGGCATATCAGAAGTTTAAGAAATGGTCATTGTATGTATCCAACTTTATCAAAACCTACCGTTTAATGTATTCAACTTGTCATGAAAGTGTGTCCAATTTGTTATACGAAATGCATTAAATGACAGGTTTTAATAGTTTTGATACAACAAATAGTAAAAATGGTAGTCCAGTACGTACAATAAGTTTTCGTGACAAGTAGAATACACTTTCGTAAGTAAACCTTTAATATTACCTATGACATGTAGCTCGCAAAGAGGTGAACTTTATCTAAATATAAATTAATATTCCATATAAAAGTTTTAGGTTCTAATAAAACTCTTACTTTACCTTTTTCTAAACAATAAAAGAGTAGTCTAAAGCATTTCAAAGAAATAGACAGTTTTGAAAACCTTATAAGTTTACCTTATGTTTTAAAATCTGAATTATTTATAAATATAATACAATTTCTAATAAAAAAGTTATATTTTATAAAGAAGTTATTATTTTATTATCATTAATTTGATGTTATCAATTTTTATTTTCGTATTTTCAAAAATTCCATCACAAACATATCATACTAATATATTTACTATATTGTAAAACATCCGTCTTATCTTATTGACATTTTTGAAAACTCGAGTTTACAACTCAATACTGTATACATATAACTTTCTAAAACTGAAAATCAACTAAAAGCCACACGTTCTTTCAAACCCATAAAACAAGATCAAATGGGGCAGGTACGAAAACAAAACATGAATTAGAATTAAGAGTACGAGTTTTCAACTTCATAATAAAAAGATATCGGGTTGCATTGCAAAGTAATGTTAAACACACAAGAACGGTATAAATTAAATTTGTAACGACTAAGATCCTATAACATAATGGCCAATGCTTAAAAACCCAAATAGCTCCACTAATAACATGTTTGGATAAACAAACAAGTAACTTCTTCATTAGGCCGAGCGTAACGGATGCTTGGGTTCGGCAGGTTGGAAGCCACCGGCCTGGCATACTCAGCGCGTATCGGCAGCGGCTTGGGCGGGCTGGGAAAGGAGCGAGTATGCCACACTACTAGAAACCGTGTCTTTTGTATGTGTTGTGGGTGTGTGTTGTGCATGTGGGAGGGTTGAGAGAGTTGGGTACTAATCAAAGAGGGTTCCAGAGGGTTAATTGTGGGGTTGGAAAAAAGTTGATGTGGTAGTTGATGTGGCAGTGTTGGATACGCATAGCCTTATGAGCCAGTTACACACCGATTTCAAAGATTTTAGATATTGTGAAACTTAACGGGCACTCAGGCAGCAGGCTCAAACCTTAGGAACCACGACAAGATCATGACATTTATAAAAATGAGTTATAACAACAAATTCATATACCCCTCCCCACACACACACATACACATGTTTTCTACAAATACTTAATGTGTTAATAATATTAAACAATTTAAATCAAATCGTACACTAAAAAGTACGGCATAATTAAGGTAAAAGAAATCAAATATTGTGTTACAAAAACCGTCCATTAAGTCACGACTTGCTATAAACTTAACATAGAAAGTCATTATTCCTAGTTACTGAAAACACCAAAATCACATTCACAACCCCTATCATTCCAAGCAATTTCAACACCCAAAACTGGCAACTATTCACTAATATATCATGCCCAGCAACAACCCAAAACTGGCAGCTATTCAGTAATGAATCATGCCCAGCAACAACCCAAAACTGGCAGCTATTCACTAATGAATCATGCCCAGCAACAACCCAAAACTGGCAGCTATTCACTAATGAATCATGCCCAGCAACAACCCAAAACTGGCAGCTATTCACTAATGAATCATGCCCAGCAACAACCCAAAACTGGCAGCTATTCACTAATGAATCATGCCCAGCAACAATGTTCTTTAAACACACAAAACACAGCCTACATTTACAAAAACAGCAGTCGCTAAACGATCAAGATAACGACAACCCCAATTGTAAAAAACGAAAAATGGGCCAAACAAGAAAGCAATCAACAAGATCAAGATTTGATCATCGATAAGCTGCTGCAAAAAGATCTGAGTTACCAGATTACAACGTACAACAAGATTTTCAGTGTTACAAAACTAAAAAGTCGATTGCAGCCTTTTAAAATACAGAAAGCAACCGATGAGCATGAAAACCTAAAAACTAGCATGATCTACACATTACAATCTCCATTTTCGGAGGTTACAGATTTAAAAACATACGGCTAAACACTAACTCTAACGGCTAGCTACATGCTGCACAAATTACAATTTACAACTCGAGAATATGATACATCCTAACGATAACAGAAACAGATGGCTGAATACAACAAATCAGATGCTGATAATGACACTGATAAGGTGACAAAAATGGGATGATTTTACAAGATAATATAAAAACGATATACATGAAAATTTCTATTTTCTACTACAGATGAAGAAAAAAACGACAACAAAAAGCACTCATTTTTCGGTGCAGACACCAGCAGATATGGCAGTTGATGCAAAATTTAACTTAGCCAATAAGCCAATTTCATAGAATCCAAAGAAAGCAATGAATCAAGTCGGCTTCGTCCAGGTCAAAACACAAAGCCATTCTGTTCCCTGAATACGATTAAGCACCCGTGTTAAATATATATCTTAATCCACCAGCCAAACCACTCGTGTGTCGGGTTTTCAACTATACAACGATAGGCATGACTACTTGACTATTTTGACCAGACCCAGATCAGATTATCCGAGAATATCACATATACTTAAGAATCATGATAAAAAATGCAAATGTGGAACGCACAATGAGGGCAGGCAATACGTGTATTATCAAGAAATCTACACAGAAGTGTAACTAAGATGCAGTTAAGTTCTGTATAGATGAAGTTGTCTGTGTGGATTAAGCTGTCTGTATAGACCGGGAAGGCTAGCCTTTTCATAGATAGAAGAAATGTGTTTTTTAACTGGGAGGACAGGTTTGGAAAAACTTGGCTTTCTGCATAAAGCTCCTACCTAAAAGCTTACCGAATAAGCCACTTCCTATACCATCAAGCCACTACCAAACAGTCATGTATAACTGACAAAATAAGCTGCGAGTCCCATTAAGCTCATTAAGCCACTAACAAAGAGGCCCTTAAGTTTTGTCTAGATAAAGTTGTCTGTGTGGATTAATCTGTCTATATAGACCGGGAAGGCTTTTGTTGGGGAGAACTTTTTTATAGATGAAAGAAATGTGTTTTTTTAATTGGGAGTGACAGGTTTGGAAAAACTTGGCTTTCTGCATAAAGCTCTTACTGAATAAGCCACTTCCTATACCATTAAGCCACTACCAAACAGTCATGTATAACTAACTAAATAAGCTGCAAACCCCATTAAGCTGCTAACAAACAGTGCCTAAGTGTAAAGTTTAAAGGCTAATGTCATTCTAGTTAACAGACACCGAGAAAAAAAGGAGCCAATTTAGCATCATTTAATGAAACACGTTGCACATAAACAACATAAGAAATCCAGCACAAATAAAGGGCCGTTCTCTTTATAGCGAATTTCAACACCTCATCTACACTATGTGACATAATTAAAGACTCGGGTTAAAAAATAAACCTGGGTATGCTCTAAGAAGATATTCATGTTAAGTTTATCCAAAAGATAACATACAACTCAGCTATCGCAAATATAACAGAATTAAAAAAAACAACAGTTTGACTTTTCAAAGGTCACATGTCCTAAGTTTTTAAAGGGAGGACGATTAGTAACCCGATAAGGATTCGGTTAGCATCAGGGAGGTAGATGTCCAACCAAATAAAGAAATTCACACAAAAAGCTACAAATGTATTTCACCACAATAATTAAGCATTGCAGTCTGTAGGATAGATAATCTACGCCTTCTTCCAAATGTGTAGAACTTACTTGAATCCCGAAGAGCCGGTTCTGGATATGCGGGTGTCGGCTGAATAAAAAAACACACCGTTAAAATATGATATAACGACACAGCAACAAGTTGAAGGCTTTAAAGATCGTACAGGAAGAATTGGAAAACCGTTAATCCGATCGCATGCGCCTCCTCTTCCCGTAATCCGCGTCCCGAGACCGAGATCGATGATCCTCTTCCGGTGCGGCTCGTGATCGGCTCCGGGACCGGGTCGACGACTGTCCGCGGTCCCAGTCGTCTTCATAAGCCGTGTTCCGATCCTTCTGACGATGCTCCCGGTAACTATCCTTCTCGTCTTTGTACTTGTAGTCCTTATCGTGCCTCTCCCGATCCTGATCCCGATCACGGTCTCGATCCCGATCGTCACGGTGCCGTTTCTCGGAATTCCCGGACCATTCACGCTCGGAGCCTCGTTCCTTAACGGGATTCGACCGTGCTCCTTTCTCGTGGCTCGCCTCTCCGTACCCGTATTCCGAAGCACCGTCTTCGCCCCCGTAACTCGACTCTCTCGTCCTTTGCCCCCCGTGTTCTTCTCCTCCCCACCCACCCATGCTCGTGTCGCCCCACATTCCCGCCTGGGGTCCCTCCATCCCGCTCGTACCCATCATCCCCATACCACCGGCACCCATCCCACGGCCGAAGAACGCCGGGTTCACATGTGGGGCCACCCCAGCGAGCCCCATGGTGTTGACACCCGGAAACTGAGGCATCATACCGGGGAAACCGGAACCCGGAAATCCACCGTAACCTGCTCCACGACCCATATACGTCGGATCGAATCCTCCCCCCATCATACCTTGAGGATGCATGAACCCACCTGGTGGACCACCAAAAGCGGGCCCGCCGAGACCTTGCCCATAAGCTCCTCCTGCGGGACCGCTTCCAAACCCGGGTGTGTTCACATTCTTAGGCCCCATCGCCCCTCTACCTCTCATATGCCCACCGCCCCTGTTCAAAACCCCCTGCCCTCCTCGCCCCCAGTTACCTCCTCTCCCGAAGTTCCGCCCAGCATCTCCGCCGGCAAAATTTGTTCCGCCGCCTCTTCCCGCTCCATCATTCATCGGCCTCCGGCCTTGCGGTTCCGGCTGAGACTGCGCGGTTCCTTGATTCTTGTTCGCGTAAGACGCCCCCATCTGTCGTATAGTCTGCGGGGAAGCAAACGCCACCACACACGGTCGTCCGTTGAAAACGTAACCGTTCATCCCCTCCTTGCAGGCGGCGGCCGAGCCCGATTCGTAAAACTCGACTTGACAATACCCTTTTGATTTCCCGCTAGCTCGTTCGTCGAAAAACTTTATCTCTTTCACCCTCCCGTATTGCGACAACACGTTCTCGAGCTCGGCGTCCGTGGTCCACCAGTGTAGCTCCCCGACAAAAAGCGTTGTAGCACCGTTTTCCGCCGGTGGGCGGATTTGATTATCGTTGACAACAGGCCGCGTTATATTCACGTTAGCGTTAGCTCCCATCTGATTACCAGGCATTTGAGGAACACCTATGCTATGGCCCACATTCGAATTTAGCATCGGTGGGGGCTCGTTCGGGATGGTTCCCGACATACCAACGGGATCGACTGACGGTTTTTGGGGAACAGGAATCGATCCTCGAAAACCCATACTTGCAGTTTGGACGTCGTTACTCACTTGGGGAACCATTCTTTTTTGCATAAGATCGACAGTCATTCCCTCCTTGTTGTCGGGCAACCGCATGCCGCCACTCGGATAGACACCAGCACCGGCACTTTCAGCTGCAACACCGGGTATATTTATATCTTGTGACGGCGGCATGGCTTCGGATCGAGCTTCTGGAACGTTTACTTTCTGGTCATGGAACGTTCCGTTTCCGACGTTTGCAGAGGGTAGGGCCTCGGACCGCTGCATCTGGAGGAACCCTTCTCCAACGTTAACGTCGTTGTAGAGATCATCGTATTCGTCATCCTCGCCTCCGATCTCGTCGTCTGCAAGTGCGGGAATCGCTCCGTCCCCGTGATATTGCATCTTTTGAGACCCACCAAATTCCTCATCTCCGTAATCTAACTGCTCTTCGGCCATCAAGTCAACACACCGGTCAAGATGTCACAAGACAAACAACGATTCACTTTAGCCTGCATAGGTATAATAGACAACAATGATTAATAATGCATTTATGCATCTAATTAACATTGATTGATAGATGCACAACCACATAGATCTCATACCGATAACATCACAGCCCAAAGAATATCCAAATCTCTTCCTTAAAGTTCAATATCCTCATTTCAAACAACCAATATTATATAAATAATAATACTTGCTATAAACCATAATGTAGCTACCAAAAATATTTCATAAGATACCCAAATTCAAAGAATAGTTCTTTTTCAGCAAAATAGATGGAATGTTCATTGAACTTTCTAATCTTTCACTTACCTGTCTTAAAAAAAATTAGCAGCAATATATTATAAATCCGCACAATCGTGTACATTCTTTTAGTTGAATTAAGGTGGGAGTTTAGAAATCTAAATTCTCAAATGTCATTAAATGTTTAAAGTTTAAACGTTTGCAATTTAATGACTCGGCTTCGGAAAAAATTGAACTAGGATGTACAAGTTCACTTGTGTCATTGAGCCAAAGGCAACTTGATTACGATGATCTTGCTATATGTCACAGCAAACGTTACTCGTTAAAGTCCCTAAATCATGACGTTATTTTGTATTTGGACGGCGATTGGATGGAAATGATCTAATTGATACACTTGTGGAAGATGTTTGTGATCATTTTTTTTTTCAAATAAAGATCAGAAAGCAAAAATGCTCAGATATGGAAATAAAAGTGTCCATAGTCTAATGGATAGGACATAGGTCTTCCAAACCTTTGGCATAGGATCGAATCCTACTAGACACAAACTTTTCTAGATACTTATTTTTAGATTTCGATATCCAAAAGTAACTTTTGAATTATTTGAATCCAAAACGCTTGAGGACCCCTTTTTAGTATATCGAAAAACTATGCAAAAGGGTGATCAATTTGTTTAGGCTGCTTGTTCTTCAAGCATAAAACGTAGAAAATTTCTTTTGTTGAGGCATCCGAATGAAAAGAACCATGAAAGCTCAAATAACCACTTTTTTTTGCTATTTTTCCTTGTCTAGTGGAACAAAGAACTAATAAAACCCAACCTAACGCATACATATTTTAAAACACAGGTTGCAAGGTTACAGCCATGGGGTATGAGTGGATGATAAACTGATAGTGAATAACAAAGTTATGAGATCCTAAAAGATAATATACGTACAAGTTTATATACATGTGTTTGTACATATAAGAGTTCAAAACCTAAGCAATAAATAGAAGATATGTTACCTTTATAATCCATCCTTGAATCATAAAAGATAAACTATTAACTAGTCTCAAGCCTTATCCTTATTGAGCTTTCATTTTTACTTATTACCCCCATGCTAGCCCAGCTATTGAGCAAAAAGTATTTGTAGTTTTGCTCCACCTTCCTTTTTCCTTTAACTACTAGAAAACTTAGGTTTTACCTCAAAACTTTAGCCTTGGTTTCTAAACTTCTATTAATCCGTTAATCGTATGTTGTTTTCAGTAAAAGTTGCAGACAATTTCCCACCTTACCCCCCTGTATCACTGGTCAACATCTAACAATAAAAAGTCAATGAGATTTCAGAAATCTAATTGCCTAATTGTTGATGATCTATCCTTCAATCCACAAGAAATGACCTTCTTCCAATCTAAGCTCTCCAAATCTTAACTTCCTTTTGCTACAGACAATCAGAATGGAAATGATCTAACTGGTGTTAATTGTAGTAACCTAACACATAAATTAACCATCCTTCTCGTTGAGATATGAATACAAAAACCAAAAATAACCAGAAAATCGAAACGATCCATTCATCTATTCAAAATTCAACTAAATTACAAAAGTCAAAACCTAACACAAATTTCATAACAACGATAACATACAAAGAGATCTAACACAATAACCTACCTTTCTCATTACGATTTCCATCTACCTAACGAATCCATAACTAAAAAAAAATCAAAATCAAACACAAGAAGCCCTAATTACGCAGCTGAATCCATTAATTCACAACAAATTAAGCACAAATACGATGAAAACTAACCTAATCTCCGTAGCTTCACAAGTGAAATCAGCTACCTACCAAAACAAAACGAATTTCAATCAGATCGAAGCTGGATCGATTCGATGCAAAAATCAACAAGTAATTGAACAAATTAACATGAAAAAATGGCGATTAAAGAGACGATTGATTTATTGATTACCTTAAACGATGAGATGAGATCAGATTGAGATTAAAATCAGAAAATGGAAATCGATTGAGAGATTTTGTGTATTATATATATATATATATGTATATATATGTATCTATATATTCTACAGTGAGGGTGTTTGTTCTTGAGAGCAAAATCACGATCTTATCTTTCTACAGCTTTTGATTTTGAGAAATAAAATATAAAAATAAAAATATAAAATTGAATTTTAAATTTAATGGAAAAAACCGTATACCTAAATTTTGTTTATTTTGTTTTCCCCCTTTTCGTCTTACCCACCAATTTATTAATACCTAATTTTACTTACCTTCAAATAATACACATGTGCGTATTATTTTCTTATAAAAATAAGGCTATGTTTGGCAAGCGTAGCTTATAAGCTAGCTAGTAGCTGATAAGCTAGCGGATAGCTGATAAGCTTGTTAGTAGCTGATAAGCTTGCTAGTAGCTGATAAGCTAGCTGTTGAATAAAGTATGTTTGGCAAAAACTAGCTTATGAGTATGTAAAATGACCAAAAGGGTATATTTGAATTTAATAATTAATATTAATAAGGGTATAATTGGAAAAAGCTACAATAAGCTCCTCATAAGCTATTCAAAGTAGCGTTTCAAAAAGCTAGCTTATAAGCTAGCTTCCTGGTACATGTTTGGATGGACTAGCTTATAAGCTAGCTTATGCTTGCCAAACACAGCCTAAATATAATAAGCTCATGAGAAATTTAATAGTTTTTATAGAGATATATGTAAAAAAGAAAATTTGTTCATCGTATATAAGCATTGATGATATCTTCTAATTACAGATGAGTTGGTAAAAAAATAGGATGATTTTGTTTCAATACAAAACAAGTCTCGAGTTCAATCTAAGACCCTCATGTTAACTTTAGCCACTGAGTGAGTCAAAAAATATTAATTCACTTACATTAGTTTCGTTGAAAGCACGTTCCATGCGTTGCTGTTGGAATTGTTTGTAATCAAATTTTTTGTCCATATGTCTAAGGAACACTCGGGTAAGAACACACAAATAGCCCTTTATCTGAATAATATGTATTTATGTATACAACTAATCTATAATATGCACATGTTGCATTAAAACTAAAAATAATTTAATATATTTGTATGCACCAATGCATACCATTATCAAGGTATTACTCAGTACTCACTTTTTTTTTAACTCTTTTAAGGTTTTTCTCAAAACCTCCCACTATATATATGAGCTTCTATTTTCAAGATTGTTATGTTTTTTTTCTTTGAATATTACATTCATAAAAAGATAGTCATGAAAGGGAAAATCGATGATTATAAGGTACTTTTCTTTATGATAAAAATTGGTAGGTCAAATTTTTTCCAGTCTTTGGTATTTATATTTATGGTCAACCTTTTTTATTTTACTTGATTTATTTTATTTATACTTTCACCATCTTTTGATAAATCTATTTATAATAAATATTGTGCTTTGTGCATTTGATTATGGGTATTTGTATTACAAAATTAATAAAACAATGTATTTATAGAGTCTCTTTTTTTTGTTTATAGATAATGTATTTCTTGTTTGATTTTACTTGTAATGTGATTTCTATCATGTCTTTTCTATAGATCTCTCCAACCTATACATGATCTTCTATCATATTTTTGAAAAGAAATTATTTGGTAGCATTTAAAAAGTAATTAAAAGACCATCCTTTAAATGATTTTTTTCTATACTTACAAGTTACAAGAAGTACCTATACAAAACAATCATAAAAACTTATCTAAATCAAATTCTCTTGGATTAAAGAATCTCTTTCTAATACAAAACAATTAAAACCAACAAAATCAACCCAAAAAATTAACAAAAAGAAAAGTCAATTATACATACATTAATCCATCAATTCCATCAAACATGAAAACTAGTTTGAGTTAAAGACTATAAATCTTGAAACAATTTTGATGACACCTTCTATATGCTCAAATTCTGTCACCTTATAAGTTTTTGCATATAAAAATAAATGGTTCACTAACAAAACCAACCCTATTTGCTTCTTGATGAAAGAATACAATAGAATTCATCTTTTTTTCTTTTCCTTCTTACAAGAAATGAAAAACATCCATCATCAACATCTAGTGTACACCTCTTCTTTAACAAAGCTAACCTGCAAAATGTACACGATACGAATACGAACACGAACCCAACTCAATACATTCCTTTGAAAACAGGATTTGTTCGGCATATGCTTGCCCCGTATTCCTCATACTCTGCTTTCGTATGGCAAGCCTGTTCAACAAAAAACCAAACGTTATTATGAGCCCAGTATATCCCACAATGAGGTCAAGAAACTTCTCTAAAATAGAGAAAACTAGACTTCTAGGGGTCGTTTCTTTTTAAAAGTTACCTCTTAAAACCCCTTAAGTCTGGAAAATAAAAGGTTTGCAGACTTAAGACTAATTGTTTTATTTTTAAGAAAAGAGTCGAAAACTTCCTACCGTCCCCTGAAATTTTAAGAGGTGCACCATCCACCTCTTATGTTTTAGACGTGAATTTAGACTTCAGACTTCAGACCTTTAAAAAACAAACAACGCCTTATTCTCTAAATTGCTCCAACAGATTCTCTATATGGTTCTCTAAAATAGAAAAAACTAGAAAAATCTCCATGTTTAGAGAATTCTCTAAAACTTGATGTATGGAGAAAGAACATAGAGGGGATTACTTTTTTATTCATTTCCACCAATGAGGTATAATTCATCATGATTTATATAATTCTTTTTAAAAAGCGTATGGGATGATAAATTTACAGAATATTTTAATAATCGATGTTAAAATCTCTATTTAGAGATTTTGGCTCTTGTGTCCCTATTTTAAAGAAATTATAGTGAAGCTCTTGGAGATGCTCTGTTGACCATTTGTTACAAAATGCACAAAAGAATGAATAAGAACAAACTTGAAATGTTAATGGGATATAGTGGGTTTCGTTGGCAAGCGAAAGGATAAAAAGAATACCGTGAAAAATTCTGGTGTCGATGCGAGTACAGAGCCTCCAAACCATACGGCGTATCTCTGGATCGGATGGCTGACTACGTTGACTTCAACCGGTTGCGACTAGAACCAAAATTAACACCACCTTTCTCGTTAGTAATTGAGTAATGAACATAGGGGTGGGGAAAGCTCAAATGAGAATAGTAAATATTTTGAGGACCTGAGAACCAACTATTCATGCTTTATTCATGATGAATAATGTCATGATAGATATTCATGATGAATATGCATATAGAGGGAGGTTCAAGGGAAAACCTCAAAAACATAAACTAAGGAACACTCACTACCCTTTATCTCGACTGTATGCACTTGTGCATATAGTAAATCAGGTTGTTTTTTGTTTTTTATGCATGTGTGCATGTTAAAATTACTCTATGCACTAAGTGCATACGACCCAAATGAAGGGCTATGAGGGTGTTCCTCAGTTTTTCCCTTTTTTAAGGTTTTCCCTTGAACCTGGCCCTATGCATATATCATGATGAATATGCATATATCATGGATTATGCAAATGCATGATATTCATGATGAATAACATTCATATGATTAGTAACTGATAGTCACCATGATAATATATGAAATAAATGGTTTGCGGTTCTCAAAATATTTATGGTTCTCATTTGAACTTTCTCCTAATGAATAATAGCCATAAATGCCAGATAGCAAACTTACTTTTACTTCATTACTGGTACTAGTATATTTCAAATTAGATGCAAGAACACGAGCATCGACAATCTTCTTCGTATCCCGTTGCAGCCTTCGTTGGAAGTCTTTAAACATGGTTGATCCTCCAGACAACACTATATTCTGAAATAAATGTCTAAAAAGATTAGCTCGACATCGAAAAAACCATCTTTATGCCACTGTTTCAACATCTGATACCAAAGCATGCGGTTGGTCACAAACATCTAACATCTACCAAAATTAGAATCTTTCTTGAGTTGGTTATTTAAAATCATAGATCAACGTAGATTTTATCTAAAACTTGTTTTAACAAATTCTGATTTATAGTATATATATAATAATCAATTTTATATGCTTTCAATTAACCTATTATATTATTTAACTTTTCTTTACTGTCTTGTTTGTATTAATCAACATATTATATTATTAGAAATTTATTTTAATTATATAATAAATTTATCTTGATTATATTATAATATATTTGTAATTGATTATTTATTCAAGATTCCCTTTTTGGTCATTTTACATGTTTATAAGCTAGTCTTTGCAAAACATAATTTGTTCATCAGCTAGTTTATCGGTCACCGGCTACCTTATAAGTCTTCAACTAATTTGTACCTTACATAGAGCCCTTGTTGTGTACTCTAATACATAAAAGGGATTATCAAGTATTTCTTGAATAGGAAAGCACTCGAACCAGTAAGATCAATCTAATGTGTACCTTATATAGAGCCCTTCTTGTGTCAATTGGCGCAGACTGAATACACTTGTCTATTACAGCGGGTAAAGGGGTCGTGAAATCTTTATTGTATATCTCTGGATTGAAGAAAATCTGCATGGTAAATATCTTATAACCATCAGAATACAATAAAACCGGCTAATAACTAGCAAACTAAAAAAATCTAAAAAGAATAACACTAACAGACTGCATTTTGAATAAAAATCCTGCTTTCACATCAAAACGTCATTTTTTTAAGACAAGAATGACAACAAGATCAAAGTACAATGAAAATAACAAAACACACCAAACTCGTATCTTCCAAGTTATACAATACGTGTCCACACATGAATGAATATATATATATAGAGGGATTTTCTTTTGTGAACTTTTTTTGGTGTGAACTTGTGAACTTTCTCCAAAAAGACGATTATATAATGAAATTGGTTCTTGAAATTGTTTAATATGACGAAATTATATCATATGAAACATTTTTTGTTGAAATGGTTTCATATTTTGGTGGTTTTACGTGAAATCAAAAGGTTTCATAAAATATATATGAATATATTATGAAACAGTTTCATAAGAATGGAAAACCAAGGAACATCCTGGTAGCCCTTCATCTCGACAGTATGCACTTGTGCATACAAGTAATTTGTAACATGCACATGTGCATAATGCATGCATGCATAAAAACCAAAAAGCAACTTTGTTTTCTTTAAAATAGTTTAACACTTTAACTAAAAAGGGAATGTATAAACATAAGCTCGTAGGCATGGTAGCTCCAAAGAAGAACAATTTAACTAGAATCAAAGTGGCGTCATTTGTTAAAATCATAGCAATACAGATATAAGAAAAGAGGAACAGACCTCGGGACCTAAAAATCGTTCATAGCCAACATCACATGCATACGGTGCCCCGGTCTTCGGTTTAATACCTCTCCATTGTTTAATGTACTTGGATGGTTCTTTGTCATGCTTATTGTACTCCTATAAAATAAAATAAAAATAAAAAAATATCATGGATTAAGCATTTCAAATAGAACAAGGGGACAATGCTACTATAACATAGATTAGGAAACCTGAAGCAAGTTAACTGAAAAAAATGAGTAAGGTGGCGTTTGTTTTTTAAGAGGTGCTGAAGCTTGATTTCACTTCTGATTTTTAAGAGGTGGTGCATAAGTCTGAAATCTGAATCCATAAGGCTGTTTGTTTCTTGTAAACTGACAAACGTCTGAACATGTATAATTGTCTATTTTATCCTTCAAAGATTCAACTTAAATACGTCAATTGAAGTGAGCAGCGACGATCGAAGGACAGAACGGGGTAAAAAAAAAGAAGGATGATGGCAGATTTGTGAGGATGTGGAGTTTTAATCATATCTCACACACCGAAGCCCCCCATTTAAGAGATTCAAGAAGGAAAGTCAACACACAAATCTACCATCTCCGTGTTTTGTATTTTTGCAAATTCAGGTTGCATTTGGGCTAAAACCGATGTTGAAATCGAAAGAATTGTGTTGGAAGGAAATAAGAGATAATGAAGTGGCTATGTTATCACTTAATTTATTAGAGGACATTAAGGATTAAGAGGCTCTGAAAAGGGAAAAAATGGTCTAAATTATCTTATGTCTGAACATATTAGACATAATCACATAAGTGGCAAATAAGAGCTGAAAACCAAAAAACAAGCAAACTACCTTAACAATGTCTGCACATGTGTAGCAATAAGTCTCCTTAACCTTCCGAGCTATTTCAAATGAATCTTCAGGGGGAACATGTTCCCCTCTTTCCTGCATAATCCAATATCATGATGAAAGAATTGCTTGCAAAACCAAAATGAAAAAAAAAAAAAAAGAAGTCAAAATCAACATACACGCATGAGCTGTTGGACAAAGAGGGTAACATCTCTCCCCGATATCGGTATTGACTTAATGCTGCTCCCTATAACATAACCTTCTGCAACGGGTACGACATGAGTGGCTCCATCTCCGACATCTACCACAACACCTGTCATCTCACACTATGCAAATATATGGGTTAATATAAATAAATAAAAAGGAAGAATGAGAATATGAATGTTAGTGTGGCTTTATTTCCAAATGGGTTAGTAGTTAAGTAGTTAGTTAGTTAGTTGACTAGTTGTTTAGCTAATATTGACTAGTCTTATAAATAGGTTTTAGTTCTATTGTAATCATTCATTCCAAATAATTCGTTCAATAAAATCTCTCTCTAGATTTCTTCTTCTATTTCCATAACAAATTGGTATCAGAGCTTAGTTCATCCAAATCGCTTCAATTTCGTTTTTCAATCCAATACGCTTCAATTTGGATTTTTGTTCGAATAGTTCAGATCGTCAATTTGAGATTATCGATTTTCAATTCTGTGTTTCTGAGTTGGCATTTTGTTTTCTGTTCCAATTACGATTTCAATTTTTGATCGCATTCATTCGTTCAATCAATTTCGATCTTGATTTTTGCTTCAATCAAAATCGATTTTGATTTCTGAGTTTCTTTGGTCGGCGATTTCAATTTCTTGATTTTTAGAGTCGTATTTTGTTCCTATTGCCGATTTTGATTCAATTTCTGGAGTCGATCAATTTCAATTTTGTTTTCTTGAGGTCGTTTATTGATTTCAGCCCGTAATCGAAATTCCAATTTGATTACCGATTTCAATTCTGAAATCGATTTTGTATTGAAATCGATCTTGTTTCAAATCGAATTTATCTGGTCGTTCAATTTGATTTTCTTGGGCCAGACTGTCGATTTGAATTTTGGACAGAATCTGAAATCGATTGTGTTTTTAGTGCGATTTCAATTTCTGTTCTACTGTCGCATTTGATTCTTGGAATCGAGACTTTCTGGTGTCGATGTTGGTTTCTTGGAGTCGCATTTGGTGAAGTTAACTGACTTTGGGTCTTGGAATCGCATTAATGGTATCTGCTGTTCTGGAATTGATTTGGGTCAAGCGTTTGATCTAATCAAGTCAATTAGTGCTTGATTTAAGGTGGAGCTTCTCAATTCTTGAGAAATTGGTGGTGTAATTGACTCAATCAGCAGTTCTTGGTGTTTTTGACTTCAATCTTGAAGTCAATTTTGGAAGATTCTTGAAGAATTGAAGGTTCTTGAAGAGTATTTGTGGGTTTCTTGAAGATTCTAGTTATCGATTCCAAGAATAATGCCGTCTCAAATGATTACGATTGATAAGTTTACCGGGAAGAATAACTTTAGTCTATGGCGGATCAAGATGCGGGCTCTCCTCAAGCAACAAGGCATTTGGACTCCGTTATCCGGTGAAAGACCGGATGAGATGACCGAGTCGGAGTTTGCGAAACAAGATGAGAAGGCGCACTCTACAATCTTGTTGTCTTTGGCGGATGAAGTTATCTACGAAGTTGCGGATGAGGAGTCCGCGGCGTCTCT
Organism: Centaurea solstitialis; assembly: GCA_030169165.1. NCBI lineage: Eukaryota > Viridiplantae > Streptophyta > Magnoliopsida > Asterales > Asteraceae > Centaurea > Centaurea solstitialis. Next base: position 106,902,355 of record CM058041.1, on the reverse strand, counting down.
ATGGTTGAAACTCGAGAGTCTTTACATGACTAAGTCTCTAACGAACAAGTTGTTGTTAAAACAACGTTTGTTTTCGTTGCGTATGAAGGAGGGAATGCTCTTGAAAGAGCATCTTGATGAGTTGAACTCCATTCTTATGGATTTAAAGAATGTTGAGGTAAAGATTGATGATGAGGATGCCGCACTCATCTTGTTGGTTTCGTTGCCTCCCTCATACGAGAATTTTGTAAACTCGTTCGTCGTTGGTAGAGACACGATCACTATGGAGGAGGTTCGTTCAAGTTTGCACTCACGAGAGTTGCGACATAAAGCATCGGGGAGTGGTTCCGAAAGTCAATCCGTAGGCTTGTCGGTGATAAGCGGAGAGAGAGACCGAGGTAGAGATAAGACTCGGGAGAAAGAAAAAGGAAAGTGGAAGAGTAGAGGCCGGTCAAGATCAAAGTCGAGAGGTCCGGGTGGAAGGCAACGTGAAGGTTGCCACTATTGTAAAGAACCGGGTCATTGGAAAAAGGATTGTCCGAAATTGAGAGCAAAGGGATCCGCGTCGTTTGTTAATGATGATTCGGGTTCGGAAACCGATTTGGTGCTAACGGTGGTCGCAAATGACAACTCGGGTTCGAAGGATGATTTGGTGCTCTCGGTGGGTGATCGGATAAATTACTCGGTTGATTGGATTCTTGACACCGGTGGTGCGTTTCACATGACGCCACATAAGGAGTGGTTTAGCTCCTATGAGAAGGTTGCAACCGGAAGCGTCTCGATGGCAAATGACATGCCATGCGATGTCGTTGGTATTGGTTCGGTTAGTATCAAAATGCATGATGGCGTGGTGAGAACTCTAACCGATGTTCGTCACGTTCCCGAGATGAAGAAAAACTTAATCTCTTTGGGTGTGCTCGACAAAAGGGGATTTAAGTATTCCGGTGGAGGTGGAGTCATTCGGGTCACTAAAGGTGCGTTAGTTGTCATGAAAGGGGTCATGAAAGGCACCTTGTACTTTCTTGAAGGTAGTACGATTGTTGGGTCCGCCGCTCCGGCCCATAGTTTGGTGAAAAACGAGTCGGATTTGACACGTTTATGGCACATGAGATTGGGGCACGTTAGTGAGAAAGGCATGGTAATCCTTAGCAAGAAAGGGCTTCTTGGAGGTCATAAAGTTGCGGATTTAGCCTTTTGTGAGCATTGTATTTTTGGAAAACAAAGGCGTGTGAGTTTTTCAAAGGCGGTCCACACGACCAAGTCGACTCTTGATTACCTTCATGCGGATTGTTGGGGTCCTTCGCAAGTTCCTTCGCTTGGTGGTGGCCGATATTTTCTCTCGATCATTGACGACTACTCTAGGATGACATGGGTGTTCATCTTGAAGCATAAGAGTGAGGCGTTTGGGAAGTTTAAAGATTGGAAGGTTCTCATCGAGAATCAAGTCGGGAAGAAAATAAAGCGGTTACGAACGGATAACGGGTTGGAATTTTGTTCGCGTGAATTTGACCGTTTTTGTAAAGACGAAGGGATTGCAAGGCACCGGACGGTTAGACACACTCCACAACAAAATGGAGTGGCGGAAAGAATGAATAGGACGTTGTTGGAAAGAGTTAGATGCGTTCTTTCAAATGCGGGTTTGCCGAGAAGTTTTTGGGCCGAGGCGTTGAACACGGTTTGCTATTTGGTGAATAGATCTCCGGCTACGGCTATTGATTGTAAAACCCCGTTCGAGGTGTGGTCCGGAAAGCCGGCCGATTACACGGAGTTAAGGGTTTTTGGTTGTCCTTCATATTATCACGTTAGTGAAGGAAAATTGGAGCCGAGGTCAAAGAAGGGGTTGTTTATGGGTTATGGAGACGGTGTAAAGGGTTACCGAATTTGGTGTCTTGATAAAAGAAAAGTAATTCTTAGTCGTGACGTGAAGTTTGATGAGGAAAGCATGTTACGAAGTGTAAAGGGTTCATTTACTCCAAGTGTTCAAGAAGAAAAAGGGTCCGAACAAGTGGAGTTTGAGTTGAATGGTCCCGTCGAAGGCAAGAATCCGACCGGACAGCCCATAAACACGACTCAAAACGACCAAATTGAGTCCGAAAATCAGCCACAAACGGCTGAATTTCGATCTATTGCACTTGATAAGCCCCGAAGGCAAGTTAGTAGGCCCGTTCGGTATGGTTTTGATGATGTCGTGGCTTATGCGTTGCAAGTTGCGGAAGAAGTTGAATTCTTTGAGCCGTCTACTTACAAAGAAGCAATCACAACGAAGGAGGCCGATGTGTGGATAGCGGCCATGAGTGAAGAGATGGAATCCCTTCATAAGAATAGAACTTGGGAGTTGGTGAAGTTACCCCAAGATAGAAAAGTTGTGACATGTAAGTGGATCTTTAAGCGTAAAACGGGATTGCCCGGAATTGAAAACGTGAGATATAAGGCTCGTTTGGTGGCTAGGGGTTATAGCCAAGAGGAAGGGGTTGATTACAACGAAATCTTCTCACCGGTAGTACGTCATACATCCATTCGGGTGTTGTTGTCACTTGTAGCGCAAGAAAATTTGGAGTTGGAGCAATTGGACGTTAAAACGGCTTTCTTGCATGGTGAACTTGAAGAGGAGATTTACATGAGTCAACCGGAGGGCTTTGTAACTCAAGGAAAAGAAGACTACGTTTGTAAGCTCAAGAAATCGCTTTATGGGTTGAAGCAATCCCCGAGGCAATGGTATAAGCGGTTCGACACTTTTATGGTGACTCATGGGTTTAGTAGAAGTCCTTATGATTGTTGTATATATCATAAGAAATGCGGTGATGGGTCACATGTGTATCTTCTACTTTATGTAGACGATATGTTGGTAGCGGCGCGTAACATGGGTGAAATAAAGAAGTTAAAAATGCTTCTTAGTTCCGAGTTCGATATGAAAGATTTGGGAGCCGCTCAAAAGATTCTCGGAATGGAGATAATACGAGATAGATCTAGTCGTAAGCTTTTCTTGTCACAGAAAAGTTACATTTTGAAGATAATTTCTCGTTTTGGTATGAGTTCGGCAAAACCGGTAAGCACACCGTCATCGGCGAATTTCAAGTTGTCAACGGCTTTGGCACCTCAATCGAAGGATGAGGTGGAGTATATGAGCAAAGTCCCTTATTCGAGTGCCGTAGGGAGTCTCATGTATGTCATGGTTTGCACTAGACCGGACATAGCTCATGCCGTTAGTGTGGTTTCGCGTTATATGGCTTATCCGGGGAAAGAACATTGGGTTGCCGTGAAGCGTATTTTTCGATACCTCAAGGGGACCGCCGATGTGGGTCTCATTTATGGAGGTAAAGGTGATTCTTTTGTGGCCGGGTATTCGGATTCGGATTACGCGGCCGATCTCGACACTCGAAGGTCGTTAACGGGTTATGCTTTTACCGTTGGAAGTGCATTAGTGAGTTGGAAAGCGACATTACAACCGTCGGTTGCGTTATCAACAACCGAGGCGGAATATATGGCACTTACGGAGGCCGCAAAGGAAGGAATTTGGTTGAAAGGTTTGCTTGATGATATGGGTTTTCATCAAGATCAAGCGGTGATCTTTTGCGATAGTTTGAGTGCGATTTGTCTTGCAAAAGATCAAGTGCATCATGAGAGAACGAAGCATATAGATGTTCGTTATCACTTTCTACGTTCGGAAAGAAGAATTAAAGTGAAGAAAGTGAAGACCGACGATAATCCGGCGGATGCACTTACAAAACCCGTTTCGTTGAACAAATTTAGACATTGTTTAGATATTCTAAACATTGGTAGTTGGGGTTAAAGTTTTTTTGGAATTAAAGCCAAGGTGGAGATTTGTTAGTGTGGCTTTATTTCCAAATGGGTTAGTAGTTAAGTAGTTAGTTAGTTAGTTGACTAGTTGTTAGCTAATATTGACTAGTCTTATAAATAGGTTTTAGTTCTATTGTAATCATTCATTCCAAATAATTCGTTCAATAAAATCTCTCTCTAGATTTCTTCTTCTATTTCCATAACAATGAAGATACCATGATGACATTTAACAAAATCTGACTGATCGAGTGTATAAGCATATTCATACAGACCGTTCTCACTTTCCCAAATGGCAAGTTTCTGGATGTAAGAACTATGGGTTTCTAACGCTAAAAAGGTTACCGTTGTCAACCTACTTATGACAAAATTCTTGGCATACAAACGGAAAAAACGGAAATTTAAAAGAATAGAGCATTATTTGCGTGACTTGTAGCAATTGTAGTAAAATGTAAAATGAAGGGAAAAAGTTGAAAAATAATGTGACAACTGTTTGGTGATTATGACTCCTAAATTGACAAACAAAGTTCAACTTTTACTCTTTAAGTTGTTTTGGACCTTCTATTGTGTTCCCCAAATAGTCTAGTATAACGGTCTGTTATTATATTTGCATTACCTCACATAAACAAGCATTATGTTTAAGAAAGAATAGAGGAGTAGCTCTGCTAATTCACACATTCGATTTTAAGGCAACAACATAACATACATCCACACAAAGATTGACCACGGGTGGTTTCGTGTTTTCATGCATTAAAATTATGAGAGAAGGATCCATGACAATAGGTATACATCCACTAGAAAAGTTGAAATTATGAGAGTTAGAACTGGTTATGAAAGAATATAACCAATCCTTAAGGGTTACAAAATGGTTCAAGATAAAGATAATTATTAGAGCATCTTCAACACACTCTTCGAAATTTCTCTGAAATGGAAAATCAAAAATCAAAACCTCCAAAAACTTACATTCCAGTCCAATAGCTTCTCCATATTAGAAATTACAACACTGATGTTATTAAAATATTCAACACGTTTGATAAAATTGTAGTTCTCTCTCCTAAACATTTAATTTCAATGACTCATATTGGTTAGAATAATGAGAAATTATTTAAAATTAACGATAATTTTTTAGAGAGTTCTACAAATTTGGAAAAAAAAAATGTATCCTCCCTTTCCTACTTTCTCCATTTTGGAGAAATTTTTGGAGAATCCGTTGGAGCCTAAATTAGCTAGAAATCCCCAAAATCTACATTTTCTCCATTTTAGAGAATTTGTTGGAGAAGCTCTTAGAGAGTTACAAATTTAACAGGACTTCACTTGTCATGTATGCAATAACTAAGGATAGATAGAATTTTAACTTGACCGTCTACTAAGAGTGTCGCACAAATTCCCATCTTATATCTTCTAGATTAAGCCTTCCCCTCCAATGTAACCATGTCCTTCTATTAAATGGTCCAAGTAAAGGCCATCATCAAGAAAGCTCTTTGACAATACTAACTTCAAAAGGCAAAGGATACTTGGACCATTTAATTATTGTACTAGAAGTAACATATGTGATAGTAAGTTAAATTTACAGGGAAAAGGAGAAACAAAGTAACAAACAAAGCAAGATCAATTATTTGCTTTGACATATATTAAAGTTTAAGTTTCCCCATGCATGTTGAAGTCAAAGTACAAACCATCATTTATGATAATTGTATATGTCCACCTAATATTATTAATAAACAGACCATCATCTACGAACGTAAAGAACCAACATAAAGTAGATAGCTTAAAATTTCTTTAAAAGCTCCCAACGGCCATGTGTACTATTGAAAAAAGTATTGTGTGTGTACAATATATACATATGATCCAGGTGATTTCATAATTTACAATTTAGAAAGTCGAATTTTGGTGTAAGGAGGGGAATAAAGTACAAAATAATAGCTTAGCAGGGAAAAGTTGGTTGTTTATTGTTATAGATGCATCTACTAGCCAGTAAAACAAATCAATGACCACAGGCAGAGTCTCTACTTTCTAGATCCTACAAATTACTAGAGCAGACTGTAGCAAGTTATGCTCTTTATGGGTTCAACAGAGTACTTGTAAAGAGAACAGCAAACTGATAAGACAATATGATTCCTGTGTAGTACTTTTGGTTTTCACAACATTATGCTTCTGCTATTCTCCACTTCCTAGGGTTCTAAAATTGGAATGGTCTTCATAAGTGTAAGTCCAAAGAAAATGAAGAAAATAAATTAATAGATCTAATATAGGAGTTCTTTATCTTACTTGATTAACGAGGGTATGAGACAGCAGGCCAATAGTGTCTTCAAGATAACTAAGTGACATCTTTGAAGTTTGAATGAGTGATTGCTTAAGATTTCTTCTCAGGAAAAAGATTAAACAATCATACGAGGACAAAGAACTTTAGGTTTCTCATCTTGTTGTATTGATAGTGATTCTCCATGTCAGCCAAGCATTAGGACTGTTAAGTTTCACCACAAATTTACTTTTGGGTACGAATTCACCTTGCTATGTTTGCTTTTACCAGTTAATAATTTCTAATAATCCATTCCATCTTTTCTCCTAAGATAATAAAGGCCTTACATCAAAAGTTCAAAACCATAGCAGTGGCTAAAACCATAACATAAATGGGTAGTTTTTTAAGTTTTAAAGTTTCAGACAAGCATCGTCTTCAAGAGAACACGTGAAAGAGAGGGACCTCAAATTCATCTTTGAACAAGGCCACAACTTCTTATATAGTATATATCACTAGCTTCATTAAGCTGTCAACAGTAGCTTTTGCATATATGATACTCAATTTACTTTAATACAATGGACAGGGTAACATGAAGACTCTCATTTACATCATATATACTATACCATTTACTAGCAAATTCTTAATCACTTCAATCACAATTCTCCAATTCATTAAATGAAATAGTTTTAAACCAGCCACACTCAACTTCTGCATTCTTACAATTTATCAGTCTCTCTATTGTTGCATTATATATGTCTTATTTTGCCCATAACATATATCTAAAGATTTCAGTAATTAAGTTAACATCGGCATAAAAGAATCACAATAAATAAAGTTCCAAAAGAAATAATCCCAAACACCAACCTTAGATGTTGTGTACCCTGCAGCAAGAGCAAGTACCGGCTGCACTGCAATATAAAGCCCCGGAACATTAACGTCTCAAACATAATTCACCGGTATACTCTCGGCTTTCCGGTGGAGTCAGCGGACTCTCCGTCAACAAAAAGTAATGATCCTCCGGATCACAACGTAAATAATTAAATATACACTGCTGCCAAAACCGTTCCATCGCATCCCAATTTTCCACCTGCCCGTGTTTTATCGGGTACGTTAGATTGTAAGTACTACTGTTCTTGATTTCGACAAGGCTTCTTCCCCGATAAGAAATCAAGATCAGCCATTACACCCGCACTATGTTGCGCCATCCAACTGCTACTTCCCTTGTTAGAACTACGGTTCGGCTGGGTTATGAAACGATTCGTTAACTGCAACTACTGTTGGAGCAATAAAACATGGTTCTACTTACCCGCAAAACCCATTTTAGTATACCTGCAATGTGCATCCCACCATAAGGTTAATTAATTTACCGTTTAAACAAGCAAATGATCCAAACAAAATGAGTTAGTAAACGATTTCTTTCAGAAACATTTCATCGAACAGGTGGTGTGCATAGCTTATATTCACAGATACAACATTACAACGGATTCAAAACTCTTTTAAGAATCTCACGTATAGATACTGACCAGTTACAATAAATCTGAGAATGGTATCAAGTGAAAACATAAATATGTAAAACCTTAAATTATAAATTGTTTACAAACAAAATGAATAGTAAACTGATTTCTTTCAGAAACATTTCATCGAACAGGGTGGTGTGCACAGCTTACAAACAAACAGAATTACTAAACGACTTCCTTCAGAAACATTTCATCAAACAGGTGGTGTGCATAGCTTAAACAGATACAACATTACACCGGATACAAATCTATTACCAAATCTCACAGATAGATACTGATCAGTTACACTAAACGAGCTTGGATCAATGAATCTAGAGAACTAAAACAAACTACCAAAATCCATACCCGGTGCCATTGTCGATTACTACAGCAGGACGAGATGTAGAAGGATCCATTGCGAGAGATTAAGTTGTTGTTGTTAGAGCAATTATTGGAGCAAAGGTGGATCTGCAAGTGAGATCCGAGTTGGGGTTTAAGGGAGGAAGTGATCATGGTCGTTGGGGGAAACCGATTGGAAGAAGAAAAGTGGACGTCGATTGCAAGCGAAAGCGGCAATCAACAACTGATGATGATGATTGAGATTGCTAATGAGTGTTATTATTATCATCACTCCATCCATTTGATTTCATTGGTAAACAAAAAAAGAGAGTAGTAGAATCAACAATCAATGAATCCATGGAATTTGTAATCAATCACACATTACAATAGGAATCCACTGTTACTACTTTCCCAATTGAATCGATTGTGTATATGATGAATTGATGATGTTTGGAGAATGGCGGACGATCGGAGAAGTGTTGAACACGGCTTTACTCCTATCCTCTCTCTGCTTGATCTACTTACTGGTCTGATTTAGGTTAACCAGGTTATGGCAAAACTCACAAAGGTTAACTCAAATACATATAAAAAGGGACCTAAACCATCATATGATAATAGATGTCTTGCGAATGTATAAGGTCGATTTAGCGCACATTCAGTACTTACGATTCAGCCATTTTCATATCAATTAAATATTAATTAAAAAGAAAAGAAGATAAGATAGGACAGAGATAGAGAGAGGAGGTGGGGTGGGTTCTAATGAAATCGATTCAATCGATAACCCAAAAGTCGATCACGAATCACTAGAAACGAAACCAAATACCCAGATTAGTGAAACCCTAAATCGCAAACCCTTCTCTGATTTGTCCTAGCGGTAAAGGTGTGGCGTAATCCATATGTGTGAGGTCCAGGGTTCAATCAATGGGCATTGACATCTTTGCCAATGGGATGAATGCGATGATTTACCTCCCTCATGATGACCGTGGGACCAGTGCGGTGGTGTATACCCCCTAAATCGAACCCAGCTCGCAAATCACAAACCCTATAAATTGCAAACCCTATAATTTGATTGTGAATCGATGAAGAATCGATGTTCAACCGATACCAAACTAAAACCCTAAAAGATATCAATGTCTTGAGGTGAGAAATCATTACAAATCGAAACCAATCGGAGAAGAAAATCGGCATGTCTTTGTGAAAACGCCATCTCGTTGCCAATAAGGTTATTCGGTTTGACCTCTCAAACGTCGTTTATCGCGTTGTGGAGAAGGAGAAACGAAAAAAATCAGAATGCAGTCCCAAACACCACCAAACAACTTATCGCGTTGCAATAAGCAGATAAGGCAATAAGCTGTAAACTGTTTTAAAACGCACTCCCAAACACGATATCTCTATATATTTTTATCTCGTGTACTCATTTTTTTTAATCTATGTTTAGAATTTAATATAATGCATGTTTTGTTTCATAAACATGGTTGTTTTACAACGTGAAACAAAGAAAAATACACATGGAAGAGTTTCAATCGTGAACCAAAGGCATATGAACACAAATATGTGTTAATAAGTATATTTAAATAGGAAAAAGTTCATGTGAAGCAAAATCTTTGTATTTTTTTTATTTTTCAGATGATTAAATTATTTATATAGAGATTTAATACATGCAATACCAATATGTTTCCGTGAGACCATAAAAAATCACGAAACTTCACAATAAGATACGCTAAAGGTACTTAAAACACTTGATTTTACAACAAAAGACATTGTGAAGGTTTTCCCTTGGTGTTTTGTTGTAAATGTTTATTGTTATTTATATTAATAAAACAACATGATGTCAAGCGTTTGTATGTGTGAAAAAACGTTGTGTGTGGGGACAAGATTAAACGAGAACACCTTCATACCTTTTAATATAACCAACGACATGTGATACTATATTAATCACATATGATACACATGTGATTGCTAAATCAAACAAGTGTGGTTCTTCGCATGTGTTATCACACACGATTAAGGTGTTCTTTATGTGATATAGTATTCACTCACATGTGGTGTCCAAATCACATATGCATATGACCTTGGTGCAACCTACGTCGCAACGTACGTTGTATGCACACTAACAAGGTCCTCTCACTTGTATTGTATAACATGTGATAAAATGTTTGTGTTTTTTTTTGTTTTTTTTTTTTTTGCAAAATGGATGCATTAGGCCCGAACTCAAATGGGCCCATGTAGAATTTAATCTAAGTTGTAGACTCGTCCATTTAAACAACACATAAGATCATTAAAATTCTCTCATCTGATTGGTCAATATGTATGGTGGATACGAATCGAATTTTGCATGGTAGTTTATTAGGTAAAAACCAACGACTATGATTTCGTGGAACTGGGGCCTTACAAAATGGGCCAATGCTCGTATTTCAAATGTTTATACAATCATATGTGTGTTTGTTTTATGTAACATGATAAATCACAACATAACATGTTTACATTATCAATTTTCAGTATATAAAATGTTTATACGAAAAAATGCATAAAACTCTATAACAATCAACAGCGAGTGAAACCTTATAGCGTGTAAGCCAAGTAAAGTCAACAATGAAAGTTATTCAGTATTTAGTATGCAACAGATCAACGAGGTTAATAGCACTTTTGATACCGACAACCTGTTGGAGAGGACAAAGCAGTGTATGTTATGTTCGTTTTTGGTATACGTGCAATATTAGACATATCTTGTGTGAGACAACCGTTGGCAATTGTGAATATGTAATGGGAATGAGTTTAAATACGTGCTTGAGAGAATCCCGAGTATGAAAAGTTGGATAAATAATGAGAATAAGAGTTTATCATATTATACCATATTGGAACGACAACACATTAATACTATTTGTCTCACAAGAAAACCACATTAACGTCAAGTATCAACCACAGACAAAATAAATGAACATGTGTTGGGCACGAGGACCATGTTCAACCTATGAAACTTATGGCATTTCAACTTTCAATAAGCAACAATGTCACAACAGTCGAATAAACAAAGAAGTAATGCCAAGATGAATAAATAAAGAGTCTTAATAAAAGGAGGCATTTGTTGATACTATGTCAAAATTATAGTATGAATATAGAAAGTGTGTACAAAGTGTAGTAGAAAACAATCTATATGACATATTCTATGAAAGAATATATGCTATAATTGTCCTAACCGATGTCACTTTAGTGCAATTCTACAAAACAACAAGCTGTTATGATGACAAATAGTTAAAAGATGCAAGGACAAATTATCTTCGAGATCAACAAATGACTGATGAAAAGTAGAATAAGGTGTTGTAGCATTGCCGACAACAATATAACAATACAATAATTCAAATATTTAACAAGTACCCTGTAATATAATTATTACAAGGGTTGATGTAAACATGGATATGTTATTTAATGATAGATTATATACTTCAGTCTTGTTTTTCTATGAATGAATTGTCATTGGTAATGGGTTCATTTGTATTTTCACGTGTTTTACTAATACAACTATATATTGATTTATCTCTATTTCTCATATTGCGTTTTAAAACATATCATTTATGATATCAAACATCTCTATGAGAAAAAATATTAATTTGAGATACAGTTAAATATAAAAACATGTTTTAATCTAATTAATTCTCTTTTAGAAGCACCCAAATCAAGCTCACGTGAACAATATTATCTTATCAATAAATTTAGAGAAATTGGCCAAATTAGCCAAAGTACTCAATCAAATTGATCTTCTAACCATTTTACTCCTTAGTTTACATGAATGTTAGTAATTCTATGTCTAACAAAAAAAAAGCACTTAAAAAATCAAATACCGTACATATCTCTTTAAAGTGTTTTTTTTTTCCAATCACCGAGTAGCTAATAAATAAGCTGCATTTGTCAAAAACTAGTTGATAAGGTGGTTTATGACTGTAAAATGATAAAATAAGGCATGTTTAAAATTTGGTAATACAAAATGACAAAATAAAAAATCTAATAAGTTCCATAAATCACCAAAACGCTAGTCATAGCAGCTTTAAAAAAAAAACCAATTTATAAACTAGTTTATGGTCCATCCAAACATGCACATGACTTGTAAGCTAGCTTATTAATTTAGAGTAAACAACAAATTTGGCCATTGAGGTTTGTCAAAACTAATACTTTTTATTTCATGAAGTTTTGAAAGTACAAGATAACCACCATTGTTCGCAAAAACGTATCAGTTTAGTCATTTTCTTTAAAAAGTTCCATTCAACGAGAGACATTTATGTACTTTCTTTGATTATTTTTATCACGTACCCAATCAAAAAACATATGAAACAAAACCATAAGATCGGTTTTGACCATATAAAAGACAAAGAAATGAATAAAAGGAAACCACGAGGGGTGGTGGTGTGTTTACAAAAGGCCTAGGGTGTATGGTGGAATATCATATTTACCGTGTGTTGAGTCCAAACACCAACATCTTGTGGTAAAGTTTAGTCTCAGATGATGGCAACTTAATTTTCAAATTGTCAATAATGTAATACAGACGAAACCTAAATAAACCCTTTTCAAAAAGAAAGATGAATTAAAGCAGTCTAAGTCTAACATTGTGCAAAAGATTGATTTCGTCAATCTCAACCGACCCACAATTGATTATCAATACCGTAATTTAGGGAAAATTCTAGATTCACTCAATGGTTGTCGCTATGGAAATGCCCAGATGAACCACACCAACTTGAAAAGTGTTACTTTTTAACAAACTAGAAGGACCAAATTTGTACTTTACGTAATATTATAAAAACTATCCACTTCTTTTTGGGGGGTAAAAAAGGACCAAATTGTAAAACTTTTTTTTCACTTTTGTTCCCATTTATTCGTCATCATTACCATCTCAGGCTTTTTATTAAATGACGAAAACACCCCTAGTTGACCAATTTGGTCAACTTTCACTAAAACATAGCCTGTGAAGGCTAAATGTGTCATTTTCACAAGTTTCTGCGAGTACACTAACCATAAACCATCTTTTTCACGAAGGACTCTCATCCTTCAAAACGGACAAAAATGCCCTTGCACTTTATTTTTTGGTTAATACCCTTCTTAAATTTTAGAATAAAAAATATTTTAATTATGGAAATTAATTTAAATTGATGATGCCCTTTTTGTCAATCATTTTTTAAATAATTAAATGTAAAGAGTATAAGTTTATAAATATTTAATATCGTATATGTATATCGGTTAAATATAGATACCATTATAAATTACAAAAAATAAAATAATTTAAAATTTAATTTATAAAATATACGTATAAAAGCATTTGAAATAACTTTATTTGTAATTCTTGAATATTGTAGCTTTTATTCGTATTTTTAATAATTTATTTGAATTAGTACAAGTAGCTTTCACTATTATTGGAGATGAAAAATTCATGAATCTTTAAAGAAGTTTATATGTTTTAAATTTTAAAAAAAATAATGTTGTTTTAACTAATCCACTTGGAAATAGGGTTATAACCATACATAAGATTGTTATCATATCCTGCAAAACTTATATAATTTATTGCGAATGCCATTTTAAAAAAAATTGACATAAATTGTCTAACAAAGTTTGTTTAACAAAAACAAAAGGGTTAATTACATGAGTGTGTATCCAACTTGTCACGTTTTTTCATTGTATGTACCCAACTTTTAAACATACCATTGTATGTACTGAACTTTTTAATTTTCTCATTGTATGTATCAAACCTGATATAACAGGTAAAAGGCTGACGTGGCACCAGTTATATTGACGTGGCATCTGATGTGGCGTGACGTGGCATCTGATGTGGATATTCTTGAACTTTTTAATTTTCTCATTGTATGTATCAAACTTTTACTAATTTCTTCATCTTCAACCTCCCTCCCACCACCACCACCATCACCACCACACCACCACCAAACCACCACCACCACCACCACCACATAGGCTTCCTCTCTTAGACATCTTGCACCACCACCACTCCGTTGCTGGCCACCCAAAAACCGTCGCCGGAGCCCAGAAAACACGCGCTCCGGAGCCCGATCGCCGTCCAGAACCCGATCGCCGGAGTATGAACGGTCACACATCTTCATCTTCTATTTAAACTCCGGAGCCCGATCTTCTATTTAAACTCCGGAGCCCGATCGCCGGAGTATGAACGGTCATACATCGCTGGAGATTGGATCGAACCGGCGGCTTTGAAGAGCTGGTCGATGATCCCTTGACCCGAATCGAGAAACGGGTTGTGCCATTCGGGAGAAATTAACGATTTGGTTGCCGGAATCAAGTGGTGGACTGGTGGTTGTTTGGCGATGGCGGTAGTTTGGTGTTGGTGGTGGGTTTGGTGTCGGTGGTGGGTTTGGTGATGGTGGTGGTGGTGGTTGTGGTGTTGGTGTTGGTGGAGATGGTAGCTGTGGTGGTGGTGGTGGTGGAGATGGTGGTTGTGGTGGTGGTGGTGGCTGTGGTGGTGGTGGCGGCTGTGTGATGGTGGTGGCTGTGGTGGTGGTGGTTGGGTGGTGGTGGTGGTGGTGGTTTGGTGGTGGTGGTGCTGGTGGTTTGATGGTGGTGGTGGTGGTGGTGGTGGTGGTGGTGTGGTGGTGGGAGGGAGGTTGAAGATGAAAAAATTAGTAAAAGTTTGATACATACAATGAAATTCCATGTGGCATCCTATGTGGCATCCTATGTGGCAGCCTATGTGGCATTGTGACCGGTTACCTGCTCAGCAGGTAACCTGATACATACAATGAGAAAATTAAAAAGTTCAGTACATACAATGGTAGGTTTAAAAGTTGGGTACATACAATGAAAAAACGTGACAAGTTGGATACACTCCCATGTAATTAACCCAAAACAAAAATCTCCAAAAAAATTACCTTAAAAAATTGAAAGTAATTATTCTTGACTATTTTTTTTTTTACTATTTACATATAGAAAAAAGGTTTACAAAATTGATTAGAGTAAAAAAAATAAACTCAAAATCTTTATCATTTAATACAACAATTTCTTTAAATAACCTTAAAAAATAAACCAAATTATAGGTAGGGCTGTAAACGAACCGAACGAACACGAACGGAGGCTTGTTCGTGTTCGTTCGTTTAACTTAACCGAACAAACGAATGAACACGAACGGTAAACGAACAAAAAATTTTGTGTTTGTGTTCGTTCATTTAGGTATTTGGTGTGTTCGTGTTCGTTCATGTTCGTTCGTTTAAGATGCTAATCGAACATAAACGAACGAACGTAAAAGTTAAACGAACATAAACGAACGAACATAAAAGTTAAACGAACAAAAGCAAACGAACATAAACGAACAAGCTTACTTGTCATTTCATTAACTATTAGGAGGTGCATTTTTTAAAAAAACTTAATATAAAACCAAAATAATAATCAAATTCAAATTGAAAAACTATACTGAATTCTAAAAATATATAGCTTAGATAAATAAGTATTAAATGTTTTAATACAAACGAACATAAACGAACGACATAAACGAACATAAACGAACGACATAAACGAACGTAAATGAACGAACGTTCACGAACGTAAATGAACGAACGGTGCCTTTGTTCATGTTCGTTCGTTTAACTAAACGAACAAAAAAACTTGTTCATGTTCGTTCGTTTATTAAATAAACGAACATAAACGAACTTCCCGCCGAACGGTTCATGAACGGTTCATCAAACGTTCGGTTCGTTTACAGTCCTAATTATAGGTGTTCAAAATAAAATATATTATTTTTTAAAAATCGGATTATTTTGAACTTTTAATACGTAGTAAAACAAAGAAAATAAAAATTCAAAACGTGTAGGCAGCTGTGTATAAATGTAATTAAATAAAGAGTGAATTACATATTTGGTCCCTCACGAATAGCTACTTTTTGCTTTTCGTCCCTCCAAACGTAAAAGTACATCCTTGCCCTCGAAATGAGTTTTTTTGGAACAAATTGGTCCCTCCCTCTAACGGCCGTCAAGTAGGCTCCGTTAAGCCTACCATGTGCCCCTCACGTGAGGGGCATTTTGGTCTTTTCACCCATCTTCTTCAATCTCTTGTTTATTTCCTAAGAACATTCATCTTCATCTTACAAAACATTCATCCCTAAGAAGATTAATCTCAGAAACATGCGTCCCCAAATCCAAATCAAGAACAAACTTAAACAAAAACATAATCTCAAAAAATCAAATACCCTATATTCATATAAAACCAAATCAAAAAATCTCAAGAACAATTCTAATTTCCATTTAAATCCCTTTAATATATCTATTATAACCATAAATGAAAATTTAAATAAATCACTTTCCTATAATATCTCATGAACTTCAAATTCCTCAATTTACCCATTAATATTGCCAATCTCTCAATTTACTCCATTAATGTCTCCATGAATTTCTCCCTCACCCTCTTCCACTTCCTTACTCCAGCGATTAAACCCCCCTCCCTTCATCTGGATATTTCTTCTCCTTTTTTTCAAATATTGCTTTGTAGGATTTAGATATTTCTCCTTGTTGGTTTGCTAATCAAAATCGGTTAACCTACTGCAAATCCACCATCACCACACCCCTTTATTGAACGAAAACCAGAAGGATGACGATATTATTTTTAAAGAAGCAACATTTCCAATCATTTCAGATCTAGTTCAAGGGTTTTAGATCGGGGATTGAGGGTACGAGATGGTTGTTCGAGTCCAGATTCAAAGGTCCCGTATCTGGATTGAAGGGTTTTTTGCTAAAAAAATTCAATTTGTTTCACCGAGGTTCTGATTTGGGCACTTCGATTTAGGAAGATCAACATCAGATTGTCGAAGAACACACCGTTAAATCCACATATACGACATATTCAGGTTTTGATGTTTGTTTAGGGTTTCGATCTATATTGTATTTGTTCATATCTTTTTAGGGTAAATTTGGAATGTTTCTGGGTAAATATTTTGTATGAACTTCTGCATTCTTCTAATTTTGGATTTTGAATGTTTCTGGGTATTTTTTATGAATGGATATGTATAACTTTGATTAGGGTTTTAATTTCATATATGGATTTGTATAACTTTGATTAGGGTTTTAAGTTTGTTCTTGATTTGGATTTGGGGATGTATGTTTCTGGGATTAATCTTCTTGGGGATGAATGTTTTGTAAGATGAAGATGAATGTTCTTAGGAAATAAACAAGAGATTGAAGAAGATGGGTGAAAAGACCAAAATGCCCCTCACGTGAGGGGCACATGGTAGGCTTAACGGAGCCTACTTGACGGCCGTTAGAGGGAGGGACCAATTTGTTCCAAAAAAACTCATTTCGAGGGCAAGGATGTACTTTTACGTTTGGAGGGACGAAAAGCAAAAAGTAGCTATTCGTGAGGGACCAAATATGTAATTCACTCTTAAATAAAATACACAATGGACAAAAGCCACCTATGCGCACGTTAGCTGTGTCCACAATCATGATTCATGATACCCTTCTTAACTGAATTACAAACCATGCATTTAATGTCATATGGACCTATTTACCCTCTAACCTACGCCTCTTGCTTAATCTACGCCACCTTCTATCTGACACAAAAATACTTTCTCCGGTACACTGCAATCTTGGTCCCTGCATTTTGTTGTCCTTTTTTATATTAGTCCCTACAAATTCTTATATTGCAAGAAAACCTTGTGATGTACGAAATTATTCGGTTTTGGGTCTTCCCACTAACAAAGGTTAACTTTGGTTTATTAACTCCCTCATGTACCTTGCATATAAAAGGTAAAGTAGTCATTTTATCTTTAAACTGTGAGATAGTAACTAGGTTTGTGTATCAGGTGGGTTGGACGAGTTCAAGTGGACAAATCAAAGACTCGATTGAGTATCATTTATGAAAAACCAAAACCTGTATTTTGGGTTTTGATTTCGCATTGCTTTGGGTTTTGTGTAGTCCGTCGGGTTCGGGTATAATCTTAATGTAAGAAAATATATATCTAATCTAATTTGAGGATCAATTCAGTCAGTTCAGGGGATTGATGAAAATCAATAGTATGTTTAGAAGTTACAAAATAATATAAACCACTAGAATCTAGAATTTTCAAAAGGTAATCAAATAAATAAAACATTTATAATATACATGTATACATGTTTTGATTTTTGTGGTTAAAAATTAAACCCAACCCATAAACCAAAACATAAATACCTTTGAATTTCTCATATTTTAGGCATTTAAGTTTAACACAACAACCTTTATTTTCAATTTAAATTTTGGATTATTTGATCCCATAGATAAAATAACTACTATACCCTTGTATACAAAGACATATGGGAAGTTAAAAATCTTTTGGGTCTGTTCGTATGTGATTTTCCCCCCAATTTTCCAAGCAATTTTTTCAAGGTAAATGAAAATTTTCTATTTTATAACTTCTATGTAAATTATAAAACTGATCTTTGTAGTTTCCTAAAATTTTCTAAACGCGTTTTCTACTTTTCTAACATGAAAAATGGAAACTCCACCATTTCAACCAAACGCGTTTTCTAAAATTTCCATAAAAACTAAAAACTCAACCCAACTTCATTTTCTGAAAACATTATGAAAATAGTTTTCCACAACCAAAAGCACCCTTAACTTCTACTAAAGAGAGGGACAAAAAGCCTAGTGGTCGGTAACATCATTGGAAGAGACAGTGGGTAACATATTTGTCTACTCAAGTTCGATTCATGGGGTGAACATGCGCCGATACCCTGACATGGGTCGGCTTTCAAGTCGGTCAATGGTTGCCGAGAATTAGCCAGGTGCCTTCATGAATCTCGAATACCTTATAGACTTTTGTATGGGAACGTATGCTTGAGTTATCAGCCGTTCAAAAAAACAAACCGAACTTTTTCACATACCATAGGGGTTCTCTTTCAACAAAACTTTCATAAAAGACCAACACCAAAAACCACAAGGACCAAAACTACAAACTCCCTCCTCCACTTTCTCTCTCACACACAAACACCCAAAAACACACACTAGCTTCACAACTGCTGCAGCAGCAGAGAGAAGCAGCAAAAAACTCATTAATGGATCTCTCTTCTCTCTTCTCCTTCTTCTTCTCTCCACTCATCATCATCCATCTTTATCTGCAAGCTTAATTACACTCTGTACTGAAACCCTAAATCTCTCATCTATCTCTATATCTACACATCTATACATCTATACATCTATATATCTATATCTATATCACTGCGATCTACATTTCACTGTAGCACCACTCTCTACTTTTATCACACTCTATGTCACACCTCAATCGCAGAATTCCGGTTGCAGATTCGCCGTTTTTGCCCTAACTGTGATCAAATCCGATCGATTGCCGCTGTGTTTATCTCCATTGGTGTTTCTGTTTCCAACCGGTATCGTTTAGCGATCTTAATTTTGCTACATTTTGTGGATTTGTTTGTTTTTTGCCCTAATTGTGATAAAATCTCGATCGGTTAATCTCCATTGGTGTGTTTTCTGCTTCCTGTTTCTGTTTGCAACTGGTAATCGTTTAGAGATTGTGCATTTTGTGGATTCAGTTTGATTTCGTGGAGATTTTGTTTGATTTTGTGGAGATTTTGTTTGATTTTGTGGAGGAATTGGAGATTCAGGAGGATGAATCCGTTGTGTTGTATTGCTCCGGTGTCGATCGAGAAGGATCGGACGAACTCGCCGTCGTCTGCGGTGGTGAGGCCGCAGAGCGAGTGTCAGTTAGGGTTTGAGAGCTCGGTGAGGAGTGTGAGGCAGGGGAGCTTCTCGGCGCAGGTGTCGTCGGTCGGGACGGAATCGGAGAATGTGATTCATGAGATTGAGGATGGTGAGGTTGTTGTTGAAGGTAGGGAGAAGGAGTTTTCGGTTTCGGTTTCGAGATCGATGGTGTTTGGTGGAAATGGTGGTGTTGGTGGTGGTGGTGGTGTTGTGGCTGGGATTTTGTATAAGTGGGTGAACTATGGGAAAGGATGGAGATCGAGGTGGTTTACGTTGGAGGATGGGGTGTTGTCTTACTACAAGACTCATGGACCGGATAAGATCGTGGTGAGTCCGGTGAGGGAGAAGGGGATTAAGGTCATCGGAGAGGAGTCGATTAGGTATTTGAGGAAATGCAGCAATGGGAGCACTCACAATCGGTCGGTGCAAAGCAATGGAAACCATATGGGGAGATACATTTGAAGGTTTGGACTTTTATGTTTACTTCAATTTTTAGTGACTGTTTGATTTGATCTATATAATGTAGCTAGATTGAATGCACTTTTTAGCCATCCAAGATCTATATTTAGCAAACTAACCATTGTTGTACCTAAAATGTGGAAAAGAAGACACAAAAGTATGCAATAATTTCTATTAGTTAGTTCTTGCTGCATCAGCTGGTAAAAGATCCCCTAAATTGATGCATCAGTTAGAATCATTCACTAGAAACAAGTCCACTATCTGTTTTAAGTCAACTAATAGATGGAGTAACTCCGGTGTGTAGCAGTAAAAGCAAGACGTGTAGGTGGTTGGACTCATGAAGTTCCCATTGAAATAGGATCCCCTTTTTCTTTTTCATATTTCAGCAAGTACAATTTTTACTTTGCTGTGAGATTACAACTATGATGGTTAACTTTGTTTTGCTTATGAATTTTGCTGTCATTGTTACCATAGGAAACATAGATGCATTTGGTTTAGTGGTGTTACATGAATTTTCTTGTTGATGTTTGCTATGCTGAATTTAGGAAGTTTGTGAGTGATGTTCTGAATAGACTTAATAAAGCTCTTATGCTCATATTCTGGTGACACTTGAGGTTTTAATGATAGTGATTTGGATAATCTAGTGTGTGACAGTTGGCTTGTGATGCTTCCTCTATAAATACTTAGATTGTAGAAAATATGTGATCCCTGTTCCCATTCAGCCAACGGAAGTGGGAATTAGATAAAATACTAAACTACAGCCTTCTTCCTTAATCTGTTTTTTGTATCCAAAGATCTAGCATGGAATCATAATTTAATTGTAGATGTATTTTTTGGTAATATTTTAAGTGGTTGCCTCTACATTCTGCCGTTTTCTAAAGTGTACTATGATCTACAGGTCTCTTCTGTAAGAGCAAGCAAGTCAGACGACAAAAGACTATCTATATTTTCTGGAACAAAAACTCTTCATTTACGGTGCATATCTAGAGACGACAGAGCTGCGTGGATCGATTCCCTTCTAGCTGCTAAAGATAAATTTCCTAGATTGTCTACAGGGGATCTTGCTCCATCTGAAGACATGGTTATTTCTACAGAAAAGCTACGATCACGATTGTCCCAGGAAGGCATAACAGAGGAAGTAATCAAAGATTGTGAGTCTATTATGCTGGGTGAACTTGCTGCACTTCAAAACCAAATGAAGGCTCTTCAACTTAAACATATTGTGCTCCTTGATACATTAAGACAATTAGAGGTACCCCTTTTAAATTTTGAAGGTTTTAGATATGATGAACTCTCTAGGAAAGTTTATAGGATTGTATTATGCGGATACTTGTAAAACCTTGGTGTATTTAGATTGACAAAGAAGTACTCGATGCTCTGCTCTTTACATAGTTCCTTTTAAGCTTTAAATCTTGCAAGTAGATTCAATTGTTTGAAATCATATTTGCTTCATGAAAGATGCACATTGAAATCTTGCATTAATCAGTTAACCTGTGACTTGCAGACTGAGAAAATTGAGCTGGAAACAACTGTGGTTGATGAAACAAAAGAGCGAGATTCTTCTTGTGGACAAGATAGAAGATTCAGTGGTAATGTGATGTTTTATGAGTTACCGTTATAAAACTTTTGTTACTGATATGGCAGCCTTTTATTCATTTATCTTGCTGGACCACTGCAACAGATTTCTATTCCATCATGTCTGAGGGGAGTGGAAGCGATTCAGACGCAGACAATGAAAGCCGATACGGAGTGGACATTGAATCAGAAGAAGAAAACGGAACCTTTTTTGACACAAATGAATTCATGTCGGCTGATGTTTTAAGATGTGCTTCCTATCGGAGTAGAGACGGTACAGGAAATGGATCTACTTCATTGGGAAATGAAAAGGACTCTTTCTTATCTGGTCGTTTACGTGGGGCTGGAACTGAAATCAATTTAATCCAGTATCCTTCCATCAAAAGAAGGGACGGTTTACCTGAACCAAAAGAAAAAGAAAAGCCAGTTGGGTTATGGTCCATAATAAAAGATAACATTGGAAAAGACCTGTCTGGTGTTTGCCTCCCTGTTTACTTTAACGAGCCACTTTCTTCATTGCAAAAGTGCTTCGAGGATTTGGAGTATTCTTGTTTGGTTGACCGAGCATTGGAATGGGGAAAGCAGGTCAGGTACTCAACCTATGCATATTCATAGCAATTCCATTGAGTAGGAATGTACTCCACGATAATTTGCCAAATTCCTTTAACCATCAGTATTGATTTTGTTAATTTCGTTCTTAACACCAATATGACTTCTTTTAAACACTTTTTTATCATTTGAAAATTGCTCTTCATCGAACAAATGAGCACAATATTTGTTTTTTTTGAAGGCCAACTGAACTCAAACTTTTACTCATGCAGGGGAATGATTTGATGAGAATATTAAGCATTGCAGCTTTTGCTGTTTCTGGTTATGCATCAACAGAAGGTCGACAATGCAAACCCTTCAACCCTCTTCTTGGGGAAACATATGAAGCAGATTATCCAGATAAGGGCTTACGTTTCTTTTCTGAAAAGGTAAATATTTTTTCTTTCTTGTTTCAATTATGGTTAAACACTCGTTAGTAGATTTCTCATTTGCTTCTTGCTATGCTTGGTTGACTTATGAGAAAAAAGTGATATTTTTGGTTTAAGACACATGACTATATTTCCTATTTACTTCTTGCCATACATGGTTGGATTATGAGAAAGAAAGAGATTTTTATTTATCAAACACACATTACTAGATTTCGCATTTGCTTCTTGTTATACATGGTTGGATTATGAAAAAAAATTGTGTTAAAAACACTTTACTAAATTTTCCATTTGCTTCTTGCTATACATGGTTGTTTTATGAGGAAAAAGAGATCTTTTTGGGTTAAACACACTTTACTACATTTACCATTTGCTTCTTTCTATACATGGTTGTTTTATGAGGAGAAAATATCTTTTTGGGTTAAGCACACATTACTAGATTTCTCATTTGCTTCTTGCTATACATGGTTGTTTTATAACAGAAGATCTTTTGGTTAAACACACATTTCTAGATTTCGCATTTGCTTCTTGTTATACCATGGTTGGGTATTTGGATTATGAGAAAAAAGAAATCTTTTGGGTTAAAGACACATTACTAGGTTTCCCATTTGCTTCTTTCTATACAAGGTTGGAATATGAGAAAATGAAGACCTTTTTGGCATTAAAGATCTAGAACTGTAATATAATCAAGATTTTGACACTTTTCAGGTGAGTCACCACCCAATGATCGTTGCATGCCACTGTGAGGGCAGAGGCTGGAAATTCTGGGCAGATTCGAACCTTAAGGGCAAGTTTTGGGGGCGTTCTATTCAGCTCGATCCTGTGGGTGTCCTTACCCTACAGTTTGAAGATGGCGAAACGTTTCAATGGAGCAAGGTCACTACCTCCATATACAACATCATTCTTGGGAAAATCTATTGTGATCACTATGGTACCATGCGAATAAAGGGAAGCGGCAACTACTCTTGCAAACTCAAGTTCAAGGAGCAGTCGATTATAGATAGAAACCCACATCAGGTAAAACAATATTGTCGAAAACGAAAAGGTTTGCAATAATCTTTTCTTTTTGCAACACTTGTCTCTAGGGGTGTAAACGGGCCAAGCCGCGCCCGAGCCTAACTGAGCTCGAGCTCGTTTGTTGGATGAGCCTAAGCTCGGCTCGAACTTGACTCGTTTACCTGTAAATCGATGCTTAATATGTTTTTTTATTTTTTAGAGTAAATTACAATTTTAGTCCCTGTTGTTTGTTATAAGTTTCTGTTTTTGTCCCTGTGGTTTAGAAATTACCATTTTAGTTCCTATCGTTTGCAATTTATTGTTATTTTCGTCCCTGGACTAATTCCTACCTTTAAGTACAAGGGACCAAATTGGTTAAGAATTGTAAAACACACGGACCGAAACAACAATAAGTTATAAATCATAACTCATAAGGAC
This sequence comes from Centaurea solstitialis, assembly GCA_030169165.1. Classification (NCBI taxonomy): domain Eukaryota; kingdom Viridiplantae; phylum Streptophyta; class Magnoliopsida; order Asterales; family Asteraceae; genus Centaurea; species Centaurea solstitialis. The sequence continues at coordinate 106,878,377 of CM058041.1, read as the reverse complement.
GGAATAGCAAGTAATTACAAACCATGGGGATGAAAACCACAATTTCTAAACCACAAGGACGAAAGTTGCAGTTTTTAACAAACCAAAAGGATTTCTAAACCACAAGGACGAAAATTGCAATTTTTAACAAACCACAAGGATGAAAAATCGTAATTTACTCTTATTATTATTATTATTGTTATTTAATATATATATATATATATAGGGGTCGTATCCGTTACAAACCACATAGTTTGTACAAACTATACAAACCATCTTGACCATACATGTAGATGATCAATGGTGTGGATTAATTCATTTCCTAAATTTTCTCTAAACCACATTTGAAAACCACCTAAATTTTAGGAGATAAACAAAATCAATGGTTAAGATTAGGTTTGTATAGTTTGTACAATCTACCTGGTTTGCAACGGATACTTCCCCTATGTTATTAATTGAGGCTTGTGAGCCTAATCGAGCTTAATCATAAAGGCTCGAGCTCACGAGCAGCTCAGCTCGCTTTCACCCCTACTGAATTCCATAAACAATCTTAGTATACAAAATGCAGGTTCATGGGTTTGTGCATGATAACCGAACGGGAGAAAAGGTAGCGATGTTGATGGGAAAGTGGGATGAGGCCATGTATTACGTGTTGGGAGATCCAACAACAAAGCCGAAGGGTTATGATCCCATGACCGAAGCCGTGTTGCTTTGGGAAAGAGATAAGTCTACTACCAAAACACGATACAATTTCACACCGTTTGCAATATCTTTGAACGAAATAACTCCTGGTTTAAGGGAGAAGCTTCCTCCAACTGACTCGAGGCTTAGACCCGACCAGCGGCATTTGGAGAACGGCGAATGTGAGCTGGCAAACGCGGAGAAACTCAGACTAGAGCAATTACAGAGACAGGTAACTCGTTTATATATATTTGTTTTGTCACCGTTACAGATAATTGTTTATATGGGACAAAATTATGCGTTAGGAACCCAAAATGGATTAAAAAATTGGAAACTGCCCACTGCCCGCCACATGTTCTTCTGGATGAATATTCATTTTGAATATGAAGGTGTTATTCACACATTCATAATGAACATGTTACAACATTCATAATGAATAACACCTATTCATCAAAGTTGGGTTCCTAAGGGTGCGTTTGGTACGCTAGAGTACCGGACAGAACTGAACAGAATCGGGATCACTGTTCCATGTTTGGCATGACTTTTATGTGGAACGGATCAACGGACAAGAACAAAGTGGAACAGACATGTTCCAGCCCAACCCTTGGAACAAGGTGGAATAGACTTATGCATTACCAATATAACCTCAAAATAAAACTCAAATTCTCTTCTAAAACATCAAATAAACCTTTCTCTTTACATTTTATTCATTTTTTAAATTTATATTATTATATTTTATGCTCTTTAAATTTTCACTTTATTGTCCTAAAATATTATTTGTACACAATTTATATATTTTGATTAATTTATTAGAGGTTAATTTGAAAAAATATAAAAAAAAAAACTACTTAAACTTTTCATTCTGGTGTCCGTTTAATCATTTTGACAAAAAAAAATCTATTGTTATATTTTGTTTGAAAAAATATTTATTTTATTATAAGTTAATCAATTACACAATTAATCAAATCATATAAACAACTCATTAGGGGTAATTTGGTCATCTTATATGTTTTGTCATGTCCAGTTATGTCTTACCAAACATTGAACAACTGTCTTTTCTATTCTGTCTGGATATCAAACGCACCCTAATGGAACATCCCCCTGAACATATATGGCTGTTGAAGTCGAAATTTGTTAGAATTGTAATAAAGAGTCTGATTTGCAACGTGTATGAACGATAGGCAAGAAAACTGCAAGAAAGAGGGTGGCGGCCACGGTGGTTCGAAAAGGGCGAAGACGGTTGTTTTCGTTATGTGGGTGGATACTGGGAAACAAGAGAGAAGAAAGATTGGAATGGAATCCCAGATATATTTGGGCAAAGTGCAGAGTGTTCAGCAGCAGCATCAGGAGATTTGGCATAATAATAGGTGATATGCTTATATTTCTTTCATGACTTTTAGTGTTTGAATTGAGGCTGCATGCTACCAAATATATTAATCTATAATTATATATATATAAGTAAGTAATTTTCTAAAAAGAAATAAAAAGGAAATCATCATGGAAAACTAGGTTGGTTGGTTATATCATCTGTTTCCTTAAAGATTGATTGCATCAAGGAATATAGGATGATCTCAGTTTCTCCTGCAGTAAGGGAAGGCTGTTTGTATGTTTGTAGCTTAATGAGATTAATGGTATAAAAGATTTATTTGCTTAGTTGTGTATTTGTTTGCGACTTTTCTTGGGTAAGTGCTTACCGGAAAAAGTTACTACCCTTACCTTATGGGATAACATTTTCAGCTATCAAAATGGATTATTGGTAAGTGTGTTTTACCTTTCCCTAACTTAGGGATTGTTCGTTAGTGGCTTAATGGGACTTATAGTTTATTCAGTAAGCTATGTTCTTACCGGTTAGATTCTCGGTATTGTCATGTACATTTGATGAGGTAAGAGTTTGTTTACTAAAAACTTGCCTTCGGCAAGTGCTTATGTTTCAATTACCTTAGTGGGTACCATAACAAGGATCGAAGATATTACTCCACAAGAGGGAAGACAATGATAAATAGTCTTACTCAGTGAGGGTGATGATTCTTATCTAGTAAACGTTCGTTTATCGATTACCATCAATCATTTTGGATAGCTAGGAATGGGTAACCACAAGGTAAAATGATAGCGGTGACTTTTGCATGTAAGTGCTTATTCGGTAAATGGTCCGTAAGTGGCATCCTTTAAGCACTTACTGAGTAAATGACCTCTTAATAGTTAAGCGTTCAACTCGTTTATTTAAGGCCATATGCAATGGGCTCACTAAAAAGCTCCAATTTAATGACCAATCAATAGACACACAATTTGGTGTAACATTGTATATTTGAACCTATAAACAAGATAAAAAATATCTTGAGTTTTATATTTTTGTGTAAGATTTAATGTTATTGATTAGAACAAGTTTATTATTTCCATAATTTCTATGGATCTAATGTAATACTTGATGTTAGGAGTTGGAGATCTTAAGGATTAAACCCAACCCTTTAGCCTTATATCATCCATTTTACTTCATACCCTTGATAATAATAACAGGAAGAAAATAAACCTTCCTCTAAGATCGTTTCTAAGAGGATAGTAAGGTGTCGTTTATCAAAAATCTATCTAGTAAGCATTTATCAGTAAAATGTAACATTAATATTTGCTTTACCAGGTAAGATATTAGTCCACAAACAAGACGTCATATATAATAGTTAACACAATAAACGCTAACCATGGTAAGAATCGTCTTGGGATCATTTTGCCGCTAGTACTTTGCATCCGGCATCTCACTTATTGCAAGGAGGAATCAAAAATCATAGAGGTCAAAATCATAAAATTGATTTTGATTGAAAACGAAAAGAATAATCAATAAAAGTAAGAAAATGTTAATTTATTTAATGAAATTTTTTTAATAGATGTTATAAGAAAGAGACTAAATTTTGATATTTTTACGATCTATGGTGATTTTTTAATAGTTTTTAAGCTACACGAAACGAAAGGTGTTATTTTTGACAAACTAGTAACAACCAAATTTGTGGTTTACTCTCGATTTATTATTATGATAAAACAATGATATTATTTGCTATATTTAATGATTATTTTATTATCTAAGATTTTTCTTAGTGTTCCATTTTATAAGTTGCCACACAATTTGACTAATAAAATATATTTAAAGAAAATATATAGATAAATTAATTTTTTAAACCATTTAAAAGTAGTCTTAAAACCTGTTAACGTTTTTGCTGAAAAATGAAGATTTTGGTTGGGTTTTTTTTTTTTTCTCTAATGGATTCCTCAAAACCTTCTATAAAATGGAGAAGATATGAGAAAAAGTATAGAAATCTTCAAATTTAGAGATTTCTACAAAAATAATTACCTACGACAGAAAAATGACTTTTCATGCTTAGTGAAAATGCTAGAATTTAAATGTTTATAAAAGAAAATTAATAATTTAATAATAATGTTGAATATTTTAATAATAACGAATCGAATATTCTAATAATATAATCAACTATATAATTTTCAAAATAAATAATCTGTTAAAGATAAATGTATTTTTTCAAAAGATTTTGATATGTCATTTCTCCATTTTATACAACCTTTAAATGATGTCCTCTCCCTGATTGTAGTACTATTATTACTTTGTTAATTATAATAATATCTCTTTTTTTAAAGAAAATATATATTTCTCTTGTTATTATGATTGACATTTATCACTTTCGTTTATATGCATAATTTCGTAGGTATTGATTTGAAAGTTATATAAAAGAGAAAATTATGTAGTCTATACAAAATGAATACTTGATCATTTTCTTTTATTATTTGTTTCACAATTAGATAAAAACCATGTAATTGATGTAGTTGTAAGAAACTAGTTGATAAGCCCGGGCTTCGCACCGGGTTCATGAACGGTAGCTATCGACACTTTAACATATTTCAGTCAATATACTATATATGACTAAATCGTAAAATGAAATATAGAAAACTAAAAGATATTAACTGAATAAATATTATAAGTTTAGGATGCTGATATGTAAGTTTAAAGGTGGGTATAGGATTCGGGTCGGTTGGAGCGTATATATATCATATATAATAAAATAAATACATGAAATTAGGCTCATTTCAATCTTATCGACGATACGATTATAATGGCGTAGTTTGTTAACATTAAAAACTATTATTTTTTTTAACATATTTTAGATTGTATCGATGATACGATTGTAATGACGTAATTTGTTAAAATTAAAACGTATTTTTTTAACATGTTTCAACTAATATACGATATATGAGTAAAACGTAAAATGAAATATGGAAAAATAAAGGTATAAAGTAAATAAATATTATAAGTTTAGGGCGCTAATATGTGAATTTGAAAATGGGTATAGGATTTGGGTCTCTTGGAGCTTATATATAGTATATAATAAAATAGCTACATCAAAAAATATTCAATATTATGCTCATTTAGATCGTATCGACTACACGAACATAATGGTGTAATTTGTTACACGATATATGATTAATACGTAAAATTGAAATATTGAAAAGTAAAAGGTGTAAAGTGAATAACCCTTATAAGTTCTAATTTTAAGGGATAATATGTAAATTTGAAAATAGATATAGGGTTTGAGTCTTTAGAAGTTTGGAACGTATATATAGTATATAATAAAATAACTACGTCAAAAAATATTCAATATTAGACTCATTTCGATCGTATCGACGACACAAATACAATGGCGTAATTTGTTAAAATTAAAACGTATTTTTTTAACGTCTTTTAGCCAATACACGATATATGACTAAAACGTAAAATTAAATATTGAAAAGTAAAAGGTGTAAAGTGAATAAAGATTATAGTTTCAGGGGTCAAAATTGTAAAATTGATGATTTGAATACATTCAGAAGGACGCGCGGGTCGTAGGGTTTTATGGGTGGGGCATAGGCGGGTCAATTTCCGGGTTTGGGTCAAAAGTAGAGAGTACAGCTGGAGCGGGTTGGGTTGTGGATCGGGTTGCGGGTCGGGGCGGGCGCTGGCGGGTCGGTGCGCCTGGTAATTGTATAGTATATATAATGTAAGTGTGTATATTATTAATACTTTTATTATTAAAGTAATCACACAAATTTAATATCCATTTTATCAATTTTTATGGAATTTGATCAATACCTTCTACTTCCTATGGGATTGTTAAAACATTTGAGCCCTATTTAAACCCTTCTAAATTTCTACAAATCTTATACAAATTTGTCTCATGATGCATTATTCAATTATTATCTATAAGAAACCAAAAATTAGATAAGTCGGTACACCCATATCTAGACCAGTTGAAAATTAAGTACTTAAGACCACGTTGGGTTTAATAAAGTATTATTGACCATTTTCTTGAATGTAGTGTTGGTCTCATTTTCATTTTGCTAGAAACCATAACATAGATTCCAAAGATAAAAAACGAACCCATGAAACCCTTTTCGCCATTACCCACGCACCCACACGTACGTCAAAAACCCAGTTCCCAATGCACACCTAGAGACACAAATGGTGCACTACTTGGTATGGGTGCAACCATAATGGCATGAGCCCTTGTTACAAGGAGAAACATAGAAGGATGGTCTTATGGAACCAATGTCTCTATTTATGGTATTATGTATTAAAAATTAGTGTTCATAACACCTAATATTCTTTGTACTCGACTGTCGGTTTCAAGTTCCATACTCTGTGTTTAAGTGGATGGTTCTGTATGATGCATAGTTGTAATAAAGTTTATACAACTCCAACACTATCTTTTGAAAAAAAGATTCCGAAAATATGATAGAACTATTTGGCTTTTGTACGGAAATAAAATGGGAAATTAATGCGATCTATTGCTTATTTCTTATGTAACTAGAAGTGCACTCGCCCAATATAGCATGATGCATTTCCATCTAAATGTTTTGTTTTGTTTTAATGACTTTTTTATCCTGTATTTTATTATGTTTATCACTTGGTTATATGAACCATGTTTACTATGTACTGGATTATGTTTATTAATTAATTTATGATTCAAATATTAATATAAATCTTTAAGGAATTGTATCAATGTATAAAAAGTTGTTTTTAGAAGTTCACCCAAATGCTTTATATAATATAGTATACATAAATAATTGTCTTTCACAATGCTTTAAGGATTAATCAAGTATTTACGTAAACCTATATAAGTATTTAACAAAAATAAAAGACATAAAAAACAATAAATATAACATCACACAACAAAAATGTTATACATATTAACAGGGGACATATTTGACAAGGGTAAATGTACATTCTCCATCAAACATATTATATAACAAAGTATCAGTGTATTATAGTCTTCCAATGTTGTGGCGGATTGATTATTGTTCGGAGGGTTTATAGTGCTCTAACCGAGTTCGAGCCTTTCCGTGCACATGTCTGGGGACATTTAAGTGAGGTCATGTTTAGCCCCTAAAATTGTTGGGGATTAATCGCGCTTTGGTCTGAACACCCTTAAAAAAACAGTATATTATAAGACACTGTAAAGTTAAATCAATTATACAATAAGAAACTAATAAATACATGAAATAGTTTTATTCCATGTGTTGGAAGGTAACATAGGAAAGTAGGTTTTCTTGGCAAAAAAACATCCCTTTCACTCACTTTTTATTTGGGCATCAAAAAGTGGCTTTAATTTGATGCAACTATTTGTTTTTACAAGATGGTGAATGAAAGGGTAGGACCCAAGATAATGTGTAAATCAATTGGGGAGCATAGTCCTTGCTTAAATATGTATTGCAGCTTTTTTAATAAAAGAATAAAAAATAATTTTATAATGGATTATTAACTAGTAAATATATGATTATTTGGTTTTGTTCACTTTTACAAAAGCTGACCATTAAACTAGTTAAGAAATAGAAAATAGTTAAAAAGAACATGTTAATAAACTAGTCAAATTTATAATGTATTTAAAATAAATCATTAATTTTATAATATGTTAACCAATATAACTTTAATTTGATTATATACATATATAAATATATTAAACGTCAAAGAGGAAGACGAGAAGGAGAACTTCGACAAGGCCATCACTCTTCCCACACTAACCAAACTTTATTCAAACAAAAAGAAGCATATAACAAGAAGCTATAGCCAAGAGAATACAAAGAGATAGAGAGCCTGAAAAAAACAAGACAGAGAAAAACGAGGTTGGGGTGTGGGGGTGGGGGGGGGGGGGGGGGGGGAGGGGAGGGGAGACTGAACATCTCCTGGCACAAAGTTTTGACTCCGGCAATTAGCACGTGGTCTTAAAAGCTAAAACCTCGGTATCCTTTCGAAATGGTAGTTGAACTTCCATATATATGAGTTGGTTCAAACGAGAATAATATTTATTTAAAAAAACACGAGAACCAACGAAATCACAACAAAATAACATATGATTTTATTGGTTCTTGTGTTCTTTTAAATATATACCGTTATCGTTTGATCTTTTATATATATAGGTGGGTTTATACGAGAACGATGTCAATTTAAGAAAATGCGAGAAGGATTCTCAGCCACACATTTTCATCACGGAGGATTGACGCGATTCATGGAGGGTGGAGAACTGGAGATGATTAAAGGAGGGTCCCGGTAAAAGTCGTATTTATTGACCAGATGAGTGATAGAGATCACTTCTCTGCTTCGTATTTATTTTAACACTTCTCATTTGAATATTTCTCTATGTATTTATATATCTCCAAAAACAATAATTTTAAAGAGCTAATTACATTTTTGGTCCCTGTGGTTTGGGCGTTTTAACAGTTTGGGTCCCTAAAACAAAATATCTATGGATTTCGTCCTTGTGGTTTGCATTTTATAACGAATTGGGTCCCTAAAATGGACGCCGTTTATTTTTGTTCCGTTAGACCCATCATGTGCATGGCACATGATGGGCATTTTGGTCATTTCATTTATTTTTAAGTTTCATTTAAAATAACAGGGACCAAATATGTAATTAACCTATTATGTATTAACAAAAAATTAAAAAAAAAAAAACTAAATATAAGATTCATCTTATCCCTTCTGCAATCCAACCTTTTGTCTCCAACTCCCTCCTCCACCACCCATCTCCCCCACCAACATCCTCCTCCACCACCCCTCTTCATCACCAACCTCTTCTACCACCCATCTCCACCACCAACCTCCTCCTCACCACCATCGCCGTCGCCGCCGCCTTTGTCCTCCACCACCCATCTTCATCACCACACTCCTCCACCTCCACCACCACCACCACCGTCGCCGCCTCCTTCGTCCGCAACCACCGCCGACGCCTCCTTCGTTCGTAACTACGACCGCTGCCTCCTTCATCTCTAACCACCACCGCCGCCTCTTTCATCCGCGACCACCGTCGCCGCCTCCTTCGTCTCTAACCACCGCCGCCGCCTGTTTCATCCGCCACCACCGTCGCCGCCTCCTCCTCTACCGCCGTTCACTGCACCAATCGACCACCTCCACCACTATCGTATGCATCTCCGATTCCTTCCTCTCCATCTACGACAACCTCTCGATTCTAGATCTGCTCTTCTATTAGCATTTAGGTTTTTGTACCACAAGTTTGGGGTTTGTATCTTTCAGATCTGTTCTTCTCCTTACCAAAATTTTAATATATGTTTGTTGTAATCGACTTTTTGTATTTGAAACTTTTGCAATCATCGATTTTTCTCTTAATATATTATTCTCCTCAATTTGTTTATACATAAGTTTTTTATTATTGTTTGGGTTGAAGAAAGCTTGTTGTTTAGGTTTTCAATTTTTCCCAAATAAGTCCGTTTATGTTTTCGTTGGCAATTTAGGGTACTAACATGCTTTATTATTCCATCATAATCGTATGGTAATTTAGGGTTGTTAGATACCTTATGTTTCCATCAGATTCAAGAAATGGTGAAAAATCTTCAATTTTGCTAAAAAGGGAAATGGGTGGTGGTTAATGGTGGAAATGGGTGGTGGTGGTGGTTAATGGTGGAAAGGGTGGTGGTAATTATTGGTGGAAATGGGTGGTGGTGGTTAATGGTGGAAATGGTGATGGTAATTAATGGTGGTCAGTTAACAGTTTAGGTCCCTAAGCATGAAATGACTAAATTGCCCATCATGTGCCGTGCACATGATGGGGCTAACGGCTCAAACTTGGACGGTGTTAAAGCTAGGGACCCAATTCGTTATGAAATGAAAACCACAAGGATGAAATCCATAGATATTTTGTTTTAGGGACCCAAACTGTTAAAACGCCCAAACCACAGGGACCAAAAATGTAATTAGCTCAATTTTAAAACATATATTGGTTGATAAATGAAAGGGATAAATCATGTGGTCCAGCTGTGCCATAGAATAAAACAAAATCGTATCAAGGAGTCAGACTGTAATATGACTCAAAATTACTATTTTCACCCTCACTTGTTTACCATTGCAAGTCGTTACAAAAGTGACCCCTCAAGTATTTCAAATTTACAGATTTAGTTCGTCCATTTATATGTGGGTTCTCTTTAAACCGAAATAAAATAAGAAATCCAAAAACGGTAGGCGCTTTTATCTCGCTATAATGACTATTTTATGATTTTTGATTCTTGAAACTTTAAAAACATACAGAAAACCCCAAACAACGTTAACTCACCAGTGCGTTGGTCGTAAGTAAAGTTGAAGTTATTGCTATGTACAATGAAATAGCAACGATAAAGTAGAATTGCTTCCAATCAAAGAGGGAAGGTGATGGATGGTTTAATTTGTGATCATGTGTCCCCTTATTGCCAATTGTGTTTGTTTTTATAACTAGCTTGTCGCTTTTTATCGCCTAGTGGTTATGTCGTGACATATTGAGTGTAATAAAGTTGTCATTTTGAGGTACATGGAACTTGACTCAATTTTACATTGATTCTTTCAAATTTTCTTCAATGGTCATCGTTTGAAGTCGTAACAACAGCTTCTTGGAGGTCTTTTCATCGATATCACCGCGTTGTTGTCAATAAATATTTTTCTTCATAACTGTGGTGATCGATCTAATTCAACATGTTATGTTTAGAAACTTGTTTTTGTGTACCGTCATGTGAAGTGGTTGTACATATAACATCACTCCCATATAGCTTATTTCAAATACATGTTGGATGTTTAGCTATGTGTTTCCTTTGTTTTCCTTGTATAGCATTTTGTTGTTACGCTAATTGCTCTTCTTTTAGTAATGTATATCAATATGTAGTGTTCATGAAATGGATGTGCATACAACGACATCACTTTTATATGGACTTTTTTAAGGGCTTGTGAATGCTTGTTTCTTTTATCCACTATCACTATTTATGATGTCATTTTTACCATTAATGTTCGATTATTTACGTATTTTATACATTTTTATTTAAATGACTTGGATTAGTGAATGTTTACATATTCCATTTAGTTGTATGGAATGCATGAGCACGCAAATGATCATGTGAGAGAAAATAATTAAAGTGAGAAAAGGTAATAAGTGATATGGACTGTTAATCACTTGTAAATCCAATTCATCATGTGAATTTCAATTGATAGATAGCTAATTTGATGCATATTATCTTATGTGCGCATCCAAGGACGACGATCAGTTATACCTTTTCCATGATGATTAAATATTTTTTGCAATATTTAATCTCAACTCCAGTTCTCCTCAAAACATAATCATGCATAAGAAATGGTCCTTTTCTTCTTCTTTCATTATGATGGTTCTCCTTACAAATACATCAATGTCACAAGGTTGGTTTAAAAATTAAAATGCAAATTGGATTGTCAACATACATTTCTTAATTTGATTTCCATATTTATTATTCTTTTTCTAGTTAACATGTAATATGCATTGTGCATACAATTAGCAACATCTATAAGGTGGACATTTTTACTTCATAAAGAAGTTAAAGAATTTATTTTATATGTAATTTAAATAAAAATGTAAGTAATGACACTAGTTAACTAGAGAAAAAGAAGGATATTTATAAACCTCAATTTGTTAGTTTCATTTTATGATTACATTGTGTTTTAATTATAAAAACTGAATTTTAATCTTTATTCTTTTTCCATTTTTTATGTTGTTCTTTAAATATTCTTAATGTAGTTTCTAATGTACCAAGCAAATGGATGACTTAATTTTGTCATACAGAGATCCAGGTATATCATATATCTAGGTATAATACTATAATCCAAGAATATTTAATTTATAAATATACGAAACCTTAAATTTTGAAATGTAATATTTATAGCAACCAAATATAACATTTTTTGTTTGTTTACCTTTTCATAAAATTATAGTATCATAACCTTAAATATACTATCCAAACAAAAGTATTTATTCTAAACATTCTAATTTATTGTTTTAATCTATAATATTAGATTAGTTTAATGTGATTAACCATGTGAGAAGCATTTACACATTATAATGGCTTCACAAAACAAATTTTTTTATATAAGGCACCCATTTTCGAAAAATAATTTAGAAAAATATCCCTACACTCAAATCTAAGTGTTGCTAAAACTCTTTTGGCCATTAAAATTCACATGTGATAATGACTTCAGACCACCTGGCTGAAGTCATCCATATTAGTTTGTACATCTAAACCGGTTCGAAAACCAACGGTTATCAAAACACATATACACACATAACAAATCAAATACAAACTTGGTGAAAATTACAAATTATATAAACCAATTAATTGGTATATTTATAAAAATGATAAAATGTTCATTTATTATGATTTGAGTATTTAATAGAAGATGATTAATTAAAAACAATTAATTATGATCCACCCTTATATTAAAAAACAATCAATATTTTTATAAAACCAAATATTAATTACATTAGATAAAAAAGTTGAATTTGGATTTATTTAATTTGTAACATTTACAAAATTTGTATTTAATTTACCCTATATACACATATTCTAAGGTATATGTAATGCACCTAAGTGCCTCGGTAGCGCCTTGTGGGCTCATCGGGTTGCGGTACGCAACATGTGGGTTCCAGTGGGGGCTCGAGGGGTCAGGTTATATATATATATATATGTTCAAGTTCAAATGTGAACTCATTTTCATTGTGAACGTGAAGACCACTAGTATGCGCCAGATGACAATATTCAGTCTGAATATTCATGTTTTCTTTAGACTGAATAAAACTTCAATCCAGTCTGAATAAAGATTAGGCGTCGATTCAGGTTGCATGTGGTGCGATTTTGTTGGTTCTAACGTTCACAATAAAAAATGAGTTTACATATATATATATATATATAGTCTCCTTATTTTGGAAACCATGAAATCTGTGGAAACTTTGGAAACTCGTTATTGTCCGTTGATTAAATAATTGTATGGCTGATATTGCGTTTGAAATTCAAATTTTGAAGTCCTAGGTTAAGGAGAAGGTTATGGCTGAAATTCAAAATTTGAACCCCTATTTTTAAGCTTCTAATCTTAGCCATACAATTATTTAATCAATGGACAATAACAAGTTTCCAAAGTTTCCACGGATTTCATGGTTTCCAAAATAAGGAGACTATATATATATATATATACATTTGGTATTCGGGACATGTAGATAGTGGTACTTTTATTTCGAGTTTGATGAGGGCCTGCGGGTAAAATTGATATGACGCTGACGTGACAGCTCAGACTTTCTAGACTTGTGGGTTGCTTTACCGACGGCCTAACAAAACCGATCTTTAGTCTACACAAATGTTAAAAAAAATAAAAAAAATAAAAAAAAATTCAATTAGATTCACAATCTACTCTCCGATTAAAACCTCACCCAAAGATCACATATTAACCATAATCTATACCTATTTTCCACAACAACACCTTTAACAAAATATTCCATTTCTTTTACATTACAACAAAATAAAACCAAGATTCACTTGACATAAAAACACACACACACAATGTCCAAAACCGTAATTTCACCCAAAAAAAAATCCACATAAAAACCGTACGATTTTATCAAAACTTTCAATTTTGGAAATAAAATATAAAAATACAAAAAGAAAATCAAAAGATTTTCCGCCATTAATGTCCATTGAAGAACTCCAAATATATATATACATATAATATATATATATATATATACACACACTAAATTCATTCTCACATTCCTTCCGTCTTCTCCAATTCCTCCACTCGCCGGAAAAAAATTCCACCAACTCCGCCGTCCTCCGCCATGGGAGACCTAGGGTTTTGCCGCCTTCCGACGTCCTTAAACCCTACCGCCGAGGAATTCCGTCCATCCTCCGACGATCCAAACCGACCTCCACACCACCTCTACTTCACCTACACCTACGACCTCCCTCCGCCGCCGCTGCTTCCTCTTCCGCCGCCGTCCACGGCGGCGATACTACATCCGTCGCTTCCGCCGCCGTCGCCGGTACCTACTCGCGCCCTAATTCTAAGCTCCGTCGCGAGTGACGTCAGCGAATCGACGGTGCGGCGGAATTTGGAGGTTTTCGGCGACGTGAGATCCGTACAGATGGAGAGGATACGCGACGGAGTTGTGACGGTGCATTTTTACGATCTCCGGCAGGCGGCGGAGGCGGTGAAGGCCGTCCAGGAGCAGCACATGCAGCAGCAGTTTAGGCTTCGGAGGCATTTCGACGGACTTTTGTTGTCTTCTCTTCCGGCGGATGGTGTTCCGCCGCCGTTGCCGGCGGCGGAGGCTCGCGGTTTGATCGCCGGCCGTGCGGTTTGGGCGCAGTTTGCGTTTCCGGTGGTCGCCGGAGTTCCAGACGGTTATAACCAGGGGACCGTCGTGGTGTCTAATTTGGATTCCGACGTGTCCGCCGGAAAACTTAAAGAGATATTTGAAGCTTTTGGTAATATATATATATATATATGTATATGTTATGTTATTTAGCTACTTTAATATAAATTTTCATATAATGCATAAAAACATTTGGTAACAGTGATTATTGGATTGTGATGCATATGTGAATAATATAGTTAAAGCTGATTTTGGTTTATAAAATATGTATATGTAGTAGCATGTTACAAATACTCTATATGTACATGTGAATATTGTATGGATAAATGGCATTTTAAATTGATTAAAATGATTAACTGGATGGTATGCATTTGTGAATACTGATAATTAGAGTTATTTTGGCTCTAAACATATGTGTATGTATTGTGCAAGTATTCAATTTTACATGTGAATATTGTCGGATTATTTGGTTAATTAAGGTGTTTGCTTTAAATTCTATGGCTTTGAATAAGATTTCTATTAATGATGATATCTTTTGAATATGAAGTTATATGTTCTTTAATAGGCTAAAGCTTATGAAGTTAATTAAAACTAATTTAAAGTAAAATTCTAATGTTTGAAATTTTTGAAAATCGAAGTAACATATATGTATACAAATAATTAAAGATAATTTTGTTTTACTAATATGATATTTATAGACGATTATTTTTATGTTATTTTTCTAATCCACCTTTTGGTTTTATAAATCTTTATTTAACAAATCTTTGATTTTGTTATATGAGTTTAAGTTAATTTTCTTTAATATTTTTGAAAGACATGAATTTGTTTTTCTGTATTTTTTTTTTTTTTTGCAATTTATGATGAGTTTTTATTGGAAAGTGAATCAAAAAATAGACAGATTTGAATTTTATCCAAAAATGTGTAGGCCAGTTTTGTGGGCCAAAAATTTGGGGATGTTTGTTTAATCTGATAGGTCGCTTTCCCCACCTATTTGAATACAAATCTTCCTGATGTTGATATTTTTGTTCTTTTTTTACCTTTTTATTTTTCTTTTAAAAAATTAATCATACTTTTTAATTAAAAAAAATCACGGGTTTCATTCTTTTTGTAGGGTGTGTGAAGGAAATCCGAGATATTCCATTGAAAAAAGAACCAAAAATTTGTAGAGTTTTACGACACACGTGATGCAGCGAAGGCCGCCGCAGCCGTCAACGGCCGAGAATTAACGGGAAGCCGGTGACGGTGGAGTTCCACCGTGGTGGTGGTGGTGGAGGGTATAATGTAATTTCAAGCAAACTAGATATCATCACGTTAATTCCGGTGTAGTTCCGGTGTCACATGTCAACTTTAGTCGTAAATTCGATAGGCCGGCCGTCGTTAGTTACCGCCCACAGCCACCGCCATCGCCGCCGGGTTATCGGAAAGATCGGGTGGTTGATTACGATGGGATTGGGGGTGATAATGTGGTATAAGGAAGAATGGGAGAGGTTTCTTTAGGCAGCACCGCCAGCCGTCGGTGGAGAGATGGGGTGGTGGCGATGGTGGTGGTGGTGGTTGTGACGGTGGACGGAGTAAAAGCTTTAAGGGATCTCGGTACACAAGAGAAAAAACCGACCCGAGGTTTTTGATTACGGACGATGGGGTTATTTCGAGCTTTCATGACACGAGAACAACGGTGATGATCAAAAATATTCCAAACAAATACAGGTTAAATTTTTTTTTTTTTGAATTTATCATACATAGGCGAATGATTGTGTGAGAAAAAGAGTTAAGCTGAGAAACGTAAGAAATGATCTAGACCGTTGATCGTCTGAACTGCTTTTCTCATGGGAATTGATTCGAAGGTTCTCGATGCCTCTAATTTTTTTTACCGTTCTCACCTACGTAACTTTTATTTTCACTAGAACCCGAATGCTCGTGTGAAAATAGGGTGAATTATGGTGAGATGAGAAGCATAAGAATGGATCTGGATTATTGATCACTTTTAATCTTATCTCACCCGTGAGTTGTGGTGAATAATCCGGTACATCTCGGTGCAAGATAATGGTAGAGATCGTTTTCTTCCATTCTCACCGTGACTTATTTTCTCATAAGAACTCGACAATTTAGTGGAATTCATTATTTTAGCCGTTTTAAGAAGTTATCGGAAAATAAGTTTGATTCAGTGGTGTTATTTTTGTTCTTTTTTAGTCAGAAGCTGCTTCTGAACATGCTGGACAACCACTTGCATTCACTGCAACGAGCAGACGGTGGTCGCCGGAGACGATCAACGCCATCGTCGTATGATTTCGTATACCTTCCGATCGATTTCGTGTATGTTTTCATTTTCTTTTCAAATTATCGAAAATGTAAAGTTTAATTATTGGAAATCGGGGCTTATGATTTTATGTAGATTTCAGGAACAAATGCAACGTTGGATACGGGTTCGTAAACATGACGTCCCCAGCGGCAGCACGGCGGCTTTACGCGGCGTTTCACCATCGGAATTGGGAGGTTTTCAACTCGAAGAAAATATGCGAGGTTTCGTACGCTAGATTACAGGTATTTTCTTCTTTAATATGATAGAATGTGGTATTAATTTGGAATTTTAACCAAAATAGCTAATCCTTCAATCCAAATTTTGTTAATTCCCCTATAGTTGCAAATCTTAAGGGCAGAAAATATAATTTGTAAGTGTTTATAATAATTGATAACTTAAGATTACATATAATAATTGTTTATACAAATGTGTAAATTCTTTTCCATTTAGGGAAATCTCAAGAAATATGTATATGCAAGAGTGTATATATACAAATACAACAGCCATAGTAACATAGGGTGTGTTGGGGTTGTAGAAAGTTTTTTTTATTAACTTTTCCTTTTTTCTAACTCATGTAAATTTAAAAAACTGACTTTTCAACTTTTTCAAAATTTTCTAAATGCTTTTAGAATTTTAAAATGGAAATTGAAAAGTCTGCTGATTAAAACTTAACTCATTTTTTGAAGATATTTTCTAAAAAACTAAACCAAGTTTTCACAACAAAACTCACCTATACCATAGTGTTACTATGTTTATACCATATGCAAAATTTGAGAAAAGTATCCAAAGAGTAAAAATCTTTAAATTGAAGGGGTATTTAGGCTTTGTTTGGCAAGCATAAGCTAGCTTATAAGCTAGTCCATCCAAACATGTACCAGGAAGGTAGCTTATCAGCTAGCTTATAAGCTAGCTTTTTAAAACGCTACTTTGAGTAGCTTATGAGGAGCTTATTGTAGCTTTTTCCAATTATACCCTTATTAATATTAATTATTAAATTCAAATATACTCTTTTTGGTCATTTTACATACTCATAAGCTAGTTTTTGCCAAACATAATTTATTCAACAGCTAGCTTATCAGCTACTAGCAAGCTTATCAATCAACAACTAGCTTATCAGCTATCCGCTAGCTTATCAGCTACGCTTGCCAAACATAGCCTTAGAATTGTCTGAAAAGTATTTATCTCTATTTTCAAGAAGTCAAATTTTTTTGGCTTTCTTTTAAGACTTTGTATTAGCTTTTACTCGTTGATAAGCTAATTCAAATACTTTAAAAACAAATTAATGATTTTTCGAAGAAGATAAGTCATAAGCATCTTTAAATTATTACTCCCAAACATCCCATAAGCATGTTTAACTTATCGGAACTAGGGTGTTAGCAACTTGAGTTTTTAACGAGCCACTCGATCTCAAATACAAAACAGATCTTGCTTAACTTAACAAACCAAATTTTATAACACCAATGTTCAAGCCAAGCCAGGCCATGCCATTTGAGCATATCTTTTTTCTAGCCAAACATGTTCATATTTATTTATTAATAATAGTATAAAAATTATAAAAATTATCGTGCTCAAACTGCGAGTTTGAACCCGTAAACTAGCTTCGAGCTCGAGCTCTATATTGGAAAAGTTAACTGTACTAGAGCCCATCTCGGCTCGATTAACCTACTACACAGCTCCGCTAAACCCCTAATCGTGACTTTATGAAATGCATCGAATATTTTAATAATATATTTTGAGTAGGGTTTGGAGGCATTAAAGGAACATTTCAAAAACTCCAAGTTTCCACGGGAGGCGGAGGAGTACATGCCGGTTGTCTTCACGCCGCCGCGGGACGGCCTTCGGAACCTAACGGAACCCATCCCGATCATAGGCCGTAGCACCACCACCACCGCCACCGCCACGTCGACCACCACCATCTCTTCACCACCACCGCCATCACCATCATCATCAACATCATTGTCAGAAGAAGAAGTAGGAGTAGATGATGATATGACAGATGACGGCGGCGATGACGTCACGGCGGCGGCCACCACCAGAAGCGGCGGCGATGGGTGTGATTGATTGATGGATGGATGGGTAGTGAAATAATAAGTGGGATGTGGGAAGTGTGTATTTAATTTAATTTAGATGAGATGTTTTTGTACTGTGCATGGATGGATGGGAATCACCACTAGCTTTTATAAACTTTTATATTAAATACCATTATTTTATTTATACGAATTCTTGACTTTAGTTAAGGTTGTTTTTGAAAGACTCGCCTCATAACTAGGGCTGTAAACGAACCGAACGAACACGAACAGAGGCTTGTTCGTGTTCGTTCGTTTAACTTAACCGAACAAACGAACGAACACGAACGGTGAACGAACAAAAAAATTTGTGTTCGTGTTTGTTCGTTTAGGTATTTGGTGTGTTCGTGTTCGTTCATGTTCGTTCGTTTAAGATGCTAAGCGAACATAAACGAACGAACGTAAAAGTTAAACGAACATAAACGAACGAACATAAAAGTTAAAAGAACAAACGTAAACGAACAAGCTTACTTGTCATTTCATTAACTATTAGGAGGTGCATTTTTTTAAAACTTAATATAAAACCAAAAGAATAATCAAATTCAAATTTAAAACTAAATTGAATTCTAAAAATATATAGCTTAGATAAATAAGTATTAAATGTTTTAATACAAACGAACATAAACGAACGTAAACGAACGACATAAACGAACGTAAACGAACGACATAAACGAACGTTCACGAACGTAAATGAATGAACGTTCACGAACGCAAATGAACGAACGGTGCCTTTGTTCATGTTCGTTCGTTTATTAAATAAACGAACATAAACGAACTTCCCGCCGAATGGTTCACCAAATGTTCGGTTCGTTTACAGCCCTACTCATAACCATCCTTTTTACCGTTTAGCACCTCAGATCCATTCAAGTGCGTTAAGGGATTCGGTTTTAACGGACCCAATACAAAAAAAAAAACCCACCCGTTGCTACAGTCAGGTCTCTGACAGGATTTGAACCCGTGACATTTTGTACAGGCCAAGCAGCTAGGAAGAAATGTAAAGAACGAGAGTTGTTGAAAAAGAATTCAGAAAATCTAAATAAAAATAATAAGGAAGACGGATACAATGTTGTCAATATAAAGGTTAAGAAAAGAATACAATGGAAATATTGAATTATATTATATATGACGAGAAGAGGATATTTTTTTTTATTTGCCTCATTCTATATTTTCTCCTTGGTTAATGATAGTAGGCACAATACAAATAATCACATTGGATCAAGAACAGGGTCAGAAGGATCAAAAACTCTTTGATTTTTTATTTTTGTCTTGGGTTCGTTAAAGCGGACCATATAATGGACTTGCATGAGTATGAGGTACTAAACGGTAGAGAGCATGATTAGGAGGCCAAACGGTAGAGTTTGGGTATTAGCGCCAATTTCCCATGTTTGTAGCAAAAAGTGGTTGATCTCTTATTCATTTTCTTTCCTTTTTTGACAAAATACATATTAGGTAATTAGACCTGTTTAAATAGACCCAAGCACCCAAGCTAAAAAACGGGCCAAGGACCATTAAAACCGAACCCAATCCAGTTATTTTTTTATACGAATGTCCTTTAATTGTGGAGAAAAAATATGGAGAAAACGAGTAGGACGCCAATAAGATGGTTGGGTTTGGTTACTAGAGCCAATTTCCCATTGAAACAACAATTCACTATGTTTTGTTTCGACGATTCAATGTTTATTGTCTTTATAATGTTTTGCTGTAAAGTTATTATCATGTTATGGGTCCTACGGAAACATACTGCTCTTACTTGAACCAAACTTGCAAGAATCTATTAGATAGGACAGTTGTTTGGTACGATTAGATAGGAAGTTGTCCTAATGGGCAATGGAAATGGATGTGAAGTTGGCGATTCTAGTGGGTGTAGAGCTAGAGATTGTGGTGGGGGCAGAGGTGGTGCAAATGGTCGTTGAATCGTTGATAATTGTAGAGGTTGTGAAAATGGTGGAAAGTGGTATAAATTAAAAGTATTATTATTTGCTTATTACTCTGTTTAGTTGTGTTTACTGAGTTTACTTCCACACTACGAATTTCAGATGGGGTGGACCAAACACAACCATAACTACTAATTTCTGTTTACGCATGTGCATTAATACAAATACTTATTGTTTACATTTTTAATACATGATTTGACATTATTCTAATATAAATAACAGTATTTATAACATTACTAATTTTGGAATACAAAACATATTTTTACCAATTTATTATTTTTATCATGTGATAACTTTAAGTCTTTAAGGCCGTTTTTCTCAGAAAAGTAATTCGATTGTATTTTCTTTTCAGATATGGTAGCATGATTCATAAAAAAATCGCTTTATCGTCAAAATAAACTTTTGCTTCAAGCATTTCTATGTATTTTTTATTTTCCTACATATATATAAACCAAAAATCCGATGTTCATTAGTTCAAACATTAAAAATACACGTAACAAATTTTACATCAATCTGAAAACATAAAAACACACACAACCATAAGTTTTTTATGAATCAAGATGCATTAAAACGAAACATAAAGATCAAACATTATATAATTCCATATCTAATCCAAGTAAATACAAGAACCGAAAACAAATTGTTATAAAGCCGGTCACATTTGAACCGGCTTCTTACTCGATTCTCGATCCAATCAACCCAATTCAACCTTTTTTTTCCCTCTTTTCTCTTTTTACTATTTGAGCCAATATTTCCCTATGTGATAAGTCAAAATTGTGGTTCACTTTTTTGCTATTTTGTAGGGATACCCAGGAAAAGAAGAGAAGGGAGGGCAGGTCATATGGCAGTAAATGTAAACAGCAGTGCGTAGTTTAGTTTGATGGGAGATGTTAATGCTAACCTGCGCTGATATTAGTACATATGACAAAAGTATAAATCTATACCTTCATGGAAGCAAGCAATGTGCGGTCTATTTTTAAACATTTTTAAGATAACGTGTGTAAATACTTAAATAAAATTTGAATATATATATATATATATAGGTGAAAGTTCAATTGCAAACCACCTTTTCATTGTGAACGTGAGGACAAACGAGAGCGCGACACGTGGCAATTTGAAAAAATTTCGACTAGTTATTCAGACTGAATAACACTAACATGCACTCTGATGCAATTGGACGCGGGCGGGTCAGCCGCGGGTCATCCGCGGGTCAAGGCTTATTCAGTCTGAATAACGCTTTATTCAGACTGAATAAGCCTTGACCCGCCGATTTCAATTGCCACGTGTCGCGCTCTGGGCTGTCCTCACGTTCACAACGAAAAAGTGGTTTGCAATTGAACCCGCCCCTATATATATATAGGGGCGAGTTCAAATGTGAACCACTTTTTGGTTGTGAACATGAGGACAACCGAGAGCGCGACACGTGGTGGATGACTAGGCGCCACGTCAGATCCACGGCGGATGACTAAGCGCAATTCATGGGAGGGCATTGAATTAAAGAGGGGGACCACACTCAAAGTCGTCACGTGTCGTGCTCTTGGCTGTCCTCACGTTTCACAACCAAAAAGTGGTTCACATTTGAACTTTTCTATATATATATATATATATATTGGATGGGTTTAAATGTGAACCATTTTTTCATTGGTAACGTGAGGACAGCCGAGAGCGACATACGTAGCATACATTTTCGGTTACGGTGGACGCAATCACCGACGATTGACGCGATTCATGGGAGGGTGGAGATTATTAAAGAGGGGACCCAGTCAAAGCCGTCTTTATTGAACGGATGGGTGACTGAGACTTGTCCTTGCATTCACAACCAAAAATGAGTTCACATAACGTGAGGAGAAATCTGAGCAACTCATTCGGTCAACAAAGTTGGCTTTGACCGGGTCCCCTCCAATAATAATCTCCACCCTCCCATGAATCGCGTCAATCCTCTCGTGATCGCGTCCACCGTAACCGAAGATGTGTGCCACGTGGTGCGCTCTCGGTTGTACTTGCGTTCACAAGGAAAAAGTGGTTCATATTTGAACCCACCCCTATATATAGGGGTGGGTTCAAATGTGAACCACTTTTTGGTTGTGAACGTGAGGACAACCGAGACCGCGACACGTGTCGGATGAGTAGGCGCCACGTCAAGTCCACAGCGGATGGCTAGGCGCGATTCATTGGAGGGCATTGAATTTAAGAGGGGGACCACACTCAAAGCCGCCACGTGTCGCGCTCTCGGTTGTCCTCACGTTCACAACCAAAAAGTGGTTCATATTTGAATTTTCCTCCATATATATATATATATTAATATAATATTGTTTTCCCTCAAACTGTTTTTTTCCTTCATATATTAATATAAAATTTTAATTTTTACAATTCATCGATTTAACTTGATTTTATTATAAAAGTAATGCATATAAGATCACGTTTATAATTTTCAATGAATATCGTCTTTAAACTTAAAAAGCTTAAATAATGATAGTATTCTTTTTTACCATTTTCATTATATTAAACAAAAATATATTTGTATTTTTTGTTTTTCTTTTTTCCAAAAAGCAAGTTATCATTTTTCTTTCGTATTTCTATAAAAATCTAAAACTATAAATTATTATTTTTTTCGTAAAAAAATGTAGTATAAGATAACAAAAAATAATGAAAACTTATTAAATATCCTTAGTTAACCGAGATTACAAAAATAATCAACAATCACTAAACCAAGGAACCAAAACTGTTGAAAACTAACACATGTGACAAACTAAATTCGTATTTTTGAAGTTTAGAATAACATTTAGGTAAAAAACTATAAAGCTTGGGGGCTAAAAGTAAACTTTACATTGTCGTTATATAAATACTAGATTATACATGCGCGCAATGGGACGTAAAGTTTATCAAATCTGAAATTATAATGGTATAATTTATTAAAAAAAACAAGGGTAAGGATATATGCACCCCCACCTATATGTTAGTTGCACCCCACAATCCTATATAATTATTACTTTTTATCTTGATTTTGTAACTTGACCATACACTAACTACCTAAGTAATCATTTGTTTTACTTACATAATTAATTGTTTTATTTTAAATATCAAAAATTATAAAGTAATCATTTAACTGTATTTAAGAAATTATTTGTGTTTTTTTGTTTTAACATTTATATAAGAACAACCATACTAAAATATAAAAATGGTTTTTATCATAACAATAATTATAATATTTAATAGTTCAATTAAACTATTTATATTTATAATCTAATTTTGAAATTACAAAAATAAGTTATTGAAAGTAATTTAACTGAGAAAATAGCAAACAAACTATTTTAAAATATAAAAAGTCTAAATATATTATTATTTAAATAATAATCGATTGATTAATATTGAATTCTTAAAATTGAAAAAATAAATAATCATAATTGATGTTATATACTATATTAAAATATAGATAAATTAAAAAAATATTAGCATCACCTTTTTATATAATTTTCCTTACAAGAATATTAATTTTACTAAATAAAAAATAATATAACATAAATTAATTTATATTCAAAATTTTAATATTAATTGACAGGTTATTATCTGAACTATTAAACTTTCATATTTTAGATGATTAAATCTAAAAATTCTACTAACGAATAGTCATTAAACATTCTTAACCTTCTTATTTTGAATGATTAAATTACTAAAATTCTTTTTTACAAAAATTAATCATCAAACTTTTAAAAATTACTTAAAACATTCTCAACCTTCTTATTTTGAATGATTAAGTTACCTGCATCCTTTTATCTACATCCTTTTATCAAGAATTAAAAAAATATCCGAATAAAAATGTTTTAGGTAACAGTTAAATCATTTTGAATGAGAAAGTTTAATAACAAGACATTTTGTCTTTTAAATTTATTTATTTTAAATTTCAATACATATATATATATATAATAAAAACAAATTAATAATTATTATGCACTAATTATTATCATTATTTGTATGTATTAATAAAAAATAAAAAGCAAAACGAAAAAGAAAAAACAAAAAGTAACAAGAGAGAGAAATAGAAAATGTGAATTAATGATACATTTCAATTTTCTATGTGCTTTTATAGACTTTGGTATTTGCACCCTGGGGTGCAAATATCAGCCCCCAAAAACAATAAACGTCTTTTTGTTAATCCGTTATTTTGTATTTTTAATGTGATAACGGTAAAAAGTGAAAAATGAGACATAAGAAAAAATGTGAAATATATTACTTCTTATATATTCTTAATATTTATTAATAAAATTAAATAAAAATTATTCAATATCGGATTATTTTCGAAGGTATTGATGCGGCGATTATAGTGATATAAATTGTAAAAAAGAAACGTAATTTTATTGCATTTTAGTTTATAATATAGAATTATTTATGTTATATGATGAGGGTGTAAAATAAAAATGAAATATTAGGCCATTCGTAGTGGCCTTCGGGTAAGCCAACGGGTACCCTTCGGTATTCATCAAGCCGACGTATAAGGAATGAACACCGCCGTGGGTGTCCATCGGGTAGGCGTCCATCGGTTCTCCCAAGCCGACGCCCTACCCACTTTCTCTCTACCTCTCTCCTCTTTCTCTTTTTTTTTTATTATTTAATAAAATAAAAAGGTTGGGTTGGGTATTGGGTTGATAGTGGATGGATTGGTTAGTTTTTGGTAGTATAGTGAAAAGCTGATGTGGCGCTGATGTGACAGCTGAAACCATTGGGTTGCAGTGGGTCGACAGTGGATGACCTTAAGGGATTAAAACTAAATAAGTAACTAATTATATGGGGATTCAGTAAAAAAATAAAAGATCAAAAGTAAAATAAATAACTAAAAAGTATGGGATAAATATGAATGTCAATCAGATAAGCCTACATGAATCGAAAGTGTAAAATGCGTTCAGATACATTTGGGCAGAAAAATTCTGAAACCGACTCAATGACGACGACACGTGGCAGATCAGTTACTCTTTTATTATATATAGATTAAGGGGTGGGTTCAAATGTGAACCACTTTTTGGTTGTGAACGTGAGGACAACCGAGAGCGCGACACGTGGCGGATGACTAGGCGCCACGTTAAATCCACGGCGGATGACTAGGCACGATTCGTGGGAGGGCATTGAATTAAAGAGGGGGACCACACTCAAAGCCGCCATGTGTCATGCTCTCGGTTGTCCTCACATTCACAACCAAAAAGTGGTTCACATTTGAACTTTCTTCTATAGATTAAAATACAATCTAAGGCGTAACTATTTTTTTCCCTCCAAAATTCTAGGTTGTTATTTTATATTTTTAATCGACAATTATTTACAAAAATTACCAAATTTATTACATCTTTCCAACTCTTCCCTCACAAGTTATAAACTTATAACTAGTCTCAAGTCTTAACTACAAACATGGGCTTTACACGGCCCATTAAAAGTTAGCCCAATAAAAATGGGTATGATCCGGCCTAATCCCATCCGATTGGTTACTCGAGGCTTGACCCAATACGTAACTGGCTAAATATTTGAAATGTATAACCAGTTAAAGTTTTTCGGTGGATTTTGAGTAACCGGTTATAACTGGCCCATAACCGATTATGTAAGTGGTCCGTAACCGGTTATAACCTTAACCGATAAAAAAACTAGCCGTATTTTTTATTACCATTTTTAGCATATTTAAGTTTTGATTCTTCGTTTTGGAGCATCTATTAGAGATGCACTCGGACAAAACTAAACAAGAGTAGACAAAGCTAAGCAAACAGTGAGATAGATAGATGAAAGGACTGTTGAAAGTTTTAATATTAGTTTAGTACCTATCTTATCATTTAATAGAAAAGAAAACCAATGTATTCCACTCAAATTAGATATATAACAGTCTAATTGTCGCACCAAACATGAGATATATACCACTGAAATCAGATATATATACCAAACACATCCATAGGAATCAACTCTTCTTCAAACATACCCAAAAAGCAGTTTTTCCATACCTATCATCTCTATGATGTTAAAGTAAAACATGAAATCAAGATGTTTAACATGTAGATCATCATATTTCATAGAAAGTTCAAAACCTTGTCGGTATTAAAGAAGATGAACTTATTCAAGAATACGCATCGGTAAGTGCTTAATCTACAAAGCTTCTGCTGATCAAAACTCAGCCAAATCAAAACAACCATTTGATGTTGAGGGCAAATCATATAAAAGGTACTAGAGATTTGAGATAATGAGAAATCAAACTAATAATTTGGAAAAATTAAGCAAGAGGGTCTCTTTCTTTGTTTTCTTGTAGTAGCTGCTCCCTAACTCTCCTCATCTCTGCTTCTTTCTCCATTCTTTCTTGCTGCAATAGTAGATACAACCAACACATACTTTAGTGTTTAGTTTTTAATATCAGATTTGTTATGTTTCTAAAAGAATTGCAATAACTGCCTAACTGGACTCGAACATAAGACCTTTACAATTGAAAAACAATGAACCAACCACCAGACCAATATTGATTTTGTGAAAAATATCTATATATTTGTTTCTTATAGTCAAACGGTGCCACCGTTTGAAAATTTTCTGGGTCCTCCCTGATCGAAAACGGTGTATAAAAAACTACAGGGTTGTGAAAGGTGTTGCAGTATCATTTTGTTGTGTCACCGTATATATTAAAACTACAATAATGACACAAGCTTCCTTTGATAGATAGTTGGTCTGCATTGCATTTCTACAACCAGAGAGGTATTTTCTTAGTTTTTAGCTTTTAATATTATGTTTATGAAAAGAAATTGCAATAAGAGACTTGAACACAATACTTCACATATGAAAAGCAAAGAACTAACTACCAAACAATGATAAATTTACACACGTAAGAGGTATGACAACAACCGAGGTTCTTACACGTTAAGCGAGGGAGAAGACTCTTACCCGGTAAGAGAGACGCTAACAAACAAGCCATTTTGATGGTCGCATAGTTGTCAATAGCATTAATTAGCACCAATCAAGATTCACAAAACCGAATCTTTATCGAAAACTAGTCGATATACCCATCAAATCAAGAAGTAATATCAATTATTTAGCACTAATCAAGATTCATAATTACAAACAAACCCAGCTATAAAAACAGCTTGTGTCACTCTAGTAGTCCCTTCAACATTAACCTTAATCAAAAGTTGATCATCAACGTCATGGAAAAACCTAGCATAACAGCAGCAGCTAACAAGAAAACCCAAACGAAAACGAACTTGCATTCTACCTTTTGGTTTGTTTATTCTCTATCTATTTTGATTTTTATGACTTGTAACGGTATTCAGTTAATCTATGTGCATGTATAAAAATTCAAGGTTAATTTGGTTTGTTCAAGACAATTCTCAAACAAAATATTATCAATGGATATCATCAGCTCTTTGTTTGGAATTTGCTAAAGCAGCAAACTGGAAAAAAAATTGTAAACTCACCCATCTTCTATGCATGGCCTCTGAAGGTAAATGTCTGATGCTTGCTTTTGATTCTTTCAGTGAAGCTGAGGCTTTAGAATCATCTTTCATAGAAGGTCTACATTTTGCGACTCTTGCAACGTTTAGCATAACCGATTTCTTGACAGTTTGTAGACCTATCAAAAATTGATTGTTTGCAAAAATTAAATTTGAGTCCAAGCTCAAGCTATCCTTAATACAAATGATTCAAAGAGAACAAACCAGTATTTCTTCCGTCTTGCAACCAATCGATTCTTGAGTATCGATAGTAAAGTTGTGCGTTCAAACCCCTGTTTATTACTCGAATTCGTCTATTGAAAAAACTTGTTAAGTCTTGACTACGACCGTGAGGAACAATACTTAAAATATGTATTATAGGCTAATTATGTGTAAACGAACAACAATACTTAATACAGAAGAGATTGTTGTTCGTTTTCACATAATTAGCCTATAATTCATATTTTAAGCATTGTTCCTCACGGTCGTAGTCAGGACTTAACAAGTTTTTTCAATAGACGAATTCGAGTAATAAACAGGGGTTTGAACGCTCAACTTTACTATCGATACTCAAGAATCGATTGGTTGCAAGACGGAAGAAATACTGGTTTGTTCACTTTGAATCATTTGTATTAAGGATAGCTTGAGCTTGAGCTTGGACTCAAATTTAATTTTTGCAAACAATCAATTTTTGATAGGTCTACAAACTGTCAAGAAATCGGCTATGCTAAACGTTGCAAGGGTCGCAAAAAGTAGACCTTCTATGAAAGATGATTCTAAAGCCTCAGCTTCACTGAAAGAATCAAAAGCAAACATCAGACATTTACCTTCAGAGGCCATGCATAGAAGATGAGTGAGTTTACAATTTCTTTTTTCCGGTCTGCTGCTTTAGCAAATTCCAAACAAAGAGCTGATGATATCCATTGATAATATTTTGTCGACCTCGACTTTTGACGGTCTCCACAACAAAATCAAACGACGTTGTGCACTTTTCTGCCGTCCCCAGTTCCCCATTGTCGTTCGTCGCCGGGAGCTGTCGCCATTCAGAGCTGGTAGTCTTCCCCACCAAAGCTCCACCACAAGCTCCACCAAGTTAATGACCACCGCCCACTAACACCACCAGTCCACCCCCCACTGCTGCCACCATTCACCACCACCCACTATCACCAACATTCACTGCCACCCACAGCACCACCAACTGCCACCACTCACCACCAGCACCAGCACCACAAACCCAGATCTGAGTAGTTAAGCAAAAAATGAAATCCAGATCTGAACCCCCCAAACCAGATTGTCGGTGATAAGTTAGAAGTCGAGGTTCCCATGGTCTCTTCAGATTCCCACCACCAAAACCCCCAAACCAGATCTGAAAGGCGAACTACATTATGTGTGTGTGTGTGTGTGTGTGTGTTTGAATAGAAGAAGTGGTGGTGGCGGTCTCCAGATGGTGGTTGTGGTGGTGGCGGTTTCGAGATGGTGGTGGGGGTTTGCCGACAGGAATGATCGGAGGTGGTGACGGTGTTACGGTGGTGGTGGTATGTGGGGGTGCAGGTGGTGGTGGGGGTCTAAGTGGTGAAGGATAGAGAGAGAGAGAGAGAGAAAGTGGGAGAGGGAGAGGGAGAGGTGAGAGAGGGAAAAGTGGGAGAGGGAGAGTGAGAGAGGGAAGGAAGGGTTAACCGGTTGTAGAGCTTAGACCATCTTCAATGGGGTCACCAAATCTTACAGTAAACACTAAATTTGGTGTAAATGTTACTATTCACATCTCCAATAGGGTCACTATTTTTCACACTAAATTTAGTGTGATGAATAGTATCACACTATATTTGGTGTAACATATTTTTTACACTATTTTTAACACTACTTTTCAATGTAAAAAGGATTTGGTGTAAAAAATAGTGTTACCCATTGGAGAAGATTTACTAATAACACTAAATCTTACACTATTTCTTACACTACTTTTGACATTTGGTGTAAAAAATAGTGTTACCCATTGGAGATGCTCTTATCGGTTATCCATATTTTTTTTTTGTCCATAAAATCGAATCCTTAATCCTTTCTTTGCAAAAAGAAATGTATCCAGACTATCGGCAGCCAACCCTCCTAATCCTCTCATTTTTCAATGTCATATCAGCTGACACATTAGTTTTTTCCTAACCCTCTCTTAACTCTTCCAAAGCCTGCTGCAACCTTCTACAACTCTTACCCAACCCTCTCAACCCTCTCATACACAACACACACACCACACACATAAAAAGACCGGGTTCTACAACCCGTTTTCAGTTTTCACTTCAGCCTGCCGGCAACCATTTTTGTGCAGCCAACCCGATTGAAGCCGGCGGGTAAGATGGAAGCCAGCAGGCTTCACCCACTCACCGCTACACATAGCCTAATTGAATTTTTTGGACATTTATATTACCTTTTTCAGCAATTTGCTCTAAAATAAATAATACTTATTAATACATAAATAGTTTAAATGTATAAATAAGTATGATTTTTAATAAAAAATTGAATTAAGAAAAGAATAGTAATTACAAAATAAATTTGATTATTTAAATAAATATAAAGTTATTTACTTATTGTTTTGATTTTATTCGATTCGCTTATAACATTGGTTTTTTGGTGTTTAAAAAGTTCTATTATTATGTTTTGATGTTTTAAATCATGTTATGGATAATAGCTTTTTTGGTTTGATTTTGGTAAAAATTAGTTGAAACATGTTCAAAAATATTTAGGTTATGTTAACTTGTGGAAAACTGTTTTTACTTTCATAGAAAATGTTTTTTGAAAATAAAGTTGAGTTTTCATTTCCATTTTCTATGAAAATTTTAGAAAACTCGTTTATTTGAAATGATGGAGTTTTCATTTCCTATTTTTAGAAAATTAGAAAACTTGTTTATTTGTCCATTTTCTATTTCCATTTTTTTCAAACATTACATGTCGGCTGTTGACGACGTCGACGCCTCGCACCACCCTCGAAGACATAACCGCCAACGCTCTCGTTAAAACCGTTGGCGCTCTCTATAAAACCCACCGCTCCGACCTCACCCCCATCGTCTCTAAACTCTCCAGCCGCTTGTAAGACTTCCTCCGGCCGCTCCCGGTCCCGGCTTCGTGGTAACCCTTCTCGCTAACTTCTCCAGCCAAGTTAACCCCGCTTCCGTTCCCCTTCCGGTTCGGTAGAGCCTGGTTCACCACCTGCTTCCTCACGTCCTCCGACAACCATAACATAAACCGGCCTAGGTTCTTCCCGGTTGGACCGGCGAATGACCGGTCAAATGAGATCTGAACTTATCGAACAGCCTTGCAATCCCCCGTACGGACCGGTTCGGCTTAACGGTCTCGTTCCGGTTCAGAACTTGATCCGCCGGTTGTCAACGTTGATCACCGGATCTTCAGCAATTGAGACGGAAACAGAAACAGAAACCGGAACCGGAACCGGAACGACGTCGTTTTCCTTACCACCTAACTCCGGCTCCGGAAATTGGAACGAGATTTGCGTGGCAGACGGGGCGGGTGATGTGATTCTCGAACCAAGCATTGATGCAATCGGGATGGAAGACGTGATCGCACTTTCAGAGAGTCGAAGTCGTAGTTGCAATGCAAACAGATAGATGGAAGCAAGGATTTAAGTGCTTGGATTTTGAGAGGGCCAAATGCTTTTAGAAAATGAAAAATTGGAAAACTATCAAAAGTAGTTTTCTAGTTTATACAACATTGTGGAAAGTGAAAATGAAATTTGTTTTGAAAAACTTATCTATCTAGCAATAAGGTTGAGACCTTTGGGGATTCTTACAAATAGATATACATTTCTACCTTTATGGTAACATTTATCCACCTCCTATAAAATCAAAATATAAGAATGTGGAGATTGTTAATAGGTTCCTACTGGGTATATATAGTATTGATCAAACACAAGCTTATCAAATAGCAAAGTTGAAAAAATCCAAAATATAAGCAGATTAAAGCAAAGATTGTCCTAAGGTCACAAAATCAGCAAACTCCAGTACTCATTGATGCACATATATATAGACTTACCGAAACAGACGTTGATTATATATGACGAGTGAGGTCCCATTCCTTACGTAAACCGACCAAGTATGGAGTTGCACGCGTTTTCCAGTTCTTTCTTCTTCTCGGTTATCGCATGGATATCTGCAAGCTTATTTATCTCAAGCCACTGCATTGCCTCCTCAACCACATCACTTACCCTCTTCCTCTTCCTGATGTTGTTTGGATCCATTGATTTTGTTTTCATCTCATAAACAAAATTCTCCAAATCATTATATGCATCTGCCCTCTTTTTATACTCTTGATCCTCATATTTGTATTTCTCGGCGTCTTCCAACATCTTGTCTATTTCGTCCTTTGTAAGCCTTCCCGTATTGTTTGTGATTGTGATGCTGTTACTCTCACCGGTTATCGGTTCCTTGGCAGACACTTGTAGGATCCCATTGGCATCGATGCTGAAACGAACATTTGCCTTTGTAACACCCCTAGGAGCAAGAGGTATGTTGCCAAGCGTAAATACGCCTAGGATTTTGTTGTCTGTTGATCGACTTCTCTCTCCCTGATAAACCTTAAAAAGAATACAAGATTGGTAGTCAGCGCTAGTGAAATACATCCTCTCCATCGTAACGGGTATGATTGTGTTTCTTGGGATCACGACGGACATGACTTCTCCAATCGTCTCCACGCCAAGTGAGAGAGGAGTGACATCCACTAACATCAAATCTTTAACCATTTGGTCGCCCTTACCACTCATGTTTGCAGCCAAAACCGCTGCACCATAAGCAACAGCCTCATCGGGATTGATCTTGGTGCAAAGCTCCTTGCCATCAAAGAACTCCCGCAACATCCGTTGAATCTTTGGAATACGTGTGGAACCACCAACCAGAACTATCTCATCCACCCTACTCTTGTTCCACTCGGCGTCCTCCAGACACCTTGCCACGGCCTCCATACACTTGTTAAAGAAGTCCATATTTAGCTCCTCGAATTTGGCCCGTGTTATTTTTGATGAAAAATCAACACCGTCGTACAAGCAGTCGATCTCTACGGACGTCTGAGTTGTTGAGGAAAGTATCCTTTTCGCTCTCTCGGAAGCAACCCTCAATCTTCCCAATGCTCTTGGATTCTTACTGATATCTCTCTTGTGTTTCCTATTGAACTCTGCAACAAAGTATTCCACCATCCGATTATCAAAATCCTCACCGCCTAAATGAGTGTCACCGCCAGCAACTTTAACCTTAATGCTCTCGTTTTCAACGGTGAGAAGAGAGATGTCAAACGTGCCACCACCCAAATCAAAGATAAGCACGTTTACTTCATCAAGGACGACAGTCTTCTGGTCTAGTCCGTAAGCAATTGCAGCCGCTGTAGGTTCATTTAACAGGCGTAGAACATTCAGACCTGCGACAGTAGCAGCATCCTTTGTTGCTTGACGTTGTGAATCATCAAAATAAGCAGGAACGGTGATCACTGCAGCTTTCACGTCTGTGTTAAGGTACGCGTTAGCCACCTCTTTCATCTTGGAAAGGACCATCGAAGAAATCTCTTCAGCATCAAACTGCTTCTCGACGCCTTTGTATGTGACCATAATCCTAGGCTTATCATTTTTACCTTCTACAATCTTGAATGGCCAAACCTTCATATCACCCTGCACGGTCGCATCACCATACTTCCTTCCGATCAGTCGCTTAGCATCTGCAAGATTCAAAAACATGCCCTTTTTTGTCATTTTACAGTCATACGCTACCTTATTAGCTAGTTTTTGTCAAAGCATCTTATTCATCAGCTAGCTTATCAGTTACCAGCCACCAGCCACCTTATCAGTCATAAGCTACCTTATCTGCTAGTCTGCCAAACATAGCCTAAAAGTAACCTAAAGCATAGAAATAAATGCTGGTAAACGAACAGTACGTCAACGTAGAGTCGCTAAATGAAAAACTATTATTCCAACCAAAACAGTGTATGTATTTCCTGAATGTTTTGTAATTCCTAAACGAAATATATCTCAAACATCAGTGAACTACCAAAAATATATCATTTTATCCACGCTTCCTAAAGGCGTGTTGTATGACAAATAGTCTCTTATATAGAGATTGTTAGAAAAAGAAAAAACTCCACATTTATAAATCTGTACATTTGATTTCAAAAGTCCATGCTTTTAAATGCGTAATTCTGTAATTAGAAAGTTCACACTTTAAAGCGTAGACTTTTGTAACCTTAGGGGCTGTTTGTTTACCTCTTAACAGTTCCATTAAGAGGCAGCCTCTGAATCATTAAGAGGTAAATCTTTGTCTGGCAAAAGTTGGAATGCCTGGTTCCAAAACCCTCTGAATGGTTTTGCATCCTGGATCTCCTTAACCATTAAGAGCTGTGATTTCATCATCAACTATTAACAAACCACCATATTAATTTTATTTTACACTATACTATATATAAGTGCCTCTTAATCATTCTGACCGCTTAATCATCCATCACCAAGCCGTTCAGCAACCGTCAAATTTAAATAATTTGTCCATACTAATAAACGTGATTTTACTATAACTTTCACACTTTCAAATGCAGAGACTTGATAAAAAAATTATAAAAGTGTGGATAATCACCACTTTTTTTGTAACGGTGATGTTAACGAAACAATTATACTCACATAAAGCGTAGCTACATTTAGTAGGACAAATATTATACCGAAAATCGTGTTGGTTGGGTTCATTGCGACTTGGTTTTGGCGCATCACCGATCAAACGCTCAGTATCAGTGAAAGCTACACAAGATGGCGTGGTTCTGTTGCCTTGTTCATTGGGGTGATCTCCACTCGTTCGTGTTGCCAAACACCTACGCACGAGTATGTTGTACCTAAGTCAATTCCGATCGCCGCCATATGATTGCCACGGAAAACTAAATGTAACACGTTAATCTCCAGCTGCTAGGACTTATCAGTTCATAATATAAAGACTAAATTACAGAAATCGTTTCCATATATCTAACTAGTTATTAAGAGCAGGAGATCCCTTCGGGTTATTAACCGTAAGATAGTTAGTTATTTTAAACATATATTTGTTATCATAGGAAAGTTTAATAAAATAAATAAGAAGATTTAATAAATCAAAAAATAAAAAAATATTATATAGTTATCAATAGTTTAACGAAATTATTTGATTAATTTTTTTTTATTAAAGTTACAATAGCTTATAAATAACCAATAAAAGAAAATGTCTTAGATACGTTTGCAAACTAGCTGGTAGTAGTAGCTAATAAGCTAGCTTATTAACAAATTATGTTTGGGAAAACTAGCTTATGGGTATGTAAAATAAAAAGGTATCTTTAAATTTAATAATTAATTTAACAAGGGTATAATTGAAAAAGCGTCCAAAAATCTACTAAAAAATAATGTGAATCCAATTCCAATCTAACACTAAAAAAACAAACTAAACATTTTTAATACTATAATAACTAGTTAAGGACCGTATAATATACGGGCATTTAAACATGTTATTTTAATTTTTAATAAGAATTGACCTTTGTATGACAATTGCATTACCAATTAATTAGTTATTTAAATTATATGTTCCACGACAATGCTTATTATAATAGATATTATTAGTTATCTAAAAATTTTAATCATTTGGGGTTAAATTATAAAAGAAAAAAATCAATATATAGATCATTATAAAAATTGTCACACGTTATAATGACAATTTATTAAAAAGAAAACAAAAAATTTTATACATAATTAAATATAATATTATTTAATATAAAGGTATAAAGTAAAATGAAAAAAATAAAGTAGTTTATAAATATTATAGAATCAAATATATTTAAGATAATTATTATTAAAAAATTAAATAATGATGACATCAATTAATGATATCTTTATGACATGAAATGGCTCAATTTTATAATCATGACATCAGCAAAAACCATCTTTTAATATATATAGATAATAAACTTCATAGAATATTATTTAATGTGATAAATTATTGAAAATATAATTTATTGAGCTATTTAAAAATACTTTAAACATTATCTAATCATTTTCTCTCTAAAATCTTTAAAATAGCATAAATTCGTTAATGAAATCCGCTCGCTATTAATTGAATTTGTAATTATCACCAAAAGATTTTCAAAATAGCGGATTTATGAAAAAGAAATAGATGATCTCAATTTGCATTAAATTTAGCGGATTTAAATATAATTATAAAATAGCATATTTCTTTCCCATACACAACTAGCAGATTTTCTCAATTTATGGTTGTATAGCAGATTTTATGGTTATTTTGAAGATTTTGGAAAAAAATAAAATTAATAGATGGTATTGAAGATATTTTTCAATAACTATAAAAATTAATTTGTCTATATATATACAGAGTCACTTCTTTTGTTAACCAAGTATTTATGTTTAACTTTGTTAACCAACAATAACCATTGATTATTTTAATCGATGGCTAAGATTAAATTCCAAAACTAAAGGATTTTAATTGTATCCTTATTTATAAACCGTTTGGAACACAATTGCACAAGAGTGTTTTTGGAAAAATAATCAAATTTCAAAAAGCACCAAATTTAATAGCACCCTGATTCATCGAGATTTCAAAATTCAAATAAAATTGATGATAAAAATGAAACTACCAAAGAATGAATCTAAAAAAGAAAAAAGTCAATTGGGCTTTGTGTTTGTTAGGATACCTGGAAAACCCGTTGAGGATGTATTGCATTCATCTCAGCACTATATATAATACAATAAATTACACAAGAAACTCTACACTATACATTATTTAACACACACCCCGCAAGTCGTAGCGGGAGGAAATCTAATGCTAAGACTGGATCTAAAATCTAGAAACAACTGTGTAGGCAACTCTTTGGTAAAAATATCTGCAAGCTGGTGAGATGAGGGGACATGCAACACTCCCACATGTCTACGACAACACGTTCTCTTACAAAGTGTAAGTCAATTTCCACATGTTTTGGTGCGTTGGTGCTGAACGGGTTATTAGCTAAGTACATGGCACTAACATTATCACAAAAAACAACTGTGACACGAAAAGAGAGGAAGACGTAACTCGAGCAGAAGATTGCGAAGCCAGGCCGATCTACTTCGAATCGCGTCAATCCTCCATAATCACGTCCACCGTTTGAGTGATGGACCGGTCAAAGTAAATTATTTTAATATATTTTAGTATTTAAAAATTAAAATGAATGGTAAAGGTGGTATGGTTAAGGATGGGATGGTATGGCAGTAGTAAGAGTAGTGGTAGGATAATGGAAAGCTGATGTGGCAGCTGAGGTGACAGCATATATAGATGGTATGAAGGGTACGGTTAAGGATGACCTAACAAAGTTTGCAAGTATATAAAGAAATTAGGGGGTGTTTGGTTGGGGGTATTGAGGGGTCAGGAATGGGAATGATAATGAAAACTGCTGTTTGATTTGATATTATATAATGGAATCATTCCTGCAGATCCATTAATTTCCATTCCTGACCAAATTGGGGGGAATGAAATTTTTATTTTTTACTTGGTGTTTTTTTTTCCATACATTGTTCCATCTATGGATGTTAAATTGAACATCTTTTGTATTTTCAAGTTGGAAAAACAAAAGCTTTTTAATATGAAGCAATTTTTCATTGATTATATTAGGTTAACCAAACAGCATCAATGCAATGCTCATTCCTATTCCCATTCTCCTGCATTCTCATTTTCATTTTCATTCCCATTCCCTGAAATGAACCAAACGCCCCCTTATCCTTAGAATTTATTATTATCAAATAGAAAAAGAATTTACAATATTTTGATCTTTAATAAAAGAAAAAGATTGAGCCATTTTAATAAAGATATAAAAAGCATAGGCCCCACAAACCCTCGATATTTCTTTTCCTCCGATCGCCTCCGCGTTTGGGTTTGTGGGGCCTCCATGAATCGCATCAATCCTCCATAATCACGTCCACCGTATGAGTGATGGACCGGTTAAAACCACATTTATTGACCGAATGAGTGGTGGAGATCACTTCTCTACTTTGAATTTTTTAGCACTTCTCATTTGTGTATATATATATATATATATTATAGAGAGAGAGAGGGGGGGGGGGGGAGGTTCATACGAAAAAATATAACTTTTTAAGAAAACGCGATGAGCATCTCAACCATTATCTCGATCAACAAAGGCGGCTGTTGACCGGTCTCTACTTTAATAATCTCTACCCTCCCATGAATCGCGTCAATCCTCCGTGATCACGTCCACTGTAACCGCGAGATGAGTGGCCGAGATTGCTCCTCACATTTTCTTAAATTAACATGTTTTTCGTTTGAAGCTTCTCCTATATATATATATATATATATCTGTGGAAGGAGGTTCATACAAGAACAACTGAATTTGCAAGAACAAAGGAACCACCAAAATCACATGTGATTTTGTACTAAACAAGAAAAAGCGAGTGTAGCACACGCGCCGACAAGGCGCGTGGGTCGGTGCGAGTGGGTCGAGCGTAGTTACAAAATCACCTGTGATTTACATGGTTCCTTCATTCTTGCAAATTGGTTTTGTTCTTGTTTGAACCTAATTCTATATCTATGTGTTTTGATATAAAAGGAATTACATGAGTCTTTGTTTGATAGTTGTTGAATGACTTGGTGCATAATGATTAAAATATTTAAAATCATTACTCTTGATATAGTGTAAAGAAAATATGGTGGGTAATTAAGAATGAAATCAGGATCCTAAATGATTAAGTAAGATACAAGATACAAAACTATTTAGAGGATTTTAAAACCACTAAGTAAGAAGCATACTATGATACTAATCAAACAAGATTATCTTTTAACAATTCAAAAAATGCATTTTATTACAACTATTAAAAGTAAAAATAGTATATTCATTTTTTTCATCGTATAAAATTAAGAAAATGATTAAATTATCTTTCATTTCTCGCAAAAACTGAAAAAAACAATATTTTATTGAATGTATAGAATATTTTAATAGCATCTTAAACGTTATAATCTACAAAATGAAAAAAAAATAGTTGTAGTTAAAAGACAAATTTTCTTTATAACATTTGACTTTTGATTATTCATTTTGAAGCGTTTATTAGAGATGCTCTAGGTAATCAAGATGCACATACTCTCCGCCTATCCTTAATGACGTGAAAACGAAACTCTCGATGTTATGCATGCGAGAAGAATAATATCATGCAATGATTAGCAAAAATTGTTATGCATTTAGCCTACCCCATGACCTTTTGTACGTGGAGAATACTGAACAAGACTAGACAGAGCTAGCAATAGTGAGATAGACGGATGAAGGACTGTTGAAAGTTTTAATAGTAGTTTAGTAAACTATCTTATCTTTTAATGGAGAAAAAAAACAACATTTCCCACTCAATCCAGATATATACCAGTCTAATTGTCGCACCAAATATGGGATAACATGTTACACTTATCTCCTTTCTGTTCTGTCCAATATACCAAATGCATCATATAAACAACTCTTCAAACATACCAAATAAAACGTTTTTCCAAACCCATCATCTCTATGATGTTAAACTAAGACAAGAAATTAAATCTTTAACATGATCATATTCATAGAAAGTTCAATACCTTATGGTATTAAAATAAGACAAACTTATACAACAATAAGCATGGGTAAGTGCTTAAACTCAGCCAAATCAAAACAACCATTTGATGTTGAGGGCAAATCATATAGAAGGTATTAGAGATTTGAGATAATGAAATCAAACCAATAATTTGGAAAATTAAGCAAGAGGGTCTCTTTCTTTGTTTTCTTGTAGTAGCTGCTCCCTTACTCTCCTGATCTCTGCTTCTTTCTCCATTCTTTCTTGCTGCAATAGTAGATACAACCAATGAATACTTTAGTTTTTGGTTTTCAATATCACATTTATTAAGTTTCTAAAAGAATTGCAATAACACGACTCGAAACATGAGACCTTACAATTGAAAAGCAATAAACCAACCACCACACCAATATTGATTTTGTGAAAAAAATATCTCTATATTTGTTTTTTATAATCAAATACTGCCATCGTTTGGAAAAAAAAATTGGACCCGCCCCTGATCGAAAACGGTGTATAAAAAAATTACAGGGTTGTGAAAGGTGTCTTGGTATCATTTTGTTGTGTGTCACCATTAGCATTAGAGGTGCACAGAAAAACCGAAAAAAACCGAAAAAAATAAACCGGAACCGGTTTAAAAAAAACCGTTTTTTTTTGGACCGGACGGTTTTTGTGTAAACCGGTTAACCGATCAGTTTTTTATTTGGGACCGGACCGGTTTGGGTACCGGATAAAAAACCGGTTTGAAACCGAACGGTTTCGGTTTGAAATCGAACCGGTTTCAAAAATAATCTATTTGGGCTCATTGTGGGCTTCTCTAATAGACTACTATTATCAGCTATATATATATAGGGTTGGGTTCCGTTGTTAACCACAAATAGTGTGTTAACCATGTTAACCCATCACAACCCTTAATATCTAAATCTAGGGCTAAGATTAAATCTCCTATAATTAGGGAATTTTTAATAACTAAAAATTAAAAAATAAACAAACACAAGTGCACAGGGGGTATTTTGGGAAGCCCCCTCCATCCTCCTCCTCCACCCGATGAAACTGTGCACGGCCGCTCTTCCTCCTCCTCCACCGGTGAACACAGTGCACGGCCGCCTCTTCTCCTCCTCACCGGTGAAACATGTGCACGGCCCTCCTTCACTCTCCCAGTGAACACATGTGCACCGGCCTCCTTCCTCCTCTCCACCCGCGAACACATGTGCACGCCGCTCCTACTCCTTCCACACCACCACCGGTGAACACATGTGCACAGCACACCATCACCACACCATCACCAGTGAACACATGTGCACAGCCACACATCACAACTACCACCACCCTATCACCACCAACATCGGTGAACACATGTGCACAACCACACTATCAAGCTACCACCACCACATCACCACACCCACCACCACTATCACAACTACCACCACCCCACCCACCCACCATTTCTAAACACATCCACACACCACCACCAAGCATCACCACCACAGCCCCACCGTAGTTCATCACGCCGCCACACACCAGCACCACCACCAAGTCACACCCAAGCATATCTTCAAACCACTACCAAGCACCAACACAACCGCCACTACCAACACAACCACAGCAGCCACAAAAAGCGCCACCACCACCACAAATCTGGAGGGTGGATCTGAGGTAATGAAGGGTGGATGTTCGATCTAAAGGGCGACGGATCTGGTGGAAGTGGTAAGGTCGACGGATCTGGTGGAGACGGTGGCGGCGGCGGATCTGGTGGAGACGGTGGACGGCGGCGGATTCTGGTTGGAGACGGTGGACGCGGCAGATTTGGTCGGAGGTGGTGGACGACAGCAGATCTGGTGGAGTGGTGGTTGGCGTGGTCGGAGAAGTAGCACGGTAGCAGATCTGGTGGAGGTGGTGGTTGGCGTGGTCGGAGAAGTAGGACGGCAGCAGATCTGGTGGCAACGGTGGTGGTGGTGTTAGAAGGTAGCGGCGGTGGTGTGGACGCCGGTAGCTGCGGTGGTGGTGGACGCGTGGCGGTGGTGGAAGCGACGAATGTGGTGGTGGTGGTGGACGGTGGTGGTGGTTGACGGCGGTGCTGTGGTGGTGGAAGGCGGCGGTTGTGGTGTGGTGGTAGTAGTGGTGGTGGTGGTAGGGTGGTGGTAAGATGAAGTGGTGAGAGGAGATCTAGAGAGAAAAGGAGAGAGAGAAAACATATAAAGAGGAAGGAGAAAAGAGGAGAATTGACTATTTTCCCCTGGTTGAATTTGGTTAACACGGTTAACACACTATTTGTGGTTAACAACGGAACTCTCCTTAATATATATAATATATATACTATATATATATATATAATATATTATGGCCCAAGGTATATATATATGGGCTCATTCTCTGTTTCTCTTACACACCAAAAGCAAAAAGTAACGTAGAGCATGGTAGCAAAGCAATTAAGCAAGTAGCAAACAGCCAAGTATAACGGTCTTATGACCGTTTGAGCTGCACAAAAATGATTAACGGTCGGTTAAAATCACCTGGCCCAAATTACACTAATAAGATTGTTGGAACAATGTTCAATTGCAATTGAGTCACTTGGCCCAAAATTCATAGCATTAAATCACAAGGCCCAAATTCAGCACAAAGTCATACCGGTTTGAAAAAAAACGGTTACAATCCGAACCGTAACCGGTTACACTGGATACAACTTTTTCTCTAAAAACCGGTTTAATACCGAACCGGTTATGTCAGAAACGGTTTTGTCAGAACTCGAAAAAACGGTTCGTATTAAAACCGATCCGTTCGGTTAAAATCCGGTAATGCACACCTCTAGTCACCATATATATATTATATATATATATATTGAAACTACAATAATGACGCAAGTTTCCTTTGATATTAGTTGGTCTACATTGCTTTTCTCCAACCAAGACGAGGGTTTTTCTTAGTTTTTAACTTTTATATTATGTTTCTAAAAAGAAATTGCAATAAGAGATTGAACACAATACTTCACATATGAAAGCAAAGATGGGATAACAATGGCAGCATAAACTTACGCTTTAGTGCAGCATAAACAGCATACAAAGGATCAGATGGGATAACAATGGCAGCCAATGTTGACAATTGCACCTTTTTCCTCTTCACCATTTGAGGCAAAACAGCTAGCTTGTGTCACTCTAGTAGTCCCTTCAACATTAAACCTTAATCAAACTACTCAAAAGTTGATCATCAACCTCATGGAAAACCTAGCATAAGGCTATGAAACCCGGCATTATTAATCAAAATCCCAACATCCAACCCTTCAATTGCCTCACTAATCCGAAAAGTTTCGGATCCGACCAAAAATAAGAGTCTCAAACGCAGCTAATTAGCAAGAAAACCCAAACAAAACGAAAACGAACTTGCATTCTACCTTTTGGTTTGTTTATTCTCTATCTATTTTGATTTTTATGACTTGTAACGGTATTCAGTTTAATCTATGTGTATAAAAAATTCAAGGTTAATTTGGTTTGTTCAAGACAATTCTCAAACAAAAAATTATCAATGGATATAGATAAAGCAGCAAAACTGGAAAAAGATTGTAAACTCACTCATCTTCTATACATGGCCTCTGAAGGCAAATGTCTGATGTTTGCTTTTGATTCTTTCTGTGAAGCTGAGGCTTTAGATTGTTTTTTCTCTGGATGTAGATTGTTATGCGATGCTGATGCTTCAAACTTTCGAATTCATCTATTGAAA
This sequence comes from Centaurea solstitialis, assembly GCA_030169165.1. Classification (NCBI taxonomy): domain Eukaryota; kingdom Viridiplantae; phylum Streptophyta; class Magnoliopsida; order Asterales; family Asteraceae; genus Centaurea; species Centaurea solstitialis. Next base: position 106,835,026 of record CM058041.1, on the reverse strand, counting down.
AAACTTGTTAAGTCCTGACTACCGTGAGGAACAATGCTTAAAATATGTATTATAGGAGGCTAGTTATGTGAAAAAAAAAACAAATCTACTGTGACTTACTTGATTTTCAAGCGAGACAACCTTGTCTCTCTCACACTGCAGATCGCATAACAAGTTATTAATCAGCACACGTTCGCTTGCCTCTAACCTGCAAAAGATATATACACATCATGGATACCACCGCATCCCAAGTTCGTGGTTCGAATTTCCTTTCCTCTTTGCCAATTAAAGGAAACCAATGGAATTAAATGGATTCATAGTTTAACCAACTCTGCCTAGTACAAAGTTCTCTTCCCTCAACCTGTCAAGAGCTCGCAAAAGCTAAAAGGCAAAAAACAAAGGTGAGTTATAATCATAGAACACAGTTCCTTCAATTACAGTGAAATTTCAGACAAAACATTAGTCAAAACTCGGAAGAATTACCTCCAAATGCCCACTTCTGGCTGGTAGCATCTGAATGCAAGAACTTGGGATGAACCATACGTGATCCATGCCGGTTGCCATACAAAAAGAATATATTACATAAATAGTCAAAACTCGGAAGAATTGCCTCCAAAAATCGTGTTTCTGAACTAATTGTATTGGATTTAGCAGTGGGCCAATTATCACGTAGTAAAAAACCGTTAGTCCATTCTACTTTCGATAATTCCATGCCCGGATACCCCTCCTTATGCAAATTAAAGAAACAATAAGTTCATCTGGAAGAGCATGGTATCCAGACTTATAGCATATGAAACCACTGAAGATTTATCCTTGTTTAAAATCATACTGTGCCTAACTAGAACATTACCAAACAAAAATTTGTGTTCCAAACCGTCACAGACACATGTGCAAGGGTAACACGCTCCCTCCCTCCCCAAACAGAGTAAAATCGTGTTTTTGAACTAATTGTATTGGTAGCAATATGTCTCTAATTGCGCACCTTGATCCTTGAGGCAATGCACATGCAACTGCTTTTTCCTCTTTCGGCTTCTTACTCGGTCTGTCCTCCATCACTTAAGTATCAGAAAAACCACCACGAACGCCATTCGTTTGCATTCCCTCCATCACGTCAGTATCAGAAAAACCACCACTATAAAATTACCTCGTTTCCGAAACTTGGGTCTGCAAGGGTCGGATCATCCATTCCGACCCTCTCAATGGGTCTCCGGTCTCTTATTTATTGCATCTCCCAATATGTTCGAAGCGCTTCTTGCCTTCAAGCTGGAGTGTCGGCAAAGACGATGAATAGTGTCCGAAGATTATCCGTAGGTAATCTTCCCCATAAATCTCCGCCAAAACCACGTGGCGAGCGTGGCTTCTGGGATCGTTTGGCGGGAACAAGTCATGGAATACGCACCCATACTCACAATTCTGTTGTCTAAGCTGACCGTATACACACATCGATGATTATTGGCCATGGTGGTTCAAAATCAAACGGAGATAACCACAATATGAACGACCATGGCCAACAATTATTGATGTGGATACGGTTAGCTTAGACAAAAGAATTGCGAGTATGGGTGCGTCTTCCATGACTTGTTCCCGCCAAACGATCCCAGAAGCCTCGCTCGCTTTACGGTTTTGTCTGAGATTTAAGGAGAGGACTACCTAACAACACTATTCACCGTCTATGCCGAACATATTGGCAGATGCGGGAAGAGAACCGAAAACCCAGTGAAAGGGTCCGAAGGGAAGATCCGACCCTTGAACGTTCTGTTTCCGGTTCAACCTCCACCGAACAACTAAGGCAATAACAATCTCTTCTCACCGCGGATCTGAACTTCTTCATGGCGGTGTTTCTTCTCGGCGGTAGCTCTCACGACGTTTCACGGCGGTAGATCTGAGCTTATTTTTCTTCACGGCGGTAGTTTTGAGCTTCTTCACGGCGGCAGATCTGAGTTTCTTCACTCACCGTCCGCCTCTTCATCTCCTCTCGCCATTCTCATTTTCGCCGGTGGTGAAGAGAAAGGTTGACCGCCGTAGAAACTCCGTCATGGAAGTCGCTGACCGCCGTAGACAAAAGGTTGCCGCCGGGCGCCGGTGGTCTTTATCACTCGCCGCCGGTGAGAAAAAGGGACTGGAGTAATTGGAAAGGAAAAGGGTAAAATGGTGAAAAGGAAAAGGTAAAAGAGGGTGGAAAGGAAAAAGGGTAAATGGGTATAAAGTTGGTATGGAATAATTAATTTGAGGTTTGGAAATATATCACTTCCCACTTTAAAAATTCGGCCCATAAAAGAGTGACTTTCAATTTAATAGTAGGCTATGTTTGGTAAACAAGTTGATAAGGTAGCTGGTGACTGATATGGTAGCTGATGAATAAGTTGCGTATGAATAAGTTCATCTGGAAGAGCACGGTATCCAGACTTATAGTATATGAAACCACTGAAGATTTATCGTTGTTTAAAATCATACTGTGCCTAACTAGAACATTACCAAACAAAAATTTGTGTTCCAAACCGTCACAGACACATGTGCAAGGGTAACACGCTCCCTCCCTCCCCAAACAGAGTAAAATCGTGTTTCTGAACTAATTGTATTGGTAGCAATACGTCTCTAATCTAATGCGCACCTTGAGGCAATGCACATGTAACTGCTTTTTCCTCGATTTTCGGCTTCTTACTCGGCCTGTCCTCCATCAAGTCAGTATCAGAAAAACCACCACGAACGCCATTCGTTTGCATCCCCTCCATCACGTCAGTATCAGAAAAACCACCACTATAAAATTACCTCGTTTTCGAAACTTGGGTATGCAAGTGTTGGATCATCCATTCCGACCCACTCACCGGGTCTCTGGTCCTCTTATTGCATCTCCTGATATGTTCCAAGCGCTTCTTACCTTCAAGCTGGAGTGTCGGCATAGACGATGAATGGGTCCGTAGGTAGTCCTGCCGATAAATCTCCGCCAAAACCACATAGCGTGTGTGGCTTCTCAGATCGTTTGGCGGGAGCAAGTCATGGAATACACACCCATACTCACAATTCTGTTTTCTATGCTGACCGTATACACATCGATGATTATTGGCCATGGTGGTTCAAAATCAAACGGAGATACCACAATCTGAACGAGCATGGCCAACAATTATCGATGTGGATACGGTCAGCTTAGACAGGAGAATTGCGAGTATGGGTGCGTCTTCCATGACTTGTTCCCCCCAAACTATCCCAGAAGCCTCGCTCGCTTTACGGTTTTGTGTGAGATTTATGGAGAGGACTACCTAAGAACACTATTCACCGTCTATGCCGAGACTCCCGCTCAAAGGCAAGAGGCGCTTGAGAACATATTGACAGATGCGGGAAGAGAACCGAAAACCCGGTGAGAGGGTCCGAATGGAAGATCCAACGCTTGAACGCTCTGTTTCCGGTTCAACCTCCACCGAACAACCAAGGCAATAACAATCTCTTCTCACCGCAGATCTGAACTTCTTCATGGCGGTGTTTCTTCTCGGCGGTAGATCTGAGCTTATTTTTCTTCACGGCGGCAGATCTGGGTTTCTTCACTCACCGTCCGCCTCTTCATCTCCTCCCGCCATTCTCATTTTCGCCGGTGGTGAAGAGAAAGATTGACCGCCGTAGAAACTCCGTCATGGAAGTCGCTGACCGCCGTAGACAAAAGGTTGCCGCCGGGCGCCGGTGGTCTTTATCACTCGCCGCCGGTGAGAAAAAGGGACTGGAGTAATTGGAAAGGAAAAGGGTAAAATGGTGAAAAGGAAAAGGTAAAAGAGGGTGGAAAAGAAAAAAAGGTAAATGGGTATAAAGTTGGTATGGAATAATTAATTTGAGGTCTGGAAGTATATCACTTTTCCCACTTTAAAAATTCGGCCCATAAAAGAGTGACTTTCAATTTAATAGTAGTATTAGGATTTGTTTGGCAAGCATAAGCTAGCTGATAAGCTAGCTGGCTAGCTGATAAGCTAGTCCATCCAAACATGTACCATTTTGAAATGCTACTTTGAGTAGCTTATGAGGAGCTTATTGTAGCTTTTTCCAATTATACTCTTATTAATATTAATTTTTAAATTCAAATATACCCTTTTTGGTCATTTTACATACTCATAAGCTAGTTTTTGCCAAACATAATTTGTTCAACAGCTAGCTTATCAGTTACTAGCAAGCTTATCAATCAACAGCTAGCTTATCAGCTATCCACTAGCTTATCAGCTACCAGCTAGCTTATAAGCTACGCTTGCCAAACATAGCCTTAATGTATTGAGGGAGGTTCATTTGTAAACCTCAAATATCTTGTAAACTTTGTGAACCCATCGTGACCCTTGATCAAAAAAATCAAAGGAGGATATGGATTCATTGAAGGTATGGAAACGTGAAATTTATGGTAAGTCAATGATTATAGAAATATGGGAATGTGAAATATGGAAACATTTTTTAAAATCAATGGTGTAGATTGGTTTACAGGTTTACAAGATATTTGAGGTTTACAAATGAACCTCCCTCTTAATGTATTATTATTTATTAATTTGTTTTTATTATTATTTAACTATTAGATAATTAATCAACTAACACTTGTTTTATTGTTTAAGTTACACTTTGTTAAAACGTAATTTATATTTGTTAATAGTTAATTAACACACTTGTTTAGTTAGTTGTTTGATGTTTAAGTGTAATTATTAAGATTTGATGTCTAAAGTGTAATTGCTAGAGTTTGTTAATTGACAAAACTTGTTTAATTTTTTGATGCCTAATTATTAATTGTTAGAGTTTAGTACACAATTGTTAATTTTTTGTGCCAATGGAGTCATAAACAATTGCTCAATATGCCTAATTATGAATTGTGTTGTGCCTAATTGTTAATTTATTTTATTATTTCGTTAGAAAATAGAAAGTTTTCTAAAAAGAAAAACAATTACATTCAAAGCTGGTAGAGATACCGTAGTATTTCTTGTAATATTCCCCAAAATTATGATACTTAAATTTAGAACCCCATCACTAAAATTACTGTATCCGCCTCTGCGGTCAGGATTTGGCAACGTGGGTTTGACGGGAAGTTTTGTTGTTTGACCGTTTTAGGGTCCAAATCCACGATAAAGGTGTTTAAGTTAGAACCTTACAAAGATCTTTGAATAACTAAACATAATTGTATATGATGGATGTAGTGGAAGACTTAGGATCAGGTGAGACCAAGCTGTTTTCGTGAGGCCGCGTGAGATCAACACCTAATGTATGAAACTTCACAAAAAAACATCGTAAAGGTAAATAAAACTCAAATACGCATACTTAAACATCACTTTTGATGCAACAAGATATCAAAAACAAGGTAAAAAACGAAACCTTCACAACTCAAATAAATGTGAAGGTTACAAATAAATAATGCAAACCTTCACAGCGAAAATGCTGTGAAAGTTTCGTTTTTTTACTTTTTTTTATTTTTTTCTTCGATAGTGTTAAAAAAATGCAAAGAGAGAAGTGATCTCAACCACTCATCTCGGTCAACAAAGGTGGCTTTGACCGTCCCCTCTTTAATAACCTCTAACCCTCACATGAATCGCATCAATCCTCCGTAATCACGTCCACCGTATGAGTGATGGACCGGTCAAAGCCACATTTATTGACCGGATGAGTGGTGGGTCTTCTCTACTTCGAATCTTTTTAGCACTTCTCATTTGAATCTCTCTCTCTCTCTCTCTCTCTCTCTCTATATATATATATATATATATATAGGGAGAGAGTTAGGGAGAGGGAGGTTCATACGAAAAATATAACTTTTTAAGAAAACGCGATGAGCAATCTCAACCACTTATCTCGATCAACAAAGGCGGCTTTGACCGGTCTCTACTTTAATAATCTCTACCCCCCATAAATCGCGTCAATCCTCGTGATTACGTCCACCGTAACCGCAAGATGAGTAGCCGAGATTGTTCCTCACATTTTCTTAAATTAACATGTTTTTGTTTAAAGCTTCCCCTAATATATTATATATATATATATATAAAAAAATCATATGTGGTGCTGTGTGTGTGAGTTGGGTGTGGGGTGTGTGTGTGTAATGTGTGATTGAAATGTTGCTGTGTACTGATTTCTTGTTATAAAGATGTACAAAACATTCCATTGATGGTTGAGATGAGTGGATTTTTAAAAGTTGTTATAATTACACATAGATCTTTATTTGTATAGATTTGTATTGAATGAACTTGGTGCATAATGATTAAAATATTTAAAATCATTACTCTTATGATATAGTGTAAAAAGAAATATGGTTGGTAATAAAAATGAAAGCAGGGTCCTAAATGATTAAGTAAGATCCAAGATACAAAACTATTTAGAGGATTTTAAAACCACTAAGCAAGAAGCATACTATGATACTAATCAAACAAGATTATCTTTTAACTATTCAAAAATTGCATTTTATTACAGCTATTAAAAGTAAAAATGTATATTGGTTTTTTTCTTCGTTAAAATTAAGAAAATGATTAAATTATCTTTCATTTCTCGCAAAAACTGACAAACAATATTTTATTGAATGTATAGAATATTTTAATAGCATCTTAAATTTATAATCTACAATATGAAAAATAAAAATAGTTGTAGTTAAAAGGCAAATTTTCTTTATAACATTTGACTTTTGATTATTCATTTGAAGCGTTTATTAGAGATGCTCTAGTTAATCAAGATGCACATACTCTGCCGCCTATCCTTAATGACGTGAAACGAACTCTCGATGTTAATGCATGCGAGAAGAAAATATCATGCAATGATTAGCAAAACATTGTTATGCATTTAGCCTACCCCATGACCTTTTGTACGTGGAGAATACTGAACAAGACTAGACATAGCTAGCAATAGTGAGATAGACGGATGAAATGACTGTTGAAAGTTTTAATAGCAGTTTAGTAACTATCTTATCTTTTAATGGAGAAAAAACAACATTTCCCACTCAATCCAGATATATACCAGTCTAATTGTCGCACCAAACATGGGATAACATGTTACACTTATCTCCTTTCTGTTCTGTCCAGTATACCAAATGCATCCACAGAAAACAACTCTTCAAACATACCAAAAAAAACAGTTTTTCCAAACCCATCATCTCTATGATGTTAAACTAAGACAAAAAATTAAATCTTTAACATGTTGATCATATTCATAAAAAGTTCAATACCTTATGGTATTAAAATAAGACAAACTTATTCAACAATAAGCATGGGCAAGTGCTTAATCCACAAAGCATGTGCTGATCAAAACTCAGCCAAATCAAAACAACCATTTGATCTTGTGGGCAAATCATATAAAGGTATTAGAGATTTGAGATAATGAGAAATCAAATCAATAATTTGGAAAAATTAAGCAAGAGGGTCTCTTTCTTTGTTTTCTTGTAGTAGCTGCTCCCTAACTCTCCTGATCTCTGCTTCTTTCTCCATTCTTTCTTGCTGCAATAGTAGATACAAGTACAACCAATTCATACTTTAGTTTTTTGCTTTCAATATCAGATTTATTATGTTTCTAAAAAATATTGCAATAACAGGACTCGAACACGAGACCTTACAAATGGTGCCATCATTTTTTAAAAAAAAGGCCTGTCCCTGATTGGAAACGGTGTATAAAAAATTGCAGGGTTCTGAAAGGTGTTGTAGTATCATTTTGTTTTGTCTCACCATATATATTGAAACTACAATAACGACACAAGTCCCCTTTGATATATAGTTGGTCTGCATTGCTTTTCTCCAACCACAAACGCAGGTATTTTCTTAGTTTTTAGCTTTTAATATTATGTTTCTAAAAAGATTTGCAATAAAAGACTTGAACACAGGACCTCACATATGCAAAGCAAAGAACTAACTAACAGTACAATGATAAATCTGTGAAAAATATTCACATCTTTGTTTCTTATAGTCAAACAGTGTCACCACATAAAACAATTTTCAAGTTCGTCGCTATATAGGGAATGGAGTATGGGATGTATGTAGACTTCACCTCTCACATTTATCGGAAACTCCATTTTTTCTCAAGAAAGTAATAAATAAAGTTGGACTTTGCGGTTGAACTTATGGTCTCACAATGTGTACAATTGACCTTTTTTTCACTTATAGTACTTGTCGTCAATTTCAACCTAGGTATAAAATAGTTCCTCCAAAGTTCAAATATTTCATGAGTACTCTTGTTGGTAAGCACTTACTCGGAAATCCCCCTTAATCTGGCTAGACGAGAGGTACTCATGAATCATGATTCAAAAAATATTTGTACCAAATAGTTTTCATTATAAGAAAATTTTGATTAAAATAGTTGTATCATATCTATTTCCTGACATTGTACAAAAAACCAAACACCTTGGTTTAAAATGACTAAACATCTTATAACCAATATAACAATATTGTCACATTCATTAGGGATATATTATCAATTCACATTTCATATACTAAAGGTCATTCACAAGCCAATTAAAAGATGATTTTCTGAAGAGGCAGAAAGAAGTGGAATCAATGTAAGTTCCTTGCACTCAAACCACCATTCTATATAATATGAAAGAGCTCTTGCTACACCAAATAAAATACTAAGGGGATGTTTGGTTGGTTTCCATTAACTCTATCTGTGTAGATTGCAAATATTTTTGTTTCGGAGGGTTCTTTCATAAATGGGAGGAGCGTGTTTATTAACCGGGAGAGACATGTACGGGAAAAACTTGGCTTTCTGCAGAAAGCTCCCCCCTTAGAAGCTTACTGAATAAGCCACTTTCTATATCGTTAACCACTACCAAACAGTCATGTATAGCTAACCAAATAAGCTGGAGTCCTATTAAGCTCATTAAGCTGCTAACAAACAACTCCAATTCCAATTCCAATTCTTAATTCAAAATCCAAACCTCCTAGCTCCAATCAATTGGTATAACTCTTACTAATTGTTTAGCAATTAGATTCACAATTCAACTATCCAAAATCAAATTCTCATAGCTAAACTACATCAAACACAAAAAAGTGATATCAAAGCATGTAACTTTTGAACCCTAATTTACACAATCACACCAGTTCATTTAGATGCATACATCAAAGCACAATCAAAATCAAAACCACATAGCTACATATATGCATATACTGATAAACATAGATACAGATATATAGATATAGATATAGATATAGATATAGATATAGATATAGATATAGATATAGATATATATATATAGATATAGAGATATAGAGATGAATTATTGGACCTTTTCGTCCTGATGAAGAGCAATCCAAACATGAACTTTATCCATTGATTGCCAGAAGACAAAAGCGCCAAGTGACATCCCGAAAAACGTCGTCATGTTCACCATTTTCGATTTCAATCTCTTCTTCTTCTTCTTCTTCTTCGATCAGATCGAGAGCTCTGCTAATTTGGGGATGAATGAATTTAGCCCTAAATTGTCAATCGAAAGAAGCCATACGTCGTCGTTTTAGAGAATTAGGAGAATAGAATAGAGCCTTTTTTTTAAAAACTTTTTGGACCTTCTACTTTGCTATGCATCTATTAGGCCGTGCATAATGGTAGGTTGGGTTCAGCGGCTTTGAACCCGTCGGGCTCAACGAGTTCAGCTGGTACCGCTACAGAGCTCAGTGGGTTCGGCGGATTGAAGGCAGATCGGCTTCCCCACAGGGTTGTGTTGTGTGTTATTTGTTGTGTGTGAGGGATGTGTTTAGTTAAATGAGAGGGTTGGGAGGGTTAATTGTAGGATTGATGAAAAACTGATGTGGAAGTTGTTGGCAGTGGGGTTGAGAGGGTTGGAAGGATTGGGTACTGATAGCCTTATGGCCCTTTATGAATATTTGAAATGTGACTTTCTTTTTGAATTGACGACGATATCGTAACGTTACTGACCACTTTGGGTTGTAATGTAAGGGTTAAGTCTCGAAGAGAGATATGGTTGAAAATCTCATATGGCTCAGGTTCAAATTCGGATGATGCCAGAACTTTATTGGTTTATGGCATCGTTAAAGCTCCTTTGGACATGGATGTTCACCAGTGATGACTTCAAGTCATTTAGAGTCGTCCGAGGGATTCGTCGGTACGCTTCAGCTAACCCAGAAACCCACAATTACCAAGAAGAGCGTTTTGCAAGTTTAAGCAAAAAATTAACAACCGATAACCCTAACCAGGTCACTCTAACGTATGAGGCTTGTGGGGGCCTGCATTGGATCTTAAACATGTATTGTATTTGGTTTGGGCCATGTTGCACCACTCATTTGTTAATTGGGCTTCAAGTTATTATTATTGTTTTATATTCATATATAAGAGAGAAAAAACCATAATTTATTTAGCCATTAGGAGTTTCAAATTTTAATTCCAATAATTTGGTAAAGAAACCAAAAAATAAAAACTTTAATTTGGAAGGACGTTTAAAATATAATCGAAATTTGAGAATGAAAGCAAATCTTTATCAATGAACAATACATATCAAAGTTAGCCAATTATAACATTTAAAATTTCAAGTTGGCAAATGTATTATATCTAGTTAATGAGTTTCATAAATATATACTTTAATTATCTAATAAAATAGTAGTCGAAATTTTCTAAAATGTGTAAAATAGACAAATAAAATATTAAACTAGCTGATAAGCTAACTATTGACTTATAAGTTGGCTTATAAATAAATTATGTTTGACAAAACTAGCTTGTGAGTATGTACTTAATCAAAATGTTATATTGGGGTACAATAGTTAGTATTAATCCTTGTATAATTAAAAAAAACACTAAAAACAACTCCTAAAATGCTACTCCAACTAGTGCTTGATAAGCTTAGTTATTATCCATCCAGAAAATATATAATTAACCTTTTATGATCTAAAATGTGCATAGTAATTATAAATTTGAGGGTTTAAGACATTGTTTGATAAACACAAAATAGCTTATAAAAGTTAGCTTAGTTTATTTTGTGTGTACATGTTTGCGTGGACAAAAATTAGCTTATAAGCTAGTTTTTTTAAAAACTACTTGGGCTATGTTTGGCAAACTAGCTGATAAGCTAGCTTATGAACAAATTATGTTTGGCAAAAACAAGCTTATGAGTATGTAAAACAACCAAAAAAGTATCTTTGAAATTAATAGTTAATATTAATAAGAGTATAATTCGAAAAATTTACAAAAAGCTTCCAAAAGCCTACTCAAAGTAGCATTTCAAAAAGTTAGCTTCTGGTACATGTTTGAATAGACTAGGTTATAAACTAGTTTATCTTTGCCAAACATAGCATTGGAGGTAGTTTTTTTTTTTTTTTTTTCCTTTTTTTGAACTTTTTGTAACTTTTTTCAACTATACCCTTATTAATATTATTTATTATACACAAAATATTTTTTTGATCATTTTTACATATCCATAAGCTAGTTTCATCAAACGTAATTTATTTATAAACTAGGTTATCAGCTACTAGCTAACAGATAATCAATCACTAGCTAGGTTATCAGCTACTAGCTAACAGATAATCAATCACTAGCTAGCTTATCAGCTACTTTACCAGACATAGCCTAAATGTAATAAAAATAATTTCAACTAAGCTCCACATTTATAACAAGTTACACATACTAACCAATTGTATTTGGTGTATATATTTATATAACATTTATCAAAGTTTAGTATATCCTTTGTAATTTGTGTACTATCTTTGATGATAATATATTTATTACTGATTGAACAAACATCAATTTTAATGTTTTCATAGAATTGTTCCAATTGGCCTATTGTTGGTTAATAAAATAAACAAAAAAACAATCAACTAACTAATTATTTAATTATCAAATCATTGTAATTAAAATAAATCCAAATTTCACTTTCTAAGAAAGATATGGCATGCAAATATATATATCGTCATGTCACACGACACCCATGCTTTAATAATATTCATAACATTAGTGTTGTCGTTTTTATTAACATTTTCTTATAATAATTTAATCCAACATTATCTATGTTGAAAATGATTACACTTTTAATCTTTGTTAAATTTATAAACAAAAGGAAAGTTTAAAAGTATGAGATGATGACAACACAACAATATTAAAATATATCATAACCCGTTCATGATCAACGCTTGACAGCAATACGTAAACCTTTAGCCGGTTGCATGCTTATTAATTAAAACTTACATTTACAAGTTAATTTGTATAGTTAATGTTGACAAGCATTTCATGATTTCAGCATACAGTTGTAAAAAAAACGACGGTTAACTTCGTCAATATTAAATTAAAGAAGACTAATTCAGGGTTTTATTGTATTGATTTGTTTATGTCGTTGTATTTATTGTGTTTGCTTATTATCTTCGATAGTTGAGCGACAAGCAAGTATGATTGGTTCTTCTTTTAGTTGGCATCCATAACTAAGGGCCGACCCTGTTAGCATTTAAGTGGGCTCCTTCAACCCTTTGTGCATACTCGCTCCATAATTGCGTAAGAAAATTAATATTATGTGCCTGACATACGTTTGATTTTGAGGGGTGTCCTTAAAAACTTTAAAATCAAAATCTATAACACAAGTTCAACACTGGTAAGAATGGTTGGATAACCACTCCACATGCAAAATGGATTTAAATATTAGTTCAAGCGAAAGTCTAGCATTTGATCTTTTGATTATAAGTAGAAGTGTGCATCAGGCGGATTGGATCGAGTCGGTAGGAAAAGCTCAAATGTCCAAGAAAAAATCAAATACCATACGCATACCTCAAATCTCAGCCGAAAAAAACTGGATATCCAGGAAAGTCAGGTTATTCGACTTGGGATATCTAAAAAATTGATGTGTTCATGAAACCAAGCACTATACAACATATTTATCTTGAATTGACGATGTTTTCAAATTTCCTAAAAAATTCAATACTCATATGATTAAGTCCATTATTGACGTGCTTTCAAGAAACTAGAATACAAATTCCAAATTTTCCAATCAACTTAGTCTAATTTCTAAAAATTGAAACTTGAAACCATAACAACAACACTCACAGACAGTTGGAGAGGCCTCAGGCTGTGATTCGTGAAAGACAGCGATAGTGAAGCGTGAGAAGTGAGCATTCAGTGTGAGACGAGAGGGAGGGACGAGGGTTCGACTTTCAACGGTCGTCGTGAGCCACACAGTGAGACACCCAATGAGGGTCGCCATGAGTTGGTCAGACCGTTGATTAAGGGATTGAGGGATTGGAGACTAGGTCGGATCGTCGGAGTTCGATAATCATACGAGTGTCGAAAGACGAGAGCCGCTTGAGTTAGACGAGAGTCAAGAAACGAGAGGTCAATAATTGAGTTAGGCCTAGTTAGGTTTATAAATTAAAAGGGGCGGGGGTAAAAATAAAATAATATGCGTAAATTTTGAGTTTCATATATTTTGGGTCGGGATAAAATATCGAGCCGTGATTTGATCCTACATATCCGAATAATAACATGGATATTGGATCTTGGATCGGATAGGTTTAGCTCATCCCTGATTATAAGCTCTAGGCTTGTCCCATAACATTAAATCAGACCCAAATCAATTCACATTAGTTGAATTGATCAAACTCATGCCTAAGGTATATTTATAAGCATTATTACCACTATGAAGAAAGAGTGTTTTGTCAATTGTTATTTTGATATTTATTCCTAATGTCAATTTCTTTTAAATTATCACGTTTTATATCATGTTAAGGATACAATTAGTTTCAAAATCAAAATCAATCCCCTTTGAAAAAATATACTTCCCAAGTTAAACCGTTGTTTTAAGAACATTTTATCCAACTTGAAGGTTTATCCACTCAAAAATAAAAATGATCCTAACATTTTCTATAACTTGGTACAAATCATTGTCACTTGCATATTTATATAGCAACTTGAAAGACTAGTGGCTTTTTTTAGATAAAAATGAATAGTAAATGGGATTAACAAGCCTTTGATTGCTCTTAATAGACAATGACAACTTTAATTATATGTTTTCTCGTATAAATATTGTAGTTATTAAATAAATTATTACATTATTCAATATAAAATATGTTATCGGTTTTCACTACAACCTTTTAATAATAAATAAGTAGGATGTAATTAAAAACTAAAAATGAAAAGAACGTCGTAGTGTAATTTTATGACAATGGTGTAGTGTAATTTTTTCTTTACATGTAATATAACCAACCAAATTACTAGAATTGAAAAATAATTTTATATTAAGAAGTTTTCATAATATATCCATTTCTATAAATATTTTATTTAAATAAAAAAGAATAACGTTGTTATCATTCGAACAATTATCACATTATCAATAATATTAGTTAATTCAAGACGGCTTTGACAAAGCCAAATTATAGAACTGATATTCTATATGCCGAAATACGGTTTTATTCTTGAAAACCACCTCCAACTTTACAACCAATGAAAATTAAGAGCCAAAATAACGTATAAAACCACATAATGTATTGGATTTTAACTCAAACATCATAAAATAAGTAAGACAAAAAAAACTCTGATGTTATAACTTGAACATAATATATTTTGAATTGTATGCATATGGAACATGGTGCCTTTAAAATTCGATGTTACTGTTTATGTAAAAAATTACACAACTCGATGTCGTAATAAACTTGTGTGAGGCTTAACCGTCGAGAGAAAGAAATTACAATCAATGATAAGTGCGGAAAAGTAAAATGAGACAAATAATTTGATGACGCAGGAAAAACCTCACGACGGAGGAAAAAACCTGCGGTCGACCTAAAAGATAAGTCGACAGAGCACTATGATCACCAATCAGGGGTGATGTCCTTCAAGTATACAGCTTTGATCGTACGATTACAACTGAGAGAACTATGAAATCGAATGTAAATTACAGATGATTCTCTAGAATAATGATTATAGAACTTGTGAGCTTCGGATAGACTTCGTGTGTTGTAATGTTGGCTTGATTCTTCTTTTATAGTGGCTTGAGAATAACGGTCCAACGGTATTGTGGTTCATCAATGAGTGAATCGTAACCGTCCAACGTTATTGTCTTTAATTAATGCTCGGAGAGTAACTGTCCAACGGTATTGCTGAGAGTTAATGTCCAGATTGTAACTGCTGCGAGAATCTTGCTTGTAACGGTTGATCTTGATGCTGTCGAACGATACATAACTTACGACTTGTTCGATGTAGTGATGATCTTCAACAAGCATAGCATAGTACTCAATTTCCGATTTCCTCAAAGGTGGACAATTGTTAGATATGATAATCAGCTTACCTGCATCAAACATATAAACTTTGTATATTTATTCGTTAGTACTGTCGTACGATATTGTGGATATCGTTCGACTTATTCGATGTATATGTTCGATGTTTAATGATCTTTGTTCGATAGTCTTCTTAGGTTTTATCTCAGGACCTTATCTTAATACAGGATTATTGTCCTAACATTTGTCTTACGATTATATTCGGTCGTCGTGCGATTGTGGATTTTTACCCTAACAATTTGCCCCCAAGATTTAGAAAATAATTCTAATTTTATCTAAATCTTTAATTTGCTGGTCAAAGAGTAAAAATACGTTGTCTAACGGTCGAATTAACGTTGCTAATATAGCCGTTATCTAGCCGTTACTCTGGACGCGTGTCTTCTAACGGCTAATTGATGACGCGTGGCGCGATTATCTTGGATTACTCATATGATTTAGTTGCTATAAATATAAGTATTCAGATGAAGGAAAGATTTTACAAAATCTTCTCTAATTTTCGTTTTGATTCACAAGATCGTAATCCGACTATTTTTGGCAAAGATTTCGTGCGACTAGGCTTTATAAGGTACTCCTTCTTCTCTGTTTCATGCGTCTGAAATCGATAGCATATAAGAGTAATAGAGGTTTAGATAATCTTAGGTTCAATCGTTTGAGAAATAGTTTAGGTCGACTGGAGTTCATTATGTCATCGGAAGTTAGGAGTTCAATTACGGAAAGCCTAGAAGTAGGAGAGTTGAGGGAACTGGCAGGGCTTCCTAAGAATGCTCTGGTGAGGGTGGCCGGAGAGATCCGTCCGGCGGATGCTCCGAAGGGCTTTTTTGCTCTTTTCGAGTATCCGTTTAAAGTCGGATTTCGATGGCCATACTCTCCTTTAGCGAGGGCGTTCATGACTCGCTTCGATGTGTCTCCGGGACAGTTGATGCCCCAGTTTTGGCGCGTCGTTCATGTAATCGAACGAGTGACCAGAAATTGGGATCGTCCACCGTTCTCAGTCGACGATCTCCTCTCGGCGTACAATGTGATCCGTTCTCCCTACAACCGTTTTGGGTTGTTTCCAAGGGGAAGAAGCGATGCCATGTTGGTCCATGGTACCCAAGTAAACGATCGAGGATGGAAGGCGAGATACGTCTTTGTCCAAACATCCTCGGTCATAGGCGAGGAGTCGTGGGTCGTTCCTGAATGGAACAAAGGCGGTAATATAGCTTACCTTGCTTTTCTTCAGTTTATTTTAAATTATTTTTTGTTTGTTAACTCTCTGTTTCCTTCTTGACAGCGATCGACTTCACGTTTGAAGAGACCACCGAGGCGATCGAACGTTTCTTGAGCTATAGCGTGACCGATCGGAAGTATCGAACGTCGAAAGGAGGTGACGAGAGCGACGTCGAGCCTGAAGTACAAATAATCGAGGAAACAGATATGGAAGGTAGATATCGTACATCAGTATTTTCGTTTATAGTAATTTATTTTGATTCTAACTTCTTCTTTCTGTATAGGCTCAGCTTCCAAGAAGGCGTCAACGATGGAAGCAGCTGCTCGTGCTGCTAAAAGGAAGGCTGCCGCCCAGGAAGGTTTGGTGGCTAAACGTACGAGGTCGTCGTACGTTTCTGTGGATACCCCACCTAAGGATGCCGCACGCAAGGCTGAAGGTGGGATAGAGGCTATTCCTCTTAGCTTTGCTCCTCCTGCAAAGGGAGCGGGTGCGTCGAAGGCCGACAAGGGGAAGGAGAAAGAGGGATCTGGTCTTACGACCATGACAATCCAGATACCCTCTGACTTCATGGTGGATGATGTGATTAGGACGGCGGCTACTTTTCCAGTCCTTGAGCAGTTTCATGTTCCTGCTCAGAAGGCGCGCATGGAGGAGGCCGACATCGAAGACTTGGATGCCTCCATCGCGGGTATCTCCTTCTTGGTAAGTCTCTGTCGTACGTTTTTGCTTTCATTTTATTTATACCGCTTCTAATCGTTTTCTTTTTCTTTGTATAGGCCCTCCAAACTAGTCTTAGTCTCCATACGCGGATGGCTAAGATCAAGGAGGAATTAGCGTCGAATCAGAACGACGCTAAATTGGCTAAGAAGGAGGCCGACAAGGCCAAAAAGAAGTTGACCCAACTGACCGACGAGATTAATGCTAAGTCGGTCCAGATTGGGGACTTGGAATCCAAGCTGGAACTCAGCGAAGGGTTTCAGGTCCAACAGCGAGAACGGCTGAAATTGGCCTTGGACCATGTGAAGGAGCTGGAGAAGGAGCTGCTGGCCGTTCGACGGGAGAAGGCTGAGAGAGAAGAAGCTCTATCGTCCAAGATCCAGGAACTGGAAGATGACGCCGCCTTAGTCCGTGTGGTCGCACGTACTGCGGTCATGCGACGTGTAGCTGCTGGGACCGTGACTTCTCAGATGGCGAAGGACGAGGTGGCTTCTTTCGTTCAGGTGATGGGCTCTGAAGATCTTCTCGACGAGGAGGATCTGAAGAACTTGGACGAAGAAGTAGCAGCCGAGGTCAAGGACGCAGTTGTCGAGGAGGAGGTTCCTGAAACCTCTGGATCCGTTCCTGCGCATCCTCAAGAGACTGAAGAGGCCCCTGTCGTAGATCCATCTTCCTCTGTCGCTCCTTTAGAATAGTTTTTCTCAATTGTAATCGTAAAAATTTTTGTACTCTGCCGTTTTAGGCAAGTAATATTAATGAAAGAATTTTTCATTTGAATAACGTGTGTTTTAACTTATCACTTGTTGTGTTATTATAACTTTTATCATGCGTTTTAGCTCGTGTCGTGCGTTTTAGCCTGTATCGTGCGTTTTAGCTTTTATCGTGCGTTTTAGCTTTTGTTTTTGCATGCATTTGTTTTAAAGTCCTTAGACTTGATTTAGAAACGTTTCTTTTGTACTCATGAGAGTATTCGTGCGACTGGCGAGTTGACTTGCGCTCTTGCGACATAATCTTGCGTTATAGCGGTTTTCTTGCGATCCATGCGATTTTTGTCGTGCGATTCCTGCGATAAGCATGCATTTAAGTCGTGCGATACTTGCGTTAATCGTGCGATCCATGCGATTTATCGTGCGATACCTGCGAACAAACATGGTTGCTAGGGGGTGGCCGTTGGTTTGACCAACGGCGCTCCGACGCTCAAGTCAGTAATCAGTTCAAGGAATAAATCATATGTAAATAGGTTTAGAAGTAATACCTTTTAAGGTGATGGGCGTTCCAGCTTCGTGGGATTTCCATACCTTCTATCGTCGTAAGTCTATATGCTCCGTTTCCAATGACTTTGGAAATTATGTATGGTCCTTCCCATTTGATGGAAAGTTTTCCAGCGTTTGGCTCTTGTGTGTTTTGAAACACATGTCGTAAGACATAATCTCCAACTTGAAAAATTTTTGCCTTTACCTTTTTGTTGAAGTGTCTTTCGACAATTCCTTTCTGTGCAGCCATCGTTCGTAGTGCTTTTCCCGGAGTTCTTCTAAAGCGTCAAGGTCGTAAGATAAATTTATTGCATTTTGATCATATGTGCGACTTCTGGCAGTTGGTATTTGAGCTTCGATTGGCAAGACTGCTTCGCATCCATATACCAGAGAATATGGAGTTTGTCCAGTTGATGCTCTAGGTGTCGTACGATTTGCCCATAAGACAGATGGCAATTCGTCTACCCATTTTCCTTTTGCTCCTTTCAACCTTTTTCGGATTGAATTGATGATGACTTTGTTGCTTGACTCTGCTAATCCGTTAGATTGTGGATATCTCGGAGTTGAAGTGATTAACTTGATTCCTCGCTTTTCACAGAACGTACGAGTTTTATCACTTATAAATTGTGAGCCGTTGTCGCACATAATTTCAGCTGGTACCCCGAATCTATAAATGATATTTTTCTGAATGAAAGATATGACCTCTTTATCTCGGACCTGTGAGAAAGCACCAGCTTCTATCCATTTTGAGAAGTAATCGGTCAGCACGAGTAGATAGACTTTTTGTCCAGGGGCTGGAGGTAATTTTCCCACGATGTCCATTCCCCATCGCATGAAGGGCCATGGAACTAGAACAGAATGTAAAGGTTCAGATGGTCGATGGACCATGCTCGAATGTTTTTGACATGCGTCGCATCGTTGGACGTACGTTATGGCATCCTCTCGTAGAGTGGGCCAATAGTAACCTTGTCGTGAGATTCGGTTAGCAAGACTTCTGCCCCCTGTATGATTCCCACATTCTCCGTCGTGCATCTCTTGGAGAATTTGATTGATTCGTACCTTACTTGTGATGCATCGTAGGAGAAGTCCTGTCGTGGATCTTCGATAAAGTTGATCTTCAAAAATTGTATATCTTGAAGCTTTCGACCTTGTCTTTCGAGCTTCCATTTTATCTTCGGGTAGTTGGTCGTGCTTGAGGTAGTTCCATATATCGAGCGACCAATTGTAAATTTCTTCGTTCATCTGTACTTCATCGTTTGCCGCAATTGTTGGTGTTGTGAGATGAAGTATTGGGATACTTTCCATAAATGGATCATGAAATGCAGATCCCAGATTAGCCAGTGCGTTCGCTTGCATATTTAGATCTCTTGGTATTTGCTCGATCAGGAACTGTTCAAATCGTGCGATTCGATCTTTAACGGCTTTGAGATAACTCATCATTTTTGAGTCTTTTGCTTGAAAATCTCCATTTACTTGGTTTACGACCAGTAAAGAATCGCTTCGAACGTGCAACTGTTTTGCCCCCAGTCTAAGAGCAATATCTAGTCCTGCGATCAAAGCTTCATATTCTGCTTCATTGTTTGTGGCTTTGAATTCGCATCGTACGGAGTATACTATATTTCCCCCTTGTGATGATTTTAAGACAATACCTAATCCACATCCTCGTACGTTCGAGGAACCATCAACGTAGAGTATCCAAGGCTGGTTGTCTGAAATCATCACAACTTCGTCGCACGTCGTGGGTTCCAATCCTGGAGAAAACTCTGCCACAAAATCTGCTAGTACTTGCGATTTGATGGCCGTCTTGGGTTTAAATTCAATGTCGAACCCACTGAGATAAATGCTCCATTTGGCTAGTCGTCCTGTCAATTCTGGTTTTCGAAGCACCGTCTTGAGTGGATAATTGGTCACAACAATGATATGATGTGACTCGAAGTAATGCCTTAGCTTCTTTGCTGCCGTCATAAGACCTAGTAGCAATTTTTCCATTGATGTGTACCTGGTTTCTGCGTCGAGGAAAGACTTGCTAACATAATAGATTGGTCGTTGTCGTTGATCTTCTTCTCGCACAAGTACTGCACTTGTCGCATTTTTGCTTACTGCCAAGTACAACTGTAGACTTTCTCCTTCGACTGGTTTTGTTAACAGTGGAGGTGATGTCATATATTGCTTCAGTTCTTGCAAAGCTTTCTCATGTTCGTCTGTCCACAAGAAGCCTTGATTCTTTCGTAGGACATTATAGAACAAATGGCATTTATCCGATGATCGTGAAATAAATCGGGTTAAAGCTGCCACTCGTCCTGTTAACTTCTGGACTTCTTTGACATTCCTTGGAGATTGTATCTCGACGATAGCTTTGACTTGTTCTGGACTTGCTTCGATTCCGCGTTGCGTCACTAAGTACCCCAAAAATTTTCCTGCTCGTACTCCGAAGGAACATTTTGTTGGATTGAGCTTCATCTTGTATTGTCGTAAGATATCGAAGGATTGCTTTAAATGTGAGACGTGATCGATCGAACGTTCTGATTTCACAAGCATGTCGTCGATATAAACCTCCATCGTTCGACCAAGATGTTCCTTGAACATCATGTTAACCAATCTTTGATATGTTGATCCTGCATTCTTGAGACCAAATGGCATAACTTTGTAACAGTATATGCCTTTGTCTGTCATGAATGCAGTCTTCTCCTGGTCGTCCGTGTGCATCAATATTTGGTTGTATCCTGAATATGCGTCCATGAATGTCAACAATTCATGTCCTGCTGTCGCGTCAACCATGGCGTCGATATGAGGTAAAGGAAAAGGATCTTTTGGACAAGCTTTGTTTAGATCCGTGAAATCAATGCAGACTCGCCATTTTCCGTTCTTCTTTTGTACGACGACTACATTAGCCAACCATTCTGGATATTTGACTTCTCGGATCTTCCCTGTTTTAAGCAGATTGTCAACTTCATCGTTGATCACTTTATTTCTTTCAGGCGCGAACTTGCGACGTTTCTGCTTTATTGGCTTGAAAGTAGGATCCACGTTCAATTTATGCGATATAATGCTTGGATCTATTCCAACCATATCTTCGTGCGACCATGCAAAACAATCTGAGTGTTCCTGCAAAAAAGATATAATCGTACTTTTTATGTCAGGGGGGAGCGAGGCTCCTACGAAGACTTTTCGATCAGGATGTTCAGGATCAAGGACGACTTCTTCTAGCCGAAGGTCGTCGTTCGATTTCCTCTCATCCTGGCTCTGTAATTGCTAGATGTCATGCGACTTTGTCTTCATCGTAATCTTGTAACATTCTCGTGCGATTTTGTTCTCACTAGCAATCTCTTGAATTCCCCATGGAGAAGGAAATTTAATCTTCTGGTGGTATGTCGAAGGAATTGCTTTCATCTCGTGGATCCAGGGTCTTCCAAGAATAACATTGTAAGCTGATTGGCAGTCCACAACATTGAACTTTGTTTGTTTGTTGATGCCTTTGGCGTAGACAGGCAAGATGATTTCTCCGAGAGTGTTCATCGGGTCTCCATTGAATCCAATCAGAGTAGTACTTCGTCGTACGATTTCTGACTGTCCGATTCCCATGACTTTAAGAGTATCTGCAAAAATAACGTTAGCCGAACTGCCTCCATCAATCAATATTCTCTTAGTCGAACAGTTTCCGATTGTCAACTGTATGACTAGAGCGTCATGATGTTTATGATGGACCCCTGTGTATCGTCTTGGTCGAACGTGATTGCCATTGCGTCGAGCTCTCTTTCTGCCTTTGATTTGACTTCTCCGGGGATAGGATGTTCGTCTGGACCATCTCGTGCATGTCGCTTTGCAGCTGAATATGTAAGTCCGCAAACTTCTGATCCTCCAGTGATGCAGTTTACGACTTTTGTATGAACTGGTGACGCTGGTCGTCCTTGTTCTTCTGGGATGAGGCCTTTTAGATGCCCCTTAGATTTCAAATATGAAATCTCCTTCTTTAAACTGATGCATTCATCCGTCGTATGACCATGATCGTCGTGGAAATCGCACCATCTGTTCTGATCTTTGTCTTTGCTTGGTTTATCAGATTTCTTCGGCCATCGTACGTTTGCATCAATCTTTCGTAGCGAGTCCACCAAATCTTTCGATGTACCTGCAAAATTGTAAGTAGATAACTCTGGATATCGTATTTTAACAGTACCTTTGCTTGGTCGAGTTTTCGACTCGTATCGAGGATTTCCAATCTTGTTTACTCTTTTATGCTTAAAGTCATGTTTTTGAGCACCAAGAGGTTTCTTTTCTGCGGAATGCTTTCGTCGGAAGAGAGCATCATCTTCTATTCTCATGAAAGCTAGTGTTCTAGCTCGTACGTCGTCGAAGTTTTCTGGTGGATATTTCGTCAATTCCAGATATAATCCAGAGGAATCTTCTAATCCACGCTTGTATGCCTCTATTGCGGTTTTCACATCGCAATTCTTTATTTCAATCATTGCTGCGTTGAATCTGTTGAAGTAGTCGCGGATTGTTTCTCCAGACTTTTGTACGATATAATACAGGTCGCTGGTCTGCTTCTCCATCTTACGACTGCTAGCAAATTGTCGAGTGAATTGGTTCACCAATTCTGCAAATGATCCAATACTCTTTGGCTTTAAGTTGATAAGCCATTGTAATGCTGCTCCTGTTAAAGTTGATCCAAAGCTTTTGCACATGCAAACTTCTTGATATTGCGCCGGTATAGGAACTGTCCACATGAGTTGCTTGTACTGTGCTATATGTTCGACCGGATCTGTGATTCCAGAATATTTTGTTGCGAAAGCTGGTATAGTATATTTCTTGGGAACGTCAACAAGAGCTAATTCATCAACGAACGGTGAGGCCTGAAATCCAGTTTTAGGTTCGACTTCGACGGGTACTGCTGCTCCGGGTAGCTTTGTGAGTAATGCGAACAATTTTTGATTCTGTTCTTCCAGGGACTTCAGTCGTACGTTCAGAGGATCTTCAACGTTTATTGGGATTGTTGGAATACAACTAGAAGAGATTCCGGTACTGGGTGGTATTGTCGTATGAACGGTGGAACTAGCAGCTGTGGGTATATGACCAGGGATAGGAATTTGTTGGGAAAAAGGCTCGAACGTAAACATGGGTGCTCCTTGAGGCATAGAAGGTGGACCTCGAGGCATAGGTGGCGGGCCATGAGGTATTGGTGGTGTAAACTGTGGTAAAGATGGTCGTACGTTGTTGTATTGTTGGTTCACAGTTGAAAATGGCATTGAGGCATTGAACTGTGGTCGAAGCGGTGGTCTTAGATGTTGAGGAGGATATGGAGGAGGAATAGACATTGGAATAGTCATCGATGGTCCTGGCAGAGCTCGAAGACGTTGAATTTCGTTGTTAGCCTCTTGCAATTGTTGTTGGAGTGATGCTATGAATCCGTTATCCATTGTCCTGCGCAAATAGCTCAAAGAGAACTCAAAGAAAAGGTTAGTACTAAGGCGCACTTTTCACCGAATGAAATTTTTCTCAAAACGGAGCCCCACGGTGGGCGCCAAACTGTTTATGTAAAAAATTACACAACTCGATGTCGTAATAAACTTGTGTGAGGCTTAACCGTCGAGAGAAAGAAATTACAATCAATGATAAGTGCGGAAAAGTAAAATGAGACAAATAATTTGATGACGCAGGAAAAACCTCACGACGGAGGAAAAAACCTGCGGTCGACCTAAAAGATAAGTCGACAGAGCACTATGATCACCAATCAGGGGTGATGTCCTTCAAGTATACAGCTTTGATCGTACGATTACAACTGAGAGAACTATGAAATCGAATGTAAATTACAGATGATTCTCTAGAATAATGATTATAGAACTTGTGAGCTTCGGATAGACTTCGTGTGTTGTAATGCTGGCTTGATTCTTCTTTTATAGTGGCTTGAGAATAACGGTCCAACGGTATTGTGGTTCATCAATGAGTGAATCGTAACCGTCCAACGTTATTGTCTTTAATTAATGCTCGGAGAGTAACTGTCCAACGGTATTGCTGAGAGTTAATGTCCAGATTGTAACTGCTGCGAGAATCTTGCTTGTAACGGTTGATCTTGATGCTGTCGAACGATACATAACTTACGACTTGTTCGATGTAGTGATGATCTTCAACAAGCATAGCATAGTACTCAATTTCCGATTTCCTCAAAGGTGGACAATTGTTAGATATGATAATCAGCTTACCTGCATCAAACATATAAACTTTGTATATTTATTCGTTAGTACTGTCGTACGATATTGTGGATATCGTTCGACTTATTCGATGTATATGTTCGATGTTTAATGATCTTTGTTCGATAGTCTTCTTAGGTTTTATCTCAGGACCTTATCTTAATACATGATTATTGTCCTAACATTTGTCTTACGATTATATTCGGTCGTCGTGCGATTGTGGATTTTTACCCTAACAGTTACTTTCATGGTTCGATATAAATAATGGACTCCTAGGATGTCAATGTACAAGAAATGATGTTCTAGTCGAAGTGGGATTAGTTGTATAAGCGATCAATTGCTAATTCAAAATTATATATTTAATAGCTTGCAGTATTTAGTCATCTGTTAGATGTTGGGTTTAACGTAAGAAGTGAATCTGTATCGTTGATCATTTTTAATCTAATGAATTGCGCTTTGGAAGAAAATTGATACAATGCATCGAATCCTAATATGCTTTTAACTTCTCATCAAACACTCAATAACTAATTTTCATCATAATTCAACCCTATTTAATCATTTAAAATTCATTTATTTAGTTTTTCAAATATTTACCTTAATAATAATTCAAAAGTTGTAAATCAAGATTTTTATGAAAGCATCTAATTCCATAGACATTTTTCTTCTTCTTGTGGTCATGATGTTGTTTTTCTATAAAAACCGTAAATATCATTTTGAAATTGCAAGCTATTTTTGCCATAAATATGTATTTTTGTAATATTCGTTTCTTTTATAGTTAAAGAGAACTTTTTTTTTGTAATTATATTTTTTACAAATCTAGGACTTTAATTATTTACTTAAATTTATTTTTCAAATATAGTTGTTGTTATTAAACATCAACATGAATGAAAAAATAAACATGGTATTAATGTACATTAATTAAAGTTATTTTAGTCGACAAAATATAAAATCATTTTTTCATAAAGAACTATCTTAAAATGATGGCTTTTTTACATATGGAATTAAAAAAACATGTAGATTGTATGCTTTACCTAATCTACTTTAATACTAATTTTTGATGAATATCTTCCGAACCAAGCAGACAAAATTCAGATATTTATACAGTACGTAGTTCTCTTTTACTTTACATGCATACTTAAATATTATAAATATATTATTAGTTGCATTATTTTACTGCGCTTAGGGTTTGTCATATGCTATAAACGTTTAATATAAATATAACTAATATTCAATGCTAAAATCCGCAATCAACTCTTTTTTTCCATCTAGTGATTCATTAATGTCCTTTATTTTGTATGGAGACAAGGGTATTGATGGGTATGAGAACTTACAGGTGTTTGCAAGTTATGATTGTTCATCAAAGCCAGTACTGATGTTCTTGCTCACTCGTAGGGGTCCATACCCCACAAAAATGGAGGAAGTCGACTATAGATGAAAAGATCTCGATCGTTGATCAAAATCTCATTCAAAACTAATCCCTAATTAATTACTATTCATCACAAATGAATTCGTTAAACATGCTCATTTAAATGGTACAAAAGACATACACGTAACAGCTAAATGTTTGTCAAATAAATCATCAGGTAGGTAAACCCTACTATTGAAAATAAGGGTATCAAGAGATGCCAAGAATGTTTGTTATGATGGGTTTTTTGAATTTATATAATTGACAGACATTTTAAAAATACATAATTAACAAATAAAAAGGGGTAACTATTTCATCCAATGTGTTTATATATGTTACCACAAATTCATATGACAATCACAAAATTATACGTTTCTTATTGAATTGATCCATTGTACAAATAACTCTCTAAGAACACACACGGTTTCATACATTTAAACGACTTTTATCATGAATCCCAAAGCCCTTAACACTTTATATACTAGGTGTTATTACATGCAATCACAAACCCTTAGCCGATATTACAACACTGAATATTACAACTTAGTACAAAACAAATTTTATAAAACTTTCATTATTTAATATTATATTTTAGTCCTAACAATATGTATACACACACTATAAACATTGATGAGCTAATTAATAAATGAACAAATATAGAACATAAAATGGGATAAACCCATATTTTTTTCAAGATGATAAAAACAGTTGATTATATAAATAATTTTTTTCGATGGTTAAATTTCACTATAAAAAAAACAAATATAGATATAATTTTTTTTTCACCATGACATTATTTAACTATAAAAATAAAAATAAATTTTTTTATCTTGACATTATTTGATTACAATAAACAAATACACTTAGGTTGTGTTTGGCAAAAATAAGGTACTCCATCCAAATATATATTATAAGCTACTTATAATAAGGCTATGTTTGGCAAGCGTAGCTTATAAGCTAGCTGTAGCTGATAAGCTAGCGGATAGCTGATAAGCTAGCTGTTGATTGATAAGCTTGCTAGTAGCTGATAAGCTAGCTGTTGAACAAATTATGTTTGGCAAAAACTAGCTTATGAGTATGTAAAATGACCAAAAAGGGTACCTTTGAATTTAATAATTAATATTAATAAGGGTATAATTGGAAAAAGCTACAATAAGCTCCTCATAAGCTACTCAAAGTAGCGTTTCAAAAAGCTAGCTTATAAGCTAGCTGATAAGCTAGCTTCCTGGTACATGTTTGGATGGACTAGCTTATAAGCTAGCTTATGCTTGCCAAACAAAGCCTAAAGTAGTGTTTTGAGAGTTTTTTTCAGTTTTTTTCCAATTATACCCTTATTAATGTTAATTATTAAATTTAAAGATGCCCTTTTTGGTCATTTTACACACTCATAAAATAATTTTTGTTAAACATATTTTGTTCATAAATTAACTTATCAGCTAGTTTGTCAAACACAACCTAAAGCTGTATTTGGCACAAATAAACGAGCTTAAAAGTTAACTGATAAAGTAATAATACATGTTTGGATGGACCATTAGCTAGTTTTATAAGCTAGCTTACTGAAACGCTAGTTAGAGTAGCGTTTCATGAGTTTTTTTTTGTAGATTTATCCAAATATACTTTTATTTATATTAATTATCATACCCCAAAATATTTTTTTGGTCATTTTACATCTTCACAAGCTAGTCTTTTACCAAAAATAATTTATTCTACCCCAAGATACTTCTTTGGTCAATTTACATCCTCATGAGCTAGTTTTTTTTATCAAAAATAATTTATTCATAAGTTCCTTAACAGCTACTAGCTAACTTATTAATCAACAACTAGCTTATCATTTATCGTATCAAAACACATTCTTAATTTCTTTTCAAATATCCCAAAAAAAAATTGAACGGCAAATTAACATGCACACACGTTCCAGCGGTATCGCACCTCTTTACGGGCATTCCCACAAATCCACTGCGATTGGCCCAACCTATGGCTGAACTTGACCAATAGGTTTTAGGGGTCCTATGGACCAACCCAAACTAGTCCTGAACAAGCCCCAAAGAACCAAATCCAAAGTCTGTTGCGAGAAAGTGTCGCCCGTATAAATTGAAGTATTGAACTCTCGTAATATGGCTTTCACCCGACACCCAAAAATGTTACATATCCAACTAACCTTACCCCTTTGATTCAAATATTCCAATTGTATTATTGTATACATAAAAAATAATTATTACATTTTTTAGAAAAAAAAAGTAAAAAAAGTAAAAAGAATTAAGAAAAAAAAATAAGAAAAAGAATATCTTCACGTTTGTATAAGATTCTCATTTCTCAAGGCATTATATATAAATCGGTTTCCCTCGCCTTCCTCTCCACCTCCCATCTTTCAAAACCCCAAAAATCCCTCCGGCCACCGCCGGCGACCACCATGAAACTCCGGTCACTCCTCTCCACCTGCTCCACCACCATCTCCACCGTCACCGACGACACCACCACCACCAAACTCCAATTCCACGGCACCACCACC
The DNA here is from genome assembly GCA_030169165.1 of Centaurea solstitialis. Classification (NCBI taxonomy): domain Eukaryota; kingdom Viridiplantae; phylum Streptophyta; class Magnoliopsida; order Asterales; family Asteraceae; genus Centaurea; species Centaurea solstitialis. The sequence continues at coordinate 106,806,598 of CM058041.1, read as the reverse complement.
AGTCCGTCAATCGACACCAGCTACACCTCCGGCTCCGGCAGCTCCGGCAGCTACACCTCCATCTCCGGCGGAAGCTCCGGCGGCAGCAGCCTCCATAGCAATTTATCTCTTCAAACTCTTCCTTCCGTTCCTTCTCTCCAAAAACTATCACCTGAAAACCTAAACCTCAACGTCTCCCATGGCTACCTAACCTCCATCAAACCCTCACCTTCCGGCCAATCCGGTTCCGGCCACGTCAACCACCTCGCCGTCCACAACCGCCTCCTCTACGCCGCCGCCGGCGACGTCATCCACGTATTCACCACCACAGACTTCACACATCTCGAAACCCTAACCGTCAACAACCACTCGTCGTCAGGCTCCGTTAAATCCATCGCCTTCGTTAACGGCGACGTCATAACGGCTCACCAGGACAGCAAGATCCGCGTGTGGAAGTTAACGGAAAACAAACGGAACAACAAACGGCAGAATTCTCACACACTCACACACACACATAAACACACAGTTACGCTACCTACCTTACAGGACCGGTTACTCCGATCGGTTTTGAGCAAAAACTACGTCGACGTCCGCCGCCACCGGCGGCGGCTATGGATCCAGCACCAGGACGCCGTCGCCGGACTCGCCGTGATCGACGACGACCTAATTTGTTCGATTTCGTGGGATAAAACCTTAAAAATATGGAAAACTTCGAATCGCCGGTGTGTAGAGAGCATAAAAGCGCACGACGACGCGATAAACGCCGTCGCGGTGGCCGGAGACGGCACGATCTTCACCGGATCCGCCGATCGCCGGATTAAGGTTTGGGGAAGAGGAAAACTTACCGGCGAGAAGAAGTACGGACTGATTGCGACGCTGGAGAAGCACCGGTCGGCGGTGAACGCACTGGCGGTCGGAGGAGGAGCGGCGGCGGTGGCGGTGTTGTTCTCCGGCGCCTGTGACAGATCGATTCTGGTTTGGGAGAAGGAAGACAGTGCTAATTATATGGCTGTGACGGGAGCGTTGAGGGGTCACCGTAAGGCTATCCTTTCTCTGCTGAACGTCTCGGATTTGTTGTTTAGTGGGTCTGCTGATCGGACGGTTAGGATTTGGCAACGTGGGTTTGACGGGAAGTTTTGTTGTTTGACCGTTTTGGACGGGCATAGGCAGCCCGTGCGGTCATTGGTGGCGGACACGGATCCTGAGTCCGGGTCGGGTTCGGGATCGGGGTCCGAGTCCACGATAAGGGTGTTTAGTGGAGGGTTTGATGGGGAGATTAGGGTGTGGAAGGTTGTGGTTTCGAATCTTGCGAGTCCGATGTCGAATCATTTGTCTAGATTGAAACTATGATGAAAGATTGAATCCCCCGTTTGTTTTTTGCGTATTTTTACGTTGTGTGTTGTTTCGGTACGAGAAAGATTGGGAATCTTTGTATGGGTTCTGGTATCACGTGAGAAAGACGAACGAAACATAAGATATGTAGAAACGAGAACTTGATAGAGCTGGTGTACGTAGAATTCTTATAATTGGTGATTATTTTTTATACTGATTATTGAGTTCTTTAATTTGCATCAATAAAGGTTTTGTTTTAGCGTGAAGTTGATGAAATATATCGTGTTTTTGTGTTACTTCCGTTTTCATTTTTGATATCAATGAATATCTTAAACTAAAACCGGGATCAAGCATATATTTGCTTATAAATGTGAATCTTGATTCTCTACCATCGTGACTTTAGTTCCTAGTTGGTTGAGTTCATTATCGATTTAGGACTTAGCTATGACAATACAAGAAAGGGTATATATATAATGGGATTATGAGATATAATAAAAGATAATGGTTTAATTTGTACCAGTTTAGTTGAAGGATCATAAATTTAGATAATAATAGGTTAGCTAGAGAGAAGAAACTAGCGATGGGTTCTGTTATTTACGTGAGAAAGAAAAACCTAAGCATAAAATATGTAAAAATGAGGAACCTGATAGAGCTGGTGTATGAAAGAAATTTTATAATTTTTTATACCAATTATCAACTTCTTTAATTGCATCAATAAAGTTTGTTTCAGTGAAGTTGAGGAATACCTGGGGTTTTCATGTAAACGTGTGTTTTTTATTTTCGATATTTATGAATATTCTGAACTAAAACGGAGATCAAACATATATGTGCTTATAAACATGAATCTTGATTATCTACAATCATGACTTCGGTTCCTAGTTGGTTGAGTTCATTATGGTTTTATGACTCGACTGAGACAATACAAGAAAGGGTATATATAACGGGATTATGAGATATAATTAAAAATATTGATCTAATTAATATATATTGGTTTAATTAAATAACTATGATGATATAATAGACTAGCTGGAGAGAATAAACTTATTGGAGGGCGGAAATAGTTATATTAGTAGGAAGGAAACATCGGGGTATTCGTAGAATGCAGTTAAACTAGAAGTCAACATCTCAACAATCATTTAAATTATTTTTACGATTGATGTAACTTTCGATGTTGTATCTCTTTGTAAACAACCATCGACGTTTGGAAGTATTTTCCCATTTCCATTTTCATGTTAATAAACAACAAACCTACCTTGTGTATATAAAATTACATTTTTGTCCCTATTGTTTGTTTTTATCTTCATTATAGATCCAAAGACAAGATGCAAAGTTTTTTTTTGGTATTTTAAAGCTCTTTTTCTAGCTAGGTATTTGGATAACAAAAAATATGTATTATATATTTATTTTATACACAATAAGTCAAATATTTTGAATTTATATATAACATGTGTTAATATGTTAATCTATATCCACATTTACATGCAATTGAAACATTTTATTATGGTAAAGCATTATATAATCATTTCATTTGGGATAAGAAAGCCACAAATAGTGGGAATAGAAAAAATATATACACATACTTCAACACAAGTGTTAAGCAAGTTGTCATGTGCCAAACACTTTTCAAAAGTCAACAAAACCTAAATATTTTTGACATTTATTATTATTATATTATAAGACTTGTATATGAATACATTATAACATAATTTAAATAGTTATGTAATACAAATTATAGATGTATATGTTTTCACGTGCAATACGTTGAATAACATTATGATATTGAACTTAGGATAATTATAATTATAATCTTATTTAGTATCACTTGTATATTGTAACTATACATATAATCATTTGGTTTGCTATCAATAAAAGCCTTTTTTTTAAAACAACTTGATACCAATCAACTTTTGAATTTACATGCAAGTAGGAATTTTATATACAAATTGAAGGGTAGACCATTTTGATGTATTTATTGGTTCCATTTGTTCAAAGAGCATGATGATATAAATGAGGGTGTAGTCAAATATGAATTATTAGTTTGTGATAAACGTTGAGATTTGATTTTAGCCAATCAAGTATTCAGATTTTTTTATTTAGTCAATAGATAAATAGTGCATTTAGTAATTTAGATGATCAATAGTTATCCAATAATGACGTGGTTAACTGGTAGGTTGGAAGGAATCCACCGGTTAAACGGAGTTTCTCGGAGAATGTACTCCGAGAAGGTTGAATAAAAATGAATAGAATGTGGTAAAATATGAGAAAGTAGTCAAAATAAATATGAATCAACGCGTTCAATAAAAAACCCACTTCTTCCTAGATTTTTTTTTCTTACGTCATGCGAATTAAATCTGGATTCTTTCATTTTTCCAGCAAAATATAAATCCGCGCTTGAGTTCGAATGGGAAGTTGAATTCAAGTGAAGAAAGAGTAAACCTATCTTTTTCTGGCTCTAAGACTAAAAGTTTTAGTGGTCCAATTGGTTGTTTTTGCATTAATTGCTACTTCATTCACTTAGGTTCCAACACATCAATCTTATTGATTAGTGTACCTATTGTATTTTATGATTATGTTCGGATGGATTAAAAATATAACATAAAGACAATCATTTATGATTTTGCCTCCACCAACGTAAGGATCATCGTGAGTGCACGTTTCAGCACTGGGAAATTTAGAATAGTCTGTTATTCATGAAGAAGATGAGAAGAGCACCAACCTTGCATATGATTGACATCTTACAAGCTTTTTTCATGAGTCACTTCCACAGTTTGGAGAAGGAAATTTTAGTTCAACCTTGTCTCGTCCCATCTGAAAATGAAAGTATACTACAACTTGTATCACAAATTCACAATGCAGCAAAGTGGTATTGTTCATAGTGCTCATAGAGTTTCTTGAGGTTATCATACTAGTAATATATCACGTGTATCACAAAACATATTTGAAAATTCAAAGCTCCTGGCCCCTCTTCTTTTTTATCGCTAAAAATAGACAAATTTGAAAATGGTAACGTTCGATGGAGATGGGAATATACAAAAAGACTATTTTCCATAAATATCATCTATAAATCTAATAGTTTTTTTGAAAATAAATGAATAATTACCCACGGTAACACTATTAATATTAACCAATAATTATTAATAACGAGAGGTTTATACTTTAGTATCTTACAATTATAAAAATTATTAAATTCTCATTTGAATATGTAAATAATATTAAATCATCATTTCATAGCAAAATATTTCAGAGGTATAAAATCATAAGGAACACTTTTTCATTAAATTATCATCAAATTGAGTTTCTTGAGCTCCACAAAACCAATCGAGTATTTATTATTTAATTACAAATAGTTGGTTATTTATTGATACATTTATTGTCACCAAATGTGTATTGCTTTTCCTATTCAATTAAATTAAGGGGCTGTTTGGCAGAGATCTCGACCCGAGTGGATGGAAATAAAACTATTCTATTTGGGAGAATTGGTCTTTCATTTTGAGCGGATAATTGAATTCCTGAAAAATGATCTGTAGTGTACTAGTGTAAAAAGTAGATAAATGCATTTCTCTCTGTTTTAAGGAGAAATGTCAAGAAACGATCCATCCTTGCCGTCCGCTCTTCACCTTGCACCCGACACCTTGTCGTTATCCATTTATTCGTTTCATTTATTTGATAATACCATATAAGGGATTAGTTCCAATTCTCCACCGAATTTCATTCTCCCTATTTATATTTTCAATTCTCCCAAATCAATTTCTTTTTACCAAACACACCCTAGTAATTTAAGAAACAAAACGTCTAAATAAATCATTGGTTAAAATAGTTAAAAACAAATGTATAAAAATGAGCTAAAAGCCTAAAACAAGCATAGGGTTCGTGTCACTTTTTTTCGTGTCGGGTTCGGGTCGTGTTTCGAGTCGGGTCAGGAATTGCCAGACTTAGCTAAAACAAGCATAGGGATAATTTTTGTTGAAATAAATTTTTGCTGAAATACACAAAAAAAAAAAAAAAAAAAAACTCGAGAAAAGATCACAAAACTAAAAATGCCCCCATGCAGGATCGAACTACAGACCTCCAGTTTACAAGACTGGCGCTCTACCACTGAGCTATAGGGGCTTATGCTCATGAAGTTAGCTATTATTTATTTGTACTATATATTATTTATTTATTTATTTTAATTATAAACTATTTGCATACGTTTAAATGAAATTCGCACACTTTTGTATTAAAAATACGTTATTTATTTATCAATATTGGATTACATTATAGTCTACCCAGGTAGCGTCAGGTAGGTTGAAACCCGTCGAGTTTCATTGGCAACACCGCCGTAGACCCTTCAGGTTCCTTGCCATCGGTTCCGCCAAGCCGAAGACAACCACCACACCCCACCCCACCTACCCTCAATTAATAGCCAATGATGTATTTTCATTAATTTTTTTAATATTTTTTTTAATGTTTTTGGATTTACATGTTTTTGACACTCGATGAATTGTGACGTCTAAAAGCTCAAAATCCACAAAATATTAATAACGTCTCAAACAGTATGACTTATAAGACTACCTACAACCACAATCTTAACCAATCCAATCTCAAATTAAAATATTAATTTCTCTTCCATCCACCTCATAATATTCAACCCCAATCCAATCTCAAATTTTTTACACTCCAACCACAATCTTCTACAATCCAATCTCATCAATTATATTATTTTATAAAAAAAATATTTTTACTTTTTATACATATAATTATTATTTTTTAATTATAAATATAAAAAAGCAGATAAAACGAATGAAATTACATATCACATAAAACAAGTTATAAAAATAGGAACAAAATTACATAGACTTAGGATCAGGTGAGACCAAGTTGTTTTCGTGAGACCGCGTGAGACCAATAAATAACGTATGAACTTCACAAAAAAACACCGTGAACGTAAATAAAACTCAAATACGCAGACCTAAAAAACACTTTCGATGCAAAAATACATAAATTTTGGTCTTTATTTGTAGGGAATTGATACATAAAGAGAAAAATTGTTGTGATAAAAATATATCAATATTGGTCTCTATTTGTAGGGAATTGAAAACCATAAATTTTGGTATATTTTTTATATTTTAGTTTTTTTCATAAAAGTCTATTTTTAATTATATAAGTTTTGTTTAGAAAATATAAATCTAACCAATAGTATTATGACATGTGTCAATTGCATGAGAAATTTTGATGACAATCTAAAAGCATCCACAGTGGTGGAACCTCTAATAACCTCACTTACCATATTTTTTCCTACCACGTCATTGCCGTCTCAACAAACCAAAACCTCTTTAAAACTTTACAATGGAGGTTCTTACAAAAACCTCACTTCCCTCTACTTATTTATAATATAATTTTTATTTATGTAAACTATTATATAACAAAAAAAGAAACTTTTACAAGAACCTGGGTTCTTGTTCAAGCACCCGGGTTCCAATAAGAACCTGTGACTGGGCAAGAACCTTTGTTTCATAGTGGAGGTTCTTGTAAAACCTCATGAAGAACCTCAAGAAGAACCTCCATTGTGAACGCTCTAAGATTGTTGAGTGATCCAGTTCGTATGAGATCGTTCGTCTAATTTTATTTTTCTACTTTTTTATTTAACTTTTCTTGTCTTTTTGTAGATTGGGATTGGCCAAAGATCACCAATGTGGGTGGTCTAAGAAACTAAATCTCAATTAAATAATCATTTTATTTCAATATCATATCACTTTAATACAATCTCCCATTGCCATTAGTAGTCACAAATATCATTATACAACATTTTTACTCCCAATCCAAACATATATTACATTGCCACTTAAAAGTTGCATACTTAATACATAATTCCACTTGTGTTTCGTCCCGATTCAACCAATAAAATAAAAAACAACCAGATATTTATATATATTTCAAATTTATATCATTCAAATTTACATTACCCGACTAATAATATATATTCATTTGATTGATGGACATAAATAAGACGTGAGGCATCTCATTTTTATTTTTATCCATTTAGTCCGTACAACAACGGTACAAAATAAACCTCTCCATTGACCGCCCACATTCCGCACAAACCACTCTCTCCGGCACCATCCCGGTGTCTCCCGGCAAGATCAACCGGTTACAGTGGTGCGGCGACTGATTCGCCTCCAGATGGTCGTTCAACGCCGGCAAAAAACCTCGTTCTCTGGCGCCCTCCTCCCACTCCTTATGGTTCTCCAAACTCGTCAAAACCGTATCACCGTTCGTCCGCCGCATCCACTCCTTCGACCCGCGGCAAATCACCGCCCAACCCTGATCGTTCCCGTCATACGTCAGCATCACGTTGATCTCCCGGAGGATCGGGTCGTTTTCGAACGACTTCCCGTGTTGCAATTTCGAGTGCAACATGCTCTCTAATCGGACCCAAAAGTACCAAATGAGATTGACATCGGGTAGGACGTCGCTAAGATTTTCGTCGCGGATGATGTCGTTGTTTTTTTGCACTTTTATCTTCGGGTTGCTTTTTCCGACGTAGAGCATCTCAAGCGGGATTCCGGCAGCGGTCGCCACCGATCGGGCGGTTTTCGTGAACTTTCGGATCCAGTCCATGTCGTCGCCTCCGTATAGACATATGTATTTATTGTCAATGATCTGAATTAGACCGGGAAATGGATCGATATCGACCCAGAGATTGAGGTGAGACAGCGTAACAAAATCGGTTTTGGATGAATAAATGTCTTAATATTATGATAGATCAAATTATAGAACTTAATTTTAAAAAAAATGCGTCTTAAGGTGAAAGACTGAAAGATCGTGTGAACAGTTAAGGTTCATATGAGAAGTGGATCTCAACCATTGATTACTTTTAATGTCATGTTATCCCATGAATTGTGCTTTAGAAACGAACTGATTTGGTGCATCTTATCCTAACCTGCACTCATTTCTCATTCAAATGGTTGATAACCACTTCACATACTTCTCACCTTAACATAACTTCTCATCAGAGCTCAACCATATATATATATATATATATATGTGTGTGTGTGTGTGTGTGTGTGTGTATGTGTGTGTGTGTAGGGTCTCGTTCATTTGTTAACTGTGCAATTTTTGTTAACCATATTAATCAATAACCACCATTGATTATTTTAATCAATGCTTACGATTGACTTCCTAATTTAGAGGGATTTAATTAATTCTTAAAATATGGGGCGGTGGCCCACATAGGTGAAAAGGGGGAAAAATAATTCTTATTTGTCTATTTTTGGTTAAAATGGTTAATACAAATTGCATGTCTAACAAATGAACGAGCCTATGTATGTGTGTGTGTTGTCTTATGAATTAGATTTTTAGACAAACTAAGGTAATTGAGGTAATGCACAATCGTACCCAATCGATAATCTTTGGCTCAATGGAATCGACCAGTAACTCGATCCTCCACTCTTCGTCCCGCCAAAGGGATTCTTCCCTCAATCTAGTGAACGGGAAAGCGACGATTCCCCAAATCCAAATCATATGCATTGCATTAGGGTTGACGATATTCCCATGAGGATCCATAACCACAAGCAGCGGCTTATGGTTAAAGTGCCACACCTCCTTGATGTACTTGATCACAGACGGATCAAGTAACGACGGGTGAAACACTGAAAACCAAGGCATCATGTTTTGCACAACCTCAAACTTCTTTTGGTTCACTTCGGTCCATGGTGCCGACCTATGGTTCGGTACGACTGGGAGCCATACCACCTCGAACTGGTCTGGCCCCGCCCCGACCTCCTTGTATATTTGGTCAAGCAACATGATCTCCTCTTGGGATATGTCAAGATCCGAGATAAGGAGTAAAACGATCTTCTTCCTTAGTATGTCGATGCTAACCTAAAAATGCACAAAAAATACATTTTAGACATGGAACTACGGATGAGCAAAAGGCTTATTTTGGGACCGAGACCGGCGGTTAACCGGACCAATGAAGGCCCAGTTAAGGCCAATCAGTTAGGGCCCGGTTACAGGTTTTGGAGGTTTCCAAAGCTCAGTTATTGGTTGGGCATGGTCCAAGGACCGGTCAAGGCCCGACCCGGTATATTTGTTTTGTATAACTTAGTATATTTGTTTTATATAATTTAGTTTGTGATTTAAAATAAATTTAGTTTGGATACGGGTCGGCCCCCACAACTCACCAAGGATGTAGTCTGGGCAAACCCAGGTGAACCTTATCTAAAAAAAAAAAATTTAGTTCATAAAATAAATTTAGTTTATAAAATAAATTTGTTTAATAAAATAAAATAATTTTATAGTTTAAACTTTAGATTTATAAAATAAACTTAGTTTATAATTTAGATAATTAGATTTATAAAATAAAATTAGTTTTATATGTCACCAAAAAAAATCGGTGCTTTTGAGGCCCGATAAACCTTTTTACTCAAGGTCCGACCTGGCTGGAGACCGGTTACCGAGGTTACTATTTGGGCCCAGTCTTCCCGAGGCCCGGTCTAGTCTTTCATTTGTGTATCTCTACATGCAACTTGAATCCATACAGAACATAATGCGAAAAAAAATGCTAATGATGAGAAATATTATACTGACCCGACTCTTTGTAGAGCTCTTGTAGAGCGGAAGTTGATCGTCTTTCAAGTAGATCAAATGCTTTAGAGGCTTGATGTTGTCGAGATGTGGAGTATCCATAACGCGAAGAAGTGTTTCATATGCTTCGATTTGTTGCTTTTCATCTGGTTATTAATTTGAATGTTTTGAATTATGTATATGTATGTATGTGTGTGTGTATATATATATAGGGTCGGGTTCAAAGGATAACCTAAAAATGCGGAAAACCGAAAGAACACACTCGTAGTCTTATCTGGACAGTATGCATTTGTGCATAGAAGTAGTTTGTAATATGCATACGTGCATAAAAACAAAACTTAACTTAATGTACTTTTATGTATAAGTGTATGCGGTCCAGACGAAGGACTACAAGAGTGTTTACCAGTTTTCCTTTTTTAAAGGTTTTCCCATGAACCTTCATATGTATACTTATATACATATATAATGAATTGCTGCATACATATATCAAAACTTATATATAACATTATTGATCTTACTAATGTGGTGATTGCAAAGTTGTAAGTTGTGCTTGAGATGATCATGAATATTGCTGATTTTATGGGCCAAACTTGATAGTTCCCAAGCTTCTGTGGTGGTTGTAATATGCCTGGATTAATTAAAACACTGATCAATTTTACAGAACGTCAAATATATTTAAAAATATACTAATAAAAATAAAATGTTGTATTTGACTTAAGTTTAGAGGATAAAGCAATAGTGTGTCATATGTAAAATTACAGGATAAAACACATTTGAAAAGTTATATATAAACAACTTTTTAAATAAGACAATAATTGTTTATAAGACATTATAATATCATACAAAGCTTTATTACAAAAGGGTCTTAAATAACAAATCAAAACATTCAAAAATGTCATATCAACTTAAGTTATTGTAACATTTTTAGATATAACGCATATTGTTTGGTTATTATGACAATTTGACATATTTTACATCTTATAAAACCAATTTTGTTATATGAAGAGGAAACAAGGTGAAAGGATAACGTACTCATGTCCCATTCCGATGAGGTTCATAAGTATGGATGTGCATGCCACAATGCTCCTAATGATCCAATAAACCGCAGTCGGAATATGAGCGGTGGCCGTCACTAGTTCGGGTGTGTCATCACTGATATATTGACTCGGGAGCTCCTTAAACTTAACGATGCAAAGAGTGAGGTCGAGCATGGCCTTGATGAGGGTGGTGACAGCCTCGAACCGAGGCTTCAGAGCTTCAGCGTGCTCTAGTATATCCGGCAGTTGCTTCAAGTGGGCTAATGATTTGGCGAGAGGGTTGGCAGTGTAGAGTTGAGCCACCAACCAAAACTCGCCATAATTCATTGCAAAAGCTGCTAGAGTAATGGCAGCTTTTGCATCCCACCCATAGTTGGAAAGCAGGTGAAAAAGCTCTGTCGTGGTTGCATGAGCATCTCCCCCGCCGGTACATTTGCAAGAAATCTGCCATACGTTATTAATTGATCATTAAGGTTGTGTTTGGCAAAAATAAGCTAGCTTATAAGCTAGTCCATCCAAACATGTATTATAAACTAGCTTATTGAAACACAAATTTGAGTAGCATTTTTGGAGCTTTTTGTAGCTATACCGTTATTAATATTAATTATTATATATATATATATATACCCAGTGGCGGAACACGGACCTTATAATCCAGGGGGCCGAAACTAATCTTTAAACTATAAGCAAGTATAATTGATAAAAGAAATATGAGTTCAAATATTCGTATTACATCTAAATTATTGGTAATTAAAAAGGTAGATAAGCATATGTGGGTTTCCATAAAATTTTAAATTAATTCTTTTTTTTTTCCGGTTTATCAATAATTCACATAGAATAGTTTAGTTGTATGTTCTTAACCTTTTTACTTGATAAAGTCCTACAAAAATGTTTCTTAATTTTCAATTTTTAAGGGTTTCTCTTAAACCTCCATCTCTCTACACACACATACCAAGATTTTCATACGAGGATGCTAACTATTTACGAGAATGCGAGAATGGTCGCCCATGTCTACCATCATACGTGATTTTACACTAACGGAGAAATGGGACGCAAGCGACTCTGTGAATCATATATGATTTTGTACGCGATTTTTGTATTTGAGTTACATATGATTTTACAGAATCGTATGTGATTTTGTACATGAACGACCATCCTCACGTTCTTGTAAATAGTAACACATAATAACTAAAAAGATCTATTTAAGTAAACCATTAAGCAAAAACTAAATTAACAAATAATTATTAAAAAGATCTATCTAAAATAATAGTTAAAAATAAACTATTAAGAAAATACTATATATCTAAATAAAGTATCTAAATAAACAAACTATCTAAATAAACTATTATTTAAGAACAACAAATTTAATATTAAAATCAATTGCTTAGTAAAGTGGTGGTGCGTATATAGATAGGAAATTTCAGAAAGAATGGAGGGGCCAAAACCTAAATTAACAAATATTATAGGGTTGATAACAAAATTCTTTATAAATCATGGGAAAAAATCAGGGGGGCCTTGGCCCCCATTGCCCTCACAAGCCTCCGCCATTGTATATACCTAACAAATCGTACAAACTGATAAACCAAATTTCATGTGTTGTTTCAAAAGAAACATTATGTGTACAATGTTGTTTCAAGCAAAAGGCACGTATACCTCACATGAAACCTTGTTGATTGTGATTGCCATAATTTCAAGCATCTCATTGAGATCATTATAGACCTCAGTATTAGCCACCGGAGGCAGTTCCGCTACATTTCCCTACAAAACACGAATCAAAATTTAGTGGTGGGAGTCTATCGATGGTGGAGTTATAAACGATTTACGTACCTGAAGGTGTGCGGCAGGAGCGGCAGCCGTGGGGTCGACCATGTGCATGATGTCCTCAATGATTTGGATCAATGGTCTAACATTGAAAACGGTGCCATCGGGAGCATGAGTGGCCACTATGTGTTTCATCATGGCGTTGTCATCGGAGGCAGAGAACATGTGGCGGTCGCTTCGGAGAAGGCGGTTTCGGGTGGCAGCCATTGGTGGAGATTTTGAGTTTGAATTGGGAAGGAATAGAAGAACATATAAACTCCAAAAAAAGTGGGAATGAATCTTGTACCTTGCTTGGATGCCTTCATTATCTTATCTTGTCTTTGGAACTATCTTCTTTATCTTTAGTTCCCTTTTTTTGCAAGTTCCATAGCTTTACTTCTTTATGTTCACATATGTAACCAAATTTGTGTTTAAAAGTTATGAAATTATATTAATAGCCTACATTCAAGACTTTTGTTATGAATATACTTGAAAGGAAAAGTGGGTTTGGTTTAATTTTGTTTATATATGTGTTTCTTGCATACTTGCTTTTTCTTTGATTGTTTCTCCTTTTCTTTTTGTGTTTATCAAATATGTTCCAAAAGTGGCACTTGAGTCTTTGTTTATACAGGAGTAAATCACACTTTTTAGTCGGATTATTATTATTTATTATTATAATACTTTTAGTTGGGTTGTTATTACTTGTTATCAAGTTTATTATTTGCATAAAACTAATTACAACTTTGGTTATGTTGTTTTACCCAGGAACACATTCAACTATATATACGAATGGAATGGATTGGATTCATCCGGCATTCAATAAATAATTAGTTGTTTTATTATATATATCTATATATATATATGATCGCGTTCAAATGAAAACTTAAATTTGATTGTGCATACGAGGACAACTGAGAACACGCCACGTGTCCTATTCAACTCATATTCATTTTGAATAATACAGGATTATTCAAGCTTGATATTATGCATTATTCAAGGTGAATGATATATAGTATTCACATTGAATAATATTGAATGTCGTATTATTCACCTTGAATAATGCATCATATTCAGTTTGATTGTATTATTCAGACTGAATATGACATGCGAATCATTCCCGATTGTTCTCAAGTTTGCAATGAAAAATAAGTTTTTATTTGAACCCCTCTCTCTCTATGTGTGTGTGTGTGTTTGTAAAATAAAATTAATTAAGATCAAATGAATAATTGAATGGGTAAATGGATGATGATCGAATGTAATTGGATGGATAGTTGTAATGTTGTATGATGATTGGATGAATAATTAGATTAGTTCAGTCGATTTTAGTTGGTTCTGAACTATCTTCCAACAACCGAACAATCCAAATTAAATGTTTAAATTTTCAACCCAATCCAATCTAATTACAATTGGAGAAACAAACAAACACATATGACATATGGATTTTAAATGGACTAAGAAGAAAATAAGTTATGATTTGGGCCTTAGGCCCAATTGAAGTAATGTAATAGGCCCAAATGAATTCAATTTTGGTATCACTTTTCTTCACTTCCCATGCTATTCTTTCTCTTTTCTCTCTGGTTGTTGTCCAAATTATAAACCCTAATTTAACCCTTAAACCCTCCCAACCTCCATTTTTGCTTTCTTCTTCTTCTTCTTCATCATCATCTTCATATTTCTGTAATCAATCCATCAATGGTGATGAAAGGTAAAAAGTTCAGCAACGCTAAGAAGCCACAAAACGGCCATAGAAGCAAGCGGCTCAAATCGGAGAAACCGGACCCGTTCTTCGACGGCGATTCGAAGCGGCGGAGGAGTTTCGAAGACAATGACGACGACAGCATTAAGAGCAGCGATTCCGACGAGTATGATGACGACGGAGAGGCGGCGGCTGCGGCGGCGGTGGATGATGATGAAGTGGCGGTGGTGGAGGAGACGGCGGCGGAGAAGCGGAAGCGAGTGGCGGAGGCGTATTTGGAGAAGATGAGAGCGGCGGCGAGGAGAGAAGAGGAGGAGGAAGGTGATGAGTTTGAGGTGGATGAGAGAGGCGGTAGAGAGGAAGGAGGAGATAGGGATTCGCTGGTGGCGCGTATGCTTCAGGCGCAGCAGCTTGAGGATAGTGGACGTTGTTCGTAAATTGATGCTTCAAGTAATATATATTATATATATGTTGTGTGTGTGTATGTATATAATATAATCTGTTTGAATTCGATTTGAATTGTTTTAGAAGTGATAATAGATGAATTCGTAATTGATTGCTGCAAGTTGCATACGTAATCTCTTAGGAATCGATTTGAAACTCTTTTAGGAATGATAATCGATGAATTCGTAATTGATTGCATTAAGGAACATAGTAATCTCTTTGAGATCGATTTAAATCGTGTTGGAAGTGATAATTAATGAATTTGTAATTGATTGCTTCAAGGTACATAAGTAATCTCTTTGGATTCGATTTGAGTTTGTTTTAGAAGTGATAATCGATGAATTCGTAGAAAGTTATGGTAATCGCTGTAGCTGGTGTTTGAACATTTTGTTGTGAAACTGCAAATTGTGAACGTAGTTATGGTGTTTTAATGGAAGGGAGATTTACATTCATGGAATCAAGTTTTGAAATCTGTCTAAACACCATATTGATTAGTCATGAACAAGTTAGGAGGTGATTTGCCATAGAAATAGTAATCAAGTTGTTCATACTGGATTAGAGTTCAGATTTGGATTTTGGAAGCCTAATTGGATGCTTGATAACTATAAAAGTGTTTGTAGATTAGAATGTGATTATAACTTGAAATTTGCAAAAGTGAAACAGTTTGAAGCTGTATGTGTAAATTCATGCATGTTAATGGTTGGGGAAATCGTCTGAAAATAGCCAATCAGGTCTCCCCTCTTCACTTGATAGCCACTTTTCAACACTCTGACTGAAATTGCCGGTAAGCAACTTGAGTAACCTATTTTTCTCAACAAAATAATTAGAAAAATTACACATTATTCAAGTTGTGTAACTGCTACTTGCGTAATGTCTAGGTTGCATGTCTATGACTGTATGTAGGTTACACTCCGACATAATGTCTAATTTCGTGAATATAATATTGGCAAAAGTGGATAACACAAGTTGCGTAAGTGCCTCCTGCATAATCTCTGCTTATCTTGGTCAATTTGTTGAAAAGGTAGCTATGAAGTGAAGATGGGAGGCCTGGAATGACTATTTTGGACATTTTTTCTAATGATTGGTTTATACAAGCTCAACTATATAAGCATCCACGAGGCACATTTTTTTTGGTGGAACTAATGTTCGTTATTAATCTTTATGTACATAGGGTTCAAAATCCAAAATCAACAGACGGATTTGAAGTTTTAGTGAAACATCGACAGTCTGTAACAGCTGTGGTTTTATCAGAAGATGATTCTAAAGGGTTTTCAGCTTCCAAGGATGGTTATATTGTCCAGTGGGATGTGAATAGTGGGAAAGCCGAACCATATGCCT
Source organism: Centaurea solstitialis (assembly GCA_030169165.1). NCBI lineage: Eukaryota > Viridiplantae > Streptophyta > Magnoliopsida > Asterales > Asteraceae > Centaurea > Centaurea solstitialis. The sequence goes on along the minus strand of CM058041.1, from coordinate 106,790,404 downwards.
GGCCTAGTGAGGATGTATTGAAGTCTCATGGTGCCAAAGATCCACAAGGTCGAGCTAAAAAGCGTAGTAAGCATGTTTTAGCTCTGGCTGTAAGCTCTGATGGTCGGTATTTAGCAAGTGGAGGCTTTGATCGACATATTCATCTATGGGATACACGTACAAGGGAACATATTCAGGTACTGTTTCAATTGGCCAAAATCTTGAACGGTTATTATGATCGTATTTTAAGTGATATTCTTATTTGGCAGTGGGGTGTTTTTGCAGGCTTTTCCAGGCCATAAAGCACCTGTGTCTTGCTTGACGTTCAGGCAAGGGACTTCGGAGTTATTTTCTGGTTCATATGATCGAACTATCAAGATATGGAATGCAGAAGACAGAACTTACATAACAACGTTGTTTGGTCATCAAAGTGATGTTTTGACTATTGATTGTTTAAGGAAAGAACGGGTGTTAACTGTTGGTCGTGACCGGACCATGCACTTATGGAAGGCAAGTGGTTTACTCATTATACTTGTTCTAAATGGGAAGAAAGCTCAAAGTTGATTAGGTACACGAGAAGCATCCACACTGCCTTACGGTCCCTCTTTAGGGTGAATACTCATCACGAATAACAATTTCATGATGAATACGGAAGTGTTATTCATCATGAATATTTATCCTGGAGAGGGACATGTAGGGCGTTTTGGGCACTTCTCGGATGAAGTGCCTAAAATTGATTAGGTACCCGAGAAGGCGAAAAGTGCCCAAAACCCCCTATATGTCCCTCTTTAGGATGAATATGGAAGTGTTATTCATCATGAATCAAACATTCATGATGAATGACACATCTATTTTCCTGATGAATGTGCCATGTGTTGCACTATGGGCGGTTCACTGGTTTCTAATCAATTTAGGTTTCTAGTGGAACTGGCCCTTTTAAATAGCGCCCAAAGTATCTTTCGCTATGACATATAATAGAAAATAGTTGATAGAATGCCACATCAAAACACATCTATGCCCTCCGCCCCTCCCCAGTCTAATTACCTCATAGATTGGTGAAATTATCTATCTAGCATGATTATGGTAGTATAAATATGATATTTTTTGATATCCTGTTCATATTTTCTTCTGGTAAATACAGGTTCCCGAGGAGTCACAACTAGTCTTTCGCGCTCCTGCATCATTATTGGAGTGCTGTTGTTTTATTAGTAATGATGAATTTTTATCGGGCTCAGATGATGGTAGTATCGAGCATTGGAGTGTGATGCGGAAGAAGCCCCTTCATATTGTAAAAAATGCACACCCTACATTGACCCCAAATAAGCTTGATAGAGGAAAAAATGGGGATTTATCAAATGGTAGCGAAGGTAATCAACTTTAAATGTTTATGTAGTATATAATTAGGGAAAATGTCCAAAATAGCCAATCATGACTCCCTTTTCACTTTCCAGTCACCTTTTCAAGAAATTGACCAGAATGGGAGATTACGCAAGTAGCGCATACACCACCACCTAGTTTTTCCAATAAAATAATCAGGAAAACTTAGACATTAAGCAAGATGCGTAAGTGCTACTTGTTAATGTCTATGTGGCTTGTCTTAAAAAATTGGACATTTAGGGGCTGTTTGTTTTTTAAGAGGTCTGAAGTCTGAAGTCTAATTCCACATCTGATTTATTAGATGTGGTGTTGAAGTCTGAAATCCAAATTCATAAGAGTGTTTGTTTTTTATAAGGTCTGAAGTCTGAAAACAAAAAGAAAATATAATATATTAAAGAAAAAAACACAAAAATAAAACACGTAATTTGTTTAAAATAATAATATAAAAAGGAATTTTTTCCATTATTTCCATAAAAATGATATAAAAGAAACCCATCCTCCCAAACCCTACTGCAAAAGACGGCCGCCATGGATGGAAGCTTTTCTTCCACATATCAATTCTTCATCATCTACAATTCTACATATTCATCTTTTCAATCACCACATAATTCACTTCTCTCTTTTACCTATCTTCTACCTCTCTGGTGCTCCTTCGTCTTCACCAGTACTGCTGTCGCTTACGAGCTTCAAGCTCCTACGATTTGATTTCTATCTATGGAGGTCGATTAGATCTGACCTCAATTTGGGTTGAAATTGACTTGTAGTTGATGAACTTGAAGACGACCTGAAGTTGAGTGATGCGAGAAAGAAGACGATTTGAAGGAGGGTGATGATTTAGAGGTTTTCAGAGATCGGTTTGTCACTTTTCATTTCAGAGGCATTTTAGACTTCAGACCCTCTGAACTATTAAAAAAAACAAACAATCTGAAAGAGGAAAACTCTGAGCGAATTAGATTTCAGACCTATTAAGTGAGAATTTTGAAAAAACAAACAGCCCCTAAGCAAGTTGTGTAAGGGGATGTTTGGTTGGTTTTCCATTAGGTCTTGTATAGATAAGGTTGTCTGTGTGGATCAATCTGTCTGTGTAAACCGGGAAGGCTTTTGTTGGGGAGAGCTTTATCATAGTGAAGAAATGTGTTTTCTAGTTGGGAGACTAGTATTGTGAAAACTTGGCTTTCTGCATAAATCCCCTCTAAGAGCTTACCGAATAAACCACTTCCTATAACATTAAGCCACTACCAAACAGCCAGGTATAACTGACAGAATAAGTTGCGAGTCTCATTAAGCTGCTAACTGCTACTTGCAAAATGTCTATGTAGCATGTCTAGAAAAATTGGATCTTACGTAAGCCGTGTAAGTGCTACTTTTGTAATGTCTTGTTTTTTTGATTATTATATTGGAAAAAGTAAGTTTGGCAAGTTGCATAAGCTATGTGTGTAATAATATCCGACCATATCGGTGACAATGTTGGAAAGGTGACTATAAAGTGGAAAGGCCTGATTGGCTATTTTGGACAATTTCTCATATGATTAACTTATATGGAAGCTTTCACCTTTTGCTATGGATTATTAGTTTTTTTTTTTAAAAAAATTCTATTATTAATTTTCGCAGCTGTTAAGTTCTTGAATTGTTGCAATCCTGATTAAAAAACCGTTTACGTCCCATTTTTCTCAGATACTTTGCATCCTGCTCCTGAAAAGTCATGCTCGTCTGCACATTCGTGGGTTAGTTCCGTTGCTGTATGTAGAGGCACTGATCTTGCAGCATCAGGAGCCGGTAACGGTGTCGTTCGTCTGTGGCAAGTCGAAAGTGATGCCAAAGGCATTCAGCCACTATTTGAGTTGCCATTGGTAAGTTCTCAATTTTCAGTTTACCATTAAAATAATTGTCTTATACGAATGGAAGCTTAAGGGGCTGTATGTTTTAAAAAAATACCTCTTAAAACCTCTTTAGTCTGAAAATTAAGAGGTTTCCAGACTTGAGACTGTTTGTTTAATTTTTAAGAAAATGTCTGAAAACCTCTTTGTCCGTCTTCTGAAATTTTAAGAGGTGGACCATCCACCACTTATCTTTTAGATCTGAAATCAGACTTCAGACTTTAGAGTTTAGACCTCTAAAAAAACAAACGACACCTAAGTGTTTTAAATTATGGATAATCTGAATAAAGTTCTGTAGAGAAATTGTTATCTGTCACTTTCTAATGGTAACGAAAAGTGTTGGATGCCATTTTATGAGATTTTTTTGTTCTGATATTGATCTACGTGTGTATAGGTTGGGTATGTGAATTCTTTGGCGTTTGCTAAGTCGGGGAAATTTTTGGTTGCTGGTGTTGGAAAGGTGAATTTCGAACTAGTTTTCTTTTGGGTTTTTTATGTTTAAATTTTTGCATCATAGACAGTAGACAATGTTAAAGAGTGATTTCATCTTCAAATATTTGAGGTTTTGATCAGAAGATCATTTCTTGATCTACCGTTCCATGATCTTTTGAGTGATTAATGTTTCAGTGTCAGCCTTCTTTTTTGATCTTTTAGTTTTTGAAAATGTGTAAAGGAAAGAAAGAATACTACTTTTTCATAAGAATGAGTTATTTTGGAACCATTTCTTGGCCCTTTATATTGAATCAGTATTGCGAAATCTAGTGTTCTTTTTTGCATTTTTGCAAGAAAGATTGTTTCATTGCAACTAAAGCCAAAAAAAATTTCAAAAAGTTAGTAAATTCTTTTTTTCCAAACGACGACTTGCTTGCACAGAGAGGATAGATTCTTTTGCATCAGTAAGGGGATGTTCGGTTGTATGGTTCTTGTTGCCTGAAAATGATCACGCATTTTGGTTATGGCTGTGTTTGGCAAAAATAAGCCAACTTATAAGCTAGTACATGTTTGGATAGACCATAAGCTAGCTTATTGAAACGCTAGTTGGCGTAGCGTTTCAGGAGCTTTTTGTAGCTTTTCGAATTATACCGTTATTAATATTAATTATTATACCCCAAGATACCCTTTTTGGTCATTTTACATACTCATAAGCTAGTTTTTGTCAAACATAATTTATTCATAAGCTAGCTTATCAGCTACCAGTTAGCTTCTTAGGCTATGTTTAGCAAACTAGGTGATAAGCTAGCTGTTGATTGATAAGCTAGCTTATGAACAAATTATGTTTCATAAAAACTAGCTTATGGGCATGTAACATGACCAAAAAGGGTATAATGGGGTATAATAATTAATATTTAGAAGGGTATAATTCGAAAAAGCTACAAAAAGCTCTGATAAGCTACCTCCAAGTAGTTTATCAAAAAGCTAGCTTATAAGCTACTTTTTGTCCATCTAAACATGCACACAAAAAATAAGCTAGCTTATAAGCTACTTTAGTTTACCAAACAATGCCTTAGTCAACAACTAGCTTGTTAGTTAACAGCTATCAACTAGTTTGCCAAACACAACCTATATGTATAGGTTTTGTTAGGAGCCTAAAATTGATTAGGAACCGTCCGCACATGAATGAATGTGTGATTCATGATGCATGCCACGTCTTTATTTACAACGAATATACGATTCATGATGAACCCATCCCCATATATGTATACTATTAAGATTGTTTAGTGGTGACCTATTTGTTGTGCTCACATTTCAGGAACCCCGATTGGGTCGATGGGGGTGCCTTCCCGTTGCTCGGCATGGTGTCGTGTTGCACCGTTTGCAGCTCTCATAATCCAACCGTTGTACCATCTCCACCCCGTTTAAATCAAACCGATCTGAGATCATGTAGACGGAAGTGCTAGTGGACACGAAGGTTATACACCCAAAAACGTTGCTTCCAAAGAGGAACACAATGAGATCTCAAGAATTCGGTTTTGTTACTTTTTTCTTTTTTTTTGTTGTGCTCTATTTGTTAAATTAATTTTGGTCACGGTTTTTATTGGGTGGATTCTATAATCCCAAAAGATATTACTACCCATTTGCACTAGGGATCCACAAATTTTGATTGATTGAGGCCTTCAAAATAGAGAAGTTTTCATAATTCTATTTGGTAAAGAAATAACTGTTTTTCAATATATATATAGGGGTGGGTTCAAATGTGAACCACTTTTTGGTTGTGAACGTGAGGACAACCGAAAGCGCGCCACGTGGCGGATGACTAGGCGCCACGTCAGATCCACGGCGGATGACTAGACGCGATTCATGGGAGGGCATTGAATTAAAGAGGGGACCACATTCAAAGTCGCCACGTGTCGCACTCTCGGCTGTCCTCACGTTCACAACCAAAAAGTGGTTCACATTAGAACTTTCCTCTATATATATATATATACAAACCATAAAAAACGTGCAAACCGTGCAAACTCATGGTTGCACACGTAAATCAATGAAAAATCTTTTGTAGAGTTGTTTAATATGATGAAAATGTTTCATATACTAAATTTTTTGATGACATTGTTTCATATGAAGGTGTTTATTTACGTAGAAATGAAAAAGTTTCACAAAAACGAAGAAAAAGTTTCATATGAATAAAAAACACCAAAATATGAAACAATTTCATCAAAATTTGATGTTTATGAAACATTTTCATCATATTAAACAACTCCATGAATCAATTTCACCGATTTTACGTGTGCAACCATGAGTTTGCACGGTTTGCACGTTTTTTATGGTTTGCAATTGAAACTCCCTCTATATATATATTAGGGAGAAATGATTTAAGTTTAACTGATATAGATGATTTGGCAAGGAATTTCTTCTAAAAGCAGCTACTTGGGTCAGGTAATGTGTTTTCCAACCTGTTTGGTCTCTGTATGTATATGTATTAATTAAAAATGTTTTTCCAACTAAATGGGTTGTGTATTAAACACTTATTTGGGTTGGTTCTTATTGGTATTATTTACTTTACAATCCTGATCAATTGAGCATGAAAACCATTGAGAATCTTATATGTAAGAGACATAACAACTAACGAGGATCGAGAGTCTTACTCGGTAAGTTATGAAAATGACTCTTATTTGCTAAGTGCTTACCGTGTTGAAAATGCTTACCTTAGTCAATTTTGATGACTTAAATTGTTATATGATAAGGTAAGTGATAATATTGCCGCTTGGTAAATGGTTCTAATTTTCTAACATTTTTTTGTTGAGTTGTGGGTTGGCTTGGGACAAACTAGAGCAAACTGTGGATGGGCCCAACAAAAGAGGAGATTCGATCCCTGTACCCTACCACTGACTAAGGTTGGGGACGGTCTGTTGCCATGCCTACCTCCAACGGAGGCAAGATGGCAACAGTCCAAGAGTGTCGAGATGAGGCTAGATTGGTAGGTATACAATGTTCGCCTTTAGAGTGACATATTTTGGTATATGTTAATGAAATGTATAGAATATAATCTTGAGTACTTATTAATACAACTTTTAAGAGGAGAAGGAAGGTTGCAACATATATTGAAGATAAATGATAAAGTTTAGCTGCTAGAAAACTTGAGCAATCGACAAGAGATGGCTACATCATAAACACACAAAGCACTCAACACGACTCAGTTGGAGGAAGAGTATAATATTCTGATAGAAAGCAATACCATTCAACGGTTTTCTTTGTACAAAGTTGGTATCGATCCTATTTATACAACCTTATTTTGGTCTTGATTACATTCATGCAAATTGGACACAACGAGAGATCAATTCCACACTCGCAACACGTCTGTAAACCCCAACAACAACAACAAAAACAACGATTAATCTTTCAGTAATGTTCATATATATAACGAGATTTGTTTCTAAACTCACCTGATGCCCACAATCGAAAGCCATATCCTTCGCGTTACTACGACACACAAGGCACACCTGAAAACAAGAACCGAACGCCAATCGTTGTTATCGGGACCCACCAACTCATATTTCTTAAAGTTTCGTGATGGCTTACCTTATTGTCATAAATAGAATTCGAAGATGAAGATCCCATCTCATGTACGCTCCGTTTCCCGAAATTCGAACATGGCGGAGGAAGGGGGATGGTGTTTGGAGAATAACCCGTTCGTCGACTGATAAAAAACATAACAAAAAACGGAAATTTCTTAAAAACTCACAACCAAAATCCATAGATCGTGTGAGTGACCATTGACTTTACAGATATTGGAGCTTACCCGAGTAGATTGAGCTCAATCGTAGCTTTATATTGCGAAGGTATTTCCATCAAAGAAGTTAACGCGAATTCGGTTTGTTTCTTCAATGGATCGACATTCTTTGACATAATTTCCGTAAAATTCACAAACTAGCAACGAACAAGAATAAACCAGTTAGATTACTTTCTAAAAGAGTTTTTGACCTGAGAAACATATTCCAACATATATTATTGAGAAATAGTACATATATAGCTGATATAGGACTGCAACAGTGGCAAACCTGAAAATTGTCGAAAGCTCGAGAAGGTATGTTGTCATCGAATTCCTTCATCATATCCCAAGGACCGTCGCCAACCCCCACCAATATTATTGATAATGGGTACTTGCTACAAAGATAGAAACAACAAAATCAGGTTTATAGAATGTCAAATATCTATAACTGTCCAAATGAGTTGTTTTATAGGATAAGGAAATGTGTCATGTATAAAAGTATTACAATAAGTTTATATGGTTCCTTTAGGTGTCTTTATAAGTTTTTTAGGATCTTTTGAAATGTCATATAAGTTTTTTTATTGGACACTCTTGAGAAGTATCTTATAAACACATTTCTAAAGGCACTTTTCAAATAATGTCTGTAAAAAAAATATTAGTAACACGTTTCGTTTCAAAAGTCATATAAACTTTTCATAAATTTGTACACACTTCTTTCGTCCCTCTAAGCTTAAATTTTGTAAAACAGTTTATTAGGATATTTAAAAATATTTAGCATCTTGTAAATCTGACTTTGTTGTAGAAACATTACCTTGCTCTTACAATGGCGTTAATGGTGTTCTGTTCCTGTGAACTGAGCCGACCATCACTGCTTTTTGTTACCTAATGAAGCGCAAAAATGTCAGCAATTTCTTTTAAAAGGCAACGATACGGAGTTTTGGTGACAGTTTGACGATAACCTGGCCGTCAGCAATTATCAGCAAAACGTGGTATAGGCCTCCCGTTTCTTCGACAATTGTCATCGCCATTTCTATTATGGGTGCAAAAGATGTAGGTCCTGCAAAAAACACGATTCACTTATTTGGGCGTGTTAATTCTCGGTGGTTTTATAACAGTAAAAAAAATACTTAGATAATAGTAAAAGCACAAACAGAGAGTATATTTTATAAACTTTTTTTTTTTTTTTTGGGGGGGGGGGGGGGGGGGGGGAATAGACCTGAGAGTTGAAGTTGAGGAACGATCTGTTTATATCGAGTCAATACATCCTGAAATCCTTGACAAGAATCGGAACCCGAATAGAAACTGAATACACTCTGATCGTGGGTGGAGACTAGAGAATTCAAACCAAAAACTATACGTTAATCTCAATCGAAAAGTACCATCTTAATTTTTTTTACAGTGTAAAATTGCGGCATTACTGACTATTTCTTAATGATGTTTTGAAAAGAGTCTATTTTAACGTGTTATGTTGGCATAAATGACTAATTTGCTGAAAAACTCGATGTATTAATTAATTTAAGTACATTAATTACCGTCTCCAAATCCAAAGCACGGGATAAAGTTATCCTCATCAAAAGCAGAGAGTGTTTTCCCGATAATAGAAATTGCTTCTTCATACGGATTTTGTAGCACTCCGTTGATGTTATGTAAGCTTCTCCCGTTGAACGATTCCCTCCCTAGTTCGTGTTTACACAACAAGAATAAATAAGTTAGTTGTTGGCTGAAAAACTTATTATATGTGTTAAAAGCTAGCTAATAAATTTGATGATTCAAAACAACATTTTAAGGATTTAAATGGAAAAATACAAATAAGGACAAACATAAAAAAAGTAAAAAAAAATGATTAGAATTTGTTAAAAAAGCCTTTTAAAAATGTAAATTTATGGCTAACCAAACGAGGTTTTTTCAGGTAAACTCATAGAAATAAATTGTTACCCATCCACTCATTGCTTCGGGTGAAATCAATGCCGACGATGAGATTTGACGATTCGAGTCCAGCTTGAGCGAGAGCGGAGCTAACCTAGACGATAACGAATACATTTTAAAAAATACAACATGAATTATATATATACATACATATATACATAGAGAAAAGTTCAAATGAAAATTCATTGTTGATTGTGAATGTGAATGTGAGGACAACCAAGAACACACCACACGACATATTCAGTCTGAATAGTACAAGATTATTATGCATTATTTAAGGTGAATAATACAATATTCAAACTGGATAATACAAAATGTTGTATAATTCAGCCTGGATACTATATTGTATATGAGTCAAATAGGACAAGTGACACACTCTCGATTGTCCTGGCGTTCACAATTAAATTTGAATTTACATTTGAACCTGGTCCTACATACATTCATATATATAATATGTATATAGTGGTAATCATTTGATAATCTAGTTATTTGTGAGAAGTGTGAAATCCAACCACACCCATTACACAATTCTCACAAAATACGAAAATCTCCATCAATGACAATAAAGTCTGGCCTTTGGGATCTAGCCAGAGGCCGACTTTCTCCAAAGTCTTTGAAAATTCTCCTAACCATTTGCCAGTATCTTTGGAATAAAACCAGATACGCATAAACCGATCTAAACACTCACAGATAAAAACGTAATGATAGTAATAATAATAATAATAACCTCTTCAAGCGTTTGGTAGTCATCGGGGATTTTAGAATACTTTTTGATGCTGCTTTCCCTTGAACTCTTGCCTCCCATTTTTAAGAAAAATGGTTTCATTTTTGGAGGGTTTTAATGTGTATATTTGTATGCATATATTTTATAATAAATAAGATTAATGAATAAAACTTATGACCATTTCATACAAGAAATTTCATGGAACCAATGTGGATGATGATGTGTGGTATCTTTTTAAATTAAAGTCAACGTCAACAATTTATAAGATATTTATAAATGTCATATTATTGTAAATTTCTTGGAAGTTATTTTTATTATAAATAAATTATATATGTATGCAAATGGTGTGTTAGAAAGAAATGTCTTATACTTGAAAGTTTTAACTTAAGTTTCCTCAATATTTGTTAATTTAATCCATATAATTGTATTCTTGATCATTTGATAAAAAAAATATTATTATTAATTTTGTGTATGTTTATTTAAAAAGATATACTACTTCAAATTCGACACCACCAATGCAACCAAGTTGTTGGACTGAATAGTGATATCAAGAGAACGTTCTCTATAGGGTAAAGTAAAATGGCAAACTGTATGCAGGTCCATTAAGAGCCTAGTGGTTGGCTTGTGCCGTCTAGATTTTATTTGTTATAATAATTTTTTACGACTTTTAGCACTCATGTTGCTATAACATGTTTTGTACTACTACTACTATTAGGCATTCGTGCTGGAAAAATAAGACGCAACCGCAATATATAGAAACTTGAATATAAGTTTTCAAATAGTTAACACAAAAATCTTAACCGTAAGAACACCTTCTAATTGATTCAACCAAAATTTAGTAACTTTAAAATAAAATTTGTTTCAACAATAGCAGTCGGGCTTCGGCCCAAAATTGCCGAGGATTAGTCTGGGCCCAATGTAGTCTGGGATACCTCTTCAAAAAAAAAAAAAACATTGGATTATTATTAAGATGTTCTTTATGTAACACTCTAACCCAATAATTTCAAGTCAAATTACAAACTCCTCCACTTAAACTCTTGACGTCTTTGTCAGGTGTGTCCAGGATTTTCCTCATACTGACATCATCTATAACAGCCCAAAAGCCAAATGCAACAGGTTGATCATTAACTTCGAATCCAACTGATATCATCCATGTAGAAGGAGTTGCTACACTTTACATTTAATGAAATGTTATTTCTTTCTTCTAAATATTTGACTTCAATGTTTTTTTATTGATGAAATACAATAAAATATATAATAAATTTTACTATTATTTCAAATTTGAAAATTTCATACTCTATCCCTCATACTTTCTTCAACTTACATAATATCCCAAAATCTATTTCTTCATCATGGAAAATTGATTTCTTTATATTTACACTATATTTAACAACTATAAATCACAATATTTGCCAAATATCTTCATTCCATTTTTACAATTTAAAAACAAAAACAAAAAAAACTTAAGTAAAATCAAATCAAATTAAAAATAATAGACCAAAAAAAAACTTCAATCAAAACAATATTTAAAATGTAATTACACCTCCCCTCCCCTCCCCTCTTTTGTCTACTTTTCGCGACGAAAACCCTCCCGTCATCGTTTCGTGACACAACTTTTCGCGACCAAAGTCCCGCTCGGAGGCCCGGTCACCACAAACTTACAATGCCCGTGTAACCAATACGAGTACCGAAAAAACCCGCCGAGGGTCGAAGTCGTCCGAAGAAAACTCTTCGTTTCAAACATAATCCTCCCGGTCCGCATTTGCTCGTTCAAACGGGCAACGTGACTTCTCGAAAACGGAATCTGACTACTCACCATATGAACGTCCCGAAGCTCGTATCCTCGTCTCGAGACCGACAACGGCTCCACGTATCTCGCCGCAATCAGAGTACCCTCAAAATACAGATTGATCACCATATAGCGGAATTCAACGTTCACTTTCTTGTTCGGGTTCGTGAAATTGGCGAGAAGAGTTAGGTCCCCGTTGAGAAGGTACCCGAGGTCAAGATAAGCTGCGTTCAAACTCGCGCTCGCGATGTCGAATTTCGGGTAATGGGGTCGGTACGCGAGGTAGACGATCAAAAGGATCAATCCGCCGAGGATCACGAGGATCCAAAAAAAGACACAACAAATCGCTATGAGCCACGTTACACGTTTGGTCTTCTTCGGGGGCGGGACCCTGAGCGGGGGCGACGGGTAACGGGAGAGGACGGGGGTGGGCGGAGGCGGACGGCGGGAATGGCCGGGGGCGGTGGTGGCGGTATGGAGCGGGCCGCGCGGCGGGTGGCGACGGGTGGCGGGAGAGGCGGGGGCAGTGGCGACGGGGGGAGACGGGACCCGAGAGGATGTGGGGGAGAAGATCGGCAAGTGGGCGGTGGGTTCTTGGGAATGTGGTGCGATTGGGACCACGGGGGGCGGAGATGGTCGGAACCGTTGGGGTGGGTGTGGGTCCGGGCCATGTGGGTGCGGGCTATTTGGGTCGTGGAGTTGGGCGTATCGTTGGGACCGGGGCTGGAAATGAGGGTTGGTCTCGCGCGGGTGATACATGGGTGGTTCGAGCCAGTGGTTCGGTTGGGTTCGAGCCAAAGTGGGTTGGGTGGGTTCGAGCCAAAAGTGGGTTTGGGTTCGAAAATGAGAAATGGTGAACAAGTTATGAATATTTGAAGCAAACAAAAAGCAAAGAATCAAAGGTTTATTAGGCAAGGAAGGCAAGTAATGTTAATGATACCAAGCTCTTTTTTAAGTTTAAAAAAACAACATTTGTATTTTCTGAATTGGGTGTATATTTTACTCCATTTGTCTCTTTTAATTTAGTTTAAAATTAAGGGTAAATTTGTCTTTTTGTTAACTAAGAAGTGTAATGTTTACATGTTCTTTTTTCATTATAGGCATTTATTTTTGGACGAAGGGAATGATTCTTTAAAAGTTTATGAGCAAGTATGTGGATATGGTAAAAGGTAAAGTCGTTTTAGTGGTTCGTGGCTTGTTGGCTCGTGAGGCTCGGAGGTTTTGTCTTGCTTCGTTGGAACGGTTCGATGGTTCGCAGGTTCCCTGGCTTGGTGGATCATTTGGTTCGGTGGTTCGAGTTCGTGGTTTAAGTTGGCTTCATGTTTTGGTTCGTGGTTCGTTGGTTCGTCTTGTTTCTTGGTTCGTGGCTCATTGGTTAGGTGCTTTGTTTTGTTATGTGGGTCGTTAGGTAGAGTAGTTTAGTTCATATTCGGTAAGATTCGAGGAGTTGCTCGTGAGTTTTGTTGGTTGTGGGTTCCGTGTAGTGTTTTGGTGTTGTTGTCTACTGTTCGTGGTTGCATCTTGCGACCTCGAAAAGCTTGTTTGTGTTTTTTGTTGGTTTGGTTTTAATAGAATTGTTTACCGTTAAAAAAAATTAGAACGATTTATTTCAAAAAGGTTTTAAGAAGCTTGTTAAAGACGTTTAAATTTTTTGTGTCAATCTACAATTACACTTCTATATAAGAGGTATACACTTGTTTGATTGTATAGATGCTACAATAAGATTAGGTGTATAGGATATATAACATGTTTTAAACATTTTAATAAAATGATTTATAGGACTTTAGTTTATATGACAAACAAAAAAATTGTTATATCTAAAAGTGTTACAATTAATTTGTTATGATGTTTTTGGATGTTTTAACAAGTTTTTTTAGGACGTTATTAATATAAAGTGTAATATTAGCTAGTTTATATTTTACTATTTGAAAAACTGTCATATAATTAAAAAAGTCTCATTAAAAGATTGGTTTATGGGATAATGTATAAAATTACTAACATGACACCTTACTTAGAACTTCCTTATAATATTATTATAGAACACTAGTGTTCGGCACCGCGCGTTGCGCGGTGTTGATAAAGTTTTTATTAGATATTGTAGTTAAATGAGCTGATGATCAAATATCGTATATGAAATCAATAAAGAATCGATATTAGACTTGATGTGAAATTGTCTCATCATCTTTAACTGTTTCTTTTGAGTTCTATTTTATGTATAATAAAGTAATAACTAATAAGTCTTATATCGTCATACGTTATAATCGACTCAAATAATTAAAAAAAATCTTTAAAACTATTGTTTATAACAATGAGATGTATAATGAATATTTTTTTTGTCATAAATCATAATATATCGATTTATCCCAACATAATGTTCCCATAAAATATGTATATTCACCATGCAAGTAGAGTAGTGCTTCTTAATTTTGTATAATTGTAGGACATTTTGCAATTAATGTAATGTGTTTGTTTAATCTTGACTAAAACACTTATTCAAACCCCATTTCCCAACCCACAGTCGGTCGAAAAGTAACAATAATCTTCAGTATTGTAATCACTTTGACTATATGCGAGTTTAGTTAAGTTGTTAATGTTTTCGTCTTAGAGAAATTTCTCTTTGCTTGAGGTTGTTTTTCTTACTTTTATTTAAGTTGTCAATTCTTTTACTTACTTTTATTTCGATTTAAATTAATAAACAAAATTGAAATAACTATAAATTATTATTTGTAGTAAGTTATCGAGATGAAACTGAAAAAACTATATATTATTGATAGTAGCAAGTTTTTTTTCCTAATTTTATTTATTTGTTTATTTTAATTTATATATTATATAAATATATATACACACACGAACGAAAGTTTGGTTATGAACTCATGTTAAATGTGACATATGTCGTTCTTTCGTCCGTCCTCACGTTCACAATGAAAGGTAAATTTTTATTTGAACTCATCGTTACATGTGTTTCCATCTATTTCTTTTACATATTGGTGGTTGATTATGATAACTTTAGTTTTTTATTGTATTTTTAAGTATATGTATTGATTCTATTAACTGTTATTAACTGTATGTAATTATTTAATTAATGATATTAAATGTAATAAATATTTCACTTAATAAAGAATTGAATAATAATAATATTTTTAATTTTGTATATTGGTTCAACCTTTTAGTTTAATTGAAATTTAAATATTTAATTTATTGGGAAATGATACATATCAATATATATAGTGAAAATTGATTAAAACTCGTATGGTTGGTCATTTAGAAATATATTTTTTAATAAGATATTAAATAATAATAGTATTTTAATTTTATATATTGGTTCAAACTTTATTTTAATTGAAATTTAGGTATTTAATTTTATTGAAAAATAATACATATGAATGTGTATGTTATAGTAAATTGATTAAAACTCGTGTAATTTGTCATTTTAAAATATATTCTTTTTCAAACGATATGTAAAAGCATGTTATATAAATAGTATGACTAACGCTAATCATAAGATAATATTAATGTGATTAATCATCATCTTAAATTGTTTATTTAATTTATAATCTTTTTAATGTAAGAAATACACACATTTTAATTTATTCAAATGCATGTCATGTAAATAGAAATATATACTTATTGATCGTAATTTCACACACACACACACAGACACACACACACATATATATATATATATATAATTACTTTTAAATATTCATTTGAATCAAATTATTAGAATGATGAAAAATAAAGAAATTAAAAAAATTTAGGTACAAACCAAGAAGATGAATAGTTTAGTTAATTAAATATTTTGTTAATAACAACATCAAAAAGAACAAAATTTGATGTTATAAAAATGGGATTGAGATGTTTTGAAAATATCATTTCATTGATGGTGTTTTCTTAGGAAAAACAAAAACAAAATCAAAGACTACGAAAATATAAGAAAATGATAAAAAAAAATTCCAACAAAACAAAGAGTAAATAAAGCACGTCGTCATACTTTGGAGTTTGATTGTTGTCAACAATTTTATTTTCTAGAAAACTACATCAATATAACCAAAAAATTAAGAAAAAGACCTAAGTAAAACACTCATACAACAAAAATATTATGTGGAAAACACGAAAGAGAAAAAAACAAAAATAACAATTGTCAAGAAATTCTAAACAAAAACTCAACTTATTAACAATAATATATAACACACACAAATCAAAAACATTACTTGAATTTTGATAAAAGAAAAATGTTATACTCTTAATATAAATATCAATTAGGAAGTACCAAGGAGAAAAACAAAGATAAAAATTGGAATAAGTTTCAAAAATAGAAAAAACAAAAAACTTTTATAATAACAATAGAGAATATACGCAAAGATGTATAAAAAGTTATATGGAAATTTTTTATATATACATATAAACAATATATAACTCAAGAAAATCATAAAATAAATCATAAAAAATAACCTACCTGAAAATTTACGAAAGGTGAGCTACAATGTTGATGGGAGATGAATTTTGTAAAATAGAAACAACAAACAAACATATCAACCCAATAGCATAACATTAAACTAAAGTTGTTCATCACATTTTGGTGGAACATTAGGTTGTAGTTTATATATGATTATTTTGTAGGTTTTTTTTTAATTAATAAATAAGAAGATGAAGAGGTAAAATAAATGTTTTTAGGAAGTTACATAATTTAGAAGTTAAAGCTAATTAAATTGCAAGTTAAGGCTAATCAAAGTATAAGTAAAATTACCAAAGAACCCTTCTTAGAATTAAACATATAGTTTTCATATAAGGGTAGTATAGTCTTTAACTTATTTAATATTTTAAAAAAATCAAAACAATGAGAAAATTCCTATTAGCTAATACTCAATAGATAGGATGTCCACATCATCCTCCAACATCTTCTTTTTATATATATATAGATTAGAAATTGTAGATAAGATTTATCATTTTGTGCTATAAACTCATTCTATCAGGACACTTTGACATTTTAGTTGTCATATAAACTCAGTTTAATTCTAACAAAACTTAAATAATATAAAATGGTATATCATCATTTTAGCATACCAAAATCATTTGGTTTTGGAGCTTCGTTTCTCTAGCAAGAAGAACCCAACTAGCGATAATAAAGCAAAAACCGAAAAGGAAATGGAGGCAATATCGAGAGAAAGATGACGCCCACTGATACCTTCGACCTTAAACAAGTTACTTTTCTTCTTATCGTCTGTGGTTTGTCCATAAGCCGTTATTTGATGGGCAGAATTATAAGCGTATGCTCTGATAAAATACATGGCCTTAGGTATATCTTTCTCGATCTCCCACTCAAAGGTTTGGTTATTCATGTTGTAAGGTTTATCCCAAATTGTAAATTGGCAGGTTTTGTCTTTTTCTAGATTGTCGACTGTTCTCCTCCATTTTCGATCAACTTGACTTATTGGTGCATAACAAAGCTTCACCTTCACATTCTTGTATGATTCATCATTGGTTTGGTTTGTGGGGTTCAAGCTCAAGGTAACCGTTATACGATCTTCCCTGCTTTTAGGACTGCAAGTTTCATCTTTGTTAATAGCTACTAGAAACAATTTTTTAAAATAACAATTTTGTTTGAAACTTGCAAAATGTAAGTTTTTTGAATTAAATATGATTATGATACTGGCTTGGTTTGCGAAATGACCCACTTTTATTACATAATAAAAATACATTTCGCAAGTTAAAAAATGATATCTATAAAATCTTAGCTATTTTGTTACTAACTCAGCTTATCTTCTACTACATAATTTTCTAAACAAATGGTACTTTTTCTTGAAGCCACATTTCTTTACTAACAATTTTTTAAACTTTTATCTAGAATTGACAAAGTAAAAAATCTTCAATTAAAATGGAATTGTCTATAACTATTTTTTAAGCTAACTACTTCATGTCATAAATAGAAAATATTTTCTATGTAATACCATTTTGTTTCAATTACACTCTTCATTTTAAAAATCCTCACATACACAACAAATACACTTCTTACTAATGGGTATTTGTTATTGTCAAATAAACTAAAAAACCATAAAATCAACAAATATGACTCGAAACACATCAAATTCAAAGAAACATAAGTTTTATGTATAACTGAAACGTGTTTTTTCTTACCTTGACCTTCTGTAGGAGAAGCGATGATATGAAGAGACTGCTTGAGTGAAGAGAAAAGCACATCTCCATTACTGCTCTTGAACAAGAAGATGAAAAGAACATAAACTATTAGTAGAAAATGTTTCATTTTCTAAATGAAGATTTGAGAGAAAATTGAAATCTTTGAAGGTGGTATGAAATGAATGGTGTTGATTTTGTGAAGTAGGCCAAAAAAATGGGGTGTGAAGTCAAAATTGGTCACCTAGAAGACTTTAGTGACCATTGTAAAGTTGTGGCTCCATTTGGTTTTGTTGTTATTTGACCAAATTTAATGATTTTGTAATTTTATGAGTGGCCATTTTCTAAAATTTCTTAAAATGAAAAACTAAAACTCATAATTTAGAAAATCATATTAAACTACAATAACTTTTCAATTACAAAGATTATAAGATTAATTGTATTATTAAAATATTTAAAAAAATATAATAAAATAATAATTTCCTTTTGATAATTTATTTTAAGGTTTTTTATTGATAAAATATAATTAAAAAATATCTTTATCTCTATCTTCAATCTAATATTTTCATGATTTTTTTTTTTTAATTTGAGAAAATTCACACATCCTCCCATACTTTTTATAGTGTTTTGTGAATTATGAATATTTTATGGTAACATATGTTAAATATTTTTTGTTTAATAGGTCAACGCTTGTATAGTGTATGGACCTGCCGACCTATGTTAACATTTTCACATCAAAATATGTTAATATTCGTAAGATATCTTAATTTATGTGAAAATTAAGGTGTTCATTTTTTAAGGGTTTTAAATGTGAAATTTTATTTAACTTTTGATTAATACAAAGTGATAGTGAAGTTTGCAATTGAGTCAATAAAACTGTTTATTGTTATGCTCTGAAATATAAATTAGTTATGTACAAATTTAAGAGAGGAAACGCAACATAGCAAGTAACAGAGAAAATAAAATAAACTCAATTGTGAAAAACCATATTAACCAAATATGTGAACTTGAGCGACGAATAAAGAGGCGTTTAAGAAGTTTGGTTATCAAACCTTATTTCATACTAAAAGATTTTCTTTTTTTAAAAAACAAACAACCCGTTAGTCTTTTTATGACAATACTACTGATTAGTATGAGTACCACACAACTTTGTGGTTTCATAGTTTTACCGTCATATCAGCGTTACATCAGTTTCCCACTGTCCTCCTAAACCATCACAAACTTTCAAATCACGTAACACAACATTTCATACATTCTACATTTTTTTATATAAATAAGGAGAGAGAAGAAGTATGAAAGAGAGCGGATTAGGGAAACGCCGCTAGAACCGCCAAAGGCAATCACGAGCAAAACTGAACCCGCTAAAACCATCGTGAAACAGTTGAGCCCACAACCATTCGCACCATGGCATTATTGAAATTCCTTTCTGTTAAGAAAATTTCATCATGTTTTCAATTAAAAAAATTCATTTAAAAGCTAACAAAAACTTTCACACAAACTCAAATTCATTTAATAAAAAATATATATTAAAACAGAAGCATACACATGAACATGATTTCAATGAAAATGATCATTTGACCTTATATAATTATGTAATGAGTAGACTATAGTTTTGGCCAATGTGGTTTAAACCAAACTACACACTAATTACAGGGATGATCACTAACCTTTTAATTTTGTTTTAAAAGTAATCCTCATATTAACATCATCAAAAACTCCTTTAAATATGAGATATTATAGTTGTTTTATACATTTCTTTTTTTTCCTTTAAAGAAATTAACATATGTTATAAACTAATGAGAACAAAATTGTTGTTTACTATGTATATATTTGTATACATACACTCATACACATATGTATACAAACACACTAAGCTTCCATCCCCTAAAGATACCCATTATCTCATCAATGTTCATCCCTTCTTACCTTCCATACTTGCTCTCTATTTTCGTTTAACGATCGCCACCTGCATCTAATCACATCTTCCTTAAACTACCGCCTACATCGACCATCAACTGATGTTGCCTCCATCTCCATAGCTATGTTGTTCCTTGCGCCATAAAAAGACTAAACCAAACTAAATCAACCCTTGTCAAGCCACAAAGATTGACCCCTTTTCGGATAAACCATGCAACAATCCACATATTTTTTGGCTTAACTAGACACCAATCACACGTGGTTTTCATAAGGGGTGGTTTTGAAGGCGTTCACCGTAGATAGGGACCAAAGTTGTAGTTAACTCTTTTATAATAATTGATAGGAAACATATTGAATTAAAATAAAGATTAAATTGACATTTTGGGTTTACATGTTATGTTGCTTTTCTTGGTTTTGATAAATTTTGTTGCAAGAAAACTTTATGGTATACAAAAATGTTTAGTTTGAGTCCTTCATACTAACTAAAAAGTTAAATTTCATTTGTTAAACTTCCCAAGGGATGTGCACATGAAGGTAAATAACTCATTTAATATTTAAAATATGAGTATATTAGAAAAACCATTTTAGTAATATCATTGTCATCTCATATTTCAGACACAAAATAAGATACTACCTACACATATTAGAGAGTTAGGTACCGTTTACTTGATGTTTACATGGTAGTTATTTATCGGGTCAATTTACCTTATGAGAGAAACATGATAAGGACTAGAATCTTACCCAATAAGAACAATGACATTAATCAATAGTCTTACCCGATAAGTGAAATTTACAAATCTTACCCAGTAAGAACAATAACATGAATCAAAAGTCTTACCCGGTAAATAAGACTTACAAATCTTACCCAGGTAAGCGCTTACCAAGTAAAATGTTGCATACGGTACCTTTTTAAGAAACTAAAATATTGTCATGTATGATAAATATAGTGCTTAATTTTACCGACAAATTCTTAGTGAGTTAATGTCTAAATAAACGATCTCTTAATAGATGAAAATTTAAGTTCCATTAGTGGAAGGAAGCAAAACCAAACATCCTTGTTTACCTATAGCTGCTTTTCAGCAATCCAAACTTTATAAGGATCAAAACAAACAAAATGACCAACCACAAGGACCAAAATTGCAAT
The DNA here is from genome assembly GCA_030169165.1 of Centaurea solstitialis. NCBI lineage: Eukaryota > Viridiplantae > Streptophyta > Magnoliopsida > Asterales > Asteraceae > Centaurea > Centaurea solstitialis. The sequence goes on along the minus strand of CM058041.1, from coordinate 106,769,332 downwards.
TCACTCTTAAAAATAAATCAGTTGGGGAAATAATCACATGTTTATTGTGGTTCTTATAATCAACCAATCAAACTTCGCCACATAAGCAGAAGCGTACCCAGTCGCACCGAGCCTTTTCCAACCACCCACTTCTTACAACCCTCGTTTGAAATAGAGCTGCCAAAAAATACCCAACCCGAACCCAATCCAATAGTAACAGGTTGGATTGAGATTTTCAACCCGTTTAAGTTAATTGGATCAATCTGCCTAACCCAATTATTTATTGGGTCTGGGTTGGGTTGCGATCTCCAACCTGTTTACAACTCGAACCAGCCCATTTACAACTCGATTTTAATCCATTTACAACATGATTTTAACCCACTATTAACTTGTTCTCAACCCATTTCTAAATGTTTTTAACCCATCTAATATATTATTTAATTTAATTTTATATTTTAACAGTAAGTTACCGAAATCGATTTCACAATCTATATCCTAGGTATAAATTTCAGATTGTTGAATGGGGTTTTGACAAAACTTAAAGTTTAAATTAAATGGGTCAACCCAGGTTTAACCCGCTACTAACCTATCAACCCATAAACAGGTCAAGCCGCTACCAACCCATCAACCCATCAGGTTAGGTTGGGTTGAAAATCTCAACCCATTTAATTAATAAGCCTGGGTTGGGTTGAGATTTTCAACCCAATTAATAACCCAACCCAAACCCGACCTACCTACACCCCTAGTTTGAAATAGGGGTGTAAATGAGCCGAGACAACTCGTGAGCTACTCGGTTAACACTCGACTCGAATAAACTCGATCAAAACTCTATTCGAATAAAACTCGATCCAAGATACTAACGACTCGACTCAAATTATTCGAACCCTAGTTTGAAAACAAAACGTGTAGATCACACGCCAATTAAGAGCGTGTCCCTTTTCCCTCCTTCACTTTCTGTCTCAAATAAAACAAACTCCCGTTTAAACCGCACAATTAAGCAACATAGCCGGTTTAGATTACTCCATTTCACCACCACCATAACTACCATCTCCGCCGTTCGCCGGAGCTAAATTCCAAAAAAATATCTATCTATTCTATCATCATAATATCACCAATCGAGATACCTTAAGCACCTTCGTTTTTCGTATTTGTTATTTGCTGTATAAAATTGATTCAATTCCAGATCTAAACTCATAACCGCCATAACTGCCATCTCCGCCGTACGCCGGAGCTCACAGAATTCGGAAAACTATCTATCCGTCACACAGCGCCAATCGATACGTTAACAATTTCGTTTTTCGTATTTGTTATTTGTTTTGTTTGCTGTATAAAATTGATTGAATTCCAGATCTAAATTCATAACCGCCATAACTGCCACCTCCGCCGTTCGCCGGAGCTCTGAGAAATTCGGAAAACTATCAATTGATCAGAAAGCGCCAATCGATACGTTAACACCTTCGTTTTTCGTATTTTTTTTTAATTTGTTTTCAGCTTTGTTTTGCTGTATAAATTGTTTCAATTAACCGCCATAACTGCCATCTCCGCCGTTCGCCGGAGCTCTGCAATATTCGGCATATTATCTATTGATTCTATTCATCACACACAGCGCCAATCGATACGTTAACACCTTCGTTTTTCGTATTTGTTATTTGCTTTCGCGATTTTGTTTGCTCTATAAAATTAATTTCAGATCTAAATTCATAACCGCCATAACTGCCATCTCCACCGTACGCCGGAGCTCTGAAAAAAAAACTCGGAAAGCTATCTATTCGATACCTTTTAACACCTCGTTTTTCGTATTTGTTATTTGCTGTATAAAATTAATTCAATTCCAGATCTGCATTTCATAACCGCCGTAACTGCCATCTCCGCCGTACGCCGGAGGTCTGAAAAATTCGGAAAATTATCAATTGATCGGAAGGCATAGATTGATTGTTTTTACGATTAATTTGAGATCTGTAATGCCGAAAGTATGGGGGAACATCGGCGCCTGGGCGGCGGAAGCCGAGCGGGCGGAGGCGGAGGAGAAGGAGCAAGCTGCTACGGCTGCGGCGGCTCCGCCGCAGAGCTATCCGAGTCTGAAGGAGGCGGTGAGTACTAACAAAGGGAAGAAGAAGACGAAGATGACGTTGCAGGAGTTTACAATGGCAGGGCCTGGAGGTCTAGGAGGCGGTGGTGGAGGCGGTTCGTCGCGTGAATTGGCTTTCGAGCATAAAGGATTGACTCCGGAAGAGATGATGCGGCTTCCGACGGGGCCGAAGGAGCGGTCGCCCGAGGAAATGCAGTACGGGAGGCTCGGGGGCGGTTTCTCGTCGTATGGAGGCGGCGGTCGCGGCGGAGGGCCGAGGATGCGCGATAGGGATGGAGGAGGAGATGGTGACGGTTCGTGGGGGGGCGGCGGTCGGAGGCCGTACGGCGGATTCGGCGACGACCGCAGGGGGGGCGGTCCTCCGTCGCCTCGTGTTTTGGAGTACGATCAACCGTCTAGGGCGGACGAGGTCGATAATTGGGCAATGACGAAGAAACCGATCTCGCCGTCTTACGATTCCGTCGCTAGAACCAACAACCGTTACGGAGGCGGTGGCGTCGGAGGCCCCGGAGGAATTGGCGGAGGATTTTCGAAGGCCGACGAGATCGATAATTGGGCAGCGAGCAAGAAGCCGATGCCGATGGTACCACCCGCTCGGTCTTCTAGCTTCTCCCCTGGTTTTCGAGACTCTGGAGGAGGTTCCGAACTCGATCGTTGGCAAAGAGGCGTTGTTCCGCCTCGTGATGGCGATCCGGAACGACCGTCTGAACGACGGCGTTTGGTGTTAGATCCACGTCGGACGGAAAGCTCTCCGGTCGATCAGCCGTTGGCGAAGACCAATACGGCAAACAGACCGAGCCCGTTCGGTGCAGCGAGGCCCCGAGAAGAGGTGTTGGCTGAGAAAGGGTTGGATTGGAAGAAGGTGGATTTAGAAATGGATTCTAAGATAAGTAGTAGCAGTGGCCCAGGGAGTACACACACTAATAGCAGGCCAGGGAGTGCACACTCTGGGAGTTCAGTGGAGGGATTAGAGAAGACTAGGCCAAAGGTGAACCCTTTTGGTGATGCTAAGCCTAGGGAGGTTTTGCTTCAAGAGAAAGGTATTGATTATAGGAAGATTGATCAAGAGTTGGAGCATCGTCGCCTTGGCAGGTTAATTGTCTTATCCTGTTAATCTTTTGTTTGACACTACTAGATAATAAGTGATAAGTTAGCTGGTAGTTGATTAGCTAGTTGTTGACTAATAAGCTACCTTATGAATAAATTATGTTTGACAAAAACCAGCTTATGAGAATGTAAAACGATTACAACGGGTATCTTAGGGTATAATAGTTACTGAAACGTTACTTCAACCGGCATTTCAAACTAGCTTACAAGGTAGCTTATGGTCCATCCAAACATGTACTAGCTTATCAGCCAGCTTATTTTTGCTAAACACAGCCTTGATGAACATGTTTGGCTGGGTGAAGTTGGGTATTTCATGTCTGCATACAGAATATTGCCTGTTAATCTTGATATTCTTTGTGCTGTTTACTGATCCTGTATAATAACTATTGGTAGTGTTTGAGGCTTTTAGTAGGATTTGGGTATATCTCTACCTAAAATTTCAGAACCATTCCTGTACTTATCAAGTCTTGAAGGATGGTCAAGTTTGTTGAGTTTTAAGCCTTTGACTATACATCTATAGATACAAGGAGTAGGCTAAATCCATCCCTACTGATTTCCTTTTCACAGACATCAACATTAAGGTTATCTTATACACTTTTAATATGTGATTTAACTTGATTATGATATAAATAGATGTGTATAGAACACCACCCATAATACAATTATACAAATTTAGAAATTTTGATAATTTCAGGGAATTATGCATTTGAAATTCATAAATCTTCTCTGTTGTATTATTCTTTATTTTCGCTTGCTTCTTTAACTTGAGCTTTGACTAAACATCGATAGATGCAAAAGGAATAATACGTGAGTAGGCTAAATGCACCTCTACCTACTAATTTCCTTCACACACATTAACATGCTTACTTTTAACCACAAAGGGTTGCGGCGTATTGGTTAAGACCCTGGGGGATGTGGTGGAATATCCCATATGCCCAGGGTTCAAGTCCAGGCGTACACAACAATTGTGGCCACTGAGTTATCAGGGGCTGATGTCTTACATTCATAAATTGCCGGGATTAGTCTAGGCATAGCCTAGAATACCCTTCCAAGAGAAAAAATGCTTACTTTTTACATTTTTGATGTATAATAGAAACTTGATTGTGAAATACATAGGTGTCCATAGAGCAACACCCCCAGTCTCCACACAGGCTTCTCTTAGATAATGGAATATTCCTTCTTGTTATTTCAAGTAGAAGGAAGTTTGCACATAAAAGTGGATTAAAGAACTGAGAGAATAAAGAATGCAAAAACAACAGACAATATTCCTTCTTCTCTTAGATTGTGATCCTAGTTTCTTGTCTGTTGTTTTTGCATTCTTTATTCTCTCAGTTCTTTAATCCACTTTTATGTGCAAACTTCCTTCTACTTGAAATAACAAGAAGGAATATTCCATTATCTAAGAGAAGCCTGTGTGGAGACACTGTTTTATAATGTTTTATTTTAGGGGCTGTGATGATGCAACTCACAACTCATATCTTAGGCTGCATAGTTGTATTAGAAGCAGGGATGGAGTGGAAGTATTGTCACCTTTTCTAGAATGAATGAGCTTCTGAGAATAGGGAAAAGGAAATAACATGAATGATTGTGGATAACAAATGATGAGCAAATGGAGTTCCAGATGTATTGCTTCATTCAACTTTTTTGGACTGTCTGTGGATGGGTATCTGATAAAAATAGTATCCCATATTTGTAACCACAAGGGCGGTAGCGATGTAGAGTGAGGGATAAAGATAAGGGGTGATAAAATCAACCCTGGTTCACACATATAGGAAGGGGTTGTTTACCTACATTAACCTTGCAACTGCTTACCAGGCAATAGTTATTGGTCATCAAAATACCTTAGTATAAGCGTCTCTTGCCTGGTAAGAGTGCACTGGATAAATGTCACCACCCTCACTTAAGGGTAAGATCCTCGGTCAGCAAAATTCCACATTAAGAATCTCGTTAAAGACTTACCATGGGGAAGTGGCTTATTCAGATAGCTTTTAGGGGGAGCTTTATGCAGAAAGCCAATTTTTTCCAAACCTAGCACTCTCAATTAAAAAACATGTTTCTTCCATCTATGAAACAACTCTCTCCAACAAAAACCTTCTTGGTCTATACAGACAGATTAATCCACACAAACAATTTATCCGTATAGGTCTTAATGCAAAACCAACCAAACAGCCCCTTACCCAGTAAGCGCTTACCAGGTTTAAAATGTTTACCGGGTTTAAAATGCTTACCAACAAACCATTTTCTTGGCCAAAGATGTACGATAAGGTAAATGAAGGTAAATCTTCTGCCGATAGGCGCTTACCAGGTAAGAATTTGGTAAATGGCCCTTAGAGTCTTGGTTAAGACCATCATCTTTGACAAGGTAACCGTCTCTTATCCAGTAGGTGTTTTGTAACTCCATTCAGAACTTGCTCTCCACCAAAAATGATCATAACTAGAATTTAAGAAAGTTGGTTTTATAAGTTTTGTGACTGATGCTTATATTTGAAAGGTAGCTTAAACCCTTGAATTAATATATTGCCACTAGAATCTACACAATAGCACTACCATCCCTAAAATGGTTATAAATAAAAGGGGAAATTGCATGCAAAATTGAAAATGCAACCACACTTTCAAAACCTTCATTTTGGTATCTGGTTTATTACCAAATTCTAGTTTCTTGAATTCCTTCTTCAAGTCATCTTGTAATCTTGATTCTTATTGATTTTCATTATGGAAACTTGCTAGGTAAATTAGATTCTACAATCTCTAAAAGGGTTTTAATTTTTTTCTTTTTTCAGGTCTGAAACAGAAGCAGAAAAGAATTTGAAGGAAGAAATCGATAACTTGAAGCGGGATTTCGAGAAGGAGTCTGGTTCGGATACAAACAAAGAATCTCTAGAAACCGGTAACGAGAAACAAACCAGTTTACGTGACCGAATACTTGAAAAAGAACAGGAACTGGAACAACTAAGACTTGATCTAGATAATAAAGTCCGGTTTAGCCAAAAGCCCATCGAAAGCCCGGGTTCCGGAGCGGGAAGAAGTGAAAGATCACCTTCACAGTCAGGGTCGGTTGATGATTCAAGAAGTGCCGAATTCCCAGAGACACCTCGATCACGTGGCACGAGAGATCCGTGGATACGAACGGGTGACGAGAAAAGAGGTTTCGGTGGTGGACGGGACCGGGGATTTTCGGGCAACCGAGATCTTGGCAGGTATGTCATTTTGGTTGAAGATTTTAGAAATCTATACCAAAGTTACTTGAATGTTTATGATCTAAAGTGGTTTCTACTAGTTGTTGTTTTAGACCTGGCAAAACATGTTACGTCGGGTTCAAAGTGTCTAACCTGAACACGACCCCTTTAATAAACGGGGCAAAAATCCCAACCTGAGCCCCGTTTATCCTCTTTAACCCATTAAACCCGCTAATCCATTTGACCCGCCTAACCCGTTTTTCCGATTTGGATTTTCGAGTTTGAGTTTTAATTGTTTTTGGGCTGCCAATTTATCTAGCATAACTGTCCAATTTATCTAGGATTATTCGGGTCATTTCGAATTAATTTTTTTGACCATAACCTTACCCATTTAACTTTTGTGTCGTGTTGTGTCAACTCGTTTACTTAAAAAGGATTAAAATGTATCAATATTCGTTTATTACATGTCGGGTTAGCATGTTGTGTCAATTTTTGTCATGTTGTTTGTATTTGCCATATGCAAATTTATGATATCTAAGTAGCACCTTGCGACTTTGCAAGGGTAGTTTGGAATGTTAATTAAAAAAGTGAGAAATTGGCAAAAATAGCCATTGTGGAATCCCCTCTCACCTTATTTTATAATAGGGCTTTTCTATTTAATTGAAGGGTTCAGAAAAAAATGGTAAAAGAAAAAAATTAAGAAATAACCTGGTAACTGTTTATTTGATCGGAATAGACATATGCTTATAAGTAATTTGTAACATATATATAAAAACCAAAAAAACCGCTTCAGTTTCTTGTATAGTTGTATGCACATGTACATCCTGTCTATATGAATGGTTAATAAGGTATCCCTTTGTTTTTCATTTTTTTAGGGTTTTTTCCTAAACCCCCTCGTAGCTAATTGTTTCTCAAGTAGTATATTAACAACTTGTAGAATCTATTTTTTATGCATTTAAAATATTCATACAATAACGTTTTAGCAAGTTGTTAAAGTGTATTTGTGAAATGATAATGTGGACAGGTAGCAATTTAGAAAGTTGGGTAAGTGGGACTTCCACATCAGTATTTACATATAACACTTTAGCAGCTTATGGAGCACACTTTTTGATTATAGTAATTTCCATGAGAACTGGATTTGTAGATTGTTGAAGTGTTACTTGCAAAAACTCTTAGCTATTTCAAATTAATTATGTAGATAAAAAGGGTATAAAGTGAATTTAGAAAGGGTCAAAAATGGTTATTTTGGGTAATTAAAAGAAACATCTAGTATATATTTGTATGATTGTTTGGTGAAAATGCTAATGGGTTGTGTTATTTGGCAGAACAAATCAAGGGAGAGATGGTGAAGAAGTTGATACAATACAAGTAGAAGAAAGAGGTTGATTTATATTTTTTATTTATTATTTATTATTGTTTATTATTATTATTCAGTGATTAAGGAGTGTGATTATATGTCCAATTTCAATTCATATTCTTGTGTAAAGTTACAAGTTTAGTCTTGATGTTTTAGGATTCTTCATTCTATTTCTTAATTCTTGAAAATAATAAATAAAAAAGAAATTGAGGTTTTTCTTTTGAATAAATTCTTTCTTTATTTAGAGAACAAACTTAAGTTTTTGTATTTGGTTTTATGCTGGATATCAATCATTGTTTAAATATATGATTATCCGTTAATATGTTTGTTGGGTTATTGGATGTATTGATTGATTGAAATGAAATTAGTTACGGTTTATAAACGAATTATTAAAAACCTCGAATTTGATTATTGATACCAATATATGTAAAAGTCTCATCTTCACGTATAAGTAAATAAAAGGATACGGTAAGATTAGTTAGTAAAGACGGATTGTTTATTAATATATAATGGTCTAGTAAGTGACAATCATTGTTTCACTAACCATAGATATATAGTTATTTAGTAAACAATTCCTAATTTATAAAGGTAACATTTTTGTTACTAACCCAATAGATTATAAATCATATAAACTTAGGGTCAAATTTAGGAAAAGATCACAAAATTTTACTAATATGCAAGTTATTTGGACAGTATGTATACCTTTGGAGAGTAAGGGTGTTTGTTTTCACTTACACTTTCACTTTTGTGGGGAAACCACTTATCGGTCAGTGGTTTTCTATTCAATGTTAGTTTTTATTTTATTAAATGCACTTACACTTTTTCAATTACTGAAAAATGATGGTATAACATTTTGTCCACTTTTTCACTTTTCATTAACTTGACTTTTTGGATTTTCTTAAACTTGACTGTTAGTGTTCATTAAGCTCTAAGCTTTTGGATGTCATTAAGCTCATAAGCGCCATTAAACTGTGGATTATCCAAAGCTCAGTAAGCTCTTTGAATTTCTATAGTTCATTAACTGCTGGATGTAAAGTTAATATTGTACTTGATTTGGACCTATTTCAGTTGATTTTGTTTTATGAATAATCAGATTCAGATTCAGATGGTTTGATAGTTTACAAAAAATAAAGTCTTGAAGTTCAGATTTCATCTTCAACATCACTTAACAATCAGAAATGTAAACAGATTCATCTTCACACCACTTAAAAACAAACAACAAGTGACATCATGTTCAACAATACCTTTGTAGTGTTATTGACACTCTCATTTAAATGCAAGATATTTAATACATGCAAATTTACTAATTGTGACATATTATGCATTGAAACATTAGTTTATTTAATAGTTATTAGTTTCCTTTAACATCCGTCGGTTTTACACAGTTATGCAGATAGAGCATCCGCGGCACTAGAGCGGTACCAACCGTACGCGTACCACCGTGGGTGGCGTAAAGGCACTGAAAGAGACGATACCCCCGTGCCGTCTCTCTCCTCACCCCACCCTCCTCACCTCATCCTCTCTTTTTTCTCTCTATCTTCTCTTCTCTCTTCTTTCTCTTTCTATTTTTTCTTTTATTTTTTAATTAATTAATTAGATTTGTATGAAATTGTTATGGGTAAGGATGGTATGTAGTATAGGGGTTGGTAAGGAATTAGAAATCTGATGTAACGCTAAAGTGGACAGCTGATAAAGGTGGTACGGGCAAGGATCACGTATAAATCAACAATTATTCCATAAAAAATGTAAAAGTTGATTTGTACAAAAGATGACACGGGTTTTGTTTAGTGTGCACTTTCAATCCCACTACACGTCCATTTTCTTTATATTTTATTTTTCTCTCTATCTCTTCACCGGTAACCATGGAGTCCGGTGGCCGGAAAACTATTATACCTTTTCTTTCATCCTTGCTACTAATAATAGTTAGTATATTATCAAATCAATCATTGGATTTTGAATGCCACCTTATTCCCAATGTCATTTTCCGGCCATTTTCAACTTCGGCGACTCAAACTCCGATACCGGCGGGTTGTCCGCGCATTCGGGCAGCTCCTCCGCCCAACGGAGAGACATTCTTCCGTCGGCCGGCCGGTAGGTACTCCGACGGCCGTCTACTCATCGACTTCATAGGTACACCCACATATTTTTGAAATTATTAATTGTTGTATTTTTAAAAATATTAAAGATGTCATTAAGAAGAACCGTTAATAATTTATCAATAACTAAGGTCCCTTTGTTTTTGAAGAGGTAAAAGTTTGTTGCTGCGGACCAATCTGCAGACTTGTTGCAAAGAGGTGGTCCCACCTCGTAGATGTTGGAAAGACGGTTATGTTTTATACATCTGCAGACCAAAAAATGTAATTTATATAATTTATTTTTTATAGGTACATTTTTAATAAAGTAACAAGAATGTATAAAATAGATAATATTATAAAAAAAAATAGATGTGGGGAAAGATAAAAATGTAAAAAAAAATAGATGTTAAAAAAATAGATAAAAATGTATAAAAAAAATGTATATGTTAAAAAAAATGTATATAAAAAAAATAGATGGGAAGCAAAGGAATTGGAAGTGCTGTGGGGAAAAGCACTTGGGCCAGTGCTGCGCCAAGAAGCACACGGACAACACTTGGAAGTGCTGCGGGGAAAAAAAAAACAAACAAGCTGCGCCAAGAAAGTGCTGCGCGTGTGCTGCGGGGGAAAGCAAAAAGAGGCTCTGAAGCGCTTTTGAAGAAAAACAAACACCACCTAATAAAGTATTCGCACGATTTTAACGTTCCTTTAATTATTTTTATTTTTAATTCAAATATAAATTTGAAAGTATCATAAAATTTGAAACAATTATATTGTTAATAACAAACTAATTATTTAAAATTTATAGTTGAAGTAATTTATTTTTGGTTTAATAATATAGTTTTTATATATATAATAATTAAGTATTATGTTATAGAGGGACAATCAAATGAGCACTATACAATTGTTGCACACCTTAAGAAATCCATCCATCCATCTAGTCTTAATGGATATATGGATTCATAAATACATTCATAGTTTCCTATTATAAATGGTGATCATAATTAATGAACTCTAATTACCTTCTATAAATATTTAAATCATAAAAATGAATCTTTAATATTTCCATAAAATACACTAGTTCATTGGTTCTTAAGGGTGTGCAACAATTACATGGTGCTCATTTGATTGTCACTCTTATGTTATAAATCCATAATTATCTTAATTATATTTATATTTAAAATGAGATGTCTATGATTATGTTTATGTGTAGTTAATTACATCATCGAAGCTTTAATAAGTGTATTTACACACAATCTACTTATAATTTTGAATTATAAGTAATATGCATAAATAAACAATATTTTATACATAATGTTTTATATGGTCATGTTCTTGTAAACGTGGGGACAACCGAGAACGAGTTATGTGTCTTATTCGGCCCTTCATTATTATTTAGACTGGATATTATGCATTATTCAATGTAAATGATACAGTATTCAAACTGAATAATACTTCATTTAGTATTATTTACCTTGAATGATGCTTAATATCCGGTCTGAATAATATTGTATTATTCAAACTGAATATACCATGCAACGAGCTCTTGGTTGTCCTCACTCCTCACGCTCCCAATGAAACATGAGTTTCCATTTAAACTTTCGTCATGTTTTATAGCATAGTATAGATAATAATTAGTTTGTAATTTTTTTAGCGCAAGAGGTGGGGTTAGCGTACCTTAGCGGATATCTAGATTCTTTGGGTTCAAACTTCACACAAGGAGCCAACTTCGCGACAGGTGGTTCGACCATTAGACCTCAAAATACGACTCGTCATCAAAGTGGTTTGAGTCCGTTTTCCTTAAACGTTCAATCATATCAATTCAACGATTTTCATCTTAGGACTCAAATTATTCGCAAAGGTAACACCTTCATCATTCAAATTATATATATTAGAGAGAGAGAGAGAGAATTAAATGGATAAGGAACCCATTAAACCTTAAATACTTTAAATAGGAACTCATAACTCCCCTTTTGTAAGTATTCATGATAAATAAGGTGATAAAATACTAATCATGACGTGATATGATATTCATCATGAATACTCACAAAGTAGGTAGTTCCTGAGTTCCTAAAATATTTAAGAAGGTTGTGTTTGGTACATGGGACATGAACCTTCCCCATGCCCAACTCCCAATGCACGCACACACACACACATACACACACACCTGCACGGGGAGGATTGAATGAAGACATGCTCAAAATAAGAGAACATGAGCTAGAAAAATCAAATAACATGTTATTTTGTATTGCAGCAGGCGGGGTCTTTAAAGAATTGCTTCCAAAACCCGAAGCTTTTTCACATGGTTTATACACATTTGATATCGGCCAAAATGATTTGACGGGTGGTTTGTTACTAAACTTGTCGATCGATCAAGTTAAAGCATCCGTTCCTGATATCCTAGGCCAATTCAAAATCGTCGTCAAAGTGAGGCTTTTCCTTTACATTTTTTTTTCATTAAAAATCCAAACATTCTCATTTTTTAATTTTGAACTTTTATATCCTAACAGAATGTACACAATCAAGGAGGAGGAAGTTCCTTCTGGATACACAATACGGGCCCAATTGGATGCTTGCCATACGTAATGGAACATCTACCAATTAGGGCCGAACAAATGGACAAAAACGGATGTGCTCATCCATTTAATGAACTGGCCCAATTCTTCAATAGTAGGTTGAAAGAGCTTGTGGGCCAGCTACGTGAAGAACTTCCTGAGGTTGCGATCACCTATGTTGATATTTATAAAGCGCGATATGCACTCATTAGTCAAGCAAGAAAGTATGGTAAGTATGACGTAAAAAACTGTTATATTTAGGGGTTGTTTGTTTTTCAAATAATACATCTTAAAACCTTTTAAGTCTGAAATTAAGAGGTTTTCAAACCTACGACTTTGTTTTAATGTTAAGAAAAGGTCTAAAAACCTCTTATCATCTTCTGAAATTTTTAGAGGTACACCATCCATATCAGGCTTCAAACCTCTTAAAAAACAAACGATGACACCTTCATGTTTTCATAGTTGTATGATTTGTCGCACATGTAGGATTCGACCATCCTCTTAGAGCTTGTTGTGGCCATGGCGGAAAGTACAACTATAATACGCACGTTGGATGTGGAGGGAAGGTCGAAAACAAAGGAAAACAGGTCTTGGTAGGAAAATCGTGTGAAGATCCATCAGTTACAATCATTTGGGATGGAATACATTACACAGAAGCAGCGAATAAATGGGTTTTTGATCGTATTGTAGATGGTTCATTTTCTGACCCACCGGTCCCATTACAAATGGCATGCCATCGGGAATGAGATCAATAATCATTGTACGGGTTAATTTCTTTTGTTTTAGACAACAATTAATTAACTTATTTTTGAATTTATTGGAAAATTCCTATTTAGTTATTTGTCAATTAACTATAAGAAAAAACCAAAGTAAGGTGGTGTTCTAGTAAATTATTTCAATAATTGTTTTTCTTTTTGTCATTTAAACGACCATAACGCTAAAGAAAGTGAGAAAATGATCGAGTTTCGTCATATTTGCACAAAATGGCGAGTCGAATTGCCAAGGAATTTGCTATTGGTGACTTTCATATTATTGTCATATGTGAGATTCATTTTCTTAAAAAAGATATGAATAATTCATGCAAATTGCCAAATTACTAGCTTTTTTAACATTACGTAAACCGTCGACCAATGACATAATGACATTCGTATTTTGTCAATTAGAAAATCCTTTGACGATTTAGGTTGTCATTTTCTGCAAATATGAACCGCCTTAGTCATCTTCTCATCTTTTGAATGTATTCCGATCATTTTAGTATTAACTTATTTTTTAAATTTACATATAGTTTATCAACTAGTTTTACAAAAGAGACATTAAAATTTTTAGCCATTTAAAAATACCAGTAATGCCTCCTCGTTATTTCTTCTAAAACTTTCTAGATTCTCTATTGACGGAAGTCGTCGGAAAATGTCCCCTCAAATAGCGGAGTTCATTTAACAGGGGAAATGGTTAGTTTTCCAAACAAGGTATTAAACTAGCAATGTGTAATTATAAGGGGTGTATTTAGAATTCCTAAAAAGTACGGGACTTAAAATGCAATTATCCCATTTTTTACAAATCGTTAGCCTCTCTATCCACCAAATTGGGAAATCTCCGACCAAACCCTCAAAAGCACAAAAGGGCAAAATTCACTTCACTCTCTACAGTTTTCCGGCGAGTTTTCCGGTGGCCGGAGATCAATCAATCAATGATTCTATCGTCGTCAATCTCTCCTCAATTTCACCACCGGCACCACGATGTTCGTAGCCAGATCATTTACCGATCCTCCGCCACCGCCACAATCGCCGCCGCCGCCGTCCACTGCTGCAACCCTAACTCCGCCGCCGCTCTCCGGCAAGTGAATAGTAATAGCAGCAGTAGTAACGACAATAATAACGGTAACGGTAGTAGCACAACACGAGAGGAGGATGACGTGGCGATGACGTCATCCGCCTCCGCCGTGGCGGCCGCCATCCGGAAGGCGTCGACGTCGCCGGTGGAGTTCGTGGAGAGGATCGAGAAGGACGGGAAGAGCAAAGGAATCGTGCTCCCGAGCTCCGATTTTCAGACGCTTTGTGTCGAACAGCTGGATCTGTTTCGTCGGATTGTGCATCCCGAAGCTCTTTTATCGGTAAGTTCATGAGCTTGGCGAAATTAAGCTAGCTGGTACGTGTTTGGATGGACGATAAGATAGCTTACTGAACAAGTAGTGATTCACGAGCTTTTTGTAGTTTTTTTTAATTATACTTTTGTTAGTATTGACTATTATACCCTCAAGATATCTTTTTTTGGTAATTTTACATATGAGCTCCTAGCTAGCTTATCGGTCAACAACTAGATTATCAGCTACCAACTAGATTATCAACTACAGCGTAAGGCTGTGTTTGGCAAACTAGCTGATAAGGTAGCTGATGAGGAGAGATTAAGGCATTGTTTGGTAAGCACAAAGTAGCTTATAAGCTAGCTTATTTTGTGTGTATATGTTTGGATGGAAAAAAGTAGCTTATAAGCTAGCTTTTTGATAAGGTACTTAGAGCATCTCCAACAGCATTGCTATATTTTTTCTAAATTAAAGAATTGAAAATCAAAATTTCTAAAACTTTATGTTTTGATCTCCAACAGCTTTGCTATTTTAGAGAATCTAACATCATTTATATTATTAAAATATACATTTATTTATCATCCAATAAACTTTTTAAAATTTTTAAACAAAAATTATGTCATTGGTGGAATACATTAAAATAGTTTATCTCTCTCATCATTTAGAGATTTTGGAGAAATCTCTATATTTAGAGAAATCTTCAATTTTTTCTATTGTTGGAGCAACTTAGAGCATCTCCAACAGGTTTGCTATAACTTTTCTAAAATAGAGAATGAAAGATCAAAATCTCTAAAAAAAAAATTTTCCATCTCCAACAGCTTTTCTATTTTAGAGATTCTATCATTACTTATATTATTAAAATATACACTATATTTATTATCCCAATAAACTTTTTAAAATCTTTTAAACAAGTAATTAGGCTATTGGTGGAATAGATTAAAAAAATATTTCTCTCTCCTCATATAGAGATTTTAGAGAAATCTCTATATTTAGAGAAAACCTCAATTTTTTCTATTTTAGCAAATGATATAGCAATGCTGTTGGAGCACTTTAGGAGAAAAAAACCCAAAATTTTCTATTATAGCAATGCTGTTGGAGATGCTCTTAGGAAGAAAAATCCCAATTTTTTCTGTTTTAGCAATGCTGTTGGAGATGCTCTTAGAGGCAACCTTTTGAAGCTTTTTCCAATTATACCCTTTTTATAAGCTACTTAGAGGTAGTTTTTTTGGAGCTTTTTGTAGTCTTTTCCAATTATACCCTTATTGATATTAATTATTATATCCAATATACCATTTTGGTCCTTTCTGACATTATCCACTAAGTGTAAGTTTTCACCCAAACCCACATTGGTCATTAAGCTAGCTTTTGAGCTAAGCTTGCCATACAATTTTTTAGCTTCGATCTCTTGTAATTAGTGGTTTGAAATTAGACCAGTCATTAACATAATGCATTGTTTAAAAATATATGTTGTGCACTTGACTATTAAAAGGGAACTTTTAACTTGATTCAGTCTATTAGGACATTTAGTTACTCTGCATTTGAAGTATCCTACTATGGTGTTTAAATGCATTGTTGAATCCTGATCAATATGCCATGAATCTTTAGGTCTATGTGAGACCAGCCGGCAGCTATGTTATGGACAGGCTAGAGCTGCCGTAGAGTCACTGTTTATCCTGGAAGGAATGTGGCCGATATCGTAATAGTAATCGGTAATTTTAGTATCGCAACAGGATTAAGGGCAGCAGAAGCTTCTCTTTTGAAACAGCAGGTACGCTTTTTCACATTCTATGTGTTACTAGAAAATAGGAGATGTATCTTTTATATTTCTTTTGTTTCTGATTATTCTTTGTTCAATTTAGGATAGATATTATTTTAAATTGTAGGCAGAATTTATTCCCGAATCCAGAGCTTTGGTTTTTCCCTATGGTGAAGCATCCGTTTGTTGTGGGGTTTTGGTTGCGGAAATTCCGAAATTGGAAATCAGGAAGGAAGAGAATGATGTTAAAACAAGGGTCGTCACCGAGGATTCTTATGCAGTCTATCCATATGCGATCCCCAAATCATGGGAGATCCAAAGTTTCGTAGATAAAACATTGGAAATGCACAACTTTTCGGCTGAACAGAGATTAAATGCTATAAATATATCCCGCTCTGTCGCCATGGCATATGTTATGGACCAGGTAATTGACCTTCTTCTTGTAATCACTGTGGGGTTCTTTGTGGATGTTTTGGTTTAAACTTTACTTAAATTGCTTCTTATTTGTGAGGTGAAGTTCGTGGTTTTACCGGTCAGTAGTTAAATATTTTGTGGACTTCTTACTAACAAGTTGCATGTAAACCCAATTATCTGAGTTCAAACAATCTTAGGATGAGTTGTTTATGTTCTTGCACAGAAAGCAATGCTACTTCAGCAATCTTCATGGCAAAACAATATTAGGATGAGTAATTTGGTTGAGCAAGTAAGATTCTTTCCCTCTTACCACATTTTGGACAAAAAACTTCTTGGACAATATTAAGATGATCTATTTATCCATCTATCTATCTACTAAGATTCGTGGTCCACTTGCTAGCATTCGTACTTTAAGCAAAATGTTATCGGCAAATATGAAGAAAAATGAGGTGTGTGGCCCATTATGTAATTATCCTCTCAAGTTTTTATTTGAATATAACAGTGTGATTGAATACTTTGTTATAGACTTCATATGATATTGTTGAAGACATAATGGTACTAGGCGATGGTATGAAAGAGACCCTTCAACAACTTCAAGATGCCGTTCATATGACAAAGGTATGCTATTGCATGCAAACGTTTTTTTTGTAAGCGTGGGTATCTGGGTCTGTGCACACCTCGACTACTCCCATGGGGACCTAAGAGCATCTCCAACAGCTTCTCCAAAATGGAGATTTTAGACCATTTTTTGCTCCAACAGCTTCTACAAAACTTCTCCAAAATGGAGATTGTATTTTCTTGGGATTCAAGGAGTATGAATAGTAACAATTTCTGTGTTTTTTTTTTTTTGTTTGTTTTTAGGCTAATATAGTTCGTTACAATGAAGAGAACCTAATGAAAGTAGACGAATCAAATCATGAGTCAGTGAGGTCTCAGTTATCCAATGTGTTTACAAAAGACAGTTCTATCGCCAAGGCACGGAGTATGGTGGACCATTCTCCCTCTCTTCCAAATCCAAGGATTTAGAAATGCCCATGCCACCTCTGGTTCTTGCACCTTCGTCAAATCAGAACATCAGGTGCTTTTACTATCTTTTAGTTGTAGCCTATTTACAATCTTATAGTTACTAGTTATTTACCAGTGGGTGGGCTTCTCATTGAAAAAAAATATATTCTAACACCCAAATCTGAATATAATATATGCGATCATTTAAATAATATATAACCAATATGGCAATAGGGTTGGGTTCCGGTGGGAAGTGCCAAATTTGGTGAGAAGAGGTTATCAACGTTGGATGAAAAATGGACGAACGTTAGGATGAGATGCACCGGATCAATTCCCTTTTAAGCCGCAATTCATGGGGAGGGTATTTGATTAAAAGTGATCAACGGTTTAAAAACACTTCTCATATGATCCCATCCCTAGTGCGATGGGGGTATAAAATAAGGTAACAAAAAAAAATACTAACATTTGTCGTTTATGCAAAAAAGGCCATGCAATGCTTCAGACGTACTCTCTGATCTGTGGGTGCACTCGAACCCCTGGCTCATAAGCAGCAACGGTCGTACAAATATGTGAACTTTCTCAATCTTTGGAGGTTGCTGTTGAAGAACCGGCTCTTCGCCAGGCTTTAAGCAATTTAATTGAGGGTGCTTTATTGCGTACTAATGTTGGAGGAATGGTCGAGATAGTGTCCACCTCAGCACCAGCCGGTGGTGCTCTTATTTTGATCGAAGATGACGGCCCGATATGCACTACATGGTATGTTGTTCATCTCAACTTTTGATTTGTTGGGTCCTGTTGGTTTAAGGGAAAGTTTACGAGGAATTGAATTCCATTATTTATAAATAATTATAAAAACAATTTTAAATTAAAACAATTAAGGTACCATTTTGTTAGTTGATTATTACAAAATAATGTTTTTAACATATTTTAAAACATGGTTACATTAAAATCCTACGATATCCGGTACATACCAACCATCTTCTCAGGATTTCAGAATCTTATGTTTATGGGATTTGACAGATACTGAAAGCCTTGCGGACCAAACATGGATTGGGAAAGGAAACAATAATTTAAATCCAATCAAATCCTACAACCAAACGGGACCTTAGGAGATCTGAAATCCCATCCATCGGTCCGTCCTTTTAAAAATGAAGCATAGTTATCCCGTGTGGGTCCCAAAGGAGAAAGAAGAGATGATCGTAATGAAAGTTATAATAACGTAAGAAACCGAAACCGACAATGTTATTTGTTGACATTTGCAGACGCAGATGCACTCATTGACACCATTTGGAACGGACCTTTTATCGAAAGGCGGCATGGTGGAAGACAACATGACATGGAACTTTATAGCCGGGTTAACCGTTGCCCGTGAGATATTGGAAACTTACGGTTGCGTACTCAGAGTCATCTCCCCTCGGTTCATCGAGGCAGCACTCGGAGCCGGAGGGACTCGTGTAGAAATATGGCTTCCCTCTTTCACCTCTTCGACCAACGATGGCCAAGTGGCATAAAGATTGGCACTCGATATGTCCACTTCAACCGGTAAACAAATTAACTTCTTCTAAGCCCAAACATTATATGCATACATACATATATACTATAGTTAACGGTTATTTGCAACCCAGTAAAAGGTTACAATCCATGCAACCTTCATCCATACCATTCATTTAGCCCATTCATACAGATTCTCCTTGATTCCTTAAATGTATTTATTTACCTGACGTCATCGAATTTCTGCGATAGATGTCGATGCACCTAACGGTTTATGCGATGTATCCCATGAAAGTGATACTTTTATGAAACGGTATGCATTCCATTTTAGTGTGAGCATTTAATGAAAATACTATGCATTGCAGGTACGATTATTGCATGAAATCATTAATACTTGATGAATCGAGTAATCATTATGATTGGGCTAAATGAATGGTTTAGATTTGGGTTGCAGTGGTTGTAACATTATATTGGGTTGCAAAATAACTCATTGCAATATGTAAAGATATGTTTGTTTGTTTGTTTGTTGTCCCAATTATGAGAAAGGGTGGTGTAAATAGGAAGGTAGGATTTATATGAAAAATGAAATAGGTGAGGTGTATTAATTATATGTAAAGAATTATGGGCATGGGGTTATGGAATATGCCCACATTCTTATACTATATCCAACTCCTTTTTAGTTGTTATGATTCATGTAAAACATATAATATTTGGTGAATTTTGCATGGATGTGGTTCTTTTTTTTATGACCCCTTTTGGAATTTTGTTTTAAAGTATGGGTATCTGTACCAACTTACGCATACAGACTAATTCCGAGTTTACGAAGAATGGCTTGGAGTCATTGCATATCGTTATATTTCATTGGTGCTTTCAAAAATTTCATGTGTGTGTGCGTCTGTGGTTTATGTATTTCAGTTAGTTTTTATGTTTAAAACGCACGTTATATTTCAAGTCTTTTGTTTGTGATTTTGGTAATATGTACTATGAGTTTGGTTTATTTTGGGGTGTATCAATGTTGAAGAAAACAATTGTATTTTTTCTTATTTGTCTTGCAACATAATTTAAGGAAAAAGTTGATTACTGTCGATCAACCTAACGCAGAACCCGCTTTCCGAAAACCAATGTGAACTTGAACCTGTCCGAGGGTAAGGGAAAACATTATAACACTACATCAAGGGCAAAAACGGGGATAAGAAACCGTTTTATCAACACTAACAAAATTAATGTCATGTTTAAAGCGAGCCATTGCGCGTTAGCACATCCGTTTTCACTTACCTTCCCACGTAGTTCTCATTTCTCAATCCCACTCATGCACATCCACTAAGATAAAGTGATCCGATAAACATCTACTCAGTTATAGTTCAGTAAACCGTCTATAAGAAGCATTGTTCATGGCAACTGTGAACAACCTCTTCAAACATATGACCAATTTTTTTTAGTTAAAATGGTCCATAAGTGTTGTTTTTTTTAAAAGGGTGTCCAAAGCTATGCTTAGATTAATCTCCACAAATTTAAGCTATATGACATTAGTCTTGATAAACTCAGAAAACCCATATAAAACAAATAAAGATAATGAAATAGATCAGTCTCAATTAATCCAAAATTTCCTAATATACCCTCACCACCACCACCACCACCACCACCAAAAAGGGAGGCATAATGCCCACTAAATAAACAGGCAACCACACTCTCCCCAATCTAACCAAACAAATGGAAGTAGACAGACTATATACATCATCATATTCATCATCATCATCTCATCTGCCTCTATAACCATTCTCATAACCCATCTTAAACAATAGCAAAACAACAGTTTGACTATTGCCTCTTTTGGTCAAACAAGAAAACCCTCTTTCATCATGTTCACCCACTTTCTCTCAAGCAATTCCCAGGCAACAAGAACCTATAATCATCAGCATTCTCAATAAGATGCCCAGGAAGATGAACACCCGAATACGAATGCGGTATCGGCCCCATCTTCCCGATAATCTCCTTAAACGTATACTCCTCCGGCAGCATGTCGAAAAGATCCGCCCCTTTGCAAATCACCTTCTGAACCCGATCGGGATTCAAAAACTTCTTAAACCGCACCCGGTCGAAATGGCTATACGCCTTCATCTTGAACACAAACTCACTTATCCGACGAAAACAGAAGCTGCAATGCCACCCCGCGTCCGCCAAGATCACGTCCGATTGCCGGAAATGCGCGTAGGTCGTTGTCCCCGATTGGTACCGGTGAACCGAAGCCCGCCAACTATTATTATCGGAGAAAAACTCGAACGAATATAAGTAGTTTTTTAATCGAAGATGGAGAACTGGAGGGATATCGTCACACCATCGCAACAAATCGATCGTATGCCGGCTTGGGATCTCGTCGACGTCCGACATGATCAACAAATCGTCGTCTTCGATCCCGGCTTTTTTGAGAAGATGGTCGAGTGCCAGCCGTTGGTACGCCTCTTCGACGAACGGGTTTTCGCCTTTTTGAAATCGTCCCGGGATCATGCCATAGGTGAGCCTCGGCTCGACGAATTTGAAGCGGTCTCGGTGGCCGGAGAACACCAAGGGTTTCGGTAATCCCGTGAAGGTCGAATTCGATTCGAGAATGACGAACTCGGTGACGAAAGGGTACAACTCGTGCCATCTTATCGTTAAGAGGTCGACTTCGTTGCTGAACAAGACGGCGTCGAAAACCCGTCTTGGGAACTCGCGGGTCTTCCATCCGTGGAGCTTGCAGAGGTGCTCCATCGAGACGTTTTCGTGGTAGTAATGCGGGATTTCGTGGAACGGTTTTGGTGGCGATTCCCATAAGGGACGTAAGAAGTAGGAGATTTTCTGGCCGTGGACGTAAACCCCGAAGACCACGGTTGGTACCAAAACGAATAGAATGATTAGGGTTTTTAAATCTAACCCGCGAAGAATGCATCTTACTCTCGACATGGTCGGTGATCTCTCTGAATCCTGAAAATCAAATGTACAATTTCGTCAATCATCCACCTAAAACGGACTAAAAAAGGAAGCATCTTTACAAACTTTCGGGTTGAAATCAAGATTTTTTGTAATTTTTGGGTTTGAAATCAAGATTCTTTCTTTGCAATTTTAGGTTCGAAATCAAGATTTTTGGCAATTTTCGGGTTCGAAATCAAGATTCTTTCTTTGCAATTCTTGGGTCGAAATCCAGATACTTTCTTTCGGGTTGAAATCAAGATTCTTTCTTTGCAATTTTTGGGTTGCAATCAAGATTCTTTTGTTGAAATTGAAGTTTTGGCTTTTCGGCAAGTGGGGGCGAATCGGGAATACCCGGAGCTTAAAGAGTTTCGATTTTAACAAAATTAAGGTTTAAATTAGAAAATTGAATATGTATACAACCAAAACTTCTGAAGGCAAAGATGAAGAACATGAAGAAGGAAACCCCTTAAAATTTCTGGGTAAAAATCAACATTCTTTGATTGTGAAGAACAAGAATTTGAGGCAAATACCCAAATTAGAAAGTTATTATCTTAACACATTAGGCTTCTAGAAAGCTATTATTTTAACAAATTAGGCTTCTAGATAACCCATTCATGTAGATTGTATTCACATATGCATGCAAGTAAACTATAAGCAATTTGTCAAGCATGCACACATGCATACAAGTAATCTGTAAGCAATTTGTCCAGTATACACACATGTGCATGACATGCACACATGCACACACTAACCAAAAAACAGCTTCAGTTACTTGTATGCACATGTGGATACCGTCCAAACGAATGGTTACCAGGTTCTTCGTTTTTCCTAACATCATCATCCATACAATATGCACATATACATACAACTAATTTGTAAGCAAATATCAAACCCTAAATCCTAACCTACAAAATTAGGTCAAAATTCAAACACAATTCAACCCTCAATTCTAGAAATCGAGCCCCCAAAAAGACAACCTTTTTGACCTTTTTTCACAATTAAAAAACTAAAAAATATCTTAATTTTTTAATTCAAACCTCAAAAAGCCCTTTTCAATTTTTAAATCACAAATTCACCAATCGTCAATTTGATCAACAAAAATTAACCCTAAAATTCACAATGCAATCGATCAATTAACACCAAAATTCAATCGAATTTGATCAAATTAATCAAAATTAATCGAATTACCTCACCACAGACGTCATCTGATTTCTTAGAACAATAACGAGATCCCCCTTCTGCCATCAAATAAACTTTATTCAAAAACTTCGATAAATGAAACGCCATTCGAAACCCTAATTAAAAAATCCCCAATTGATCAGATTTAACCCCAAATCAATCAATCAATCGGAGGGCGAATCGTTAGTTCTTCAAATCGTTTCCAGTTAATCCAATCGAACACTTCGAATTGGATCGAATTCGATGGTAATTGGAAAAATTGGGGGATTTTGATCGAGTAAGTGAAGAAGAAATTGAAGGTTAATATGTTAGGGATTTGAGAAGGGAAGTGATGAAGGAATGAAGATGGTGTTTAATTGTGTGCGTTGTTAATGGAGGTGGCTGAATTTTGGTGGTCTTCTTCTTCTTCTTCTTTACCTCTTTGTTTCCTGTAAATTACACCATGAATGTGTGTAATGATGGTGGTGTGTATCTATATATATGTATATATAATGGAATTTGATGTGGAATATTTTGTTGGAATTGACGAAATTGACCTTGGTGTCGGGTTTACCTTTTCCTTTTAGGATAACTTATTTTTATATTATATTTTCCACACATCTAAATATCTAAATAAACTAATTGGGGGGGTTCAAATGTGAACCATTTTTTTGTTGTAAACGTGAGGACAGCTGAAAGCGCGACATGTAGCGGATGACTAGGTGTCACGTCAGGTCCACGACGGATGACTAGGCGCGATTCATGGGAGGGCATTGAATTAAAGGGGGGACCACACTCAAAGTCGTCATGTGTGGCGCTTTCGGTTGTCCTCAAGTTCACAACCAAAAAATGGTTCACATTTGAACTTTCCTCTAAACTAATATATGATATATGAGAGCTCAAAGATATAGAGACGGTTTGGTAAGTGTTTATCTGATAAGTGTTTGTTGGCATAGGATGTCGTTCATATAAGACCCTTAGGCCATCCGCAATGGCATCGGTAGAAGACCACCGGTACATGAGGGGTATGAGGGGTAACACCGTAGAGGATGAGGGAGTATGAGACCAGTATGGTAAGAGACTAGTACCACCTTACCGCTCTCTCTCCTCCAACCCACCCCACCCCACCCCACCCCACCTTTCTCTCTATTTCTCTCTTCTTTCTCTATGTTCTTTTCTTTTTCTTTTATTTTTTTAATTAATTATTTAGAGGGTTATGGAATTGGTACGGTTAAGAATGATATGGTATGATGTTGGTAAGGTGTTGGTAAAGCTGATGTGTCACTGAGGTGGCAGCAGGTATGAGGAGTATGAGGGGTACAGTTAAGGATGGTCTTAGTATCATAGCTTATCGAGCCCCGGCCCAAACCCACTCTGCTACATCAGCTTTACCATAAACCCATTATAACCCCCACAAGTCCACTCTGTATAATAACCATGGCCTATATATATATATATATATATATATATATATATATATATCAATTAAAAGAAAAAAAATGTGTGGGGGGAGAGCGGCTTGGATGGTTTGCCAAAACCGATCCACATCCCGCCGAAGAAGCCCGCCAATGTTGTACCGCCTCCCGCTAGAGCTTGCCTAAATCGCTGAGCCCAAGTCGGGCGCTACGCAGGGTCTAACATGTTTAGCCATCAATGGATTGTTGGTACTCTTAGTGGGTGAGTTTTTTTCCCTTTATTTAGCAGGTAAAATTTTTAATCCTTCTTATGTCTCTTGTATAATAAAATTATTTACCATTGTCGTACTTAATTGATAAAGTAAGTTGTATATGCAAGTCTTTTCCTAGTAAGCATGGGAGAACTTAATATAGTGCACACGGTGGTAAGTGCCACCATTTCGCTCTTCAGTTGTAGTATAAAATTTTATAATGTTGTGAAAAGTGTTACCATATCAATAAGGACACAAGTTTCTCTTCATATAGTTGGTTAGTTCTTTACTTTTCAAATGTGTGGTCGCATAGAGTTATTTTCCTGGTTTTTAGCTTTTTAATATCAGAATTATTATGATTCTAAAAATTTGTAATAACAGAATTCGAACACGAGACCTTACATTTGAAAGGCAGGAAACCAACCACCAAAGTAAAAATGGTTTTGTGAAAAATATAACAAAGTTTAAATTTTATATTTTTGCACTCATTTGATCGTCATGTATTGATTTGTAGCATCTGAGAGGACGTGGATATTCGTTCACGAAATATGTATGAAAAAACTACGGTGAAGCAAACGATAAACTTGATCCCTACATCGTTAAATGTTATAAGATCAATAGTTTACTGATCAAAATGATAGAAGATAGATTTTTTTTTTCCAAACTTTGTAAACAAAATGGAACTTTATCACATTAATTAGGGAGGAAAAAAAAATACTTGCTACGCTAAATAAAAGTTAAGGAAGCTTTGTTACAGTTTTAAGAATCTATAAACTCGTAAGAACTTTGAAACCTAGTGCATCATGCGTTATTTCAATAACTTTCAATATATATTTGTTTCAAAATTCGTGTTTCACGATATGAACTTGTTTTACATGTTTATGAAACAAGAAAATATAAATGTGTAAACCATTTAACATCGTGAACCAATATATATGAAACAAAAAGAATATACATCAAATATATGTTAATCAATATCTTAAACCTTTGCAATAGGAAAATCATACATAACAATATCTTAAAGTAAAACATCTCAGAATTTTCACGACATATAACATTCTCGTTTAATATTCTCAAATATATGTATATAAACATACTTGGGATCATATGACATCAGACTATTTTCGTGAAATACAAAGTAACATTGAATATTCACTACAAAGCACAGAAAATGTACAAAAAGACATGAACTTTCATAGTAAAAATACTGTGAAAGCTTTTTCTTTACCTTTGCAAATTTCGTTGTGAATGTGTAAATTTCACAACAAAATATTGTAAAGGTAAAAAAATCGAACATTTATAGCAAAAACACTGTAATGTTACCTTCACAGCGTTTTACTATAAAATTTCAAATATAAAAACTTGATCTTACGGATCTCACAAAAACAACTCGATGTGATGTAATCCTAAGTCTCTTTTCATATAATATGTAAATTCTAATCCATTGAATTAGTATATTCTCTCCCAAAGAACACATCCAAGGGGCAGTTTGGTCAAATGGTATGATGGACTTGGTCTCATCCAGGGGTAGTTTGGTAAATTGTTAATACCGTATGATGGACTATGTCTCATAAACGCGTTTCGTTGGATTGACCTAGCCCTCAAGGAACCCCAAAAACTTTAGCCAAACTTTCCACCTACCCAAATTGCCCTACGCAACGAAACAATCAATATTAACACTTTAGGACCCCAAACTTTTTAGAAATTACATAAACACCCCCTCATATTCATTTTGACTTTTGAGGTCCACGTAGGCAGGATTATGGATACATACATATATTTAAATGTAGAATTAATTTTTATATATATTTATACCATCTATATGGGATTTTGACAAAATCATTTTGTATCCATTTAACTAAAAAAATTGTCATTTTATATTATTTTTTAATCATGTATCTTATAGCTTTGTCAATGACTTCTTTTTTAATATTATTTTAAATCACTTTATATCATCATCTAATTTATCAAATAATTCTTACAAACATAATTAGTGTAATAACTAATAAACATACAAAGGTTTAATCTTATAAATTCAAACTTCAAACTCCAAAAATATATTCAATAAAATTGTTTTTAAAGATATGTATTACTCATTGTTAAAGAGACTACAACATTTTGATTTGGTATATTCGTTAGACTTTTTTCTATTACATCTGAAGATACCTTTCTTTTCGGTATATTATACACGATTACTTCCAAAAGGATTATTTGAGAATAACGCCTACAATAAAAGTTATATTTCATTACCAAACAGCTTTATCATATATTATTATAAGAACTCCGTATATATCTTGTCCCATCAGTACTATAAAATATATTCCACAATTTTTTTCTTGAAATTCAAGTTGGTTTGAATTTTAACGTCATTTTTGTGTTTATTTACAGCAACTCTTGTTCAAATTCTAAAAAAATCGAAATTAAATATATTTAATCCAAACCTGGAAAATTACAATTATTGTTTTCAAAAGTCAAATCCTTTTGTTTTAACCTGTTGTTCTTGATTTTTCTTGAAATACATGTAAAATATTGAAAGCATCGATTATAAAATATTGTTGACGATCATAACCTGACAAAAATGATCTCCAAACCGATGCTGACAAAAGACTTCACACCTCGAATTCTCCTATACAATGTACAAATTTTATTATCTGTATTATTATCCTATTTAATTATTAAAAACTTATTAATGTTTAGAATACAAGTTGAAAATGATATATAATTGATATGAAGTTGATTTTTCTGAAATCAAAAATATTCTGTTTTAGAACATAACATATATTATTGATTTACTTTTTGTAATATTAGCTATAACAAGAAATGTTTGACATTTTAACATTAAATACAAGTATTTAATTACTTAATTACTTAATTACTTAATTACTATTTTATTATAAATAATTAGCCGTGATTATGGATTATTCAAAATTAGGATTGCCAAGTGCCAACTTTACATACAGCTGGTCGAGGTTGCCCATTATTTCCTCTTTATTTTTATTGTTCTATTTTTCCATACTATAAATTATAATAATAATTTTTTTAAAAAAAAAGAGTTGTTCAAATTATTATTTTTGGGGTTTATGGCAAATTGAATTAAAATATAACATTAATTAATCTGGTTCATATCTTATATAATATATTTTAAAAATATTTATTTTGTTAACTCTAACATTTTCAAATATTCAAATATCTTTTTTTTTCTTGTAACCATGATTATCCATTTATCAGGGAAGCTTTTGCATACTATGATGAATTACATGGGACCCCCCCAACACTAGATCCTGGATTTTTGTCGAAAGAGTTCACCTTTAAGGTGGATCAAATATTTGTAAAGTCGTTTAAAGAATTCTAACATTTTAAGTAATTTTTTTAAGTTTGTTGATTGATTTCGAGGGAACTTTAAGTTTTTTGTTGAACTCGAGGGATTCTTTAAGTCTTTATTTAATTTATTTCGAGAGATTTTCAAAGTTTTTTGTTGATATCGGTTTTTTTTGCTAATTCGAAAAGCTTTTTCAGTTTTTTATTGATGTTTCTTGTATTTCTTGATATACAGGAACACTTCTTAGCGGGTGTACCTTTTATACCCAATAAATTCTACTACGAAACAGTTGAATAGGTATACGAAACCTTGCTCAACCTTCATAGGTATGCGTATGTAGGGCCCTAAAGATAACAATCAATAGAATCTCAAGTGGAATCAAGGATACTATGAAGAGAAGCTTTGAGACCTAGCTTTTTTAGGTATCTAGTTTACATATTAGAATGCATGAAAATGCAACGTATAGAGACTTGGTTTTTATTTTGTATGACCTATTTAGTCTAAATGTTTGAGATATCACATTTAGATACCAAATATGTTTTGATGATTGAAAGTATTTTATGTATAATAAAAATCAGATCCAACTATAACACGTTATTGTAAAATTTGTCCATATTTTAACAAAAAAATTAGTCAAAATTACCCATCATTAAAAGAATACAAGTACGTACTATTAAGATACATCATGTGTTGAAAGTCTTTTGATTATGCTTTCCGCACATAGGCTTCAAATTATTTTGTGTATAACCTTATAAAAACAATAATAGTTTTGCTGACTAATCTAAGATCATGGACAATTTCGTGCAGAATAAGGATAATGCCCAAGTGGAAAATTGTGAATATTCATAGCGGTCATCGCTTTCATTATGACAACACACAAAGTATGTGGTTAATGCCGTTAGTCTAGCGGTATTTGGGTTAATGGTAAAATTTGATTTTTAAAGAACTCTAATTCAATATTATTATCAAATCCATCATAGTATATTAGCATCTAGCTTCATCACCGGAAAAAATACCAACACTATAATTTTTTTACCCAAATACATATACTTATAGTGCCATATTGGCTAGATATGACATTTTTTCTTTATTATATTTCGGAATGCTATCATCTCCTAAATGACTTTTAGCTCGGCATTGTGCATAGAAGATTTGTCTTCGTTGAAAAGGGTATTTTAGAGCCTTACATTAGCTAAAGTTTGACTTATCTACTTCAACATATATCATAATTTTTTTATCTGCTCAATACTCATTTACAAAATAATTTAATAAAATTATACATATTTTTACAAAAGTTAAAGAGAATATCAAGATTTCATTTTTGTTTTAGAATTTTGTGGTTGTGATTTGGTCTTCATTGGTGCTTGTGGAGTGGTGTCAATATGCAGTGTGTTTAATGGAATGGATAACTAGTTGAGTGGCCTTTAGAAGCCATTAATACACATCACCATTGTTGGGAGTTGGCTTTTAAAGAATATGCTACAATTTGTATTCATGTTAGGAAGTCAACATAGACTTATCATAAAATTTAAATTTTGAAAAATATCAAGAATTAAACCAAAAATAAATAAATTCAATTACTCAAATATAAATCAAAATTTGAATGAATCATTTGCTTGATGGGTATTTTGCATTTACATTAGTTGAGGCTTTTATATTGAGAAAAATAAAATATAGATATGGTTTGGTTTGGTTTGGTTAATAAAAACATATGCATTTATTTTTTTATTATTGTTGTAGATATTGTAGGAATTGATACTTTCTTATCGATAACCCATATAAATTATTGATGGTCCTCAATAACAAGGATAATAAAGGGAGACCGGATCAACCAACCATGTGTTAGTCGACTTATCGTAAGCATCTTTTTCAGGTATTTGTTTTAAACTTTTAGCTCTTTTCATTTTACAGTTAACATTTTTCCAATAGTTGCGTGATCTAACTTACCAAAGCTTCTTCGATCGGTTGAATTACATATGATCTGAATTTAGTCAAACTTAATAAACAAAAATTCAAAAACATAACGAATTTGAGTATGAATATACTTATCATGTCAATTATAATAAATAAAGATATTCTATCGAAGTTGCGTGAGTTTTGGGGTATTAATGTTACTATCTTGACTTAAAAGTGCTCAAATATAACTCTCATATTAAAAGATATGATCCGTGTTGTTATTATAGATACAACAATTGATAGCGGGTCCTTTAATAAAAGAATAATTTAACGTATAAAATACACAAAATAAGTGATAGCAGAAAATATTTTCTTTTGATAAAAAAAGTGTTTTACATAAGAAATTAATAATAATGCAAAATCAGTAATTTATTTTAATTTCAAATTATCTTTTTCAAATAAACATCTAGGTTTAAACTTTAGTTTATAATTTGAATATATTTATATGTATGTATATATATAATCTTCAGTACGTCTCACTAACCACCTAAGAAGGAGTGACAAGTAACAAGTACCTCCCTTTGGTCAGGTAGCTACAATCACACATTGTATATATACACTATATATATATATATATAGAGAGAGAGAGAGAGAGGGAGAAAAAGGGGAGGTGTTCAAATGAAAACTCATTTTTCATTGTGAACATAAGGACCACTAAAATGACGCCACGTGGCAATATTCACTCTGAATATCATGCATTATTCAGAGTGAATAAATAAAGGTGCCTAAACTTTATGCACTCTAAATAATACATGGTGTTCAGAGTGAATATTGTCATATAGCGCCATTTTAGTGGTACTCACGTTCACAACCAAAATTGAGTTCATATTTGAACTCAACTCTATGTATACATAATCGTCAATACGTTGCACTAACCACTCGAGGAACAGTAACAACTAACAAGTACCTCTCTTTCTTTTCCTAGCTAAGACACTTTCACAAGCATGTGTTAAAGGATGTTCTATCGGAGTATCGGGTTGATCAAGTTTAACAATACCTCTTCCAAAAAAAAAAAAGTTTAACAATACTTTCATAAATAAATAAATCGAAAAAAAAAGTAATTTAAATAAGAAAGAGAAAATTGCAACATTGGTAGAATGTGGATCTCAATATTGGGCTTTGAAAATGAGCTCGAAACACTTGTTCTACTTAAATGGGCTTTACAAATGGGCCAAATGGGCCTGCTTCAATATTGGCGTTTCTTGAAATGATATATATTTAATTTTATAAATAATGGATTTTAACAGGCTAAAAAAGAAAAGCCCATAGAAAAAAATATATACAAAATCCATCTATAAATTAATGCCTTTTAAGATCACCACAAATTTACTCCAAAAGAAAAAAGGGCCACCACAATTTATTATAATGGCCTATAAATTAATAAATTGATAGTCAATAATTTGTTAATTCATGATTAAGTAAACTTTTTTTATAAAAGAAATACCCCGTTTATTCCTAAATTATTTATTACACTATGTTTAATGGTTCAATGTATTTGTACATTACTCATTATACATTTTAATAGTGATTAGAAAAATATTTCCAACACCAAAATCAAATCATGCTAACACAAACAAATCATACACACAACATGGCTTCTCTCATCTTAAAGGTGTGAAAAATAAACAATGATTAGGTCTTATTTATTTATATTTTATGTGGGGTTTATATAAGTAATTAAAAATGCTACCTTATTATTTTATCAGATTATTAATTTGGCATGTTATTGTCGAACTTAGGCCAACTGAAAATATTATCCAAGAAAGATTATAGAATGATCGAATACAAATTAATGAAGCTTCATGATGTTGTACTAAAAAATTATAGAGCTTCAAATGTACGATGTCTTTATAGTTTTACAGTTGAAAACATGGAGGGCAAATAGGTTAGGATTCATGATGAGTTTGGCGGGTGGCGGCACGGACCTAAGTTTAGTGATTGTCTCCAAAACTAAAAACCATGTTGTTATTAGTATCCCATAAGCATTCTTATCTCAGAAGAAGTTTTTGAGTTTTTTTTCATGGATTATTATTTTATTTAAAATATATAGATAAAAATGCCTGACAAAAGGATATACACTTGAAGCAAAATAGTGTAAGTAAAGTTTGAGACATGAAAATTACAAAAGATATTAGTTGAGAAGTTTTGGGGGAATGTTTCAATTATGAGTTTGCTTTAGTGATTATTTATATAAGGCAAGTAACTAACCAACTAAGTTTGAACTTTATAGCTTATACATATTAAACACATACACATTGCGAGTAAACAAACATTATGCAGAATTACAACTAGGAGAAGTTATGTAGAGAGAGTACACATAACAATTCACATCAATTATGCCTTCAGAGTATAGGGTCTAGAGACATGACAGAGCTAGAACAATTCATGTCAATTTTGCCATCAGAGCATAGGGTCTAGAGACAGGATAGAGGTAGAACAGTTTTTAAATGATTACAACATATTATAACTTTTTTGAATGATTTTACTGGATTTTTTTTCATTTTGTTTTTCATTTTGAAAAAATACTAACTTGTTTTTTGTTGATTATGATGGATTCTTTTTTTAATCGGAAGAATTTTTGGGTTTTTGAGATTGATTCCAAGAGTCTTTTTTGGCTTTTTCGTTGATCTTGAGAGAATTTTTCGGTTTTTAATTGATTTCGAGAGAATTTTTCGGTTTTGTAAGAGAACGTTCGGTTTTTGGTTGATTTTGAGAGAGAAATCTAAGTTTTTTGATTGATTTCGAGAGAATTTTTGGGTTCTTGGTGCACCCCTTTGAGTTTTAAAAATAATCCGGCAGCACCCTCAAAAATAATATGGTTACACATTATAAAAAATTTTTTACCTCTCATCAGACAAATAATATGATGGCACGTGCCACCGTGAGAACCAAGGGAGCTTCGTCCCTGTCTACAGATACTTGAACTTCAGGTGAATCAGTTATTACGAAATACAAATTCTACAACCTTCAAAGACGAAAAGTCTCCTTTTCCCTTCGTTTTTTAATAGTGGATAACTTACGCACACGTCCCAACACGAAGTCGACAAGGTATCCGGGATCCATACGGGCACCAGACTAATCCTTGGCGGCCACAAACTGACCTGAAAGCCAACCCATGGTCAGAGTATCACCACATGTTCATCCCATAAATCGAACCCAGCTAAACAGGGATGTCATCCAGTATTGTCCCTTACAAGCATATTAACGACCACTAGGCTATTAATGTTTTGATCTCCTTTTCCCTTCGTCTTGCACAATGTTCTCATAGTTACGTATCAATAGGTACCAAGAGAGTTTATAAAAATTAATCAACGTATTAATCTATGCGGTAAATAACACATAATAAAAGCCTAAATTAATACCCAAAAATGCTTTCCACAATTTACTTTTCAAAATTATAACCTCCAATCTTATCATAAATCAACTATTTACATGAAATTGAAATTGATGTGTTAACAAATTATGACATCTTTCACACCAACAATCTTTTCTTTCATTACCCATGTCTTGTGGTCAAATGAATGGTGATTATTGTTTGTTTTTGTTTCATGATGTGATTAATGTCCATGTCAATAATTAGTTTAGACCCTTAATTAAGCATAACTATTTCATATACATATACATACATGCTCTATATGTATATATGTTTATATTTTTGTCATATTTAATACATGTTTTATATTGTTTATGAGAGGAATTAATTGAACTTTTTTGGTATGGGCCAAGAGGAACATTATAGCAAAGGCATCCTCTTATGATTATAACTTCCTACTAATCATCAAAATCAAGCATTACCCATTGAATTATACCTTTATTTTGTCTTTTATATCAACATAATCGTAATCTTATATTAATCACACTATTTACTAAAATAAAATAATGAATAATGAATTATTAGATATTGTAATTTGTATTAAGATCACAAATTTGTATCGTTTAATTAAACATATATTTTAGATTTTGAGACACAATCAGAATTAAGAATCACATAAAGATTGTAAGATAAATCAAATGTGTATATAAAATGGGGACATGAAATATCTACTTTTAATTATTGAATTTAGATACATGTTTTTGGAATGCTTTGATGTTAATTATATCACCATGTATTGTATGATTAGTAACATGCATACCTTTTGTTTATTTGTTAAAAGTTATTTTAATTAACAAATAATTAATATGTATATACACTTTTATTTTGTTAACATCATTATTACTTAATAAAACGCATGTTATTAATTAATCCCTTTATACCATACAAAAAAAAAATGTATGCCATAATAATAATTTTTGAAATAAAAATCATTATTTTAATGTTCATTAACATATAAGTTTGTGTATTGTATATATATGTCACCTATAACCAATGTTCTATATGACGTGAGACGTCATGTTACGGGAAGGTCATGCCTTAAGGCTTAATTAGGAGCCACTGCATGGTCACTATGTTCATGATGTGATCTATGGCGATAGATCTGTATATCGTATATAAAATTATAATACATGTGTTTTATACCATTTTAAATATGATATGTACTAAAAATTAAAGACTAAGATAAGAAAACTCATATATTGTTTTATGGAAATCGTGCATTAGGTCATGACATAACACAAACTTAACGTGATATGTAGCACAAGCCTTGAGTCGTATTGCACCAAAACAACTGTCACTATGAGCTTTTTAGAACACTGCCCATACTAAATACTTCTTTTGTAAGTTGAAAATTTATTTTTCTGCAATGACTTATAATTTATATATAACCTTTTTTAAATTAAATCAAGTTAAATACTAATTTTAAAAGTTAATTATATATATGATGTACACAAACAACAAACCAATACTTAAGGTTGTTTGGTTTGTTTAACACTAAGTTGTGTATAAATGAAAATGTTTGCATTGATTAATTTGTCTGTATAAATTGAGAAAGTTCTTGTTTGAACAGATTTTTAAGAAACATGTTCTGGCTTGAAAGGACAGTTTTGAAAAGACTTGGTTTTCTAGCTAAAACTTTCCCTTAAAAGCTTATTAAATATATATAATGACTAAAAAATCACATATAATTAACTGAATAAGTTGTAAATCTTATTAAACTTATTAAACTGTCAATAAACGGATTTCCTTAAGAGTCGATCACATATTCACATTCATCATTACAATGCATTCTCATGTTTTAGCATGCGAATCTTTGACTCGAAAAGAAAAATATAAATTTAAGTTTTTACCTTCCAAACTATTTGTTAATGATCATATCGTCCTAATACCTTACTTTGTTTGCAAATTTTTTAGTCAAATCCTTAAGAAAAAATACACAAGTAGGTCCTCTTGCCAACCATGTTAATGATGATATGGTCAATTGTGAATTAAATTAATGGGAATATGAGAGATTTTTATTTTTTAGTAATTTAAAAGAGTTTGTGTTTGATTTGTAAGTGGTAATTTTTAAAAAAAGATGAAAATCATTTTAATTATATATTAAATACAATAACTTATTATATATATATACATGAAAATAAAATATTGAGATAAAAAATTATAAATATTTAGATTAATTTTAAATAGGAAATAGAATATTTATATGCATAAAGCCAAAATAAATAAATATCTTTGTGTTGGTGAATGGTTGGATTTGGAAGACACACATAAATTATATTGTCTATGGACTTTATTTTGCAAAATAAAAGCAAGAAATTCTAATTGATTCACATTTCATGTAAATATAAAAGTAAGAAATAATATTAATAAAAATAGGATGAAAGCAAACATAGTATTAAATATTAATTTTATTTATTATTCATGTCCATATTTAAAGAACTTGAGCCCCCATCCCACCACTCCCTAATTGCTCTCACCTTAATCACCCATCTTTTCTTGTCTATGGTGCTAATGCTTTTTTTTTTTTCTCCTTCCTTATAAATATATGAGTTTTATTTTAAAATATTTCTAATATTTTGAAATTCTAAGCATCTGATTTAGTCCATTAAAATTAGTTGAAATAGAAATTTAATTTGATGAAGACTCTCGCTCTCGCTCTTGCTCTCGCTTTCGCTCTCTTCTATTTTCTATCTCGATAACATACAAATACATAAAATTAAATAAAAAAAACTTATGAGCACTTATTTTTAAAAATTCAATTTTAGAAGTTTAAAATTCAAAAGCACCCGTTATAGTTTTACCTTGATACATTTAAGAGTAAACTACATATTTGGTCCTTATGGTTTTACATAAAAGCGTATTATGCACCCCTAATATGAAAGAATCATGAAAAATATCCAGATGGTTTACAATGTCACACTCATTAAGTCCCTTACCCTGACGACATTCCAAATGTGTCCTCTAATCACATCACATGTGACCTACATGATGGGTAAAATGGTCTTTCAACATAAACCCCTCTCTTTTATACATCAATTGCAGGGTGAGTCACAAACACACGATCTAACATACTCGATGCAAAGCGTTTAAAGAGGGAAATCATATTGAAAGAGCATTTTACCCTTCATGTGCATCACATGTGATGTGATTAATAAAACAATTGGGACGATATTGGCGTAAAGGACCATAGGAATATGAAATTGCAAACTATAGAGGCATCTTTCATAATGATTTCAAATTAGGGACGTGCAACATGATTTTGTATAAATCACAAGGACCAAATATGTAATTTACTTTATATTTAATTAATACCTACCAATCTTTTAATCATCTTTTTAATTATACAAATGTAATTTCCACATCTAACCATCAATTAAATTGGATAGATGGCTAGGGTTAGTTTTCTAGTTCTCAATATACAAGGTGAGTTAATTCTCGATAATAAAATGGATCATCGATATTCTTATTCAGATTAGATGGATTAACAATATTCTTGCATTATTACATTTTCCTTTTAACTTTAAATTTCCCAGTTTGTAAACAAAATGGTAATATATGTATATGAATTTATATGAAAATAGTTATTTATCTTTAAAAAAGGGTAATTCAGTAGGGTTTCATTATAAATTGCCAATCTATATTCTAAAGAAGAAAATAATACAAGTTCAATTTTCAAAAGAAAAGGATATCTATTATTTAAATAACCTTTTGTTAATTGAACCTTTTCTATCATTCGTTTTGTTTTGTATCTTTTATATTCTGTGAGCTCCATCTTACTTTATTTCTAGATCACAGACATACCAGATTTACATAATATATTGAAAAGGAAGGAATCTGATAAGATATATCCGTCCAATGCAC
The DNA here is from genome assembly GCA_030169165.1 of Centaurea solstitialis. Lineage (NCBI taxonomy): Eukaryota > Viridiplantae > Streptophyta > Magnoliopsida > Asterales > Asteraceae > Centaurea > Centaurea solstitialis. Next base: position 106,731,969 of record CM058041.1, on the reverse strand, counting down.
ATGTTTTCAATTAGTCTATAAAAGCAGCATAAGTAGATATATTTCCCGTTAAAAAGAATCTTCAAACAGTACACGTACCGATAAAACGAAATACAGAAAAAGAAAAGGTGAAAACCCTGTTGGGAATCGTGGGATACAAGAACATGCACAGCGGATAACATAAACGATTCCCAATCGAGGATCCAATCCTAAACCATGCAGATACAATTAAGGGTGTTGCAGTGGATTACCTTTGTGCGAATAACAGCTCTGAATCGCAAGCAGGGGGTACACCGCTACTGGCACCGGTCGAGAGGGTTGCTAGACCACCGTTAAGGATTACCCGAAAAAGCAAACGCGAACCTTCCTCCTCACTGGATTTAGGCGCCGGTTTTGGGAGAGGGAGAGAGAGAGATTTTTCTGAGTTTTTAGTTGTAAAATCATTGATTCATCAAAGCCCCTAAGCCTTTATTTATATTGATGATATCAATTAAATAAGGCAGTGTTTGATTCCAAATCAAATACCTGATAATTATCAAATAGATATTTTCCATAATTATTCTCTTTGATAATTACCTTATTAATTAATCTAACTGATTAATTAACCTATAAATAATTTAACTAATTATTTATTTCTTTTTCTCTCTAAATAATTAATTAACCAATTAATTATTTCCCATAATCCAAACATTCTCATTTTGGTGTGCAGCAGTGTGACCTACTAGTGTCTTATAACATTGGACACGATAACCCCGTTACTGTCTCGCACATAATCCTAACAGACTCCCACTTGTGCTAGACATGTAACTGAACTGTTATCATTCGCCTAAGGAGGTCCCTAGCCAGACACTTAGGTTAACCAGGTTATAAGATCTCTTATATTCAGAGATACAATTCACGCTTGAATTTGTACACAGGTTCATTCCTTTTGCACACGATATTTCTAAAGTGATTTAAGACATGGAGTGGAGGATTCATTTCTTAAAATCAAGTATTTCTTGACTCTGATTTCGATTGCCTGCAGTAACGGATATTACTAAATAACCCCTGTTATTCTATCCGAGCGTGGCCACGCGTTTTCTGCCAATCTTAATCGTCAAGGGGCCCGGAAATATCTCTCTTTTGAAAGAGGTGCAAATCCCTTCTTGACTACTTGCATTTGGATCCACGGCTTCCGCTGCATCTAGTCACGTCCCGTATAGCCACCCAGTTACGGTGCAGCGTTAGTACGTGCTAAGAGTACAGTGGTCCTCGTGTTCCCAAACCAAGTATCTCAGGTCTGAGGATAACCTATCAAGTCAGTGCCTATGACTGAGGCTCCATGAAGCAGACTTGATTACTGGTCACTTCCAATACTCAAACACTCTGATGAGTATCTATAAATACTTGGTCACATCACTTGTGCTTTTACTCTCTACTTTGAATAAATCATCAAGTATTCATAATAGCGTTAAACTCCCTATTGAAATTCCCATTTCAATAAGTGGCTACGGAAATTTAGATTTCATACAAGACTTTGTAGAATCAAGGATACGTTAAATATGCGAAAAATAGTTAATTTAGAACAATCATGAAATTAAAACCTCCATTTATTTCCAACACACTGTGAAATAAAAACTTTACATGATTACATTGTTTCTAAATTGGACTATAGTAATAATTAATAAACTAAGTACTAGCTACTGGCTTCCAGGTACTGCATCCCAATGGAATTCGCATGTGACTCATGCTTTGCCCTTGCTAGTGGTTTTGTCAGCGGATCTGCGACATTGTCTTCTGTTGGAATCTTGCATATTCTCACATCTCCTCTTCCAATGATCTCTCGGATGAGGTGATACTTTCTGAGCACGTGTCTCGACTTGTGATGTTCTCTAGGTTCCTTTGCTTGCGCCACGGCTCCTGAGTTATCACAGAATATATCTATCGGTCTCGAGATACTGGCAACCACTCTGAGATCCGATAGAAAATTCCTCAGCCAGACAGCTTCCTTTGCTGCATCACATGCTGCAATGTACTCTGCCTCTGTAGTTGAGTCTGCAATCGTGTCCTGCTTCGAGCTCTTCCACGAGATCGCACCTCCGTTTAGGGTAAAGACGTACCCTGACTGTGACCTGAAGTCATCTCTGTCGGTCTGGAAACTAGCGTCAGAGTATCCTGTGACACTAATTTCATCCTCAGAACCTCCAAAGACCAAGAACATTTCTTTCGTTCTTCTCAGATATTTGAGAATGTTCTTGACAGCCACCCAATGGGGCTCACCTGGATTCTGTTGGTATCTGCTCGTAACACTTACTGAGTAAGCAACATCGGGCCTAGTACATAGCATGGCATACATAATCGATCCAATTGCAGAAGCATATGGAACCGATTTCATCCTGTCCTGATCTTCACTAGAAACAGGACACTGTGTTTTGCTTAACACTATGCCATGTTGCATTGGAATGAATCCTTTCTTGGATTCATCCATCCTGAATCTCTTCAGTACTTTGTCAATGTATGTACTCTGACTAAGTCCGATAAGCCGCTTAGATCTGTTTCTGTAGATCTTTATGCCTAGTATATAAGCGGCTTCTCCAAGGCCTTTCATCTGGAAACATTTACTTAACCATTCTTTAACACTCTGTAAAGTTGGTACATTGTTTCCTATGAGTAGTATGTCATCCACATACAAGACCAGGAAGGTTACTATACTCCCACTGAACTTAGTGTAAACACATGGCTCGAACTCACTTTTAGCGAAGCCAAACTCCTTGATTCGCTCATCAAAGTGTAAGTTCCAGCTTCGAGATGCTTGCTTTAATCCATAAATAGATTTTAGCAGTTTACACACCTTATTAGGATTCTTAGGATCTTCAAACCCCTCTGGTTGTTCCATATAGACGTCTTCTGTTAACTTTCCATTCAGAAAGGCTGTCTTGACGTCCATTTGCCAAATCTCGTAGTTAAAGTACGCTGAGATGGCCATTAGAATCCTAATTGACTTTAACATGGCCACTGGTGAAAAGGTTTCATCATAGTCGATACCATGAGTTTGTGTGAATCCTTTTGCGACCAGTCTGGCTTTGAAGGTGTGTACGTTCCCATCCATGTCGGTTTTCTTCTTGAAAACCCATTTGCGTCCAACAGCCTTACAGTGTTGTGGCAAATCAGTTAACTCCCAAACTTGGTTGTCATACATGGATTGCATCTCGGCCTTCATGGCTTCCTGCCATTGTTCAGACTCACTGCCTGATACAGCTTCTCCATAGGATGTTGGTTCATTTAAGTCTCCATTCTCTTGAGAGACTAGGAACCCAAGATACCTATCTGGTTCTTGTCTTACCCTGCTGGATCTGCGAAGGTCCTGTGTTTGCACTTCCTCAATCGGCTCTGATTGAGGTTCAACATTGTTATGTTGAATTTCTGGCTCAACAACTGGTGTAGTGTCTTCTTCGTCTACTATCTGTAGATCTACATCCTTTCTGGTGTTCTCTAAACTGAGAAACTTTTCTTCCAGAAATTTTCCATTTCGAGCAACAAACACTTTGTTCTCTTCAGGGTTGTAGAAATAATATCCCACGGTGGTCTTGGGATATCCAACGAAGAAACACTTGTCGGATTTGGGTTTGAGTTTTTCTGAGGTAGGTCGTTTGACGTAAACCTCACAACCCCAAATTTTCAGAAAAGATATGTTGGGTTTCTTACCCTTCCATAACTCGTATGGAGTCTTTTCTACCGACTTTGTTGGCGCTCTGTTCAGTATGTGTGCTGCTGTTTCGAGCGCGTGTCCCCAGAATGATACTGGCAGCGAAGAATGACACATCATCGTTCGTACCATGTCAAGTAAGGTACGATTTCTCCTTTCTGATACACCGTTCATCTGAGGTGTATACGGAGGTGTAAGTTGGGATACAATCCCACACTCCATCAGATGATTGTCAAACTCATCACTGAGATATTCGCCACCACGATCTGACCGTAAGAACTTGATCCTCTTGTCAAGTAGATTCTGTACTTCATTCTGATATTCCTTGAATTTCTCAAAGGTTTCAGATTTATGTCTCATCAAGTAGACATATCCATACCTACTGAAGTCGTCAGTGAAGGTAATGAAGTACCGGTATCCTCCTCTTGCTACATGACTGAAAGGTCCACATACATCTGTGTGGATTATTTCAAGCAAGTCAGTAGCCCTTTCATTCTCACTGTTGAAAGGTTGCTTTGTCATTTTACCAGTTAAACAAGATTCGCAATTATCAAAAGGTTTGTAATCGAAATTGCCAAGAAAACCTCCTTTTAGGAGTAGTTCAACGCGTTTCTTGTTTATATGGCCCAAACGACAATGCCAGAGGTAAGTCTGATCCTCAATATCCTTGGATCGCTTACTTATATGATAGATTTCACTATTGTTGTCTTTAAGATTTACAGTGTATAGACCATCTACGGGTGTAGCTTTAAAATAGAAAATATTATCTTTAAAACCGAAATCATTTTATAAGAATATTTATAGTAAAAGCCTTGGTCTACCAACAAATCAAAAGACAATACATTCTTAATCATATTTGGAATATAATAACAATTATTCAGTTCCAAAACTAGACCCGAGGGTAAACTAAGACTATAAGATCCCACGGCTTCAGCAATCAACGGAGTGCCTTCGCCCACTCGTAGGTTCGAACGGTCCTTCCTCAGAGTCTTTCTTCTAGTGAATCCCTGTAAATGATTACAAATGTGATTACCACTGCCTGTATCAATTACCCATGATTCATAAGAAGTGATTAAGCAATCTATCATAAAGATACCTGGAGTATCGGGTAAACCGATATCCATCTGGTCGATGTTCATCGAGTGCTCGCAAATATCCTCGCTGCCGCACTCTGGGCAACTCAGATCTCCCAGCTCATCTATTATGTCAGTGTCCATGAGATTCGCAGGTTCGGGTACTGGCTCTAGACTGGCCAGGATATCTTCATGAACTTTATCCACGTCGCTCTTTGGTTCCTTCATGTAGGCACTAGCTGTGTCCTGAACTTCCTTTGTGAGGGAGAACCACATGAGATACACTAACTCTTCCTGAGTCATCTTGTACCCCAGACGTGATAAACATTTAAAAAGCCTTCTCATATCAACAAGATGGTTTTTAACTGACTGACCCTTCTGTAGCTTCAGGGAGAGAATCTCTTGCATGATCAATAGCTTTCCCGTGTGCTTGTAGAGACCTAGCTGGTTCTCTACATCTCTCACAACCTCGTGACATGATTTAACTCTTAAATCTCCCGTGAACTCGGGTGACATAGAGAAAATCAGAATGGACATTACATCCGATTCATCTGTCAAGTATCTAAAATACTCAGCAAATTCCTCTTCAGGGGCATTGCTTTTAGGTCGTGATACGGGTTTGTTGATCACATAAAGCTTATCCTGGGCACATAAAACGTTCCTCAAGTGTAACTTCCAAACTGGAAAGTTATGGCCCGTAAGCTTCCACTTGCCCGTAATAAGGCGAAGTGACTCTTCAGGTGAATAAAACGGAATACTAATTTGAGACATCTACAGAAGAATATGAAATTCCAGTTTTAGTTTATAATTATATAATTCTAATAAATTATTACCCTTAAAATAAATTTATTAGACTAGAATCCATATTTCACATGCGTCGGGAAGCATGTGATCATGTCATACCGACTCATGCGATCTATGGTAGGTAACACTATACCAATCGTATTCCCTATCTGAAAATACGACTTCTAGATCGTCGGGACATCGGATATCAATAATCCGTGCATATTTAGTCCCTCTAGTGCATTTTGGCCTGGTACCACCCAGTGAATAAATAATTACCAAAATAGATTGCACCACCCGGGACCTGGACAAACTCTGGCCGGTACCACCCGGAGATAATTCGCAGAGTTTTATCTCCTTCCAGTTTCGGTTTGAACACGGGCGTTCATAGTGTGAGCACTTACAACGCCCTATGTACCTTACACCGGAAGTGCCCCTAAAGTGGGTTGCACTTACTAATCTATGATTTTTAACAAGGGTCTAAATTGCCAGTTTTCTATTTCCAAAAACTTTGAAAAACTGGATCCAAACACTAGCTGTATTTGTATACTTTTAATTTTTAAAACAATCCGTTCAAAAAGGGGCAATTTATATTTAATAATAATTACGTAAATTAAACAACCACGCAATTTAAATATAAACAGCACAGTCATAGCTTAAACCCTTAAACTAATGTTGTTTTGTGAGCCAACACAAAACCAACGGTCTCAATCCCTAAGTGACAAAAGTCTTCGTCTTCTGGCACTCCCACTGGCTCCGAGATCCATGGTTGTCATCTTGTCTCCGTCTCGATGTAATTGAAATAATTATTACAAATGGGTTCAAATGGCACGCAGGCCTCCCAACTATTCTAATAAAACTTTAAAATTACAAAAGGGTTGTAAATGGCTCGCAGGCCTCCCAACTATTCGGACAAATAAAGTAAACACAACCACGGGTCTAAAGGGTTCAGCTATGACTTATCATATAATTAAATAAATTAAAACACATCTGAATTTTAATTTAATAACCATATAACTAATAATTAATTTAAAACAATTAATTAAAACTTATCCTGAATCGTTTTAACCTTATCTGGGAAAAACGATCCTTAATCTCGAAAAATATCCGAAAACAGATCCCAGACTGAGACCCGTTAACGAAACGAATCACGTTATCGAAATTACCACCGATCCGCCAAAAAACGTGGCCGTCGATCGGGGTTGGTTTTTATCGTTGGCAACGATGGTGACGCAACCGCCACCACCGCCGCCCGTACCACCATCCAAGACCGGCAGCAGCAGCAGCTAGAAAGCCACCACCACCGCCGTTTTGTCGTATTGATACTCTCCGGCGACAGTAGCGGCTTGAGAGCCACCACCGCCGCCCACCGGTGTATCAAACAAGCATCATCACCACCGGCATCTTAGTCGATCGACGACAGCGGCGGCTGATGGCCACCGCTGCCGCCGTGATTGCGCGGCTGATGTGAACAGCAATCGCCGCCACCACCACGACTGGTGGTGCGGCGGGTTAGTGAATCGACAGCAGACGGCGTTTGCCGCTGCTACCGCTAGCTGTTCGATCGATCGCCACCGCTGTGGTGGTCGATCTCGACGAATCGCCGCCTATCGGCGGTTTTGTACTTCGATTGACACCACCGCCACCACAAACGGTGGTGCGGTGGTGGTTCTCGTCGATCCTGCTTCCAATCGCCACTGCCACCATCGTCGATCGCCACCGCCACCACAAACGGTGGTGCGGCGTAGTCGACCGACCACAGCCGCGGCCACCATCTGTGGCGCGGTGTAGTGGTTGTAGTGGGAGGACAGCCGTCGGCCACCACTACCTGTGGCGCCGCCGGCGGTGGTCATGCGGTGGTGTGGTGGTTCGGCCGGCTAACTGCCGCCGTTCCACCACCGATTTCGAAAACGTTTAGGTTTTAAGAAAAACTCAATTTTTATAAATCTAAAACATATATAAAAATCAAATTTTCAACAATCCTAATCAATAAACCTGATCTGTTAGGTTTAGAAAGTGGCTCTGATACCACTGTTGGGAATCGTGGGATACAAGAACATGCACAGCGGATAACATAAACGATTCCCAATCGAGGATCCAATCCTAAACCATGCAGATACAATTAAGGGTGTTGCAGTGGATTACCTTTGTGCGAATAACAGCTCTGAATCGCAAGCAGGGGGTACACCGCTACTGGCACCGGTCGAGAGGGTTGCTAGACCACCGTTAAGGATTACCCGAAAAAGCAAACGCGAACCTTCCTCCTCACTGGATTTAGGCGCCGGTTTTGGGAGAGGGAGAGAGAGAGATTTTTCTGAGTTTTTAGTTGTAAAATCATTGATTCATCAAAGCCCCTAAGCCTTTATTTATATTGATGATATCAATTAAATAAGGCAGTGTTTGATTCCAAATCAAATACCTGATAATTATCAAATAGATATTTTCCATAATTATTCTCTTTGATAATTACCTTATTAATTAATCTAACTGATTAATTAACCTATAAATAATTTAACTAATTATTTATTTCTTTTTCTCTCTAAATAATTAATTAACCAATTAATTATTGTTAGGGTAAAAATCTACGATCGCACGACAACCGACTATAATCGTAAGACAAATGTTAGGACAATAGTCCTGTATTAAGATAAGGTCCAGAGATAAAACCTAAAAGTATTATCGAACAAAGATTATTAAACATCGAACATATACATCGAATAAGTCGAACGATATCCACAATATCGTACGACAGTACTAACGAATAACTATACGAAGTTTATATGTTTGATGCAGGCAAGCTGATTATCATATCTAACAATTGTCCACCTTTGAGGAAATCGGAAATTGAGTACTATGCTATGCTTGTTGAAGATCATCATTACATCGAACAAGTCGTAAGTTATGTATCGTTCGACAGCATCAAGATCGACCGTTACAAGCAAGATTCTCGCAGCAGTTACAATCTGGACATTAACTCTCAACAATACCGTTGGACAGTTACTCTCCGAGCATTAATTGAAGACAATAACGTTGGACGGTTATAATTCGATCATTGATGAGCTATAATACCGTTGGACCGTTATTATCAAGCCACTATATAAGAAGAATCAAACCAGCATTGCAACACACGAAGTCTATCCGAAGCTCACAAATTCTATAATCATTATTCTAGAGAATCATCTGTAATTTACATTCGATTTCATAGTTCTCTCAGTTGTAATCGTACGATTAAAGCTGTATACTTGAAGGACATCACCCCTGATTGGTGATCATAGTGCTCTGTCGACTTACCTTTTAGGTCGACCGCAGGTTTTTTCCTCCGTCGTGAGGTTTTTCCTGCGTCATCAAATTATTTGTCTTATTTTACTTTCTCGCACTTATCATTGATTGTAATTTCTTTCTCTCGACGGTTAAGCCTCACACAAGTTTCTTACGACATCGAGTTGTGTAATTTTTTACATAAACAGTTTGCGCCCACCGTGGGGCTCCGTTTTGAGAAAAATTTCATTCGGTGAAAAGTGCGCCTTAGTACTAACCGTTTCTTTGAAGTTTTCTTTGAGCCATTTGCAGGACAATGGATAACGGATTCATAGCGTCACTCCAACAACAATTGCAAGAGGCTAACAACGAAATTCAACGTCTTCGAGCTCTACCCGGATCATCGATGACAATCCCAATGTCTATCCCTCCACCATATCCTCCTCAACATTTAAGACCACCACCTCGACCACAGTTCAATGCCTCAATGCCATTTTCGACTGTGAACCAACAATACGACAACGTACGACCATCTTTACCACAGTTTATCCCACCAATACCTCATGGCCCGCCACCTATGCCTCGAGGTCCACCTTCTATGCCTCAAGGAGCACCCATGTTCACGTTCGAGCCTTTTTCCCAACAAATTCCTATTCCTGGTCATATACCCACAGTTGCTAATTCCACCATTCATACGACAATACCACCCAGTACCGGAATTTCTTCTAGCTGTATTCCAACGATCCCTATAAACGTTGAAGATCCTCTAAACGTACGACTGAAATCCCTGGAAGAACAAAACCAAAAATTGTTCGCGTTACTCACAAAGCTACCCGGAGCAGCAGTACCCGTCGAAGTCGAACCTAAAACTGGATTTCAGGCTTCACCGTTCGTTGATGAATTAGCTCTTGTTGACGTTCCTAAGAAATATACTATACCAGCTTTCGCAACAAAATATTCTGGAATCACAGATCCGGTCGAACATATAGCACAGTACAAGCAACTTATGTGGACAGTTCCTATACCGGCACAATATCAAGAAGTCTGCATGTGCAAAAGCTTTGGATCAACTTTAACAGGAGCAGCATTACAATGGCTTATTAACCTAAAGCCAAAAAGTATCGGATCGTTTGCAGAATTGGTGAACCAATTCACTCGACAATTCGCTAGCAGTCGTAAGATGGAAAAGCAGACCAGCGACCTGTACTATATCGTACAGAAATCTGGAGAAACAATCCGCGACTACTTCAACAGATTCAATGCAGCAATGATTGAAATAAAGAATTGCGACGTGAAAACAGCAATCGAGGCATACAAGCGTGGATTAGAAGATTCCTCTGGATTATATTTGGAATTAACGAAATATCCACCGGAAAACTTCGACGACGTACGAGCTAGAACACTAGCTTTCATGAGAATAGAAGATGATGCTCTCTTCCGACGAAAGCATTCTGCAGAAAAGAAACCTCTTGGTGCTCAAAAACATGACTTTAAGCATAAAAGAGTAAACAAGATTGGAAATCCTCGATACGAGTCGAAAACTCGACCAAGCAAAGGTACTGTTAAAATACGATATCCAGAGTTATCTACTTACAATTTTGCAGGTACATCGAAAGATTTGGTGGATTCGCTACGAAAGATTGATGCAAACGTACGATGGCCAAAGAAATCTGATAAACCAAGCAAGGACAAAGATCAGAACAGATGGTGCGACTTTCACGAGGATCATGGTCATACGACAGATGAATGCATCAGTTTAAAGAAGGAGATTTCATATTTGAAATCTAAGGGGCACCTAAAAGGCCTCATCCCAGAAGAACAAGGACGACCAGCGTCACCAGTTCATACAAAAGTCATAAACTGCATCACTGGAGGATCAGAAGTTTGTGGACTTACATATTCAGCTGCAAAGCGACATGCACGAGATGGTCCCAGCGAACATCCTATCCCCGGAGAAGCCAAATCAAAGACAGAAAAAGAGCTCGATGCAATGACAATCACGTTCGACCAAGATGATACACAGGGGGTCCATCATAAACATCATGACGCTCTAGTCATACAGTTGACAATCGGAAACTGTTCGACTAAGAGAATATTGATTGATGGAGGTAGTTCGGCTAACGTTATTTTTGCAGATACTCTTAAAGTCATGGGAATCGAACGGTCAGAAATCGTACGACGAAGTACTACTCTGATTGGATTCAATGGAGACCCGATGAACACTCTCGGAGAAATCATCTTGCCTGTCTACGCCAAAGGCATCAACAAACAAACAAAGTTCAACGTTGTGGACTGCCAATCAGCTTACAATGTTATTCTTGGAAGACCATGGATCCACGAGATGAAAGCAATTCCTTCGACGTACCATCAGAAGATCAAATTTCCTTCTCCATGGGGAATTCAAGAAATTGCTAGTGAGAACAAAATCGCACGAGAATGTTACAAGATTACGATGAAGACAAAGTCGCAGGACATCTAGCAATTACAGAGCCAGGATGAGAGGAAATCGAACGACGACCTTCGGCTAGAAGAAGTCGTCCTTGATCCTGAACATCCTGATCGAAAAGTCTTCGTAGGAGCCTCGCTCCCCCCTAACATAAAAAATACGATTATATCTTTTTTGCAGGAACATTCAGATTGTTTTGCATGGTCGCACGAAGATATGGTTGGAATAGATCCAAGCATTATATCGCATAAATTGAACGTGGATCCTACGTTCAAGCCCATTAAGCAGAAACGTCGCAAGTTCGCGCCCGAAAGAAATAAAGTGATCAACGATGAAGTTGACAATCTGCTTAAAACAGGGAAGATCCGAGAAGTCAAATATCCAGAATGGTTGGCTAATGTAGTCGTCGTACAAAAGAAGAATGGAAAATGGCGAGTCTGCATTGATTTCACGGATCTAAACAAAGCTTGTCCAAAAGATCCTTTTCCTTTACCTCATATCGACGCCATGGTCGACGCGACGGCAGGACATGAATTGTTGACATTCATGGACGCGTATTCAGGATATAACCAAATATTGATGCACACGGACGACCAGGAGAAGACTGCATTCATGACCGATAAAGGCATATACTGTTACAAAGTTATGCCATTCGGTCTCAAGAACGCAGGATCAACATATCAAAGATTGGTTAACATGATGTTCAAGGAACATCTTGGTCGAACAATGGAAGTTTATATCGACGACATGCTTGTGAAATCAGAACGTTCGATCGATCACGTTGCACATTTAAAGCAATCCTTCGATATCCTACGACAATACAAGATGAAGCTCAATCCAACAAAATGTTCCTTCGGAGTACGAGCAGGGAAATTCTTGGGGTACTTGGTCACGCAACGCGGAATCGAAGCAAGTCCAGAACAAGTCAAAGCTATCGTAGAGATACAATCCCCAAGGAATGTCAAAGAAGTCCAGAAGTTAACAGGACGAGTAGCAGCTTTAACCCGATTTATTTCACGATCATCGGATAAATGCCATTTGTTCTATAATGTCCTACGAAAGAACCAAGGCTTCTTGTGGACAGACGAACATGAGAAAGCTTTGCAAGAGCTGAAGCAATATATGACATCACCTCCACTGCTGACAAAACCAGTCGAAGGAGAAAGTCTACAGTTGTACTTGGCAGTGAGCAAAAATGCGACAAGTGCAGTACTTGTGCGAGAAGAAGATCAACGACAACAACCAATCTATTATGTCAGCAAATCTTTCCTCGACGCAGAAACCAGGTACACATCAATGGAAAAATTGCTACTAGGTCTTATGACGGCAGCAAAGAAGCTAAGGCATTACTTCGAGTCACATCATATCATTGTTGTGACCAATTATCCACTCAAGACGGTGCTTCGAAAACCAGAACTGACAGGACGACTAGCCAAATGGAGCATTTATCTCAGTGGGTTCGACATTGAATTTAAACCCAAGACGGCCATCAAATCGCAGGTACTAGCGGATTTCGTCGCAGAATTTTCTCCAGGATTGGAACCCACGACGTGCGACGAAGTTGTGATGATTTCAGACAATCAGCCTTGGATACTCTACGTTGATGGTTCCTCGAACGTACGAGGATGTGGATTAGGCATTGTCTTAAAATCATCACAAGGGGGAAATATAGTATACTCCGTACGATGCGAATTCAAAGCCACAAACAATGAAGCAGAATATGAAGCTTTGATCGCAGGACTAGATATTGCTCTTAGACTGGGGGTAAAACAGTTGCACGTTCGAAGCGATTCTTTATTGGTCGTAAACCAAGTAAATGGGGATTTTCAAGCAAAAGACTCAAAAATGATGAGTTATCTCAAAGCCGTTAAAGATCGAATCGCACGATTTGAACAGTTCTTGATCGAGCAAATACCAAGAGATCTAAATATGCAAGCGGACGCACTGGCCAATCTGGGATCTGCATTTCATGATCCGTTCATGGAAAATATCCCATTACTTCATCTCACGACACCAACAATTGCGGTAAACGATGAAGTACAGATGAACGAGGAAATTTACAACTGGTCGCTCGACATATGGAATTACCTCAAGCACGACCAACTACCTGAAGATAAAATGGAAGCTCGAAAGACAAGATCGAAAGCTTCAAGATACACAATCTTTGAAGATCAACTTTATCGAAGATCCACGACAGGACTTCTTCTACGATGCGTTACAAATAAGGTACAAATCAATCAAATTCTCCAAGAGATGCACGACGGAGAATGTGGAAATCACGCAGGGGGCAGAAGTCTTGCTAGTCGAATCTCACGACAAGGTTACTATTGGCCTACTCTACGAGAAGATGCCATAACGTACGTCCAACGATGCGACGCATGTCAAAAACATTCGAGCATGGTCCATCGACCATCTGAACCTTTACATTCTGTTCTAGTTCCATGGCCCTTCATGCGATGGGGAATGGACATCGTGGGAAAATTACCTCCAGCCCCTGGACAGAAAGTCTATCTACTCGTGCTCACCGATTACTTCTCAAAATGGATAGAAGCTGGTGCTTTCTCGCAGGTCCGAGATAAAGAAGTCATATCTTTCATTCAGAAAAACATCATTTATAGATTCGGAGTACCAGCTGAAATCATGTGCGACAACGGCTCACAATTTATAAGTGATAAGACTCGTACGTTCTGTGAAAAGCGAGGAATCAAATTAATCACTTCAACTCCGAGATATCCACAATCTAATGGGTTAGCAGAGTCGAGCAACAAAGTCATCATCAATTCAATCCGAAAGAGGTTGAAAGGAGCAAAAGGAAAATGGGTAGAAGAATTGCCATCTGTCTTATGGGCAAATCGTACGACACCTAGAGCATCAACTGGACAAACTCCGTATTCTCTGGTATATGGATGCGAAGCAGTCTTGCCAATCGAAGCTCAAATACCAACTGCCAGAAGTCGCACGTATGATCAAAACGCAATAAATTTATCCTACGATCTTGACGCCTTAGAAAAAATCCGAGAAAAAGCACTACGAACAATGGCTGCACATAAAGGAATTGTCGAAAGACACTTCAACAAAAAGGTAAAGGCGAAAATTTTTCAGGTTGGAGATTATGTCTTACGACATGTATTTCAAAACACACAAGAGCCCAACGCTGGAAAACTTTCCATCAAATGGGAAGGACCTTACATAATTTCCAAAGTCATCGGAAATGGAGCATACAGACTTACGACTATGGAAGGTATGGAAATCCCACGAAGCTGGAACGCCCATCACCTCAAAAGGTATTATTTCTAAACCTATTTACATACGATTTATTCTTTATCCATTACTGACTTAAGCATCGGAGCGCCGTTGGCTAAACCAACGGCCACCCCTTAGTCATCCTTTTTCGCAGGTATCGCACGATAAATCGCATGGATCGCACGATTAACGCAAGTATCGCACGACTTAAATGCATGCTAATCGCAAGAATCGCACGACAAAAATCGCATGGATCGCAAGAAAACCGCTGTAACGCACGATTATATCGCAAGAGCGCAAGTCAATTCGCCAGTCGCACGAATACTCTTATAAGTACAAAAGAAACGTTTCTATAATAAGTCTAAGGACTTTAAAACAAATGCATGCAAAAATAAAAGCTAAAACGCACGATACAGGCTAAAACGCACGATACAAGCTAAAACACACGATACGAGTTAAAACGCACGATATTCAAACAAAATTTCATTCATTAAACATTTTTTGCCTAAAAATGGCAAATTACAAAGAAAATTTTACGATTACAAAGATAAAAGCTATTCTAAAGGAGCGACAGAGGAAGATGGATCTACGACAGGAACCTCTTCAGTCCCCCGAGGATGTGCAGGAGCGGATCCAGAGGTTTCAGGAACCTCCTCCTCGACACCTGCATCCTTGACTTCAGCAGGCTTATCTTCAGCAACCGTTTCTTCGTCCAAATTCTTCAGATCTTCCTCGTCTAAGAGATCTTCGGAACCCATCGCCTGAATGAAAGATGCCACCTCGTCCTTCGCCATTTTAGACGTCACGGTCCCAGCAGCTACACGTCGCATGACCGCAGTACGTGCGACCACACGGACTAAAGCGGCATCATCTTCCAGCTCCTGGATCTTGGACGACAACGCTTCTTCTCTCTCAGCCTTCTCCCGTCGAACGACCAACAGCTCTTTCTCCAACTCCTTGGTGTGGTCCAAGGCCAACTTCAGCCGTTCCCGCTGTTGAACTTGGAATTGCTCGCTGAGCTCCAGCTTGGATTCCAAATCCCCAATCTGAACCGACTTGGCATTAACCTCGTCGGTCAGTTGGGTCAGCTTCTTTTTGGCCTTGTCGGCCTCCTTCTTGGCCACTTTGGCATCGTTCTGGTTCGACGCCAACTCCTCTTTGATCTTAGCCATCCGAGTATGGAGGCTAAGACTAGTTTGGAGAGCCTACAGGTACAAAAGAAAAAAGAAAGGATTAGAAGCTGTACAAGAAAACTGAAAACAGAAAACGTACGACAGGGACTTACCAGGAAGGAGATACCCGCGATGGAGGCATCCAGGTCTTCGATGTCGGCCTCCTCCATACGCGCCTTCTGAGCAGGGACGTGAAACTGCTCCAAGACAGGGAAAGTGGCCGCCGTCCTGATCACGTCGTCCACCATGAAGTCAGAAGGGATCTGAATCGTCATGGTCGTAAGACCAGACCCTTCTTTCTCCTTGCCCTTGTCAACCTTCGACGCAGGCTGGTTGGACGCACCCTCTCCCTTTGCAGGAGGAGCGAAGCTAAGAGGGATAGCTGCTATCCCGCCTTCAACCTTGCGTGCGGTATCCTTAGGCGGGGTATCCACAGAAACGTACGACGATCTCGTACGTTTAGCCACCAAACCTTCCTGGGCGGCAGCCTTCCTTTTAGCAGCACGAGCAGCTGCTTCCATCGTCGACGCCTTCTTGGAAGCTGAGCCTGCGCAGAAAAGTGAAGTTAGAATCAAAATAAATTACTATAAACGAGAATACAGACGTACGATATCTACCTTCCATATTTGTTTCCTCGATGATCTGTATTTCAGGCTCGACGTCACTCTCGTCACCCCCTCTTGACGTTCGATACTTCCGATCGGTCACACTATAGCTCAAGAAACGTTCGATCGCCTCGGTGGTCTCCTCAAACGTGAAGTCGATCGCTGTCAAGAAGAAAACAAAGACTTAATAAACAAAAAATAATTTAAAATAAACTGAAGAAAAGCAAGGTAAGCTATATTACCGCCTTTGTTCCATTCAGGGACGACCCATGACTCCTCGCCTACGACCGAGGACGTTTGGACAAAGACATATCTCGCCTTCCATCCTCGATCGTTTACTTGGGTACCATGGACCAACATGGCATCGCTTCTCCCCCTTGGAAACAACCCAAAACGGTTGTAGGGAGAGCGAGTCACAGTGTAGGCAGATAAGAGATCGTCGACCGAGAACGCAGGGCGATCCCAATTTCTAGTCACCCGTTCGATTACATGGACGACACGCCAGAACTGGGGCATCAATTGTCCCGGAGACAAATCAAAGCGAGTCATAAACGCCCTTGCCAAGGGAGAGTATGGCCATCGAAATCCGACTTTAAACGGATACTCAAACAGGGCAAAAAAGCCCGTCGGAGCATCCGCCGGACGGATCTCTCCAGCCACCCTCACCAAGGCACCCTCAGGAAGCCCGGCTAACTCTCTTAACTCTTCTACCTCTAGATTTTCAGTAATCGAACTCCTAGTCTCGCTTGACATAATGAAATCTATTCGACCTAGACTATTTTTCAAACGTGTAAACCTAAGATTATCTAAACCTCTGTTACTTTTCTTCGCTATTGACTTCAAACGCATGAAACAGGGAAGAAGGAGGTACCTTATAAAGCCTAGTCGCACGAAATATTTGCCGAAAATAGGGTCGGATTACGATCTCGCAAAATCGATTTAGAAATTAAGAAGATTTGTAAAATCTTTTCTAATTATCAAACGCCTTATTTATAGCAACTAAATCATATGAGTCATTAGAGATAATCGTGCCACGCGTCAACACTTAGCCGTTAGAGAGAACACGCGTCCAGGATAACGGCTAGTTAACGGCTAGATAACGGCTACTTTCTCAACGATAATTCGACCGTTTACCAACGTATTTTTACTCTTTATCCAGCGAATTCAAGATTTAGATAAAATTAGAATTATTTTCTAAATCTTGGGGGCAAATTGTTAGGGTAAAAATCTACGATCGCACGACAACCGACTATAATCGTAAGACAAATGTTAGGACAATAGTCCTGTATTAAGATAAGGTCCAGAGATAAAACCTAAAAGTATTATCGAACAAAGATTATTAAACATCGAACATATACATCGAATAAGTCGAACGATATCCACAATATCGTACGACAGTACTAACGAATAACTATACGAAGTTTATATGTTTGATGCAGGCAAGCTGATTATCATATCTAACAATTGTCCACCTTTGAGGAAATCGGAAATTGAGTACTATGCTATGCTTGTTGAAGATCATCATTACATCGAACAAGTCGTAAGTTATGTATCGTTCGACAGCATCAAGATCGACCGTTACAAGCAAGATTCTCGCAGCAGTTACAATCTGGACATTAACTCTCAACAATACCGTTGGACAGTTACTCTCCGAGCATTAATTGAAGACAATAACGTTGGACGGTTATAATTCGATCATTGATGAGCTATAATACCGTTGGACCGTTATTATCAAGCCACTATATAAGAAGAATCAAACCAGCATTGCAACACACGAAGTCTATCCGAAGCTCACAAATTCTATAATCATTATTCTAGAGAATCATCTGTAATTTACATTCGATTTCATAGTTCTCTCAGTTGTAATCGTACGATTAAAGCTGTATACTTGAAGGACATCACCCCTGATTGGTGATCATAGTGCTCTGTCGACTTACCTTTTAGGTCGACCGCAGGTTTTTTCCTCCGTCGTGAGGTTTTTCCTGCGTCATCAAATTATTTGTCTTATTTTACTTTCTCGCACTTATCATTGATTGTAATTTCTTTCTCTCGACGGTTAAGCCTCACACAAGTTTCTTACGACATCGAGTTGTGTAATTTTTTACATAAACAATTATTTCCCATAATCCAAACATTCTCATTTTGGTGTGCAGCAGTGTGACCTACTAGTGTCTTATAACATTGGACACGATAACCCCGTTACTGTCTCGCACATAATCCTAACAAACCCAGTATGCAAAAAAAGGTGGGTCTAAAATAATTTATACAAGAGGAAAAGTTGAAGGTGACATATCATGGGTGCACACTTGCCCAAATATGAAGGGGAATTGAAGAACAACATATCAAATAATACTTGAAAGATATATGAAGTCCCCATGTTCATGCGTGTGTGTATGCAAATACTTACAAAATATAACAACTCAAACTCAAGATTTTGAGCCACACAAAATCACTTCCAACACAATCTTGTCTCTCTTTTTTTTAATATATATATATATATATAACAAATAACATCAATAAGAGATAATTAAACCAAGATTCTTTAATTATATGGTTGGGATTTCTTATGAATAATATAAGACCCTTTTGATTCATGGAATTTGGAGTTAGATTCCATTTTAGTTATGTGCTTGGTTTAAGAGAGAATTTGCAACTGAAATCCAATAATTAGATTTAGAAATTCTCATGGGGATTTTACAAGATTTTGTAGGAATTCTTTATAAAAATGTTCTAAATAATTTAAAACTAGTTAATAACCCGTATATTATACGGGTATTTAAAACATATTATTTTAATTTTTAATAAGAATTAACATTTACATGACAATTGTCATTACCATTTAAATACTTATGTAAATTATATGTAATACGAAAATTGCCATTATAATTGCTTATTACAATAGATATTTTAATTATCTAATAGCTGTTAAAATTTTAAAAATTGAAAATTTATTATTCTTTTGTCAAAAGATTTGAATTTCGTGAATGATTTTAAAACTGAAGGGATTCAATAATAAAATATGTGTAGTGTTTTGATTTGTAGGATTTTAAATAAAATAAAATATAATTATTTATAAATAATATACAAAAATAGTTAGATTAAAAAGATGGAATCTTTGAATTTCAAGAATATTAGCAATTGAGTTTTAAATAAAATAATATTTCATTACTTATAAATAATATATAAAAATAATTAGGTTAAAAGGATGAAATCTTTAAGTTTCAAGAATATGAAGAATAGAATTGTAATAAAATCTAAACAAATTAATTTATATCTATTTTTATAGCTGGAGGGATTCAAAAATAAAATATGTAGTGTTTTTTATTTGTAGAATTTTAAATAAAAAATTAATTACTTACAAATAATCTATAAAAATAGTTAGATTAAAAAGTTATAATCTTTAAATTTCAAGAATATCAACAATGGAGTTTTAACTAAAATAAATTTTAATTACTTATAAATAATCTATAAAAATAATTAGGTTAAAAAGATAAAATCTTTAAATTTCAAGAATATCAAGAATAAAATTGTAATAAAATCTAAACAAATTAATTTATATCTAATTTTAATAATGTAGTTAAATTAAAAAAATATTCAATATTAAACTCATTTTGAAGGTATTGTCGAGACGATTATAATGGTATAATTTATAAAAAAGAAAAAACAAAAAATTTAATACATTTTAATTAATATATATTATTATCTTAAAATGATAAGGATGTAAAGTGGAAGATGAGAAACTAATGGATAAAAAGCAATTTAATCAAATAATTCTAAGGATAAAAAATGTAAATTATAAAGATAATTATGGTATTAAAATAATAAGAATAATTTAAAATCATTCACGAAATTCGAGTCTTTTGACAAAAGAATAATAAATTTTCAATTTTTGAAATTTTAACAGCTATTAGATAACTAAAATATATATTGTAATAAGCAATTGTAATGGCAATTGTTCGTATAACATATATTTGCATAAGTAATTAATTGTTAATGACAACTGTCATGCAGAAGTCTATTCTTATTAAAAATTAAAATAACATGTTTCAAATACCCGTATATTATTATTATTTATAGATTAGTTTCTCATCTTTCACTTTACATCCTTATCATTTTAAGATAATAATATATATTAATTAAAATGTATTAAAATTTTTGTTTTTTCTTTTTAATAAATTATAACATTATAATCGTCTCGACAATACCTTCAAAATGAGTTTAATATTGAATATTTTTTTAATTTAACAACATTATTAAAATTAGATATAAATTAATTTGTTTAGAATTTATTACAATTCTATTTTTGATATTCTTGAAATTTAAAAATTTTATTATTTTATTATTTTTAACCTAAGTATTTTTATAGATTATTTATAAGTAATTAAAATTTATTTTATTTAAAACTCCATTGTTGATATTCTTGAAATT
The DNA here is from genome assembly GCA_030169165.1 of Centaurea solstitialis. Classification (NCBI taxonomy): domain Eukaryota; kingdom Viridiplantae; phylum Streptophyta; class Magnoliopsida; order Asterales; family Asteraceae; genus Centaurea; species Centaurea solstitialis. Next base: position 106,711,297 of record CM058041.1, on the reverse strand, counting down.
TAAAGATTATATCTTTTTATTCTAACTATTTTTATAGATTATTTATAAGTAATTAATTTTTTATTTAAAATTCTACAAATAAAAAACACTACATATTTTATTTTTGAATCCCTCCAGTTATAAAAATAGATATAAATTAATTTGTTTAGATTTTATTACAATTTTATTCTTCATGTTCTTGAAACTTAAAGATTTCATCTTTTTAACCTAATTATTTTTATATATTATTTATAAGTAATGAAATATTATTTTATTTAAAACTCAATTGCTAATATTCTTGAAATTTTAAGATTCCATCTTTTTAATCTAACTATTTTTGTAGATTATTTATAAATAATTATATTTTATTTTATTTAAAATCCTACAAATCAAAACACTACACATATTTTATTTTACATAATTTACCTATCGGTTAAGTATTTATAATTTACATAATTTATAAATATTTCAAAATAAATTGGATTTTGCAAATCGAAGAAAAGAAAAATTTGGTAAAAAAAAGGAAATAAAAAAGATTTGATTTTAATAAAGATTTGGTAAAAAAAAGGAAATAAAAAAGATTTGATTTTAATAATAAAAAATAAAAAATAATTATGACATCATCAAGTCAAATTTTTTCACCAATTAACCAATAAGATTGCTCAATTTCGTTTTGATGACATCAGCAAAATCCTTCTTTTAATATATATATAGATGAATTGCTTTGTAGTAACCAATTAATAAAAGAATTTTTTTTATTTTTTATAAAGTAATAGTAAATAATGAAATACAATTCTATGCAAATCTTACAAACTACACACGTTGAAAATTCCAAATCCCTCTATACAATCCAGATCACTGAAAAACCTTTTATCAAACCAAAATGGACCCTGAGAATCTGTTTGACTAGCGAAATTTGGTGAGTTTTGAAATTGAATTACATTACAATCTTGTCTTTTTAAAAATGAATTGAAATTCTAAAAATGAATTACACAATTATGGCCGAGGATTGGGTTTTTTGGCCGGAAAAAGGGCGTACTTCATAAATTTATAAAATCTTATGAAATCCCAAAAGCCCCAATCCTCGGCCATAATTGTGTGAAGTACGCCCACATGAAATCCTTCCCGAATGGATTTGTTTAGAAAATTAAAGAAAAAATCCTCCCTAAACAAGTCCTCTGTCGGGCAGATTTATAGAATGGTTAAAATCCTTCCCAAGGAAATCCATTTATAAAGTCATACAAATCCTCCCCGCACAAACAAATCCTTCTTAAAACTCAGCCTTAACTCCTTAAGCTATTCCTTTTCTCACTCTTTTTTGGGACAAATTTCTTTGATTTTCGTCGGATGTTGATGCTTTTTGGCCGGAAAAGGGCAAATCCGCCCGAGGAGGAATTGTTTGTGTTGATTTGATGGTTATTTGATGAGTTTCGGGGAGAAAAATGCTAGAAAGCGTTAAGGGAATTTTTAAATGGCTAAAATAATTAATTTCTCTAAATTTATTTGTAATAATATTTTAAAATATGAAGAAAAAACACTTATTTTGTAATGATCAATTAATAAAATGTAAGTTGATTATTTTCTATAACTACTAATATTTTGTTTTTATAGATTATCTACAAATAAATGAATTCTGTTTCTAATCTTATAAAACAAACCTCACAAAGTTCTGTTTCTAATATTTTGTTTTTGAGATTGGGTCATTACACCAATTTATAATCAACTTTCCAAAATTAGCTATACAATTATATGTCAAAAAAACATATATTAATTTAATTAAGTTTAACTAAAATGGATGCATTATTAATAGATAATTGATGACCAATAAATGCACTAGAGCTTAGACACTTGGACCATTGTTTCCAAAAATAGGTGCGACCTCGGACCCAAGACGCTAACCATACAAAACTCATGCTTATGTATTGTCAATTTTACAAAAAAAAAAAGATTGCTTTTGAAAAAAAAAAACTTAAATAATATTTTTTGCAATTTTCAATAACGATAAAGGGTCATGTGAAAGGTTGAATTAACATGAGAGCTGTAAGTGAATATGAACCTTTGATCACGTTCAAGGTTGTGTTTGACAAACTAGCTGGTAAGACCAAATGGGTGTTAGCCTAGTGGTAAAGCTTAGGCACTACATGGTGGTGAACCCGAGTTCGAGCCCTGGGGGACGCATTCTGGAGGTACGGGGGCTTCGACCCCGGGCTGCATGTTTTAGCAGTTGGGCTTCGCCCCAAAATTGCCGAGGATTAGTCTGTGTCCAATGTGGTCTGGGATACCTCTTCAAAAAAAAAACTAGCTGGTAAGCTAACTGGTAGCTGATAGCTGATAAGCTAGCTGCTGACTAATAAGCTAGTTGTTAGCTGATAAGCTAGCTTATTATTAGTCATTAGCTGATAAGCTAGCTTATAAATAAACTATGTTTGACAAAAGCTAGCTTATAAGTATGTAAAATGACCAAAAGGGTACTCCAATTAAAGGTTTCAATAAGGGTATAATTGGGAAAAAACTATAAAAAGTTCCTAAAACGCTACTCCAATTAACGTTTCAATAAACTAGTTTATTAGCTAGTTTATTTTGCCAAGCACAACCTAAAACTCAAGCCCATCTATGAATGGTTTTTGATACGTGGTAAATCTCAGATTCAATATGAAGATTTTTACTGACTATTAACCACTTTTTACTGGGTAAGAGATGCTTACTCAATAACTTGATAGGATATATAACAAGTTATTAATTTGCCATACATCTTACTCTAAGACGGAAAAAATACTCTTTTTTAAATAACTTATTTTCGTAAGCTCTTCTTCCTTAGTTTTGTCTTCCATCTCTTACCCAAAACTGTATTTTTATCTAGTTAACGTTTAGTGTTGCTAAATGGCCCTATATACACACATGGAGGGAGACAATATGAATCAAAAACAAAAGAAAACAAAAAAGGTCCATAAATTGATGCAATTATGAACCTCTTGATCAGCTACCATGCATGAGGTTTGATGGACCTCTTTTGCTAGTTCTGTCTCAATCCTTCTCTATTATTCACACACATATATGCAAGGAGGTTTAAGGAAAAACCTCAAATATTCGAAAAATTAAGGAATCTGTAAATCCACTGGTGTATATGGGTAATTTGTGATATGAATACATGCGTAAATACAAAGTCAAATACAACTATTAAAAAAATGCATACGGATTTTTTTGTAATATGCATACGTACATATATGTACAAGTGGATACAGATCAAAAAAACTCATAACGGCTTATTATTATTAATTTTTTTTTCTTGAACGGAGAAAAAAACCAAAAAAAAAAAAACATTGTTTTTAACTGTTATGCAGAAGTGTTTGCGGTGGTTCCTAGATTTTCCGGTTAGGGGTTGTATCCGTTACAAACCATCCTTGTATAAACTATACAAAAGCCTAATAGCCGTTCATCTAGTATAAGAAATACTTGATTTCATTTTGTTTCCTAATTTAAAATTACAATCATGTTGTTGTCTTTTAACTATTAAGGGGTTGTTTATCAAACGCTTACTTGATTAAATTTTATTTTAAGAGGATGTAGGATCGTGTGAGAAATTAAGTTAACGTTGAGAAACGTGAGAAATGAATCTGAACCCTTGATCGGTTTTAGGGGTTGTTTGTTTTTAAAAACATACCTCTTAAAACTTCTTAAGTTTGAAAATTAAAAAGGTTTGCAGACTTAAGACTGTTTGTTTTATTTTTAAGAAAAGGTCTGAAACCTCTTACCTTCTCTTGAAAATTTTAAGAGGTCAACCACTCATCTCTTATTTTTTAGATGTAAAATCAAGCTTAAGACTTCAGACCTCTTAAAAAACAAACGACACCTTGATACCATGTCTCCCTATAAATTTTGCTTTAGAATGTAATTGATCAGGTGCATCTCAATGCATCTTATTTCATTGCACCTCATTCTAATATGCATTCAATTTTCATCTAACGATAGATAATTACTCACGATTTTCACGATTACCTCAACTTACATGAAAATTGATTATTAACTGTTAAAATATGAATAAAATGTCAAATCAAACTCATTTATATCAAAAATGATTAAAATAGCTAAAATGATGTTTGTATGGTGAAAAAACTCAAAAACTTATTATACTTCAAATTTGTGATAATTAAGATATAAAAAATTAAAATTCGAATAAAAAAAATTAAAAAATATATATGTATGGACGTGACGTGGCAAGGGGGTGGGGGACAAGCACGGGGAGACGATGCATTGAAAGGAAAGGCAACAACTAACAAAGGAGTTATAAGACAAAAGTTTTTAATGCATAAAGTTGTAAAATATATAAATTAAATATTTTTTTTTAAACCGTAGCAAAAAAAATATAAACAATATAAAAAAGTTAACGAGGTTTTTCACACTATCTAAAATTATAAGTTTTGATACTGCAAACAGTTAATGAGGATTTTCATAAAGCATTAGGCCGAGCGTAACGGATGTTTGGGTTTGGCGGGTTGGAAGTTGAACCCAAGCGGGCTCAACAGGTTGCCGGTACACCGACAACGACTTGGGCGGGCTGGGGAAAGAGCGGGTATGCCACACCGCTAGAAACTGTGTCTTTTGTCTGTGTTGTGTGTTTGGGAGGGTTGGATACTAATCAGAGAGGGTTCCAGAGGGTTAATTGTGGGGTTGAAAAAAACTGATGTGACAGTTGATGTGGCAGTGGGGTTGAAAAGGTTGGAAGGGTTTGATACTGATCGCCTTAGAAAAGAAGGAAACGAGTTTAAAAGAAGTTTGAAATCTTGATGACTTATGTATGGATTAAATTCATTTGTCTATTTTGTTTAATTTACAACAGAGACCGGATTACATCTAGTGTGTTGGAGGTGAGGGATGGCCTCCCGTTAAAATCCATTTTTTTGGTTTTATCTAGTCATTTTTTTAATTTTATACTATAGTTTCTTACCGTAATTTCCACCATACACATCCTTACCAACTAAAAAAGTACCTTCAAATCAATTAAAATACCAAAACAAATATATTGAAATCAATAGAAAGGCTCTTATAATCGACAAGAAAACTTAAAAGTTGCTAAGAATCAATAAAAAAAAAAAAAATAGAAACTTTAAAAACCTTTTGAAAGAGCGTATTAGGCTAAAAAACATATAGGATGACTTTGAAGACCTTTATTCTATGTTAAAGATGCGCAATTATGCAAAAACTCTGAATACACCACTGATTAAGAGTTATTATACCATTTTCTTTGTGTATTGTTTGTTTTCCTAGGTTACTAGGTTTCTTTATCACCTTTAGGATTTTCATTAATTAGAATCTTATTTGCTTTCCTAGTGGTTTAAGATTAACTTAATTTTGAGCTATTAATTCCTAGTTTATCTTCTTGTTAGTTTAGTCTATAAATGCAATTCATTCTTTTCTCTTTCAGTTTAGTTGATAATTGATGTATCAAGGTTTTTAGAATTTATTGATGTTTTTAAGAGTTTTCTCTTAAAATTTTCATCTTTAATTAATTTATCAAATTTTTAAAATTTACTAATGTTTTTGAGAGTTATCTCTTAAAATTTTCAACTTGTATGTTTATATGTTCATTATCCTTTTAGGATTTTGACGTGGATCAATCCTTTCACATTTTCTTGATACATCATTTCACGTTTAAAAAACAAGACTTTAAGATTTAATGATTTCCAAATAAAAAAAAATTTGAAGGTAATATAACAAACGTTTTATTTCATTTTCAGATATTATTTCGGCTGAATTTACATAAATAAATTTAATGAAAAATCTCACTAGACGACCAAGCTAATAAAGTTGTTCAAACTTTAGCGTAAAAATCTAATTTTCCAATTTGTCCCACTTTTTCTCTTGATACGTTGATTTTTCTAACTTATCTGTAAACGTTCGTATGTTCACTAAAATATCACTAATTAGAGAAGCACACCCAATCACACAATTAGATTTTCTTAATAATTAAACGACCTAAAGAAGATTATAAATAATTCATTAAATAAATTATAGTATATTCAATCCTTCAAACTTTATTTTATTTTTATTTTCATTTTGTGTCAATAATTTGATTACCTTTAAAGGAAAAAAAAAAGTAGTATCTCTATTTTCTACAATCCGATTTGTGAGATTTTCTCCGAATTTATAAAACAAAAAGAGGTAATAAAGTATGATCATAAAATCAAAATATAATTTTTTTTACCTTTCTTCCACTTAACTAAATAATTAAAATAAATAAAAATATTTTTTTTAAACTAATTTTTAACATAAAAACTCGTGGACGTAACTGTATCATAGACAAAATAAAAAAAAGGGCCCCACGATGAAAGTAATCAGACGGTGGAAAATGGAACCCACATGTTCCTCACTGTAACCCCGCTAGGGTAACACACAGAGGACCCCACCCCCTGCCCGTACAAGCATTAGAAGATCCTCTCTTCTATAAGTGGAGGCCACTTGGTCCTTTTATATTCCCATTTTGCCCATACTTGTCTCACATAATTCCAAAATTGCCCCCCATATGGGTTTCAATTCAACCATTATGTGAAGCCAGCCCACAAATGGGTCCAACCCACCAAGCCCATTGATACAACCAATACACCTTCCTAATTTTAACATCTTGCCAAATAGTGGTAGTTCATTTAGCTTTAGCCAAAGACATTGATTGAACCATTTCAACAAGATTGGGTCATATTTGATATTCCCCTTGGTTAATGTTACAATTTCCCACAACATTTTGGTCCACTTCCCCTTCTATCTTGTCTTATATCTTGTCTTCCGGTATTTACTTCATGCTACAGTTATAACCGAATATGTTGTCGATGGTCTTGTGACTTTGGTGTTGCTGGTACAGAGGTGAGATATTATTGCAGAACGGTATTTATGGTGACAACTTCCTTTTGGAAGATGTATGTCCATGAATTATTGCTATATATCGAAATTTGGGTTAGGTTTTTTTTTAAGTGTGTATGTTCGTAGTCAAACTGATTGTTAGAGCAAAATTAATAGATTCCCACGTCTTAATCTTGAAAGTACAGTTTATGTGAAAGAAAATTGAATTTGGGATTAAGAAAGTCCAACACTTGCTATCATAGGTGAACTAACCTCAACCACTTTGGCTTAATCTTGACTAGTTACCTAACCATGAAGAAGGAAAGTAATAAATGCTTATGCAAATGTAAATCAATCCATTTATATAACTACTTTGACATGACTCATTGATTTAAGAACATATTCACCTCTACTCCTTCAATCAAAGATCTTAACTATTTAGGTTACAGGTGTCAAATGATGATTCATGTCTGGTTTAAGCAGTAATTTTCCCCTCTTATATGTACTTGTGTTGCATTATTAGCGACTTTTCAATTGGATCTGGATGATCAAAACTCCAATCATCCCACATTTTGACAAATCACGACTTCAATAATTCATGAAAGAACTATTGTTAAATTTATATTTATCACTTAATCAATAAAAATAGGTTTGATTTATGGGTTTTCAACGAAGAAAACATGTGTGAACTATATAAATAAAACACACACACACACATATATATATATATATATATATATATATATATATATGACCATTTAAAAATGTAACTCAAAACAAACAAACATCATCAAGCCATTGGAAAAGTCTTAATAAAAATCAAGAATGGACCATGTTTTTTAAAGAAAATATTGCTCATTAACTCACCATTGACCCCATTTGTCATAAATGCATGAAAGGGTTACACCCAAATGCAATTCAAAGGAGGGAGTTTCACACTTTCACTTGTGGCTACTATAAATTATCCACTTATGCTCCTTGTATGAGAAAGAAAGAAAGTATAGTTGAAATCTTGAAAATATAATATTATCCTCTTCATCTTTATCTTGCCCTCCACCTACACACCATTTTCCATTTCCCTTTTACAAAAAGTAAAATAGAAGGAAAAAACAATTCTTTCTCTAGACCCCTTTATCAATTTTGAACTACTTTTTTGAAGTTTTTACTTTATTTTATTTTTGTTTTAGGAGAAACCCATGATTAAGGCAAATAAAAATCATTGCTAAAAATGATCCAAGAGAGGTGAGATATAATGATTTGGATGATGACCAAAACTTCAATTTCAGACCTTCTCAAAAAGGTAACCAACCTAGCAACTTCATCATCATCATTATTATTATTGATAAAGAAAGAAAATAAATATGTGGTGGTGGGCTACATTTTAATTTGATGTACGATAATATTTTGTAATAGTAAGCTTGTAATGTGTTTTTATTTCTAAAAATTCAATTAAATTGGGTCATCAAATAAATTATTACAGAAATACTTGTGGATTACCTTTTTCTTTCATTTTCATGTTACTATATATAGGTGTATTCAATGAAAAATGCTTATTTTTCATGATATTATTTTGGTTATGATATCTATTAAGATTACTTGTTTAGATTAGTCTATGTCATCACTTATTCACTTCAACATTCAAAGCTTCTTAATTTAAATTAAAACACAAAATTGAAAAATAAACTATTTTGAAAGATATATAACTTGTAATTTAATAATTTATGATGTCTTACAATAAGCAAAATAAAATATATTATAACCCAAAATTGATGAATTATAACCTTGCAGTATACAATAAATAAAATACAACTAATCTAGTTATATCCATTCTCTTCCTATGATAACTTGAGTTTGTTGACAAGTAGTTCTTCCGGCTTCAGTTATTGATACAAGGTAGTTTTCGAAACCCACCCCTCATCCCCCCCCCCTCCTCTTTCAATTCGATTAATATTCTCTTCGAAACTCTGGAACTATTTGCTTTTAAAAATACCCCTTAAAAAACGTTTTAACTCTGAAAGTTAAGAGGTTTGCAAACTTAGGGACTGTTTGTTTGATTTGTAAGAAATGGTCTGAAAACTTCTTACCGTCTTCTGAAATTTTAAGAAGTGAAATCAGACAGCAGACCTCTTAAAAAATAACTGACACCTCAGTTAACTTCGTGCATCTTAATATCCAAAAAGGATAAGCCTTTCTCGACCTTGTGGTCTAGTTGGTGCTCCATCCCGAGTTTCTTGGTTGCTGGTGTGTAAGATGGCTCTCTTTCTTTTATCCGACCATTTTATTATTATTTTTTCTGACCGTGTTTCTGTTTTGGTCTGATCTATGTCTTACAAACCCGTCTTTTCGCTATTTCCTTCGTTTTTCCCTCTTTTGCAACTTTTTAAAGAAAATATATAACAAACATATATAGTCAGGTTCAAATGCAAACTCATCTTTCATTCTGAACGTGAGCACAGTCGAGAACGCACTGCGTAGCATATTTAGTGTTATTCATTCTGAATAATACATGATTATTGGGATTGAATATGCCACGTGATGCACTCTCAACTGTCTTCACCTTTGTAATAAATTGTTGTATTTATTTGTGTTAAAAAGGGGTCTCTCCAAGAGAAAATTTGGGTGTGACAATTATGAGCCAAGTGGGCGCAGGATAAGCACGTGGGCATCGCCTTTTCTTTCCTCCGATCACAATAGCATCGCACGCTGGCATTTTCACACATAAACTCCACTCTTTATTTCTTGCTACTCTCAATCTTCTTATTCTTCTTCTTCTTCTTCTTTATTTTCAAGAAGATTTCAGGTTTCATTCTCTTTTTCTTTCTTTAAATACATACCATCTTTTATAATTAATTTAATTCCAACCTAAGATTCCACAAAAAAAGAACCCAATAAAATCTAATCAAAACTGCTGTGTTTTCAGTGATAAATATCAAGATTTTCATGTCAGAGATCAAAATGGGTGTCAGTAATTAATTGGGAATAATTTCAAGATTTGGTTTCTTGAAAATGGGGTTTTTTGTGACATTTTTATAACCCACTTCAAAAATCTTGATTCTTTGGGTAATTCTTGATGGAATTATGTGTTTTTGGGTTTGATTTTTTTTTCTTTTAAGAATTTGGTTAAGGTTGTGATTTATGGAAATGGGTTTTTGGTAATTTTCTAATTGTGCTCTTTTTTGTGTTTATATGTTATAGGTATTGGTTCATTTTATGTAACTATGAACATAATTCTTGCTTGAAAATATAAATCCACAAGAAAAAGAAGGTAGCCATGAAGTTTATGAAACTTGGTTCTAGGCCTGATACTTTCTATAATTCAGACTCTGTGAGGTAAATATCAAATTTCATCTAGTGTTTTTGTTAAAATTCACAAGTGAATTCGTTTTAATTCACATGTGAATAAAGAGTGAATTGGGTATTTCTTTTGTTGATTCAGGTCAGTTTCCTCTGAAGTTTCTAGTGATCTTGTAGTTCAAGTGAATGGAACAAGATATTTGCTTCACAAGGTAACACTTTTTACTTATAATTCACTTGTTTTTTCTATAGCTATTTTTATGATTTTTTACTTCAATTACACAAAAGAGTTTCAAGATTTTGATTAAAATTCATTAAACTCTATTGAATTTGATAACATGGTGCTCTGTTTTATTAAGACAAATTCTGGGTTTTGATCAAAATTTATTAAAATTCATTAAATTTGATAGATGATGCTCTGTTTTCATCACCATCTCTATGATCTTTACTCCAATTACACAAAAAGGGTTACAAGATTCATCGCCAAATAACCAAAAAACTCCAAACAAATTCTGGGTTTTGATCAAAATCTATTAACAAATTCTGGGTTTTGATCAAAATCCATTAACAAATTCTGGGTTTTGATCAAAATCCATTAAGAAATTCTGGGTTTTGATCAAAATCCATTAAGAAATTCTGGGTTTTGATCAAAATCCATTAAGAAATTCTGGGTTTTGCTCAAATTCCATTAGCAAATTCTGGGTTTTGCTCAAATTCCATTAGCAAATTCTGGGTTTTGCTCAAATTCCATTAACAAATTCTGGGTTTTGCTCAAAATCCACTAAAATCCACTAAATTTGATACAAGGTCCTCTGTTTTTTGTGTTTCTTGAAAACAGTTTCCACTTTTGTCCAAATGTTTGAGGTTGCAAAGACTCTGTTCAGAAACCCCTGAATCCTCCCAACATCAAATAATCCAACTCCCGGACTTCCCGGGTGGCACCGAGTCTTTCGAGTTATGCGCCAAATTCTGCTACGGAATCACCATTACTCTCAGTGCCTACAACATCGTATCGGCCCGATGTGCATCCGAATACCTCCAAATGACCGAAGATGTCGAAAAAGGGAATCTTCTCTACAAACTCGACGTTTTCTTGAATTCTTGCATCCTAAACGGTTGGAAAGATTCCATCATTACCCTTCAAACCACAAAGCCGTTTCATTTATGGTCCGAAGATTTGGGGATCACCAGCCGTTGCATCGAAGCCATTGCGTCGAAAGTCCTTTCTAACCCTTCGAAGGTAAGCTTGTCGCATAGCTACTCGAGGCGTGGGGGGAGGGACAAAGACGATATGTCTTGCAACGGGAGCCGAACCACGAGCAAAGGGTGGTGGGCGGAGGATCTTTCCGAGTTGGGTATCGATCTTTATTGGCGAACGATGATCGCCCTTAAATCCGGGGGCAAAGTTCCCGCGAATCTTGTGGGTGACGCGTTGAAAATCTACGCGTCGAAATGGTTGCCAAACATTTCAAGAAATCTTGAAAAAGAAAGCGGGGATTGCAACGGGGAACCGACCCCTTCGAATTCCAAGAGTAGATTACTCTTGGAATCGATAATTAGTTTGTTACCAGCGGAAAGAAATGCCGTTTCTTGTAGCTTTTTGCTCAAATTGCTAAAAGCGGCCAACATTGTACGGGCTTCGACTTCTTCAAGAACGGAGTTGGCAAGAAGAATTGGGGTCCAATTGGACGAAGCCACAGTGGGCGATTTGATGATCCCGTGTTCGTCGAATGAGATGACGTATGATGTCGAAGTAGTTTCGGAAATCTTGGAGCAATTCTTGTTACAAGGTCAAAGTCCGCCAACGAGCCCACCGCGGGTCAAGGGTCGATTCGAGCGGCATCGGAGGTCGAGATCGAACGGTGATTTCGAGTTGCAAGAAAGTCGGAGGTCCTCTTCGGCATCTCATAGCTCCAAGATCAAAGTGGCAAGGCTTGTGGATGTGTATTTGCAAGAGATTGCAAGAGATGTGAATTTGCCATTGTCAAAGTTCACTGCTTTGGCTGAGGCTATTCCTGATTTTGCTAGATTGGATCATGATGATCTTTACAAAGCCATTGATATTTACCTCAAGGTAAACAAATTCTGTATCATGTTATATGGCACAAATCACTACGACAAAATTGAGTTTGTGGGACTTCCAAAATTTCTAAGCGTCCAAAAGATGTTGTAATAAGTTTACAGGATGCTTTTGGATGTCGTAGTAAGTTTTTTAGGACATTTTTATTTTTTTAAAAACATCGTATTAGCTTCTTTATAGGACATTATCTAAAAAAGTGTCATTTAAAAAGATGGTTTAACAGGACACTTTCTCAAAAGCATTCTATAAAATAGTTAATGTGACACTTTGTATTAAAAGTGTCCTAAAAAACTTGTTAACATATAGATTAGGATGAATTTTCTTTTGGGAGGGTTCTTTCATAAAGGGAGGGAGCATGTTTTTTAACTGGACGGGACATGCTCGAAAAAAACATGGCTTCCTGTATAACGCTCCCTCTTAGAAGCTTACTGAATAAACCACTTTCTATATCATTAAGTCACTACCAAACAATCATGTATAGCATACCAAATAAGTTGTGAGTCCCATTAAGTTGCCAACGAACAGACCCTTTGTGCCCTTTCTAGCCTCTTGTTGGAGGGGCGTGTTAGAGTCTCACATTGGCGACACTATTTCTCCTGTATATATATGTTGGAACCTCCTTATCTCCTTAACGACTCTTTTGGAGTCTGGTGGAATCAAACATTTTTTACATGGTATCAGAGCCAAGGACTACCACTCTAGAGAAAGCTGTATCCATCTAGCCCCTCTGTTTGAGGGGCGTGTTGAAATATCACATATGCTCCTTTATCCTTCATATATGTCTCCACATCCCGTCTCTACTCTAGGACTTTTTTTCTTCCTTAGAGTAATCTAACTGGATTCGACATGTATGATCCTGTTGTTTTGCAGTCACACCCGAACCTCAACAAGACCGAAAGGAAGCGGATTTGTCGAATACTAGACTGCAAGAAGCTATCTATGGAAGTTTGCATGCATGCCGCACAAAACGAGCTTCTCCCTTTACGCGTAGTGGTTCAAGTCCTCTTCTTTGAACAAGCTCGAGCTGCCATGGCCGGCGGGCAGCTGACCGACCTGCCCAGCAACATCAAGGCATTATTAGCTGCCCAAGATGATGCATCAAGACCACATGATGGTTCATTAAGCACCAATAGAAGCATGGTCCAACCGGAAGACCAATGGAGTATTTCAGGCCTCAAATCTCCCAAATCCAATCTTTCCACTTTACGAATGAAGTTAGCGGAAGACGATGATTTGGGTGTAAATTTCCACAATGGGATCTCGAAATCTAACTCCTCGAAGGTGAAACAACTTTGTTCGATCCCCAATCGCCCAAAACGTATGTTTAGTAAGTTATGGTCCAGCAACAGAAGCACCACTAGCGAAAAACGATAATTTCCATCGGGCACGAAAGGTTAAGTTTTCGGGGTAAAATCTTCATTTTATTTCATTCATCTTTCTTGGATACATGTCTTTTGTAATCTTTAGGAATTGAAATTGTGAATTGTTGGTGTAATCTATGGTAATAAATAAAAAAAAGGGAAGTTTCTTGAAATCCTTTGTTATTTTCAAGATTTTGGTTTTAAAGCATCAAAATTTAGAAATCCATAGTAATAGATAGAAAGAAGGAAGTTTCTTGAAATCCTCGGTTATTTTCAAGATTTTGGTTTTAAAGCATCAAACTTTAGAAAGGCATGATGGGGACCAAAGCATTGATTTCTTGAGCACTAGGAGTCTTTTTGTACCATTAGTTTTTGGCTCAATAATTCAATTCCTTCATCTCATACTCCATTATTGATTTGCACTTTTTCTTCATATAGTATAAAGTCATGCAAAAATTGACATTTGTTGAAGTTTTTGGATGTTGACTTGTTGACCAAATGGAGTATCCTAGAGAAGTTGGATGATCATGGTTGACTAGCTTATAGTATGCTCATGTTACATGATTGGTTTTTCTCACTCCCATACTTGAATGGTCATAAGTGCCCTTGCCCAATCAAGAAAGGAGAGTAAGATGCAAGACTATTGGAATAAGTGGTGTTTTGTATAAAGCAATGCAAGTCATTTTTTTCTATTTTTTTATAATGGTAAAAAGATTTGTCAGTTTGTAAACGGCAAATGAACTCACTCATACATCTTACTCATCTTTAGGTGGTGTTTGGTTCATGGAATCCATAAAATTTAAAGGAAATTGAATGGTTAATTTCTTTGAATTCCACATACATCGGTATGAGCATGTTACTACTATTGTCATCACAGTTGTCACCTCCTACTCACAACACCTACCTCCAGCCCATCGCCGACACCATCATGCCACTATTGTTGGTCACAACCGGCACCCACCACGACACTACCATCCTCATTAAAGTTACCACCCTCAATAACACCAATTGATATTATCCTTATGTTATATTTTATAATATAAGCAAAAAAGTACGAGAGTGCAGTAAAGAGGTATTTTGGTCGTTTATTGTTTTTTCATCCCAATCTGAAACTATATTCTTCCAAACAAACATTGTGATTCCATTTCTTTTTAGAAATGTCATTCCTCCTACCAACCAAACGCACGACCAAATTTCATCCGAATTCCTTCAAAATCAAGTTTCTTTGATATTCTAATTCAATCAAATTTTGTTAAGAAAACCAAAGGTTCCCTTTAGGTTGAATCTCTGACCTCGAGGCTAACTTAGATACATGTAGGCCCAAGACCCTTTGATTTACTAATTTTTTGTGTCCATGACAAGGTGAATGCAACCTTGCCAAGTCGCACAGGAGGGTCGTGTGGGGATCTTGTGGCTAAGATACATCTTCCCGTATCCTTGCCACTTTTCGTATGTGATGCAAGGTGTTAAGAAACCTGATCACATGCAAGTAAAATTTTGAACTTGACGATGTCGTGTGGCCAAGTCTTGTACAAATAAGACAGCTAAAAGGGGTTGTTTCTAGGTCATAACGTCATATCTCCAATCTTCTCCGAAATAAAAGGTACTAGACCCAACATCATGGATTTTTCATTCTCGATTTTAAGTACATTGTACCCTTCATTCGATTTGCACAAAGCACAATTGATATTTTTCTCTCTATGGATGTACACTATTTCATCAACACTCGACAAAATGGCTGAATCAATTGACAATTATTCGTATAATCACTCAATAAAATGGCCGAATCAGATAATCTTTATAGAGACTGTAATCAGATAAACTTGTGGAATGTAAGCAATAATTTAAAAAAATGAGGGTAGATTTTGGAAGTTGCACTTAACAAAAATATTGTACATGTAGTCGTTAATTTTAGTTATGTTTTACAAAAATAAATAAATAAGAATGTTTCACAATTGAAAGTGGATCAAATGGGCCGCGTTGGGCTACTCTTTCTACTACTTAGTTTTTGGAGCAAAGTACAACTTCAGTCCGTACATTATTGAAAGGACTATAAACTTAGTCCCCTAAATGTTTTCTTTTTTGCCCTCTGGGCATCTTCTTCTTAATTCTGCTAAATTATGGTATCAGTCATAACCTAGTTTATCAGTTAAATTTTGGTCACTTTTTTTCGAAATGACACATTTAGCTCTCCACTTATATTACCGAACAAAATAAACAAGATCACAAAAAAGGGGTTGTTTCTTTACAAGCCCAAATTTGAGATAAGAGATTATAAATTAGCACACAAGATAAATGAGGTAGACAGGTAGTGAACAATTGCTAACTGGGTTTCTCTTATTCTTTTGGCCCATAACCGATTTGGGCCCGGCCCGGTTTGGGACCAAATTATGTTAATTCGATATAGGGACCATAGTAGTGTTACAATATATCTGTTTTACCTACGTACGCTAAAATTGTCTTATAACTTACATCCTTAACGTTTCTATCGAATCTTGCCTTTGCATTGAAAAGTTAATGGATTGGATCTATATAATTTCATTTTTTAAACGAACAAGGTCTCAAAGTCCATGACAAGGACTCGAGTCGCTAATTTATTATGAAACCCACTTCGTAAATATACTCAAACCTCGAAGTAAACATCTGGTTAAAAAAAATTCAATTATAGAGAAACAACTCGTAAAAAATCAAGTATAAAACCACATTTTTTGAATGCAACCATAGAAGCAAGTTTTTCAAAATAAGAACGAAATTCGTTATAAACATTAACTAGATAAATGTATGATTCACTCTAAAAATTATTGCCTATCATAAAACAAAACTACAGTCTACAAGAGCTTACGATAATCATATATATTATATATATTCATCTTCTTTTTAATACCGAAACCGGCAAATTAAACCTAAATTTGAAGCTCAAACGCATGTGTTCAACGAAGTTTGATCCCAAAAAAACTACAATTGCAACATTTTCATCCGTTTTAAGATCATAACTAACAACATAAAATGAGGAGAAAAGTCTATTGATCGATCGAACTTGATTAAATGGTTGAAATATTTCCATGAGGAGATGAAATGTGATAATGTGATATAGATATACAATTATACATACATATGCAGGGAAACTTTTTCTAGAGCATATAAAATTATAACCTTGATAATTAGTGTATCATGTATCATTTTATATGGTTTTTTCATTTAATACTAGAATTTAGAATATTGATTTATATATTTGTTTCATATATACTCGGTTTACAATATGAACTTTTTTAGCTTGTTTGTGAAACAAATATTACACATAACAAAGTTTCACAATATGAACGGAGCACACATAAATCAATCACCTTATGCAAACAAGTATATGTTAATCGGTATGAAAAAAATCATGTAAAACAAAACTTTAAAGCAAAAGTTTTCACGAATCAAAATTTGAAACCGTTTAATTGATTAAAGGTCATATAAGGTTTGATTTAAGGGAAAACAATAAAATAAAATTTTAAATAAAACCCTATCAACCGTTCATCTGAATAGGATGCATAGTGCATACAAGTAAATTTGTAACATGCGTATGTGGATATGCACATATGCATAGAACCCAAAAAACAGTTTCGCGTACTTATATGCTCATGTGCATACCGTCCAGATAAACAATTATCAGGGTATTCTTCGATTTTCATTTTCTTAGGTTTCCCTTAAACCACCATACATATACATACATACATAATATAAACATATATTTCACGGGTTTTTCCGTTAACATATACTCGAAAATTTTAGCAAAGAATCACGTTTTAATGGCCTCGTTTTCGTGATGATGATCATCCGGCTTAGAATCCAAATTGATGCTTTTGGTTCGTTGAATGCCGCTAGGAGTACGGTGGAGCCGGCACCGGAAAGATCCCGCATGGGTGGTCGGAGAACATAAACAGTTGTTTTTCGCCATGCTTCCTTGCCTTGCTAACCCTCCCGACGGCGGTGACGTCACCGGAGTCTGTTCCACCTCTACCTTCAACTCCTCGTTTGCCGCCATAAATTATATATATTAACTGTTAAAACAAAATTCAGATGGAGCCAACCAATAAATAAGGAGTTTTTTATGAAATAAAAAGCGTTTAACTTTTCTAATCAGCAATAAGCAAATAAGGAAATAAACATAAGTTATTTTAAATAAGGAATCCTAAACAACCTTTAAATAGAGTGATGGTACACATGTAATTTAAAATGAGAAAATTAAGAATTGAAAAGAAAATTTGAGATGGGTTTGATTTACCTGAAGATGAGATTGGGGTTTTGGTTGTGGGTGAGGATCTAAAGATTTAAAGGAAGAGGAGATATGGAAGATAAGAGAAAAAGTGATACTTCATCATGTGTTCAATAATGTCTCATATAATTCTTATAAAATAATGAAGATAAATAATATATTTGTCTTTTTTTAATTATATGAATCTGCTAATTGATAAGGTTCTTTTTGGGTTGGTGTTTGTAGACCAAATGTTTTTGGAATTTTATATTTATATAGATGATATGAAAATTTATTTGTATTTGATTTGTATGATTTAAAATGTACTTATATTTTTGCTTTAAAAAATGTATTTATATTTTATTACTTAATTATAAGTAATTTTTATAAACTAAATTATAAAAATGTGTAGAGAAATAGTTAAATTACATCCTATGTATGATTAGACTAAATTATTTATTAAACTAGATATCGACTTAGAATGTATGAAATTCATATGTATGATTGTAAATACATATCATAATCCTTAGAAATACAAAATTCTTCATTCAATATTCTATAATTTTGTTTAATTTCGTTGTTTTATGAAATATTTTTTTAAAGATATAAAGATATATATTTAGAAAAAGAAATATGTATTAAATAAAGGAGACACGTGTCTAAAAGTTGCAACCAGTCACGGGGAGAAATAATTAAGATTTACATAATGCTTCAACCACTCCAATCAATAATATTATTTTTCTTTAAAAATAAAAGTAATTTTTTTTGAAGTAAAAAAATAAAAATCATTCTTTGTTTCCTTTCGATTTAAATCGTTTTTTTATTATTGATAAATAACTCAATAATTTTATAAATATGTGAAAGAAATCAGAGACGAATCTAAATCTTTGGATGTTAGATATAATTTAACTATAAAGAAAACTTACTTATACAATATTTATATAGACTAAGGCTATGTTTGGCAAGCGTAGCTTATAAGCTAGCTGGTAGCTGATAAGCTAGCGGATAGCTGATAAGCTAGCGGATAGCTGATAAGCTAGCTGTTGATTGATAAGCTTGCTAGTAGCTGATAAGCTAGCTGTTGAACAAATTATGTTTGGCAAAAAACTAGCTTATGAGTACGTAAAATGACCAAAAAGGGTATATTTGAATTTAATAATTAATATTAATAAGGGTATAATTGGAAAAAAGCTACAATAAGCTTCTCATAAGCTACTCAAAGTAGCGTTTCAAAAAGCTAGCTGATAAGCTAGCTTCCTGGTACATGTTTGGATGGACTAGCTTATAAGCTAGCTTATCAGCTAGCTTATGCTTGCCAAACACAGCCTAATAGGTTTGGTTCTTTATATATAAAAAACTTAAAAACCTCAAAATTGAGTCTAAAAGCTAAATTTATTTTATAAGGTAAACAGCATTTGCAACTTACCAGTACAAAAATATATCAAAGCTTCAGCTTTAAAAACTATATGAAAATATTCTTTTATGATATAAACGAAACAATATTAAATTAAAATTTTGGTCCATGTGATTTACATGAATCTTTGAAAGTGATCTCTACTTGTCTAGACTTCTAATAACTACAGTTATCATCCCTACTATTTATATTTTACTTTGAAAATGGTTCTTGATCACTTAACTCTGTTAAATATCTCCATTAAGTAATGGACAATTAAGTCCTTTTTTTCTTATTTGTTTTTGGTAAGTAAAGAAATTATGTAAATTACAATGTTGGTTCTTGAAGTAAAGACAAACAAAATGATAATAGGACATAAATTTCCTCTATTTACGGAGATATTTAACAGAATTAGTAATCATGAACCATTTATAAAGCAAAATATAAACAATAGGGACTATAATTTTAGCCATTAAAGTTTAAGGATTTCTTTAGAGAATCATGTAAACTATAAGGACCAAAGTTGTAGTTTACTCTTTAAAAAAATATGTGGTTTTCTTTAAGATAATGATAACAATAATGATGATGACAAGAAAAGGATTGATAAGAAAAGGCAAAAAAAAATGGCAGACATTCTTGTGGATGTCAATTTCAGAGGCTATCCACCATCTTTTTGTTTCATGGAAAATTAATGATATTATATGGTTACATTTAAAAGCTTTTATTATTAGGCCGAGCGTACCACAACACGAGTTGGTCGCAGTTAGCCAGCGGGCTCGGTAGGCTTAGTTTGCAATGGTACACATCTTGGCGGTTTCTTGGTCGGTTTCACGAACTCGCCCACTTTCTCCCTTTCTCTCTTCTTATTTGTATATAAAATAAAAATGTAAAGGGTATGAAAAGTTGTGTTACAAGATTTGAAAGGTTGGTAATAGTTTGAGAATAAGATAATGAAAAGCTCACATAACGCTAATATAACTATAAATCTACGAGACCAGATACTTTTATGATACTCTTGGCCTTACGTTGTAGTCTTAAAATATGTGTTCTTAATTGATGTGACAAATAGTTTTAAAATGCATAATATTATAGTTTTTCGTTAATCAAATGACATGCCACTCTTAAAATATATATATTTTTTATTATCTATGAGTATTTTTCACTTCAATCATTAAGAGCATCTCCAACAGCTATGCTGAAATAGAAAAAATGAAGATTTTAGCATATTTGTTGCTCCAACAGCTATGCTATCCTCTATGCTAAAATAGAGAAATGAGGAGAGATATTGTAAAAATCTCTAAATTTAGAGAAATCTCAAGATGGTGAAAGAAATGATTATTTTAATGCTTCAAACAATATGATTAATTGAATATAAATTTTTAAGAAAGAGAAATGATTATTTTAATGATCCAACCAATAAGAACAATGTTAGAGTTGCTATAATAAAATAGTCGTTGGAGTTGAATGCAAATTTTTTAAAGATTTTAATTTTTTTACTCTATTTTAGAGAAAAATTAGCATATGTGTTGGAGATGCTCTAAGTCAATATTGATTGAATTTTAAGGATGAATGATTAAAAGAATAAAGAAAAAAGAGTGGTTTAGTGTTTGTTGAATGGTTTGATGTTATATAATTAAGTGGTTAGAATGATTGATAGGTTCTTATAATATAATACAAAATAAAATATGGTTTTTGGGTAACTGCTAAGAATGGAATAAATGTGTTAAATGGTTAAGGGACAAAATACAAAATTATGCATAGGGTTTTTGAACTATTAAAAGACACGTATTTTTTTATCAACATAATTTAGCTCTTAACTATTCAGATATTGTATTTTAATGAAATTGTTAAAATAAAAAACAGTCCCTAAGCCAAACATCAATATAAGTTGAAATAGGAATGTTACTTCATGGCTTTAATTTATAAAACACGGATGGTTGTAGTTGTTTTATTTCTTTTATATACTTATTATATAATTTATTAGTTTAAATTGCAATTTTTGAAACCAAATATCACACGTCCGACATTGGCAAGTGATATTGTTTTGTGAAATCTTTAGAAAGATATACTAAATTGTAATTTATCAAAAAGACAAAAACTTCAATAACAATGTTATTTAGAAAATAGTCAAAAATTTGAACAATGTCGAGCTAGGTTGGGCTTAAGTTAGTCATGCACAGCTAAGTGACTCGAGCTACTCGGTATCGACTTGTTAAAAGCTCGATTCAAGCTCAAGTTAAACAAGTTCAAGTCTTCATGATTAAGCTCAATTAGGCTTGCGGATAAAAAAGAAATAATAATAATAAAAATATTATAGGTAAAAAAGAGTCAAGCTCGATCTGAGTTGTGGCTCACCAAACAAACAAATCGAACCCGAGCCGATCCCAACCTTACTAAATGTTTTGGTGAGTCAAGCTCGAGCTTGATACATAAGGCTCGAAAATACGCGAGCTTGAGCTTAATGAACTTAATTACTTAAATGAACCAAGCCCGAGCTCAAGCTCGGATCGACTCATTTATTCTTTACACCCCTAACCATAACTAGTCCTTAGAACGAAATCCAATTCGGTCCCAAGTTTTGTTTTTCAAATAATAATCTTGAATATATAAAAAGATACTGGTTTATGATTTTTTTTACTACAATACCTTTTGTAGATGTACGTTCATCCAAATACACATTAAATATTTTAAAAAAGAATTGTTACACATGCTTTTTATAGTTATGATTTTGAATTTTAGTATTTAAACACTTCAAACACTTAAAAATTCCCAAAAAAAAGACTTGAAACACTTAAAATTAACTTGAAGTTTTTGTAAAAAATTTAAAAATCTTCTAAAAATACTGAATTAACTTATAACCAATCCAAGGTTGGGCCGAGCCCATTTTAGTCATCTCTAAGCTCATTGGGCTAATAGGCTCAATGGACTACTAAAACTAAACTAGAGTCATTGGCCCAGAAATCATTAAATCATTAAATGTTTTTTATTATGTTCAATATACAATGCTTTATGTGCTAAGTTTACAATAACCCTAGATGTATTGATTAATTTTAAGACCTATCAATAAACATTTGTCACAAATTATGAAGTTAGTATAAATATATTGCTTTACCTTTTCAAGGGATAATAAATAAATAAAAACTATGAATTTACCGAATGTTAAACTAACGACTAACGTTCAAGCAATCAACATCAAGTGAAATAAATGCAAGAATGTGATCAGAGGCGTACCTAAAAAAATTCTTTAAGTGATAGCATAATTTGACTATAAGTAAATCTGTAAAACAAAATTTTCATAATGTTATATAGTTAGATGGTTCTATGTCCTTGCAGAGAAATATCGCAAGTTTGAGTCT
The DNA here is from genome assembly GCA_030169165.1 of Centaurea solstitialis. Classification (NCBI taxonomy): domain Eukaryota; kingdom Viridiplantae; phylum Streptophyta; class Magnoliopsida; order Asterales; family Asteraceae; genus Centaurea; species Centaurea solstitialis. Next base: position 106,688,763 of record CM058041.1, on the reverse strand, counting down.
TGGCAATAGTTTTTTTTTAAAACAAAAGAGGTATACGGAAAACATCAAAATTTAAGCTAAAACCTGAAGAAATCTGACAAAAGTGGGACTTAACCCTGCGGTTTTGGTATAAAGTATAAACTGTGCAATATTTACCAACTCGTTCGTTAAAAACTTACACCAAAATTTATGTTTAAAAAACTATGTGGTAGCACACAACAAATAATATAATGGCACCTTTCAGAAACGTAATATTTTCAATTACGACAAAACTGTGAACCAGAGACCAATGTAACCGTACGGTGCTATGTAGGTTCGCCTTTGTGTGTGATGTGACAACCGTCATGATATGGACAATGTATATATCTTATATTATCACACACGGAAACAAACGACAGATGATCCACTGAGTTACCAAAAATGACTATGGGTAATATATTACTGATTTGAGTTTTCCACCAACAATTTATCCACATTTGTGCCACGGGTTTAGGACAAATCACCCCATTAACAATAGATTTCTCAAGGAAAAATTTTGATAAAAGTTTTTCCCATTTAATAGCCATCATACAATATTAAAACTATGATGAATATGAAGATAAAAAAAAGTGGCATGTAAATTTAAAGATTGTACATGGATATAAATATCCAAGAATAAACTTAATTCTAAGCCAAATGCTATATTTAACGTTTAAATATCAGACATCTGAAAAAAGTCGTTCCGTCCCTTTACCAACTGATCTACACGTCATGATCAGTAAATCTAAATCTAAATTTATCAGCCTAAAAAAAGAAAGAAATCGAATAAGCGAAATGTTTACTATTGAGTCTAAAAACCTTCATAATCATATATCGTGTACGATATTTGATCAACTAACGTTGAATAAAACTCGTATATTTTCGATCAATTCATTCTTCACGCTCCAAGAAACGCAACACTTTCGGGATAATTCCCGAAAAAATTCATCAAAAATGGTTTCTTGAATTCCAAATGTCTCCATTTGATCGCCATAAAACGACATCGATCCAACCTCATCAATGGTGAAAACCGGGTCGGGTTTGGACACCTTATCGGGTTTCGGGTAAAACCCGGTTAGCACTTCATCAAGTAAACCCGAATTCCCATCCGGGTCCGCCGGAAAAAGGTCGTTGCAGCCGTCATAATTGACCGCCATGGCGGCAGTGGCGGCGCCGCCGGTGGTGTTGCATGAATTAAGGTACGATGAAGATGGATCATGATGGTACGGAAGTGGGTCTAGGGGAATGTAACTCTGTGGTGGAGGTGCACATAAGTTATCATGGGGTTTAGTGTTTGATGATGGAATCAACGGCCGAGATTGGTTGATCTTGTGCAATGCAAACGCGGGCGGGATGAGAAATTCCGGGGCCCATGGAGGGTAGATGAAGTTGGTCCGTGCCTTGTGGCCCCGCATGGCACGGGCGGCGGAGTCGTACGCACAAGCGGCTTCCTCGGCAGTGTCGAAGGTCCCGAGCCACCGCCGCTCTTTCGTCTGGGGTCGCGGATCTCGGCCGCGTAACGCCCCCAGGGGCGGCGGCGGACGCCACGGTACTTCATGCCCCCAGTGGAAGCACCGTTGCAGTCTTTTGCCACCGCCCTTTTGTTAGGGGCAACGACTGGGGCGGTGTTTGTGTTGTAATGCTTTTCAAAGGTGTTGGTGGCAGTGGCAGTGACAATGGTATTTGGGTGTAATCGGTAGTCGATATCTGGGTTATTGGTGAATCCCGATAGCTTCCACAAAGCATCTTCCATTTTGGGGGATATGGTATAGAAATTGTAGTGGTGATGGTGGTGGTATATATAGCTTGAAAATGGAGTGATTTATTCACATGTGCATGTATAGCTTGTAGGTTGTTGCTTTAATGTAAGTACAATGTGCATGAATAGTTTGTAGGTTGTTGCTTTAATGTAAGTATAATGTAATAATGTGCATGCATGGGGATGGGGAGGATGCAAGGTTATTATCGTAAATAACCACATGAGTAAAAGGTTAATTTTGTAGACATTGTTAATTAAACTAGTGTTTGATGAAATAGTCACGAAAACGCGACAACACGCCTTTCTTGTAGCGTTGTAAGTTGCAACATGTCTTTATGGTGCATTTGGTGCTGAAAGTTGTGACATGTCGTTATGGTGTTGTAAGTTGTGATTTTGCCATTTTGGCTTGCTTTTTGGCTTCGACTGGTTTAGCAAGGTGTGGTGTCTTGGTCTAGTTTTAAGATGGGTCTATTCTTCATTTGTATTCATGAGAAAATATCGAAAACTTCAAGGAAAGTCGTGTTACAGTGATATTTAAGGTTGTTCACAACGAAGTCTTTTGGCAAGTCAATAACAAGAAAAACCTTCTTTTGTTTGTATGGTTACAAGGTTAACAAAAACGGAATGCAAATCCCATTTTTCACCAAATTATGGAGAAAATCCCAATAAAGCTGTCATATTCACAGACTCTTTAAGTCTTATGATCTAACTAGCCGTTTCATTAACGAGTTTATGGAAAATGTTTATATTTGTTTCCGCATGTATGTAAGTATCATAACCAAATTAACGAAGGCCCGAAAGTATCATTAATAGGGATCGTCACAAAAACCGAGTTCATCGTAATATACATTGAACAAAATTAATAAATAAAACAAGGTACTATTATTTACTAAAAATAGAGAAACAAAAGTTGATAGCATATCAAATGAAATGAGACCCCATAATTGTAGAGTGGATGAAGTGTGAGACATATTTATGTAGTGTTAATTGTATGTCGGGTGTTGGTGGTAGTAAATGTTGTAGTAATTATTAGGCCTCCATTTATATTGATATCCATATTAAATGTTTATCTATAAATAATTAAATTAGGTTTTAATAAAAATGAGATATGTTATATGGTTCATAGATGTATTTTTAAAGAGATAATTGTTATAGTCACGTATTAACTTTGTTTTACTTTTTTTTTCCTCCATTTTCTCATGATATTTTTCTGAAATGGGAACAAAATAGCATGCTAGACAAACAAATCATGTCTAGTTTAGTTGGTCTTTTTAAGGGTGGTAAGGCATCATTTATGAGCCGATACCCTTGGCCGTACCGGTCATGCAGATGGGTAACACCATCTTGGTTGATCTGCACACATACCGTAGGGGACACCATCGCATCACCATGCCGGTTGCTTCTTTCTCTCTCTACTCCCCCTTCTCTCTATCTCTCTCTACATTCTCTCTCTCTTTCTTTTTTTTTCTTTTTTTTTAATCAAATAATTAATGAGGGTATGAGGGGTACGATAGTGGATGAAAGGTATGGAGTTGGTAGGGTAGTGTAAAGCTGATGTGGCAGCTGATGTGGCAACAGGTATGAGGGGTATGAAGGGTACCATAAAGGATGGCCTAACATTCAAGAGGAGGGGGGGGGGGGGGGGTTGTGAATGCCATCTCAGTCTACCCAGGTTCCAATCCAATAGGAGTCAATTTGAGGGAATGAGAATTACCCAATCCTTGGGCTGGTTCAGTCATAAACTCGCTGCCCCCTAAGCCCATTTAAAGACTGTGGTTGGGCTCTAGGTCCAGCGTAAGTTGGGCCGAGACAGCGGTGGACTAGTGGGTTGTGCATGGATTCCCGATACCGCCGAGAAGGCGTGTGCGTGTTCGTGGTAGTCGTTCGTTGGTTCGATGTCGTTATGCCTTAAAAAAAGAATATTACAACAACAGTTACTTATAAAAAACACCAAACATTTTATTATAAAAAATAATATCTTTAAAACGTATATTTGTAAGAATAACATTTTCTTTTTCTTTTCCCTTCGTTGAACTACATTAAATAAAATCTTTTGTTTTTTTTTTCTTTTTCAACAACATAAATGAAAAAAAATATTTATTCTTTCTTAACTTTTTTATCTATTTTTTGATACCCCATAACATAGGGTTAACTAGATACCAAGAGCCCCGGGCTTCGCGCCGGGTTATAAACTGTAATAGATTTTATCATTAGTAGCAACATGGATTATATAAAACATAAAGTTTGTACATATGTTGTCAAACGGAAGGTTAATATGACGCATGTATGCACTGTGTTGAGTATTTAGCTATATGCTTACAATAAAAAATAGTTATCCATTGCAGCTGATGGCTATTTTACATCGTTGTTAGCATGCAGATGACATGTGTGTGTGTGTGTGTGGGGGGGGGGGGGGGACGAAAAGCGTTATAAATATCAACCCATAGAGACGTAGGTCGTACTTTCTTCTTATACTTTACTATTCATCTTCGTGTCAAATGCTAATATATAATATGATAAATGTGTATGATTAAAAATAAAAAACTATAAAGTAGAAAAATAAAACTGAAATATGTTTAATACACATATATAATTGTAGTATATATAGTATATAATAAAATAAATACATCAAAAAGTATTCAATATTAGGCTCGTTTCGAACGTATCGACCATACGATTATAATGGTGTAATTTGTTAAAATTAAAACGTATTTTTTTAACATATTTCAGTCAATATTCGATATATGACTAAAACGTAAAATGAAATATAAAAAATTAAAAAGTATAAGATAAATAAATAGATTAAGTTTAGGGGGTAAAAATGTAAATGTCAAAAATCATTGTTCATCTTTCCTCGTAAATGTTAGTATTTATAATGAGAATTTACAATTAAAAATGGCATTTATTTTAGGATACAATAGAAAAAAATTATAAATTTATTTTAGGATAGAGAAAACAATTATAATAACTTTGACGCTAGGCTTTTAAACAGGGGTTGCTATTTGGACCCCATTACTCACATAAATATAGTGGATCCTATCACTGGGATCCACCTGTGCACTCACATCACTTACTCCCACTTCCATATAAGGGGGTCCAAATAGAATTCATCTTTAAATAATACTCCAATTATACATAAAAAAACCACGTTAACATTTGATTTTATTGATTTCAGAATAAAAGATAGTTTTCTTTGCAAAATTTATTTAATTAATTAAAAGTAAAACGTGAAATATTAGTTGGTAATATTTACATATGGATAATGCGGGGAAACATGAGACCACATGTTGAGAGAGGGGGTATGTTTGTACTTTCGGGATTTTTTGGGTTCCCCAAGCCTTATAAAGGCTATAATAAATTCATCCAACTTCATGTGTCAAATTAAAACATAATTATTAGTAGCTTAAGAACTTTAAAAAGTTTCTTGATGATATAAAAAGTATCAATAAGCTTTTAGTAGAGATTTAATGCAGAAAACCAAGTTGTTTTTTCAAACATGCATCTCCGGTTGATCGGCTCTCCCAGCTAAAAGAACATGTAGTGGAAATCTCATCTTTCGCGGATTCGAATCCAAGTGATATATATCAAAACCATTGCAACCATTGAGGTTTCCTTTCTAACGATTGTAAGTAGTTTATGGTCATCTGGGAGATTAGTTAGTGTGCGCATGGCGGAACACAAGTTGTCTTAACCGGAGGGGCCATACCTAACCTAACTTGGGATTTGAAAACATAATTATTTTAGTTTGTACATATAGAAAGTGTTGGTTAAAGGGTGAAGATTTATGTAACTTCGTCAAACCATAGATTGCTAATTAACAAGATAATCATAAGATTACATCTAAACCGAGTTTATATAAAGCCTAATGTATTTTAGTGTTTCAAAAGTGTCTTATAAAACATCATATCTATAAGTGTTACAATAAATTTATAGTTAGTTTTTGGGAGTTGTAACAAGTTTGTAAGGCCGTTTTAAAATAAAGTATCGTATTACCTATTTTATATAACGCTATTTATAAAAATGTCTTTTAAATACAAGTCCTATAAAATAAGGGTTTATAGAAACACTTCTCAAAAGTGTCATAAACTAGATAATACGACATGTTGTTTCAAAAGCTCCTAAAAATCTTGTTACGAAGTCAAATGCGTCTTATAAACCTATTATAACACTTAGATGCTTTTACTTTTGTTGTAGTGTAAACTTGAGGACATAATTAATCGATGATCTCGTTCGAATATATTAAGATCAACATCAAGAATTTCCTTTGCAGCTTTTTTTGCATGAATTCCTGATTACTGAAAAAATAGAGGTAAAGGCATTCTCTATCCTTGTTGTATTTAAGGATCTTTACATCTTTTCTAAAAAAAAAGGTATTAATAATAGATTATTATTTTTATACCTTAATCTACATGTGAAAACTGAAAAGTGTGATTATCAATATTAAGATGAGAAAGTCATTATAGCTTTTAATTATTTAGTACAACCTAATTAGTGTCCAATTTCCAAAATTCACTAAATCATTAATTATTTTAATTTCTAAGTCTTACACTCTAACACCATATACTATCTCAAATCTAATCCTCACAAAAGGGCAACTAGAGCCTTTATCCAACAATAAAAACCAAGGAAATATGGGTAAAAAAGGAGGGGCCTAAGTGAAAAATAAAATTACATTCATTCTCCTCAACATAAATGCATATATACCACATGAGAAAACAGGGGGGCCTTGGCCCCCTATTACCATCACATAGCTCCGCCTCTGAGTGTGCGAAAGCTAACCCGAAACCCACGATTACCAAGAAGAAAATGAAAAATGTGTTCTTTCATTTATGAAAAAAGAAAGTCTCGCAAATCTCCAAGAATCACTATTTTTTTCTTTGAGCTTACATAATCTATTATGCTATGTGTAGCGGTGACCCAAGCTTGGTAGGCTGGAGGCCAACGGCTTGGGCGAGGTGGCGGACTCCAGTACGCCCTCTAGCGGGCTGGCGACATGAGGGCTCCAGCGATGTGGCCACACCTATCTACCTGATCCTCTCCCTCTCTCAGGCTATGCGTAGTGGTGATGGGGGCTGGGCGGGATCTCTCCTAGCGGCTTGGGCAGGCTTGCAAGCTATTGCTACTAAGTCAGCGGGCTCGACGGGGTGTGGCCACACCGATCATTCCGGCTCTATTCCTCTCACACACACTTTTTTTATTGTATTAGGTATTTGGTTTGGAGGATTCGGGTACTAACAAATAACGCTTTAGAGGGTTTATGAAAAAACTGATGTAACTCTGATGTGACTGAGGGCTCTGGTACTCAGGGCCTTAGAGACATTGTTAGTAAATGTTACATGATAACACATTAAATTCCCAAGTTAAAATATTGAAGAAATATATACAAAATAATGAAAGGAAAAATAAAAATAACTTGGTGGGGGACATATGATAGTGTCTTGTCTTGTTCTCATGTTCTTTTTCCAACAAGCTTATTTATTTCATGTTTGCAGAAGTATGTCCAAGTCACAACTTAATCAAATCTAGAGTTTATGTTTTGAACCTAAATTTAGTTCCCTTTTAAGATTTAATATATTATAATTAGATTTTCTTTTCTAATAATAGTATGATTAATCTAGAATAGTTACAAAGTTTTAAAAATTATAATTAGTAAAAAGAAGAATTGATAAATTGACTTATCACTTATCATACGACATATTATAATATTAGAACAAGAATATTTCTTAGAATATTGTAAACCATAACAATCATTCTACTTCTTAGTCGTAAATAATGATACAACTTTTGCATCTTTAATCGCATTGATCAAATATACCATTCAAGTGTTATTAGCTTAAACAACCTTTTTGTAATAAAAACTACAAAAAATAGCCTAAAATATATATCTTATACAATAGTCATTCAATCCTCCTTTCTAAAGCCAAGACATTCTTTTTTCACTTTACTCTTCTATTTTTACATTTCTCTTTGAGAAAGTAAAATTTGATTTTTTTTTCTTTTTTGTAAAAGGATTTTAAACTAAGAACCCACATTCAACTATATCAATTCCTATCAAATATACTTCAGTCTAGTTCTATATTAACTACTAATTAAATAAATCTAGGGTTTAGATTTAAGAATCTTGAAGATAAGTTTGTTGAAGCTTGGGTTCTTAAAGATGATTTTTTTTTTCTTAAACGACTTTCAGAATATCATTTATGGTTTTTGATTTAGGCTTTATCCATTATCTAAGTTTATGGTTTTCAATTTTGTTTTAAATAAGATTAGAACTTCTGATTTAAGGTTCTTGATTTATGTTATAGGGGTTTGATTCTTCTTGAATGTTGTCGAATACATGAAGAAAAATAATTTGAAAATATTAAAATTGATGAAAAAGGTATAATAGTCATTTTGTTTTCGATGGATCGTTGTTTTCTGTGTGGGCATATTTTTCGTATGCCTCTCTGATGCTTCATTCAGTTCATTGGACTTTAGTTTCCTTCTTCTGGTGATTTTGGTTTGTTTCACCTCCTTTGGCTTCCGTCTGTTGGGCCGTTTGGTTTGGTTGTTTTGTGCGGACCTTGTAAGTTTTGTTTGGTTGGGTTTTTAATGCAATTCTAGCCTTTCAAAAAAAATAGTCATTTTACCTTTGTACTTAACGGATTTATGGACGCTCATTAGTGCGTGAAGGTCCAAATCCATAAGAAAATGTATACAATATAAAGTTATTATGTAATAAATAAAGTTAAAAGATGAATAATTAACATACATTATAAACCAAATATAAAAAGTATGTTAAAGCAAAATATATAAACAACTTATGTTCTCCATTTTTGAGAGAATTTGTTCAAAAATGCTTTTAAACGTTTTTATGTTATGTTCTCAAAATTATCCATACATTTATCAGGAAAAAAACAACTTCGACCCTAAAAGTTTGTTAAATTACAATAATGCCATTATATATCCACACATGCGACTACTTTTTCCTCTTCTATCCCTTTCCAATTTCTATATACTATATTTTTTCAAGAAAAAAATTAACATAATAATAAAGTAAATTACGTTTTTCGTCCTTATTTTTTGATATTTATAATGTAAGCAGGTGGATTTGTTCTCAGAATTCCAACGGATGGATTGCTTCGAGGACATCAAACAAGTACCTCGACTGGAACCTATGGTTGTCCAATCTGTTGTCACGATAAGTTACAACTCATTTTAACAGTGCGGTTTCAAGTTAAGTAGGGTCATCAGGCTACATCGGAGGAAGATGTTGGAAGGTTGGCTTTGGCAACGAGTCCTTTCGTTCGGGGTAACTAAGGGTCGAAAAGCGATAGAATTGCACTTCCTTGTTAGTTACCTTGTTAAAGTCATGAGCCTTTTCTTGTTGTAGTGCTATTTGTTTTTGTGGCCTTGGGTCATTTGCTACTGTGTTTGGGTATTCTTTTTGGTTTGAATAATAGCAGTGTTTAAAAAAAACAAAAAGCCCATCTTGTTGAAACTTTTTTAAAATACAATAGAAAAGAAACGCAAATCATTATCCTTTTAGAGGAAAAGAAAAAATTGAATTCTTTTTAGAGACTAAAAATTAATAAAACTACAAAATAATCAACATTTCATGATAAAATATATTTTCAAATATCATATATGTAAAATAACTTTTTTTTTTTTAATTCTTTCTTTTTCAAGACAATAAAAATTATTATTTCTGTTACATTTTTCTTCCTTTTTCTTTCTTTTTAATATAACGGAAAAATACTTCTTCTGTCAATTTTAATCCTCAGTTTTCATTTCCATTTATTTCTTTTCTTTTCCTTTCTCTATATTAAAATTGTGTTTAGTAAAAATAAGTTAGCTTATAAATATTTATTTAAAAATGTATCATAAGCTAACTTATTAAAACGTTCAAAAACTTAATGTAGTTTTTTTCTTCCAATTATACCATTATTTATATCTCAAGATACCATTTTTGTCATTTTACATATTTATAGGCTAGTTCTTGTTAACATAACTTTTATAAACCAGCTTATCAGCTACCAACTAGCTTATAATCTAACAATAGCTCAACAGCTACCAGGTACTTATCAACTAGTTTGCCAAACACATCCTTTATCACCAAATCCGTCGACCACTAGTCATATTCCTTGGCGTCGGAACAAACCGCCCATCTCCGAATCAACCAAATTCGTACACGACTTGTTATATTTATTGGCGTTGGACAAAACCGACCATCTCCGAACCGACCCAATGAATGATTTAGTTATCCAAACAGCTAGCAATCCTTTTCTCCATAGGCAAGTTGATGAGAAGAAAAACGTTATCCATGAAGTTTTTGGCCCATTATTTATCTCTTATCATCATCGTCTAAATTCATTCATCTATGTTTTTTTTGGTCTTATATGAGAGTAGTAGGCCCAAAATGAAAATAATTCATATTATGGCGGTCTTGCCACGCTTTCTGACTGCCACCACTTAAAACCTGACTCTGGTCCAAAACTTCAAACTGCAAAAACCACCATACGTTAGTATTAGTAGTTGCAAGTAGTGAAGTGTCCACCAAAATGATCATCCATTGAATCTTAATAACTAACCTCGTTTTTTGGAAGAGGTATTCCAGATACATTGGGCCCAGACTAATCCTCGGCAATTTTTGTGCCGATGCCGAAGCCCGATGCTAAAGCATGCAGCCCGGGGTCGAAGCCCCCGTACCTCCAGAATGCGTCCCCTAGGCTCGAACTTGGGTTCACCGCTAGTTAGTGTCCAAGCGTTACACTAAGCTAAGGCTCATTTGGTAGCTAACCGCTCGTTGTTGGTCCAGCTAAACAATTGACTCATTCATATAACCATGATTTTTCTAATGGCTCCTGCAAAAAACAAGTAATTGATTTAAATAAAATGTCAATGGTAATATGTTGACTAAGTGAGTGATATAATCTAGTGCACAAACTTATCATACATGAGAATCTTAGCTTAGGACTGTTTGGCAGTTACTGAATGGTTTAGTGTTGGATGTTAAGTGGCCAGAATGATTAAGAGGCTCTTATAATATGGTGCAAAATGAGATATGGTGGTTTGGTAATTGTTGAGCATGAAATTAGGGCTCTGAATGGTTAAGAGACGTCCAGGATACTAAATTATTCAAGGGTTTTGAAACCATTAAGAGGTAGTCCATTTTTTTGCCAAACAGGATTTCACATCTTAACGATTCAAAAATTGCCTCTTAATGGAACTGTTAAGAGGTAAACAAACACCACCTTAACTGTATCCGACTTGTGTTTTCATGAGACCAAGTTGTTTGTATAAGACCACGTGAGACCAAGCTCATTTAATACACGAGCCGAACACGAGCTCCAAAGAGTGGGCTCGTTTAAGCTTATGAGCCTAAACAAGCTCAATAGATAGTTTAATTTTTAATGTTTATATATATCATTTTAATAAAAATTTCAAAATAGTACTCGAGTCTAAACAAACCTAAGCTTAAAGCCTTAAACGAACCTAATCGAGCCAACCCAAGCTTCACAAATCTTAAACGAGCAGAGCTCGATCTCAACATCATGAGCTCTAAACGAGCCAAGCTCGAGCTTAAAAAAGCGTAAACGAGTCCGACTCGGCTCGACTCGGCTACATCCCTAGCTTTATCCTCAGTTACCCAAAGTATCACGACTATGAATCGAAAGAAAACTATGCAACAAACGTAATTTTAAATATAAATCAGCTTATTCATTGATCTTATTTCAACGCTTATTCACAATTCACAAATGAATATAACTAAGCTGTACCTGCAAATCAGCTTCGCTAACGCTCTCCATGGAATAGCAAACAAATGGATTCCTCCTCAACCTGCAAATGCAAAAAACACTACCATAATCAAATCAACATACAAATCCATCAACTCTGCATTTATTTTTTAAATATAAGAAAACAAAAACGGAAGATTATGACGGAAAGAAAACAAACCAGATGAGAACAGTTACGATATGGGAGCAACCGCCATCGTCAAGCAACCATACACACACACACAACACGTAAACGTGTAGATGACGTAAAAGTAACAGAAGAAGATAACGAATCACCACCGGATAACGACAAACAGAGTCGGAATTAACGGAAAACGGATCAGATTGAGGTTGCGGATAACGGCAATTAACGGAACTCTTGATCGGAGTAAATCGAATTCGATAAATAAGATCAAAAACTGAACTGGATGAATAATGAATTCACCAAAAAAATTTGGACCGAATTTAAGATTTTCTTTCTTTCAATTCATTGATGAAAGGATCGTAGAAAAACACACACAGATCCAGATCTTAAAATCATTTACAGTCCAATTCCAATTCATACATTTTTTCCTTCTTATATTTCCGTTTTGTATTGGCTCTATAAGTATTAATTAGATGTATGGATTTCGTTCCTCTTCTAGAATCTTCCAGAATCTTCTAAAACTGTTATTGCCAATGGTTTCCATTATGAACAAGGCCAAACCGATTCGAATACGAATTATTCCGATACGCGTAACACGGAATCCTTCCGTCGGATCTGGTGGCGGTGTAACAGAACGGAGGTTGTTGTTGTTTCAGAGGCGGTTTCGAATACGAATTCCGATAAACGCACTGATTCACGACAACAGCGGACAACGGAGGAGGAGGAGGTGATTCCGGTGACGCCGGTGAACCTACGGAGGAGCTAGATCCAGATCCGGAGGCGGAGGCGGTGGTGGAAGAAGGCGGAGACGGAGAGGATTTCTTCGAGAGAAACGCTCTGATTTTGAGAGATGATGAAGATTGTTGTAGACAAGCTGTTCGATCATATTCCTCAACGAGATTTACGAAATCGTCGTCTGATGTGATGGAAACAAGCGCATCGAGATCCTCCATCGGCAACTGACACCGCAAACTCACCGGTTTTCCACACAGTTCGCCGAGTTTCACCATCAATTCTGCAAAATCACAAGCAAAATTTCACTCAAAAACTTAAAAACACACACAAACTCTAATCGAATTAAATTCGAATTAAGGAAATCGAGAATGAAAGCTATCAAACTGACCTAAAAACGAGATGGAGCGGTTAACGGCAAGGACGCGAGTATGGCCGCCGTGGTAGCGGAGCTTGCCGTCGGGATAGCGAGGGAGGATCCTTCCGCCGTAGCTGCACAGCAATTTGATGGTGGCGGTTGCCGGAGGTTTAGGAGCATTAAGAGAAGGTAACACCATTGTTACTTTGCTTTAAATCACCAGATGAAAATGTTTGTTTTCAAGTTGTGTGTGTTTTGCTTGTTTTCAAGCCTTAAGCATGGTGCCATTGGGAAGGTATTTATAGGGTTTTTTTCTAGGGGGAGTTGCGTATGGGGGAGGGTAAGTGGGTCCCATATCGGGTCGGGTTGGTTATTCTGATAAGGGTGGGCCCGTTTTGTGGGTGTAAAGTGGAAAATAGTAAATACGTTTTGTTATTTGTAAATGTTTTTTTTTCAGATATAAAATCTCTTAATCCAGATAGAGTGACTCTTTCTTGCTTGTATTTTTCGAAGTGGAACTTGTACATTGGGGTTTATTTGAAGAATTTAGGTTTGGAAGAAGAGGAAATTTCAAGTTTGGTCCTTGTGGTAATGTTGTTATTTGGTTATGGTCCTTTACAAAGTTTTTATTGTAAGAAAATCTTCATTCTATGCAAAATTTCTTGATTTTGGTACGTTCAACTGACGAAAGTTTAATTAATCCGTTGACTTCTCCAGGGCATCTTTGACTTCTTTTGCCTTTAAAATATATAACAACATAGGGGTATTCATCGTTTGACAGCCAATGAATATGAAGAGAAGCGATCCAATCTAATCATTTGCTGGATGTTGGATTTTTTCAACTGAACTGTTGATCTGATCATTCATTGGATGTTGGGTTTTTCAATTCAAAGGATGTTTGGATCAGTTTATTCCATCCATTGGATGAGATTATATTTAACCAATATTAATCGAATTGGTTCAGGTTGAACTTCATCTGACATCCAATGAACGATTAACTGTTTTATTACATATGTGTGTGTGTAAAAATTAAATTAATTATGCTTGGATGGATAATTAGATAGCTAATCAGACGATGACTATATGACAATTAGATGGATAATTAGATGATAATTGGATGGTAATTGAACGGGTAGTTTGATGTGATTGGATGGATAATTGGATCGGTTTGGTCAGTTCTAGACCATCATCCAAGAACCAACCGTTCCAAATTGTATGTTGAAATTCTCGATCCGATCTGATCCAAATACAATTGGATACCCAATCATTATCAGTAAGTTTTAATTCGATCGGTTAACTTTATACATCCCCTAAAGACAATGACATTAGTTTCTTTAATTACCCTCGTATTTTGCAAATAGAATAGTTATTTTACCTTCGTTAATCGAAGAGAGCAGGAATTTTTTTACTTGCCTTAAAAAGTTAAGGACCAAAACCATTTTGTAAGGAATCATTTTGCATTAAATATTTTGTAAGGACCAAAACCATAAAAAGTTAACAAATTATGTGGACCAAAATTGCAATTTACTCTTGGGAAAGTGATCACTCTTCTTTCCTCCAGGGTCATGGGATATGGCCATATGGGGTAAACTTGTCTTTTTTCACTTTTATAAAGATGGTCTCCTAACTAATTTTAACTTTAGTTTAAACCTTTGTAATCTAAATTCTAATGTTCATGGTTTTCATGCACGTTACCGTATATGATCATAAATGATAGTTTAAAGCAACAAAATTCCATCCAACTTCTTTTATAAAACACGTATATACCTGTTAATAGCATTTTAATCTCGAGATAATTATATAGAGTGGTCACATCGATCGTACGTATCTGAGACAGGGGTGGAGCCTGGATTTGTTATGTATGTGAAGTCCTGTATTCCAGTCTTTTGTTAACAAATTTATAGGAATACGATAAATCTGAAGTTAAAAGCTAAAAAGAAAAAAAAAAGGCCCAAAAGGATTACAACTCACAACTAGACTATGAGAAAAGTCGTGCAAACCAATTATATCAATAAAAATTTCTCATTATTGCAATTTAAAAACATATACAATGACACATTTTACGATCATTTTTACATTGTGACGGAGGAACAAATACCCGCTTAACTAAAGAAAAAGAGTTATCATGGAAGCACTTTGGAATTGTTTAAAAAGGTGATCAAATGTATTAGAAAACTGAACCGCTCTATCATAAATATATTTATTGAACGACTGTCCGATAATTGTTCACTCTAAATTTTTCATCTAATTATTAAGGCCTCTTGGTTCTTTGATGTATCAAGACCACTTAAAAATTTCAGGTGTTCGATAACGTTTTTTTTAGTACATGTTTGATATATACTCAATTATTTTTGTAGTATTAGTGGATACACAGTAAACGTAGGGAATGTTGGAAAACAAGTCATATATCCTTGTATCTAGCTTATTTATAAATAAAATTGGTATAAAACAGTTCAGCATGCATTTTGTTAAGTAAAGTCATGCATCAAGAAAATTTCTTATTCTAACCGTCTTCTACAAATATTTCATTACAAAAACATGTCAACATTGCTATATATTAGTTTGTTCACACCATGTTCATCAATTTGTGTGCTTAATGCATTCGCTTTACCGAATGAATCCCAACAGACAACAAACATTATGAAACATAAACCATGAAAAATCGCTAAAAAACTGCTAATAAACAAACAAAAATTACAAAATGGATGTTGGTATACATAATGGCTAATAGAAAGTAGTCGTTTTTATGTATATAATCTTAAATGATTTTTTTATTTTATGAAATGATTTTTTACGAGTGTAAAATTAAGTTTTCTTTATTAATCAAAGGAGTAATGAATTTAATCAAGGGGATAGTTTTTCAAAATATATTAAACTATACCAAAAATTTATTGTGTGTACTCATCTATCAAAAATGCTTTTTAATGTATCAAACTTTTATTTTTTTTATATTGTGTTGCAAACGACCGGCTTAGAAGATAGCAAGTCATTTTGTAACACGATAGAAAAAAAAAGTTTGATGTATTAAAAAACATTTTTGGTAGGCGGATACACAGAATAGATTTTTTGGTATATTTTGATACACTTTGGAGAATTATCCCCTTTAATCAAATAGTCATTAAAGTTATATGCGTATTAACCTCATAAGAGGGAAGTTCAAGTAAAAACCTCAAAAAACTGAGAACATCTTCGTATCCCTTCATTTGGACCGTATGCATTTGTGTATGCAGGTAATCTGAGTTCTTGGGTTTTTATCAATGTTCGAAAAAGCTCGCCGCAACGGTCGCCATGGCGCGCCGTGGCTTAAGGCTTGTGTCTCACGCCACGTTATGCCTGAGGCACGCCATGGGGTAATGCGCGGTTTTTGTAACACAATATTTTGATGTAACTTTGTTTATTATAATTTATTCAATTGAATAATAGTAGGAAAACACATTTAATGTGTATAATATTATATATGATATAGAGATTTGCCGCCATAAGTCACACCTTGAAAAACGCCGCAAACCTCGCCGTGGCTTCCAAGGCTTGAGGCTTGGCTTTGCCGCCACGCCACGCCTCGCGCTATTTGGAACCTTGGTTTTTATGCACAAGTGCATTATACACCTATACATATGTACATGTGTATGTATTATAACATTACTCGTATACACAAATAAATAGTCTATAAAAACTTATGAAAGTGTTTCCCAATTTTCCGTTTATGGTTTTTTCTTTAAACCTGAACCAACCTAAAAAAAATAAGAAAAGGTCTTGGAATTAAATAAATGAATGACCGAATGAATATCTTTTAATAAAAAAAGTAACCATATTATTCTAATACATACAATCTTTAAGCATAGGAACTCATATATACAAAATATATATAGAAAAAGGAACATGTATATAATTATATATGGTCTAGGTTAACGTGAAGATGAATCTTAGTCATACATCTAGTTAATAAATGTGGTTTTGATGGGGTACTTTTTTTTAATAATTTCCACTCTTTCATTAATTATGTTAGAGCATCTCCAATGCTAGGTTCTTACAAACAAAAAGTACAATGGCTTATAAGAACTACCATTGTGGAGAGTTCTTATAAGAACCCATTTGCTTCTAGGTTCTTATTTAAGAACCTTGGTTCTTACCTTGATCTTTGGTATGAAGTGACATATTACTAGTTTTTATTTTTTCTCTTAACTATGTCATTATTAAAATTATGTGTTTAAAAGATGCATGGGTCCCACAAAAAGAGGTTCTTATAAGAACTACCATTGTGACATTTAATAAGAGTTCTTGTTTTAATTAGGTGGAAATGAGGTGGCAATAAAAAGTGCAAAAAAGAGGTTCTTATAATAACCTCCATTGGAGATGCTCTTAATCCTCTATAATTGCATCCATCATAATCGAAATTGACATGGTTCTCGTGTAAACTCTTCTTTAATTATATATGGTCCAGGTTTGAGTTGGTGAGAATAGGAAAAGGGGAAAGATATGTGGACCCCAAATCCATCAAGATGACGTTCTCCAAGATGTGAATGGATAACTTTATAATGCACCGCCGTCGCACACGATAACCCCACTTTCCTCATTTTCATTTTCTCTACGCTAATTTTTTTTCATTATTGAATTTTTTATTTTATTTTTTGTATTTTATGAAAATTGCAAAATCCATTCATAATTAGTCATTATGAAGTTATATGTGATTAATTCATACCTAGATTGGGTTTGACAAATTAGTTAATAAGGTATTTGTTTACCAATAAGTTAGTTAGTAGCTGATAAATTAACGTTTGAATAAATTATGTTTAACAAAAACCAGTTGGCAAGTATGTAAGATGACAAAAAAATGTATCTTGCGATATAATAATTAATATTAATAAGAGTATAATTGGTAAAAAAATGTAACACCCAAACCCAATTGAAAAATTTTAAGTAAAATTTTAATGTAAAAATTTTGGATAAAACCCTTGCATTAATTAAGACCAATTAATCATTTAAAACAACTTGCATTTATTGTAAATAAATCATCCTCAAGATAAAAACCCCAAGTCAAACATATAAATATCCCAAATAAAAGTCAACTAAAATATTGCTCGGATCGGAACGCCATCAGCCGGGAACCCTCAAGCCGGAGCCTTGCCCTTATCGACACCCGAACTCGTACCTAAAAATATTAAAACACGAGGGGTAAGCTCAACCGCTTAGTGAGTAAGGCACATACAACACTTTATAATTAAATGCACATACACAGTTTTCACATTAACAGCTTAACGGTTTCCCGTTACCGGACCATCACGCAATCCAGTCTCCGCGGTTTCCCGCCCGTTGGGTCATCACGCAACCCGAAATATCACCATATAACACCATATCATGCATACACACATAAAACCATAAAACATCGCATGTAAACCCACTCACCTTAGCACGTTACGTACACACGAACAACGTATCGTCACAAACGCAAGCCACGAAACAAATCTGAAATTGAACACAACGGCCCTACGTGTTACAAATTATACTTAACTACTAAAACTAATGTCCGGTAACCGACACGCTTTTTTAACGATTCAAATAACATCACGAACACCCCCCCCCCCCCAAACGCCGCCGAACAAAGGAAGGGTGGTAGCAACGGCGGTGTCCCGCCGCCACCGTGCACCGCCCGCGACGCACCGGCAGCCGCCACGTACAGCAGCCGCGGTCACGCCACGGCTGGCCTAACGATAGACAACACACGGTCACGACGGCGGCCACAACCACCGCCGGCCGGTGGAGCCGAACACGGCAGCAGCCGTGATGATGGTTAACACCACCATCGGCCACCGCACAGACTAGCAGCGGCAGCAGCGGCACGTGCCACCACCACCGCCAACACTATCATCAACACCGCTACGACGGCCGGCCTTTGCCGGCGTTACTTCGACCGGAACCGGGGCAGCGGCGCGAGACAAGGTACCGCCACCACCGCCGACCGAACCCACAACAAGATCAGCAGCGGCGACCGGCCTCCTGCCGGCGTCGCTTCACCGCATCACAGGCGGCGGCGCGACGGCGAGGGGCAACCGCCGAACCGCCGGCTGGCCATACGGCTGACCGGCAGCAGCAGCTGCATCTCGTACGACCACCGCCACTTCCCAGCCTTGCCATCACGAACCCGCGCGGCAGCAGCTAGCGGTGGCTAGCCGCCACCGGCGTCGGAGCAACGATCACCCAGCCACCGTCACCCACAGCCACAGCCGTGGGCCGGCGGCGTCTGCAACAACCGTGCGGCGGCGGTAAAAGGGGTGGTGCACCACCGCCACCGATCCGGTAACTAGACTAATACGGCTAAGCTAGATGCGATCAAGTGATTCGAGGCTTACCAACCACACGAACGATCCCGACGATTTCCTCCCGGCCGACCCCTCTCACTCTCGCCGTCCTCACTCTCTCTCTCGGTGGTTTGTTTGCCAAGAAACACAATGAGAAAAAGAATTGCTTTCCTAGGGTTTTTAACCTAGGTTTTTAACGGGCTTTTTCCCTCTCGTTGCTTGACCCGCAAGATAACGGCTAGTAGAAACCCTAACCCTAATACTCATTATACTCAGTTATAATAATACTAACAATAATAACAACATAATAAAATAAAATAAAATAAGTTAAGGTAAAGGGAAACGGGATGTGACAAAAAAACTTTAAAAAACTTTGATCTTCAATTAGAAACGACCTAAGAATGAAAATCTTTTTTCCCCTTGTCATGTAACTCTATTCTTACCAAAAACCAACTTGATCAAAATATATATATATATATATATTTATTAACATTGTAAAATCAATGATATTATGTTTTTTTCTTTTACTTGTAACGTATCACACTTTCTTATGATCACACAAAATGAGCACTTTATACTTTCGTTTTTTGGCCACATCATGATTCCCTTTACAACTGAAATGCTCTTTTTCATGGATTTATATTTGTTTTTGTCTGTTTGTTAGTATTATCGCGTTATTATACTCTTTATGATCCACATATTTATTTTTTCTTACGAACTTATTTGAATTTTAAAAACATGTAGACTTTTATCATGTTTTTAATGTTTTTCTCAAACACATGTAACTCAAAATATATTTATGAATCCTATTATATTTTAAGACGAAATTTCAAAACCTTTTTCCTATATAAGAAAAAGGTTATGAAATTCACAATGATGTAACATTAAAAATATATTAAAATATTATTAGATAAAATTTTTAACATGTTGATATATAAATCTCAATTCTACCACTAAAAAAACACATCAAAACCATTAAAAATAATAGGATCATTTAATATAAAAGAAGAAAAAATGTACTCCAATCCAACACAAAAAATAAATACTAAAAACATCTTTTATACTATAATAACAATAAAAATTCTAGTCTATTAAACTTGTAATCACTAAATACATATTTAAATATAAAAACTGAGTATGATAATAATTTATATTTTTTAGAGGCTTATTTTATTGGCCTTCAAATATATAAGAAGTAATATCTAGTTGGCCTTTTTTGTGGTATAATATTAGATTAAAGACGAAAACATCACTAATTTTATATTTTTTGTGGATTAAAGATGGTCTAATCATCAAATCATATATCACAAAATTTAAAAATTAAAATAAAATTGTCATTTTCATTAAATTATTATGAACAGAGAAAAGATGGGAATGGGATGAGGAGGTCCCTATTGGACAATTGGTGATGTATTGTAGTTCCCACACAAAGTGGCATATCCTATTATTCTTTTATCTACCTTTTTTTTTGAGTTTTCACCATGTATTTCCTCTTTTCTTTTTGTATTTTTTCTGTTTTCATTATATTATATATACACATATACATATACAAAAATATTAATTTTAAAATATGCTACGTATTTTTATTTTAAATATTTAGTGTTAATAGACTTTTTAGAATTTGCGTAAATTATAATCAAAACATATAGTTTTTAAAAGGAATTATATTCATATTCATTTTTTTAAATTAAAATTTTATTTATATTATTAAAATTTATATATAATAAATATTATTCTTATATTACAGGGAAAAACTTAAATAGTTTTCAATACTTTCTCTCTTTTTAAATTAAGATTTACACATTAACTTATATTACTCTTAAAGATCGGATCTATGTGAGATTAGTGTATTTTTATACTTAAAAAGTTCATAGCAAATTATATTATAAAGGTAAAAAGATCTAAACTTTACAATAAAAACATCGTGTTTTTTTATATCTCAATTGTAATAATATAATTTTATGAATCTTGTAAAAATAGTTTGGTCTCTCGTGAGGTTTTATTTAAGGCCGGTGTTCCTGAGGTTCGATATAATGAGGAGACAATTTGCTGCCATTTTCTTTTTCCTGATAAAAGATTAGACTTATTCAAAAAAAGCAAGGCGGGCTACGCTATCTGAATCGGAACCTTGGCTATGGCTATCTAGAGACTAAGAACGTCTAGAGCAGAGTCGAGGCTAGCGGGCGCGTGGGAGTTGCTTTTTCGGGTCCTTGTATTCGTTCCGAAGGGAATCCGATTCAGGGTGTGAGTGACGATATCTTCTTTAAGGTCTATGCGTATTCGCTTAGCCTTTATAACAGTTTTCTTCTTTAATTCTTTTTCAAAAAGAAATAAATAAAAATAGTGAACCTATTATTTGGAAAAAATAACATAAAAAATTAATATGATGATTTTTGTAATAAAATAAAAATGTGATAAAAATGGGGATAAATGGTAAGAGTGATGCTTCTAGTGGTGTACACGTGTACAGTGGGCATAAGACAGATGTCTAGTAGGATCTGAGTCATCTTGACACGTATATATTTGTTTTCCTATATATATTGAGGCTATGGTTTTACTTGAAAAGCGTGCGAGATCGCACGTGTCATCCCCCACCATAGATATGTGTGCACCCCATCTTTCAGGAAATTGTGGCCAAACAAACCCATGTTATAGATTCGGTTCTATTTGTATCCTTTGACTTACCATCTACACCTCTAAAAGTGAATTGTTCTCTCACACTTATCAATATTAAATCCTCATTTTACATTTTCAATGCATGCATTTTCAATTCTCGATGCATCACACCCTTATTAAAAGGGTGCAAATAGCAACCTCCTTCGTTTATTAGGCCATCTGTAGCATAAAGAGGTTGAATCCCAATCTTCCGTGACACATCAGTATTATATCGGTTTTTCTCATCCTATACTTTAAACCCTCAAGTGGAGTAGTATAAACATATCATACGTTCGGAAATTTTTTATTAATTGTTTAAAGAGAGATAAAGCGAGGAAGAGTGAAGAGAGAGAGGGAGGGTGTTATGGGTTAACCTGCCCACCATACTCGCCTGATGGTACCCGCCGGGGAGTACCACCAAGTCGTCGAACCCTCTGAAATTTTGGTCTACCTGCTCCTTTACCCATTTGTGGTATAAAAGGCCTTAAAGTTGTTATCCGAAAACTAGCTGATAAATTAGTTGTTGATTAATAAGTTAATTAGTAGCTACTAGCTAGTAAATTAGTTTATGAATAAATTATGTTTGGTAAAAACTGGTTTTAAGTATGTAAAATGATCAAAAAAGTTATCATGTGGTATAATAATTAATATTAACAAGGGTATGGTTTGAAAAAACTACAAAAACTTTTGAAACGCTATTTCAACTAGTGTATCAATAACCTAGCTTATGGTCCATCAAAACATATACTAGCTTATACGCTAATTTGGTTTTATCAAACACGGCCTAAATGTTTATCAAATGGGTGTTTAGAGGTTGGTTTAAAAGAAAAACCTAAAACAAACGTAAAACTATAAATATTTTGTAGTCCTTTATCCGGAATTCATGTACTTGTGTTTATAAGTAAATTAGTTGTTTTTAGTTTTTATGCATATATACGTATGTATATTCCATAGTATTTTTGTGCACAAGAGCATATAGTGCAGATGAAGGGGTACAAGGTGTTACTCAGTTTTTTTTTTAAGGATTTTCCTTGAACCTGTCCTTAAGTTTTTATCAGATCATTTATATTAGGGTAATGTTATTGACACCCCTCCTAATGTCAAAATCAAGTCAGTTCATGCATTAAGAAATGTAAAACAACATTCCATGTTGATGTATGTGAGTGAAAAAGAAATACATGATAGAAGTACACTTGATAATATACATAAATGTCATTAGCGTTTCTCTTATTCAACCCAATTAATATCGATAAGAGCCGAGAATCTTAACTAAAAAGTAATGTTACCTTATGAATATGGCAACATAAAAAGTCTTATAAGTTAAACAAAATTTATAAACTCTTAACTTATTATATAAAAACGACTTACCTAACCCTATCATATAAGAAAGTTGTTCATAAAAGTGCTCAAAGAAAAAGGTATTTGAACCTAATTTCTTGGTAGTTTGTATCAAACATAAGTATTTATGACCGTTAACAAACTTTAATGTTTGCAAGGGAGCCAAATATTTGGTTATATATGATCCAACAAACAACAACCAAGTATTCTCTTTATAGATTAATGATTGGCAATTAAACCTAATTTGAGGGTATTTGCATGCCCAATTACTAGCAAGGGCTTTGAGGTTTGGTATAACTATGAACCCATACTAAACGTAGGTTAATTATAGGGTCATTTACTATATCAGATGTATATGATAAGAATCGGGAATTTTATTTGTTAAAATTGAGGATAAGGAGGGAAAGTTTTACTTGATAAGTGATTGTGACGTCTTTTATCAGGAAAACAATTATCGTGTAAATTATTACATGTGATATCATTTCGATAGACTATAATCTTGTCTGGTAAAATAAGTTGGACTGTTAACTCTTATACTGTTAAGTGTTTGGATAAAGGCCCCTTAATATTTATATTTAACTATTTTTGTAATATTTGTATTTGAGTTCAAGTATAATATTTAATACTCAAACTTGGTTTTTGATTAAAAATTGAGTATTTAACTATGATCTAGAGATACGAGTATCATTATTTGATTATAAGAGATATATGTATAATTTTTATTGTAAAACAATTACATGTTATGGTTCTTTTCCTCTGTACGGATACATATCCGACCTTTCTAACGGCCTTTTCTTCCAAAAAACTTAAATTAAAAACTAGAAAAAAATATGAACACGCATCCATACAACGGAAGGACCTTAAGACGACAACATATACCAACTTTTCCACCGCAAACTAGGATCTTTTTAGTTTTGTTTTATGAAACAAAAAAGGCATGCAATAAGTAAAATGGGACACACCTTTTAGACACATACAATATTTTCCATTATGCCAGACATATACAATATTTTCCACTTTGCAGAGACAATGGAGCGGAACATGTATCATTTCTCCTCTTTTGTATGTAATTTTGCCCGTGTTATAACCTACATTACAACTTCAACTAGCGTTTTTTTTTTTTTTTGTGTGTGTGTGTGTGTGTGGTGTTGATGGTGCTTAATAGGATGTTAAAACTTTAATCTTTCTTCGTTATGTTTTCTTGTCACCAAGTATGTTAAGCTAAATCATTCTTTAACTTTAAGTAACTGTTAGATTCAAATTGAGTAATAAAAACAAAAATGACAAAGAATGAAAATAAGAACAAATGTTCAACTCCCTTGCGGGTTGCTCCGGCTTAACTTAGATCAAAATTTACACTTCTTATCATATTAAATCAAACAGTTTTTTCCCCTAGATGCCGGGGGCTAAACATGGCCGCACTTAAATGTCCTCAGGTATGTGTACGGGAAGGCTTGAACTCGGTTAAGGCGTTATAAACCCCCCGAGTGATAATCAATCCGTCACAACACTGGAAGAGATATCTATATATAGTTAATGAAAACATAAAGACAGACAAAAGGTCATGGGACAATAGATGGTTAAATGAATACATGAAAGATGGGTTAGATGACTTGAACCTCAATTGGATATTCTTTCCATGAACCCTTACCCAACCCATCCTATTCTCTCTCTAGGCCCATTTATTTTGGTCTTATATGGCTCCATACTTCTTAAAGTTGCAATTGGGTATTTATTTTCACAATAAGAGTTGTAAATAGTGAAATACGTGAAAGCCAATTAGATTACTTATTAGAATAGTTTTAAAGAAAAAAAGTTTGATTTTGTAGGATATATTTATTAAAATTTAGCTGTTGTGAGACTTTAAACATCGTTGCTAAAGGCTAGATGACTATAGATGCTACAAAGTTATTGAGTCCCTCTTAGAGTAGTAGAATTTGGTATCGATAACTTATACCACATACGATATCTTGAAGTTTAGAATTTGTGAATCCCTTTTACGGTGGTAGAATCTGGTTTTGATATATAAACACGGACGAAGTTTATCTGATGTAAATGTAAGAAGAAAAGGCTTAGCAACAGATCTCCTAAGTATTTTACTATTTTCTATTCTGAAAAATAAAAATAACTATTGTACTTGTTGTGTTTGTTTCTTTAGTTTTTATAATAAGACAGATTTTTAAAAACTCAATAAACTACTATGTTTTAGATAGTTAAGCTCTTGAACTTCTTTTTGAAAATAAAAACACTTTCTCATTTTGAATGAGTGAACCATTTTTTGAATAAAAAGTTAATTAACTTTATTATTTGGATAATTAAATCCCCAAATAACATTTGAATAAATAAACCAACAAAATTTTCACAAATTGATTACCGAATCAATTAAAAAAAAAAAGAAAAAAAAACTACATGCAATCAGCTAAGTAAATCTTAAAGTAGAAATAAAACTAAATCAATTTAAGCTAAAAAATATAAATAACGATTTTTTAAAAGTTCAATTATTTATTTAATTAAAAAAACTATGTTTAAAGACTTAATCGTCCAAAATAAAAAATTAATTATTATTTTCTTTTTAAAAAAATAATCCAATAACTTAATTAGTCATTCAGAAACAAAAATGCTTCACTGATCTAATTAATCATTTAAAATGAAAAACTTTAATTTGATTCTTTGTTCAACAAAACACTTTAAGAAACCAAATCCATTAAAATGTGGTGGTTCATTAGATTTTCCTAATAATATTATGTTAACTTCTCTATAAAATCTCATCTCTTGGTCAATGACTACCACAGAAGTAGACAAGTAGTAGAAAATTAACAATTACCCAATAAATGATATGAAAAACAGAATAATGAATACAATTCTTGATACTACATCTAAAATGGATAGTAGTGTCATTTTGACAATTGAAACCTCCTCTCAAGTAACACAAGAAACACTATACTATTTTTGTCTCCTTCCCTTTTCCAACATCATATTTTTGTTTTATTTTTCAGAATAAAAGGTATAAAAATTGTAAAACTTTACCTGACTGACTACCGCTTTCTCAAGATTATCACTTAAACAGAGTATAAGGTCGTCGCATCATTCTACTTGCTTAGCTGCTTCATCTATTCTAGCAAAGTCGGTTGCTGTTGGTGCAGCAACAACCGTCCCATGCCCTCCCCATTCTTTAATTCTCCTTCCAGCCATGGAAGCCTGCATTCGATACAATCGACAAAATCATTTTCCAACATTTTTTTTTTCATATACAAGTTAATTAATACAATAGTAAATTACATTTTTCCTTTTCTGTCAAGTTTGATGATTTTTAATGGATCGTGTCTTTATTTTAAAAGTTAACGAGTTGGATCCTCATGGTTGCATTTTCCTTTAACAAGTGAGTCCTAGTGCAATTATAAGGTCTGAAAACCTCTTATCGTCCTATGAAATTTTAAGAGGTGCACCGTCTACCTCTTATTTTTACATGTGAAATGAAACTTCGGATTTCATACCTCTTAAAAAACAATGAACACCTTAAAATAAACAAACGGTCTTAAGTTTACAAACCTCTTAATTTCCAGACTTAAGAGGTTTTAAGAGCTAATTTTTTTAAAACAAACAAACAAACCCTTAAACAATAAGAAGGAAATTACACTTTTCATCCCTATAGTTTGCTGAAAATTGCAACTTTTATCCATGTGGTTTTAAAATAGCGGTTTTCGTTCCTACGGTTTAAAATTCGTTTCGTTCCTTGAGTCTAACTCTTACCATAAAGAACATGATTTGTAAATCACAATGACGAAAACAACAATAAGTTGCAAATCGTAAAGACGAAGACATTAATTAGCTGTATATCTTAGCGATAAAATCGTAACGTATTCCACAGTAAAGTAGTAGTACCTCTTTGTTCCAATTCGTTGCGTAAACCAACCAGAACAAGATCAGAGTCTGTACCACTGTTCCAGTCAGCATTCCCATCCATATTCCCTGAATCAATTTATTCTCAACAGTCTTATTAATTAATCCCTTCTTCTAAACCATCATTAGCAAAGACTATAATATATCAGCAACTAACTAACTCACTCACCTGTATACCCATCTTCACTGCAAAACCTAAAGAAAGTCCCAAAGGTATGCCAAATATGTAGTAGCATGCAATGTTCACATAAGCAACCAATGCTTGCCATCCAGCCCCAATTGCCACCCCTGCATTCATTTATACTTTTTATCACATTCAATTCATCACCCACCAAATTCAACTAGAGATGGCCAAAAATCGGCCTTGGCGCGGCCCAAATCAATTCAGGTCCTAGATTTCCTTTCGATTACTAGTCCCGGTTCCAACTAAAAGGTAAAAACCCATGGTCCAGTGTCCATACTTTGTAAGTGGTCCATAGAACCGTTCCTGGGCCGGCCCAAACCGGTTCAAAATTCTTTTTTCATCCCAAAATCAAATCTAAACGTAAAATAAATATTGTTAGAAGATTTTTCTGGGCAATATATTATTCATATCCACTTTAAAAAATCTCTATTTGGGTTATTCAACTACACGATAAATAATTTTAGTTTTTTTACACAAAAATGTTATAGATGTTTTTATAAATACAACTATTGAGATTTAGTATCGGACCACTTATAATAACATAAAAAGAACTTGAAAAACTTATAAAAAAAACATGAAGATTTTGGTAAAAAGATCTTGAAAATCTTGTAGAAGTATTTAAAACTTCATAAATAACTTACAAAACTTATTTTTTTTTTAAAACCGGGCCTATGTATAAGCGGTTGTTGTGAATCTCATCGGTTAATTCATCCATTCATTCTGTGTTTTAGTAGTAATTTTGTTGGTACTTTCGGCCTTCGGGTGAATTTTCATAAAATTACGGACTGTTGGACCGGTCCCAATTGGTCCCGGTCAGGGCCCAACGTGGGTCCCGAGCTGGGTCGGACCCATTTGGCCATCTCTAATCTCAACAATCATAAATCATATTATAATGAATGAATGAATATATGAGTAATACCAGAGAGTGCGGGTTGAATGTTGTTAATCACGATGCAAGCCGCTAGCAGAGGAGTCAGTTTGTTAACCGCGAATTGAACTTCCGCACTATCCGCAAATACACGTGGATACTGGTGTCGGAAAATGATAAGAACGATGGCAAGCAAAAGGCCGATCAAGAACGACGAAACCACAACCACCACCACTGAGAATTTCGCAGTTCTAGGGTGTGCAGCACCTAGTTCGTTCGACACCCGCACACTGAATCGATCCATATTCAACATGCCCATGGTTTGGTTAATTTTAGGCAATAAAAAACTTTCATATTATCATAAAATGTGAATATTGGTTTTACCTTATAGCTGCATTGAATCCAATAGCCACCATCGTTACCCATCCCACAATGTTTGTGCTGCAAAAAATTTATAATTAATTTAACCATAGATGATGCTTTATAGAGTAATACTCATTTACAACCCATATCTAACATGAAACCCGTGTAACCTATAAAATCTTATAAAATTCTACAAAATGTTTTCATATTTAATATGAAATATATGAAAAGTCAATGGTTACAGAAATATGAAATATACAGAAAGTCCATGGTTATGGAAACGTTTCATAAAATTTTATAGAATTTCATACGTTTGCATCGGTTTCCCATTAAATACGAGTTACACAATAGAGAGACTCCTGCTTTATATATCTGTAAATAACTAGCTTTTGTTTCATCCATGTTTTATATTTCTATTATTATTGTTAGTCCGTGGGTTCAGAAAGAGCCTGTTACACTTAAAAACTTTTGATTTTTTTTGAGCGGCAAAGAAAGTAAGGCGAGAAAAGACTACAGAAGGAGATAACAAAAATACAACGATACAAATTACCGAGGTGATGATAAGGCATATTACTCTTGTGCTTTGATAAAAATTAAAGAGGAGCTAAACTAGATGAGCCATAGTTTTACATTGTCGATGAAATAGTCTAAATAACGTAAAATTGGGCCCCAAAAATTTTGAACAACCTGTTTAAAATCAAACATTTAACATGGTATAAAACATACTAGTTGTACTCCCCTTTCTTTTCAAAAATTAATGGATAGACTTGCCACATCTTGATTCAATTTATCTTGATCACATCATAGGATGCAGAAATTGATAATTTATAAAATTAACTTTGAGAAAAAATTGCATGAACAATTTTGAACTTAACTTCAACATCAGTAAAAAAGTTTTCAAACAAAATAGCCAAAGAAAAGTAGCAGTGGTACAAGTCAGAAACATTAAAAGGAAAAGAGTAAATTACGTTTTTGTCCCTATGGTTTGTCTTAAATTGCATATTTGTTTTCTTTGGTATTGAAATTAAGGTTTTCACACCTATAATTTGCAATTTATTGTTATTTAAAGTTAATTTCTAAATTTTATTAGGAGGAACTAAAATAGCAATGAATCATAAACCACATGAACAAAAGAAAATTAATTTTATATTATTAAAAAAAACAACAATAAATTATAACTACTTAGATGAAAATCATAATTTCAAAATCACATTAACAAAAATAATAATGTCAACCAAACCATATGGACGTAAAACATAATTTACTTGAAAGAAAAGAATAAACCAAATTGGGGCCTTGAGGGGGCTAGAACAAAAAAAAAAATCTTTAATTTAATTTGGCTAGGCCTGATTTGAAATAAGTTAGTTGATCCTAAACGTTATTAAATCAATTAGTTACTTCTGAGTTTGGGGTGTTCCAATTACAATTTGATTACAATTTTTGTTTTTTTAGAGAAATATATATTGATATTTTTCAACTTCTTCTTCTGTATAAATATATACATTAAAATATTATACAAAATCTAAAAGTAATGCCAATAGGAAAAAAAGCTGAACATGACAATGGGAAAAAAAGCTCAACTTGACAAGTGTGATTGCCGGTTATTCATTATAACGGGAGACCTGTAGCAAAGTAAACTACGCAAGTTCCCATGAACCAACAAGAAAAAAAAGAAAAAAAAAACAGAGAAAGAGATGATAAAAACGAATGATTATTGATCATGAACACATTTATAAGATTTTGAAAAATTACAATGATACTAAATTTGGAAACACCAAATACTAAATTTAAGTACCAAAAGTGAACTTTACTTTTTTATGAGAAAGATTGAGGCATTATCTCGTGCTAAACACAAAATAGCTTATAAGTTAGCTTATTTTTTGTGTACATGTTTGGACAAAAAAAATAGCTTATAACTTAGTTTTTTTTAAAACTACTTGGAGGTAGCTTTTTGGAGCATTTTGTAGTTTTTTCCAATTATACCTTCATTAATTTAAATAATTATACTTCAATATACCATTTTTAGTCATTTTACATATCCATAAGCTATATAATTTGTTCATAAGCTATCTTATCAGCTAGTTTGCCAAACATAGCCTGAGTCTTTATCTATGTTGGTTTGAACAAATCCATTTAAATAATATCGACTTACCAATTTAGAAAATAGATTGAGCGGAGTAAGAGGAATAATTTTCTACATAAATATGAAGAAAATAACAGAATAATCCAATAGGAAAGTAGGGCTATGTTTGGCAAACTAGCTGATAAGGTAGCTTTTGATTGATAAGATAGTTTTTGATTGATAAGGTAGCTGATGACTGATAAGCTAGCTGATGACTAAGTTACGTTTGGTAAAAGCTAGCTGATAAGGTAGCTTATGACTGTCAAATGACAAAAAAATACATGTTTAAAAATTAGTAGTATAAAACTTAGCAAGGGTATATTTGGAATAATAAAACAAAAAGTCTCATAAGTAACCAAAAGATTAGTAAGAGTAGCTTTTCAAAAAGTTAGCTTATAAGTTAACTTACAAGCTAACTTATGGTCATCCAAGCATGTACCTGACTTATAAGGTGACTTATAAGCTAATTATAAGTTAGCTTATTTTTACCGAACCACTAAGACTAGAAATTTAATACTATTTTTTTTATTAATACTTGGAAACTCAAATGATCTTTCACATATTAAAAAAAAAAGGATCATTCAGATGGCAGAGGCGATTCTACATAAGAATTGATGGGGTGTGTGGACCCCACTTTTTTTTAATTTTTCATTATTATTATAGTATAATTTTATTTTGGACCCCTCAAAAATTACAAAAGTGACCCCACAAAAAATCAAAAATAATGAGTTTACACCTTACAAATTTCAATTTTCATTAATTAGGTTAAAAGAAAAATTAAGAAGTATTCATTTTATAGCCTAATGTACAACTTGTTAAAGCATGCATAACCCACTTCCACTAATATCTCCTTAAACCACGTTCCCATTTTCTTTTTAATATATAAATTACACTTAATACCCTTGTAACTGATCACTTAATTTTTTTTAGTCTCTTAGTTTTTCATTTTTCATTTTAAACCTTTATCATATTAACACAAATAATCATATATGAAGTAAAATGAATTAAAAAATATATTTC
Organism: Centaurea solstitialis; assembly: GCA_030169165.1. Classification (NCBI taxonomy): domain Eukaryota; kingdom Viridiplantae; phylum Streptophyta; class Magnoliopsida; order Asterales; family Asteraceae; genus Centaurea; species Centaurea solstitialis. The sequence goes on along the minus strand of CM058041.1, from coordinate 106,657,274 downwards.
TTTTTTTACATGTTATATCATTGTAACCGTCTCGTCAACACCTTCAAAATGAGTTCAATATTATATATTTTTGAATTTTATCATAATGTTAAATATCACAAATATATGGAATACATAGTTTTATATTCCTCACATTCTTAATTTTCATTTAAAATCCATATTAAAAATAGATAATCATGTATTAACTATGATGCATAATAAAATACATTTTTTATTGATCATATAATTATAATTATCTTGTTCATAATCTGAAAATAATCTCATTGTTTAGTATTTTCTTTAACTTAATAGTATTGCAAAATACGATATACATATATATCAAGATTTTTCAACAGTGATGTATCCATATTTTTTAAATTTTGTACATTTTACACGTTATCAACTTTAGATTAATATCGGTTTTAAATTAAAGATGATTCGCGCTGCAACACGTGCAGGTAGGTATCTAGTTGTTAACATAAATCAAACAAAATTTCACGTCTGATAGTGGTCGACATCATTTGTTCGTCTCCCAATTTTCCTCCTACCATCGATAACATATTACCTGACCTAGAACAAAAAAAAAATTTGGGCCTGTTGTCTAACTTTACAATTGACTCATGTTGTCACATGTTGGACCCCAGTACATTTGTATCCTAGATTCGCCACTGTCAGATGGCCTAGCATATTCATGATAGGTTTGGGTTGTGCATTAAACATTTAATGATCCAAACAACTAATTGGTTTATAATTCTATTCAAACCCCAAATTAAAATTGAAACGGAGTTTGCAGACAAATTTATGGAACTAAAGACACATGATTCCATGTGTGAATAGCTTCACACAAAAACTGAAAAACATGCAACTTCATGCCGCTAAACACGCTATATCCATCTCAGACTATGGTGTATACTATGGGATGGCCCACTGTTTTGGTCTTCCATAGTGTAAAAAAGTTAGGGTGGTGAACAAAAAATACGGTCATGGAAAACATAAATAAAACATCTTCAACAGTTATGATAATTTTTTTTTTAAAAAGTTAAAAATCTCTTAATTTTTTTGCATCCAACTCCGACGGCTATTCTATTATATCAATTGTAAAGTTGTTCCTATTGGTTGGAACATTAAAATAACAATTTCTCTTTTTAAATATTTAACTTCAAGTAATCCTATTGGTTAGAGAATTAAAATAACCATTTCTCTCATTATTTAGAGATTTTGACAACTTTTCTCCACTTTTCTCTATTTTAGCATAGAGGATAGCATTGTTGTTGGAGCAACAAATATGCTAAATTCTAGCTTTTTTCTATTTTAGCATAACTATTGGAGATGCCCTTATTATTTTAGTGGGTGAAATTGTATAACTTTTTGAAACTATTAGTTTTTTTAGTAGAGTTGGTTTACATAGTCTTTTCTTCCCTCCCCATTATATTAGTGTTTGTTTTTAGCTCTTAGTTTCCGTTTAGGTATGTTTCTAAAAGAACTTGGGATAAAAGACTCGAACATATGACCGCACATCAAAAAAACAAAGAACTAACCAACATACCAACGATAATTTTGTAAAAAATATTAACATCTTCGTTTATAGTTAAAGAGTGTCATCATTTGAAGACAATTTTTATAGGTTTTTCCTTACTATTAATGCTTATAAAAAGAGGAAAACTATATTTTATTTTTCATGCAAAATATTTCATATATACAAACAAATCGATAGATAAGTAAAAAAATAAACAAGAGAAGGTGAGGAATAATACTTACCATATGGAAAGTGCATCCACAGCTGCTTCAGCATTCTTCATGTATCCAGCAAAAAGCACTAACGCCATAAAATACCACGTTTCCAAGCTGCACTTGTGCACATTTTTCCATAAATTATTGGCAGTATAATAATTAAGATCAAATTACATATGAAGCATGAACGATTCGCAAAAAATAATCTCAATTTTCAAGTGAATGTAACAAAATTTCAATGGTAATTAACACCAAGGAATCTCAATGGAATTTACATGATAATGTAAAAATTGGGGCCCATCCACATCCACTTAATTACTCATATGCATTGGCACATCTCCAATAGATTCCAAAAAATCTCTTAAATACAAAACCTAAAGTGAAATTTTTTTTAAAAAGTTTACATTTTATCTCTAACAGATTTTTTATTTTAGATGATTACAATATTGATTATTATACTATAATGGTGCTTGGTTAAGGATATTAATTATTAAAAGATAAAAAATGAAAATGATAATGAAAACTGTTGTTTGGTTTGATATTATTTAATAAAGTAATTCATAACCAAATTAGACGGAATGAAAATTTTATTTTATTTATTTTTTTCTCTCATATGTCGACCCATCTCTTGATGTTAATGAAATATTTTTTGTATTTTCAAGTTGGCTGAGCATAATTTTTTAAGATGAAACAAGTTTGCATTGTTTATATTAGTTTAACCAAACAACATCAATGTAATGCTCAATTTCAATTCCCATTATTCTATATTTTCACTCTCACTCTCACTCTCACTCCTAAAAATGAACAAAATACCCTAAGTATTTCATTTATCTATTAAAATATTATTTCTCACTCTAAACATGTATTCTTAGTTCTTATAATGTTTTTTATTGGTACAGTGACATAGTAATCATTTTCCATGTTTTTCTCATATTATTCCTCCCTATTGTTTTGAGGAAGTTTTTAGAGCAAAATATTTGACCCAAAATCCCTATTTCTCCATTTTAAATAAGCCGAAGGAAATCTATTAAATTTCTTATTTCTTATCAATTCTAATTTGTGATGATTTGAAAACATATGCACAGGAGATCGGTTATTCAATTAAAATAAGAAGATATGAAATCAGACAAACGTATGGAATAAACTTTACCAAGGATAAAACAAACATCTTACCAAATCATAACAGCCGAGGCGAGAGAAAGCCTAACAAACCCCCACAGATTATGAAATGCAGCCCAGCTAAATCCGGACCACGCCCTACCACACGCCCCACAGAAAATGTAGATCAGTTGAGCTACCACGATGAACCACCACGACACGTTCAGCACCACGGCTCCTCCAGCGAGCCCCCACCCCAACTTCAACATAAGCAACCAACTAAACAATGTATGCAGGCCTAACGCCACCGCGGCTATGCACGCCATCACCATCATCTTGCTCTGCGACTGCAGGAACTTCGAGATCGGGAAGTTGAGCGCGTACGCGAAGAGCTGCGGGATCATCCATAACGCCATTCGCCCGGCCGCATTCGATATGTCCTCCGTTTGTCCGATTAACTTGAGCAATGGCGTAGCAAAGATGTATAGAAACATCAAGATTAGAGCGGTGGATAGAAGGATGATCCATGATCTCTGCATATATATACCAAGCATATCGAGCTGGCCTGCTCCGTATGCTTGCCCACATAAAGTCTCCAATGCGCTCCCCATTCCAAGCTATTCAAATCACACGAAATAGATCGTTTTAGACATTGTTTGGCAAAAATAAGCTAGCTTATAAGCTACTAAAGCTAGTACATGTTTGGAGGACCATAATAAGCTAGCTTTTTTTCAAACGCTAAGGAGACTAGCATTTACTAACTTATGAGACTTTTTTTATTCTAAGCTAGCATTTTTTTTTACATTATCAATTTTTAAACATGTTTTTTGTCATTTTACGGTTATAAGCTATCTTATCAGCTAGTTTTTGTCAAACGAATTTTATTCGTCAGTTAGTTTATCAGTCTTATCAGCTAGTTTGCGAAACATAGCCTTGGTCCATCTCATAATCAAAGTTAAGTAATTAACCTTCACCTACTCTTCCAGACCATAATCCATGCCTATTATCCGATTTTAGTTCAACTTAGAAAGCATTTCCACTCGTTTTTAGTGAACTCGAAAACGTAGGTAATCAGAAACGGAATATCAATGCTCACAAATCACACGAAATAGATCGTTTTAAACCTCATCTACTCTTCCAGACTATAATCCATGCGTGTTTATCCGATTTTAAGAGTACAGATTTGTTAGCAGTTCAATTTAGATAGCATTTCCACTCGTTTTTAGTAAATTCGAAAAGCTAGGCAAGCAGAACGAAATATCAATGCTAACAAATCACACCAAATAGATCCTTTACTCTATCTCACAATCAAAATTAACCTCCACCTGCTCTTCCAGACTATAATCCAGGCATATTCGTCCTATTTAAGTGCAGTTTCAATTTAGAAAGCATTTCCACTAGTTTTTAGCAAACTCGAAAACGTAGGTAAGCAGAACTAAATACCAATGCTTACAAATCACACGAAATAGATCGTTATACTCTACTCACAATCAAAACTAACTTACACCTGCTCTTCCAGACTATAATGAACAATCCAAGCATATTAATCCGATTTAAGAGTACAGATTCGTTAGCATCTCAATTTAGAGAGTATTTGTATTTCAACTCGTTTTTTACTAAAATCGGAAAATGAAGGTAAGCAGAACGGATTTACTCTATCTCACAATCAAAAATAAACTCGAGCTACTCTTCCAGACTAAAATCCAAGCGTATTCATCAGATTTAAGTGTAGAAACTTGTTTTAGCAGTTCAATGCAGCAAGCATTTCCAATCGTTTTTAGTAAACTCGAAAACGTAAGTAAGCAGAAACGCAAAATCACTGCTAACAAATCACACGAAAATAGATCGTTTACTCTTCCAGACTATAATCCAAACTAATCGATAACTAACCATCACCTACTCTTCCAGACTATAATCCATGCGTATTCATCCGATTTAAGTGTAAAATTTTGTTAACAGTTCGATTCGGAAACTATTTAAACTCGTTTTCAGTAAATTCGAAAAATGAAGGTAAGCAGAACGCAATATCAATGCTAACAAATCACAGAAATAGATCGTTTACTCTATCTCACAAGCAAAACGAACCGTCACCTACCTACACTTCCAGATCATAATCTATGCGTATTTTTTGTGAATTAAGTGTAAAATGTTGTTAGCAGTTCAATTTAGAAACTATTTCCAATCGTTTTCAGTAAAATCGGAAAACGGAAAAGTAATCGATAACTAACCATGGCGCCGAACGAGAAACCGGCGATGACGGAGTTTTCGACGGATACGGCAGCGAGATCGAGCGTTCCGACGTGGCCGGCGAACGTCTGCGTGATGGCGCCGAGCGAGTACTGGCAAACGGAAGTGAAAATAGCCGGACCGGAGAGGTACCAGAGCTTTCTAGATTCGATTCCGAACTGGACGAAGAACTCTTTGATTCCGGTGATCGGAGGTATGTCGTCGGCGTCTGCAACGAAGGACGACGCATTCGACGACGGATTACGACGGAGAGAAGCAATGGCGGTGGTTTTGGCGTGGTGATCATCGGGAGGGAGCAGCAATGGCGCTCTGTTGTTCTCCATCGTCGTCATGTGAGTACACAGAGAAAGAGACAAGTCGACTTTGGTACGAAATGGATGAGAATAACTGAATTAAGTTTTGTTATATCTATATATCTGTATCTATATATCTGTATCTATATATCTGTATCTATATCTATATTTGTATCTATATGTTAGTGATAAAAGATGAAAAAATGTTGCAAGAAAGGTCCAAAAAGAGGGTGTGAGAAAAAAGGTCTAAAGGTTGTGAGAAGAGTCCACGTATTATTATGTAGGTAGACATGGAAATTTGGAAATTGCTTTCTTCAATAACAATGTTTTTTAACCATGTTATAAATTGGCATAAAAAATGTGAATAATTAGTTTGAAATTTGAATTTATGAGTTTTGTTACTTTGTTTAAGGATGGCTTTCTTACCATGACTCTTTTTAATGGCAGATAACACATGTATGCGTTTCGATATTCAAGTCGACGTGGTATTCAGAATCCATACGTGCACCCGACTAATCCTTGACGTCCATGAATCGATCCGAAAGCCGACCCATGTTCAGGGTATCGCTACATGTTATGAATCGAACCTGGGTAGACAGGGATGTCATCCACTGATCCTCCCAATAATGTTACCGACCACTAGGCTACCAATGCTTTAATCCAATATGACTTTTACTTTATGGATTGAGATGACTAGACCGATGAGCTTATATGGTAAGAGGTATAGTAAGAATCGAAAGTCTTATTTAGTGAGTGTTTATTGGGTTTAAGTTTTCTACTGATATTTCATTTTGATGATGAGTGATATTATGCAATAAGGTAAAGTAATGGTGATGTCCCTCACGAGAAGTGCTTATTGGGTAAGAGTTTGGTAAACGGCCACTTATTAAACATTTACTTGCTAAGATATCATTTATCTTGGCGACTGAACATGGAAATGACTAAGGGGCTGTTAACTAACGCTTACAAAAATTATTCATCTTATTGATTGAGATTGATAATAACTGATAGGCTTACCTGCTAAGAGACAAATCAAGTACCGAAAGTCTAACCCAATAAGTGTGGGAAACAACCCTTACCCGCACACTGTGGGTTTAAGATTCTTACCAACAATGAATTTCATGACTAATAATGTTACACTATGAGGAAATTGAAAATGAATCTCTTACTGGTAAGTGCTTACTTAGTAAGAATGTGGTAAAAGACCATTTAGAATTTTATTCGATAAGAGTCATAAAATTGAACCGATTATCTTACCTTGTAAGTGAGGTAAAAAACTCTTACTCCAGTAGCGCTTAACGGGTTTAACAAACTTATTGACGATTATTTTTTATGATGAATGTTGCACGATGAGGTAAGTTACGTAACGTCTCATGCTACAAGCTCCTGCCCCAAAAACGTTTATAGTAATCAACTTTTTTAAAGGTTGTTTGGTTTAGGATTGGAAATTAAAATTTTTGAAACGGAAATGAAATGAAATGAAAACGTGAATTCATTCCATTCCCTCCAATTTGACATGAAATGAATTTTCAAACACTTTCTTTTATTTTCAATTTCCCCAAGTTTAGTATTTAATATAATTAATCAAATACCTATTTATTTAGAGGTTTAAGGGTCTTGACTACTTATTCATTTAACTTTACAAAAGGGATTCTTTATTTCTTAGTCGTTAGGTTGTTAAACCAAAATGGTTAAATGAAATAAGAGGTTTTTAGTTGATTTTCTATTAAGTCATATATAAATAAATTGTTTGTGTAGATTAATATGTCTGTATAGATGTTTTTGTTGAAAGATTTTTTTTTCATAAATGAAAGAAATCTATTTTTTTAATTAGGATTGACAGGTTTGAAAAACCTTGATTTTCTGCATAAAACTCTCTTAAAAACTTATCGAATAAGCCACCTCCTAAACCATTCAACCACTACCAAATACTCATGTGTAACAAGCATAATAAAATGTGAGTATTATTAAACTCATTAAGCTACTAATAAAGAAGTTATGAGTTATAACTCTTTACTTGTCCTCGTTAAACCATCATACCGGATGTTTGGTATATATATCACCTCTTATTGATTTTTCTCTCGAATAAATCAACATTACATTTTATATTTTCAATGTTGAACATTATGAAGTATGAAGATGCAAATAGAATTATGATACAACTTTTTACAAGTTATGGTTAAATCACTTATAATTAATTTACCTAACATAAATATTCAATCAAGGGTTAATATTTGTTTCCTGTTCTTGTTAGGTCATCCTTATCCGTACCATCCATACCACCTTTACCAGCTGCCACCTCAGCTGCTACATCATCTTTTCACTATCTTACCACCACCTTACCACCATCATATCATACCATCCTTATCCATACCAATCTAATTAGTTAATTAAAAAAAACAAAAGAAAAAGAAAAGAAGACAGATAAAGAAAGAAGAGAGAGATAGAGAGAAAGGTGGGGTGGGGTGGGGTGGGTAGAGGAAAGAGAACGGTGGGATGGTACCGGTTGGCTTGCATACCGGTTGCACATCGGTCATCAATTTTGGTGTTACCGCCAGTACCAAGCCAGTACTGGCCTCCTTACCATCCGGCCACGGTGGCCTTATCTTTAAATTATAATTACATTTTCTATGAGCCATTTTAATCGCTTAATTCATTTTTATTGTGTAAACTATATTTTTATCAAAATAAAATTTGTCTCTTAACAATTCAAATACTATAGAGTTGTTTGGCAGTTACTTTTATGATATGGTGTAAGATGAAGTATGGTTGTTTGTGAATTGATGAGCATGAAATCAATGCTCTGAATGATTAAGAGAGACCTAGAACACAAAATCATTAAGAGTTTTGGAACAATTAATAGATAATTAGTTTTTTTGCCAAACAAGATTTACCTCTTAACGGTTCAAAGACTGCTAACTGTTAAGATGTAAAGAAACAACTGTTAAGATGCAAACAAACAACTCCGACTAGATAAAATTATTAAAAAGTAAACGTTAAATTTTAAACGGAGCTACTAATTTGTGTGTTCTCCCCGAATATGATTTTTGGGAAAATATACATATTTAATATGTCTTTTTCTCAAAATGGAAATGTAACAAAAATAAGTAGATAAATAAATGATAAAAATAAGTATTCAGTTTGTAGGCATAGAATTTTATAACATGTGGCCTGGCAAAATTGACATATCAATACTTGTAAGGGCGACACACGCAAATTGCTGGAAATATATTATTGGACCCATCTATCTCTTTGAAATTATACACACCATTTTATATTAAATGATATTTTATAAATAAATTATATTAATGTTTTATATGAAATATGAGCAAAGATTCTTTAAAGGATTTTCAAATGGCTTTTTCAAAAATCAGAAAATAGGGATTTTAACAACTTCAAAACCTTTTTTAAGATAGAAAAGGTATGAGATCAAAAAAATAATTACCATGGGATAAAAATATTTATTTATTACGTTCTACCATTGATAACTTTTGAAATGAAATGTTTATAGAAGAAAATTATACTTTATTATTATATATATGTAATATTTTAGTAATATAAGTAATGATGTTATTTCTAAAATAAAGAACTTGTTAGAGTTGAATGTATTTTTTTTAGAGAAATTTTAGATTTTAATTCTCTATTTTGAAGAATTTTTAGATAATCTTTTGGAAATGCACTAACTTGTTTAGGGGCTCTAAAACTTGAGGACCTAATTTTACTTACTTGCCTTTGAGGCCTGGGTATATATACTCGAACTTGTGAACCTACCTTAATGAAGATGTGTTTAATTTTTGTTAAATTAAAAACTTTTATTTAATTTCAGAATGTGTCAATCATAAACAAAAAACGACTCTTTGGTATTACTTTGTCTTTTTAATATTTATGTTGTCTTTTTAATATTTATGTTATTTCAGAATATGATATGAGATTTTATATTTTGTTTTGTTTATTACTCATGTTAGATGATCAATAGTTTTCTAAAATACATGCGTAACAAACCTCCAAATAGATTGAAACACCCCATATATGAGTGGTGTGACCAACGGTGAGTCTATGATTTTTTTCTAGTGGCAACACACTTAAGGTAAATTAAATGGCCGTAAAGTTGTTAGATGTATTTTTAGACTATATATAACATTTCGCGTTTGTTGGTTGATTTCAAGAGACTTTTAAGGTTTTTTTTTTATTTCGATGTATTTTTTGGTTTTTTGGTTCATTTCAAGAGTGATTTTTGCTTGATTTTAATGCAAATCTTTTTAGTTGATGGGGTCTCGGACGACAAATCACTGCGGGGAATAAGGTAAAAGGTGCTTGCTTACTCCACGTAAACATTCCCTCTCTCTAAAAAACGCTCCCACCTCTTTATAAAAAACCCTAACCCTAAAAACCGATGCCACCACCCTTTCTTCGGCCGCGGGCTGTTAGGAGCTCCTTCCCTCTTCCCTCTTCCTCTCCAACTTTTCCTTTTCTTTTCGTCAAGAAGTTTCGTTCAATTTTGGGTTGTGGTTGAAAGTCGACAGTGTTCGTTCGAGGCTTCAAGTATGTTTTGAGTTTTTAGAGGTCTCAAGGTGCCGCCATTCAAGTTTCGTGGGTTCGGTCCATGTTCTTTAGACTATGGGTCGAGGGTTGGCTCCATGTTGTCGCCGTACGATTATTTAGGTTGTTGGTCGGGGGGTTCAGGTATGTTTCGAATTGTGGTCCAAGGTCAACGTCGTGGGTGGGTCGGACTTAGTTCGAGTTTCTTGGTGTATTTTGAGCCTTCCGTTGTGGTACAACGTGCCGTCGGTTTCAGGTTGATTCGAGTGGTTCGTGGGTCTCGTTTGGTCTTGTTGTTCGATGGTTTCATTTGGTCTCGTTGGTCCAGGTGTTTTGTTGGTTCAGAGTTCAGTGGTCTCGCTGGTTCGTGGTTGTGGGTTTATTTTCTTGTAATAGTTTTGTAAACTATTGCTCATGGTTGCGTCTTGCAACATATGAACTTGTTTGTGTAATTGGTTGGTTTTAATAAAATTGTTGTCGTTCCAAAAAAGAAAAAAAAATTAAAAAAATCTGTTTTTATAAATAACTTTTTTTTCTTTTAGGTGGGAGCCTTCCCCATTACTTACACGTTACATCGCACCTAGACTATGCGAGTTAAAAAGGAGTATAAAATGTTTAAGATATGAAGTGATGGAAATATAAATAGCAACTTGGAGTGTTAAAAAACAAAACGAATATTAGAATTTCATCTTGTTTGTTTTTAGAAAAGTCCTTTCAATAATCTCTTATCACTTATTCAATATGAGGTTAACTGGTTGAGGCTATGTTTTTCTTCTTTTTCCAAAAACTCTTCACTTATCTTAGTGTAATAAAATATGAGGTAAATCCACCTTTTGTTTACCTCTTATTATTATCTATAAATAGCTACCAAGATAGTAGTATTAGACGAATCATATAATTACAAAAAAGAATCATGATCCTTAATTTCCATCCAATTAAAGGGATGCGTGTTTCCTCTCAAATAGATTTCAATTTCGTGTTATCGATTAATCATTTCTTTTAAACTTAATTGTTGATTTTTCGTTAATTTCGTCGATTCAAACAATATAAATCTTATGTTTTTGTGATTCTTTCTCAAACTCATCGTTAAGTTTTGCTACATGTAAATCTACAAAACTTTTTATCGTCATTTTCAAGTACACGTTTGTTTTGTATTGCCTACATTAGTTGTTATTATTTTTCCCTACACGGTTCAAATTATTTTTCTTGCCGTAAGCTTAATGCTTTCATTATCATATTTGACTTTTCATCCGTTTAATGATTCTTGCCAACACAGATTCAAGATAATTTTGCTAGTGAAAAGGTGGGTCGCCATTAATTGTTGTACATGTAGAAAGCTATAGCTATAGAATTCTCAAGCATTTTGTTAGTTTTCAACAAATTGTCTATTCATTATTGAACTTTTTGAAATCAAACAAATAACCCATTGAATTTATTAAAACGGATAAATACCAAATAAACTTCCATATTTTGAAGATTAAGTTTCTGAATAATTTGTTAATTAAATTGAACATAAAAGGATAAAAGAAGAAAATATATCATTCATCTGTATCTATATGTGTCACAAATCAATTGGAACGTATAAAGAACACCGAAAAATACTCTATTTTCATTTAAATGTTATTTATAATTTTGTTTTACATGACATCCAAAAATGTTTTGTATATTGTCTTTTGGATATGATAATACAATTGTTATTTTCCTATATGATTCTCATTTCCATTTACAAGATGTAATTGGTAAAAGAAATGATATTTAATCATTTTTTTTTATTGATTTATTATATTTTATTACTAGTAGTTGATTAACTCTTCATTTGATTTTTTGAACCAACTCTTTATATTTTTTTTGTTGTTTTGTAAGTGTTATATGGTCTTGGTTAAAAAAACTAAATGAGGAGTTAATTATTTAAAATATGTTACTTTGTTGGATTTGTTTAGTTATAAAAAGTTTAATAACTTAGTTATTTTGGTTTTCGTTTCCATGATTTATAATTTATTATTAATTTCGTTTTTATGATTCAAACTAGATTGATTTCTTTCATCCTTGTGATTTAAAATACATTTCTATTTTAATTTCTTATACTTAAAAAGTAGTATTTAACCTTAGGAATGAAAATACAAATAACTTAAAACTATATGGATTAAAACTGAAGATTTAAAACTCAAATTCAGAAATTTCAACAAACCATGAGGACGAAGAACATAATTTAGTTATTAAATTTTGAGTAAACTACAATTTTGTTCCTAATGGTTTACATGAATATTTGAAAGTGGTTCGTAATAACTACAATTATCGTTCTTACTGTTTATATTTTGATTTGAAAATGGTCCGTCCTTTTCCCTTATCTATTTTGGTCCTTTAAATAAAAAAATGAGGTAAAGTGTTAGTACATGTTTGGATGACCATAAGTTAGCTTATAAGTTAGCTTTTTGAAAAGCTACTCTCACCAACCTTTTGGTGACTTATGTGATTTTTTGTTTTTTTATTCCAAATATACCCTTTTTAAGTTTTATACTATTAACTTTTAAACATGTCTTTTTTTGTCATTTTACAGTCATAAGTGCCAAACGTGACTTATCATCAGCTAGCTTATCAGTCATCAACTACCTTATCAGTCACCAGCTACCTTATCAGTCACCAGCTACCTCATCAGCTAGTTTGCCAAACATAACCTTAAACTAAACTTTTGGTCCTTTGAGTAAATGGCAAAAAGAAAAAAACAATAAAAAGACATAAATGATCCTTAGTTAACGAAGATACTTAATGGAGTTAGTGATCAGTGACCATTTTCAAAGCAAAATGTAAAAATAGAGACAATAATCAATCATAGTTATAGATGTTTAGAGACCACTTTCACATATTCACGTAAACCATATGAACCAAAATGGTAAAATCTACTTTTACGCAAATATAGTATTTTGCGTAAAAGTTATGCAACGACGTCACTTTGTCGTCAAAACCTTTTCTTTTCGTTTCTTCTCCCTTTCCACTTCTTTGTCTCTTTCTAAAAACTTTCTTTCACAAAAACAAGTAAAGTAGTAAAGTAAAAACATTATTTTAGTGAGAGAAACCTATAGATACAGATAGCTATACGTATATATATATAGAGTGAGAGAAAGAGAGAGAAACCTATAGATACAGATAGATATACGTATAGAGAGAGAAAGAGAGAGTTCGTTCTTGCTGTATGTCACTGGAGTACTTCCACAGTGGTGATCAGGAGGAGCAATACGGTGCTTACAGTGAGCTTGATAACCCTCAGCAATGGCCTCAGCTTCGGAAAAAGCGACGTCTCTTCTTCTCCGAGAGGTCGCTTCCTCCTCCGCCGCCGCCGCCGATGTGGTGCAGGATTGGACCACCGATCCTTCCGTCGGAGATCAGATTCGCCACCGCGGCACGGCGGCGGCCGTCGGTGATTTAATTCGTCCGGTCGTTAATCAATCGTCCGCTGCTGCAACTGCTGCTAAAGGTAGTCGTTCGATCATTCGATTTCTCTGATTTTTTTGTGAAAAGTTAGTTTGAAATGAATTGCTTCTGGTTGTTGATTTTAGCTATGATTTCTGATTTGTTTGTGAGAATTAGGTCAAAGGAGAAATGAAATTTAATATGTGATTGTAGCTGTAAAAGTTATAGTCATTCGATTTCTGTGATTTTTGTGAAAATTTAGTTTGAATTGCTTCTGGTTGTTGATTTTTAGCTATGATGTGAGTTTTGTTAGTGATAATTAGGTCAAAACGGAAATCAATTTAACATATGATCGTAGTTTAATACAACGTGTTAATCATATGCCTTTGATCTTCATGAGTACAAAACTTATAGATTCATATAGATGTTACAGATCGATAGGTTGCGATTATGGAATTGACGTAATCGGATTCGAACAAAAAGTTTGGTTGTGTATACACTATGCTGTTTACTATGTCAATTTGTTGGAAAATGTCCTTATCCTACACGTAACACCACACATTTTGTGGACAAAATGCTGATATCTAGTAAATAAATTGACTATCTATGTACTTATGATGTAGAATATGGTATGCTTTTGTCTGATTTTTGGGGAAAGGAATTTGAGGAACAAAGTGTTAATTTCCAAGCATATAGATAAATGATCATGAAAATACAGTTACATAATGTCCTGGAGAGCGGAATTTGCGGTTTTAATTGTAAACGGTTATCGATGAATTGAAAATTTAAGAAATGCTGCTTTTGTGAACCTAACCTATATCTCTTTTACTGGTTTCTATTAAAAGCCATGGAAATGGAGCTGGCTAACATCTCTTTGGTGTAACCTGATTGGCTAATCAATGATTGCTTTGGTCTTTAAGTATCATGAAACGCTTAGTGAGAGTGTTATTTATTGTGTTGATTGCAATTTGTTCCTTCAGGAACTGGGCCGACGAGTATGGTCAGGGCGCAGACTCGCCATCCACTTGATCCTCTAGCTGCTGCTGAAATCTCCATAGCCGTGGCAACTGTTAGGGCTGCCGGAGCAACTCCAGAGGTTAATGATTGCCACACATTCGTAGCTCTTAACCATATCAAATCTTTTATGTTTATGTTGTAATTAGGGTGTTTTAATGCATGGTTTTTTAGGTAAGAGATAGCATGCGATTTATAGAGGTGGTGTTGGTGGAACCAGCAAAAAGTGTGGTTGCATTAGCCGATGCATATTTTTTCCCGCCTTTTCAACCATCGTTGTTGCCCAGGACAAAGGGGGGACCCATAATTCCCACAAAACTTCCACCTCGACAAGCTAGACTTATCGTTTACAACAAGAAATCAAATGAAACTAGCATATGGATTGTTGAGCTATCAGAGGTTCATGCTCTAACTCGAGGTGGCCACCATAGAGGCAAAGTCATTTCATCTAAAGTAGTGCCTGATGTGCAACCGCCTATGGTATGGAACTTTTTCATAATCAAAATTTGTTTCTCTGTTCCTGTGCCTTAAAGCATTTTTCTGCTGTTATTCAGTTAAGCACATATATTACTGATTGATGATTGATTGTGTGGTCTGTAGGAAATTTCTGCTAGCAGACATTTTTATCTCTTGAATTTAGGTTTTTAGAATCATAAACATCTTACAATGTTTCATGAGAAACATAAAAGCCATATATGATTGATTATATCTGTTTTTATATTGATGTTGGCTTAAAACAATAGTTATCCCGTTAATGATGCAGAAGTACAAAACAGCAGACCACCAGAAACTGATTTTTAGAACCCTTTTCTCAGCGTTTAACCAGCCACCTCCATGTATCAAATGCATTTGTTTGTTCCTAGAATGATCCGGTACTTTATCGCGTCACCACTCGTTCTTTGTTTTACTTATCATTAAATTTTCTTCCATCTTTTGTTCTGCCACCTCCGTCAATAATAGGATGCTGTGGAATATGCTGAATGTGAAGCCATTGTAAAGGACTTTCCTCCATTTCGGGAGGCCATGAAGAGGAGGGGAATTGAAGATATGGACCTTGTTATGGTAGATCCCTGGTAAGTTGTTGCATTCTATTTTTCTATACAGTTCTCACATATTTGCGTAGTTTATATGATTTCCTGGTATAGTTGGACACTAATACTTGGATGCCAAATCTAGGTGTGTTGGTTATCATAGTGAAGCTGATGCTCCTAACCGTAGACTAGCCAAACCGCTTATATTTTGTCGAACAGAAAGCGACTGTCCCATGGAAAATGGTTATGCTCGCCCTGTTGAAGGAATCGACGTGCTAGTTGATATGCAAAATATGGTGGTGATCGAGTTTAAAGACCGCAAACTTGTTCCTCTACCACCAGCAGATCCATTAAGAAATTACACGGCTGGTGAAACAAGGGGAGGTGTTGATCGAAGTGATGTGAAACCGCTAAACATTGTTCAGCCTGATGGTCCGAGTTTTCGTGTTGATGGCCATTTTGTTCAATGGCAGAAGGTCCGTCCTGTTTTTCCGCCTTCGTTTCTATCCACCAATTCTTGTCAAGTTATAAACTAGGTCTTAACTCATCTTTTGTTTATTTTGGGCAGTGGAATTTTCGTATTGGTTTCACTCCTAGGGAGGGTTTGGTCATTTATTCCGTTGCATATGTTGATGGTAGCCGAGGTCGTAGGCCTGTGGCCCACAGATTAAGCTTTGTGGAAATGGTGGTTCCTTACGGTGATCCCAACGATCCCCATTACAGGAAGAATGCATTCGATGCAGGGGAAGATGGACTAGGTAAAAATGCCCATTCTCTTAAAAAGGTAAGCCACCTTTTAAATTGAGGTTTGTGTTTCATTTTCCCCCCTAATATAATCATCCTATGAAGTATGAAACAAGTAAGTCAAAGGAACATGATTTTGTATAACATGTGTTTGTGTTCAGGGTTGTGATTGTTTGGGCTATGTCAAGTATTTTGATGCACACTTAACAAATTTCACTGGGGGTGTCGAAACAATTGAAGATTGTGTTTGCTTACATGAGGAGGATCATGGAATCTTATGGAAGCATCAGGACTGGAGAACAGGTTTAGCTGAAGTACGCCGGTCAAGAAGGCTAGTGGTGTCTTTTATATGTACCGTGGCCAACTATGAGTATGGGTTCTACTGGTATTTTTATCAGGCGAGTTAACCCATGATTCTTTATCTTTTCTGTTATTTGCCCGTATCGCTAAGCTTTATAATAAAGCTGGTTGACATATATGAGCCTTACAACATCTTCTTTTAAGATAGCAATTTCAGGAATAATCAAGATAATATCTTCTTACAGGATGGAAAAATAGAAGCTGAGGTGAAATTAACTGGAATTCTCAGCTTAGGAGCTTTACAACCTGGGGAAGCTAGAAAATATGGGACTATGATTGCTCCTGGACTCTATGCTCCTGTTCATCAACACTTCTTTGTTGCTCGGATGGATATGTCTGTTGATTGTAAGCCTGGTGAATCCCACAATCAGGTTAGCACTTTCAATCTCTGCAATTTACTCCAAATTTGCTTAGAATTATAACGGGTGATCAAATGCTTGGACTGTGGGGTACTCTAGTAATCTTCACTAGCTATATAATATTTTGAATGTTTATTCGAACATGTAATTTAAGTTAGTGGTTTGAAGTTGGGATGCTGTAGATTGGCATTTATTTGAGCGTGTGATTCTTGCTTGCCGTTTTGTTTTCTTGTGCTACTTCCATTTTGCTGCTTCTGGATTAGGACATCAATCGTGATACCTTAAGAAATACATATTTCAACCTACAAGATCATACTTTGTTTAATATATATAAACTGCTTTAATGACAGGTGGTTGAATTGGATGTTAAAGTTGAAGGACCAGGAGATGCAAATGTGCACAACAACGCGTTCTATGCTGAAGAGAAGCTGTTGAAATCCGAATTAGAAGCAATGCGCGATTGTAATCCTTCATCTGCCCGACATTGGGTTGTAAGTTTTCTACCACCTACCTTTCTCTGCCAAGTCTCTCTCATTTTGACTTGTTCTATACTATTTTTTTTTAATTGTTAATGCATGAGTGATACTTGCTTTTTAGTACTATTTCTGTTGCTATTTCATCGTTTTTCACTTGCATGCCTTCTTATAAAATTTTAATGAAGTTTGATTTTGATGGACAATCGGTGCCCGTTCAACCTTCATAACCACTTTAGGGATTAGACACTTTGGGAGAATTTGTTTTTGTCTAGGGTTCCTGTTGAGGTTCTTCTTGAGTTTTTACTTTTTACAAGAATCTTCACTGGGACAAAGGTTTTTGTCCAGTCACAGGTTCTTATTAGAACCTAGCTGCCTGACAGCCGGGTTCTTGTACACTTTCTTTTTATGTTATTATAATTATTTTTTATTTCTTAACCATTTTATATTTTTTAATAAATCTATAAAACATATATTTTAAAATCGATACACAAACTTATAAATTATTATGAAGTAATTATTTTGGTATAAACTTATCTATATGTTTTAATATAAATTAACAAATTAAAATTAATATAAAATGAAACAATAAATTAAACTTTATTTTGTTAATAATTTTAATATATATATATATATAAAATTTATATCATAATCTATGAATAAAATTATATATTATAAATAAAAAGGAAAGAGTGGTTTTGTAAGAACCTCCATTGTGGAGTTTTATTAAGGTTCTTAATTCGTTGAGGTGATGCTGACGTGGTAGGAAAAAATATGGTAAGCGAAGTTCTTAGAGGTTCCACCACTGTGGATGCTTAGAGGTTCCACCACTGTGGATGCTTAGAGTTCTGCTAACTTGAAGCATTTCTGAATGGCTTTTTGGATAGTAATCTTCATAGGGTTCCATGTATTCTCACATGAAGTGACTTTTGATTTCTTGAGAGAACTAAGATGCAACTTCAATGCTTCAGATCAGGAACACAAGAACTGTAAACCGAACCGGGCAGTTGACAGGCTACAAACTAGTACCTGGATCGAATTGTTTACCGCTAGGTGGTGCAGAGGCCAAGTTTTTGAGAAGAGCTGCTTTCTTGATGCACAACCTATGGGTTACGCCATATGAACCAGACGAAATGTTCCCTGGTGGGGAGTTCCCTAATCAGAATCCACGTGTCGGAGAGGGATTGGCTACTTGGGTTAAGCGGAATCGGTCTCTAGAAGAAACCGACCTGGTTCTTTGGTATCCACTTGCTTCCTTCGCATTTGCATTGAGATATGGCATCTTTTTTTGAGTTGAAAGCTCAATTGAGAACCAAAATATATTGACAACTGTGAGAATCAATATATGTGTATATATATGTATGTAGACAGTGGATAGATATTATATATAGAGGGAGGTTCAGAGGAAAACCCTCCAAAATAATGAAAAACTGAGGAATCTGGATGGTATGCACATTTGAATACAAGTAATAAAAGTTGTTTTTTGGTTTTTAGGCACGTGTGCATATGCATACGTGCATACCATCCAGATGAACGGTTATCGGGGCGTTCCTCAAGTTTTCATTAGTTTACAGTTTTTCCCTAAACCCGGCCCATTATACATATAATAATAGTTAATATTATGCATTGATACATACACATCATAATATGGATGTCAATTGGTATATTCATCTTTGTGTTTGTATATATATAGAGGGAGGAACACCCTGGCAGTCCATCTGAACAGTATGCACTTGTGCATACAAGTAAACTAGGTTGGTTTTTGGTTTTTATGCACATGTGCATGTTACAAATTACTTGTGACACAAGTGTATACCGTCCAGATGAAAGGCTACTAGATGTTCCTCGGTTTTCTGTTTGTTTGAGGTTTTCCCCTGAACATGACCCTATATTATATAGAGGGAGGTTCAAACGAGAAACATATCAGTTTAAGAAAACGTGAGGAGCCTCAACCACTCATCTCAGTCAACAAAGGCGGCTTTAACCGGTCCCCCCTTTACTAATCTCTACCTTCCCATGAATCGCGTCAATCCTCCATGATCACGTCCACCGTAACCGCAAAATGAGTCGCTGAGATTGCTCCTCACGTTTTCTTAAATTGACAGGCTTTTCATTTGAACCTTCCCCATATTATATATACACACACTATATGCGTCGGTGCATATACTCACTGAAAATCATACACTGTATATGTATTAATGCTTACACTAGTTCTCACAGTTCTTAAAGTATTTATGCTTCTCATTAACTGTATTTATATGCTCCCATAATTACACCGTTGAATGGTCATAGGTATGTGTTTGGAATAACTCACGTTCCTCGACTGGAAGACTGGCCTGTTATGCCAGTAGAACACATCGGCTTCGTTCTCATGGTACACATTGCTCATCTTCACATTTACATTATTAGCAATTTTCACAATTAAGTTTCCCTTTGCATCGATTACCACAATTCCCTTTGATGAATGATCTTGGTGCATCGATTTGCAGCCACACGGATTCTTCAACTGCTCACCAGCGGTGGATGTTCCCCCAAGCTCGATGGCTGATTTGGAGTTAAAGGAAAACGGATTGGTAGAAAAGGCATGCCACAATGGTCTCGTTTCAAAGATGTGAAATGACGGTACCACGTAAGTTTACTATATTTAATGCTCTTCTTATTTGTGCTCTCAAATGCTATATTTAAAAACCATTCTTTTGGTTGCAATAATTAATATCTTTCTTTTGAACTTCGGTATCGATTTCGTTTTTAATTCTACGTGTTCAGTTTCCGTGTAGAAGACTTTGTTACCAAAAGAGTCGTTGGCCCGCCCCATCATAGTTGGGTTTAGGGGTGTGCAGAAGTTCAATTGATCCACTTAAAACCGACCGATCCAGTTAGAACCAACTAATGATGATTGGATATCCAATTGTAATTGGATTGGATTGAAATTTTCAACATCCAATTTGGATCGGTCGCTCAGTTCTTGGACGACAGTCAACCGACCGAACCAATTCGATTATCCATCCAATTGTCATCCAATTACTCATCTAATTTGATAAATATTGGTTGGATCCAATCTGATTTAATGAATATCCAATAAAAAACATCCAATGAATGGTTCGTTCCCCTTACATCCATTGAATCGGATGTCAACCGATGAACACCGCTAGTTGGGTTACTGGTATATCCGAACCTCTGTGGGGGTAAGGTGTTCGAGTCTCACTTAAGTTGTGGAGTGTTTGATTGTTTGCCATATGACATGAATGAGGTTTTTTTATACCCAGATGGGCAAAAACACTAAAACAGTAAAATTAAATCGTATTTTATACAATGATTGTTTTTAATTCTAAACAAATCAAATGATAAAATAATATCTTATTTTATTCGTTTTGATATATAACATATATACACACCCATATATGATATGCACTAGATCAATTCCCTTCTAAAGCACAATTCATGGCAGGACATGCGACAAAAAATCTAACGGTTCGGATCTACTTATCATGCTTCTCACGTAAACTTAACTTCTCACACGATCCGGTGATTTAAAGGGAATTAATTCAGTGTATGCCTGTGCATCTCATCATAATGTGCATCCGTTTCTCATCTAATGGTTGATATTTGATAACCACTTTTCACATTAGCCTTGGGTTTTCATCGGAACCCAATTCTATATATACATGTGTGTGTGTGTGTGTGTGTGTGTGTGAATGTATTGTATTTATTTTCCTATACGAAAAGAAGAATAAAAAAAAGCTAAAATTATCTGTAATATAATGGAGTTAATGAATACCTTAGTTAGAAAGACCATGACCAAGACAAATGACTGCCCCACAAGTAGGGCTGTAAACGAACCGCACGTTCGGTGAACCGTTCGGCGGAAAGTTCGTTTATGTTCGTTTATTTAATAAACGAACGAACATGAACAAGTAACTAAACGAACGAACATGAACAAATGCAAGTTCGTTTATTTAATAAACGAACGAACATGAACAAGTTTTTTCGTTCATTTAGTTAAACGAACGAACATGAACAAATGCACCGTTCGTTCATTTACGTTTGTGACGTTCGTTCATTTACGTTCGTTTATGTCGTTCGTTTACGTTCGTTTGTAATAAAACATTAAATACTTATTTATCTAAGCTATATATTTTTAGAACTCAATTTAGTTTTAAATTTAAATTTAAATTTGAATTTGATTATTTTTTTGGTTCTATATTAAGTTTTACAAAAAATGCACCTCTTAATAGTTAATGAAATGACAAGTAAGCTTGTTCGTTTATGTTCGTTTAAGTTTTGTGTTCGTTCGTTTATGTTCGTTTAACGTTTATGTTTATTCGTTTAACTTTTGCGTTCGTTCGTTTATTTTCGATTAACATCTTAAACGAACGAATATGAACACACCAAATACCTAAATGAACGAACACGAACACAAAATTTTGTTTGTTTTCCGTTCGTGTTCGTTCGTTTGTTTGGTTAAGTTAAACGAACGAACATGAACAAGCCTCCGTTCGTGTTCGTTCGGTTCGTTTACATCCCTGCCCACAAGTACCAAATCCAAAATATATCCACCATAGGGACCCTGATAAAAAAAATAAAATAAAAAACGCATAGACCAAATTCACAATTTGTCATCTAAAAAAACCAAAAAATATTTGTTTTAGATTTGACGTTTTTGTTTGAGATAATATTAATGATGGTTTCGAATCTGTGAGAGATTTTGAGTTTCTGAATAACATAGACAAAATTGAAGGCTAAGTTGTCCATATTATTATTTATCAACTAGCCTTGGCCTTTGCATGTTATTTGTGGACTTGTGGTCTCATATCATCATGTATACCTCTTGGGCCCAGTGATATTTTGGCCGCTTTGAACCCGCTTTTAACTCTTTTGCTACTTTCTTGTAACATGTGGAGGACCCACATAAGGGCATGATGTGGTATAGGTCGACATTTGGTCTTGGCCGATAGGTGATAAAATGATCAAAAAGTGTATCTTGGGGTATAATAGTTAATATTAGGATATAATTGAGAAAAAAAAAATACAAAAAACTCTTGAAACGCTATTTTAACTAGTTTCAATAAACTAGCTTAGGGTTTATCCACACATGTACTAGCTTATTTTTATCAAGCACAATCTTAAAGGTAAAAAAGTTGTTGAATATTTTGATGCTAGATGATTAAGTGGTCAGAAGATTAAGAGGCTCTTATGATATATTGCAAAATGAATCAATGAAATATGGTTGTTTGGTAATTGTTGCAAAAAAAAAATCAGCATGACTAAGGGAGACCTAAGATACAAATTTATTCTAGAGGGTTTTAGAACTATTAAGAGTCGGATTTTTTCCCTAAACAAGTTTTACCTCTTAACGATTTAGAGGTTGCCTCTTAGTGAAACAGTTAAGAGGTAAACAAACAACCTCTAAGTGTGTCTGAAGTTGTTTAATTTGGTTGAGTTGGTTATTGTCCATTAAGGTCTCCGGTTTGTGAGGTTATAGGGCTGATTTTCTCTTTTTCAAATATAAAACATTCAGAGGTTGCTTCTTAACGGAAAGCGGTGGGACAAGGTTTAACCAATAAATTATATAACATTACCTCATTATTGTTATTGCTGTATCATCTCCATCCACTATAATCAAATAAACATGTATATAGTAATCATTTTGGGGGTTATCTTCATTTTTGGAGAAAAACCTCCTCTCTCACTTTCTCAATTTTAGAGAAAGTTTTGGGAAAGCTATTGGAGCACATTCTAGCTAAAAATCTCCATTTTTTTCATTTTGAATGAGCTGTTGGAGATGCTCTAAGTATTACAAAATAAGGGTTGGGTTTCGTTCGATAATAAATGTCAAAAATGGTGGAAATCGTAAAAAGTGATTATCAGCCGTTGGATGAGAAATAAACGAACATTATCACAGTACATACCAGATATTAATCCACAATTCCTAAAAAACTATTTGATTAAACCGATTAACGGTTAAAAAAAAGAATAACTTTTCTCATAAGATTCATTTCCTATAAAATAAAATAGAGTAAACTATAAATTTCGTTTATAAGGTTTACATATCAATGAAATTGGCCCCTGAACTTTAAAAACTACATTGAACGTTCCTGAGGCTCACATTTTGCTTTGGATCAAGTCCCTCTTCTCTCTCTCTCTCTCTCTCTCTCTCTCTCTCTCTCTCTCTCTCTCTCTCTCTCTCCCTCCCTCCCTCCCTCCCTCCCTCCCTCCCTCCTCCCTCCCTCCCTCCCTCCCTCCCTCCCTCCCTCCCTCCCTCCCTCCCTCTCTCACACAACACACACACACCCAACATCACCACCAACTGCGATCACCATGTCGACAAACCACCACCACCATCTCCAAACAAAAAATATGGTGATGGTGTTGGTGGTGGTTTTGTGGTAGGTGGTGGGAGGTAAAGATAAGATGATGAAAATAATAGAGAGAGAGTTACAATTTAACCATTCTTTTTTCATTTTAGACAAAAGAACCCTTATTTAACCGAGTTTTTAACAAGGTTATTGAACAGGGACTAAATCCAAAACAAAACACTGAACTTCAGGAATGCTCGATATATTTTTTAAAGTTTTCAATTTCGTTGGTTTATGTAAACGTTATGGACTAAATTTATAGTTTACTCAATAAAATATATATGAAAGAAAGAAAGAAAGAAAGTACAAGTCAAGAAAATTGTTTAAATCGTGGAATTTACTTTGAAGTTTGAACTACGGAACTTCCAAGAAAATTCCCTCAAAGACCAAATCCACAAACACATCCCAAAAAAAAAACCAAAGTACACACAGTGACACAGACCACCAACGTAAAACGATCACAATTCAATTTCAACCACCACTTTTCTTCCATGGACTTCGCCGCCGGCGAAGACCACCAACACCACCACCAACAACAACCACCACCAATCGAACACATCTTATCCTCTCCGATCATCTTATCCGACCAAATCCGTCAATCCGTAAACCAATCAAAATCCCACAAACTCGAATGCTCCGACGTCGGAAAACTCTCCGACCGCCTCTCCCAATTGCTCCGGCAATTCGTCCGGATGACCACCACCGCCTCCGCCGTCACCCCCACTTCTTTCTACGACCGCCCCGTCCGCCGTATCTTCACCTCCGTCGCGGGAACCCTCTCCCGCGCCCTCGCCGTCGTCCGCCGGTGCCGCCACCGCCGCGCCATCATCCGCGCCGTCACCGCCGCAGACTTCCGGAAGCTCCACAACCTTCTAGAAGCTTCCGTCGCCGACGTGAAGTGGCTCCTCGCCATCTTCGACACCGCGGCGGCAGCCGGAGGCGACTACGGCGTCGTTTTGTCGCTCCCGCCGATCGCGAGCAACGACCCGATATTGGCGTGGGTTTGGTCTTACGTAACGTCGCTCCATTTATCGCCGTTAAGTGTCAAGATCGAATCGGCTAATTCGTTAGCTTCGTTGGCGAACGATAACGATCGGAATAAGAAGTTGATCGTGGAAGAAGGCGGGGTTCCGCCGTTGTTGAAGCTTTTGAAAGAGGATTCATCGCCGGAGTCGCAAATTGCGGGTGCGATCGCGCTTTTTAACTTGGCGAATGATCGAGAAAGGGCACGATTGATCGGTAATGATCTCGGGGTATCGATCATCGTTAGTTCGTTCGAGAAATCCCCGATTAGGGTTCAGATTGCGGTCGCGAATTTGATCGCGAGAATGTCGGAAAATGATCCCGTCTCGCAAGAGGAGTTCGCTCGAGAGAATGTGATTCGACCCCTCATTACGTTGTTGTCGATTGATAATGAGTATCAGTATCAGTACCAGTACCAATATCAGAAGCAAAGCATTCATTCGGTTATCGAAATTAATAAACAAAAAACAAAAAATTACAATTTGGGTTCGGGTTCGGGTTCGGGATCAACGTGGGCGGTTAACCGAAGAGAACGGGAAAACGAGCCACCGGAATTGAAGCTCGAACTAAAGACTAGTTGTGCGAAGGCGTTATGGATGCTTGCGAGGGGTAATCTAGTAAATTGTCGAATTTTAACGGACACGAAAGGGTTGCTCGTTTTAGCGAAGATTATCGAGGTCGAATCCGGGGAGTTGCAGATGAACTGTTTGATGACGGTGATGGAAATCGCATCGGCGGCGGAATCGAACGCCGATCTCCGACGGTCAACTTTCAAGACGAATTCCCCGGCCGCGAAGGCCGTTGTGGACCAGTTCCTGAGACTGGTCCAAGAATCGGAGAACGCCGGAATCAAGATTCCGGCGATCAGAGCGATCGGTTCGCTCGCTCGAACCTTTCCCGCCAAGGAAACCCGAGTGATCAGTCCGCTGGTCAAGCAACTCAGTCACAGGAACCAAGACGTCGGAACGGAATCGGCGATCGCGTTGGGGAAGTTCGTGGGGCCCGATAACTTTCTCTGCGCCGAGCACTCGAAAACCGTGATCGAGTTCGAGGGTGTGGCACCGTTAATGAGGTTGTTACGAGGGGGCGAGAGAGCACAGTACCACGCGTTGGTGGTTCTGTGTTATCTCGCGTTGCATGCTGGCAAAACCGAAGCCCTGGTTCAGGCTAGGGTTTTGACAGCATTACAAGGGGCAGAAAGGGCCATTGTTGGCCAGCATTCTGAGTTAAAAGAGTTGGTGGTTAAGGCTATATATCATCTTAATATGTATCATGCTGGTGTGGTTCCACCTTAAATTGACCTCTAATCGGTTCTGATTCCGACATATTCCATTCTGTGAACCGAGTGCCACCTAAGCATATTGTTCGCTTGTTTGTCAAAGAACGAGAGAACTTGGTGCTGATTTCGCGCCGGGGGGGGGGGGGTAGGCAAGAGATTGTTACGGAACAAATTTTTTACTGTTTAATATAGAGGTAAGGTCTATGTATATTTTATCTGTAAATGAGATATTTTATGTATTTTTTGTGGATTTGATTGATGTCAATATTTTTTTGGGATCAAAGTTGGGTTTGTCCTGTGTTTGATTGATAATGTAGTACATGTTTGGATGGACAACAAGTTTATTGAAAAACTAGTTGGAGTAGCGTTTTTTTATAACATTTTTTTCAACTATACCCTTATTAATATTAATTATTATATTCGAATATATACTTTTTGGTCATTTTACATACTCATGAACTAATATTTGCCAAACATAATTTATTTATAAGTTAGGTTATCAGCTACTAGCTTATTTATCAACATCTAATCTATATCAGCTATTTGCCAAAGACAGCCTTACTCAAACTTAATATTTTCACTATCTTATATTTGATTTGAAAATCTAATGTATTGATTTGAAAATGGTATATGTTATCTGGATCATGGCCCATGAAATATAAGCTAAAACAAATAGTTCATGTTTGAGACTATTTTTAATCACTGAAAGAAGTCCAAATGAGTCAGCCCAAATCCAACTAAATGGCTAAAATCCATTAATTATGAGCCCACTTTTCAGAACTAAATAATTTTTTAATGAGTACTTAACATGATTTATAATAAGAAAAATGATAATGGTAGGTGAAATCTAACACAAAACAGTTTATGTATATCATATACAATTTATGATTAAGGGAGGTTTAGGATACAAATTATTTAGAGGGTTTTAGAATCATTTAGAGACTATCAATATTTTTGCCAAACAATATTTTCCTCCTAGTGATTCGAATGTTTTCTCTAAATGAAACTGTTAAAAGTTAACAAACTGTTCATAAATATTTTTACCAATATGCTACCATCCTTATAGAGTTATAGTTACATGATGAATGCAATTTGCCTATGGGATCGCCTATTATTCTCACATTCCGAGGAACCAAATATCAATTTAGGCATTGTTTGGTAAACACAAACTAGTTTATAAGCTAGTTTATTTTCTGTGTACATGTTTAGATGGACAACAAATAGCTTATAAGCTAGCTTTTTGATAAGCTACTTGGAGGTAGCTTTTTAAAGTTTTTTTATAACTTTTTTCAATTTTACCCTTATTAATATCAATTATTAGACCTTAATATATCTTATTTCTTCAATTTACATACTCATAAGCTAGTTTTTGCCAACATAATTTGTTCATAAGCTAGCTTATCAGCTTTCAGCTAGCTTATCAGCTAGTTTGCCAAACATAGGCTTATTGCATCCAAAATATTTGTTAAACAGACTTTTACGAAATTTAAAACGTTATCAAATATTGTTATGTATCACTTTGATTTTTATAATTAAGAAGTATATAAAAAGTTTGTAGACCTTATTTAATGCTACCAAAGCGAATACCTAATTTGAAATTTAATTGAAGTAGTTTGACTGAATTCCACACCGGTCAACTAAATTGCAAAGTTGACGAATCCCACCCACTTTCCACTTTCATTAATGAAAGATTAACAAAATTAGAAAAAATAATCAAATTAGTCCCTTAATTATTTTCTTTTTAAGTTAGTCTCTATAAAATATATTTCTATAAAAATAATCAAATTACCCCGACAATATCGGACATCCATAGGCAGCCCACTAATCCACCATTGTCTTGGCCAACTCATACTAGACCTAGAGCACAACCATTTCATGCCCTCAATTTGACTCCTCTTGGGATCGAACTCGAGTAACTGAGATCTCATCCACAAGCCCCCCAGAATGTTACCGCCCTTAGAAAGACCAACTGGGCTAGATATGACTTGTGTTCATATTTATGGATTTGGTCAAAAAAAACGTAAACTTTTTGAATTTTTTTAGTTCTTTTTATCGTGATTCACAATTATGGACTTGGGGTATTTCTTTCTTTTATGTATTACATTTATCTTTTAGTTTTTTTAGCTAGATCTGTAATTATCTCGAAAGTAGTGACATTTTCTTTGAGGAGCAACCAATACCTTTATTAAACACCAAAACCTAATACAAATAGAAAGTTCCGGTTACATCAAACACCACCAACCATAAACTCGGGCCACTAGAGATTGTCCACGAAGCATAAATTTAAAATCGAAACACAAAAAAAAAAAAGATTCTACTGCCGAAACAGTTTGCGAGTACCCAAGTCGTCTCTCTGTCACGCCACAATAACCAGATCAGAACCCGCCATGAAATCGAATAGGTCCTCTGAACCTGGTAGCACCTAGACGTCGCGTTTACCATGTTGGGTCCAACAACCACCCAATCCACCTGAGTATGACATTGCTCTAAAATAGGAAGATAAATTGACTAGGAGACCAATTCGGTTGAGTAAGGGGTCGTTTACTAAACATTTACCCCGGTAAGCGTTGATTGGTATTAGTTACCTTACAAATCTTGCCAATTGGGCATGAAAATCACCAAGAATCTTACCCGATAAGAGCCATAACAAGGACTGAGAGTCTTACCTGGTAAGTGATGAAAATGACTCTTACCCCATAAGCGTTATCATGTTGAAGACACTTATAAATAATCAATTTTGATGGCTGAAATTGTTATACGATAAGGTAAGTAAAAGTAATATCCATTTGGTAAAGTAACCCCAAATGGTTAATTTGGTCAATTTCCCCTCATAAATACATATGGTGCACCATGGGGTCAGAAGCTGAACTCAAACAGTCAAACTCACGCAAGTCAAGTGGTGGGGTTATGCAAGGGTCGACTAGACGGTGCATAAATGGTTAAGTTCACATGTATGCCGACAATCTATATAAGATACATACACACACGTGTGTATATATATAGAGAGAGAGATTTATACAAAAATAATATATATCCAACTTTGGGATAAACATGAAAACGTCTATTTCATATGTTTATCAAGGTAAAATAATATGTAATATATACGTAACACACCCACTAAACCTACTCCTAAAATCTACACCAACATCTATGACAGGACTCGAACCTATAACCACAAAGAAGAGAAAAGCACCTTACCAAACACCAAATGCCGATGGACTATAAACCTTTTGGCTTTGTGTCTCTTAATTAAACTATGTTTTCGTTTGAACTCAATCTTACATACATGCATGCATACGTACATATGTATGTACTAAATACATATATGTGTACATAATGCATGCATACATATATCATATTACATGAGGGTTGTTTACTAAACACTTTCCCAGAATAGTGCTTACCGGCTTCATTTTAGGGTCCTTAATTATAGAGTATGGACCCTACATAGAATCTTAACCGATAAGAGGCATAACAAGAATCGAGCATCTTACCCGGTAATGAGGGAAACGACTCTTATTAAGTAAGCGCTTACCGGGTAAAATGTGCTTATCAACAATCTATATTGATGACCGAGAACATTAGTGAAGGTAATGTCCTTTTCCGATAAGTGCTTACACGATAAGAGTTCGGTAACCAACCCCTTATATGTTATTTGCTTAAAGATTCTTGTTCATAAGTTTTTATCCATAAAATAAGTGTTATAATACTCAGAAAGTTTATTTATACGGCAAGACTGCTTTGTATGTTTTATGGATCATGTGTCAGAGGTTGGTAGAATTAGGCGAGGCTTCGCAAAGGTGCATAGTTGTGTGACAATGTTGCTAATGTCTGTGGAGAGTTTTTCATATTTGGAGACTCACATCATCTCTACTACTTTCTTTATTTTGGAGAACTTGTTGAAGAAAAAAAAAAACTACCCACAATCTTCGTTCTCTCTATTGGAGAATGTCTTAAGGATACACAAGTGATTCTATTTAAATATGCTATTGGAACATTGTGCTTATACACTTTTATTACATCATTCTCAATTGAACAAATGAATAATCTTTTTAAAACATTAAGACAATGATATCTATAAAAGCATCTTTAATAGATTATTCAAAATGGAGAGACATTGATTTGGGGGATTTTGAGAAACTCTTTTGCTTTCGTAAATGATGAAAGTGAGAAAATGTTTCAAAATTTTCAATTTTGGAGAACTCCAAAAAATGATTAGTACGAGGAATGAAAGGTTTTAGACATATTCCCAACCAATATAGAACTTTGAAATTAATTTTTTAGAGAAAATATTAATAGTTTATTAGATGTATGAAATCTTTAAATAATATAATCAATATAGTGATCTCAAAGATAACAAATCTATTGCAATAAAATGCATTTTTGAGGTAGAGATTTCGTATTTTTCGGGATTTAGAAAGAAAAAAAACTTTCAACAATATACATTGAAACTTTTTTAATATCCCACCCAAGCACTAAAAGATGTTATCACAAAATGTATGCTTATTGAACACTAAAAAACTCCACTTCAACCATAAATTAAAAATACACTAAAAGTACTTTTTATGTTATAATACTAAAAACATTTTAATATAATATATATTAAAAATACATACTTTATTGACCTCCAAATATAGTTACAAACTTTATCGACTTCTATTTTTTAGGGATTTTATTTGAAAGGGTGAAAATATCATAAAAACCAAGGGAAATAGGTACAACACCCCAAGAGAAAAACTTACAACACTAATAACTTCTTCAACCAACCGATCTACTTCGAAAACAAGCAAAAACAAAAAGTAAACAAAATCGAACAAAGACCAGACAGAAAAAACACACCGGCTAAGACCGAAGACCACCCATGGCCTAACCACCGAACCTACGATCGAAAACACAAACGGCTAAGAATGAAACACCTTATCTTTAAAATGTTTTAGTTTGAACTAAAAAAATTTAGAAATATGTATAAATGATGGTAAATTTTTGGAAGTAAGGTGAGAAATTTTATTAAAAACATGTTTGACGGCCTTCTCAAGTCTCATATCATATGTCAAGAGTTTGTCTCCAATAATTGATCAACATTTTTTTAATAAATCAAACTTCACACGTGTCAACTAATCATTCCTTCCTTATTCACTCCAATCCCAAACTTCTCTTTTCTTTTCTTTCTTTTTTTAATTGAGTATATTACAAATTTAGTCCATATGGTTTACACTTTTTGTAGTTGTCTTAAAATCAACATAAATGCATATAGTTTCATAGGTTGCACCTTGATATTCTTTGAGTTCATTGACTTCATTCTTTGAACATTGTTTAAAAAAAAATTATTGACCATTAGAATTTTAAAAACCTTATTAAATAGTCCACTCGAAACACTTCATGTGTCCTTCAGTTCTCTTAAACGTACTCCATTACATCGACGAATTCTAATTACCATTATTGACATCATTTAGTCTTTTTGGTTAGATTCAAGATTTTCTCTTTTCATTCATAGTCTTAATCCCCACCTACCCCATTCAGTGTGATTCTTATACAGTCTCAAGCAAATAACGACAAACATCTTAATAGAACTCAATAGTCAATATCAGTTAATGCCATATTACTTTATTATGAACATCTGAACATGTTACTTTATTTTGTTAATACAACTGGGCTAGCCGTTGGTAGAGGGTCACCCTCTTGGAGTAGAAGTCCCGGGTTCAAACCGGTAAAGGCGTATTAATCTAACTGGGTGTTTCTAACAACTATTGCCGTTCAAAAAAATGAACATGTTACTTTATTTTGAAAATTTATATGCAACCCCCTAAATAAAATCCCCTGGAGTAATTTAAACCCATAATCATAGCATTAATATGGATGATTAGAGTTTTAAATCGCATATCTTTAACATTGAAAAGAGAATCTTAAAATTAAGCAATTGATCTTCAAAGCGTTCGTGATTTCTCAAAGATAGATTTAAGACAATAAGGACCTTGAAGAAAAACTTGTGTGGGTCCAACGAAAACCATGAACATATCATAGAAACCCAAAAACCCTTTTCTTTTAATTAATAAATTGCAAATGCAAAGGGACGATAACGATGGAGATAAATGGTTCTAAAAGGTTGCCCCTTCATAGTGGATGGAAGATTGATTACTAAAGAAAATGATGGAGCCTAAGGTTGCGAAAGAATACATGCAGTGTTCTGGTATGGGACTATGGGTTACTAGAGACTAGGGCTTTTCGTGAGGGTGGGAATGTAATCTTAAATATTGCAAATAGACTGTATAAATATAATGGAATTTTATTTTAGTAGGATAAAAAAAAAGAATAAGATAACCTTCAATTTAACAGATCTAACAAGAAACAGTTTAATAGATGTTAGATGTAGGGACTCAATAAGTAAAAAGGTTATGAACTGTGAGTCTTATCCTTAATATGAATATTGATTTTTGAGACAAAACCGATAGAAAAGTAAACTAGAAGGACCAAATTTGTAATCTACTCCTCTTAATTTTCTTTTCACGAAGGAATCTTAAGATTAGGTGAAATTGTTATCGTTCTTGTCTTTTCGTCCTATTAAATATACATCAATTTCATCATTATTGCTTCATTTTTTATTTAATTAATTTTACAAACAAGATAACATTTATTATTAAATATATACATGTACGACACTCGAGAAAGATAAACTTAAATTAAAATCTAATAAATATTTTTAAATAATTGAAAAAGCATGCAAATTTCAGAGAATGTACAAAGTTTATTTGCTTTAAGCAAATAAATATTGTGATTATAAAAAATTATTTTAATTAATAACATTGAGTAACATAGAATAATCTTGTAAGTTCTTTCAATAAAATGCTTCAAAAAAAAGAGATTTCAACCATTTTTATTACATTTTCTTCTAAGTTTCTTTAGAAAAGAAAAATAAAAGAGTGAAATTATCTAAACAATTGCTTTGGAAAAGAACATTATTGTTATTTTTGTCTTAGAGTTTGAATGTTCTATGAGAAAAAAGAAGAATACCTCATTACATATATTAAACATCTAAATACAATAACTAAAGTTGTAGTTTTTTAGATAAAAATGGTTAAAATCAAGTATAAATTGTTTAAATTATAACTTCTAATTTTTAATTTTACAATTCTTTTAATAATAAGTTGGAGATGCTTTTATAACTTAATATATTAATATAATAATATGGTTAAAATAACACCAACGAAATATTTAATGACGATTAATTTTTGACCCACCCCACATCAATAAAAAAGAAAAGAAATTTGGGTTAATTAATTAATTAGAATCTTTGTACGAAAATGTCACTTTCTTGAATTGAAAAATATAGAGTGACGAGCCAAGGTGCGCCAAATGGGTTCATTGGGGTGCGCAATTTGGATGCATTGTTAGATATACGTAAAGAAAATTCGGGTGCAAACTTAGTTTTTATTGTAAATAAAACTACATTATTATTTAGATCGAATGTTCATATTTTATTTATAATAGATGTATTAACCAACGTGTGTAGCACACAGATTTGTTTCTGACGACCTGGTGAGAAACAAAATCCCAAGCACGTTTAACCTCATAGTTCCCAGAACCTAACGTGCTTGTGGCCCAAAACGTGTTGTTGTTAGGAAGGTCAATATATTACTTATAACACCCAGTATCACTCATGTCCACGACCGACATAGGATATGCCTAAGTTACACTGCCCCTACACATGAATTCAATTTTTTTGCCGAATTGATGTACCATTATACTGGATTGAAGTCATGCGTTTTAGTTAATTTTAGAAGGTTTTTGTTTTCTTTCGGTTTTCTAGTTGATTTTGAGGATTTTGTTTACTTTTTGGTTAACGTCTTGTGTATTTTCTAATACTCTAGAGCACCCATCAAAGCTAACCTTATACATCTTTCATATCTTATAAAAAATCTACTTGTGAAAATCAGTTGATCGGGTGAATGGCCTCATAGCTTTGCCCATGAAGACGAGATATAATGAAGGAGATTGAATTGAACACAGTTGGACAGATAGAAATGTTAAAGAAATACATGACGTTTTAGAATTCTTGTTTTTATTGTGATTATTTATTAGTTTATTGATCTTGTGTAATCTTATTGATTCCAAATCCATATGTTTTATTAGAGAAAAACAAGTTTTTTTTAGGTAAAATGGTTATCCTATGTCATGATAATATTACATCAATTTTGTGAATACCTTGATCATAAAATGAGATTATCTAACCGATATGATCAAAAGATGGCTACAACCATAAGTGTACAACTATGTTAAAACAACCCTAACGAATTGGGAAACATTTGTAATATTATACTTTTTAATGACGTTTTATGTTGTTCCAAGATTATTGTATCTTAGCCCTGTTTTTGTTTAAATCTATAAATATGATACATACCAGCATATTTAACATTTTTTTTATAATTTCTCTAAAATAAAGAATGAAAAGTTTAAATCTCCAATAACTTTTGTTTTCCAATAATTTTGTATTTGAGATACTCGGTGGCTACTTACACCATTAAAATATATAATACATTTAATATTCTAATAATTTCAAAAAAAAAAGTACAATTCTCATAATTACTTATATCTTTAAAATATAAAATATAAAATATAAAATATATTTTAATTTTTTTAACTTGAACAATTAGTTATGATATTGATGCAAGATATTTAAATAATATTTCTCTTTTATTGTTGAGTTTTATCTGCGTTTTAGTTTTTTGTTTTTGAAAAAAAATAATAAAAAAAATGTTGTTGAATATTACATCAAACAAAAACCTATTTTTTCAATTAACAAACTATTTAAGATGATCAAATAATTCAGAAAGTGACATAAGATTCAAACGTACAATATCTAATAATATGAATGAATTTCAATTGCTTGAGGTGACATCATGAATCATTTAATTTTTGATATTTGATAACTATAGACAATTATTAATAAACAAGATAACATATAACTTTTTTAAAGTTTATAGTATATCTTAATAGAAAAGTTATCCAAATAATTTTAATATTATTAAATAATGCATTTTTAATAAATTATATTCCACTCTAGTTATAATATGACTTTTGAAACAATGACATAAATAATTAAAATTACTGATAACTTAAAGAATATAAAAGAATGTTACATAGGATTCTTGTGCATTTGTCTGGTTGTTGATTTTGTTTAACATTTTAAAAGTGATTATTTATATATTATATTTTAGAAATTAAAGTATTGTGTTTGACATTTAAAAATCAAATAATCAAATGAACAATAATTGTGTAAAAACGGATTATTGTTTTGTAAATTTTATGCAACATATTACAAAATATCAAACTAATAATTGGTTAACCTTTTAATTTCTTAATCAAGCATTTTTAGTAAAATCAAGATCTTAGATATTTTTCAAATCAATTAATAATGTTTTTTTTTCTTTAAAATAAATAAATATAATAGGAGAATAATTAGTGATTTGACGAATGAGCTTTTCACAAGTGTACACTTTATTTTAACAATGACACATGACGAATAAAAGATACATTTTGAAGAAACGAAAATGAAAAAACATAAAACCTTTTTCTTTATTTTCTTTTCTTTTTTTCTTCACTTTTGCATCTTTTTGGGTGCTTATTTTTTATTAAGATACTTTATGATTATTTATTTGGTATTCTTAATCAAAGAGATTATATAAACCTAATTGTTTTGGTAGCTTAGTTTATTGTTTCACAATAACTATAAGTTAAAAACTGTTCAAAACTACTGAAATTTTGATTGATTATCTAATCTAATGTAAATCTTATCTGAAATAAAAGGAAATTTTTTTCTTTTCCGTTTCAATCTTCCTAAGCCCACCGAGTGGTTATCAATCGGCTTTTTATGGTTGGTTATTAGTAGATACATGTAATGATATATTTTAAGGGATTTCTTCTTCAAATGTATCCAACTATCCCCAATATACTATTGTGTGTATCAACTAAAAAATTCCTTTTGTATATATCAAATTTTATTTTTGAGTCTATTATATGTATTTTTGATACACACATAGTATATTGGGGGATAGTTGGATACACATAATAGACTCAAAAATACACACAATAACTAAATTAAGTTTGATACATACAAAATGAATTTTTTTAGGTGAATACTACAATAGTATATGGGATAGCTGATACATTTTTAGAAGTAATCCCTATTTTTAAACCCATATTAATGAAATATTCATAATTTATACCGGTAAAACTTGTCATACCATTACACTCTATTTATATTGCCACATATTTTCTTGTTATTTGCTTGATTTGTGACACACTATTATATAATTATTGCTTTGTTTGAGTTATTATACCTGTGATTTTGGTTTTAACAAACTTGACTGAATTATGTTTGAGTTTTTTTAGAATAAGACAATCATTTATACATGATAGTCTCATCCATGTTAATATTTACTTTATGCGAACACAAAAAATAATAAAGAAAATACCTAAAAACGAAAAATAAAGAACAAAAATTAGAGGAAGAGATATAACCAACAAAACTAAATCAACAAAGAGTAACTTCTCTAACTATGTGATTTGAAGTTTCACTGTAAGTTAACTATTCATACTAATTAATAATTAGAACAAAACTAGGAGTATGAAGCAATTAAGAACTAGAATACAAGAAAAAAGATTGAAATTTCTCATTTCAACTCGCTTTTTAATGTTTTTTTTCTATCTTAACAACTATAATTAGATTATAATAAAACTACAAATTAAAGATTTATTCAACAAATAATTTACAAGAGTTAGGGGGTGTAGAGAGAGAATAATCTCGAAAGACCATTTTAAGCTCTTTCAACGTATCGTATGAATACACTTTCCAAATCCGGAGGCATGAAGTAATCTCTAACGCCATTGCAATGAACTTTGGAAACCGCTTTTCTCTTCATTGGAGCCCCCGGGCATTTCAACAAACATGGAATCCTTGATTCCGGAGAGTTGGAGTCGTACAACACTCTTTTTCTTCCTCTTTGTTTACTTCTTCTTCTTCATGGGTTTTTTCGATTTCTTTCTTTGTGTAAATCGGTTTCAAGGGAGTCATGAATTGGATTCCCGCGATGACCCATTTCTTGGTTGTTGTTTCCGATTCCATCATTTCTTCCGCAATTCCCATGTCAATATTATTGAACCCAAAAAAGGTTTTGAACAAGAATTGGAATGGAATATGGAGGAATAGAAGTATGAAAAGGGAAAGAGGAGATTGAAGATGGGGTTTTTCTTAAAGTGAGAATGGAATTGGAGTTGAAATGGCAATAGATATTGAGGATGGATGGAAGTAAGGGGACATGGGATAGGAAGGTGGTTTTGCTTTATAAGTAAACAATGGAGTTGATGAGAGGAAAAAAGAAGGAAAGTGTGGATGTGTATGAGTTTGAATTTATTATTGGAATGGTGGCTTTGAATGCTTAATTTACAATTTATCCCCATAACTTTATGTTTTCTACAAACAACACCCTTAATTTTTGTTATTTGCATGGTGTTTATAAGATTACCATAAATTTAACTCAATTACCTAGTGTTTATTAAATCATGAAGTAGTTAAAGCTTTTGAAACAATTAGTTCTTGTTGTAAACCCCATTTGATGTAGCTTGGTATTTTTTACTCAAGAGCGGACCTATTAATCCCCATACACCCATTCAATTTACTTGTAGTGGTGAAACCTATAATATACCCATACACCATTCAATTACATATATGTAATACAATATAAAACTATGAAATAGTGTTTAAGATATTGAAATAGATTAGTGAAGGTGTACAATTCAAGATCAAACTTTGAAGGTCTGCTTTAAAGATATTTGAAAATAGAATAATGTCAATCAAAATCAAACAAGTTCTCTAAATTAATAAAAGGCCCAAAAAAATTCCTTAAATTTGACTAAAAATTAAATACTCTCATAATTAACAAAAAAATTTTACAAAAAAAATGCTAAAAGAACAGTGAAATTCAGTTTTAAAAAAATCGAACGACTTTGCAAACTTTGATCCACTTTAAAAATGCAACGCTTGATAAAATCCAAGGCTGCCAATGCTACTACTATTGTATGTCTCACATGCCATCTATTTGTTTAGCCATTGTTTTCGAATTATATTTATATGTTCATTTCACTTTTAAACTAGTTTATAACTAGATCCCTTCAGATTACTTGGTCTCCTCTTAAGAATTCAACCATATTAAAAAAAACACGCATTCTTTCAACATGTAGATAATTGTAAGATATAGATGTTGACCATGTCTTTCAATGATTTCCATCCATGGTCCCATGTTACCACTTTGCATATATATTACTACAACAAGTTTCATATTTTAATGTATAAAGACGCTAGCAAATAACACTTTACATATCTCATTACAATACTCCGTCCATACTTACATGGCGGACGTATGTTAATTGTATGGGGGTCAAATGATCTCAATAAACTATCAAAAGATATTATTTTTTCGTATGAATTTTTTTTTTTTTATAAGTGTATATAGTACTTGACTCTCAAAAGCTCGACCTTACAAAAATATTTAGACCGATTTTTAAGTTTTTTTGGAGAACTTTTTTGTGGGTTTGTGGTTATTTAGCATCATTTAACTTCTTTTTGTTTTATTGTTTATTTTAAATGTTAATTGTTACTGTTAAGATTGATTAGTTGATATTTATTTGTTACCTTTTTGTTAAGTAACAACTAGGCATTCAAGTCGAGTAGCAAGTTATTCAACCTTCGACTCGAAAAAATAATACAAAGCTGGAGCTTGAATGACTTATTCAAATTAAGTAGGGATCGAGTTCATATATTTTTGCAATATTTGAGCTTGAGCTTTGCACTCATTTAACAAATTTGAGTTATATACATTACAACGAAATTTAATTTTAATCGAGTTGTGATATGAGTTGAATCAAAAGTTAGTAGTATTACAAGGTTCAAATCATCAAGCTAAAACGAGTTTTACTTTGTATTCAAGATCGACTCAAGCTTGATCTCGGGTATCTCGTTAAAAGCTTAAATCTTCAACATCGTGAAACCAGTAATAATGGCTCATTTTTATATGTTTCTTTATCTAATTTAAATATATTATCTTAACTTATGTTATTTAAACTTCGACCCCTAATACCAAAAATTTTAGATCCACCACTACATACTTATAGAATTTAATCAAACGTTCAACTCCAATATGAAAAAAAAAAAAACACACATGGTTCCCCCTTCAAGCATATGGAATTTTGGTGTCAAATTGTGAAAAGAAACAACTTCAGGGACCAAATGTAAAATAACTAATAAAAACGAGGGTTAATTGTGTTCAAATGTCATAGATTGAAGAAAACAGGAACCCGAGGAAAATAGTGAGCTAAGCAACGACGTAGATTATTATTATTTATTTATTTATTAATTAAATAAAAAAAAATATTAATTAATTAATTATTAATAAAATATTAAGGATGAAGGCTGCCCGTGAAATTTAGGCTGACCGCGGGCAGCACGCAGGAATCAAGGGACACGGACGCCTCAATTGACTTCAGTTTTTTTGGCGCCAAAAAACCATCACATATTCCTTTTCGGCTACGTGTAAATGGACACTTTTACCCTCATCCCAATGTCTTATTTATCACATTAATTAGGGTATATTTGTACATATACTTTTTGTTAATGTCAATTAATCCTGCCGTAAATTAGTGGATAATTGCATTCATTAACATTGTACTTTTTTTCATCAATAGTCAAATATGACATTTTATGTTAAGAGTGTGTTTAAGAAATTAGCTGATAAGATAGATGGTAGTTGATAAGCTAGTTTATAAATAAATTATGTTTGATAAAATTTAGTTTATGGCTATGTTTGGCAAACGTAGCTTATAAGCTAGCTGGTAGCTGATAAGCTAGCGGATAGCTGATAAGCTACTGTTGATTGATAAGCTTGCTAGTAGCGATGATAAGCTAGCTTTAACAAAATTATGTTTGGAAAAATCTAGCTTATGAGTATGTAAAATGACAAAAAGGATATATTTGAATTATAATTAATATTAATAAGGTATAATTGAATAAAAACTAATAAGCTCTTCATAAGCTATTCAAAGTAGCGTTTCAAAAAGCTAGCTTTTTAAGCTAACTATAAGCTAGCTTCTGTACATGTTGGATTGATAAACTTATAAGCTAGCTATCAGCTAGCTTATAAGCTAGCTTATGCTTGCAAACAAAGCTATGAGTATGTAAAATGATCAAAAATAGTATCTTAAGTATGATAATTAATATTAATAAAAGTATAATTAAAAGATACAAAAAACTTTATAAATGCTACCTCTAACTAGTTTTATCAATAAGTTGGCTTATGTTCCATACCAAACATGTACTAGCTTATAAGGTGACTTTTTTTGCCAAATACAACCTAAATATTTTATAAATAATTTTTGTTGGCTTTGATTCGTTATCTATAAATATCCGGAAAAAAAAATATATAAAAAAATACTAAATTACATATTATCGTGTTATTGTTATAAGACAAATGTATTTAACATGTTTAAAATAAGAACTAGAATAAATTATGATTCTTATCCATATCTATTATTGTTTTTTTCCATGTGCAATAGACTAAAACTGTAGAAATTATAAACCACAAGAAACAAACACAATAACAAATGTCAACTATTAAGAACAAAAATAACAATGAATTAAAACCAGTAATTTTTACAATGTTAAAAATCACAAATTTTAGCAAACCCTAAGGAAGAAGAACATAATTCACTAGAATAATAATTATAAGGATAATAAAAAAAATTGTGAAATAACAAGTACCCAATGATATTTTTATTCAACATATTTTCAATTTTGTGAAATATCGTGATTATAGTTTTGAAATTTCATTTTAACCAAAATTATGATATTATTTTTTTAGTTTTGTCTTAAAGAATGAGATGGATAATTTTGTTAATTTCTCTGTTATTAAAGGTAAAGTTATGAATTTGTAATTAACAAGTTTAATAATTAAATATCTTTAAAATTATGTGCTTTTTATTCTAAATATTTATTTTGGAATTGAGGATTATGTATTCTCCAACTATAAATCCTAATATTTCATTTTAAAAATTGTAATTGTTATTTACTTCAAGGACTTTTTATATGAGTTCTTTTATTTGTCTAGTAACTTTCCATAAATTAAAAAGTTTCTCATTTTACTCGATTATTTAATTATTTATTAGTAAGTTTGGTATCCCTTTTTTATTTCTTTATTAAAGCAAAATATATTTAAGTTTACAACATAAAAATAATTTATGAAAAGCATTAAACGTATAAAAAATCTTTATCTTTTTTCTCTTATGTTTCCTAAAGAGGCTAAAAAGAGCTCACTATAAAGAAAATTTTCAAATCATCAAAAGAAAAAAATAAAAGACGAGAAAGAAAAAAGAAAAGAAAAGGGAAAGACATGAAAAAGGAATATGTAAAGCTCTTTTCTTACATGTTTTAGTTTAATAAAAAGGATTTATTAAACCAATTTTTCATAGGATTAAAGATTAATTGATTTAGTCGATTTATGTTAATGGTTTTACCTCTTAATTACTTTATTTCACTTTTAATAAAAATAACATCATGTTCAATCACAGACATAGCAAAAACACAAAAAATTTTTTAATTTTAACCCTCAAAATATTACATTCTAAATCTAGATGACTTGATGAAAATCCAATAGGTAGTTGGGTGATGATTAAATGGTAATTGAATATGATTGAATAGATAATTAGATCAATTCGATTGGTTTTGAATAGTCATCCAAAAACCGACCAGTCCAAATTGGTTGTCGAAATTTTGATCCGATCCAATTACAATTGGATAGTCTATCATCATCAATCAGTTTTAATCGAATCAACTTTCTTTAATTGGATCGTTTGAATTTCTACATGCCCCTAAATTGATGATATTTTGAACTAGTTATTACACAATTAGACTAATATCACCAAAGGAGTGTTAGCCGAGTTTGAGCCCTGGGGGACGCATTTTGGAGGTACGGGGGCTTCGACCCCGGGCTGCATGCTTTAGCAGTCGGGCTTCGGCCCAAAATTACCGAGGATTATCTGGGCCCAATGTGGTCTGGGATACCTGTTCCAAAAAAAACAATTAGACTAATATCATGGGCTCCTGAACTAATACCATGGGCCCAATAGCCCAAGATCGTTGGGTCAATTGGTTTCTGGATCTGGGCCGTCCATTTAGTTTATTTAAGGTTATATGATTTCTACGTCTATTTTGAATTGAAAATTGTATCATTATATTTTATATTATTATATTTTTTTTTGCTATTACGACTATTGATAAAATTACTTAATGCAGCACAAACTTGTAAATTGACACGAAATTTATTTTTATTTAAAAAACCTTATTAGTAAAAATATTAATTTAAAATCGTGACTAGTTTAATGAATATACATAAAATTGGTGTTAATTATATTGTCAACAAATATGACCAAATGTTGAACAGTGAGAATAATTAGAAGATAGTTTATTTGGAATTTTATTACGGTTATGAAATGATAGTTATACTTATTTTTATTTAATATTATAGATTTCATTTAAGCAAGTGATTTATTTAGATGAACTATTGGAATTATGGTTTCAGTGTAAAATTTCGACTCTTTTCTATTTTCTTACCGTAAAACTGTTCTTATGAATCTCAGTTTTTCTTTATATATTGTATAAGAACTATAAGTTGATATATTATAAGAATTAATAGGTCAATAATATTATTAAACATTGATTAATTAAAATTTGATTATTCTAATTTTATTGTATAACAACCCCATAATGATTAATTGAACCTTAGCCATTGACCAACACCCATTTGCAAACACATAAGATAGACAACCACTATTGTTAGTAAAAGTCAACCCTGCATCTTGTGAGCTATTTGGCCAAATTTTTGCCTGAAAATTCCTCCATAGAATGAAGAACAGAAAGACAAGTTTGCTTCAGCTTCTTACAAGATTAATAGCTCTACTTCTTATTTGCTTACTAGTTCATGATACTCTTCATGGTCATTTTACAATTCCAGGTAAATTAGTTGTTTTCTCTATCTAATACCGAACATTTAATTTAATGGTATTGTTATTTGATCTTTTTAGATGATAATAATTTTGAAACTTATTGATTCATGTTATTAACTTATCGGTTTTTCTTTGCACTTTCAAAACTGAA
The DNA here is from genome assembly GCA_030169165.1 of Centaurea solstitialis. Taxonomy (NCBI): domain Eukaryota; kingdom Viridiplantae; phylum Streptophyta; class Magnoliopsida; order Asterales; family Asteraceae; genus Centaurea; species Centaurea solstitialis. The sequence continues at coordinate 106,614,143 of CM058041.1, read as the reverse complement.
AAGGAAAAAAAATAGGATATAGTAAATGAGTGGTTACATCTGTTTTTTCATGTGTAGTTAGGTTGTGGTTGTGATCACAATTGCGACATGGGAAGACGCAATCTAATACGGCAACATGGGACGATATATATCGATAGTGATAAAAGTTTAAAAAGGTTGACATCACCATTGTTACCGCTGATGTGGAGCCCTGCGGTCATTCCTAAACCATAGGAGTATAGTGCATGGACCCACAAATATTTATTGCATTTTTAACTTTCATGTTTTTATGTGTATTAGCATGCATTTTCTATTTTGCTTGGTCTGTTACATACCCTTTAATGTTTAATTTTATCATTGAACTTCTCTCAAGCATTAAATCCTTTTATGACCTAAGAGGTTGCTCAATAAAACAGATTGCATTACAGCTTGTAAACGAATGAATCTTGCCTTGACTTTTTCTTTTGATTTTCATAATTTTGTTAAATCTTTGTTTCTTAGCTATTTTGGTTAGCATGTACAAGGAAATTTTTGTTGAAATTGATCTTAATCTTGCAACAATAGTTAAATTTTAGCTAGCCATGATTGTTTACTGCAATGAACGTTGTGGAATTTGTTCCCCTATCTTCCAGAGTGTCATACTATATCAGTCCGACAAATCGTTTTGGAACTAGAATATTCGTAAGTATATTACGAAGTTTTAAAAGTTTGTCAAAATTGTATTTTCTACTGATTGTAATATTTACATTTTATGTTTGGGCTTTAGCTTGTGTTTGGGATGTAACAGACACCTTAGTATGTAAAGGTGTTTTTGCCTTGTAGTTTCATTATGAGAGTCAACTTACGAGATTAGTGTGTGTATTTAGTGATTTTTTTTGTAGTTAGAGAGAATTACACTTTGTATAAAGTTAGTTTTTGAATTAATACATATGCCGACATCATTGAATCTCAATCTTCTACATATGCCTAACAATTTTCATGTGGAAGATAAATGTCGATGTCCTAAGAAAGGGCAGGTGGTAATTTTCATGTGGAAGATAAATTACATTCAAATCCAGATGACTTGAGGAAAGTTGAATAGGTAGTTGGATGATGATTATATGGTAATTGAAAGATGATTGAATAGATAATTAGATCAATTCAGTTGGTTTCGAACTGTTATCCGAAAACCAACCAGTCCGAATTGGTTGTCGAAATTTTCAACCTGATCCATTATAGTTAGATAGTCTATCATCATCAATCAGTTCTAACCAAATCAACTTTTTTACTTGGATCGATTAATTTCTATACGCCCCTAAATGATATAAATATATTTGACAACATATACTAATACATTGGGCCCAAGAGGCCAAGATCGTAGGGCCAATTGGTTTCTGGATCTGGGCCGCCATTAAGGCTATATAATTATTACGTCTATTTTGGGTTGAAAATTATATATATTAAATTTTTATCTTTTTTTTTTTGGGCTTGATAACTGAACTAGTTTGATAAAATTACTAAGGTTGTGTTTGGCAAGCATAAGCTAGCTTATAAGCTAGCATCCAAACATGTAGCTTATAAGCTAGCCTTTATCAGACTAGCTTATCAGCTAGCTTTTTGAAACGCTACTTTGAGTAGCTTATGAGAGCTTATTGTAGCTTTTTCCAATTATACCCTTATTAATATTAATTATTAAATTCAAATATACCCTTTTTGGTCTTTTACATACTCATAAGCTAGTTTTTGCCAAACATAATTTGTTCAACGGCTAGCTTATCAGCTACTAGCAAGTTATCAATCAACAGCTAGCTTATCAGCTATCCGCTAGCTTATCAGCTACCAGCTAGCTTATAAGCTACACTTGCCAAACATAGCCTAAATGCAGCACAAACTTATAAATTGACACGAAGTTTATTTTTATTCTAAAAATCAATAAAAATATTAATTTAAGATGGTGACTAGTAGTCTAGTATTATGAATACACATAAAATTGGTATTAATTATAATATCAGGTTGAAGGGAAAATCTTAAATAAATGAAAAGACGAAAAACATATTCATAGTCCTCCATTTGGATCGTATGTAATTGTGCATATAAGTAATTTTGTAATATGCACGCGTGCATATGTATAGATGCAAAATGCACTTGTGCATAAAAAGAAAAAAAAACTCAAATTACCTGTATGTGCAAGTGCATACGGTACAGAATGAGAGCTACGAGGGTGTTCCTTGGTTTTTCAAATGTTAACAGTGATATATCAAAAAAAAAAAAAAACAATGGATGAGAATAATTAGAATAGTGTTTCGGTTTATTTGGGATTTTAATATGGTTAGAAACGAGCCGTTATTCTGAAATGATATCTATACTCATTTTTATTTGATATTATGGAGTTTATTTAAGCCAATGATTTCTTGAGATGAACTATTGATATTACTATTCATTTCACATGTGATTTACATTAACAATATTATATTGCATCCGTATCTTATTTTTATAATGATTTCAGTGTAAAATCACATGTGATTCGACTCTTTATTTATTCTCTTACTGTAAAATTGTTTTATGAATCTCACTTCCTCTTTATATATTGTATAGAAGTATACGATGATAGGTTATAAGAATTAGTAGGTCAATAATATTATTAACTTTCTATGATTAAGATGCGATTATTCGAATTTCTTAAATATTCCACCCATAATGATTAATTGAAACCTTAGCCCGTTGACTAACACCTGTTGCAAACCATATAATTAGTCAACCACTATTGTTGGTCAAAGTCAACTCTACATCTTGTGGGCTTTATTTGGCCAAAATTGCCTTGCAAATTTCTCTATAGGATGAAGAGAAAGACAAGTTTACTTGACCTTCTTCTTACAAAATTGATAGCTCTACTTCTTGTTTGCTTGCTAGTTCATGATACTCTTCGTGGTCATTTTATTATTCCAGGTAAATCGGTTATTTTTTATTTGATATTTGAACATTTAACTTCAATTAATATTAGATATATGTTTTGAAGCTTATTGATTTATGTTCTTAATTTATTGGTTTTTATGTGCACTTTCAAAACTAAAAAGAAAAAGAAAAGCAGGAGAAAATAGATGAGTGGTTACATTGTGTTTTCATGTCTAGTCAGGTTGTTGGTGTGATCACAATTGCGACAAGGAAAGACGAAATCTAATTCGGCAACATGGAACGATATATATCGACAGTAATAAAAGTTTAAAAAGGTTGACGTCACCACTGTCACCATGATGTGGAGTCCTGCAGTGATTCCTAAACCCAAAGGAGTATAGTGCATGGAGCCCACGAATATTTATTGCATTCTTAACTTTCATGTATTTATGTGTATTAGCATACATTTTCTATGTTTTTTCTGGAAGAAGTATCCCACACCATATTGAGCCCAGAATAATTCCTCGACGAATTTTGGACTGAAGCTGAACTGCTAAAGTTTGCAGCCCTGGGTCGACCCGTACCTCCAAAATGCGTCCCCAGGGCTCGAACTCGGGTTCACCACTATGTAGTGCCCAAGCCTTACCACTAGGCTAATACTCCTTTGGTTACATTTTCTATGTTATTTGATCTGTTTCATACCCTTTAAGATTTTGTTTTATCATTGAACTTCTTCAAGCATTAAAGCCTTATGACTTAAAAGGATGCTCAATAAATGGATCTTGCTTTAATTTTTTTTCTTTTCACCTTCTTATTTTATTAAATCTTTGTTTCTTAGCTATTTTGGTTAGTACATACAATGAAATTTTGTTGAAATTGATCTTAATCTTGTAACAATAGTTAAATTTTAGCTAACCATGATGTTTTAATGCAATGATATTGTGGAATTTGGTTCCCTATCCTCTAGAGTGTCCTATTATATTAGTCTTACAATTTTACTAGAATAGTCCTAAGTATATTAGGAAGTTATATAAAGTTAGTCAATTGTATTTTATAGTGATTGTAATATATACATTGTATGTTTGGGCTTTAGCATGGGTTTGGGATGTAATGACACCTTATGGTTTGTAGTTTCATTATGAGAGTCAACTTTCGAGATTAGTGTGCATTTAGTGAGAATTTTTTGTAGTTAGAGAGAATTACACTTTCTACAAAGTTAGTTTTTCAGTTAATACATATGCCGACATGATTGAATCTCAATCCTCTACATATGCCTAATAATTTTCACGTGGGTGATAAATGACGATGTCCTAAGAAAGGGTAGGTGGGCCGGATCTGAAACCAATTTCTTTTGAGCAATTCAACGTGACTACCGAAATGCATGAATATTTATGTAGATGCTTAGTAGTTTATTTTTAATTGAAAATATGATTAGATAAAATATCCTAACTTAACTCAAATACTAACACCAACTTGAAGTTAAGTTAAAATTTCATAATTATGCATGCTATATGCTTTTGTTTAAGGTAATATAAAAATATCATGCTCACATATATTGTATTCACAAAAGCACTAATTCCACATAGAATATGATGATTTTAATTAAGGAAACTTTGGACAAATGATTTTGGGAAAAAGTCACGTAAAAATAATTTTTCATGCTGATAATTATATAAAATGTAGTGATATTTTATGGCTTTTCGTTGTAATTTTTACTAATTATTTTTCGTATATGTGAAACAACTATTTATATTTTTTTGAACATATTGTATTTTTAGTCTAACTAATCTCAATAATTGGATTTAATTTTTTAAACATGCAATAATTGATCTATGATAATTACATAATTTGAATTCAATAACTATTATCAAGTTGTAGGGGTCTTGTTTCTTGTTTTTTTGTTTTTGTTTAATTGATAATGCATGTAGAACGATGAAAATCTATGTTAACACAATTAACTTTGTTTTAGATTGTTTAATTTCTTATTTATATCCTTAAAAAAAATAAAATTCGAATCCATTTCCTCTCAATATTATTTAACAAATGTACATATTTTTTTGTCGTATAATATTAGTTTGTATATTAGAAAAGTATAAGTGTCAACACATCTAAATTCAATCTGTTTAAAACTATTTTTAAAACAAGAAACTTTATTGAAAATAAATAAATCAAATAGTGAAAGTTTTTACAAACTATAATGACATGCAAAGCCAAAAAACAGAGAAATAATTCCTAACCAAGCAATACAGTCTTGTAGATACACTGGAATGAGCCACGATGACATAGATCTCATCGACAATCTAATGACATTGAGAACTTAAATTCCCGAAAAAATCTGTAGAATGCAATCAATGTGTCATGCGGTGATCCAAATAACAATGTCAAAAGAAAATTCAAGTACATTAAATACAGGTTCGTAGGTTGTAGTACCAATCCACCTATGTTTATCTGTAACTTTTTAATTCGAATCAAAGTACAATTTACAATTAATGGAATCTAAGCATTTTCGCTTTATTATTGGACCACCGCCAAGTACTTTGTTTGATTAAATAAGGTTAACACCAATTGTTTATACTAAGAAATCAAGTTGTTAAGCAAATTGACTTTGTTAATTTGGAAGCTTTGTGAATGACTTCAAATAGCTAAAATCGTCAACCCTAAGTTAGTAGATGGAATCAAAAATTTATATTTTTAAGCTAAAAAGTTAAACAATTGCTTGGTTTTATATAAATCAATGTTCTAAAAACCCATTTTAGGTTGTGAATCATGGGACAAAACGTTCACGTATTATTCATTATTATACATCGTTCATGGTCTTTGATAAATTGATACACCATTCAAAATATTATAGTAAATTGAGTTTATTAAATGAAAGTAGATGGTTTGAGAGAAAAGATCTATTAATGTTAATTTGTTCATAACAATAAAAGACAAAAAAATTATGTTTGTTTACCTTGTAACATATAAGAGGATAGAGGCGGACTCAAATGAAAACTCGTCTTTCATTGCGAAAGCAGTAACAATTGAGAGAGCACCACGTGTCTCATTCGGTCTGAATAATATAAATTATTCAGACTGAATGTTCATACATTGTTCATGATGAATAATACGACATTAGTCTGAATAGTGCATTATTCAAACTAATACTGTAATATTCAGACTGAAAGTTGTATTATTCAGCATAAATAATGCATTTGAATAATCATGTATTATTCAGATTGAACGAGACACGTAATACGCTCTTGGCTATCTTTACATTTGCAATAAAATATGAGTTTTTCAGTCGAAGTTTATGATAAAAATAACATCAATTATTCTTAAAAAAACACGGTTTGAACACCATACCTCCTAGTGAATTAGATATCTGTTAACAATTTTCTTTTTGAAAACATTTATGATACTATACTTCTTTCCCCAAGAGAATTTAATCCTTTGGAAGTTTGGATATTTATTATTCCCTATAAAAGGGACCATTTGATAGAAACCCCAAAGAGAATTCATCCATTTCAATGAAGACAATTCTCTTTCCAAAACAACTTGCACCATTGCTGGCCATTCTCATGATTCATCATCTTCTTCAAGCAAATTCTGCTTCAATCGAACCAGATCCAGGTAAAATCACTACTTCTTATACGTAATTTCGTTGTTTTCATGAATATTTACATCAGATTATGACGTCGATCGAAAAAAATCGACTCAATTAAGAATGTGTTTGTCAAAAATAAGTCAGTTTATAAGTCAATGCATGTTTGGATGGACAATAACTAGCTTATAAGCCAGCTTATTTAAACGCTAGTTGGAATAGCGTTTCAGAAGATTTTTGTAGTCTTTTTCAATTATACTATTATTAATATTAATTATTATACCCCAAAATACCTTTTTGGTCATTTTAATATCTCATAAGCTGGTTTTTTTTGTCAAACATAGGTTGTGTTTGGCAAACCAGCTGATAAGCTGGTTTATAAATAAGTTATGTTTGGCAAAAACTAGATTATAAGTATGTAAAATGACCAAAAAAGATATTTTGAGGTATAATAATTAATATTAACAAGAATAATTAGAAAAAACCACAAAAACCTCCTAAAATACTACTCCAACTATCGTTTCAATAAGGTAGCTTATGGTCCATCCAAACATATACTATTACTAGCTTATCGACTAGCTTATTTTTTCCAAACACAACCATAATTTATTCTTAAGCTATCTTATCAGTCAATATCAATAATTAGCTTATCAGCAACGAGCTATCTTATCAGCTAATTTGCCGAACACAACCTAATACTTATTTACAGGAGCTGAAATTTCCGGCAGAAATCGGAAGCTAAGAACGCTGCCGTCAGCTCCACCGTCACCGGAGGTGGATCGAAACTCACATTATTTTGTCGATCCACCTCCGCCGGAGAAGCGCCGCACGGCTCGAAATTTACGTGCGGCTCGTAAGGGCTCACCACCGGCGCCGATGGTAAGCCGACCGAGGAATTTCCGCATATTTCCAACGCCAACGGTACAACGGCGGCCTCCACCGCCGCCGCCAGCGGTGGTGGCCGGACCGCCGACGAACTGCAACCTCGTTCCACCACCGCCGGGAAGGTATTAACCGATGATGACATCGGAATCTCAGTTGCTAAGGGAAGGGTAGTTTTGTCAATGGCTGGCTTGATAAGGTCATTTATTTCTATGCAAATGGCTATTTTTTCAATTTTAATATTTGTCAATTAAATATTATTATATTAATTTGTAAGATTTTAAGATTTATATTAAATTTTAATGTTATTATATTAAATTTGCAAGATTATAAAGCTTATTATGGCCGTTGTGTTTTCCTAATTCTGGGTCGTCTGGAAAATGCGTGATGACATGGTTTTCCGGGGATCCTTCTAGTGTTGTTCGGCATCCATGTTTTGTCGTATCCAAAGCCTTATTATTTCTGGGAGAAGCATATATTTAGGCGGCTTTCTTTTGATTTTTATTGGGCTATCCGGTGTTGTTCAGCCTCCCTTTGTATTTCTTGACTTTCGTCTTTGACTAGCTTCTCGCTAGTAGTTTGTTTGTCCTCTCTGGGCCCCGTTTGAGAGGGGTGATGGTGGTATCAAAGCTTCTACCCTTTCGGGTTCCCTTTTCGGTGTTTCAAAATAAAATAAAATAAGGATTTATATGTTTTGAGTTTTGTGGTAGAACATCTCCAATGATTATGCTATAACTTTTTTTTTAATAGATATTATCAAAAATTAGGCTTATAAGATAAGTACATGTTTGAAAGATAGCTTAGTTTTATATAACCAACGTCTGCCACCAAGTTTTAGTTTCCCTCGCTCACAAACATCACCGTCTTCTCACCCATAACAATGGGACGCAAACGGCGGTTTCGGGATATTACAACCACACTTAACTCGAAGTTATTTTTTTAATACCATGACGAGGCTAACATCTTAACTTGTCTAAGGTGTCATTTACTTTAACACTTACCCAGTAAGTGTTTATCGGTGAAATTAAACATTATCATGTACCATATTGAACAAAATTTTAGTCTCTAAAAACGCGCAACAATTTAACCAATAAGCTCTTACCGAGTAAAATTCTCGGTTCATGCTATCGCTCTTATCGGGTAAGATTCTAGTCATTTCCATGATCGTCCCTTAAGGTAAATTGACCCGGTAAGCACTTACCGAGTAAGCATCAAGTAAACGGCCCCTTACACTCAATCTTAAAGTATACCAACGTTTAAATGAAAAAAAAATCAACACCTCTATACTCGTATTTTTTTAATAATAATTTTACGAATCATTTAACCGAATATATAGTTTTCAGCATCACTTTTGCTCAATAGATCCAAACCAAACTATTATAACATCTTAGTGTTGGAAATTAACTCGCAATTAAAATAATTCAAATGGAAGAAAACGCTTAGCCATTAAAATGTAATTAACAACTACCCCTAAAATAGGGCGTTACACTATTGTTAATGAATAACAAATATTATTTTATAGTAATTAAAATTAACTATAATTAACAAGAGGTTTTAGGAAAGTTCCCAATACAATTTAATTTTTTCTATATTCATTCCTCATAAAAAGGGACCATTCGAAAGAAACCAAATTCAAAATTCCGCCATCGCAATGAAGACGACTCTCTTTGCAGAGCGAGTATCCCCATTGCTCGCCATTATGATAATTCTTCATCTTCTTCAAGCAAATTATGTTTTGGTCGAATCAGATCCAGGTAAAATCACTAGTTTTTGTCAGATATAATTTATTCATAAGCTAGCTTAGGGGTGTTTGGAATTGCTTATTAAAACTCCTTATTTGGTTATTGTTTGGTGGAACAACATATAAGCAAATTGAGTGTTTGGAAAAAGAAAAAAAAAGGCTTATCATGGTGCCAATAGCAGATAAGGAGTTTTTTAAGAAGTTATAAAGTTTTAACTTTTCCAACTAGTAAGGTCATCCTTAACCGTACCACTCATACCACCCATACCAGCTGTCACCTTAGCGCCACATCAGCTTTACCAACACCTTACCAACACCATACCATACCATCCTTAACCATACAAATTTCATACCACTATAATTAATTAATTAAAAAAAATAAAAGAAAATAAGAGAGAGAAAGAAGAGAGCTCTGGGGTGGGGCGGGGCGGGGCGGGTGTAGGAGAGAGAACGGTAGGGTGGTGCCGGTCCCCTTCCCTGCCGGTTCGGTACCAACCATCCACGGCGGTGTTACCGCCGGTACCGGCTCCCTACCGGCCCTGTTAAGGATGGCCTAACAAGCAAATAAGCAGATAAACATTATTTGTTTTAAATAAGCAATCCAAACACCCCCTTATTAGAGCTAGTTTATCATGCAGTCTCCAACTACCTTATCAACTACCGACTATCTTATCAACTAGTTTGCGAAACGCAACCTAATACTCGCGTACAGGAGCTGAAATTTCCGGCAGAAATCGAAAGCTAAGAACGCTGCCGCGGGCTCCGCCGTCACCGGAGGTGGCTCAAAGCTCACCTTATTTCGGCTTCGATCCACCTCCACCGGAGAAGCGCCACACGGCTCGAAATTTGCGTGCGGTTCGTAAGGGCTCACCACCGCCGACCGAGGAATTTCCGCATATTATTGCTTTTTCTAAAATTTAATTGTAATGTCATTTATTAGTGGGAAAGGTTAAAATATTATTTATGTCTCTTAAGTATCAAGGTTTTGAGATTTATTAAATTGAAGATGATTATTTTTTCTATTTTTACATGTTGAAGCCAAAAAAACCAAAATACCGATTTTAGCAGCTTCTTGTAGGAATGATATAATTTGATTTCTTAAAATCACACGTATAACTTTTATCATAAAACAAAGACAAACGAGTTTTTTTACATTTTAGATTTATTTTATGTAAATTCATGTTATGTCTGTTTGGTGATGTGTATTTTATAATTGGTGGACATAAATGGGATCACCAATGGACTTATATGTGGCCATGTAGGCATACACCAACACGTGCCACTTTATTATCTTGTTTGTTGAAAGGTTAGAACTTTTACGTTTATTAAAGATGCAATCGTATCATTTTAGTATTGAAATCAACGAAAAGCCAAAGGAGAACTTTTGAAATCAACAAAAAATCTTTCAAAATCAAGCAAAAAGCTTCAAAAATCCCTCGAAATTGTGGAATTAGGCTAAAATTGCATGTGACGAAATTTAACATTGGTAAAGAAAATGAAAACACATTGATAGAAACCGTGCTTTATGTAATTATTTTTTATCCATGTTGTATGATGCCATTGTATAAATAAAATATTCTAGGTTCGTCTCTAAATGATTTAAGACAAGTAATATTCATCGTTGCTGAAGATTTAGTTTTAACATATTCTTTATTTTTAGATATTTTAAAATCTCCAAATCTCAAAAAAGAATATTTTCGTCTACTTTTAACATATTCTTTATTTTTAGATATTACAATATTAAAAAGCATTCTATCTAATTCATAAAATATTATTTTTATTTGAGTAAATTTCAATTTTCGTCCCTGACGTTTGACCATTTCAACAGTTCTCGTCCCTCACCTTTATTTTAACAGATTCATCCCTCACGTTTGACACCTTGAAACGGTTTTCATCCCTCATCCTAAATGCTGTTAACTTTTCTCGTTAAGTCCAACTTAATGAAGGGTAATTAAGTCATTTTATGTTTTTTTCTTGTTTTTTCAAAACCCATCAAACTTTAGGGACTTATTAGTAATTATCTATAATATATATATATACATACATATACACATTTACATACAGAGGGACCAAACCCTTAGCCGCCATCTCCAGTGTCTTTGTCCGCCATCTCCGGCGTCTTCATTGTCCATCTCCAACATCCTACTATCTCTGCGCTGGCCATCCCAACCGTTTCCTCTCTTATGCTTTCGTTATCAACACCATCTATGGTCCCTGGAAAACCCGATGAGCAAAACCCAGAGGCTACCTCCATCGTTTCATCTCCGTCACTCGATCTCCCTCTTACATGTAACACCTTGTGCGACCTCCATCGACAAACTCTAACTTCCCATCATCCCTCGACCTTCGATGATTTCGGGTTTCGATTTTAAGTTTGGTCTGTGGATGATGAAAGAAATTGTTGGCCACACTCAAATGAGGTTTTGATTTTGATTTGGTCTCCGTTGAGTGTGGCCAACAATTTCTTTCATCTTCCACGAGTGATTCGAACATGTAATTTCCGGCCAAACTCCCAAATTCGATGGCCTAATCCTAGTCTCCGTTGTGATTTAGTCCTCGGCGATGGTTGCCTTTGATGATTTGATTGCTGCTGTGATTTACTCCCGTCGAACGGTTGCTTCCAGCGAAAATCAAATCTAAAGAACAATAACTAGATCTCGATTTGGTTTGCAGGTTAATTTGCTAGGTTAGATAAAAACATTAAAGAAAGAAAGAACTTTTTTCTTTCAAAATACAGGTGGTAGGTGGTAGCCTGGTAAGAGACAATTTTTATGGGTTTTTTTTTTAAAAAATTTTTATCAAAGGGCAGGGGTAAGAGGAGGTGTTGTAGGTGGTTGATGATGGAGGTGGGTGATCACTGATCTTCTACTTCTTATTTTTTGAAATTGGAGGCATCAATGGCTTGGGTGTAGATATGAAGAAATGGGAAAGAAGGTGACAGTGGGGTCCATGGGTTATTCACTTATTTTTTGTTTTTCAAACTTATCTATAATTACATAACAGGTCCTTAAGGTTTGATTGTTTTTATAAAAATAAAAAAATTAAGAATATAGATAAAATGACTTGAATGCCCCTCATTAAACTAGACTTAACTGAAAAGGTTAATGACCGTTAAGTGGAGGGACAAAATTTGTTGTGAAATATCAAACGTGAGGGACAAATATGTTGAAATAAAGGTGAGGGACGAAAACCGTTGAAATGGTCAAACGTCAGGGACGAAAATTGAAATTTACTCTTTTTATTTTTTAATATATTCTTATTCACGAAGAATAAAAAACAAATTATCTTTTTAAGTGGTGATTCATTTAGAACTAGGTATTAAAAGCATGGACTTTGCACCGGGTTATAAGCTGTAATAAGTTTTATAAAAGTAGTAAGATAAAATAAATAAAAATATTAATTTTAAGAGATTCTAACCTAAAGCTTTAAAAAAGATTCAACTTATAAATTTGTTATTTCAGTTATTTGTTTGGTGGATGACGTTGTTAATTATCTATTTGGTCATTAATATTTGATTAATATATTAACTTTAAGTAACAAAAATTATAATAAATAAGAATTAAATCTGGTCAATGAATGAAGGTGAACACAGAGATATGATTATTTTTTATTATGGTTAAAATAGTTTATAATTAATCAATAAAACAAAATGCATTGATAAAATAAATAAAGTAAGAGGTAAAACATGTGAATTATGTAATTTGAGAATTCAAAATATAAAGAATGGTCTACTATAATGAAAAAACATGTAATTTAATAAACATTTCTTTTTATGATTAACCACTTAATTTAACAAAGTTGAATGGAGAGATGAAAATGGAATGAAAATAAATAACCACCTGGATGAAAAAAAATTGTTGTTAAAGAGTATGGACGAAAATCGTTATAAATATCGTATAACAGGGACTAAAAGCGTAGTCTTGTAACTTAACCACAAAAGCAATCATGTAATTTAAGTGATGTCCAAGGTCAAAAAAAAATCATGCATATGGTATAGTAATACTTCGTGGTAATTATAGACTTATATAGTTATTTGATTGTTTCTTTATTAAAATTGGAATAGTTTAAAATTTATCAACAAATATGTTGATAAAATAAATAAAGATAGTAAAAAGTAAAGAATAAAAAAATATAAAGAATAGTCTACTATAAGAAAAAAATATGTAATTTAATAAAATATTTTTTTAAATGGGTTAACTATTTACTTTAACGAAGTTGGATGGAAGGTCGAAAATTAAATGAAAATAAAAACATAGGGATGAAAAAATCATTTGTAAAAGATCAAGGACAAAAATCGTTAAATATATGAAACCAAAGGGACTAAAATTGTAGTTTACTTTACTATTTTAATATTACAGTGGCAATGGCGTAATTTATGCAACTTGTCTGGCAGCTCTGTTTTTTTCTTCTAGAATGGCATTATTGCAATTTATGGAAATTTTAAGGTCAAACCCCTATTTTTCCTCGTAAATGTATGGATATATAATTCTCCAAAATTCATAATTTCATCATCTTTGTATTTTATTTTCTTTATTTTAAAGCAGGACTTTAAAAATATGTTAAAACAAAAAACTCAAAATCTTTTTCTTGGATAATCCACTTGAGATACTTTCAATAGATATTTTTTATATTCAACGCTTCAACCATTGCTTTTATCAATTCGAAAGAATGATATTTAGTTAAATATGACACTTTTTGGATGAAAAAAATAAGCAAATTTTGTGAATATATACTTCTTTAAAGGTTAAAGACAATAAATAATAAACCATCAAGGTGTGAGATAGTAGTAAGTTCTTAAATGATGGTAATTTTCACCTGGGTTTGAAAATTTAATTAATTGTAGAAGATTTGGTAAGCCATGAAACAATGGGAGCATGAATCGTGCAAGTTGTTTGATTGTCCAAACGACATACTGAAAATAAACGTTATTTATCGGTACAAGTAATATCTTAAAATGAATTTTGTGGTGTCTTCTGGATCTAGTTGTGTTCGCAAAATGCAAAAAGATAACGTCCCCATGCAAGTAGAATTTTTATTGATTAAGGAAAAATCACCCGCGCAAGCTTTATTTATTTTGGTTATAAATTCTATTGATGATATATGTTGAAATTTACTTTTTTTTTTATGTTTATGTTATGTAGTGTGGTCGTAATTTACAAAGTACGGGGACAAAAATAACAATTTTGAAAATTCAGTGAAAATCGCAAGTCACAATTTTACCAAAGGTCTTGCGGTTCTACTTCTTATGGTTTTACTAGACATTGAATGATTGACATATGTCCTGAAACCGCAACTTGCAGTTTCACTTTATGGCATCATTTTATTAATTTAATTTTTTTTTCTTGATTGGAAAGATGTCAAAAAGTACTGACACCGCAAGTAAAAGTAGGTTTGTAGGATTCCAGACCTTTTTTTGGTAAAACTTAGGTTGTGTTTGGCAAAAATAAGCTAGCTGATAAGTTAGTTCATCCAAACATGTACAATAAGCTATCTTGTAAGCTTGCTTTTTGAAGTGCTACTTTGAGTAGCTTTGTTCAATTATACTTATACTCATATTCATATTAATTATTAAATTCAAATATACCCTTTTTAGTCATTTTACATACCCATAAGTTAGTTTTTGCCAAACATTTTTATAAGTTAGCTTATCAACTACTAGCTAGCTTATTAATCAACGGCTAGCTTAACAGCTAATTTGCAACATAACCTTGATTTTTTGTGGCTAAAAAGTAAAAAAAAAAAACACTTCCACATTTGCTACTAAATATTGTTATAATTGTTCCCCACACAATTTAACTTTTTTGATATCCATTTGTTATAAAAAGGGACCATTTGAAAGAAACCCATATCAAAATTCACCCATTGCAATGAAGAAGACTCTCTTCGCAAAGCGAATTGCTCCATTGCTCGCCATTCTGATAATTTATCACCTTTTTCAAGCAAATTCTGCTTTAATTGAACGAGATCAAGGTGAAATCACCAATTCTTATATTTAATTTTGTTGTTTTCATGAAATGTGTTAGATTAGGTTATGATGGCAATTGAGAAAAAATGATTCAATATTTACTTACAGGAACTGTAATTTCCAGTAGATTTAGAATGCTGAGACCGCTGCCGCTGTCTCCTCCGTCGCCGGAAACGGATCGGAGTTCACATCCGAAGTTGGGACGATCACGACGGTCACTACTTCAGGCGCCGTCGTTCGTGGCCGGACCACCTACAAACTAAAACATCGTTCTACCACCGCTGATAAGTTACTAACACTCATCGGCATTGCAATCTCATTGGCTAAAGACGAAGTTCTCTGATTAATTATTATTATATTATATAATTATAGAGTTATAATCCTTTAAAACATGTAGCTAACGTAAAACCGATGTAACCCCTATTAAATCTTATAAAATATTATGAAATGTTTTTATAGTTATTGACTTTACATACATATATGTATATTATATATATATATCATATTTTTATAATCATTTACTTTCCATATATTTCATATTAATATATTGAAGCGTTTCATAGAATTTTATAAGATTTCATAGGATTGCATCGATTTCACATTAAGTTAACTATCTGTTGTAAAGGAAAACGACTCTATAATTACACACACACACACACACACACACATATATATATATATATATATTTATAAGATATAAGATTATTATGATTTATGTGATTTTAATTTTGTCCTTAAATTGTCTTCGACAAATTTTGTTATGTTTTTATCCCTCTAAACGAGAGAATTAAAACTTAAGATGGCTAATCGTGTGTAAAAAAATGAATCCAAATCTTTGATATTTATAATGTCAAACTAACCCATGAATTGCACTTGACACAAAGATGAACCTGGTGTATCCTCATGACTTGGCGCATTTCGTTATAATATGTATTTAATGGTTGATAATCGTTTCTCACACTCTTACGATTAACTCAGCTTTTCATCGGAATCTAACGGTTAAAACTCATAGCCTTTGGAAGAATTACATCCAATTTTAAGAGTTGATCTACTTTAGATATTTTGAAATTAACTATATTATTAAGATAGTTAGTAAATTAAATAATATATATTTTTTCTTTTAAATATTTAATTTCAATGTATCTTATTGATCGAAAATATTAAAATACACTCTCTCTGTCCTGGAAATCTCGATTTTTCTTAATATTCGACCATTACTTACTTTTATTAATTAAAAAAACATATTAAGATAAACATGACATCTTTTAGAAAAAAAACTTACTTTTGTGAATATGTATTTCTTTAAAGGCCATTATATTGAGACAAAAAATAATAGAACACACAAAGAACAACAAAAGAAACAATCACCCCATCAACAAGAGAACTACTAAATGTACTAAATTTTAAAATTTAAACATTAATTAAATTTTTATTTTAAGTAATTGACGAAGATTTGGTAAGCCATGAGTCACTACGGGAACAAATCGTGCAAGTTGTTTGATTGTCAAAGTGACGTGTTGGGGTGAGCTTAGATAAGTTGTGGTCGTATGTACAAAGCAAAACGAATTCTTTATTGATTGAAAAAAAATCAGTCGTGCAAACTTGTTTAATGTTTAAACTAGATTGTTATAAATCAATAGAAATTTGTGCTCGATCTAGTTTTAATATAAGAAAAAAAGTTGATCATTTAAACATCAATATATACAACATGGTTAAAACATATGTCATGAAATCATAGGCAGAGAAATATGTTGCAAAATTCCGATGATCCAAAAATTAGAAATATACATATTTTTATGTTTTTGAATTTCGATTCATTAACAAACATTATTAAAAAAATTGAAGAACAAAAATTGGCTAACGTAAAACTATAACCTCGAACAAAAACTTAACTCGAAGTTATTTTTTTAATACCATGACGAGGCTAACATGTTAACTTATCATAGACTCAATCGCAAGGTATACCAACATTTAAATTAAAAAAAAAAATCGACACCTTTTATACGCGTATTTTTTAATAATAACTTTACTAATTATCCAACCGAATATATAGTTCTCGACATCACTTTTGCTCAATAAATTGAGGCCAAACGATTATAACATCTCTTAGTGTTGGAAATTAACTCGCATCTAAAACAATTTAAACGAAAAAAAAAAGCTCACCAAAAGGACGATATTTCTTTCCAAATTCACTACATGATCTACTAACACTCTCAAATTCTATTTCTTTCCAAATCATAGCCTAACTCCAAAGAAAATGAGGGTTTTCTTCATTTTATTTTATTTTGCTTTGAGAAACTTTAGCCCTTAAACTATATCTATTTGACAATTCTAGCCATTAAAATGTAATTTACATCTAGCCCCTAAAATAGGGTGTACATTATTGTTAATTAATAACAAATATTTATAATTAATAAATATTATTTTATAGTAATAAAAATTAATTATAATTATAGTTAACAAGAGCTTTTTAGGACAGTTCCCAATACAATTTATTTCTTTCGATATTCATTCCTTATAAAAAGGGACCATTCGAAAGAAACCAAAATCAAAATCCAGTCATTGCAATGAAGACGACTCTGTTCGCAAAGCGAGTATCCCCGTTGCTCGCCATTATGATAATTCATCATTTTCTTCAAGCAAATTCTGTTTTGATTGAATCAGATCCAGGTAAAATCACTACTTTTTATAATTAATTTTGTTGTTTTCATGAATGTTTAGGCCAAATAACGACGACGATTGAGAAAAATTGATCCAATATTTTTTTATAGGAACCGTGATTTCCAATAGATTTAGAATGCTAAGACCGCTGCCATTGCCTCTGCCGTTGTCAAAGGGGGGGTGAGGGTTCACATCCAAGACGACCACTGCGGTCGCCGCCGCCGCCGAAGGGGAGTGGGGGTTCACATCCAGCACGACCACTGCGGTCGCCGCCGCCGCCGAAGGGCAGTGGGGTTCACATCCAAATTTGGGACGACCACTACGGTCGCCGCCTCCGTTCGTGGCCGGACCACCGCATGGAAGTTCTTAATCTTATTAATATTTTGTATTATATAAGATTAATTATAATTTACGTGATTTTAAATTTGTCCTTAAATCATCTCAAACAAATTATGTTATGTTTTTTTCCCTCTAAGTGGAAGAATTAAAACTTAAGACGAATAATCATGTGTAAAAAGGTAAACCTGAATCCTTGGTCATTTTTAATCGCATTTGACACAAAGATTGATCTGGTGTACCTTCATGACTTCGTGCATTTCGTCATAATGTGTATCCAAGGGTTGATAATCAGTTCTCTTGCTTCTTACAGTTAACTCAACTTTTCACTGGAGTCCAACACTTAAACTCATAGTTTTTTTTGGAAGAATGACATCCAACTTCAACACTTACTTTATATTAGATATTTTGAAGAAAATATTTTGAAATTAACTATATTATTAAGATGGTCAATAAATTAGATAAGATTTTTTTTTTTTTTACTAAACATTCAATTTCATTGTATATTAGTTATGAGAAATATTAAAAGAGACTTTTCTCTCTCTCCTTCCATCGAAATGTCGAATTTTTTTTTATATTCAACCATTACTAACTTTTATTATTAAAAATATATATGATATTAAGATAAGAATGACAACTTTTAGATGAACAACTTAAACAAGCTTTGTGAATATGTATTTCTTTAGAGGAATTATATTATTGAGACACAAAATAATACAACACACAATGAACATCAAAAGAAACAATCACCCCATCAACAAATAGGACTACTAGGAGGGGCGTAGCTAGAATTTCAGTTTAGGGGGGGCTTGAAAATATAACTTTGACTTGATGATTGAAGTTATTCAAACAAGCTGTTAATGTGAAATATGCGATAAATGTTAGTTCCTTTTATCTCGAATTTTTTTTGGAGGAGATTTGATTTGCATAGATAGACATAAAAAAATGAATAGTATGACTTTTGTTTGCAAAATGCTGGAAGAAGGATACATATACTAGATTATACGGTTAACAGAAGCTAGAACATGTTTTTATCATCAAGTGAGTCATTACTTTCACTAATTTATTAATATATCGTAAATGATGTAGATATAGTATATTATATATGGAGCTGAAAAGTGGAATTCGTAGTCAAGTAAACAAAAAATAACGTTATAAAAATTTATGGTTTTAACATTTAATCTTAAATTTAAAAGTCTGTTCAATATATGAGTATTTATTTACTTTATTATGGGTTTTAATGTAATAATTTTTCATAAAATGTTTATAGATGGGAAAACAATAAAAAGTTGTCATTAATAATGTAAACAAAAATTATTAAAAATTAATATGTGTTGGTGTTCTAAATATTAATATAATTTAACAAAAAAAATTCAAAAATTGTTAGAAATCGAAATTTAATAAAACGAAATGAATTATATAAAAGTTATTATTAATAATATTAAACACTAAATATTTTAAGTGATTGCGTCCGAGTATTTTAAATTCAATATAATAAAAAGGGAGCTGAAACAAAAAATTATAAACGTCAAGTAGAAAATTCGAACGGTGGTCACTTGACTACAAGGTAGATGCACAACCAACTAGGCTACGGCTAAAGATGCTTAAGATTTCCTTTATCAACTATATATCTTAAACTGTTAGGGGGGGGGGGGGGGGGGGGGCTAAGCACCAGCCTGCCCCCCCCCCCCCCCCCCCTACTAGCTCCGCCTCTGACTACTAGATGCACTTAATTCTAGCATTAGTTTAAATTATATTTTGAATAATTGACGAAGTTTTGGTAAGCCATGAGCCGGTGCGAGCACCAATCCGTGCAAGATGTTTGATTGTCCAAGTAACGTACTGGAGCAAGCCTAGATAAGTTGTGCTCGCGTGTACAAGTGTTGTCTTGAACTGAACATTTTCAAAGCAAAAACTAGTTATTTTTTAATTGAAAGAAATTAGTCGTGCAAACTGATGTAAATTGGTCATTTAATCAGTCATGTCTTGACTAGTCCTATCATGTCATGTCTTATCAAACACTGAACAACTGTCTAATTTTATTCTGCCATTTCATATCATGTCCTACCTGCGTGCCAAACATATTCTGAATCATAAAAGACCAAGGGCCCAATTACTTAAACACTTACCCGGTAATTGATCATCGTAAAAATAAACACTATCACTGCCATATTGGACAATATTTTAGTCTCTTAAAATGGTATCACACGCACCAATTTACCCGGTAAACTCTTACAGGGTAAGAGTTGTCAATCTCACTTACCGAGTAAGACTCTCGGTTCATGCTATCTCTCTTACCGAATAAAATTCTAATAATTTTCATATTCGTCTTATAAAGTAAATTGATCTGATAAACATTTATCAGGTAAGCGTCAAATAACCGGCCCCCAAATGTGTAACTTCCTCCATCCATGGGCCATCCAAAGTATTATCTATTCGGGTCACCCTGTGGGCTTAATCATGTGCTTTCTGGGCTCAGCCACTACATAGATCAATTCAGCACATCCTTCAGCCATCTGAACGAGAACTCACAGCGAAAACGCCTAAACTGAGCTACAATCATCATCTTCTTCATCATCATCAGCTCGATTTCCTTCTGAATCACGCGATTAATCATCTCACAGATCAAACACACGAATTCTCTCAACTCGTTTTTGCGAAATTTCGTTTTGATTTTGCGAATTTTGAAGCAGATAAGCAGCAATCAACAATGGCGATTTGTTCATTTTTAACAGGAAGATTTTGATAATTGATATCTGATAAGAAATCAATCAGATCTAGATCTGAATTCGGAATCAATCGATTAATCATTTCAATTCAATCAACACGGATCTGATTTTGATCGATCTAGGTTTTGGATAGTAATTGATGGCAGGGGCGGCCTCTGCGCTGTTCCTTCTCGACATCAAAGGACGTATTCTGGTGTGGCGTGATTACCGTGGTGACGTTTCTGCAATTCAGGCCGAACGTTTCTTCACCAAGTTTCTCGAGAAAGAGGTATTTTCGTTTTCGTTGTTTTTGATAGATTTATATGTTTGTTTGTTATAGATTTATGATATTTAGGTCATATAGTAGTTTGATTGAGCTCAGATGTTTGTATTTCTAGTTAGGTTTTGTGGAATTCTTACTGGATTTGAAGAAAATTTGTTTGAATTGGCTTCTAATTAAGTTGTACACATGTTCATCTGTTTAGAATCCTAAGTGAATTCAATTTAGGTTGATTGAGCTCAGATGTTTGTATTTCTAGTTAGGTTTTGTGGAATTCTTACTGGATTTGAAGAAAATTTGTTTGAATTGAGTTCTAATTAAGTTGTTCACATATTCATCTGTTTAGAATCCTAAGTGAATTCAATTTAGGTTGATTGAGCTCAGATGTTTGTATTTCTACTTAGGTATTGTAGAATTCTTACTGGATTTGAAAGAAATTTGTTTGAATTGGCTTCTAATTAAGTTGTTCATATATTCATCTGTTTAGAATCCTAAGTGAATTCAATTTAGGTTGATTGAGCTCAGATGTTTGTATTTCTAGTTAGGTTTTGTGGAATTCTTACTGGATTTGAAGAGAATTTGTTTGAATTGGCTTCTAATTAAGTTGTTCACATATTCATCTGTTTAGAAATTAAAATCCTAAGTTCATTCAATTTAGGTTGATTGAGCTGAGATGTTTATATTTCTAGTTAGGTATTGTAGAATTCTTACTGGATTGAAGAAAATTTGTTTCAATTGGCTTCTAATTAAGTTGTCCACATATTCATCTGTTTAGAAATTGAAGTCCTGAGTTAATTCAATTTTGCTTAGTGTAATTTCATGGTTTAGTTAACACAGAGTTCAGGAGGAAGTAATGAAGTAATGGAGTATTGGAGTAGTCAGTTTGTGAGTTGTAGTTCTCCGGTTGAGCTGAAGATTTAATTTTATAAGATCAATGCGTTGGATAGGGTTTTTTGTGTTGTTTTTCTTCAAATCGTTGTTGTTTTGATCGATTTACTTGTTCATTTGTTATAGATTTACGGTATTTAGCTCACATAGTAGGTTGATTGAGCTGAGATGTTTGTATTTCTACTTAGGTATTGTAGAGTTCTTACCGGATTCGAAGAAAATCTGTTTGAATTGACTGCTAATTAAGTTGTCCACATATTCATCTGTTTTAAATCCTAAGTTAGTTCAATTTTGCTTAAATTTCATGGTTTAGTACTTTAGTTAACATAGAATTCAGGAGGAAGTAGTGAAGTATTGAAGTAGTCAGTTTGTGAGTTGTAGTTCTTTGGTTGAGCTGAAGATTTTAATTGAATAAGATCATTACGTTGGATAGGGTTTTTTGTGTTTTTATTTTTTTGGTTAGTACTGTTGTTATGATAAGCCTGCAAGCATATATTGAGGTTGGGGTTTGCTTTTGGATGGGGTTAGTTGAAATGAGTGTGTTTATAACATGTTATGGAATAATGGTGTTTTGATGAACTTGCAGGGTGATTCAGATTCTCAAGATCCAGTTGTTTATGATAATGGTGTCACGTATATGTTCATACAACACAACAATGTATATCTAATGACTGCTTCGAGGCAGAATTGTAATGCTGCCAGTCTTCTCCTATTTCTACACCGTGTAGTTGATGTAAGTGCTATTTAGGTATTAAATGAATCAACTTTTCTATTGTTGAATGATCACATGTTCTACTTGACAGTTTCCAAACCCTGGAACACTTTGCTAAGCTACTGCTCCAAAAGAAAAAACGAAAAAGAAAAGAAAACTTCTTCAAATCATTGTACACTATTACATTTCTAAACAAGCTATGTGATTAAATCTTAACGATCAGATTGTTGTTGTAATTGGTAACAGGTATTTAAGCATTACTTTGAGGAGTTGGAAGAGGAATCGCTTAGAGATAACTTTGTCGTAGTGGTATGGATGTTTTAGATATTTTCTCACTAAAATATGCCATTATTAGAACGATACAAGTTCACATAAGTTTTTGGTGTCTTGCAGTATGAGTTGCTTGATGAAATGATGGACTTTGGTTACCCTCAATACACTGAAGCTAAAATTCTTAGTGAGTTTATCAAGACTGATGCATATAGGATGGAAGTTTCACAGAGGCCTCCCATGGCTGTGACAAATGCTGTGTCCTGGCGTAGTGAAGGAATACAGTACAAAAAGAATGAAGTAGGTCTTCTTCTTGTTTGAATTGGCTAGTGATTACCATGATCAGATTACAAATACTTTTTGTCTTGTTCAGGTGTTTTTGGATGTTGTGGAGAGTGTGAATATACTGGTCAACAGTAATGGACAGATAGTTAGGTCGGAAGTTGTTGGAGCATTGAAGATGCGAACTTATTTGAGGTGAATTAAATTTCTATTTATCTTCTCGCCATCTACTACCATATACCATAAAAAACTAGTTGGAATATTTTGTTCTTGTTGTCTTGTTCTCTTTTTCAATCTGTGCCTATCAGCTGTACAAATTTCAGTAATCACTAACTGGATTTTCAGGCATATTTAGGCGATTTAAGCAACTGTGAAATATTCCAATGAATTGAACTTTATTATGCAATTTTCATCAACATAAAGAAAAAGTACAAGTACTTTGTAATAACAACGACGAAAATGAAACATGTAGCAAAGTTTTAAACAAGTAACCTGAGAAAACTGATTTAAAGGGACACAGCCTCACAGATCATCCATCACACAATATGTCATCTTATCTCATCTATAACCAAAGAGGCTTCTGTTATTTGTCTTTACACTTTTCAGTTTAGTTTTATTGAGTGTTTGTCTCCATTTTCCTTCCCAATGAACCAACTAGATTGTTATATCCTCACTGTTTTGTAAACTAAAGCTTATCAAAGAACAATTGCATTTCATTAGCTGGCGGGATATTATTATTGGTTCAGTTCGATTAATGCATGGGTCACTGATCTTTGATGTTGATGCTATGAAGTCTTTTTGAGCCAATAAAATAGATTTTAGGTGAAGACACATTTATCTATTTTAATTTCTTAGCTAGTACCCGCCATATGCATTATCAGAAGTAAGCTAAAAACCTGGATGATGTCTATTTGTTGTGGTCTACCTTTACCACTCTTGATGCCATCCCCTTGGACACACATTTAGATCAGCAGCACATAACGTGCTGTTATTCTTCAAAAACTCCGTTTGATATTAGTTGGATGTGAGCAAGAAACAACTCTTCTAATGCAAGGTTGCATAATATGTCAAAGATAGATATGGACTAGTGGAAATAACACAACCATCCACCTATATTGAGCCGAGGTTTTGTTTAGGCTCCATTTTCACTTGACATTTTTCCCAGTGTCTTGCTGTTGGGAGCTTGGTTCTTATTATCTTGAATTGAATAGTAGTGTATTACATGGGATTACGTTCGGAAGATGCTATATGTGTATATAATAAACCCTGCCAAGTAAATGGATCTAGAAAAAGCAATGGTGTTACTAATGGCTAGTGGATAGATTCAACAATGGCTGTTTCATAAAACCAGTTTTCTTGATTGTGGAGAGTTTTTTAGGCATGTTTGCATATTGGGGAATAAGGGAAACATGAAATATTATGGAAGTTTCCTTAGTAATTCTCTGCCAGCAAGCAAATTGAATGTCCTGATCTGGAGTTCATAAACAGTTGAACCTATGGCAGATTAAGTATTAAGATGCATGCTTTCCTAGTTGACTTATTTTTTTTTTTGATTTTATGGTTGCAGCCTTGTAGGAATTGATATTTTATTTCGTTTTTGCCTCAGATGTCATACAACCATGCCAAGGTTCTACTGTAATTGTTTTGTCCCAATGAACCCTTGGAAAAATAATAATTGGTCTATTTAACATAGGCTGTTAGATTGTTCTATAGACCACTCTTTTTTTATGGGGGGTATGGACAAGTGTGGAAAGAGAACGAGTTTTTGAATTGAAATGATAGGAGATGGAACTCCAGTTCATTTGGAAATGATAAAATCTTTGGCACAGAAAAGTGTTTTTCAATTGTCCACACCCCATATTTTTGGAAGTGCCGCACACAGATTGATATTTAATGTTTTGAGATAGATTTAGGAGATATTTTTTCTCCAATAACTATGGTACAAATTGGGAGAAATCTCTAAAACTCAATATTGAAGAGAAATAATATTTAATTCTTGACCACCAATTGAAGACATTGAAATTAAATGTTTATGAGACAAATAATATTTATTAAATTTATTGAATATGTTAATAATATAGATAATGTTGGCATCTCTATAATAGAAGAGCTGTTAGAGTTGGATGCAATTGTTTTTAGACATTTGGACTTTTGACACTCTATTATAGAAAAATTATAGAGTTTCTGTTGGAGTTGCTCACTTCTGCATGCAACAAAGATGGTAAAATATATTATACTTGAGAGAAGTTCTGGATTTGTGATTTATTATAATTAACAGTCATGGTTCTTGTTTGCAGTGGTATGCCTGAGTGTAAGCTTGGGTTAAACGATCGAGTATTACTGGAGGCACAAGGACGATCTACTAAGGGAAAAGCCATTGACTTGGATGACATCAAGTTCCACCAGTATGTTTTCCAACCTTCTGGTTCAAATGTTTTTTCCATGGTCATCTTTAAATTGCAAGTAATGTCATCAGAAACATTGGTCTTCTATGACCATTATATATTTTGAACCTCTGCAAGAAGCCAAGAACGTAAAAATAGATCTCAACCATCAATGAGATGATCCAACGGATGTGATTAAAAATGTGGCTCCAACCATCTATTTAAAAAAACGAAAAAGTAACCCCCCCCCCCCCCTCTCAAAAAATAAATAAAAATAAAAATAAGATATAAAAAAAAGAAGTTAAAAAAATAATAATAATAAATAATTGGAGCCAAAATACCAAAAAACTAGCATTATGATCTCTTTAATTTGACATCGATATTGTTATACTTTTTCATCTTTTTTTCCGTCTTTCTTACTTTCTCAACCTTTTTGTCATTCTCATTTGAATTATTACATCTACTTTACATGCATAGGTATATTCTTGTTTTCCTTTTGTTATCATCACCTGTTAATAGTTTTAAGCCAATTTACAAACTTGGTGTAGATGTGTGCGCTTGGCCCGTTTCGAAAATGATCGGACAATATCCTTTGTACCTCCTGATGGAGCCTTTGACCTGATGACATATCGACTGAGTACTCAGGTTACTTTCACAATTCCTTCCCTCCTCCAACGAACTCCGCACTTTTCTCAGATTTATAGAAATTCGATGGTTTCTTTCAGGTAAAGCCTCTTATATGGGTGGAAGCTCAAATTGAGAGGCATTCTAGAAGCCGTATGGAAATTATGGTAAAAGCTCGAAGCCAGTTCAAGGAGCGTAGGTAATTTATTTTTTACTTCTTACGTTTTTTTTTAAAACTGGAGGGAGGTTCAAGGGAAAACCTCAAAAAAAGGGAAAACTGAGGAACACCCTCGTAGCCCTTCATCTTGACCGTATGCACTTGTGCATAGAAGTAAATTAAGTTTTTTTTTTTTGGTTATGCATGTGTGCATATTACAAATTACTTCTATGCACAAGTGCATATGGTCCAGATGAAGGGCTATGAGGGTGTTCCTCATTTTTTTTTGAGGTTTTCCCCTTGAACCTGGCCCTAAAACTGCAACTGTATATCTAGTCCGTCTCACTTGATGAAAAACCGTCTGAAGATAAATTCATCGACTTTTTCTCATGAAAATGGTTTGACTTTGCAGTACTGCGACAAATGTTGAAATTGAATTGCCTGTACCAGCTGATGCTATTAACCCAAATATTCGAACTTCCATGGGATCAGCTGCTTATGCACCAGAAAACGAAGCACTATGCTGGAAAATAAAATCGTTTCCAGGTGGCAAGGTAATGAGTATTTTCCAGTTCGGGTGAGTTAGGGGTCTGGTTGTTAGCAGCTTAATGAGATTCACGAACTTATTCGGTAAGCTATACATGCCTGTTTGGTAGTGGCTTAATGATATAGAAAGTGGCTTATCCAGTAAGCTTTTAGGGGAGAGCTTTTTGCAGAAAGTCAAGTTTTTTCTCAAACTGTCTGTCCCAGTTAAAAAAAGTGCTCTTTCCATCTATGAAAAAACTTTCAAAATAAAAACCTTCTTAATCCATACAGACAGATTAATCCACAAAGACAACAGTTATCGTTCATATTCTTTTTTGATACAGATAAGCTGCTTATTGAACTTTTCAGGAATACATGATGAGAGCAGAGTTTAGTCTTCCCAGCATAACAGCAGAAGACGCAGTTCCAGAGAGAAAAGCTCCTATCCGTGTGAAATTCGAGATACCGTATTTTACAGTTTCAGGAATACAGGTAAATCCTTCTCTCTTCTTTTGTTTTCTATTCTTTTACTTAAGTTTTTCAGCAAACATTCAACATTTAGTGCCTTCACTGTAAAGTTATGTGAATCGTATATATTAACTAGTCTTCTGATCTTCTCCCTTTTTGGGGGTGGGAGAGTGATTCCAGTATACACTATACACCCACCAACATATAGATTTCCAATATGGACGAAGGATCGTGTGAGAATTAGAGTTAAGGTGAGAATTGCAAGAAGGGATTTGGACCCTTGATCACTTTTGCTTAGTGTTAATCTAATGCTTCAGATTAAGACTCAAATTAACCCATGAATTAGCTTAGAAGCGTATTTTCAGTTGATAATCAATTAGGATCGGTCCAAGGGTGAAGATCCCTCTTACCCATCCACAATAATTGCTATTTTTACAATAACCCTCTCTCATTTGGACGGTATGCACATATGATTACTAGTAATTGAAGCTGTTTTTTTGGTTTTTTTGCACGCATGCATGTTATGAATTACTTGTATGCACACGTGCATACTGTACAGATGAACTACTAGGTGTTCCTCGCACTTTCATTTTCTTTTTGCGGTTTTCCCCTATGTGACCGTCTCCTCCTCCCGGTCATTTAGAGTTGTCATATGCAAGACATTGCCCGTGATATGCTCGTCTGGGATGATAAATTAACCATATTGCTCAAATCTAATACTTCCACTTTGAACCTGGTTCTCCTTAGCCTGGCAACTACAATAGTGCCCTATACTTGTAAACAAAAGCATCATAAACACACATATCAAGAAAATGTTACAAAGAAGCCATCAAATTTGAGTGCTAAAATCACAAATTGACTCTTTTTTTGGAGTGATGGAGTAACTAACCATGCTTTAAGTAGGAAAAAGCCTTCACTGAAT
Organism: Centaurea solstitialis; assembly: GCA_030169165.1. Classification (NCBI taxonomy): domain Eukaryota; kingdom Viridiplantae; phylum Streptophyta; class Magnoliopsida; order Asterales; family Asteraceae; genus Centaurea; species Centaurea solstitialis. The sequence continues at coordinate 106,585,905 of CM058041.1, read as the reverse complement.
ATCTTGTTTCTTGATAGAACATTTTAACTTTAAGAAGGCTGTTTTGAGTTTTTTAGGAAGCAAAGCATAAACTCAAACACAAACATAGAACAAGTTCTGCAAATTTGGTTCGTTTATTTTTGGTAACAGGTTTATCAGGATATTCCTGAATAGGTTTTTGTTTTTGAAATCTCGTGGTGTCTTCTATATGTAGTTGGGTTCATAGAATGCTAAAATATACCGTCCCCATGTCTTGTAGGTTATTTACTTTATGTCTTTTGAGGGAAAAGTGAGATTGTAGTGATAATGGATGGATCTCAAAAAGATCTAGTTGAGGTTAAAATGACGAGGATGCAAGATGTCATCCCAAACACTACATAATGCATACTGGTTGGCTGGTTTTCCATTAAGTCATGTATGAATAAAGCCGACTGTGTGGATTAACTCTTGTATAGAATGAGAAGGTTTTTGTTTAGTAGGGTTTTCCATAGATGGAAAGTGTGTTTTTTAATTGGAAGGGGCAGGCTTAGAAAAAAACATGGTTTTCTGCATAAAGCTCCATCCTAAAAGCTTACTGAATAAGCCACTTTCTATATCATTAAGCCACTACCAAACACTCAGCTCATTAAGCTGCTACAAACAGGCCTAAAGCAATCCTAACCACAAGCAGTTTTTTAGGCAATTGGAATTGATACTTGCATACCTACATACACGCAATATGGCACATCATCATTTACCTATTGCATTATTTTCTGAACTTGAAGCAACCCAAACCTTAATGGTCCTGAAATCGCTATCCAAACTAACTGAAAGCTTAATGACAGAGTAAATGACAAAACATCACAAAAATGAACTTGAAACAACCCTTTGTAGATAATTGAACGATTCGAAAATGTTACCTTCATTAAGCCATGTCGATGGACGGAAACCAAGTTGATCCCGAGCCTAACCAAGCTCGAGCTCGGCTCGTTTCAAGCCTTATGTATTAAGCTCGAGCTGTCAAGGATTTAGCATGCTCGGGCTAGGCTCGTTTACACCAATAATAATATTTATTATTTAATATATGTTCATGTTATTAATTGAGGTTCACTTTCATGGGCCTAATCGAGCTTGATCATAGAAGGCCTAAATTCAATTCCAGCTTGAATCGAGCTTTAAAGAGTCAATCCCGAGTAGCTCACGAGCAGCTTAGCTTGCTTACACCCCTAATTAGTATTTAATGATTCTCCATGTGATTAATGTTTTGGCAACCATAAAGACCATTTTGCCCTAGGATGCCGTTTATATCCCCAAGTCCTTATTCACATCTTGGTAGCAAAGACTTGGGAATTTTGACGAAACACGGAGTATTTGATGTGGGTATAATTGGAAATTGTGGAAACATTGCAGGTTCGGTACCTAAAGATCATCGAGAAAAGCGGTTATCAGGCGCTTCCATGGGTGCGGTATATAACGATGGCAGGGGAATATGAGCTTAGAGTTATGTGAGGAGCCATTTTGAACAAGTGTTTTTGTATTAAAAGTCATATGATTTTGAAACTTTGTGGAGGAAAAAAAGAAGCCAATGGGGGTGTTTTTGTATTCAAGATACAATTGTTGTTTCATGCCACTGAAAGATAGTTGTAAGTTGTGATGTTTACCTACAATTTTAAACCAAAATCTGTAATTCATATGTCCATGGATCTTGGATAATAGGGCTTCATTGGAAATTGTTTGGGTTGTAAAAATACAGTAAATTGTTAGGATATTTTCTTTTTCCGGTTTTATATTTTCTAGTCTAAGAGGTGGCGTTGAAATCTGAAATTTTTAAAAATTTTATTCTAGAAAAAGAAAATTAGTTTTTAAGTCTAAGAGCATCTCCAACAACTATGCTAAAAATAGAAAAAATGGGGAATTTTAGCAATTTTGTGCTCCAACAACTATGATATCTTGTGGCGGGGGTTAGAAAAAGTCAACGTGAGAGGATAATTATAAAAAGTCAATGTGAGAGGATAACGGACGATTGCCAAGAGCAATTGTGGGCATTGGCAACGTTGTGCATTGTAGGTGAGGGGCATAAGGTCAATCATGGACTCTGAGGGCAAAGATGAGGGCGAGAGGACAAAGAGCGATAACATTTTTTGAAGAAAAATCAAATATTGAGCATACTAAACCTTATTTGACTGTTGGGATGTGATGCCCTCTAGGTTTTTGATGCCCTGTACTATCGCACTCTTCACCCAACACTAAAGCCTACCCTTGAAAAAATATACCATTGCTCATAGCTGATGGAGATGCTCTGATATCTTATCAAACACCATCCGTTGTGGTCAGGTGATCTTCGGGTTCGAGCGGGTAGGCTTGCGAACACCACCACGGCCCTAGCAGGTTCGAGGCGTCGGGTGTCACATACCGAATTACCGATCGGCCACCCCACCCCTCACCCCGTTTCTCTCTCTTCTCTCTCTATCTCTCTTTTTTTCTTTTTTTCTTTTTATTAATTAATTTAGTAAAACAAAATGTGTAGGTAAGATTGGGTTGAATATAACACATATATCGAGTAAGATAAAGGGTAGGAGTAAGAAAACGATGTAGTGCAAATGTGTAAGAAAACGATGTAGTGCAAATGTGTCGATGGATAAGGGATAATAATTCAGGTTGTATAAGTCATTGGCTAAGTGAGAAATAATTGTTGCATGAAAGGTTTATTTTGTTTTTTTTTTTCTTTTGTTTCCTTTCAAAATGTAAATTTCACCTAAATAACGTGGACTGGAGACTCTAAAATTCTGAACTACCAATAGGAACCAGATAGATATTAATTTACGTATCATTCTTGTTATCAAATATTTTCATTGTATAAATTCACGTTTTTTCTACCATCTTCGATGTAAAGCTCATCAGCAAAAACGTGAAAATGACTTTATCCTAGTGATATGATTTTTCTACTTCTAAATAAATGAAGATAATGACTAGAATTGAATAAGTGAACTGAACCTAATAAGAAGTCCATTATTTTAAAATTAAAAAAAAAATCTATATAGGAATATCCCCCAATGATAGAAAAGTAGATTTATAATCTTCTTAGAGCATTTAGGGGGCGTTTGGTTCATTTCAGGGAATGAGAATGAAAATGAAAATGGGAATGCAGGGGAATGGGAATAAGAATGAGCATTGCATTGATACTGTTTGGTTAACCCACTATAATCAATGAAAAATTGCTTCATATTGAAAAAATATGTATTTCCAACTTGAAAATACAAAAGATATTTCATTTAACATCCATAAATGGAACAATGGGTGGAAAAAAGAACCAAGTAGAAATAAAAATTTCATTCCCCCAATTTGGTCAGGAATGGAAATTAACGGATCTGCAGAAATGATTCTATTATATAATATCAAATCAAACAGCAGTTTTCATTATCATTCCCATTCCTGACTGCTCAATACCCCCAACCAAACGCCCCCATATTCTTTAAAATAGAGATTTTGGACATGTTTTTTCTCTAAAATGGAGAAAACACAGGAGAGAGTGTTAACTTTTTCAAATTCAGAGATTTTTTATAAATATTATTACATTGAGAAATATCTTTTTTATGTTTAGACATTCCGCATGGATGCAATACCAATACCAATACCAATTTTCTTCCAAAAAGTGTCACGCAGCTTTGCAATAACATTTCACATGAAATTATATATATATATATATAGAGGAAAGTTCAAATGTGAACCACTTTTTGGTTGTGAACGTGAGGATAACCGAGAGCGCGACACGTAGCGGTTTTGAGTGTGGTCCCCCTCTTTAATTCAATTCTCTCCCATGAATCGCGCCTAGTCATCCGCCGTGGACTTGACGTGACGCCTAGTCATCAACTACTTATAATTATATTTAGACATTTGAATAATAATTTATAAATAATAAATTAAGTATAAATTATAGAACTTAATTGAAGTTTTATTTTAGTAACCATGTCTAAGATAAAGTTCTATAATTTAAGTAAATTTAATAATTTGGTAACTAAAAAAATTAGACATGCTACTAAAATAAAGTTCTATAATTTCTACTTAAATTTAATAAAAATAAAAATATTTAATATTTATACAAAGTAGTAAATGAATTAAACTAATATGTATAATATTTTTCATAAAAAATAATTAATTTAATTTAAAAATAAATTAACATCATTAATTTATGAAATATATTATTTATATAATAATAAGTTTATTTATGTAATTAAAAAAAGATGATGAAGAGCCCACATGATACTTTGAAAATCCTTTCAATATTAGAAAACCTTTCAATTCATTTTGTACATGTGGCAATACCATACAATGAAGGGATTGAAAGGTAGATCTCTTTTAACCCTCGAATTTTTGGTTATTGACTTAATTTGTTGCTTTGGTCTTTTAACACATTGCAATTTTCATATGGTATCAAAGCTAATCCTTCTATATTATGAGGGTGGACAAATCTCGTTTGACATGATAAGCTCTCGAATTACCATTATTAAATCAAGATTCGAAGTTATTTGAAGTTACTGTCAGCTTCAACATCTTATTAGATCAGTCGATGTGCACTCAAACAAGTCCAGAATCAAGTTTTACAAGACAAAAAGACAATACATTTAAATCAATACAATTAATTTGATACTAAATAATTAATTTTCATTACTTCATAATCTTTAACACATATATTCAATTAATAATTTAGTACTTTTATATAGTTATTATAGAGAGGGTGGCACTTTGGTCAAACACCTCATATTCTGGATCTAAACCAGTTTTAGTAAACTAAACATATATCTATTTATGATGAGTAATTAATCATTTAATCAAAGATTCCCATGAATGATGATCACCATTGCTGCAGATTTAGATCATAGATGAAAGCCTGTCAATGAAGCCATTAAACTCATCATCTTTACTCATCATACTAACCCTTGCATACCCAGGATCCGACCCGAATCTTCTTCCACTTCTTACCAAAATCTTTGAACCTTTAAACACCTCCTCACAGTCTTCCATTCCATCATTGCATTTGATCCATGCAAAACCTGCATTCATCACATCATCATCGATATCAGTATAAATTGAAGTTGTTTTTTGGTTTTTATACACGTGTATGTTTTGCAGATCGATGTGCATGTTACAAATTACCTGTAAATACATGTGAATACTGTTCACGTAAACGGTTACTAGGGTATTTCCTAGTTTCTCATTTCCTTTTTGTGGGTTTCCTTACACCGGACCCAATATATAAGTATGACTTATTCATTTAAGAACTCTAATTAATAGTTGTGAGATCTGTAAGATCCATCCTAAATCAGTAATTTAAGATGAATAATATTATTATGAAATAAGATAAGGTGAATTCTATTTGGACCTCCTTAGGCCATCCGCAATGGATCGGCACATTGGGTCGGTACCACCCCGGTACCGCCGGGAACACCGAAGTGTGTGATCGGTAGGGTACCGGTAGGGGATACCATCGGTGCCCACATACCGATCGTCTTTCTCTCTCTCTACCCCCTCTTTCTCTCTATCTCTCCCTTCTTTCTCTCTCTCTTCTTTTTTTCTTTTTTTTTAATCAAATAATTAATGAGGGGTATGAGGGGTACGATAGTGGATGAAAGGTATGGAGTTGGTAGGGTAGTGGTAAAGCTGATGTGGCAGCTGATGTGGCAACAGGTATGAGGGGTATGAGGGGTACTAAAGGATGGCCTTATAAGGCCATCCGCTGTCGACCCATTGCAACCCAATGGTTTCAGCTGTCACATCAGCGCCACATCAGCTTTTCACTATTTTACCCACAACTACCCAATTCATCCACTGTCGACCCAATACCTAACCCAATCTTACACACACTTATATTTTATTAAATAAAAAAAACAAAAAAGAGAAAGAGGAGAGAGATAGAGAGAAAGAAGAGAGAGAAAGTGGGTAGGGGGTGGGGGGTGGGGTGGTTTGGGGGTGGAGGGTCTTCGGCTTTGAGAAGCTGATTGGCAACAACCCATTGCCATCCACTATGGTGTTCATGCAAGCAACCCGAAGGGTAAGAGGTACCCGAAGGGGTACCCGCCATCCATAGTGGATGGCCTAAGGGAATAAGAGTAGGTGATGTGAGTGTACAGGTAGGTCCCAGTGATGGGTCCAAATAGCAACCCCCATAAGATAACTATCAATATAATGAATTTTAGAAAATTTTATACTTTTTGTCTTTCTCCCACATATCTATATCTTATTGTAAATATATACAAAATAAATCTAAACATATCATTTTTTCGGCTTCTTACATGTTTGTAGGAAATTTGTGATTCTCACAGGATTTAATCCATATATATATATATATATATATGTGTGTGTGTGTGTAAAAGCATGTATGTACCTGGATGTGCTTGGGTTAAGTCTCCAAAGTAATTGCAATGCTGAAGAGGGTATTTGGGTAGAGTAAACATCTGTGTTTTTTTCACAGTTTCTCTTAAAATCTCCCATCTTTTCGCCATCATATTTCGTCCAAATTCGAATAAATTATCGCCATCGGGAGATCCAAATCGCTTGCATCCATCCGCAACGACTTGCAAGATCTTCGCAACCCGAAGTTGTGATTCCTTCGATACCCCAATCGAGGTCACAGTCATGAAATTTACCATCCTCTTTGCAATGTCTTTATCTTTCACAAGTGCCCATCTATTAATTCATTAATCCCATATATACACAAAATATATATTAGATAACCACAAAATTAAACCACTTAAAAAAAGGAAGGAAAAAACCTACAAACAAATGACTTTTATCCATAAAAATCGTTTAGAGAAATTTTAATCAGTAATTACCAATGGATCACTTATAAAATACTAATGGTTCTAGTGGAATCTGATGTATTTCCACAAGTTACCAATAAGGGTCTTGAGTAATCTGTCACTGATTTGTTTTTGGAAACGTGTCCTGGGCTATGTCCAGACTAACCTGGACAAATTATAGTTGTACGAATCGGTCCCGATAAACTTAGTGATATTCCACTACATTCCCTTGAGCCTTAACAACTACGCCACAACCCTTATGGTTCACTGATTTGAATTTCTCATCAACTTTTGTGACCGTTTTATGATGAATCACCTATTAGAGATGGATTTCACAGGGAAAATTCCGCAGGTAAAAGTCTTTCATTCAGTAATGCAAACAAAAAACGACTTACCCAATTCGCGAACCAGCATGGCCGGTGCACTTTGAGGCTGTGAAGAGCATGATATCGAAATCTAATGAAGAGGTGATCGGAGTGTACTGAGGCCAATAGTATGCAAGATCATGGACCACGATCCCGCCATCTCGGTTAACCACAGGTCCACGGATTACACCGTTAGGGTTGTTGGGTGAGGTCACAAATTCGATATAGGGTCCATCTTTATCGAACCCATGTGCATCACCTGCCCATTTGTACACTCCCGACCTTACTATATCTGCAGTCTCCGGGTAACACTGTATTTAATTAAAGAATTTAATTAATTATAATGGAGTTGAATAATATCCAGAGTGGAAAATTATATTAGATTGTTACAACAAAGTTGAGCTTATAGAACACCTAAAACGTTTAAGTATGAAAAGCGCTATAACACTTTTTGGTTTAGTGATATAATCTTTAGTTCTATAAAGTATTTTATTAAGACATTTTAGGCATCCTAGAAGCCTAATTATTTTGTAGCAAATACTACAACAAAAAATAAGTTTATAGGACGTTTAAAATAAATAAGTGTCATTATAGAGTACTTTATCAGACCAAATAAAAAAAACGTCTTATCTAAAAGTGTTACAATAAGTTTATAGGATGCTTTTGAATGTCATAACATGTTTTTTAGAACAATTTCAAAAATAAAATGTCATATTAGCTACTTTTATTGAATATTTTCGAAAAATGTCCTATAAACCTATCTTTTTAGAGAACACTTGTATTTATAAACCACTTTTTTCAAAAAATGTCCTATAAAATATTTATTGGAACACTTTATTTGAAAAATATCTAAAAAAACTTGTTACACAGTCCAAAAGTGTCTTATAAACTTGACATTTTTTGCTTTAGTCCTATAAAACATCCTACTATATCGTTTATTTATTTTAGACGTTCTATAAATCCAATTCTGTTTAAGATAAAGTCGAATTTATGATGATATATATTTACCGAGTAATAGGGAGCCGCTGAGACCACGTTCATGGGGTTGGGTTGGTCGGGTGGTGAAACCGCATAGAGCACAGACTGTAAGAGCTGGCTTGAACCCGTCCCAACCACGATGGTGTAACCATCAGTTTCCGCATTCCCAACCGCACCATGCAGGCTCCTGATCGAGTCTTCGAGCTTTGGCTCAAGAAACCAACAAGGGTTCTTGTTGCTTGAAAAATAGCTCAAATGTTCATACCCTTTGATCACAATCGTACACTTGTCCCCCAATTTCCTCCAAAATGGCTCGTACATCGTCGGATCGCCACTGTAGATTTCATAAATTTAATTAATGGAAAAAGATTCATGAAAACAAAACTTATAGAGGTGGGTGTAAATGAAAACTCAAAATCTAAGTGTGAACGTGTGGATAACCGAGAGGGCAACACGTGTCTTATTCGGCTTCTACCCGGTGTGAATAATGCACGGTTATTCAGAATACTGTGAACATGAGGATAACCAGGAGGGACACACCTGTCTTATTCAACTTCAATCCGGTCTGAATAATACAGGATTATTCAAACTGAATATTATGTGTTATTCACGGAATAATACAACATTCAGACTGAATAATACAATGCCTTGAATAATGCACAATATTCAAAATGAATATGCCATATGACATATGAAATAAATATGTCAATCACTACATCAAAAAATAGTCATATATAAAAAAAGATCATTTGAAACAACACCTAATGCATAATCATATAAAATAATAACATAATGCAGTGGTTATTAGAGATCTCACAATATCAAATAAGATGTCCTATATACATACACATATAATATACACGGTCAATCGTGAAGTTCAAGTGAAAACTCAAATCTGATTACGAATATGAAGATAACAGAAAGAGTGTCGCAAGTTCTTCTTTCTTTCATCACTTAGGAGCCGTGTGAGATGAAAGTCTCATGCACGGGTTTGAATGAGAGAAAGAAGTGAGGAATCCTCTTTTCGACTCTAACTCTCCCACTCTAGTCGTTGCTTTTTCTTTCTGTTACTTCGAAAGTAGCGGCTTCAGCTTCAGCCACTCGAATTTTCGATATTCCTTTTTATTTCTCATCAAACGAATGACATCTTCTAGCATATTCAGTCTGAATAATCATGTATTCAGACTGAATAATACAACATTCAATATTATGTTGTCTGAATAATTCATCATTTAATTAGACTGAATAATACCGAATGACGTATTTCATGCTTAACATGTAATGTGGCACCCTCGTCAGTTCTCATATTCGCAATCAAATTTAGGTTCACGGACAAACTTTCGTCTAATTACGTGTACTGTATAAACATAATTATATATATATACACATATACATACACATTTAATATAACTATATATATGTATATGGAAGATGGGTATATATATATATAGGCATACTGATCTAGATTGATGACAGCATCTGATGGCAGATTTCTGGTAACGCCACCGCCGTTCTCCTTGCCGTCGGTGTCGTTGGGTGTCGCCGGTGATCGTCTGGTGGCGCGTCCTTGATCGGTGCCTCCCATATTCAATGAATTCAATTGAAATTGATATATATATATATAAATATATGTATGTATGTATGTATGTATGTATGTATTAGTGACAGTGGTGGTGGTCTATGATAATGTGAGATGGTTTATTTATAGGGCTTAAGGGATGGAGGATAAAGCCTACAAGATTGCAAATAAATAAAATAAAAAATGAATACTAAAAATATAATTAAAGAGTAACCCCCTTTTATGAAAAATTCAAGATTTCTATATGTGATCAACAATTAAATCTCCAATATTTAGAAATTATTTGTTTCACTCTTTGAATTTGTCTATTTAATATTTTACTTTTAGTGAATAATTAATGGAACTTTTAATTTGATTTGACTTAATTGATTTTTAAAATCAATAAATAGAGTTCAATAGATTTAGGTTTTTTTTTAGATAAGCTTCACCTGGATTTTCCCATACTACATTATTGGTAATTTTTACTGAGAGTTAAATTCAATAGATTTAGGTTGTGTTTGGTAAAAATAAGCTAGCTTATAAATTAGTTCATTCAAACGTGTATCATAAGTTAGCTTTTTGAAACGCTACTTTGAGTAGTTTTTTACAAGTTTTTTTAACTTTTTCAATTATACCTTTATTAATATTAATTATTAAATTCAAAAATACACTTTTTGCTCATTTTATATACTCATAAGCTAGTTTTTGCCCGATACAATTTGTTCATAAGCTAGCTTACAGCTACTAGCTTATGAATCAACAGCTAGCTAGCTTATTAGCTAGTTTGTCAAACATATCCTTAATTGATTTTGAAATTATCTATTGTTTGGTGTTTGGTTACGTGAAAAATATAGTTACAGGTTATCAATTAAAAAAATTGTAAGAATAAAATAAAGTGAAGTTTACATCAGGTTTGTATTAGTTGTGAAATAAAATATGTTGTATTTGAAACGTGGAAGTAAAATATGAAAAATTGAGGAATATCCTACGTTGTGTTTTACAAAAATAAGTTAGTTTATAAGCTAACTTATTTATGAGGTACATATTTGGATGACTATAAGATAGCTTATTGAAAAACTAAGGCTATGTTTGGCAAACTTGTTGATAAGCTAGTTGTTGACTGATAAGCTAGCTGATAGTTAATAAGCTAGCTTATGGGCAAATTATGTTTGGCAAAAACTAGCTTATAAATATGTAAAATGACCAAAAATGGTATATTAAGGTATAATAACTAATATTAATAAGAATATAATTGAAAAAGAAAACTACAAAAAGTTCCAAAAAGCTACATTCAAATAACTTTTCATAAAGCTGGTTTATATGCTACTTTTTGTTCATCCAAACATACATACAAAAAATAAGCTAGCTTATAAGCTAATTTGATGAGTTTTTTGTGATTTTTTTCCAATTATATCTCTTATTAATATCAACTATTATTAATTCATAATAAATGTTAAAAGTTATTAATTAATAATTATTTATTGTTAAAAATATTATTTTAAAGTAATTAAAATTAATTATTAACTATTAATTAAATTAAATTATACATTGTTAATTAATTTTAGACGTTATTAATTATATCAATTACTATTTAGTACTTTTACTTATTAAAAAACGAATATAACAATCTTTAAAGTATTTATGTAATTTACATAGAATTAAAGCTAATACTTTTTTCATTGATAATTAGATGCTACATATTTTAATAAAAAGTATTTAATTAATTCTTAATTATATATTTTTTAAATTACTAATTTGGATATGTAAAGTTGATAAATTTTATTTTTGCTGTTTTCTTTGTATTCGTTAACATATTTTATTATTAATAATTTATTTTTAATTACATTATTAAAGATTTTTTAATTATATTGTTAACTATTTGTAATTGATTATTTTTTTATTTTTTTGTCATTTACACACCCATAAGCTAGTTTTTGTTAACATAATTGTTCATCAACTAGTTTATCAGTTTTTTTAGCTAGTTTGCCATACATTTTTGGACGATTTTCATATTTACATACAAGTCATATGTAAGTAATATATTCAGTCCGTGCACATATTCATAACATGCATAGCTAGATGAATTGGTACCAAGAAACATTTGTAGTTATACTTATACAAATTATATTGATGATGGTTATTAAGGTTTTTTTTTAAAGTTTTTTTTACCTTTTTTACTACTTTTTTGGGGGTTTATTAGGTCATCCTTAACCGTACCCCTCATACCCCTCATACATGTTGTCACCTCAGCGCCACATCAGCTTTACCAACACCATACCATACCATCCTTAACTATACCCCTCATACCATCTCTAATTAGTTGATTAAAAAAAGAAAAAAAAAGGTAGATAGAGAAAGAAGAGAGAGATAGAGAGAAAGGAGAGAGAAGGGGGGAGGGGGGGGGGGTGGCTTCTTCATCAGCAAGGCAGTACCGGGTGGGTTGGGTACCGGTCACCCGCGGCGGTGTTACCGCTGGTGCCGGTGGCGGTACCGGCCCTCCACCAAAGGCGTTAAGGATGGCCTTATGGTCAAGATTAATACTTTCTTCTTCTTTTTTTACCAAGATGGTCAACATTAATTTTTAAATGTTCTAAAAAGTTGAAATATTAAATATAATCTTTTTAATTTTGGCTGTTCAACTTTGTAATTATATGAAGAAGCATTTTGCTTGGTTATTTGAAATATTCAAAAACTACTTTTGTATTCGTGCATAAACACTAAAATGTAAAATTCAAATAAATATAAGGTATGAATAAATTTCTGTTTTACCAAATAAAAGGGTGCGGGTTGATTTTTATAATCAAGATATAGAATTTTTATCTCGATTGATTTTTTTTTTTACAACAAACACACGTACCTACTAAATTTACTTCTAAATCTACACCAACATAAGCAACGAGATTCAAATCCACAACCTCAAGTAAAGGGAGGAGAGACACCTTTACGAAACACTAATTGCTTTATAAGCTTGTAGTTAATGCTTAAAATCCGAGGATTGAATAAAGTTGGGAAAAACCTAAAAAGCGATTTAATAATTTTTATTTTATAATATAATACACTATAAAATATAAATAATAATAAAGTGATAGTAGCATAAAACCACACTCTTTTAAACATTAATAATATTACTAATTTTACTGCTTTATGATTATTATCTTTAATTATTAAAAGTATAGTCATTAAATAGCCATTATTTTCATAACTGCATGCAATACAACACAAAAAACATCTTATAAATACATTAATTTTAAAATATTTATATGCAAATAATACAACAAAATTTATAAGAAAAAAAAAAACTCTTTTGGTCTCTCAAAACCACGTAAAATTATAAAATAAAATCTAGAATGACAAAACAAACAAACAAATTATAGAGACTTAATTGAGTAATCTACTTCATATAATATATGTATTTCGCTCATTAAGTGGCTAACTAAGTTCTAGTATATTATAAATTTAAAAAATAAAAATGCAATCTATTATGTTTTTATGTCAACAATGAAGTATCTTTTTGTATGGATAAAGATAATGATGAAATTTCTATCTTGTTAATAACGTTCAAAAAGATTATCATGTAGTTGAACGTGTTTATCTATTAGTTGGTAGTTTATAAAATTTAAAAGACTTCAAAATATTGTACATTGCCATTATCAAATTATTATTAATAGTTGGTTAGTAGTTATTTAAAATTAAGTTGTTAAATATTTCATAACAAGTAGTTATAATTCAGTAAAATATTGTATATTGCTCAAGATACTCTTTTTGGTCATTACATACTTATAAGCTAGTTTTTTGTCAAACATAATTTATTCATAAGTTAGCTTATTAGCTACTGGCTAGTTTATTAGTCAACAAGTTACTTATCAGATATCAGCTACCAACTAGCTTATCAGCTAGTTTGCCAAACACATCATAAACCTTCGTAATAGTTTTTCAAGTTTTATAAATATTGGATGTTCCCTCTATCTTGTTTTTTTTCTTCTTATCCATAATATTGAAAGAAAACTCATAGAATAACATATTAAATGTTTAAATAATTACTTGCCAAAAACTCCCAATGCAATTATCTTTTATATGTTATTTGTTCCATTACTTTTAGAAAGTATAAATAACAATCTAATAATTTAAACATTTTAGCTAATAAATAAAAAAGTAAATAATTTTTTTAAAGAATGCGATTCCAAAAGCTTTTATAATGTCCATAAAAGTGAGTTTTATGTTGGCTAGATGATTTATTTCTTATCGTATTAAAAAAAGGTTCAATATTTGCCTTTTCAGGATCATTCCAAAAATGGAAAATATATGTTTTTTATATCGCTTGATTTGATTTAAAAATAAGTAAAAATGATTTTTTCTTGATTAATCAGATTATAAAATAAAAATAATTTTGCATGTTCAATGTATCTCGTTATATTTAAAAGATATTAATTAATTATTATTCATAACTTTTTTTTGGTCAAAGGTGACATTAATTATTCTACTCTTTGTATACTAAAATATGGTTTAGAATTTTATTTGTTTTATATATGACCGAAAAAGAGAAAATGTATTATTGTCAATTTGTCGTATAATAAATTAAAGATTTGGTTCTTGTGGTATAACATTTTTTTATTGCAATTTACTCTTAGATTTCTTCTTTTTCGAGAAAAAAAAAAAAAAAAACTCTTAGATTTTTTTTATTACCTAAAATACTTGGTGATACCGAATTTTCTTTTCATAATTTGATTCGTTATGGTTGTTTTTATTTTATGACATTTTGACTTTTAAAAAAATTAAAATTAGTAAAAAGGATATTTTGATCATTTAAATTTTTCATTCAAATTTCAAAGCTACATTATATAAACCAAATAGATAATTTTCAAATTTTTTAACAAATTTCATTTTAATTTTGTTAAATATCAACCAAACGGATGGTCAAATTTGACAGCCATATTTCTTTAACAAATGTCATTCCATCAAAAAACATTCTGCAAACCAAACGGGACCTAGGAGTTTTTTTCTTCTTGTTTTGTCTATTTTAGATAATACTATAAAAAAATTGTTTGAGCAATATGTAAAATAAGATTTTTATTATTTTTATTTTAAAAAAATTATTGAAGATGTTTTAATAGTTTATTAAATTTTTTAAGAAATTAACCATTTAAAACAAAATGATTATAACACTTAAAAGTATATAAAAAAGTGAATTGTTTGTCAAAAGCATGCGATTCATAATTTTACAATCTCATGTGAATAGCAAAACAAATACTTCCACAAAAAATAAATTTATGTTAGACTTAATAATTTAAATCTTACTGTATATATAAAAATTCCAATATTTGTTTACTAGGTAATTCCAAAAAAGGGGGAACTTGTCTTTTTATATTGTTTGATTGAATTAACAAAAAATTAAAAGTGAACTTTTTTTATTGATTAATCGAACATAATCGTGTTTTGTAAGCTCTCTTTATGAGTCGTTGTATCTTTGTTTTCCTTATGTTCTACGTTGTCATGTGGAAAATTTTCTTATCAAATGTTTCCCCGTTTTGAGAATGGTTGTATTGACCTTTTGGTTTAATAAAAAGCTTTGTTGTTGCCGTTAAGAAAAACGAATATAAATACAAATAATCTTACATATTCAATTGTAGTTTACTATCCGCGAATACCCGCTCCGCCCCGTATATATTTAGTTTATTAAGAAAAATATATTTATTAATACTTCATAATAAAAATTTGCTAATCTTAAGAAAATCTTCATCACATATCGTGTTTTCTTCGTTCACCCTCACTGCCATTGGTTTGTCGGTCAAATTCGGTCTAGTTTGTTTTTGCACACCAGTATCGACGACAATCTTTCATGCTTTTATTTTCGTCTTCTAATATTTTTTTAGTGTTAATTATTCTTAGTTTGTCATAAAATAACTTTATTTTCTAGTATATATGTTGTGTGCATCAAAATACTCGATAAAATGCAGACAACCATGAACCGAACCGTGGGCACTTGCCCATTTTCGGTTCAGTTTGGTGCGGTACCTGTCCAACACGGTTTGATTTCGAATAGTAAAATTAGATACCCACCTAATACAAATAATTCTCAAAATTTTCACTATCCGCTCGACGCACAAACACTCCTAGTAGTATATATAAAAAGTAGATCATTTTTCTAAAGAAAGCGATTCCTTACAATATGAAAGGATGACATGTGAATAGCAAGCAAATAAAAAACGTCCAAGTTTATATTGACTAAATAATTAATTTAAATCTTATTGTAAACAAAAAAAATTCAATATCTGCTTTTGTGGGTAACTCCGAAAACCGAAAACGTGTGTTTTTTATATTACTTGATTAGATTTTAACAAAATTAAAAAAATGGTTTTTTTTTTCTTTTCTTGATTTATCGAATATAAAATACAAGTTATTTTGCATATTCAAACGTATCCGGTATATCAAAAGGACTTAATTAGTTATTTATTCATAACCAATTTTTTGGGCAAATGCGTCATTTATTATTTATTATTTGTATATTCATCGTTCGAATTTAATCAGTTGTGATATATGATCGAAAAAGAGTAAACGTGTGATCGTTAGAGAGAAAATTACAGATTTGGTTCTTGATGTTTTTCTAATTATAATTGGCTCCTAAACTTTTTTTCGTTACATAAAATACTTGATGGTATTCGATTTTTTAATTGCAATTGACTCCCAAACTTCTTTTCATTACGTAAAATACATGGTGGTATTCAATTTTTTCACAATTGTCGTCTGATGCCTAAACAACTAACATGTTTGTAAAACTTGAGGGAAAAATAGGCACTTTCATTTTCAAACATTTTAACTATTTAAGTTAAGCAGGGGGCCAAAACGTAAACATTAAGGCATTATTTGGTAAACACAAGCTAGAGACATTTTGGGTGTATGTCAAAAATAAAACTCTGCGCTACACGTTGGTTAAATTCAGGAGCAAAGCAGACAATATTGTGCTACGAGTTATGGAGCGTTACAAAAAAACATAAGTTGTTTTAAATAAACAACTCCAAATACCCTTTAGTGAGAATGTAATAAAACTTTTGAGTCTTGATCTTTTAATTATAACGGCTAAAATATGTGGATTTTCAACTCTCTTCAATTGATGGATAAAACCAAAAAGCATGAAGATTTAATCTTAGGTGGTGTTTGTTTACCTCTTAACAGTCCCGTTAAGAGGTAACCTCTGAATAGTTTAGAGGTGAATCCTGTTTGGCAATAAAATGGACTGCCTCTTAATGGTTCCAAAATCTTCTGAATGATTAAGTGTCCTAAATGTCTCTTAACCATTAAGAGTCCTGATTACGTACTCAACAATTACCAAACCAACATATGTCATTTTGTATCATATCATAAGAGCCTCTTACTCATTATGACCACTTAATCATCTAGCACTAAACCATTCGACAACTACCAAACAACCCTTAGTCATGCTCACAAACCTTAAATAATCTTCCATCATTTTCACATACATTAAGTTATTAAAGTTTCAATAATTATGATATAAGTTAATAGAGGTAGGTGAATATTTGTGGAATGCAAATGAATCACGATTTCTATTATCCCGTGTCACCAAAAATTAATTGTTACGTAAATCCAACCAAATCTATACTTATAATAAATAAATAACTGGTATAACACGTGTTCCTTATAAGTCAATTTTAGTGTTTTTTCACCTAAATATGTATTTAAACACAATTTAGATTAAGAATTCAATTAGACTCATTTGAAGTTACACTTAGTACCCATATGGTTATTTATTTATTTACTTTTAATCTTTTTTTCTCTATGGTCATACTTTCATAATAAATTAATTATTAAATATTTTTGTATTTAATAATATTGTAAAGTATACCATTAACTTGACAAATCTAAAGGATGTAGAAATTATGTCTTTATATGTAAAAATCACCATATACATCATTAATTTTGATTTTTTGTGTACTAGCTTAATGGTAGCTAGTATTTGTTTAAGGTTGCGTTAAAGACATATGATCCATTGGTCAACAAATAAAACCAACTTATCGACTTTCCAAAAGTATTTAAAAAAGAATGATCTGGGTCACAAGTGGTATTCTCAATACTAGATTTTAAAACCTTCATGTAATAAGAGTTGTATTTGAAATCTGAGTTACAAATAGGCCTATGGAGTGCACTTATGTAATATTTGAAAACAGAAGATCATAGAGATGCACGGACAGCACGGTGTTGTTTTCTTTTGATTTTTTGGAAGGATTTGATTGCTTAATTTTTATCGTCAAACAAAACATTGGAGAACTTTTGAGCATGCAAAACTTTTGATTGTTATTTTGAATCTTATCAAAAAATCAAACCAATTTATTCGAGAAAGTTTGCGTCGCATTACACGGGTATTGAACCTTTATATATATGAGGTATGTTTACTTTCTACGAGAACCATAAGACCATCTCGAAAACTTTTGATCAATTCATCTTGCCAAACCTTCACATTTTATCTCGTTTCCAATGTGAAGGTTTGGAAAAACCGAAGGTTCGCAACCTCCACGGCTCCACACGATCATATAAATTCAAACTCTATATATTATTTAATAAAAATACATTTAATTATTTTTGGCCGGTGATGTTACGAAATGGATTGATGCTTTTTCTAGCCAATTTAAATATATTAAGTCAATAGGGAAAACACATTAATTTTGTTACAAGCTATAAGGGAGCATGGAACATGGATCATGTGTTGTGTTATTATTGTTTTTGTTGGGACAAAGAAACAAGAAAAAACAAATAATTCAGAAAATGCTTCCTCTCCAATTAATTTACAATCTTAATATATGCCCATTCTTCTATTTATTACTCTACTTATATATTTTTAATTTCAACTTGTTATTAAAATAAGGATATATATTTTAATTAAAATAAAAAGAAAGGTCATTAAGGTTCTTTTTGAGGAAAAACAAAATTTATTTGTTGGCAATAATAATTGGATCTTTGTATCATGTGACCATAATTGCTATTGACTTTCTTTTCTCTTTTTGTAGAAGTAGCAAAAATAAATTATGCCATCAACTTAATTGAAAGAAGAATACACAGACCATAAGTATCTTTAAATATAGACTTTAAAAAAGGTTAATTAAAAAGAAAGAATTAAGTAGTTTGTGGTCTATGTATTATCTTTACGTAATTTATGGTCTATGTATTATTCTTTAAAACATTTTACTTCTTATTATAATGATATATTTAGCTATCAAGTTATTTTACATATATAACTTATGGTACATTGTTATTTTAGTATAAAATGCAACGATTTAGAATAATACATTATGATTTCTATATATAACTTTTATAAGTTAAATGTTTTATATTAGTTTAAATTGAAAGACATCACATTAATAATTATTATATAAAATTCAAATTGATTTTGCTTGTTTATTTTTCTTACATCTAATAAAATTGTTTACATCAATAATCAATCTATCAAAATTTGCATTATTTATATTTGTTTACCAATTATTCATGTTTTCACCTTAGTTGCAATTCTTGTCACATAAAAGAAGTTGCTATACAAATAAAATCTCTAAGATTTTTTAAAATGTGTTCTATATAACACCTGAATTGTTGATCAATTGAAGTGTAAAGATAAAGTCAAAATAACAGTTAAACATAGAATTGTATGGCAGTTGAGAAGTTCAAGGGTTGAAGGAATATTAATAAGAATTTGTGGATTTTGGATGACTGATAGAGTGATAGGAGGCATGTTTGATCAATCAGGATTGTGTATTTGTGTTAGTTACGAAGAAGGTGATAGTGGCCGGAAAGGATCTGTGCATTTGTACGGTTTATGGCTATTGTTGATTGTTGTTTAAATTGTTGTTAAAATGGTTTAATCAATAAACATACATGTTGATAACATCATAATAGACGAACTCTGTAGTTGGAATATAAGTACAAACGACCAGAAACTATTGGTTAACAACATCAACGTCTAGAAACTTATAAGTAACTTGGACACGGCTTTGAAGACAAAGGTATGCTAGTTATGAAGTTGCATGGCAGGGAGAGAGCTCATAAACCTTTTGAAATCAAGTGGGAGATTGTTATATACAAAAGAGCTTGTCAACCCCCCCCCCCCCCCTCGGGAGGGGGGTACGTGTTTGTTGACAAATCTTTTTCAGTCATATCAATAAGAGCTTGCCAGCTGGCCAGAAAACCAAAGACGTACTCTAGGACAATTACTCGGACAATGCACTAGCAATTGAACAAACCTTCATAATCACTGCTAACATTTATATAACCTTTTGGATAAGGTTCATGTAGGCTTTGCCTAGACTACATCCTTGGCAATTTGAAACTGAAAATTCGGCCGTTTGAGACTAAGCCTGTCCACAAGATGTGCACGAAGGGATTCAAACCTGGGGTGAATGGGATACCATCCACATCCCCCACAGGCCTTAACGCTACGCCACAAACCTTGTGGTTAACATTTATATAACCTGTAATCATATGTTTCTCATATTTCAAACCACACATATAAACATGGTTAGGAAATTACTAGAAATACATTAGCGATTATATATAGTTTTTGACCCTTCCTAAAACCCATCATTTACTCACAACTTGAGTGAAATCCTACAAAAAGAATACACCTCATAGATCAAACCAGATGGGCCTTTAGATAATTTGAAATAAATTAAAAAGCCCATGGGCTAAAAGGTAACTTTATTGTTAAATATGTAGGCCAAAAGCCCATAATATAACTCAAAAAGCCCAAACTTGAAGTGAAATGGGCTTAACTATTAAGCCCAAATACATCCAAAGCAAAGCCCAACCAACACTCTTCTCCCATGGGCTAAAAGGTAACTTTATCGATTTCAACGTTTGGGGAAAAACTCATTAAGCTCGATCTGAAGGAATTGTGGTTTAATTTCGTTTAATTCGATCGATCACACGCACAAAATCGATCGTGATTGCAATTCGTAAGCCTCAATTTTATTTTTTTTGGCATCCTTTTTTTTTTCTTTTCTGAATTTAATGTTGTTTTACTTTGAATTCGTACGCAATTATAGGATTCAGCTATTCAAGCTCCTTATTTCTGATTCAGATTTTTTGTAGTGTAATTCAGTTATCGGTCTGAATGTTATCAGGTTCATAAATACTATAAATTTTTTTTAGAGTGAATTACATATTTGGTCCCTGTGATTTATCTTTAATTGCATTAGTCCCTATTTTAAAATAATTATGGATTTAGTTCTTATAGTTTACATTAGATGGGTCTCCTAACTCCATGGAAAATCAATGTGTTAAGCATAGGGACCAATTGTGCAATATAGTGTAAACCATAGAGACCAGCAATGTTATATAGTGTAAACTATATGGCTGTTTGGTTGGTTTTCCATTAAATCATATACTAGTATTCGACATCGCGCGTTGCGCGATGATATAAATTTATGTTAAAAAAATTATTAGATAGTTTAGCAATTTGACCTACCAATAATATAGTAGCAATATAAAGTAAATTGTAATAAATGATTAACATAGATTCATTTCGATTCTAACACAATTAGTAATTATAAAAGTAATTACTTAAACATTATATATACATCATCAAATATGTGTATTGACATCAAAATCATTTTAAAAAAACATATTAAGAACCAAATAATGTAATCTTTCGACAAATTACTATCACATGTAAAAAATAATGTGATACCACATGATTAAATAAAATAGAATGTTTATACTTATTAGTAGGAAAAATTGCATCAAGATGGAACAAATTTTTACAAAAAAAACCTTAAAAGTCTTTTAGAATCAATTTTTTTAATCAAAAGTGTCCCCATTTTTCTTTAGTCGCTTGTTTGTTTTTCTTTTACTTTTTTTCTCGTTGATCAACAATTCCTTAATTTTAAATTTAGTTTTTCGTAATTTGAGTCAAAACCTGCATTAATGCATGCATCATTTAACACGATTACTTGACATTGTCAGACACTATTAGTTTTACATTTTTCTAGTATAAAGTGATTCACCAACTCATTTTCTAAACTGATTATCTTCAATAATATTGTTGACAGTGATATCATATTCATTAGATTGTATCAAATTTTGTATTGGAACTATTACGCCTATATGAAGAAAAAAATAAGTTCACAAAGGAAATCAATCTAATATTAAACACGATCCAAGATCATTAAGGGTCAAGATCATTAAGGAATATTAGTCGCTTTAAATTTACATGTTAATTTAATTTATCAAATAAAACACTAATTTTTTATATATATTCCAAATCAAGAAACGAATATAGAAATATATACTTGTTGTCCATCTGCAAGTAACAATGTAATATCAAAATAAACAACGCTCTAACATTCTTGTAGTGTTGTGGGTTACAATCCTGGGAAAAGAAACATAGATTTGAGAATTCATGTAATAATAAATCACGAAATTACAAAATTGGGAAAATCAAGAATAAGATTCGAGTGGTTGAATGAAGGACTTACGTGTAATAGTATATAAATACTTTTGGTGATGAAGCTTTAATGTTCTTTGACGTATTTATCGATTTTCATAGCTTATTTCTGTATATGCCACTTAAAAAAGAAAACATTATAAATATATAAACCAACACAATAACAAATAACTTAAGAATACAAATTATACCCTAAATGATCTTTTAGCAAGACAAATCTATTGAGAGAAAATGAGTTAGAAAAAGGGAGATTTGAAAGGTATGTCTTTTTGATGATAATGTGAAATAAACCAACAACATGACCAACAAAAACAATCTATTTATACCTACACAAAGAAAAATGAATGGTCTATTATAATAAAGAATGAAAAATGAATGAGTTAGTACAATAAAGAATGGAAAACAAAAAGTTTGTTAACATAAAATACAATAAATGAATATTTATCAAAATTAAGTATTGGACATAAATTGCAATAGATGTATAAAATTAATGAGAAGACTTATATTTTACAAAAAATTCAAAATTATGAGAATAAAGATAAATAAGAATGATGCCTTCTCATGATGCCACCTAAGCAACCTTAGGTTTTGCTTTTAAGTATATATAGATGGATAAAGTTGTTTATGTGGATTAATCTGTCCATCCATATAGATTGGGAAGATTTTTATTTGGGGGGGTTTTTCCTAGATGGAAGGAACATGTTTTAATTATGAAGGACAAGTTTGGACAAAACTTGACTTTCTACATAACCCCCCCCCCCCCCCCTAGTAGCTTACTGAATAAGCCACTTTCTCTATCATTAAGCCACTGCCAAACAATTATGTATAATTGACTGGATAAGCTATAAGTCCCATTGAGCTCATTAAGCCGCTAACTTAATGATATAGAAAGGGGCTTATTCAATAAGCTTCTTGGGGAAGCTTTATGCAAAATGAACTTGCCACTCTCGATTACAAAGCACACTTCTTCTGACCTATACATACATATTACTCCACAGTCGTCTTTATCCGTGCCCCTTAGACCCCCTTCAGTTAGACTAGGGGGTGGCTAGTCCTTCTTATTAACTTTTTGTGTCGGATTGATTTTTGGTTTCTTACTTCTAACTTATTTTCCAAAATTTACCACCGCCTTTGTTGTTTTTCAACTTCTTTTCCTTCAAAAATTCATTTTGTTTTCTCTCTTTTTACTTCTTCCCACAATATGCATAAGCCGCTCTGTTCTTTAAGTCACGGTCAGGTCGATACATCTTTTATCCCATATCCCCATCTTTAGGTCAGATATACTGAGCTTGTTTGATTTAGTTGGTGTTTTTTTTAGTAGATTTTGGTAAAGTAGAAATAACATTCAATGGCTAATTCCCATTTGTAGCCAACCAACCTGCAAACTTAGCCAGTTGGCAATGTGCATTGACATTGGTGGGTAGAAAGGTCAATTTCAGTCATCATTTTGGTTTTAATTTGGTTGGTGTAAGCATTTAATTAAGTGTATGATTAAATCTCTGGTTGGTTGGTTTATATTTGGTTGGCTTATATTTAGTAAAAGCAAACTTCTGGTTGTAGTTGTGAAATCTCTATCTAATATCACTCTCCCTTCTCTCCTTGTGGACCATTTAAGATTCAAAGCTTCTCTTCAGTCCTCATCTCCAACTTTGTATATTCCTTTTGAGATTTGGACTGATATTTTGTATATATTTAAGTAACTTCATCTATTTATTGGAAAATACAAAAAATTCTTATTTAACATTTGGTTTGTGGAATATTTTTGTTATCATTTTAAGGGTATTTTAGGTAGAATCAAGTTAACTATGAAAGATGTTTACGTACCAGAAAGGCTAAAACTGTCAATGTTAACAGAAGTTAGTATGAAAATATTCAACTTTGATATGAAATAGACATACGATAATAATTCTGAACATTCATGAAAATTAGTTAGTGTACCTCACAATCTTAGTATATATAGTTATATATACATGACACCTTAACAAATCTTAACTTGTAATCTTAAGACACCTTAATTCATAGTAACATACTTCCAATGTGGAATCTTAACCGCTAATGTAGTGGATGAATGACATATGATCCGTACGATTGACGGTCACAAGACCCATTCTTGATATATGCCGAGCAATCAAATAGTTTTTATAATTAAATTGAAGTGAAAAGATATTACATTGAATCCTTTGACCAATTGTAGCAGATATTATCCTCTGTATTCACATTGGGACTCATGGTTTTATAACTGGTCTAATAGAGGAGTTATTTAGTATTTACATGACAATTTTTGTCTATCTTTATAACCGATGTGGAATATCAAAATCCACCTCACCCAAGGAGCGCAGTGTCCTTGATGGTACACAAGTATGGTTTCAGATTGTAATACCATTTATAACATCCCTAATCAACTGTAATATGATATTAACTATCAAATTCAAAATTGTAATTTACATAATGTTTTGATTACAATACTAAGATTAATCCACATTACTAAGATTAATCAACCAATGTGTTAGAAAGAAAAAAAAACTAACATATCTAAGAAAAATACCTTATATCCCAAAAGGAAAATCAAGAAAAAAAACAAAAAAAAATATCACCTTTTTATATAATTATACCCAATGCTAAAAACCTCACGTGTACTTAAGGACATCTTGGATTTTTACCAGGCCCACCGTAATAAATATAATTACCCCAAACTCTGTTGTTACCACCTCTAATATCGTAGCAGTTTGGATGATCAGCTAATATTTTGAAATTAGACAAAGGGGTCAAGTTATTACCCCAGTCAACGACTTGCATATTTCTAATATATGAAGCCTTACCGAACCCTAAACCCGAAAAATGCCCACTTCCCATTTGGGTTGAAGTATGGGAACCCGAAGCTCTACTATTCACAATTTCGCCTCCGAACTGTACCATGCTTGCGTGATCTCGAAGGTGAGTGAATAGAGAAGCTGGCCAATATCCAACCAAAATGCCTTTTCCAAATTCCAACCACCAATTCCCGTGCTTTGGATCCTGTATCGGTTAAATTATACGTGTATTGGTTACGATACTTTAAATATAACTAATCATTAGTGGGTTTGGGTCGGGCCTGCTGCCAGGCTGGGCTAAACCTAATTTTCCGGTCCAAAAGTCCTAATTTTACGAGTGTGAAAAATTGCCCTTACCCGTTCTATAAACGATTGGGCTTGCCCTTGAGCTAATGGCCCAAAAATATTTTTACATTTTCAATAAAACAACTTGTATAAAATCACAAGTTATGTGAAATTACTCCAAATACCTAACCGTTTTCCAACTTATAAATTATGTATATTTGAAAAAAAAAATATATATATATGATTTATAAAAAATGTTTCGCAACTTATAAATTATGTATATTTGAAAATATATATATATATATATATATATATATGATTTATAAAAAATGTTTCCCAAAATTGATAAAGGAAATAAGTCAATAACCAAACGAGATAATAGTAAGTTGATTATATAAGGTAAAAATATTTTTACCTTTTAGATTTGCAAAGAGTGTTATTATCATGAATTAAAATTAAGTGGAAATTGGTACGTGAATTTTCAATTTATATATAAATATAAATTGCAAACATTAATTAATTATAAAAATATTTATCGGGTGGGACGGGTTTACCCTTTTTTCCGCATCGTCTATGTCCGTTCGTTAATTGTAACGAATCAGTCCAAATCAGTCCATCTTGCCCATGAGCAACTATAACCTCACAACCCTACAATTACTTAATAACGTGTAAGGATTTGAAGAACTTACTTTCCAGATCATTAAGCTGATATCAAATTGTCCACCGTTGTATACGGATCTCGGAGATATAGCAGCTCCAATTGCAATTCTATTATTTGTCTGTATAAATCCCGAACATAGCAAGTTGTAGCATCCCGTTGTTTGATAAGCGTCCGTCTGAAAATTTATAAAACGGATTTAAATTTATTTAAAATAGAATTAACTTGTTACTAAAATATTTATGTGTAAAATATTTCAAAACTTACCGTCCAATAAGTAAAAAATCTAGGGTAGTTGTCTCCATATAGCTCTGGGCTTACCTGTAAGGAAAAAAAATTAAATGGATTTTTGGATCAATAAATTCAATTTGATAGGTAGGTAGTTGAGGTACTTTTATTAGCTTTTAATGGCATTTAGAAACTTGTATTTGTATAACCTTCTAAAATAGTTTATGAAAAGTGTCTTACAAAGTAGCTATAAATAGTCTTTAGATTAACTTAAAATCATTGTGACATTTTTTGGTAATTTATGATTTAATGTATCTGAGTTATCTCAACTAGTTTACTCTCAATTTGGTTTCATAATTGATGAAAAGTGCCTTATAATCTCTAAGGTCGTATTTTGCAATCATAAGCTGACTTATTTTGGGTTTTAGGTCAACTTACGTACTTTGTCATCTAACTTATTAACTTGTTTTTATCAAACATGATTAATTTATTAACTAATTTTCTAAGCAAATTATCTAACTAACAATCAAGTTTACCAACATGGCCTAAATCATAAGCCATTTGTTATAATTTGAGAATCAAATGTGAAGTCTTTTTTTCACACTAATAACATATAGTAAATGAACTTTCGTGGAATATTTAATGCATTACATCATGTATACCATATTTGACTATCGACTGTTTAGTGATTCTTCTACATAAATGTCAACACGTTTCAGGTACAGATTTTAAGGGACCTCATCCTGCATATATCATTACATAGCAATTATGTCTTTAAATATTTGCCCACCCCTCCCTACTGTCCACTTAAAATTTGTGAAAGAAATCGAACAATCAAAGACACAAACGTGTAAGAAACAAACCCGTTTATACAGATACCTACCATCATACTAATATTTATATTGCTCAAGATATATTAACCTTTAATAACACTAAGAGGCTATTGTTTAAAAAAAATACCTCTTAAAATCCCTCAAGTCTGAAAATTAAGAGATTTATAGACTTAAGGCGATTTGTTTTATAAATCTTGGCTAGTGTGCTAATAAAACCTTGGTTTCTTGGCGGAAGTGATGGTCTGTGCATCATCCAGCTTTTATTTTTTAGATATGAAATTAGGCTTTGTTTGGCAAGCATAAGCTAGCTTATAAGCTAGCTGATAAGCTAGCTTATAAGCTAGTCCATCCAAACATGTACCAGGAAGCTAGCTTATCAGCTAGCTTTTTGAAACGCTACTTTGAGTAGCTTATGAGGAGCTTATTGTAGCTTTTTCCAATTATACCCTTATTAATATTAATTATTAAATTCAAATATACCTTTTTTGGTCATTTTACATATTCATAAGCTAGTTTTTGCCAAACATAATTTGTTCAACAGCTAGCTTATCAGCTACTAGCAAGCTTATCAATCAACAGCTAGCTTATCAGCTATCCGCTAGCTTATCAGCTACCAGCTAGCTTATAAGCTACGCTCGCCAAACATAGCCTTAGACTTCAGACCTCTTAAAATACAAACGACACCTAAATTTTACTCCAATGAATGCAAGTTAAATGTAAGCACTGAGAAAACAAAACAAGGATACAATTTAAGGGTGAAAACCAATGAAAGTATAAGAGTAAGGGGGTGAAATGAAAATACCTGCCAACCAGCTTCAATGGTGTTAAGATCATTGCCAAAAGAACCAGAGATAACCCACATTTGTGATAGGCTGAATTCATATCTATTGGTCACCCTTGGAGCCCACACATTTATGCTTGCCTTTGCTCCATAGTATTTATTTCCACTTACATACCCAACTGCATGCTGCCATTTTCAACCTTATTAATTAATTTCAAATCAGACACTTAAATATGCAATCTCTGATTTTGAGGTCATATCAAATTCATCAATAAAGAAAATACCATAAATAAGAGTTCAAATAGGCTTGAGCCCATTAAACTCTTGAACTTCATATATGAGTTCATAACTAGTGGTTATGGCTTAAATCCTAAATATGAGTTCAAGTTTTATTA
Organism: Centaurea solstitialis; assembly: GCA_030169165.1. Classification (NCBI taxonomy): domain Eukaryota; kingdom Viridiplantae; phylum Streptophyta; class Magnoliopsida; order Asterales; family Asteraceae; genus Centaurea; species Centaurea solstitialis. The sequence continues at coordinate 106,557,817 of CM058041.1, read as the reverse complement.
TTTGGTTGAATCTATTAAACATGAATTCTGAATATGGGTTCATAACTAATGATTATAGTTTGAACCCTGAATATGAGTTCAATCTTTATCATTAGATATGAATCCATTAGACGTGAATATGGGTTCATGACTAATGATTATGCTCGAACCCAGAATATGAGGTCAAGTCTTATATAAGGTATGAACCAATTAGACATGAACTTTGAATATTGGTTCATGACTAATGATCATGGATTGAACCTTAGACATGGGTTCAACTTTTTATCCTTAGGCTTGAACTTATTAGACTATGGGTTCATGACTAACGATTATGGCTTGAACTCTGAACATGGATTCATGTTCAATGAGCTTTTTAAGGTTTCAGAGAAAACCCTTCTTAAAGCATTCATGAATGGAGTTTTTTATAGTGTTTTTTGATCACCTAAGCTTATGAAGAATAGGTCGACAAAAAATCATCTTTTTGTTTGTGCAACTACAAACTTAAACCTGTTTTTAGCTTGTGCTGCCAATTTTAAAATAATAAAAAATTGGGACAAACTCCGATGAAAAAGTCCACCACTTTAACATGTATGAAGAGGCCAACGCCCGTTATAAGTAATTCAGTATGCCGTTTTTTTCATTCTCTTTTCTAATGAAACGCCAAATTGAATGTAAACTTCTTTTTTTTTATCTAAAAGATGTAACATTTGATTGAATGTATAAAACAAAACAAAATGACTACTAATATATTAATAATTATAAAATAAGAAAATTTTAATGTAAATCGACAATTTTAACTGAATAAGTGACTACTAGTTTTTTTGTTTTTGTTTTTTGTTTCTATTGAAAAGATAACTCAAATTTAATGAGTCACTGTTAAAAGAAAAGTTTGACACTATTGTATTCATATGGTAATGTGAAGTACATTTTTACTACATAAAGTACAAATCATTATAGCCGTATTTTTATACTATCTTTCAATAGAAATCTCTGAACTAATAGCAAAACCATGAAATTTTTTACTTACTTGAAATAACACCTATGATACACATAAATATGATTGAATTATGGTTCAACGGTCGATTATTCACATGTGAATTACTGAAAAAAGTTAAAAGGTTTATGTGAAAATGTATACATGAATTCATGTTGTGGATTAATCATATGGGTTCACATATACAATTTTAAAAGGATTTTTTCAGTGATTTATATATGAATTTTTATTTCTTACCTTTCGACCATAATTTAGTTTTATTATAGAACCCACTAGAATTTAAGCTTAAACACAATTTTTTTTGGAGAACTAACCTCATGGCCATAGCTAGAAGTATCCCTTCTAATTGGTCTTGGAAGTTTTCGACCGAATTTTTTAATCGAATTAGCACGTAAAATATCTTGCTCGGTTGTTCTTCGAATCGGAATTGTTCCTTCTGGGCACAATTCACCTGATAATGTCCATAACTGATGGATTTCCGAGCTCATTACTGGTTGATCATTGCCATCTGGTCGTTCTGGTGGATCCTAAATAGTAAAATATCGAAAATTTTAATTAAAAAATAATTAAAAAGACCGAGTTTATTAATATTTCTTTAGAAAAGAAAATAAACCCACCAACGGTTTTGTTCCATTTAACTTAGGATGATCAAAAGCTGGCTGATGATGAGTGAAAACACAGTCGATCGTATCACCATCTGGGCTCTGTTCGAATAAAAATATAAAAATTTATCCACATGGGTATATAAAATATTCATATATTAACAAGAAAAAATCTTATTATTTTCCAAAAAAGTGGTACCTGAATTGACTTGACATAAGGTTTGTTGATCCTCATAAGACGATCTTTGACTAATTTCATCTTGTTTGACTCTTCGCGTGGCCGGAAAAGTTGGTGGTCATGCCGGAATTCTTTACCGGAGGTCGCCGGAAAACCAAGCGAAAACATCAAGAAAATGAAAACAAAAACAGAAGTAATTGGAGGGATTTTGAAACAAGAAGATGATGAATCAAAAACTTGTTTTTGTTTTTGTTTTTGTTTTTGTTGTGTGCATTTGAATTGCCTCCTTGTGTTATCAAAATGAAAACAATGGAAACAATGAAAACAAAAACAAGATTCTTCTGTTTTCTGAATTGCCATTTCTGAAATGCAATCACTCACTCATTTGCCATTTTGAAAATATGAAAATGGAAACAAAATCCCACTAGATGGTTTCTCTCTCTAGAAGTAGAAGCTCTATGCTTTTCTACTATTTGTATATTTGTTAATGAAGCCAACAACTTGAAGGAATAAATAGGTATGAGTTATTATGAAGTCACCAATAAGGATTTTACACCTCAAACTTTTTATTTTTGTTTTTTTATTTTATATAAAAAAATAGTTTTTGGTTTAAGCAATGACTAACAAAATAGATAAAAGAGTAAATTACAAGTTTCATCACTGTGATTAGTTTTTTTTTACGGTTTTTAAGTTCTTATGGTAGTTCAGTGAAACGTGTCATTATAGGTGCGTTTTTATCAAGTTAATCAGTGTGGTTGTATTATTTTTAATGAGTTAGGTTCCTCTGATTTTAGTTATTTAATGAGTTTGGTCTCTAAATAAATTAACGATTAACGACCCAACTTGTTGTAGAAATACAAACATATGAGATACAATCTGTTGAATTTTCAAAAAGAAATAATGATTATTAAAAATGTTAAACAGAAAAGTTCAAAAAAAAAAACCAAAGAATTATCTTGTTTTGAATAGTTAAGTTCTTAAACTATGTTTTTGAACAAAAAAATCATTAAATTTTCTCATATTTAATGAGAGTTTCTGAACTATGTTTTTGAATAAAAAAAAACCATTAACACCTTTTCATTTTGAATGATTAACTTTTTCAATAATTTCTTTTTAATAAATTAGTCTACAAATTTTCAAAATTTGGTTATTTACACCATTTAAAAAAATTGTAACTAACTAAAAATGTTATCAATTTAAGTTAAAAAGAATGCAAGCAGTAAATTTTTAAAAATTCAATGATTTATTTTATTGAAGAAAATGGTCAGAGACTTAATAATTCGAAATGAGTACTTGAGTATGTTTAATGGTTTTTTAGTTAAAATAATAGTTCGGTAACCTAATCATTCATAATAAAAAAGTTTAATGTATTTTCATTAAAAAAAATAGTTTATGGACTTGAATATTCAAAATAAGATAGTTTGTTAGGTTTTTTTTTTAAACTTTTTTCAACATAAAAACATAAGTATGACATAAACCGATAGGAAATTGTCAAAATAAGATAGTTTCTTGATAGAAACCTATTTAAAGATTTCAAATGGGAAATTGTCAAAAATAGCTATTTCCAATTTCTCACTTTATTTTATAGTCATTTTACAACTGATGAAGTATTAGCTATAAAATCTTAACTATTTTTGATAATTAAATAGAAAAACCGACTATGTAGTAAATAAAATTACTATTTTGGACAATATCCTTTTATTTAAATACTTAAATTAACAAGTATTTTATTTCTTTTCTTTTTTCGAAAAGACAAAAAAGATGAACACTCAAAAAGAGAGCTTTAGCAATGCCATTACTCTTCGAAAGAGCATCCCAACTTTATTAAAAATACAAGAAAACAATACACCAAGGCTATGTTTGGCAAACTAGCTGATAAGGTAGCTGGTGACTGATAAGGTAACTTATGACTGATAAGGTAGTTGGTGACTGATAAGGTAGCTGATGACTGATAAGGTAGCTGATGAATAAGTTGCGTTTGGAAAAAACTAGCTGATAAGGTAGCTTATGACTGTAAAATGACAAAAAAAGACATGTTTAAAAATGAATAGTATAAATTAGCAAGGGTATATTTGGAATAAAAAAATAAAAAGTTTCATAAGTCACCAAAAGGTTAGTGGGAGTAGCTTTTCAAAAAGCTAACTTATAAGTTAACTTATAAGCTAGCTTATGGCCATCCAAACATGTACCTGACTTATAAGGTAACTTATAAGCTAACTTATAAGTCAACTTATTTTTACACAAACAATGCCCAAGACTCCAAGGTAGAAACACAAGGAAGCCAAAAATAGAATGAAAAAGCCCTCAAAAACTAGTCTTATGAGGGAGAGTACATCGGGTATCTCAATTCCGTTTTCTTAAAACGTTTTTTTAAGAAAATGAAAATAGTTTTCCATAACCAAACGCACCTTAAGCTTTCAGTTACTAATTCATAATTTAGAGCGATTTTGGATTACGGGTAATAAATCTTCCGACTTTAACACGATAAAGTCTTCTTCCTTAACAAAGGATAAAAAAATTGTCCACATGTATTTTATTTCCAAGATGAAAAAAGGCTTAACTTTATTATGAATAAAAAATATGGAAAATGATTAGTTTAATATTTTATTTATTTTGGGTATAAAAAAAAAAAGACAGTTGAATCTGGGACTCACTAGTCACTTGGTTGCTTTGGGTGTTTCTCTTTCCCTCTTTCCAAGATGTTCTTTTTGACAGTTCTTTTTCCATGTTTATTGAATTTCTATGATTTTTATTTTATATATTTGTAAAATACTAAAATGATTTTTAATAACATAAATATATACTTTTATAGTTCTATTTAACCTTTTATGTTAAAAGGATTGAAATTTGATGTTTGGAAATTAAAACATGACTCTAGCCATTAGCCACATGCCAAGTTAAAAGGATTTCGATCTTTTTCTAGTATCATCGTAATTTTAACGTGTTATATTGATAAAAGAAAGTTGTTCATTAATTGTACGGCCTGTTATGCTAGAAAAAACAAACTTTGACGATCATTCTTGAGACAGACTCTAATGGGACAACTAAAATTGATTGGAGGATTTGGGAGGGGGGGGGGTCTAGACGATGAAAAAAACCAGACACATATGCTCGTTTGTATATTTATAATTAATTAGATGGTACTACATATAATTAATATTTTTACCCTACTTTCAACGCTAATAAAATATTGAATAGGATATATTCATGCTCCACATTTCATCGAACTATTTCTTTTCCCATAAGTTGGATAAACGGTTAAGTTTTTACATTTTATTTTAAGTTGGAAAGATATTGTGTATTTTGAATTATTTTATATTCTAAACAAGTTTTGTTCTTACAAAGTGCAAAATAATTCGTATGTTCATTAGCCGTTGGGCAAGTCCAACCCGTTCATAAGACGGGAACAAATAAACTATCAAACCTGCAAAAAAGGTGCTCGACTTTACTGCATTAGGTCTATTGGACAAAGAAATTAGGTTAGGTCCTAACAGTGCATGACTCAACCCATAAGTAATTACATCTGACACACGCTATTGGGAGCATTGAAGTTGAGCGTACAATAGAGTAGCTTGTGGATGGAGCTAGTGACAATGATAATGAGTATGCAAGACGTTCTTTAGAGAATTCTAATTGGTTTCTGTTTGGCACAATAATTATGTCATAGGCTATAGTCTATTTTAATTATTATGTTATCAATGCCATTAATAGGGAGAGAATTATTACTATTATTCTTATTGGTTCGTGTCACTATATTTCCTTTTCTAGTAGAAGTTACTCAAATACATGCATTTTGGTTTGAAACCCGTCTAATTTGCCAATATTACCACTAAAAAACAGCTCAACTATATAGTTTTCAAATCAACTTAAAATTGCAATTGATATTATGGATAACGTACAGTTTAAGGTTCATCGAAAGCTTATAAATTTTGTTTTCTATCCATATGAGACATATTGTACAAGCTATGCCTTACTTGAATGAGCTTACAAGCTTAAAAAAATCTTGGTTTCCATCAATATGGGAAAAATTGTCACAAAATGTTTTATTTAGGTAGAAAAATAGACGAGCTTGATTTACTATTGGACCCAAGAAAAGAACATTTATGATCTTGTTGAAAATTCTCATGGATTAAAATTCTTCGAATATTGCTAATTTTGTGTCGATAATTTCAAGCTTATCATAAACCCATCATATTGGATTTTTGGGCAAAATCAACTCTTATTTAATCCATACCAACAAATGTTTATAAAATTGTTGTCCAAATTGCAACAATTTAACTTTTTACTCTGTAAAATAGCCATTATTCCTATAAAACATCTTTTAAAAGTTAATTTCTTTTAATTATACAAGTTTCATTTGAATATTTCACGTATCAAATGAAAAGGGCTTATAATCTTATTTTTGTGTATATCCGTACAAAATCAATTAAAATTATTGAATGTCAAACAATTTAAAGAATAACATTTTTTAGTTTGTAATTGTTTAGGTGTAAATTAAACGTATGGAATATAAAATTGTGATTTTAGGTGTAAATTAAACATGTGGAATATGAATATGATACTTGAGTTTAGATTATTATAATTGAAAATTCATCAACTTTTCTTATTAAGATTTTTTATAATAGAATTACATAATTATGATGGTAGAAATGAGGTAATAAATAATAGACTAAATTACGATTTTAGTTTCAATGGATTGTTAGGCTACACGCACCCATACTCTCCAACCCTCTCAACCCACTCACTTTTTGAATGCCACATCAGCTTCCACATCAGCTTTTGGTCAACCCTCTCTTTACCCTCCCATAACCCTCTACAACACACACCCAACCCTCTCAACCCTCTCAACAATACACACACAACACATCATAATTTATCAAAGATAATGAGTTCTAAACCTTTAAAACACATCATAATTCATGGGTTGAGTTATAAACCTTTAAAACACATCATAAAATTAAAACACACACACACCACACACACGGCTTCATCGGCTTTAGGCAACCGCCAAGCCCGCCAAGCCGCCGGTTTTGTAAGTGATGCACCCAACCCGCGCGAACCCGCCGAGCTCCACGGCTTTACCCGCTGCCAACCCAAAGCTCTGCTGCGTGTAGCCTTACAAATTTTGATTTCTATCATGATGGTTTAGTAATTTTCTTTTTCATCCTTATAGTTTGTAATCTATTGTTATTTTCTTCCTTAAAATACTTCCTATCTTTTCAAGTATAAGGGACTATAATAGTAAAAAGAATTAAACCACAAGCACCAAAAACATATAAAGTTGTAAATTATAAGAACGAAAATAGCAATAACTCAGTAATTAAAAAACCCATAAGAAAGAAAACTATGATTTCTAAATCCTTGAGATGAAAATTGCAACTTTTGACAAATTATAAGAACTAAAATTGTAATTTACTCTAAATAATAATAATAAAAATAATAGATGGTGGAAATTGAAGGTTGAAAACATGGTCAAATGTTTGTGTTTTTGGGATAATATGACTTTGCAAAAGCTGTGGTTGTTTTGGTTGTAATGTGTCTAAAGTGAGACATATTTGTAGTACAACTCCTGCACCCTCTCCATGGTCCCCATCCTACCATTAGAGTTACAATTACAACTTACACTATATTGTTTTCATACCTTAATCATTCCTTTATATTTAGAGAGATACCTCCTTTGATTAACTCAGTATTTTTTGTGAATCATATTAACCGTTGTTCATCAAATTGGAATACAGAGATTTGGTTGGAAATAACCAATCAACCCATGTCTATCGTTTTTTAAATTTGAAAATAACTAATTTTTCTTAAATATAGACATTTAATCATGATCTTTAGTTAAAATAATCAACGGTTGTGATGAGTTACTATATATATAGTCGGGTTCAAACAAGAAAATAACCATTTAACATAATAAGAAAACAATTAAATCACATATAATTTTACATTAAAATCACATACTAAATCACACGTGATTCACACGACTTTGCCCCACATTTGATTTACTAGACGATTTGTCCGGTTTCATATTCTTTTAAATAGTTAACATTCTCGTTTGATCAGTTGATCTTCCCCACTATACACATACCTACACGTGCGTGCGCGCGCACACACACACCAATTTCAAGTCGAATTGACTAATACGGTATATTTTCCCCGCTCATAGGAGTGTGTCTATGTTTCTGCTTTACGAATATGATATTTTTTGGGCATTTCTAATAATATCAAGTCTTATTGTGTGTGTGTGGAAAAGAGAAAGACACGTAAAGATTTAAAACCGATTATGAACCCAAGAACCGTTCACAACATGTCACATATTCACTCTCCATAATGAATATTCATCATGAATATGAAACTAGCCTCATGCCCTCTTGATGTTTTTTATTCATTGTTATGTTTTAAATATTCTTTTTTTAATGTTTTTGGTAATAAAATTTCCCGAAAAATTGTTTTTTCTTGATTTTATTTAGATATAGATATAGGTGTAAACGGATAAGTATATTTTCTTTCACCAAAGGAGTGTTAGCCTAGTGGTAAGGCTTGGGCACTACATAGTGGTGAACCCGAGTTCGAGTCCTGGGGGACGCATTCTGGAGGTACGGGGGCTTCGACCCCGGGCTGCATGCTTTAGCAGTCGGGCTTTGGCCCAAAAATTGCCGAGGATTAGTCTAGGCCCAATGTGGTCTGGGATACCTCTTCCAAAAAAAAAAAAGTATATTTTCTTTCAATTAAATATTTTATACAACATCATTAGTCATTACATATTAAGATGATGTCTCCTGTCCACATATATATGGTCAAGTCAAGGTGTAGAAACAAAACACCATGATTAAGGAAAGCATTTGGCAAGGAATTATAACCATGTTTAAATTTACCAATAAATGCAATTATATCCTACTAACTTTTTCAATTTAATAGTGATTTTATTGATTTTATAAAATAAACATTAATCAAAATGTCTCCTAGTGGAAGTAGGTCTCTTTACACTCAATGGACTAGAAGAAAAGCAACATATGAATAAGGATATATAGGGTTGGATTTTAATATAATTTTTATTTATATATGAAGGTTCGTTGTTTTTTTGGTAACCATTTGGGACAAACGTATATATTTTGTCAAATAGTTGCACATTTTAAGAAACAAATATAAGAATATCTTTTAACAAAGTTATCATTGGTTCATTGTTTTTCATTTGTGAGGTCCTATGTTCTAGTTTTTTTATTACAAGGTTTTGTTTCTAGAAACATAATATATATATATATATATATATATATATGAAATTAAAAGCTAAAAACTAAGAAAATGATACTAACGGGATTTCAACTCGGGTGGGGTGGAGAAAGACATTGCAAACCAAATCTAAGAAGGAAAACATGTATCCTCATTGTAGTTTCAAAATATATACAATGTCACTTTTTACACTATATAAACTCTTACACTAACACAGAAATGAAACGATGGCATGTGCCACCACATAAAGCCCTTGGGTCCATCCCTGGTAACCATGGTATCTAGGCCAGCTTACGAGCACCGACTGACTAATCTTCAGACGACGATGAATAACCTAGAGTCATCGCATGTTCAGTGTTTTTCCTATGTAAGTTCAGTGTTTTTCATGTAAAGGGTCAACAAGATAGAAATACTCATCCAAGGATTACAAGGCGGTCTTACAAGTTTCACGAAAAGGTCATGAAAGAACGTAAGAACACATCCCATCCTTTGAGAGCATCTACAACAGATTTTTTAAAATGGGGATTTTTAGGATTTATTTTACTATAACAAATTGTCTAAGATCTTCTTTAATATGGAAAAGGTACCAGAGAAAATGTTAAATTCTATAAATACAAAGAACTCTCTAAATTTTATTGCTTAGGAGTAAAAGATGACATTTTGTTATTCTCATTAATTATAAAATTAAACGTCTAGGAGATAAAAACTTTTGTTGAATATATTAATTTTTTGAATAACATAATTGATGTTATAATATCCCAAATTAAGAATACGGTGAAATTAATATTAATTTTTTGCGAATATTATAATTTTTAACTCTTCATGTTGAAGAATGTAGTGAACAACCTTTGAATAAATTAATAAAATGTGTGAGATTGATGGTAACAAGACAAGATATTTAATAAAAAAATATAACTAGTGGTGGAAAATTGAAAAAATCATTTCTCAAATTTAAACCATTTCCAAAAATAATTTAATAAGACTATTAATCTATTTCATAAATATATAGTAAAAATGACATTTATGAATTTCACCACAATGGTTGCGACTGTTGCGTGCCAAAAGTGACTTTGAAAATACTACATTATCAAATTTAATGCTAAAAACGACTGTTTTTATACTCAAAAAAATTGATATATATATATATATATATATATATGATTGTATTTAACAAATTGTATAGTAATTTACTTAAGCTACTTATAACTTTAATGGTACATATTATTTTAATATACTATTTTAATTTAAATATTTTTCTTTATATCCTTATGGCGAGCACGTAATTCTAATAAATTATACAAATTATTGTATTAGAAAATAATAATGATATTTACAGACAAATCCATGGTTTATTAACAAGACCGAGATATATATATGGAAGGTGATAGTATTCATTCATTATGATCATGACTTTAAATTATAAAACAAAATAAAATCAGATATTTAATAGACTAGATGAATGACAATGATTGGTTTGCAGAATTTGTTTGAATTAGGTTTGTAACTAAAACCTTCTCATCCTATGTAATTAGATAGGGTTTGAACTTTATTTGATGCTTTATTTTTCCTCAATAGGGTTACATCATTGAAATTGTGGATCATTGTGTCATGGACTGCTCTTCAAATTCGGTGTTGCAAGGGAGGTTATTGAAGTGGTAGAGTTTCAGTCGTTTGGCTATAAGCCTTAATTTCAGATGTGTTGGTTTTAGTTGAGTTTCTTTATTGATTCTTCTTCCTAGTGTAAGTTGTGAAAAAATGTTGCTTGGACTTCCTTGTCCTTGATTTGGAGTGCTCAAAGTTGTTTGATACGCTACTTGTTTCCTTCGGTTTGTTGTCTCATTGTGCAAAAACCTTCACTAGTTTATTTGCTTTGTGAGGTTGTAACCCAACTGTTTTTTCTTGTTTTTTTTTGAACAATAGAGATTTTATTTATAAAAAAACTAACAAGAAGCTATAAGAAACAAAAACTTACATGTAAGAGATAGCTAAAGGTGATTTTGTAACCAACCAACCAAATTGATAGTAAACTTACTACTCCTATTTGTAACCCAATAGAACGAAGGAGTTGCAATGTTATCCCACATTGCCTCTTTCTTAGGCTTACGAAGCCTAAAAAAAGTCTCATTCCAAAAACACCAAATAACCCATAAACTGCTTCTTCTTGTTACCTTGTTTTGGTCATATGGGTGGTTTTATCGGCAAATTTTCTTATTGTGGGTGTTTCGCACAAGGGGTTCTTTGTTGGTATATGGCTTGTTGCCTCCATCCTTTCCAGGCCTTATTGATGGAAGGTTGGTTTTGACGATCATTCTATTATTACGTTCTCCATTATTTCTTGTTTAGTTTTAATCTATTGACACCTTTAAAAAGTGTATAGTTGAAGGTATTTTTTTTCCAATAAAAAAATTATAGAATATACAAATAAAGGTGATTAATGAGGATGTGAATTAATAGAAAGTAGTACAGAGTAGTTGTTCAACTCTTACATGACATGTTTATTATTATTTAGAAAATAATGCGTCTAGGCATAAATATATAATTAATGCTACCTTATTATAAGGTTTATGTATTAATTGCTTATAATTTATTTTTATAGGTTTCTTTTATAACTTCTAGCAAGACCTATAATTTGTTACTATCTAAAATTCAAACCCTATATCTATCTTATAGAGGTTGTACGTGTCTCATGGCTTGTTAACTGACAACTTAATAAGATTAGTGACTTGGTTTATTCGGTTAGCTTAATGAATAAGATTAATGATTGATTGTACTTAATGATTTAAAAAGTGGCTTAAGCTTTTAGGAGGAGCTTTATGAAGAAAGCCAAAAAAAGTTCAAATACGTCCCTCACAATTATAAACATATTCCTTATATCTATAAAAATAACCCATCCCGCTATCCCATATGGTATTATTTACAATCTATAGAGATAGATTAGTCCACACATATGACTTCATACATATATGATTTAACGAAAAGTCAACCAAACAATCCCTTAGAGGAATGTGCATATAAGACCATCCCAAACAAATTCTTTAAAATGAAAGAGGAAAATATTTTACTAAATGCATGAAATAAACTAATACCAAGTCTCATATTGTAATTTCTAAATTGGAACAACTATTAAAGTGAAATGTAATTTCTTTTCTGAAAGTTTTGAATTTTGATTCTTCATTTTAAAGAAATTTTACAAATGCTTTAACAACGCTGTTAAGATAACCTTTAAATATAATAAAAATATATTGGTTAATATGCATTTTGTAAAAAGATTCATTTTTGAAATAGTATACAAAAGAAAAAGTAGCCAAGGATGCCCTTTTTATGACATGTAACTACTTTTTTCATTGTAAAAACAGACTTTGAAGAATCAGTTTAATAAGGTGGGGAATGATAGAGAAAATTTTTAATGACGTTTGGTTTGATATAATGATATAGGGCTCTTTTTTCCTTCTATCGACAAGAGCCTCTGTCTTATGTATAATTTTTTCTTTTCTCACATAGACATGACGATTAAAGTCTTTATTTTTATATTTCATTATTTTGTTCCAAATACATGACGATGAATGATGATGGCTATAATAGACAATGCTAGCCACTGTCACCAACTATCTACCACTGACTATTGTCAGCATTACCACCACCACCAACAAAATAACTAAATACCAAAATCAAAAACCAAATGTCTAAATCATTGATTAAAATTAAACAAGACATGTTCTAATGTGAAACCGAAGCAAAACATGAATTTAAGATTCATACTCAAACCCAAAAAGAAGAATAAAATTGCGACCACGAAACCAAAATAGTATATACAAATCAACATTGAACTTGCAAGAGTAAGAGGGGAGAACTTGTGTACTTGTATCCAAGTGTATATCTATATAGTAAGAATAATCGTTTACCGATATTACTGATATTGTGTGGTTCAAACTTTAATATAATGAACTTTTTCACTTTTATTCCCCAACATTCTTATTCTGGTTTTCATGGTCACTTCTTAAAACGAATCAAACTCTTTTTCATATACAGTTAGTTATATAGATCATTGTAGTACATCAATACTTAAGATTTTAAAATTATATATTTGAAATCTATACAAAATCATCATGTAAAGCTGTGAATATATATCTTCTAATTATTAGTGAAAATAAAGAAAAGATAAGGTTGAGACTTGAGAGGCCCACAAGAGCCAAAGATTAGCTTTTTAGGGCACATGAATGTGTACCTTTAAAATCTTGTAAATAGTCAAGAAAATGAAATTTGCAAGTCAAAAGCTTCCTTAGAAACATGAAGAGTGTCTCTAGTTCATCATGAAAAAGATTGAGAACAAATAAACATAATACAAAACTAAATGATGGTTAATTTTAATTTGGCAGAAAGCACTATATTTTATTCAAATAAACGATTTTATAAAACAAACAAAAATAAAATATTTCTTTTTGTATATTATTTTAACCGTTATCTTATCTTTATCTATGAAAAATATCTTACAATACGAATATGTTCCATGGATTGATGTCAACACATGGTATCTTATCATAAAAAGATTTAAAATATCAATGTGTATCACGTAGTGTATTTATCTGTTGCATCAAGAAAATATTCGTCTTTAAAGGTTATGATAAAACTTGTATTTCTGATAACCAATCAAAAAGAATTTATAAAGTGAAAGAACAAGTTATCGATGCTTTAGAATAAGATACAAAAGTGAAGGTGCTAAATCCATCGAACTTTTCATTGAATAATTCAAATTCCCTTTAACATAACAAGTTTTTTTTCCAAAGTATTCAACCGATCTATTAATAACGACTGTTACATCTTGTATGTAACGTCCTAGACTAAAAGAGTAGGTTGACAAAATGTTTTTCAAATCTATATATCTATATAAAGCTGAAACATGGTGAGATGATGTGGCGACTTCTTAGAATTTTCTCAATTTTTGATTTTTTTTAAATGGTTAATATTTTGCATATTTATTATCTATTTGAATGTAATTTATGTTCGTATTTAAAACCGTCTTTTCATTTTCTCTATTTACTTTCCATCTCCCAATATTTCACACTATAAATTATAACATATCATCAATTTACTATGTCCTTTTTTGATGGTTATCCAATGATCTTCTTGCTCGATTCCAAAAATCAAGTTTTCGGTTCTGTAATGTGCGTGTTGCAACAAAAAGATGAGCATCAAGTCAAGCCTTGAGCCTAAAAATCATTTCGACAATATGTTGGCTTATGGTTTTTTAACTTTTATCTTCAACATTTCAGGTTTTTTACGTTTCCATGTTCTTCTTTTTCCAGAGCATGTCGACATTGTAGTAGTCATCTTCGAACAACCTTCGCTTAAGAGGTAGGAAATTTAGATAATCTACATTTTTTCTACAAAAACATTGTTTGGTTTGATTATTTCGTTTCATTTTCTTTCCATTTTTTATGTCTGATATGTTTTAAACGAGTTTTACAGGTTGGCCCTCAACTCTTAAAGAGGACAATAAAATCGATGGCTATTAGAGAATTTGTCATCCTCATATGTAAATTATAGTTTTATATAAATAAGTCTCTTTAATAATTTTACACACCTATTACAATTTATGTCATAAAAAAATTAGGGTTTATGTCATCAACTATTTGTTTTACATTAATTAATTATTTAATTTATTGCAATTTATGTTACTAACTATTCATTTTTCTTTCTTTAGGTTACAAACTATTCATTTCCTTTTCTTTACTTTGATTGATCATTCATTTCCCTTATTTAAGCATAGGTGTTTTTTGTTTTTGTTGGCCATGTTATTGGTTTTTTAACATTCAATAACCTACATCTCAATCTCTCCATCCAACACCTTTTCTCTCGATAGATTTATATTGTTTAAAGATTGATCATTGTTATCAATTTTTGTTTATTGTTATGTTTTTGCTATTTATATCGATTTTATATGCTTCTTATGTTGTCATTTTTTTGTAGTAAATGGCATGAGATATAAACAATCTAAAAACCTCTAAATATGTCGAAAAACATCAAAGCATTATCGTCAAAGCACACATATTATTATCATACGTAAGTCTTTCATTCGAGTACTCTTTCAGTTTCAATTTATTTTTGATTTTCTATATTTCAATCTTTATTATCAAGTTTTATTTACTGTTAAGTTATTGTTATTGTATTCATTTTATATGAATTCTAAGTTAACTTATTTTCTTTTTCTTTTTTGTAGTAAGTGACACATGAAGCAAACTATCTAATGATCTCCAAATATGTCGAAAAACACAAAGTTTAATTATCAGGAAACACATGTTATTATTACATATAAGTTTTTTATTCAAGTACCTCAATTTCAAGTTAATATTGATTTTGTCTATTTTGTAATTTCGTGATTTATTGCTACCTAAATTCTCATGTTCATGTCTTTTTTTTCAGAAGTTTAACCCAAAATGCTAAAAGATATTTTTAGCATTGATTATTTTGATATTACATTATTACTTATAAATGACAACAAATCTTCATTTTTTTTGGTATATACTATGCATACGTGTTAAGTGTTTTATCTAAAAAATTAATCTAAATCCGTTGTATTCTCTAAATTTTGTGATTTGATTATGTTTTTTTTGGAAGAGGTATCCCAGACCACATTGGGCCCAGACTAATCCTCGGCAATTTTGGGCTGAAGCCCAACTGCTAAAGCATGCAGCCCGGGGTCGAAGCCCCCGTACCTCTAGAATGCATCCCCCAGAGCTCGAACTCGGGTTCACCACTATGTAGTGCCCAAGCCTTACCACTAGGCTAACACTCCTTTGGTGTGATTTGATTATGTTCGAAACTAGATCGATTTCATTTTGTGAATTACTATTTTGCTTCATACAATCTAATAACATTGAAATTTTGCTACAGTCTAATGAGAATAATATCACAATCATATGAGACAATCAATTTTTAAAATGAAGCTAATGAATCACTAAGAAAAATAAAAATTGAAGGTGTTTTGACAATTCTATGCAACTGTATTCATGTCCCATGCTTCTATAAAACTTTTGATCTAAAAATATCAATAAAAATCATTAAAATAAGGATCTGTTGATAAAAACTGTATAAAATATTTGAATAAGTCAGTGACTAAACGAAAAAGGAAGTGGATTATCGATAAAAATGTTTCTTGTAATCTAAAACACTTCTACCTGTTTTTCTTATAAAAAAAAATAAGATTGATGATGACAAACACTTTATTACATTAATCATGTGTCATTTTTTGTTTGAATTAAAAGAACTATATCCTATAAGATCTGTCATCGACACGTTACTTTGTTTAATAAAATAAATAAAATAATTATATCCCGATTTTGTAACAATGATTTTAGACAAATGTAACGAATGATAATAACAATCTACATAATACTACAAAGTTACTTGCACTACCGCGCAAAGCGCGGTTCTGACACTAGTTATCTAATAATCATCATGCAAGTTTGAGATCATTACAAAAAAGGAAAGTTGGATTCATAAGCTCCTTATGGTCCTTTAGCTAAGAGCTAACAATGACTTCCATCGTATTTTTAAGTTCATGGTTAGTTTATTTTATCAAACCTTAACAGGGTTATAAACAATATCCTCGAATAAATCTAAATGTGAAGTCAATCTTTGTTTTCTTTTCATAAAATCAGTTACTTAAATATTCGACGACTCTTTTATTTTCTTTATTTTATTCTTATTCTTATTCTACCAAAAGTTAATCATTTTTTTCATCTATAAGACTTGATATGATGTAAAGTTGAAGGAATTCTAGACATATACATGAAAAGTAGAGAATTAGAATGTTTTGAATACGATGGACACCAAATCTTTGAAGTTTGGACAAAACCCATTTCACAAAAAAACGAGTTTTGGTTCCCATATAAGTACAATTATATATATATATATATACATATATATATAGAAGGAGGTTCATTTGTAAACCACTAAAAGCTTGTAAACTGTGTAAACTAATCATAGTCATTGATCAACAAAATCAAAGGAGGATATGGATTCATAGAAAACATGGAAATGTGAAATATATGGTAAGTCATTGATTATGGAAATGTGAAATATGAAAACATTTTTGAAAATCAAGGGTGTGGATTGGTTTACAAGCTTTTAGTGGTTTACAAATAAACCTCCCTCTCTCTCTCTTTATATATATATATATACATTATTGTGAAAGGGTATCTTGTAAAGAGGATGAATGGAAAAGAGGTAAAGTTTCTGATCATCAATGGCAATGTTAAGCAATGATTATGTCCAAATTTCTTTTAAATTAATTACCATTGAAAAGTTGAAAAACCAACACTTTTGAACTTAGAAAAATGTTTTCAATAGTTTATGGTTTCATATGGAATGATTATTTGTTGCTGATTTACATTGAAAGACTCAAATGGTATCAAAACTGCAAAAGTTCCAACTTTTCTAGTGGCAATCGAAGCAAAATAAAGTGATTTTTATAATTAAAAGGTACATAAATCAGAAATCGCGGGAAAACTTTTGTAACTTACCTATTTAAGTATATGGGAGGTGTTATATACATCCCTATTCAAGTTAAAATTATGTGAAATCATATATTGAAAATGTAAACGATAAGTCTTGATGCTAATGTTTGAGTAGGAAATTAATGGTAATGATGCATTTACCAATATATAGAGGTGCATTTAGCTCATCCCCCTAGGTAAATCTGGTCATTTTAGTATGCAATACTCGAACTGAATTGAGTTCTAAAACCTACAAGTTATTTTGAGGTACTAGTTACCAACTTAACAAATGTAGCTAGGAAACTGAAATATGTATTTTTCTTATAATACAATCATTTGATATAAGATTTAAACAATATGAAATATGAAATATACAAATATACGGTTACCAATGAATATACAAATATACGATCATATACCAATATGAAAGAAAAAATATACTATATGATCCGAATCGTATTTGATACTCTTTGTAATAAAAAATCTAAAATATTTATACAAGTACATAAATATAAAGAAAGCATAAAATCTAAAATATGTATACAAGTACATAAAAAGAAAGCATTATAGTTGTTTTCTCTTTTAAGTGTGACTTTATGTACTAAATATATATACATATATACATATGTGGAGGCATGACCACTCATGGATCATGGCCAAGTGACTTAGACTAGTGTAAGAATACTTCTCTCCCCCACTTTGGCATGCTTAAAGAATAATCTCTTAAGGGCCATGGACATTGCATATTCATCATGATGTCCCTCATATCAACTACACCATATCACCATAACTTATTGCTTCACATTGTTTGTTTGGGTGACCCCCACAATCCTTAATTCAATTGACAATTAATTTCATATAATGTCTTTTTCATATATGAAATACAAGTTTTTGTATGTGGGCAATGGTTTTATTTTTTAGTCCTTGTACATAGAACTCTGGATGATTAATGTCCGAAGTCATTAGGGGTAACTGAGTACATGTTGTCACGATTACAAATATTGGATAGTTCATGATGATTGAATAAGAGACTTTTTTTAACCGGATTAAATCAAAGTAAAAAACTATATGAATGTCTGTATAATGAAAAGATGGATGATTATGGCAAGTGTTAGCACTTAACTAAATTGACTAATAAGACAAACAACATATTGTTATCAAGAAGAAATGAAAATGATAAGATGGTCAAATTGGTCTTTTTGATTCTTGATTCCCTTGTGAAAGAAAGGTAAGGTTCCATTAGGTTGAACAAATAGGAGAGAAAGTGGGCACTAGTAATTGACCATTGAGAAGTGCCTGAGTGGAGGTAGTGGTTGTGGAATTCACCTTCTCAAAAAGATATGTAATCAATATTCTTGAGTCAGTTTATTTTGTTCGTCTGAACAGTATTATACGAAAATGGATAACATGAATATACAAAGACTCTTTAAGTAATTGGTATAAGAATACAGTGACTACAAATAGAGAACCAATTGTTTTTTAAAGAATTACGTCTACAAGAGCTCAAGCTTTAAAGAATTACGTCTATACTATAGCCGCAAGATTCACACCATCGTTTGTTTATGCAAACATATCATTGAAGAACCAATTGTTTTTTAGACTTTACCTTCTCATGTTCTTGAAACAATTGTTGTATAATGTTATTTTCTTTAACAAACATAGCTCATATATACTTAAAAGATCAATATGATCCATTATGTGCATAAATAGTTTATTGCTGATTTGAGAAGACTTAAAATTACACCTAAAGGATACACCTTTTCATCATATATTTATCGATGTATCTTTAAAGGGTGGACATCTATGCTATAAGTGGGTTGACTTTGAGCTTTATGAATGTTGTCATTTTCACATTAGGGTTTTCTATTGTGTTTCACATGCACTAATAACCATTATAGAAAGAATTAAATACACCTTATAACAATATACTATAAGCCCTATATCATTTTAGACGATATACATACATTTATTTTTCTTTCATTTGTAGGACACTTTTAATTTATAAAAAAGCAGTTTGTCCAAAATGACAAAAAAAGAAGAAGCTAAAATAAGATAATATTTTAGATAAACAAAAGCATACTTTGTAAAAATACAAGTGAACTTAACATACATTTTTAAGGTATGTGTCTAACCTCTCTAGAATGCATACAAATATTAGTTTTGAAATTGGGCCTTTCAAGATTTGGGCCCTATATACCTTGGCCCATGAAAGAGTATCTATTGGTCCAACTTTGAAGATTCTCCTATTTTTTTTTCATTTTGGAGAGTTTATTGGAGCAAAAAATGTCAAAAGTGCTCATTTCTCCATTTTAGAGAAGTTGTTGCAGATGCTCTTAGAGGTCTCCAAAGTCCCCCAAAAAAAAAAGCCTAGTCGGGCTTATTTTTGCACCCCGAGCTCTAACTTTTTCCTTTTTGCTTACCGAAAACGGGTCAATTTTGATGGAAAACAAAGCATTCTTGGCAACCCAACAAGTGGAAGTTCTTGTTACAACACATTTAATCGTATATAGACATATATTATACTTCCAGAACATTTAATATTCGTTCTTGATCAATTTTCTGTGGTTTAATTATAACAACGTACCTTTGCTTTTAATCGTATGCTGTAGAGACTCTGCATGGCTCCTCGAGGATTATTATACGAGGATTACATCTGTGGTCTTGTTTGGACAACGTAGATTTTTCCGTCTCTTACTACACCTTCAATGTCTTGAGGAGTTCCATATAACTTTTCGATGGAATCTCCGGCACGAGCAATGCTCGAGAGGACTGACTTCTGGAAGTTGGCATCAATAAGCAACGGGTCGGATGTGTAATCAAGAACCACCTTCTCTTCTTCATCCATTGGCACACTGGGAATTAACAAAAAGAGTCCATTGGCATGATGTCAAGATTGGAGATATGAAGCATAAATGTGCTGAATGAGGAATAGGTTAAGGGGATGTTTGGTTGGTTTTCCATTAAGTTCTATATGGATAAAGTTGTATGTGTGGATTAATCTGTATAGATTGAGAAAAACTTGGCTTCCTGCATAAAGCTCCCATGTAGAAGCTTACTGAAAAAGTCACTTTCTATATCATTAAGCCACTACCAAACAGTCATGTATAGCTGACTGAATAAGCTGCACGTCCCATTAAGCTAATTAAGCCGCCAACAAACAGGCCCTAAGTATAGCTTACGCGTGTTTGTTAGCAGCTTAACGAGCTTAATTGGATTCACAAGCTTATTTGGTCAGCTATACATGATTAGTGGCCTAATGATCTAGAAAGTTGCTTGTTCAGTAAGCTTCTAGGTGATGGCGTTATGCAAAAAAATCAAGCTTTTTTCCAAACCTGCCCCTCCCAATTAAAAAACATGCTCCTTCCATCTACGTAAAAACTCTCTTATATAAAACTTTCCAATATATATAGCCATATTAATCCACACAGACAATTTTATTCTTGCTGGACCTAATAGAAAACCAGCCAAATAACCCCCTTAAGGTCACTAGATATTGAGTTTGATGCACCAACAATCATTGAGCTAATTACTATTCGTCATAAGCATGAAAAAATGATTAGAAGAAAATCTTTCACAGCCATAAGTCCATAACTACCCAACCTACTAAATTTTGCTTGAGTTATCGTTTTTTGTAACCATGTGTGTTCAGACCAACTTGTGCACACCTAGACTAATCACACAGGACCCTAAAAATATCGGTCGTGGCCTCTCACAGGATCATGTGAGAAGTTGTGTTAGTGGTTAGAAGTGCATCCGAACCCTTGATCTCTTTTAATCTCATGCCCTCCCATGAATTGCGCTTTAGAAAGGAATTGATCCGGTGCATCTCATCCTAATGTGCATCCAACGGTTTATAGCCACTTCTGACGTTAACCTCAACTTCTCACCGGAATCCAACCCGAAATGTACATATATTAATACTTATCAAATGAATTGAAGGAAGTTTCATATTAATTTACCTATCATAAAGTCCTGCACCGGCATAGCCTTCTAAATCTTCACCATTAGAGTCAGATCGGAAGATAATGGATCTCCTTATGAAAAGGCCAATGGGTTTGCTAGGGTAACCAAGAACCTGAAAATTTTGGCATGTTTAGGATGAAACAAAAATCTTTGCAAATATGAGAATATTAGAAATAGCTTGGTATGGTTATTTCGAAAACATACCCATAAACCAACAATTACGACGATAAACTTGAGCATTGTATAAAAAGAATAGATGAGAGACATTGAATTGCATACCTTTGGGGAGTCTAGATTGTCTTTCTTGGAAATGAAGCTCAAAGCACGACCTGGATACGCCCCTACCAAAGTCTCTCCAAGGCCCTTTACCAACTGCAACAAGGGGGCAATTATAGAGAATATTATAACTAGATTTGGGATCATGTGAAACCAGGCTGTTGTTTTGGTGAGACCTGTGAGACCACATAAATAACACTAAACCTTCACAGTTGTTGTGAAGGTTCGATATATGTTGTCCTTTCACAGTGTTCTGCTGTGAAGTTTCAGGGTCATTTTTTTGGCCTCACCGGTCTCCTGAAAACTGTTTGGTCTCACGTGAACCCCATATACATGAAAAGAGAGAAACCCGCATTTATGAATTCACCAAGGAAAGAAGTAAAATGAAATAACCTCGGCATATATCTCTGATTCATCTCCTGATGATGGATTCGTGGTATGAATAACAAATGCATAATCAGCATTTATTATTTCCTGGACTAGGACAGCCATGCATAGGAAGTCATGGTCAAGTTTCACTTTTTTCGTACTGAAGTATGCTCTTTCATTCCATTTTGATGCCCAAACCTACAAAAAGAAAGCAAAATACACCCATCCTTATGCAAGATCTAACAACCAAAATGGCCTAAATAACCTCAAGAAATGCGAGTCTAAATGACTTATTATTCTTTTTCATGCAAGACCAGCAAAGTGGTTTTGGTATCTATGGCCAATTATTTTTGTAATGATTTGAGTTGGTATAGAAAAAGTCATATGCCATCCACAAGTAGAAAGCATGGTCCTTTTTTCCCAATGAGGGAAGTGTTGCTAACCTTCTTTATAGCCATCCATGCTTGTTCCCATCTCTGTTCACCTTCGTCACCAGGCCACGGCATGCCAGAGCTTTGCATCTCGGTTTTCAGTTCTTGTACCTAAAACAACACTTGCTGTTTGTCATTTCTTTACAAGTAGAATACAGGATTGTAAAACTAGCCGTTGGTATTCATTAGGATAACCAATCAAGCACACAATAGTAACTGTAGGAAAGGATCGAAGACACCATATTGACATGGTTGATAGGATGACGAAGGATCGTGTGGGAATAGGACTTAAGATGAGAAGTGTAAGAAGGGATTCGGACCCTACTTTTAATTGGTATTGATCTAATCAGTAGTGGATCCAGGAAATTTTCCTAGTGGGGGACCTTTAAGGTAGATCAAAGGCCCGTAAAATCGTCTGATATATTTTTAGCCAAATTACACCATTACGTAGGATTCTTAATGTTGGTTCCTACTTCCTAGCCTATATAAGAATGTGATATGTGAACTGGCCTGAAGGCTGGTATAAAACTTGTCAGGAGCTTGAAGAAATTAAATCAAAGATTAGCAGTGGATCTAGCTGGATGAATTATTCTGGTTTTGTGTCTGCTCCCCCTAAATTTATAATCTGCCTTAACAATCATAATACTTCCAACAAATCATGTCTAGCTCAGTTGGTCTTCCTAAGTGCGGTAACATCCTCGGGGGGACTATGGATGGTATCCCGGTCTATCCGGATTCGAATCCAAGGGGAGTCAATTTGAGGGCACGAGGAGTACCCAGCCTGGTCAAAGACTGTGGCTGGGCTCTAGGTCCAGCATAAGCTGGGCCGGGACAGCCGCCGATTAGTGGGCTGCCCTTGGATGCCCGATACCATCGGGAAGGCGTGCGTGCGTGTTTGTTATAGTCGTTTGTCGGTTCGATGCCGCTATGCCTTAAAAAAATCATAATACTTGCAATTTATATAACATGAACAAATATCCATGTTACTCAAAACAACAAGAAATTTTACCAGCTGGGGTGGTGGTGCAAGATCCAAAACCGTCTTGCGAATCTCCCCAAGGACATCAGATCCTCCATCTCCTAATTGTTTGTTCAGAATTTTCAGTTTTTCTGCCACTCCCTGCTTAATCAGTGTAATGTTAAAAAAAAGTCTTTTTGACATTTTAAAATTAACACACAAATGGAAGCTAAAGCACATTAATTGAAAAAGAAAATTTTGTAATCATGGAAAGAATGAAATATCACCCCACCAATTTGAGTATAGGGCTAACACATAATCTACCAAAAAAAAAAAAAGAAACTGGAAATTGATTCAACCAGCCAAAGTATCAAAAATGTAAAATTTTTGAATTTTTTCTTTAACTGATTCTGCAATTAGGGCTTTCGGGTCTGTAAAAAAATTAATTTTCTTAAATGAATATTTTAAAGCTTCTTTTAGTTAGAGCAACTCCAACTCTACTAGTAAAAAAAAGGGCAAACCGTGGGGCCGTAGACATCAAAAGTCGACTCATCTCTAGCCGTAGACATCAAAAGTCGACTCATCTCTAGCCACACGACATATTTGCCGTTTAAATAGAAGAACAACATATTTGCCATTTCTCTCCCATTCCCAACAAAATTGAGTTCTCTTTGTCGGACGATTGGAATTGAATCACAGGCAAAAAACGCTATTATAGCATAAAGTTGGAGTTGGTCTTAGGCATATAATTATGGACCTATACACTACGAAAGTCATATTGATGTAAAATAAAAATGAAAATTTGACAAAAAAAACAATTTTGTCAAGTAAAATGAATAATTTTGGATTCTAAAAGAAACCAGAGTAGTCTAGCTTTTCTTCGAAGAATGCATTACAATTTGGGGGCCATATGGTCCATTTCGCAAAAAAAATCTTCTCTCCTCACCGACAAATTGAAGCATATAAATATAACAATATTTAATATATTAAATCAAAAAACATTACTATCCTTCCTTCATATATATTATCATAAAGGAAAGTAAGACAAGAAAGTCAGGATGGCCGAGTGGTCTAAGGCGCCAGACTCAAGTTCTGGTCTTCGTAAGAGGGCGTGGGTTCAAATCCCACTTCTGACATTTATTTAATTTTATTTTTGGATTTTTTAATAAAAAGTAAAAATATTTTATTTTAAATGGGTTCAATGGGTTCAAATCCCACTTCTGACATTTATTTAATTTTATTTTTGGATTTTTTAATAAAAAATAAAAATATTTTTTTTAAAATAAAATAAAAAATAAGAATACAGGGATGGGAGCGAAATATATAAGTACACATATACCTGGTTTAATTCATCGGAAAGAACTTTCTCGAAAACTCCAAATGGTATTGCGACTGATGTAGGAATGCCAACGGAAGATGGGACTTTCCCTTTAAGGTATGCAATATTACGCGACTTAGCTCCAACCTTATCAATGTCGTAAAACAAGTGAGTTAGAGAAGTCATCCTACCAATACAATTAAACATCGCATACATTGACAAGGCTGGCAATTCCTGACCCGACACGAAACACGACCCAAATGAACCCGACTCGAAAAAGAAACACGAACCCGACACGAAAAAGTGACACGAACCCGACTCGAACCCGGAGGTTGGAAACAAACAAGGAACTTGAAACTTTTATAGTGAAAACCGTGCTCGAAAACCGAAAAAAAAAAAGATACTTTTTTTTAAACATATTTGACCAAAATAGGTCGGCGCGAACCCGACCCTGAGACAAATATAAATGGGTCGGAATTGGGTTGACACGAAACAGGCCCGAACACAAACGACCCGAATCCGAACGACGCGAACCCGATAACACGGACCTGGCCCAAATTGCCAGCTTTAGTACTAGATATTAGATAATATAAGTATATGGCATTGTAAGCCTAACCATCTCACTAGTGAACTCCTCGGATGATATGGCATATCTACCAGTAAATTCCTTTTTAACCAACTTTATAGTTGGTGTTGCATCCACTTCTTCTAAGTTGCTTGATCTTGATAGACTTTCCTCTTTCACCTCACTAAAACAATATATACACAAACACAACACAAGAGAGTGAGTTCTCCATGTTTTCAATCATGATTTATGCATTCATTTTATTGAAAAATGTACAATTAAGAACATGGAGGATGAGGTAATCAGATACCCAAGACAGAAATGGAAATTTTTACCTTACTCCGTAGAACTCCAAAACAAATATAGATTAAGATTCCTACCTGTAAGTAATATCTGCTGATGTAGGCTTTAGGTTCAACAATTTTCCTTCTTTTGATCGAAGATCATCCAAAATATCGGGATCAAAACATGTTGCAAAGCAAACCTGCCAAAGACAATATGATGATCTTCTAAAAGCAAGCCTTGAAGATAAAGTGTGAATCATTACCAAATCTCTTATGCGGCATGGGATCATGTGAGAAGTGCCATTTTTGGTGAGAAGTGCTTTTAAATCGTTGATCACTTTTAATCAAATACCTCCCGTGAATTGCGGCTTAAATGGGAATTGATCCGGTCCATCTTATCTCGGTGCATCTCATCCTAATGTTTGTCCATTTCTCATGCAAAGGCTAATAACCACTTCTCACCAAATTTGACACTTCTCACCGGAACCCAACCCTTATGCTATGGTTCAATGATGTTCCAAATTTAGATGGATACCTTGCTGTTTCTTGCTCGAACAGAAACATGAGATAGGACATCTGGCATGTCGGGGGTCAGTACAGCAACTGCACCATCAGGAATTTCCTCCTCTCCACTCACAGTCTTTGCCACTAAAATAGTTGGCAATTCATAAGATTTATTTTGAACCGAAAGTAACTCATCAACCACCACAACGTATCCAACCGCTTCGACTGGGCTGATGACCTGCCAGCTGTTCACACAAGGCGATGTTGCATTAGGAAGTTGAGTATTTCAATTACGCACATCGTGAAGTTGAGTATTTCGAAATCTAACATGAAGATAGAGAAGTTGGTTCAAAAATATGACTGCCAATTTTTTAACCGAGAGAGTGACAGGTATGGAAAAACTTGGCTTTCTGCATAAAGTTCCCCCTTAAATGCTTACTGAATAAGCCACTTTCAATATCATTAAGCCACTACCAAACAGTCATATATATAGCTGACCAAATAAACTGAGTCTCATAAAGCTCATTAAGCTGCTAACAGACCCTTAACCAAATGGCAATAAAACCAACCTGCCCAAATTTGCCACACCACGGAGAATGGGGTCAAGTCGGTTAACCAGTGATGATAAAGAAGCAGCTGATCCTGATCGAATCATTTCCTCGGTGAAAATGCTTACCTGCATGAATTTTAAGATTCGAAGAGAATAGACAAATGGTTATGTGAAATCCCAAAAGAAGGTAGGATACATATCCAATACTTTGGTTAGTGCACAACATCATACCGCCCATTCGTCTAATCCAAGCAGTGCTCCAAGGTACTCAGCAGAGGGTTGCAACAGTTGATGATATGACTCTCCCTTGGTGGCAAGTGAAAGTCGAGTTCTATCAAGGACTGACTTTGAAAATAACGCCCAATCATTGTCGTTAGTCTTCAACTTGGTTAATGCTTGATTCCATCCCTTCAAAACAAATAACAGATCTTACTAGTTTAGTATATATTGATTTCTTAACCAATAACCAGAAGAAACAACACTAGTTTTAGCTAGAACATTTTAGGATAATTTGACAGGTTAGTGATATTACCTTCCAGCAATAGATCAGATCTTCGTTGTTGTCTGATGAAAGTATGAGGTTCTCGAGAAGAAGAGTGATGAAATACATAATTTTCTGTCAAGTTATAAAAACCGTCAAGCTTGAAATATGTAAAGCAAACTAAAATAATTATTATTATTATAAACTTTTGGTTACCACAAACCCAGAAGATATGTGACAAAGATTTTGGTTCCTACTGAACATTAACTACATTTGTGTGATCATACCAGTGTCTCAAGTGAGACAAGTAAAGAGAGAACAAGCAATGCATAAATCTTCAAACCAGATTAAGATCTGCTGAAAAGACAATGTACCTCTGGCTTTGCATTCTTCAGCTCCTCGTAGCTCCTCTCAATGGCTGTCCTTACAGTAGAATCCAGGGCAATGTCCAAAAAGAGAAGATCCTTGAGACGGTCAGTTGATTTAGAAAGTAACGGCTTAAGTTCCTCACGTGCCTCTAGCAGTCCCTTGATAAGAAAAATATTTACGTTGTTTAGAGAAAACTAAAGAAGATGATATTCATGTGTAAAGAGTAGTATTGACACCTGCAAGGAAATTTTCAAGTACCTCAAGAAGGGGTTCCACGTTCTTATCTTCGACATGCTCTAGGATAAACTGAAGCAATTCCTGTTTGACCCCTTTGTGAGTTAAAAAGAGACTTTGGAGTTCAAGAAAATATCCCCAGAATACTTGACATCGTTAAAGATAAGAGTGGAGGTATGCCAAGAAAAATTACCGGGAAACCAGATGGCAAGCCAGAAATAGGATTTATGTTCACCCCAACCATGAAGCCTTTTCCCTAAGAATCATAAATAAACAACCGTCTCCCTTCATCAATTGATATACAATAAAAAAAATCCATTGTTTTAAAAAACAAGACGTAGATGCTGACGCTACGGGCCTGTTTGGTCGGTTTTCCATTAAGTGTTGTATGTATAAAGTTGTTTGTGCGGATTACTTTGTTTGTATAGACCGGGAAAGTATTTATTGGAGAGAGCTTTCTGTTAAATGGAAGAAACGTGTTTTTTAATTAGGAGTGACAAGATTTGGAAAAACTTGGCTTTCTGCATAAAGCTCCCCCCTAAAAGCTTACTGAATAAGCCACTTCCTATACCATTAAGCCACTACCAAACACTCCTGTATAACTGAAACTGACTGAATAAGTTGTGAGTCTCATTAAGCTGCTCACAAACAGAACCTACCTCTGATCTATATCCCATGCAGTTCGAAATTGCAGACTCGAGATCGGCCCCTGAATGAACTGCCTGCAGAAATATGACAGTGGGGCAGAGTTCTTAAGTGTCTGCAAAAGTTTGGACATGATTATAGATCAAAAATAAATTCAACCTTTAACGTTCTCATGTAGTTCCCAAGATCACGCAAAAGACCCTCCTTTTGGTCTCCTGTGAATTTTGGCTCATTGCGAATGGCCCGATCATAACTTAGAAGCCGTTCTTTTGTTATTCCATTTGTGGTCAGTGTGTTCCAGTATTCACTGATGTCCAAGTCACTTTTGATATAATTAATTAGTGCCTGCAAATGGGTAAGTAATAGATGATCATTCCTGGCACTTTATAAGTTTCAAAAAAATATCAGCTTGGCATGCTTAAATCTTAATACCTGACAGATGACTACATCATCAGGGCTTGTGTTATTATGCAACTTCTGATGCCATTCCTCCATCATTCCTCCCTTGCATCTATTATTTTTCTACAGTTAGCCGAAATAACTGATATTAGGTTTATGCAACATAAATGAGGAAAAGAATTAGAAACTTCTTTTAGAAGGCATAGCGCCATCGAACCAACGAACGCCTACCACGAACACACACACACACGCCTGCCTCCCCGGCGGTATCGGGCATCCAAGGGCAGCCCACTAATCCGCCACTGTCCCGGTCCAACTTACGCTGGTCCTACTGCCCATCCACAGTCTTTGACTGGGCTGGGGGGCGGCCCAAATTCCAGGTACGTTAATTTAAGGATCGTGAAACACTAATTTGATCGAACCGAGAGCGAATTGGGCCGTACCGGGATCGAAAACGTACCGCGATCTGGTACGAGCGTACCAGATCGGGAATCGATCAAAGATTAGCGATTTTAGTTACTATGGGCCCAATCTATGACTGGACCAACCCAAGGACAGGGTACTCCTCATGCCCTCAATTGACTCCCCTTGGATTCGAACCTGAGTAGATTGGGAATTTGGGATCCCATCCACAGTCCCCCCCCCCCCCCCCCCCACCCCCCCCCCAGGATGTTGCCGCCCTTAGGAACACCAACTGAGCTAGACATGATTTGTACTAAGAATTTATTTATTTATACCTGGATAACTAGGATTTCATCCCGGATGCGTTGTCCAACATCCCCTTCACCTCCACGTCCAACAGTTGACATGATCATGCGCACAAGTTCACTATATTGCGGATAATTTCCATAAACATTCTGAAGCAAGTCTATGAGCCTGTCCTGAGCTTGGCTTATCTCACTGCACCAAATGCCAAAATTAGGATGAACCTTGCCCATGCAGCACATAGAAGCATAACTTTAGCAAATGGGGTGCTTGTAAATAAGATGTGCTTTTGGGATTCCACCAAAATTATAGCCCACAAGAGACGAGAATAAATAATTTCTGGAAGAAGTTCATGTACGATGTTTACCGTGGCTTTACATTGTAGTTTCTATTCCAAGTTAGCTGCCTTGTGGCCATAAACCGCATCCACACAAGAAGTCCTGCGAGACCTAAGTCATCGGCATCCATGGCTTCTTCCACCAAATCTGCTGCAATATTAAATCTGAGAGGTGCAGGAAGAACAAATGATCAATTGTTAGCGACTAAGATGACATGTGACCAATGATTGTTTCAGTAAAAGACAGTTAGATCATTGACTTCCATGAGAGGCCGTTTTGTGTGTTTCAAGCTGATAAAAAGAAAAAGAGAAACTAGTCTATATGAATTTGCGGATAAGAATAGATGAACACTTATACATCACTACAGTAAAGCTGAACAAGGTACATCATTAAGATACCACAGTTAGCAAGTGGTACTATCAGCAAATAAGTGAAATACAAGATACCTCACTAAAGAGAGAAATATCAGATATATGTGGAATATGCTAAGATGATCAAATATTGTGGAATATATTGGGTACTTCTGGTTTGGCTATCAGAAATGTGTCAAATATGCTAAGATTATAATCAACTGGAATATCATGCAGCAAAATCTCCTCTTGTACATGTAAACATTGGAAATTTCAAGGCCAAAACCTGTGCATAAAGGACTTTTCTGCCTCACTCTCCAATGATGCTATTGTGTCTAACAAGCTCTTGGCAGTACCCTTCCCATCACCAGCATCCTACATGTGGCCAAAGGAAAATGATAATAAAAAATTTTGGGAAAGAATGAACTGTAGTAGTTCCTGATTTTAAGATAAGCTAGAGAGCAACCTTTAACGGCTTTTTCGGTCCACCAAACTCCACATAAAAATCTGAATCGTTATTCTTAATCCAATATTCACCACCACGAAGAACGAATGGCATCCCCACAAAACTGCCTTCTTGGATTTCTAATTCTAACACCTGTATCTGCTATACGTGGTAATCAAAGTTATAATAATTAGACCATTTCAGATCAAAGTTATCTAAAAAGGAATCAGACCAACTTTCTCTTGACAAACCTTGTCACTAGAACCATCAATAGAGATTGTAGAAAACTGTGTTTCGGCAGCCTTATCTAGAGAAGTGGAACCTGTGGGTAACAGATTTGCAGGTGGTGCCTGCAATATGTACATGATAATTTATTATAAGCTCTTGAGAAGGCGGTAGATGTGCTCAAATAAAGCAACTGTATCACAGTTTATCTGCTTGGGGTAACATTAATCACAAAGAATTTAGGGACTTGCCAGCCACTCCCCAGCTCTCTCTGACAATGCCCAATGAAGAGTTAGTGGCTCCTCTTTGTCTGTTGCCAAGTGAACTATGTTCTTACCAGAAGCCTCTGTTACAAGTACCTTGAAGAAAATAAGTCTTTAGAACATAGAATGCAATTGCTTACCTGCATAGTTTCACCAAAGAAACAAAATGGTCTTACCAAAAGCTCTTTATCAGCAAGTCTATATATTTTTTTGTTCAGAATATTAGCGCCATCTTGTTCTTCTATGGCTTTAGAGAAAACCTGTAGTGCGGATAAAGTTTTTGGTTTCGCGGATACTTTTTCTGCGACAGATTTCACAGTAACTGGGACGGGTTTCTGGAGAAGTTGAATTAGATCCCTCTTTTTTCCGGTTAATTCTCTCAGGAGTGGAGTAAGTTTTCTTCCCTGGCTGCTTTTGAACCTCTTTTGGTGTCTCTCCTTTGGTCATTTTTTGTCTTATGTCATCTAGAGAACTACCCTTTTCCAGTTCCCTTTGCAACTCTTTTCTTGCTTCTTCAAATTCTTTCTGTTGCCATGGCATTATGTCAGCTAAAAGTACAAAACAAAGAAAACGTAAAGTAGGATGTAGTGAATAGCAAGAGTTTTGACCGACTCCTGCGTACAAGCCAGATTTGATAACATGTTTAGTTTTTCATTGAGGTCACACTAAATTCAAGAGGCAATAGTAGAAGTGCAAAGTGAAATTTAAAATTGCTAATTATCATATTTTGTCAAAATAGCACTGTAAGTTTATAGAGATCATCACTGGATATCTATTTAGTCATCCACAATATTGTTTGTAGATACATTGTAAAGTGCATTCTACCATGGTCCCCAACTAGCATTACTCTTGAACTTGTTCGAAAGCAAACCTTCTCACAACAATATAGGTTCCAGATAACCACAATGGTTGTGGCGTACTGGTTGAGGCCCTGGGGAATGCGGTGAAATATCCCATCTGCCCAGGGTTCGAATCCAGGCGTGCGCAACAATTGTGGCCACTGAGTTATCAGGGGCTCATGTCTTAGAGTCATAAATTGTCGGGATTAATCTAGGCATAGCCTAGGACACCCTTCCAAAATATATATATATATATATATATATATAGGCTACAGATAATGTCAGGAGATTTGTAAAGTTCAGTATCATAAATAACTAGCCTTTTCCTCTTCTGGGCTATACGTTTGTTTCCCGTTTCTCTCCCATCTCAAGTAAGCTTGAATCTGTACAAGATCTTCAGGAACTCCAACATTTGAAACTTGCTTCTCTCCAAAAGGCAGCTTAAAACGGAAGTTGTTACCATTATTTTTGTACCTTCATAGGGTGGGGGCAAAAGAAGAACGATCAATGATGTAAAGTTAAACATGAACTCCAACACAAAAAAGCCTCAAAAGCATAATTAATTACCATCTGTTGTGTCGTTCGTCTACTATTAGAAACTCTATAGCTTCAATAGCGGGATCATCTATCTCTACTTTCAGGAAGGAATTCGAACCAGACTAGAAAAAAATAACTAATAGATGTTACTTTTTATAGTAACCTGAATAAAAGATCACTAAAATGCAATGGAATTTATTAGTATCCTACCTTCACGAAGGGGGTTCTAAGAGCCTCATTATCTACTTTAGTCCCCTCAGGACGAAGGCTGGGAAGCATCCACTTACTGGAAAAACAGCAGAAGAAAGAGACTTAGCGTAAGATAACAAAGAAATCCAAAACCAAATAAAATCCTGAACTACATTCAGAAATAAAAACGTACGTACTCTTGTCTATCCCGTATACCACCCCAATGCAGATATAAGTGATCGGGGCTATTATTAATCCGAATCTCTACTAGTGAAACAGAAGAAATTTTAATATCTACCTGTAAAATTAAGAAGTAATGCTTGTTTCAGTACATGGTTATTCTACAAAAGCTCTTATCTATCAAGTCCATGAGAATTCAACAAGTACACATTTCAAGTATTCAGGCAGCAGCAAGTAACTGTCATATCTTAATCTGTAGATACCTTCATCTCAATATCTCCATCCAGTGTGAACCTCCCTCCCAGCTGCAACAAGAAAAGAAGAAGATTCTATCAAACCTTTGCATCTCGATTAGTATTTACATGACATCAGGTACGTGGTTTTCAATGATAGTAGTTCTGATATGGTTCTAAGTCGACTATTTTGCTTGATGGGATAATACATGCAGTTGGGATTTCAGGAATCTCAGAGGACAAACCCGACAAACATAATGCTCATTAGACAAGAAGAAAATGGTAAAATGATAAGGACTCCTTTTGTGCCTGTGTTTACAGATGCTGTCTACTGCATTTTCTTCGGTTCTAAGTCCAACGAAATGCAAAAAGTTTTGCATGGTATCAAAAATGAGGATCTAGCGAACAAACTGGAACTCTTTCATATCCTAAGGGGACATACAAATAGCACTAGCTTCTCTATGCGTCTAATTCTGTAATATGACTAGGGGCTGTTTGTTTAGCAGTTAATGGTTCCATAATTCCATTAAAAGGCAGCCTCTGAATCGCTAACAGGTAAATTTTGTATGGCATAAAAAAGGACTGCCTCTTAATGGTTCTAAAACCCTCTGAATGATTTTGTATCTTGGGTCTGCCACTACCTTAACCATTTAGTGCCTTAAATTCATTATCAATAATTATTAAACAACCATACTTCATTATGCACTATATCATAAGAGCCTCTTAATCATTCTAAACACTTAATCATCCAGTACCAAACCATTCAGCAATTGCCAAACCAACGCCTAAACCCAAACTTATCGTAGAATGGTCGTAGATAACCAAAACTCATTGAGCTTGGCAGTTTATCGGCAAGTTCTCATGAAAGCACATTTGTCAATCAATCTAAGAACCTTTCCAGATATAACCTACAGCACTAACAGCAGTACATTCTTTTTTACCAAATTCAAGTTTCAACTGGAAAAATGTCAGTGAGAATCCTGCTAACTAAACCATATAAACTACAATGCACATCTCTCTCTACATATACATTAATAAATATAACCATGCACTACAAATTAGCACATAATTTTTTTAATACAAATTACAATATAAACTCCACTGTGAGTACCTAAAACATGTTTCTTAAACTAACAAACTAAATAACCACATATTCCTAAACAGTCTAATTAAAAACTTGTAAATTCTTAAAACTAAAAGAATATAAAATATAGTTAGAACACAGTACCTCAGAAGCTGCATCAGTGGTTAAAACAGCTTGAGCAAAACCAGAAACCACACGATTTCTCGGCAACCTCGATTTCCGTACAGTCAGTCTCTGACCACGAAAATCGCTAGGTAATAAGGAGGGCGAGGACGAAGACGACGAAGAAAACTTCCGTATCTGAGAATTCGCTTGAGGTTGAAACAAGGTATTTCCACCAATGCCATTAGAATTTGTCTTAATTTGACGCTCCAACACCGTTGGCCGAAGAAAACCGTGCCCTACCGAGTTGCTCATATCCTTAATCAACTCAATCAACTATCTAACAATTCCTTGCCACAAAACAACAATCAGTTACCATAATCTGTATACACACAGACAACACCTTTAAGCATAATTCTATCCAGAAAACAGAAAACACACACAATGAACTTATACATACTTATACATTGATGAATCATAGAAACAGTACGAAATTGACTTCAAATCATGAAATCGTAGAAGATAGACGAAGAAATTGAATTTGAATTTTGATGAACTATAAGGGGCGGTTTGTTTTTTGGGCTTATCACTTAATAACCACTTACTGAAAAAGTGATAGCCTAACCACTTTTGTTCACTTTTTCACTATTTCATTAAGCTTGGACTTGTTTGGATTGTTCTGTAAAGCTCATTAAGCTTGTTTGGATTGTTCTATAAAGCTCACTAAGCTTGTTTGGATTGTTCTATAAATTCATTAATTAATTTGGATTGTTCATTTCAGTTGATTTTAATTGTTATGAATAATGCTTATGATAAAAATAGTACCTAAAAAATCAGATTCAGATGTTTGACAGTTTTCAAAAACACAAACAGTCTTATGAGATTCAGTATCTAGCACCACCACTTAAAATTCCGGAAACAGATTCAGTCTCCAGCACCACTTAAAAAACAAACATCACCTAATTCTATTAAAACACCACACACACACACACATAGTGAACTTATACATACTTACACATTGATGAATCATGGAAACAGTACCAAATTGACGTCAAATCATGAAATAGTAGAACATAAACGAAGAAATTTCATTTGAACTTTGAAGAACTTCATTGATATCATCAAATTAAGCAACTAACTACGTACATTAAGCTCGATATGCATTATTCATCGATGAATCACAGAAACAGTACCAAATTGACATCAAATCATGAAATTCTAAACGATAAACGAAGAAATTGCATTTAAACTTTGAACAACTTCATCGAGATTATCAAAAACACACAATGAACTTATACATACTTATACATTGATGAATCATAGAAACAGTACCAAATTGAAGTGAATTCATGAAATTCTAAACGATAAACGAAGAAATTGCAGTTAAAATTTGAACAACTTCATCGAGATTACCAAAAACACACAATGAACTTATACATACTTATACATTGATGAATCATAGAAACAGTACCAAATTAACGTGAAATCATGAAATTGTAAACGATAAACGAAGAAATTGCAGTTAAAATTTGAACAACTTCATCGAGATTATCAAACACACACAATGAACTTATACATACTTATACATTGATGAATCATAGAAACAGTACCAAATTACCGTCAAATCATGAAATTGTAATGCGATAAACGAAGAAATTGCATTTGAATTTTGAAGAACTTCATTGAGATTATGAAATTAAGCAATGAATTACGTACGATTTAAGGTCGAAATGATGTTACCTTTTGATCACAGAATTCTAGAGAGAAGAGCAAATTTTGGTGTAAAAATATCTGAAAGAAAGAGTGTGGAGCAGAGTAGGATTGGCGGAATGCGGTTGGGATTTGCGAAAAATAAATGGACGCGGGTGTATCAAATTATTTTAATATTTTATGTTTTACACCCTTTGTGTTTGAATAGTTACAAAATAGACCCTGTGAAGTTTAGCATATACCACCTTGCCTCAAATAGTTACACTCATATTAGGTGGCAGATCCAGAAAATCTAACGATCAAAGGCAGACACTGGATGACGTGGTCAAGGCTATGGGTAAGATTTCGTTGGGGGCAAGCCCGTGGAACACCTCATCGATAGCCCAAGGGCAAAGAACTTTTTATTTGTTTTAGACTTTTGGTGTAGCGATGTTTAGCCTAATTTTCCATGAATCTGTTGATTTAAGTGTTTTCTTCTTCGTCATTTAATTCAACATCGTCTCCTGTCCAATGTTCCATTTCTCAACAACAATCACAAAATTTCAAGAAATCCAAAATCTTCATATGTATGTATGTGTTGTCTTATGGCATGCCTTTGAAAAAACAGGGTCATCTTTGGGGGAGGGAGACACGGGCATACACTCAGGCCCCAAAAATATTAGGGGCTCAATTGTTTTTCTTTGGTATATAGTACCAGTATAAAAAAATTAATATTTTAAAAGAGACTTCAAAAATTATAGCATGTAATTAGAGGCAAAATATGTAGTAGATAGTAAGGGCCCAAATACATACTAACTAATTATATTAGAGATGTATTAAAAAAATATTCATTTGTCATATACTATTATTTGTTGCATTTCTAACTTTATTGTTTGTTACCAAGGTCCAATGTTATTGGTTATTTTATATATCTATCTATCTGATTGTTTTGGTGTTTGTTGGGGGCTCTTGATTTTACATACGCCCAAAGCTCATAAAATATCATGAACGGACCTGTGAAAAACATAATGGTCTCATTGTAACTCATAAGGTTTGATCTCGTTTTCATGCCATGCCTCACATCATCTGAAACTTTTGTAAAAACTTTATAAAACAAAACAAGTCTAATGTTCATATAGTTGTTCGCATATATCAC
This sequence comes from Centaurea solstitialis, assembly GCA_030169165.1. Classification (NCBI taxonomy): domain Eukaryota; kingdom Viridiplantae; phylum Streptophyta; class Magnoliopsida; order Asterales; family Asteraceae; genus Centaurea; species Centaurea solstitialis. The sequence continues at coordinate 106,520,658 of CM058041.1, read as the reverse complement.
CAAAAAGTTTAATCATCCCAACTTGAGGCTTGGGTTCCGATAAAAAGTGGAATTATCATAAGAATAATAAAAAGAAATTTCCACCCTTGGATGCACATTTGGATGAAATACACCAAGATATACCAGATCAATTTTCTATCATGCGAAATTCTTAGAATTAATTTAAGATTAAAAGTAATTAATGGCCTAAATCCTTTCTTACTTTTCTCACACGATCCTTTCGCCTCAAACGTGAAGGGTAATAAGTAAAATTTAGTAAGAGATAGGGGAATATTATGTAACTCAGCCAAAAGTATAAAGGTTATTTTGGGTAACTTCTATAAAATAAAGGGGCATGGTAATCCGTGTTGATTACGACGTTCGGAAACCGAGCTTTTTTCACGTGGGGGAAAAGAAAATGCACAAAGTATCATGAACTAAAACGGATCGGGTCGACCCGAACCATAGGGCCCATTATTGATAGTTGCATTGATATTTTGAAGTTTGAAACCCGAGCTTAATGGTGAAGAAATGCATTTTCTCAAATAATTTTAACATATTCGTCTAAAACAAATCCATCAATTTTTGTTTTCAAATTGTTTAAAAAAAAAATAACATATTTTTGTTCACATTAAGGTTATATAGTGGTTCTTTTAATGATATGGGACAAGTATGTGAATTATCGTATTTTTTATGGATTAATAAAATAGGGTCATGTTCAAGATAAAATGTTAAAAAAAGAAATTGAAAAACTTTCTAGTAACACTGCATCTGGATCGTATGCACTTGTGTATAGATGTAAGTTGTACTATGCACAGGTGCATAATGCACAGTGCATAAAAATCAAAAAAACAAATTTACTGTTGTGCACAAGCAGGGTCGTCGATTGATATGTTAAATCTTGGTTTTTTAATAGAGCCTCCAAGATCTTGAGGCCCAAATTTACTTGGGTTTGGGGCATGTGTATATATAACCCAAACTAGGAACATACAACTACCTTAATGAACGCATATCGAATTTCTTTTGAAATCAAAAACTGCTATATAATTTCAAAAAAAAATTGACGATTAAAAACAAAAACGACTATTTCATATTTTTTTTTTCTCACTTTGTCATTTTAAACATATTCTCTATTTTCATACATAAGATTTCTACCATGATATGTAAAAAAAAATTATTTTGTTTTGTATATTACTCATTTTAGACGATCTATAGTTTTAACATGTGTGTAAAGGCATCCAAAAAGATTGGGATGACCCTGTGCACAATATGGTCAAGATAGAGAGCTGCGATGATGTTATTTGGTTTTTCATTTTTTTCTTTTTTGAGGTTTTCCTTTGAACCCCCTCTAGTAAAGTAATATGTATATATAAAGTATATATGTATATAGGGGTGGGTTCAAATGTGAACCACTTTTTGGTTGTGAACGTGAGGACAGCCGATAGCGCGACATGTGGCGGATGACTAGGCGCCACGTCAGGTCCACATTGGGTGACTAGGCGCGATTCATGGGAGGGCATTGAATTAAAGGGGGGGGACCACACTCAAAGTCGTCACGTGTCGCGCTCTCGTTTGTCCTCACGTTCACAACCAAAAAGTGGTTCAAATTTGAACTTTCCTCTATGTATATATATATATATATATATGAGGGGATTAAGTTATAGTGAGAAGTTAATGTTTCCGTAAGAAGCGCGATGAGTAGTTATCAACCGTTGATAGGAAATGGATGCACATTAGGACATGCATCGAGATGCACTTAATAAATTCCTTTCTAAAGTGCAATTCATGGGAGGGCATAAGATTATAGAGATCAAGCGTTTAAATCCACCTCTCACTGTTAACTCAAATTTTCACGATCCTACGCCATATATATATAGGGTTAGGTTCCATTATAAGTTAAGTTAACATAAGAAATGACTGATTACTTCTAATCACATTGCGCTCATATGAAATGTGCTTTAGAAGAAATTGATCTGAAACATCTTGATACATCTAAATACTCGAATCTGAATTGGTATGTGATTTTATGTCTTTTTTTGTTCAATTAAGATAATTGGATCATCTCTTATGGTATATTTTTTTCATCTCTATATTGAGACAAAAATAAATTGTGTCTGGCTTTTTGTTTTTTAGTCTCCATTTTGGCATGTCACAAATACGTTTAACTATCATTTTGATGGTTATAGACTTATAGGTTCCGTCGACATATTTTTCTTTTCATTTTATATATTTAAAATATGTTTTATATAGAAAATACGTTGATATGCAATTTTTTAGATATCGATAAAGTGAAGGCTTGTGACTTTTTCTCGTCGTCTTGTTTCCGTTGGATGTGTCTTTTTTTCTTTTTGTGGTTGGTTTTTTAAACTTTTCGTTTTCTATGGTTTTCCATTTTAAAAAATGCATCAATTTTTCTGTTGTTCAAGTCATAGATCTTTTTAGATATAAATTCATGACTCTCGTTTCTCTTATCTTGTCGTAAACAAGATGTAACAAAATACCAATTAAAGTATTAAAGTCTTATGTCTTTGTCAAAAAAAAACTATATGATTTTTTGATTTATACTGTACAAGGAAACAATGCATCTATCAAGATTTAGATCTCCATAAAACTATTGGATAAAGAAAAATAATATCTTCCGTTTCACAAACAATTACAATGAACTAACATGTCCATATGATAATTGCCCAGTTCATGATCATCTCCATCTCGCTCACTGGAATCATTTAAAAAGTAAAAGTCATCATCAATTGATCGAAAACACAAGCACGATGACATCAACGTAAATATCAACAATTTCAACTTGTATTATACAATTGGGGAAAATTATACTTTGTTTTTTATATTGCATTTAAAAGATTTTAATACTAATTAAGTAGTTTACATTTCTTTATCTAGTTGGAATATTCATTTCAAATATGCACGAGCTACGAGGAATCTTCTATGATCTAGTTATCAAATGACGATAGTGACCTTTAATTAGTCAACTTTTGTTAACCTTTAACCCTTCGATCGTGAATTAGCAACCCGTTTGTGTTAGTTTTGTTTATATGTTTATAGTTTTAAATGATTTGAACTTTTAGATTAAATTTTATATGATCCATTTTGTTATAACCAGACCAAAGGCTTTGTGATAATTGGTTTGTGTATTGTGAATTCATCATGTCTCAATCAAAGTTTGTATAACTGGTATTTTTTTTAGTAATTAACATTGTCATATTCGGTTTTATCTTTGATACATCCTATTTCACAAAGTGACTTCTCAAATGTCAAAAGTGTAGCATCGTTTTATTAAAGTTTAGTTCTAGAGTATGACATTTTCCGCCCCTTTGGGTCATATAAAATTCTCTAATATGTTAGAAACTCTATTTAACCAATATCGATGTACTTTTTTTTTAACTTTTGTACTAATTATCTTATCAATTGTTTTCTCTAAAAAAAGCTCACTTTTGTTTTGCTTTTGAAACAATAGTTGTTGTTTCACCAATGAAATTGAAACAACACATATGTTGACGTGTGTTGATTTTTTTGGATACTACAATGTTGTTTCACTAGTGGAACAACACATTACGTCGATCTGTTTTGATAATACAATGTTGTTTCACCAATTAAACAACACATGAGTTTGATCTCTTTTGAGTATAATATCATTTCACCAAGGAAACATTACATCAATGGAGTAATTTCAAATGGGGAAAATATGAGTTTTTCATAAAACAGTTAATAAAACCAGTTGAGCTAGCTCAGTTGGCGAGCAAGGGAATCCTTGGGGGGGTTTTGCCTTTGTAGGTCTCAAGTTCGAGCCTTGCAAGGGACTTTTTCTCGGGTGAATTAGGAGAATTATGGCGTTAGAAAGGGAGGCGATTGTGGGCCGCCAAGGTTCCTGACCTGCTCTAACGTTTTTTAGTACAAAACTAACAGTTAACTTTAAACTCCACCGGTTCCAAAAAAAAATTAACAATTAATAAAATTATTAAAAACATATATAATCAATATTGATTAATCTTATGACGTATTACCGTACCATGGAAACGTACACATGATGTTTACTAAACATCAATACATAATAACTATGACTTTTTGTATTAAATTTATTTAATTTAATATTTATTTTTTTATTATATATTTATATTATCTAATGCCAAGTGAGTAGAATTTGCCATCAATTTTGAATATTCTACATAGCTGGAATATTCTTTTCAACTATACAAGTTATAC